>CM060924.1:422136682-423519182 GCA_030737875.1 Allium sativum
CTCAAGGAATCTGCATACATAGAAGGATAGGAAGAAAAATCACTTTGACAACAGTAATCACTCAAGTAGATAACATATATGGTTAACTATAGGAGAGGCATGGCAGGCTAACCTATGCGCTTGAAACTCGTTAACGGCAAAAAGACTAGAAGAGTTGTGATTAGAAGAATGAAGAATCTTCCATTCCACCAATGCATGCCGAACCATCCTTCTAGGACACCCGAATGGTGTACCCCGTTCGGAGTTGTCCCCGAAAGCACATCACCTGAATAGGTACAAATATGAAGTATGAATGTACAATAAAACTGAACAGATACAGGTACAAAACTAGATAGAGATAAATATTCGTACCGATGACAATCAGATAGACGACCTCGACGCCGATGTTGTTCACCACGATGCATATTTGAAGCAGCCTTTTCCCGAAATTTCCAAAGGCGTCGCCCATAATTCCTCCATATGAAATCTTGTTTCCAGCTCTGCTAAATCTTATCAGCATATCGATTGAAGCCTCTGAAAGAAATGCTACGAATATAATCATTAAAAGTCCAGGGACTACCCCTAACACTTTCATAGCGGCAGGTAACGACATTATTCCTGCGCCAACCATGGATGTCGATAAATTGAATACTGCGCCACCAAATGATGATCCGTTGATCTCGTTTTCTCCATTTCTTGTTGGTAGGAAAGGAGCTTTCTCTTCGGTATTTGATCCATTGGATTTGCTAACCATGTTTGCTGCTTCAGAATTTTGTATATATTGATCTTTTTTTAACAAGCTACAGCTGAAGACAACTACTAAAAACAAGGACTTGTGAAGGAAGAGGAATATAAGATGAAGATTGTGGACGTTGACAAGAACAGTGACATGAGACTCTGGAGGATAAAGGAATCTTATATGACTTATGGTTTGAGATAAACCTCAATTATTTCGAATTCGAATTCTAATGGAAAATCCAGTACAGCAAAAAAAGAATTGAAGGCTTTATAACATTGTTTTTTGGTTTATACTAATAAAGTTGATTACAGTATCGATCCCATTGTCATTTTGATTCTTGTTCAAGGATATTACCCAACTACTTTTTCTATCAGTCACTAGAAACAACTCGAAGTTTTCTTCTGGTATCAGAGGAGTGCACGTAACATGTGTATACTTAATTCCTATATATGGTTGGTAGAATTAATAAGAAAATGAAGTATAACTCAGGTCTTTCCTAAACCTGTCACACCGGATTCCATGGATGGATCATTAAAAACCAAGACCCGTGCCTAACCTGAACTTGTATGGTATTTTATGAAGGGGATTTTATTCAGTAGGACAAACGGTATTAAAATTTTATTCGTTAGGACACGCGTCTAAAATTTTACTCAAAAGGACAAGCAGTATTAATTTTTTCCGTCGTTCTTCATCTCGTCGCTAATTATCTCGCTCATCACCTCGTCGTTCATCATCTCGAACGATTTTCTATCCCGAAATCATTTTTAATATCAATCAAATCAAAATCTGCGGCATCTCATACAATCGATCCTCAAACATAAATCGACCAGCAAAATCTAGGGCACGAAATCGATCTCGCGCATATTCGATTGGTGATAAGGTAAATTCGATTGCTATGATTCGTTTGGTAGTAAATATGATCTCGTGATTTTTTGATTTCGTGAATTCAAAGTAGAAATCGAACGAGAGAGATGAACGAGAAAAAAATCGCTGCAAAAAGTTTTTTTTTTATCGGTGAAGTTAGCAACAGCTCGTAGGTATCATTTTTCTATTTTTTTAGGTATCATTTTTCGTGTTTTAACAGTGTTATGCTTTTGTGATTATAATTTTGGTGCTATATCAGTTTTCTACATGTACTGTTGCATTAGCTTTGCAACTCAATCGAAATTATGTCATTTTAATCAATCAAAGTAGGATGTAAATATTTTTTGAACTAGTTTTCCTTCAAAATATCAAAGCAGTTTCTAGGTATCATTTTTATATTTTTTTAGGTATCATTTTTATTTTTTCAACATGAATTTACATCATAGCAGTTTTTAGGTATCATTTTTATATTTTTTTAGGTATCACTTTTATAATTTCTAGTTGAATTAACATCATAGCAGTTTTTAGGTATCATTTATATTATTTTTTAGGTATCACTTTTTTATTTTCTAGTTGAATTTACAGTATTATGTTGGTATAAGTTTTGATTGTGTATGAAATTCTTGCAGATACTGCATGCTGCTGGAGATTACTTGAATTCAAGACCGGAGTGTATACAAGTAAAAGTAAATGCATGAATGCATGCTTGGAATGGGGAGCAGTGTTCTATGTACGTAGATTGTGTAGGAAAAAAATGTATCATATTAAATCAGTTATGTATCATTGTAGGTGTCATATGATACAAGTGGGTATTATTGTGTATTACAGAAATAATCTCATTTTTGTGACAATTGAATTGAATTGATTGCTATTATTTTTTTAATCAGTACGTATTACTGTGAATAAATATTATTTTTGTGAGATTTGAATTGAGTAGGTGGGTGTTATTTTTTTTTATCAGTGGTTATCAGTTAAAACTAATGTAACTAAAAAAAAACATAGCACAGTGAATACAGTAAAAATGATACCCAAAAAAATATAAAAATGATACCTAAAAACTGCTATGATGTAAATTCAACTAGAAAATACAAAAATGATACCTAAAAAAATATAAAATGACACCTAAAAACTGCTTTGATAATTTAAAGGAAAACTAATACAAAAAAAGTTTACATCCCACTTTGATTGATTAAAATGACATAATTTCGATTAAGTTGCAAAGCTAATGCAACAGTACATGTAGAAAACTGATATAGCACCAAAATTATAAATAAAACAGCATAACACTGTTAAAACACGAAAAATGATACCTAAAAAAATAGAAAAATGATACCTAAAAACTGCTGATAACTTCACCGTAAAAAAAAATATACAGCGACGAATTTTTTCTCCTTCATCTCTCTCGTTCGATTTTCTACCCCGAATTCGCAAAATCAAAAATAACGAAATCATCTTTACTGCCTATCAAATCAAAATCCGCGGCACCTTCAATAATCGACGAAGTTTTTCAGACAAAATTAGGGCAAATCTCTTGAACGAATTCCCAAATCAGTACGCGCATGATCGATTTTGGTATAGATTTGATTTCATGCGATTTTCAGTTGAGATGATTTCGTTATTTTTGGTTTGCTGATTTCGCGGAAGAAGAAATCGGAGAAGAGAGAAAGGAGCGGAAGAAGAAATCAGAGAAGAGAGAAAGGGGCAACGGAAAATTGTCCTTCTGAGTAAAATTTTAAGCGCGTGTCCTTATAGATAAAATATTAAGGTCAATTGTCCTTATAAGTAGTTTCCTGATTTATGAAATAATAGTGGAGCGGAAGAATTTTAAACTTTCTTATTAATTGTATGAGTTTTCTGGCTTTTTTTTAACATGCACTTGACATTTTGTTTTCGTATTAGTTTAACTGTTTATATGTATTTATTAAATCTTTTGCGTTGTCTTACCACTTCCACCATTTTACATTTTGATATGATCATTTTAAGGTTTATATATGTAAACAAAATTCTATTATCATTGTAAAGTACAGGGGTGGACGTTAACGGCTAACCGAACAGATCGGTTAATATTTTCGGTTAACCGTTTGTTTTGTACAGTTCGGTTAACTGAATTTCGGTTAATTGAGGGCAGTTTTATTCGACCGAACCAAAAATATTTATTCACGGTTAACCGTTCGATTTACATAATGTTGCATAAAGTTTCAACAGTAACTGATTAGTGATTACTCTACTGATATTGCCTAACCATAAAGTTACAGCAGTTACAGTTTACATAATATTACCTAGCCATGTCAAACACGTCCATAAAGTTAAGCATGCATTTCAGACTTTCAGACATTCAGTTCTTTCTAACTGGGATGTAGTAATCCAAAAATAAGCTGGTGTAAACTACATTTAGGTAAAAAGGAAATATGAACGGTGGCCAGTCAATTAAGTTAGAACTCAAAGAATTAAGTTAGAAGGTTGACATTGAAGATCATATTCATGTCAAACTACATTTATAAACATGCAAGGATCATAAATCATCATAATAGAGCCAAGTAGCAGCATGGTTGCTTACATGGGTTGAATTATAAACATGCCAGGATTATATTATGAACTATAATTAACAGAAGTCCTATACAAAATAATAAGTGGTATATTTGCCTCATGTGCATAACAATTCAACTTCATGCACTAAATTGGAATCAGAACTGTTAATAATTAAATACAGTCACCCTATAAGCACATGTAAGTATGTACCCGTACCGCCATTTGAAACAAAAACGATAGCAGTTGATGAAAACATACATAAATGGTTAAGGTCGGTCGGTTAACCGAGGATTAAATCGGTTAAATGCCCACCCTAGTAAAGTATATATAGTTTATCACTTAGCTCTAAATATTTCATATTCAAGCTCACATATTTTAATTAGTTATTATACAATCCAAAATTTAAGTTATCTGTTAGAGAACCTCAAATTATCATAAAACTAATTGGCAATGTGAAGGTTAACTCTTAATATTTGTATAGAATTTATTTTATAAATTTCCTGATATAACCTAACACGTGGATCTTATTGGGTGACGTGGAAAAGTGTGGCAGCTATATGCACACGAATTAAACCTTGTTGTTGATATCATGTTAGAAAACCCCTAATTATCACAAAACCAATTGGCAATGTGAAGGATGAACTCTTAATATTTGTACAGAATTTATTTTATAAATTCCTCGATGTGAGACTTATCTCAACATTATCTAATTAAGTTTAATTAAAAAATGTTCATTAAATACTAAAGAGTGACAAAATTATGCTTTCCTGTTCTGAATAGCCACACTTTGAAATTTCATAATCATTTATAAAGCCTCACTCAATTCTTTTCTACAATTATTTACTGAACCCCATCGATTCTTTCATGAGATTTTTATATCCATATGTTTAAAGAATTTATGAAATCTTCAATTCAAAGTATTTAAATAGTCTTAGTGAATGTTTAGTTCGTTCTTCTAATTGGCCTTAAAAATATATGCAAATTTTGATATGCATCTATGTATCTATGTATGTATATTAAAGAAAATCGTATTTATTCATTTAACTATAAAGATGTATAACTCACAAAGCATAAATTATGTACTTCAATAATAATAACAAAGTTAATTTGTAAATAAGTTATGGTTCATTCATATAAAAAATTTATCATACATTGTATTAACAGATTCAATTTTACCATTAATAACGCCAGAACGAATTTATGCATTTTTAACAAATTTCTTCTCAATCCTCGTCCTCCTGCTATAAGTTCATATATTCAAACTAATTTCATAATTTTAAATTTAACATACTTAATCACAACGCATTATATAATATTTGTTAATTCATCCAATAAATAACCAAAGTATATCGATGTTAACATGTGTAACATATTCATATTACAAAAAATGATAAAATTATTTTTTTTTCTTCGAATATGCACACATAATAATGATTTAAATTTATAGTCCATGTATTTCACCGAATTTTAACACATTGCATAACAAAGTTTTCATTTTAACATTTAAAAAATAAACTATTTCTAATAATATTATCGTGTACAACAGACGAGCTGTACAGTACCTTCAACCGTAATTTACAAGTCCGATGGACTATGCTTTTTACTTTCACTATGTAATACAGCTAATTCATGATATTTGTATTAAAGTCAGACTTCAGATATGTAATTTAGTGAAAATAATAAGGTACGACATTAACATGCACCAAAGGTATAGTCCTTGCCTGTTGCATATCTAGATAGGAATTGAATCAAGTTCCATAAACAAAAAAAAAAAAAAAAAAAAAAAAAAAAAAAAAAAAAAATCATAAATTTTGTAAAAATTATACATAAACAATAATAGCATATTATTAGATATGAACAAAGCAAATTCACAATAAAAGTGCAAACAAGCATGTGCATTCTAACAAATGATATGTATTCATGGAGCAAAGTCCATTATGTTGACGGGCCTATTCTTTAGTTTCAATATATAAAGTCAACAGGATAAGCTTTCAAGACCACGATATACAACCTTTAACATATTCACACTTTAACAGTTTCTTACACGCAACAAACGACATTACACATAATATTACAAATACCCACCACATATAAAGAATAATATATAATTTTGTTCTGTGATACTGGTTTACTTCCTGATACACATTTCAGACTCATTTTAATCAAGCTGCATCAACACATTAATGCAACTCAAACTCAAGACCGAGGAATGTTCTTGCTTTTGTCAAAAAGAGCAACAGCATCGCTGTATATGGCTACAGCATTTGAAACTACAGCAAGTACAATCATAAAGACCGATACCACCTTGTCCCCTTTTGAAGCTATGCCATGTGTATCTCTAAACCAAATCAGGAAATAAAATCAAATTCATTTGCTTTGACATGTGAATAAATTTGAAAAAAACTTGTACCAAAGAGATATAAACATAACTAGAAAACAAATGCTATAGTAATTTTTAGAATTTTACCTCAGAGTTATAGCAGCAGGAAAAATGAATCCAAGACAAACTGCAGCAGTGGCGCCAGTAAATTGGAAAGCATCCCAAATGCTAGGGATGAAATTTGCAAGCAAGTAAATGATTGACAGCAATGCCACTGTGACGGAGGCAAACCTCATGTTATCAGAGGACAAAGACCTTTTTGCAGGAAAAAGGAGACTATCCAAATTGAGGCGCAGAGCATGAAATATCATAGGGAACACCAACATAAGATGAAGGGCGTAGCTCACTCGAACAATGTCGCTAAAAATATGTGAACATGGGATTCCAAGATCGGTGTCAAAGTTTGCAAGGACATCATGAAGGGTTGAGTCGCCAAAAAGTAAGAAACCAAAGAAGCTTGTGGCGATGTATACAGTGGAGCAAAGTATTAGAGAAGTTTGCACAATTGGTCTTATTTGAGATGTGTCTACGAGCTCGTTGTCTATGGTATGCACTGCATGTAATATAATAGTTTTGAGTTTTCACTGTTAGTTCAAGCTATATAATAAACATAACAATATTTTCAATGCTACGCTTTTAAAATAGAAATCCACTCCCATATCCGTCACGTATCTCTTTTGAAATAATAATTTGTAGAATTTTATGGTTATTTGCGCAATGTTGAATTTACTTAAGTTCAGTTGAAATCCTTTGCTTTTGAGTTAATAATCTGTACCATGTGTCATTTTTTATGTGGTAATCTCCAAAAATCTGTGGATTTTAAGAAAAAACAAACCTTGCTTTGAGTTCATTTGAAAATCGGCAATGATAGTAGTTACAACTTACAAAACAAAAAGTGGATGAAGAGGGCTGGAGCAA
This sequence comes from Allium sativum, assembly GCA_030737875.1. Taxonomy (NCBI): domain Eukaryota; kingdom Viridiplantae; phylum Streptophyta; class Magnoliopsida; order Asparagales; family Amaryllidaceae; genus Allium; species Allium sativum. The sequence goes on from CM060924.1 coordinate 422,144,092, forward strand.
CAAGATAAAGGCAAAATCTATTTGCATTTTTGCCTTTCACAGCCAAACTTTACAAAAGAAATTAATTAAAACATTTATTTTAATCCACCAAGAGGCAACTCTTGTTATCAATCAATTATCCTTCTCTCCCTCTTTAGAGTTTGAACTCGATGAAAACACATCTTTTGACTTTTCTACTCTTAAATATAGGCTACATAACATTAGGAGTGGTGTAGTCGCCTAGGACGTCAAGGATTCAATTCTCACAGATTGCATATCCTTGTGAATATACCAGAAGTTTGTGTTGTGTTGTGGGGTTGGTACGCAGTTCCTTGTCTTCAAAAGAAGAATATAGGTTCCATGTTTTTATTGAATTAAATTCAAATGTGATAATGAATGGTAACAGCAAACTTCTCAACTGATAATCAAAGGTGAAAGGCAAAATTACATGTGCAAGTAAAATAAAGCATGCCTATGATAAGCTGGTGCAACTTTAATTTAATATAAGATTAAGAATTATTATTTTTTGAAAAAAAAAATGAGAGAGAAAGAACGAGAAATATACAAGAGCATACATACCATTATAATGGCAGATATACGCAGTAACAAGAATAGGGACAACTGTGAACAATTTCCAAATTGACGACCATTCCAAAATTTCAGGAAACAATCTTGGCATAGAAATGGTTCCACTAAACAATTTTACAATAGCAATCCCAGCAGTAACTACGACAAACACTACTGCTAAAGCAACCGATAGAGCTGATGTGTACCTCAAAGAATCTGCACAATAAAACTGTACATAAAATGCTATTCGTACAAACTAAAATACTTCACCTCAACAAAGGAAAAACAAGTGATTTACCTATGCGCTTGAGACAAGCCAATGGTGAAAAGACAAAAAGAGTTGTCAAGAGAAGAACAACAAATCTTCCGTTCCACCAATGTACCCCAAACCATCCTTCTAGAACACCAGAATGATGAACACCATCTGGAGATGTTCCAGAAAGCACATCACCTGAATATGATTACGTAGTGATAATTAGTAATTATGAATACAATTCGGAGATGTTCCAGAAAGCACATCACCTGAATAGGACTATTTTTCAACGTACCATTATGTTCTAAAACGAGAAGAAATAGGCAGAAGGATACAGTACATACTATTTTTTACATACCATTATGTCTGTTGTATGCTAGACATAGCGAAAAGGTACAACATCAGCTATATGATTATGTGCTCACTAGATTTTTAATCATTCACATCAATAAGAAGAAAACGAGATTGCTTAGTTTTATCACCACATGAACTTTTTCTCAAAGTATATGGTTGGGTCAACAAGTACAAGAAATAAACAGGACTACACTATAAAGAAAAAAGTCCCGTGACTAAAAATTTGCTTCAATTTCACATACATGTATGTCGCATACATACATATGTTTGTGTGTGTACACACAGTGACTCTGCCCTCAAATTAAGTTGAGGCATTTCCAAAAGCAAAAGCTTGTGTCGTAATTTGTTTTCACAAGAAATGACATAAACTAGATGCAATATCTATGTTGTTTGCAGATGTAAGCCATTATAAACTATTTACATGCACGAATGAGATGGCTTTTGTAAAGCTGATGTCAAACTTCACCTTTCTTAATGTATATCAAACGAAATAATATTCTAACTACTAGTTTGTGCAAGAAGGTATTTGATACTTACCAATGATAATTAGATACACCACCATGATACCAACATTATTGATAATCACACAAACTTGAAGCAATGTTTTCCCAATCTTTCCAAATGCATCTCCCATGACTCCTCCATATGAAACTGTATTCCCTGATCTGCTAAATCTAATTAACATTTCGATCGAACATTCGGTGAGAAATGCCATGAATACAATCATAAGAATTCCTGGGATTAGACCTAGCACTTTCATTGTGGCAGGCAAAGACATGATTCCGGCTCCAACAATAGTGGTTGATAAATTGAACACAGCCCCACCAAATGAAGCTCCATTGAATTCACTAAAACCTTCGTTTCCTTCTTGCTTTTCAGGCAGAAGAGGGGTGTTCTCATCTCCACGTTGTCTATTTCTTTTGATGCTCATGTTTCTAACTTAAAGAATCCCACTTATGTTCTGTAGTCAGTGAGAAGAAGTGAACACAAAGCAAATAAGAACCTGACAACTTAGATTGTAGAGTTCCACTAACGGGTTGAATCATAGTACCACTAACGGGTTGAATCATAGTAAAGAGCTGTACAGGTTACGACTGCCATGTACATCGAGACAGTTGCAGGTTTGGTGGATTAACGTACAGTATCTTATACATCATAATCCAGTATATCCAACAAAGAAGTGGCATTGAAAAGTTTTTATCGAAACGTTTCTGCCTAAAATATCGATTAGCTTACTTTTCATACTGAAGTTTTACACTTTTGGTAGGTAGTAAGAGGATGATAGTTACATCAGTAGTTCATGATAAGAAATAGGAATAATATTCACTTCATAAGCCACCAATAGTCAAATTCGTACCTTTTAATGTGAGCTACCAAATTAAAACTGTAATTATATATTTATAGAGCAAGGGTCTGGCTATTCGCACTCCATTATTTGCTCTTCACACCCCGAATAAAATTTTAAAATTTCATTTCCGAATTTGACCTTTAACAGCCGATTACATAGTTTATCTAATGTTGCAATATGATTAAAAAATAATAATTTCAACTATATATATGAGTTTGATGCTAAATTGCAAACTATAATTAAATTTAAAATCGGCATTGTACATGATTTTTATAAAAAAAATAGAAACTACAAATATTGACTAAAAAATTTAAAACAATTATTATAAATTAAAAAACTGTACTATCAATGATGTGTATCGTTATGCATTTTGAGATCGAGTATGTTAGCAATAACAGAAATTGCAAAGATCTAAATAGTAAATAAATAAATCATTAATATAGATGATATTGTTAAAATAAATCGACGTTGAAATAATATGCAATAAGGGCATTTTTGGATTAAACGGGGTGGGAAGAGCAAATGATGGGGTGCATATTTTATTTTCTAGTTAGCGGGGGGTGAAGAGCAATTAACGGGGTGTTAATAGATGCACCCATAGAGCAAACCCTATTTTTCTTTCAAGTAGCACTTCTCGGACGTTAGAAGAACACAAAACTTGATGTATAAAATCGTACTTCACAGAACCACGATATTCATGTAATTTGTTATTAGAAGAACAAAAGAAGAAAATACATGGAAGAAGAAAACGTTGATTTTACAAATTTTATGTACAATCAAGAATCGAACTTTTAAGTGAGAAATGAAATAGAAATCACCCTTTCGATTTTCATACCTTTGTTCTTCTTACAGAATATCCAGATGATAACAAACAGTATCCGATAATTTGAAAGGAGATTCTCGGAAATCAGATATTCGCCTTCCTCTTCGATTTAGAAGAGAAGAGGAAGCCTATGAAGAATCCGCACCAGTAAATAATAATCACTGTTATTATATAAACATTTGTTTGTCGTCATTTTCCATGTTCATGTGTTTTTAATATTAATAGTTGCTGCGTATACATGTGAATATACAGATGCTCGATTGATACGTTGTTTTAGGCTTTTAGCGCTACTCCAATCAAAAATGAGTTGCATTGAAACAAATCAAATCGAGTTCCAATTAGATTAATTTCCATTCAAAGCCGTAATTTGCTAAGTTCACCCATACTTTTATATAAAAAAATAAAGATAACTTTTTCTATCTTTTATTTTAATGTTTTGCGTATACTACGTTGTGCCCTAAAAGCACTACATATGATCACTGTCTGGTGCTCTAAAGGCACCACACAAGATACTATGTAACACCACCCAGCTGCCCCACGTGGTGCCTTCAGAGCACCACGTAAATCTAATACGTGGAAAAGTATTTTCGGTTTTTTTTTAAAATCCAGATGGTTGTACTCAATAGAATCGTGAATTTTTATGCTTTTTCAAAAACATAGAAAAAACATAGGTGAACCCAACAATTCTATGTGTTCAAATAGAATTAGTCTTCCAATTATATAGCGTGCGTTCCACGTAAAAGAAAAAGGGATAACTAATTGGAGTACTAAAACGGGTATTTAAACGGAGTAGGAAGTTAAACGCGTATGTGTTTGCGGCTCCAAATGAGATGTTTAAACAGAGCGTTTTTAATTTGTAATTTTTAATGTAATTGATATATAGTTATTTAATTACTTATTTTGTTATGTAACATGCGTCTAATTAAAATAAAACAACAATACAGAAACTAAGAAACATGCATTCAATTATACAATACCAGCAGATACAACTTAAGTAATACAATAAATCAATCCAGTTGTGCTGCAATAATCTTATGTTATCTTTGATTGGTGTCATTTCGATATTCTCATGTTGCTGAATTGCTTCCGTGTTCTGGTTATTCTATTTCCCGTACTGTAACACTCCTCTAGGTACTCTTTTAAAATAAGATAGAAATCATCACCTAAGTCATTAAATCTGGATCATCAATGTTGTATTCTCGTATGTAACCATGTATAGTCATTGTGATTACAACAACGTTTGCTACGGTTTCGAATGGGTACGTTGGCGTACTCCTCAAAATGACAATTTTTTTCTTTTATATTACAAATGTTTTCTCAATTGTCATACGTAAACTCGAATGGTAGAAATTAAAATTTTCATTTATCGATTTCGGTTAGTTTGCAGTTTTTCGAAAACGAGGAATATGATATCTAACATCACGATACAGTGGTAAATACCCATTTCGAAGTGAAAAACCTGAATCAACTACATAATATTGCCAAATGGAGGATGAAGAAGATTTAATCTTCTATCATGTACAGCTGAACTAAAAATTTTACTATCATGCGCAATACCTTCCTAACCAACTGCAACATTGGTAAGCAATAAATTGAACGAGCATGCGGCTAAGATATTCTGTGTAGGATGACATTTGCCTTAATAAGGAGCATTACCGAGTAATACTGTCAATTAGAGCGGAGAATAAGACTTATTATGAGTGACCATTAATTGTAATCTTGTATTAGACGATGGGTGTATATTTTATTTTTCTACCTCAAGTGGATCGACATACTCAATTCTTCTAATATAAAACTATGATGGCTAAGGATCGTATTCAAAACAAATTACAACACATCACAAAATAAAATACATATAGATTTAACAATAGAATACAACATATACATGTGCTACAAACTCAAATGGTTTCAGACGAACCATGCATATAATGTCTCAAAAGAATTAAGATACAATGACATGAATACACTAATAGACATCTAAGGCAATAATTTCAAGAGATACAGTCTAAGATGGATCAGCTAACCATGAATTAACAATAAGTTATGAACCTGAAATAACTCGGTCTGACCCGAGTATAAATACACATGTCAGTCTAACTTAAGTATATCAGTTATCAGATGACAAGTGAAATATATGAAGTCACATAAATAAGAACTCATTTTTATAGAAAAGGAATAAGTTATGCCCAATTCAACAGTCATTTCATGAGATAATACAACTGAAACAACATATATAATCTTATGAACAAGAAAGAAACTCATACGTGAGAGTTTATTCTCAACAAAATGTGTTAAGCATCAAAGTGAGTATAAGGATAACACATCAAAGAGTAACATAAAAACTCCATCAAATAATAACATGTAAACTCGTATATAAGTTTGTTTAGCTAAAAGTGATCACATGAATAAATAAACATCAAGAAAGCTCCAAGACTAAACAAGGATTTCGATATTCAAAATCCAACATAAATTGGATCCAAAACATCAATAGCAACGAAATCAACAAAACCACATAAAATGGATCCAAATCAACAAATGATAATTAAGTCACAAACAATATTAGAAGGATCCAAAAAGATTACAATGCTCATGATAAGGTCGGTAACACCTTCTCAAGCTGTTTCGTCTTAAAAGACAAGGTCACTAATATTAATACCCTAGGTATTAATTTTGATGACTACAACCATATAAACATCACTACTAACATATCCTCAAGTTGTGCAGTTACTTCGGATATATTATAAAGACATTTATAGAGGTAAACAAGAATATAAAAGAAGAATTATAGAAGAAGGTTAATTAGAGGAATAAAGGAAGGATAATCAAAACAATTGAAGACCAAATCCTAATAGAGAAGAATGCTGAAGGACAGAGGTGTTTGAAGTGATAACGAGTTAGTTGAACCATAGAATTTCTTGCTAAAGATTCCATGACAATTATACTTGAAACTCATCAATCACTGACCTTAATCGAATCATGAAAATCCACATATATATAGGAAAATTATACCAGAGGTATGTTGACATAAAGTTTTATGTAAGTTGACATAGTGAGAAGTATGTAGACATACTTTTTTATATACGTCGGCATACTTACCATTTTTTAGAATTTTGAATTTTAGATTTGCCTCTATCCCTTCACCAAAAGACACATCCCTTCAACCACTATTTAAAGCCTTTTGAAAATGAATTTTAACACCAATTTTTCTCATTTTCTTCTTCTCTTTCTTCTCCATACATTTGTACTACAAATCCATTGAATATTTTCCAATTATTTTTGCAAATCCACTCTCTTTCACTCTTATTCTTCATTGATTTGCAAACCACACAATATCATAGAGTTATACTTGAAGTCATCATTCTCTACCTGATTTCATCATATTTCCTCAAAGAATTAAAAATATATTACCATTGGAGGTCAGTATGATCATTGTATCGAATCTGCAAGAATCTGTGTTGAATATACGATTACTTGCCATTGTTTGCTGTTGTTGACAAGGAGAAGGTGTATCTTACGGCCCGTGAAACCAAGTTTGCAAAGGTGTTCTTGCCACCCGTAGAAGTCAAGCGATTATAGTGAAATTCTGCATGGTGGAGTGTAGGACCGGATGTAGGATTGGTTAATCCGAACCAGTATAAAAATCCTGGTGTCCTTTACTTTATTACATTTCGTTTTATTACTTATTTCATTCCATTTTCAATTTGAATAGAAATAATGTCAAATTCATAAATACACTTCACCCCTCTAATGTTTGAATAGCCTTAAGATCCATGAACAATGTGTTCTAGACACCCCAATTCCCAATGATATTAGTACTATGACAATAGAGGAATTAAATGGTAATATAATGTACTAGGAAGTAAAGTTGCATGTTAGAAAAAAGAATCAGGGAAATGAGAATAATTCACTGGCGATTAATGCTATGTTCGGCAATGATGAATAAATGATGATATTTTTGATAATGATATCGTGTTTATTACCAAGAAGATCAAGAAATTCTTGAAGTATTGAATAACAATTTTTTTTTTTGAAAAACCAACAACAATGATTCCAAAAATGGAAATGTTGTTAAATGTTTCGAATGTGATAAACCCGATCATTAGAAAAGAGACTGTCCCAACTTGAAGAAACCAAAGCACATTTCAAACTCTTTCAATAAGGAGAGGAAACAAGTGTTCAATGCAACATGGGATGATTCAGATACATCATCAACTGATAGTGATTCAGAAACAGAAAATGCCAACACAAGCTTCATGGCAATGGATGACAAGGTATGGAATTTTAATAAAGAGATTACTGATGTCTTAATTGATATGAATAAAGAATATGGAATGCTTAGGAAAGAGTACGAGGATAGTTTAGCAGAGATAGATAAGTTAAAAATGTTTAATGAAAATTTAAAGGAAAACAATGTCTAAAATATGAAATTAAAAGATTTAGTAGTCATAAAAAGGGAAAGGATTTAACACTTGGAAGTTTTGAAAAACTAAAAAACAGGGCCGCTCCTGGCCTAGTGCGAGCCGTGCGACCGCACAGGGCCCATTAGGTCAAGGGGCCAAAAAAAAAAACTGTATTACCTTTACTAGAGCTGCTTTTTCTTGTTAGTATGCGTGTACTTGATAGTAATTTATCTATGCAAAAGTAGATATGATTGTATGCTTTGTTGACATCAATCAATATATTAAAATGGAGATGTGGCTTGTGTGGACCTCTAGTTGACAGATTGAAAATGTGGGTAAAAACTTTATGAATTTGCTGAAACACGCAATTTTCTCAATGGAGATGCACAGTAGAAAAAGCACATTTTCACTTAAGTTCAACTTCATAAAAAAAATATTTAAGGGCCCAAATTTTTGGGTCCGCACTAGGCCCATAAATACTCAGGGCCGGCCCTGCTAAAAAATGAAAATGAGTAAAATAAAAAAATCTTTTAATGAAATCATAGATCACTGATCTGAATGACAAAATAACTACTCTAGACAATGTTATTCTTAACCATAATAAAGATTTTAATAAAATGGAAAAAATATTGATAAAAAGGGAAAGATAAATCTAGAAAAATTATTATCTATATCTAAACACACTAGGAATAAACATGGACTTGGATACACCCTTAAGGCTAAATCAACAAAAAATAGCACTCAAAGTACTAAGTTTGTTAAGGCTACTAAGTTTAAACCTAAACCTAGGAAATTAAAATTAAATACTCTAAATAAGTTCATTAACTTATGGGTTTCAAAAAGCTTGGATAATATTGAAAAAGAAAAATATATTGATATTTTATTAATAAAGTTCATTCATATAATGATTATATTTTGAAAGAGCATTAAAACTCTATATAGATTTGGCTTTCCAAAACTTAACCCCATGGACCCTACAATATAAAAGCTATTAGTGTGCATATTTTTATAATTTTTCAGGTATCAAAAAGCTGATGCTCAAAGCATATGACAAGAAATCTATTGAACATTGGAAAAATATGAAAAGGATTTGTTGGCATTGGCAAAATCGGTAACTATAGCAACCAAAGTTTTAATAAAGCAATTTAAATAGAAGATACTACAAGAAAAGTGTCTATCTACAATACTAGAAGACAACATTTTGGGTTGAATGTTGTAGAATGCATCCTCAAAAGTATTTCCTATAGGGCAAAACGCTGAGAAAAAGATAATTTCATTTGCCCGCCACCCAAAACATAGCTTTTACTTAATTTCCCGCGATCTCATTTACTGGCCGGTAAAAATGAAATTCACTTTCCCTTTAATTTTTTTACGCGGTATTCGTTTCGCTTTTAGATTTCCGCCTTCCATATGTTGATTTTAAAATCCAACACCAAAAATCTCATCGTCCGTCATCCTTCGCGATTTTATTTGAGGTTCGCGTTGATTTCAGTTTCAATTGCCCTAAACTGGGCAGAGGAAGAAATTTTGTTGGGATTTGCTTCTAATTCGGTTTCAGTTTCGATTTTATGGATTTAACTCATAAAAAGATGCATATGCTTTTTGTCCAGCTGGTCTCTTCTTTGCATACACATAGTATTTTTGTTGGGATTTGTTTCTAGTTTCTCATTTATTGTTTTCTCGGTCTTGTAGATTTGCAAAGATCAAGCTGAGGCAGAGGTCTCTTCTAAAGCATGCCCAGTTAGGAAGTTTGAAAAACTGCTGCGCTCTTGCTTCTGTGCTCAGGTTAGACTTCCATTTCATTTTCAGTTCTATTACTGTTGTGCTCTTTCCCTTGTGTCAATTTCACTACTTATGCGCTCTTGTATTTCTGTTACTTGTTTGGATATGTTTAGACTGAAATTTAAGTGTTGTTGTGTTGCATCATGTGTGCACATGGATCACTTGTTTGAGCTTAACTAAACATATTGGAGTTGTTGGGTACATGTCTTCTTACTTGACCACTATGTTAGTTTGACTTATAATTGTGAGGCTTGAGTTTGATCCCCATGACCGTACTGATTGTATTCTTGAAATTTGATCTAGTTCCAGTTGTTGTTTGAAATTTGAGGTTCGATTTAGAGTTTTAAATCACCATGTTGTCACTTTATTGATGTCCATAGCACTCTGTGTCAATTTTACAACTTGTGTGTGCCTGAATAGTGGTTTGATGGTTTTGTTACACCAGTTGTGTTGACCAGCCCTGATCAACTTTGTTTCAGATGTACATGGTTATTGTTTTGATCATCAGTTTGTTCTAGAGTTGCACCCTTTGTGTTCTGGACTTTCTCTTTTTGTTTTCATGTAATTATAGGCTTGAGCCTTAACAGAAGTCTCAGAAGTAAAGAAGAAAATCAGAAGCTAGCGTTAACCGCATTAAAAAATACATTCTAGTTTTGTGTACCCCCTTTGTGTTCTGGACTGCAAATTTACTTCACCCCTCAAATGTTTGAATAGCCTTAAGATCCATGAACATTGTATTATAGACACCCCAATTCCTAATGATATTAGTACTATGACAATAGAAGAATTAAATGGTAATATAATGTACTATGAAGTAAAGTTGCAGGTTAGAAAAGAGAATCAGGGAAATAAGAATAATTCACTGGCGATTAATGCTATGTTTGATAATGATGAACTAGATGATGATATTTTTGATAATGATATTGAGTTTATTACCAAGAAGATCAAGAAATTCTTGAAGTATTGAGTAACGATTTTTTTTGAAAAACCAACAACAATGATTCCAAAAATGGAAATGTTGTTAAATGTTTCGAATGTGATAAACCCGATCATTTGAAAAGAGACTGTCCCAACTTGAAGAGACCAAAGCACATTTCAAACACTTCCAATAAGGAGAGGAAACAAGTGTTCAGTGCAACATGGGATGATTCAGATACATCATCAAGTGATAGTGATTCAGAAACAGAAAATGCCAACACAAGCTTCATGGCAATGGATAACCACGTATGGAATTTTAATAAAGAGATTACTGATGTCTTAAATGATATGAATAAAGAATATGAAATACTTAGGAAAGAGTACGAGGATAGTTTAGCAAAGATAGATAAGTTAAAAATGTTTAATGAAAATTTAAGTAAAGGAAAATGTAACACCCCGAATTTTAGTTAATACTAAAATTCACTAATTACAGGATAAATAATCTCAGACGTGGGAATTAGGGGAAACGGGCTGCGTCATTACGTTCGTCTCGGAAAAATACGCGAAATAGAGTCCGAGTTTTCGAAAATCGGAGTCCGTATGGCCCGGTTATGGCCCGATGAAGTTTGCAGAAAATTCAAAACTAAAACAGATTTAAAAATTTAAAATATGCAGATTTGGAATGGGCCAGGCGGGGTCAGGCGGGAAGTTTCCCGCCCAGCCCATGTCGACAGGGCTGTCGACAGGCCTGTCGACAGGGGTGTCGACATGCCTGTCGACTTGCCTGTCGACAGGGTTCAGGCGCCCAGTGAACCTGGGTGCACCAGGTTGCACCAGGTTGGGTTTAGGCTGGCTAGGAGGGCTGGTTCTAGAGATTTCCTAAATCTAAGGGTCCTAATCTAATCTAGGGTTAATCTAAGGGCCTAAAACACTCACCTAATCCTATAAATAAGACCCTAACCCTACCCTAATTCATTCATAATTAAATCTAGTAACTAAACTATGGCAAAATGAAATTTGAGCATGGCCTCCACTAGTTCATGAAGAAGTTGCAAGCAAATCCCTCTCAAATCATTCTCTAATCCATTCTAAGTATCTTAATCTTCTTCATTAGCTTGCTAATTGTGTTTTGGTGAGCTTCTATCCCCTTAATAATCAATTGTTAAATTGATTAAGATAGGATATGATGATGTATGGTTATGTTTGTGGATCAATGTGTTTATGCAAGCTTAATATTGTATATGTCATGTGTTTTGCAAGTTATATGCTCTATGTCATGCAAGTTTAGTGTATGTGTTCATGACATTTTTATGCAAGATATGTGTATGCTCAAATGCAAGATTAACATGTTATGCATGCATATGAAGTTATGTGAATGATGATGCAAGTTATGTGTATGTTTAAATGCAAGATTAATATGTTATGCATGCATATGAAGTTATGTGAATGATGATGCAAGTTATGTGTATGTTTAAATGCAAGATTAATATGTTATGCATGCATATGAAGTTATGTGAATGATGATGCAAGTTATGTGTATGTTTAAATGCAAGATTAATATGTTATGCATGCATATGAAGTTATGTGAATGATGATGCAAGTTATGTGTATGCTCAAATGCAAGATTACCATGTTATGCATGCTTATGAGGTCATGTGAATAATTATGCAAGTTATGTAGATGCTTAAGAGCAAGTTGGGTTAATATGTGTTCATATATGCAAGTTGACATCCTCTTAACCCATGACAAAGTTATATGCTAAACCCATGATATGTGTGATGGATCTTCCCCTTTTATTATGTTATGAAATAAGAACGATTTACGTGGGGAACGATGGGGTGAGTAAATATGTTAATAAATGAATGATTGGGTATGATTAAGCATACCGTAAAAATAAATTACCATAAGTGGGAATTTACCTATTGAGTTAGGTCTACCCCATGGGAATTTACCTATTGAGTTAGGTCTACCCATGTTATGGTAAACTTAATATTAATTAGGGATAATTAATATGGGGGTGATTAATTAGGTGTAATTAATCGACTAAGACACGAGGTTGGACTCATTTGTAGTGTAAAACTGCCCGGACCCGACCGGCTTAACCAGTTGCTACAAATGTTAGCCCAATGTGAGAGGTCTTAGCCATAAATTAAATACGTGATTAAGGTAAAGACACGAGGTTAGACTCTGTTATGACGTAAGACTGCCCGGATTCTACCGGCTTAACCAGGCGGTCATAACAACCAGTCTAATGTGGGAGGTCTTTATGGAGATCACGGTCTTAATTAATTAAGAAACACTTAACCATAATAGCATGTAGTGGGACATGAGGGGTTAAGTGGGTGCCTTGGGTGGCATGAGGAAATTTTGTGGTTGCCTTGGGTGGCATGTGGAATCTAGTGGGTTGCCTTGGGTGGCAATAGAAAATACGATTAAAATACTTAACCAAGTGGAAACATGTAACTAAACATGATTAAAGGGTTAAGTGGGATACACTAGATATATGACAAGCTTAAGTGGGTAGCTTGTGGGGGCCCATTTCAACCAATATCCCAAACGTATCTTTGTGGGCTCGACCCATGTCGAGTGACGGGACACGCATATTGGGCTTGATTGTAAGAGGCCAAAACGGGTTAGCGGTGGCAACGCAAGTCCAACGGGCTTCATATGCGTGTGTGGGCCCGGGCTGGTAGATAAGCCGTTGTTGCATCGTGTAGATATAAAGCCGTGCACCGTTAGTTTTGGGTAGCCACTTTAGGGGAGTGATACACCCCACTGTGGGACCAGCACGGGTATCTACGGTAGGGAGCCGATCGATGGGGAGTAGTGGGTACACCTAGTGAAGATAGGAGCAGACGGCACCTATGTAGGGGTACACGAAACTACTGGGTAAGAATTACTGAGTACACCTAGTGGAGATAGGGGCAGACGGCACCTATGTAGTGGGCTAGGAGTACATGAGATTATTGGGGGAAATTTTCTAAGTCCTTGGAAGGGATCAACCTTTAAGTAGGAATGACTGGTGTGGTGCAGTTAGTAATTATCCTTGGGTGGGTAGATGCGTCCTGACGGTTATCTTAGTTAATCCTATGTTGTTGGCTACTTAGTGTAGTTATTATCCCCAAAGGTACCGTACCGAGTTCATGTCATACCCTAATTACTTTAATAATTGTATTGTTAAGGTTATAGGGCTCACTCAGACTTATGTCTGACCCCGTTGTTTTTATCTTTTTCCCAACCCTCAGGTCCTACGGTGGATCCTAGCGGTAGTAGAGCTTGATTGGATTGCTGTTCCAGCCTTTGGGAGCTTGGGTAGATGTAAAGCTCCAGTTATCCAGTTATCTTTTCTTTTGTTATGGCTATTGTACAGGAGAGTGGGATTATGTACTTCTTTATTTTGACGGATATTGTACTTGACTTTTATCATGGCTTTATGATGTAACCAGACATGTTTATTTCCGCTATTATGAGATGATGTTTTAAAATTTCAAGTACTATTTATATCTGTCTTGGTGTAATTTTTCTGTTCTATATTCACTAAAATACTCCACCGATGCTATGGCATTCCCTTTGTGAGTGACCATAGCGGGTGTGGGGTGTTACACGTGGTATCAGAGCAAAGGTTACCGGAACAGATAAAATTTTTAGAAAATTATTTTTTCTAAAACATTTTTTTTGGAAAAGATATTTTCAAAAAACATGTCTTTTAAGAGAAAAGTTTTTGAAAGAAAAGCATAATCCCCAATAGCCATATCTATATCCTTCGAATTCTCCGTTTTGAATCTTTCCTTTTTCGTTTCAGCATGGCTGAGGATCTTAACTTTCCGGAGGGTGTGACGGTACCAGTATGGTATAGGAGATTGATGGAGGCTAGGGCCACCACTGCGGGTCCAGCGAATATTCCTCCACCAACCGTAGCACCCGATCTTCCTCCTCCCCCTCCTCCTCGCACGGATACTTTCGCTAAGACTTGCAAGGAATTTAAAGCTATGGGAGGGAAACCTTTTCAAGGATCTGAAACCTTTGTGGAGGCTAGGGATTGGCTTAAGGAGGTGGAAGAGTTGATAGATATCTTTGAGATGGAAGAAGGGAAGAAAGTCAAGTTGGCTGCTTGGTTAATGAAGGGAGAGGCTTCATTCTGGTGGGAGGTTACTAATGGAGAACGCCCCGTTGACTCTTGGGCGGATTTTAAGCAAAGATTTGTGGCAAAGTTTCTCTCAAGGGCGGAAGAGAACTTGTATATGGAGAGATTCTTGACTCTAAAGCAAGGAAATCTTTCGGTGAAGGAATATGTTAACAAGTTTAATCAGTTGGCAAGGTTTGGCCTAGATATGGTGAATACACCGGAGAAGAAGGCTTTGAGGTTCGTGAAAGGCTTGAATGAACCTATGCATGGGTTGGCTATGACTCACATCCCTATGGGGGCCACCTTTGAGAAGCTAGTTGACATGGCACTCATGTTTGAGGAAGAGAAGGGTCCTAATGTTAATAAGGCACCCGAGAAGAAGGGCGATCAAAAGAGACCTCAACAACAGCAAAGCAAAGGTGGGAAAGGCAACGGTGGCAAGGGCAAGAAGAAGAAGTGTTTCAATTGTGGGACACCTGGCCACCTAAGCAAGGATTGTCGCAAGAAGAAGAAGACCGGTTGCTTCCACTGTGGTGAAGCAGGGCACTTAGTGAAGGATTGCCCTAAGAAAGGGCAAAGGACGGGATCTACCTCAGGAGGACAGGTGCAAGCTCTTATGGCACCAGGTCAGGCTAGGGGGCAAGTACAGGCTCTCGCGGTTCCACCGATTCAGGAGAGAGGTAGAACTATTTTCGTTGAAAGTCTGGTTTTTCTATTTGACCATCCTGTCCGTACATTGTTTGATTCAGGCGCATCGCATTCGTTTATTTCATCATCATTAGTTGAGTCACTGCACCTAGACACCAGTCTGGTAGATGATCCCTTGGTTGTTTCAAACCCAATTGGGGGCTCCACTTATTTATCCATGATATGTTTGGGTTTGAAGATTTCTATACTTAGCATTGAGTTTAGATGTGATGCTTTCGTGTTGGGCTTCACGGGCTATGGGTTGATTTTGGGCATGGACTGGTTATCCAGTAATGGTGCCGTTCTTGATTGCGAAAGGAGAGTTGTTAGGCTCATGACCCGCTTGGGTAACACTCTCGAGATTTCTTGTAACCCCAGGGACTCTGTTATGCTAAGTTATCTTGAATCACTTGACGCTTCGGTCGAGAGTTTGCAATCTGTTAGAGTGGTCCGGGAATATCCGGATGTGTTTGAGGAGGTGAAGGGCTTACCTCCGAAGCGGGAGATTGACTTCCGAATATATTTGGTGGATAATGCTAAACCGGTATCTTTACCAGTGCGCCACATGGCTCCTCGTGAGAGGAGGGAACTCCATAAGCAAGTAGGGGAGTTGCTTGAGAAGGGGTTCATAAGACGGAGCATATCGGAGTGGGGTGCTCCGGTAGTATTTGCTACGAAGGCGGATGGGTCCCTCAGACTTTGTGTAGACTATAGAGAACTCAACAAGCTCACAAAGAAGAATAGACACCCATTGCCGAGGATTGATGATCTTTTCGATCAGTTGGCTGGCGCTTCAGTATTTTCTCAGTTGGACTTAGCCACGGGGTTTCATCAGTTGAGGGTGGCTGAGGATAGCATAGACAAGACTGCCTTTAGGACTCCGGATGGTTTCTATGAGTGGCTGGTGATGCCATTTGGGTTGACGAACGCCCCTGCATACTTTGTTGATTTGATGAGTAGGGTGTTCAGGGAGTTCCTTAATAAATTTGTGGTAGTCTTTGTGGATGATATCTTAGTATTCTCTAAGAGTGAAGAAGAGCATGCCCTACATCTTGGGGAAGTGTTGAAGACTCTTCGAGCGCATAGCCTTAAGGCTAAATTCTCTAAATGTCACTTCTGGAGGAGGGAAGTGCGGTTCTTGGGGCATGTGGTCTCCAAGGAAGGGATAGCTGTGGATCCCGCGAAGGTAGTATCAATTCAGGATTGGAAGGTTCCGAAGAATGCTACCGAAGTAAGAAGTTTCTTGGGGTTGGCGGGCTATTATAGGAAGTTTATTAAAGACTTCGCGAAGATATCAGCCCCATTAACCCGCTTGACCAAGAAGAATCTTGTTTTCGCATGGGACGTAGATTGTGATGATGCGTTCCGACGGTTAAAGAGAGCTTTAACCACGGCTCCAGTTTTAGTATTGCCAGATGGGAGCAAGCCATTTGTTGTCTATACCGATGCCTGTGGGACAGGACTTGGCGCAGTCTTAATGCAAGAGGGAAGGGTAATAGCCTATGGTGGAAGGCAGTTGAGGGCACATGAGAAAAACTACCCTACCCATGATCTCGAGCTAGCCGCTATTGTTTTTGCGCTTAAGATTTGGCGCCATTATCTTCTTGGTGAGAGATTCGAGCTGTTCACTGACCATAAATCTTTGAAGTACTTGTTCTCGCAGAAGGATCTAAACTTAAGACAGCAAAGGTGGATGGAGTTCCTAGCATCTTATGATTTCGAGATAGCGTATACCCCTGGCAAGGGTAACGTGGTGGCGGACGCCTTGAGCAGGAAGAGGTTGTCCTTGAGCCCATTGTTCGTGGAACGGCAAAGCTTGGAATTTATCTCGATGTTTGATTTCAGACCTTCCATTGATTATGTACCCGGTTTGCTAGCTTCCTTGGAAGTTAGACCTACTCTTCTGGGGCGGATTGGGGAAGCCCAGAGGGACGACCCACAGTTGGTTGAGTTGATAGAGAAGCTCATAAGGGGGGAGTCGTCCAGCCATTTGAGTAGGTACACCCTAGACGATAGAGGGTGCTTGCGTAGAGACGGTAGACTTTGTGTACCGCTAAATGAAGGGTTGAGGAAGGTTATTCTTGATGATGCACACCGTTCTAGGATGACCATTCATCCCGGTGGGGATAAAATGTACCAAGATATGAAGAGGGTTTTCTTCTGGGCCGGTATGAAGAAAGATGTGGCCGAATATGTAGCTCGATGCTTGGTATGTCAGCAGGTGAAGGCGGAGCAAAGGAAACCAGGTGGGTTGCTTCACCCATTGGAAGTTCCGCAATGGAAGTGGGATAGCGTCTCGATGGATTTTATTGACGAGTTACCCAGGTCGAGGAAGGGTAATACAGGAATTTGGGTGGTGGTAGATAGACTTACTAAGAGCGCCCATTTCATACCTGTGAAGAGCAAGAGGACCGCTCCATGGCTAGCTTCAGTATATCTTCGAGAGATAGTTCGATTGCATGGGGTACCCTCTAGCATAGTGAGTGATCGAGATCCTATCTTCACTAGCGAGTTCTGGAGAAGTTTGCAAGAAGCAGTGGGGACTCAATTGTGTCTGAGCACCGCATATCATCCTCAGACAGACGGCCAGACTGAGAGGGTGAATCGTGTTCTAGAAGACCTTTTGAGACTTTGTATCTTAGATTTTGGAGGTACATGGGAAGAGCATCTTCCATTGGTGGAGTTCGCATATAATAACAGCTTTCAGTCCAGTATTGGTATGGCTCCTTTTGAAGCTCTCTATGGAAGGCCTTGTCGATCACCTACATGTTGGTGGGAATCTACGGATAAGATCTTGCTTGGGCCTGATATGGTTAGGGAGACTTCTGAAAAGATTGACTTGATTCGAAGAAGGATGAAAGCAGCGCAGGATAGGCAAAAATCTTATGCGGACAAGAGAAGGACGGATCTTGAGTTTGAGGTTGGGGATATGGTTTTTGTTAAGGTATCTCCGTTGAGGAATGTTGTTCGCTTCGGATCCGTTGGGAAGTTAGCACCAAGGTTTGTTGGGCCGTTTCCTATCAAGGAAAGGATTGGACGGATGGCATATAGGGTAGAGTTGCCCGACAGACTTAGTGGTGTTCATGATGTATTCCATGTATCACATCTGAGGAAATGCTTACATAAAACCGCAGAGGTGGTAGAGCCAAGCTTGCTTAGAGATGTAGAGGTAGAGCGTGATGCGACTATTCGACGAGCTCCTACTCGCATCCTTGGGTCAGAGACTAGGAAGTTGAGGAATCGGGAGGTTCAGCTAGTCAAAGTGCAATGGGGAGAAGATGAGAGCAACGCAACTTGGGAGACGGAAACGAAGATGTGTTCATTGTACCCATTTCTTTTTGAGGGTATGTCTTTACTTTCTCCTTTATCATTGGTCTAGTACTTATCTTATCCTTGGTATGTCCTCTCGTTAGTACCTTTGACCTTTTAGATAGGGTAAACCTATGGTTGAAACATGTGTTTGAGACATGTTATGGTTGATGGATGCAAGTGGATGCAAGTGTTTGCTAGTGGTTGCTCGTGGATGCATATACACACACTCTAGGCACTAGATCGGCTCAGTCACTTCATATTGCATATTGCATAAAATTGTGTGTAGGAAAATATATTTATGGATGTATAATGGTTGTGTTATCACATGGATGATGCATTTTGGTGAATAATTGTGCACTCATGTAGATATTGTATGTGTCGATAGGGTTTCTCGCATACATAATGGATGCATGGCACTATCATGGTTTGCATATGTTCATACATCAGATAGGGAACATATACACACACTTTTTGCATATATGCTCATACATCATTAGAAGTTGTTTTAAGGACAATGGATGCCAGTGGTTGATGGTTTGAGTAGATGGTTGTTTGGATGGTAGGATATGCATTCTCCTTAGCTTAGAGATTTCGGGGACGAAATCCTTTAAGGAGGGGAGAATGTAACACCCCGAATTTTAGTTAATACTAAAATTCACTAATTACAGGATAAATAATCTCAGACGTGGGAATTAGGGGAAACGGGCTGCGTCATTACGTTCGTCTCGGAAAAATACGCGAAATAGAGTCCGAGTTTTCGAAAATCGGAGTCCGTATGGCCCGGTTATGGCCCGATGAAGTTTGCAGAAAATTCAAAACTAAAACAGATTTAAAAATTTAAAATATGCAGATTTGGAATGGGCCAGGCGGGGTCAGGCGGGAAGTTTCCCGCCCAGCCCATGTCGACAGGGCTGTCGACAGGCCTGTCGACAGGGGTGTCGACATGCCTGTCGACAGGGTTCAGGCGCCCAGTGAACCTGGGTGCACCAGGTTGCACCAGGTTGGGTTTAGGCTGGCTAGGAGGGCTGGTTCTAGAGATTTCCTAAATCTAAGGGTCCTAATCTAATCTAGGGTTAATCTAAGGGCCTAAAACACTCACCTAATCCTATAAATAAGACCCTAACCCTACCCTAATTCATTCATAATTAAATCTAGTAACTAAACTATGGCAAAATGAAATTTGAGCATGGCCTCCACTAGTTCATGAAGAAGTTGCAAGCAAATCCCTCTCAAATCATTCTCTAATCCATTCTAAGTATCTTAATCTTCTTCATTAGCTTGCTAATTGTGTTTTGGTGAGCTTCTATCCCCTTAATAATCAATTGTTAAATTGATTAAGATAGGATATGATGATGTATGGTTATGTTTGTGGATCAATGTGTTTATGCAAGCTTAATATTGTATATGTCATGTGTTTTGCAAGTTATATGCTCTATGTCATGCAAGTTTAGTGTATGTGTTCATGACATTTTTATGCAAGATATGTGTATGCTCAAATGCAAGATTGACATGTTATGCATGCATATGAAGTTATGTGAATGATGATGCAAGTTATGTGTATGTTTAAATGCAAGATTAATATGTTATGCATGCATATGAAGTTATGTGAATGATGATGCAAGTTATGTGTATGTTTAAATGCAAGATTAATATGTTATGCATGCATATGAAGTTATGTGAATGATGATGCAAGTTATGTGTATGTTTAAATGCAAGATTAATATGTTATGCATGCATATGAAGTTATGTGAATGATGATGCAAGTTATGTGTATGCTCAAATGCAAGATTACCATGTTATGCATGCTTATGAGGTCATGTGAATAATTATGCAAGTTATGTAGATGCTTAAGAGCAAGTTGGGTTAATATGTGTTCATATATGCAAGTTGACATCCTCTTAACCCATGACAAAGTTATATGCTAAACCCATGATATGTGTGATGGATCTTCCCCTTTTATTATGTTATGAAATAAGAACGATTTACGTGGGGAACGATGGGGTGAGTAAATATGTTAATAAATGAATGATTGGGTATGATTAAGCATACCGTAAAAATAAATTACCATAAGTGGGAATTTACCTATTGAGTTAGGTCTACCCCATGGGAATTTACCTATTGAGTTAGGTCTACCCATGTTATGGTAAACTTAATATTAATTAGGGATAATTAATATGGGGGTGATTAATTAGGTGTAATTAATCGACTAAGACACGAGGTTGGACTCATTTGTAGTGTAAAACTGCCCGGACCCGACCGGCTTAACCAGTTGCTACAAATGTTAGCCCAATGTGAGAGGTCTTAGCCATAAATTAAATACGTGATTAAGGTAAAGACACGAGGTTAGACTCTGTTATGACGTAAGACTGCCCGGATTCTACCGGCTTAACCAGGCGGTCATAACAGCCAGTCTAATGTGGGAGGTCTTTATGGAGATCACGGTCTTAATTAATTAAGAAACACTTAACCATAATAGCATGTAGTGGGACATGAGGGGTTAAGTGGGTGCCTTGGGTGGCATGAGGAAATTTTGTGGTTGCCTTGGGTGGCATGTGGAATCTAGTGGGTTGCCTTGGGTGGCAATAGAAAATACGATTAAAATACTTAACCAAGTGGAAACATGTAACTAAACATGATTAAAGGGTTAAGTGGGATACACTAGATATATGACAAGCTTAAGTGGGTAGCTTGTGGGGGCCCATTTCAACCAATATCCCAAACGTATCTTTGTGGGCTCGACCCATGTCGAGTGACGGGACACGCATATTGGGCTTGATTATAAGAGGCCAAAACGGGTTAGCGGTGGCAACGCAAGTCCAACGGGCTTCATATGCGTGTGTGGGCCCGGGCTGGTAGATAAGCCGTTGTTGCATCGTGTAGATATAAAGCCGTGCACCGTTAGTTTTGGGTAGCCACTTTAGGGGAGTGATACACCCCACTGTGGGACCAGCACGGGTATCTACGGTAGGGAGCCGATCGATGGGGAGTAGTGGGTACACCTAGTGAAGATAGGGGCAGACGGCACCTATGTAGGGGTACACGAAACTACTGGGTAAGAATTACTGAGTACACCTAGTGGAGATAGGGGCAGACGGCACCTATGTAGTGGGCTAGGAGTACATGAGATTATTGGGGGAAATTTTCTAAGTCCTTGGAAGGGATCAACCTTTAAGTAGGAATGACTGGTGTGGTGCAGTTAGTAATTATCCTTGGGTGGGTAGATGCGTCCTGACGGTTATCTTAGTTAATCCTATGTTGTTGGCTACTTAGTGTAGTTATTATCCCCAAAGGTACCGTACCGAGTTCATGTCATACCCTAATTACTTTAATAATTGTATTGTTAAGGTTATAGGGCTCACTCAGACTTATGTCTGACCCCGTTGTTTTTATCTTTTTCCCAACCCTCAGGTCCTACGGTGGATCCTAGCGGTAGTAGAGCTTGATTGGATTGCTGTTCCAGCCTTTGGGAGCTTGGGTAGATGTAAAGCTCCAGTTATCCAGTTATCTTTTCTTTTGTTATGGCTATTGTACAGGAGAGTGGGATTATGTACTTCTTTATTTTGACGGATATTGTACTTGACTTTTATCATGGCTTTATGATGTAACCAGACATGTTTATTTCCGCTATTATGAGATGATGTTTTAAAATTTCAAGTACTATTTATATCTGTCTTGGTGTAATTTTTCTGTTCTATATTCACTAAAATACTCCACCGATGCTATGGCATTCCCTTTGTGAGTGACCATAGCGGGTGTGGGGTGTTACAGAAAACAATGTCAAAAATATGAAATTAAAAGATTTAGTAGTCATAAAAAGGGAAAGGATTTAACACTTGGAAGTTTTGAAAAACTAAAAAAAGAAAATGAGTCCTTAAAATCAAAAAATATTTTAATGAAATTATAGGTCACCGATCTGAATGACAAAATAACTACTCTAGACAATGTTATTCTTAACCATAATAAAGATTTTAATAAAATGAAAACAAATATTGATAAATTTAACAAAGGGAAGGATAAATCTAGTAAAATTATTATCTACATCTAAACACACTAGGAATAAACATGGACTTAGATACACCCCTAAGGCTAAAACATAGAAAATAGCACTTAAAGTACTAAGTTTGTTAAGGCTACCAAGTTTAAATCTAAACCTAGGAAGTTAAAATTAAATACTCCAAATAGGTTCATTAACTTATGGGTTTCAAAAAGCTTAGATAATATTGAAAAAGAAAAATATATTGATATTTTATTAATAAGGTTCATTCATCTAATGATTATATTTTGAAAGAGCATTAAACTCTATATTGGTTTGGCTTTCCAAAACTTAACCCCATGGACCCTAAAATATAAAAGCTACCAATGTGCATATTTTTATATTTTTTCGGGTATCAAATAGCTGATGCTCAAAGCATATGACAAGAAATCTATTGAACATTGGAAAAATATGAAAAGGATTTGTTATTGGCATCGGCAAAATCGGTAACTATAACAACCCAAAGTTTTAATAAAGCAATTTAAATAGAAGACACTACAAGAAAAGTGTCTATCTACAACACTAGAAGACAACATTTTGGGCTGAATGTTGTAGAATGCATCCTCAAAACTATTTCCTATAAGGAAAAACGCTGAGAAAAAGATAATTTCATTTGCCCGCCACCCAAAACATAGCTTTTTCTTAATTTCCCGTGATTTCATTTACTGGCCGGTAAAAATGAAATTCACTTTCCCTTTTATCTTTTTATGCGGTATTCGTTTTGCTTTTAGATTTCCACCTTCCATACGTTGATTTTAAAATCAAACACCAAAAATCTCATCGTCCATCATCCTTCGCGATTTCAGTTGAGCTTCGCATCGATTTCAGTTTCAATTGCCCTAAACTCGGAAGAGGAAGAAATTTTGTTGGGATTTGCTTCTAATTCAGTTTCGATTTTACATATTTAACTCATAAAAAGATGCAGATGCTTTTCGTCCAGCTGGTCTCTTCTTCGCATTCACATAGTAATTTTGTTGGGATTTGTTTCTAGTTTCTCATTTATTGTTTTCTCGGTCTTGTAGATTTGCAAAGATCAAGCTGAGGCAGAGGTCTCTTCTAAAGCATGCCCAGTTAGGAAGTTTGCAAAACTTCTGCGCTCTTGCTGCTGTGCTCAGGTTGGACTTCCATTTCATTTTCAATTCTACTACTGTTGTGCTCTTTCCCTTGTGTCAATTTCACTACTTATGCGCTCTTGTATTTCTGTTACTTGTCTGAACATGTTTAGATTGAAATTTAAATGTTATTGTGTTGCATCATATGTGCACATGGATCACTTGTTTGATCTCAACTAGCTGTTGGGTACATGTCTTCTTGCTTGACCACTATGTTGGTTTGACTTGTAATTGTGAGGCTTGAGTTTGATCCCCATGACCGTACTTATTGTATTCTTGAAATTTGATCTAGTTTCAGTTGTTGTTTGAAGTTTGAGGTTTGATTTAAAGTTTAAAATCACCAAGTTGTCACTTTATTGATGTCCATAGCACTCTGTGTCAATTTTACAACTTGTGTGTGCCTGAATAGTGGTTTGATGGTCTTGGTACACTTGTTGTGTTGACCAACCCCAATCAACTTTGTTTCAGATGTACATGGTTATTGTTTTGATCATCAGTTTGTTCTAGAGTTGCACCCTTTGTTTTTCTGGACTTGCTCTTTCCGTTTTCATGTAATTATAGGCTTGAGCCTTAACAGAAGTCTCAGAAGTAATGTAACAAATTGGATTACGTCTGGACCTAATCGACCGTAAAATCGACTAAGACCATTCAAAAACCCGAATACGCTAACTTTGGGCATACAACACATTAAAACAAATAAAAAAAAAGACTTTTATTAACATCATAATAATGTTATATCAGAGTACAGAATATATCAGAGTACATCGAATAAATACCACAGCGGAAGATTAAATTACAATAATTGTAATACAATGTAGCGGCAACGTATAACAAACACAGCGGAAGGCTATCAGTGCTCTGGACACAGTTTTAAGCTTCGATCCAGAATCCTGGTCAATATATCTACAAAATAAGCTACTCGACTGCCCGTGTGGAAAATATGGGCACCCGAGTTTGCAAGTGAAACAAATTACATGTCAGTCATGGGACTGGTATAAGAAATCTTACTTAACCTATTTAATAATAAGGTCAATCACAGGACCACGCCGCTAACGCGGAACGGGTTTACTCCTTTGGATTGCCAGTGCATAAACATCAACCATAAATAAACATATGGATCTACAATGTATCAATCAACATGCAATTCCTTAATCTACCCATTTAGGCTTAATCCCTAAACTTAGATTTCAAAATCCAATTCACTTTACAGAAATTATTTCCCTATTTCTTTAATTTTAAATCATTTGAAATACATATCTATCCTTTTATATCAAAGTAGATTTCACATCGGGATTTGGAAACAGAAATTTGGAAATATGAATTCTAAAACATAACAAAACATACAAACAAGTATGAAACCAAATATCGGTCAAGTTCCCTCAGGACCGGGCAGTGCGCACCCTAACCGAACCAATATATATATATATATATATATATATATATATATATATATATATACATATATATATATGCACCTAACGGCTACACTGACAATGCACCATCCCACCAATTGGGGAAGACATGCACGTCCTCACGCTGTTAGTCAATTTCGGGTCACCCGCATCTTCAGCCACATACTTGCTAAATCATTTTATATCCCGAAGTAGGGAAAATCATTTCACAACATAATCACAAGTATAATCAAATCTATATAGATTTCTGCTTTCAAATCATTTCGAAATCATTGGGTGTAGTCCTCGAAACCCTTTCTTTTTTATAAAATATTTTATAAAACATTCTTTGTCCAAAATCAGGAATACTATTCTTTTTACTTAAGAAATCACTTTTCAAAATCATTCATTAATTTTGAAATAAACAACATCGCTAACCACCTTATAGTCAAATCGTGAAGTGTTTCACAAGGTGTTAGCATACATATATTTTTCCCAACCCAATGCTAAATGTAAAAACATGTTTTGCTCATAAACTGGTCGAGCACAATCCAAACATTCAATCAATCACAATCAATATCAATAACCAAGTATATTTGGTTCAATCACATTTCATGTTTTACATATACAATAAAAAGGGAATTTTTATTGTAAACATATTTTCTATGTTGCTTATGACAAATAAAAAGGAAAATTTTATTTGTATACAAATTCCTATCTTTAACATAACAAATAAAAGTGAATATTTATTTGTATACAAATTTCAATCTTTAATATGACAAATAAATGTGAATATTTATTTGTTAACATATCTCTATTTCAAAACAATGATCATTTTTACATATTCTATTTATACAATTAAAATATGATTTTTATTCTTAACATATTTTTATTTTCTATAATGATCAATTTTACTCTTTTCTTATATATAATAAAAATGTGAATATTTACTGTTAACATATCTTCATTTCAAATAAATGAACATTTTTAATCCTTTCTACATATACGATAAAAATGTAAATTTTATCGCTAACATATTTTCATTTCAAACCAATGAACATTTATAATCTTTTCTACATATACGATAAAAATGTAAATTTTATCGTTAACATATTTTCATTTCAAACAAATGAACATTTATAATCTTTTCTGCATATACAATAAAAATGTAAATTATATCGTTAACATATTTTCATTTCAAACAAATGAACATTTATAATCTTTTCTACATTTACGATAAAAATGTAAATTTTATCGTTAACATATTTTCATTTCAAACAAATGAACATTTATAATCTTTTCTACATATACGATAAAATGTATATTTTATCGTTAACATAATTTAACAATTCTAATTTGTCAAACATGATAAATATAATTTAACATAACATTTTAACTAGAATGACAATTTTATTCTAACTTAACATTTTTGTTCTAATGTGAAGTTGTTAACAATAATGATATTATTATTTCTAATATGACAATTTTATTTCACACAATATATGTTAAATAAATGATATTTTTATCTTATATCACACGATTCTAACATAAGGTTATTTTTAATTTTACATAACATATTCTAATAAAATATTGTTTTCCTTTACATAACCTATTCCTAACAAAAATGTTATTTTTATTTACATAACATATCCTAACAAAAATGTTATTTTTATTTACATAACATATCCTAACAAAAATGTTATTTTTATTTCTAAGGCAACATTACTAACAAAAACGATGTTTTATTCTAAGGCGACATTACTAACAAAAAATGATATTTTATTTCTAATATAACATGTCAAAGATTATATTTCCATCATACAACAATATAATTCAGCAAATCACCACAACCACAATCAATATGAACATAAATATGTATATATTTTAATTTTAATTTCAAATCGAGAAATCTCACCTTGCGTTGACGTAGGTTGATACGAGCGCGGATACGAAAAGTATGATACACTCTTCCAATTACAAGCACAACTATGCTCTTTTTAACACCATGATATGAAAAGATTCACAAATCAATGCCCCAAGCAATTTAAATGAAGGGAGTAAAAAGGATATGGCTAAGGAAGATGGATTTAGATCTTTACAAAATTTTATAAAGTGAACAAGATTTTGGTCATTTTAATGTAATATTTTGGACTAGTAAACATTGGAATCCGAAAAAGTCATAAACATAAAATTTGTTGCAAATTTTTTTCTTTTCAATTTAGGAAAAAAGAAAACTGGTTTTCGACAAATTTTGAAGAAGATATGATCAAAACAGCGAGAAACAAATATTTAGATCAGAAATCTGGGTTCAAAAATGCATTAGAAAGATTAACGGTTTCGACCAAGAAAAATTCAAAATCTAGAAAAGTGTTCAACATAAAAGTTGTAGATCTTTCAAATTCCTCCAATTTGAAAAAAAGGTAATGTCAATTTGGATTTTGTATGAGGAAGTTATGGTCTTTACAAAACAGATCAAAATCTGAAAAACAAATTAGAAAATATAAAGAGGAAAAGGAAGAAAAGATTGATGGATTTGATTTGGTTTGAGAAATGTCTCCATGAGAATTTTGAAGTAGATCTAGATTTTGAAATTGAGACTTAGAGTTTGATTTTAGAAAGGAAAGAAAGATAGAATAAATTAGATATGAAAATAAAACATAGGTTAAGAATGAAAAGATTTAAATTTTACCATGATTTTGATTGTTGAGAATTTCAGAGAGGGAGAAGGAGAAAAGGGATCTGAGATGTGAGAAGGAATGAGGAAGGAAGGGGAAGAAGATGGCTGCGTTTTATCCATTGAAGATAAAAAGAGGGGGGGGGGGGGGGGCTCTATTGTAGAATTAGTGTTTTAATAATGTGTATTTATATTTTAATATTTAATTAACTAGTTTTGCAAATATACCCGTTAAGTCTCATTAGCTCCAATTTCAGCCCAACGAAAGTTGTCACTAGGCAAATACCCCCGTTCCGGATGCAATGAGCTAGGTCCCCTCAGCCCGTTTGATCGTCTCAGGCCACTTTTCTTTATTTTAAAATATAATTTATTTAATTATTAAATTTGATCGTACATTTTAATTTACCGGGGCCACATACGAACTCTAAAAATTATAGAAAAAATTATATCTAGATTTGTTTTGATGAAATTTCATTGAATTTGGAGGCCATTTGAAAAATGGCCATTTTCTGGTCGATCCAATTTGACTGATATTGACAAAACACGTTTTCTTTTGCCACGCTCACATATTAATTCCAAAAATTATGAAAATTGGAATCTAGAAATAATTTGACATTCCGGATCCAAAAAAAGTGGTTTCGTAAAAAACGGAGGTCGTTTGCAAAATGGCTATTTTTAATATTAAAAAATATATATATTCTATAGCGACTATTCTGAATTTTAAACTGGGCATAACTTTTGATTCCTGCTATGAAATTTCGATTTTTCAGATTCAGTGGAAAGAAATTTTTAAACAGATTTAAATATTTTTGGTTTCAAAAATCCGATTTATTTTGCATCCTATAAGTCGGTCAAATTTCAGATTCAAATTTTCAAACTACCGTGCTATTTCTAACTCCTTTTGTAATTAAAATAAATATTTTCGTTCTAACTTCGATTTAAATAAATTTTTTGTTGTTATTATTTAAAATAAGTCATTTTAAATATTCAAAACCCATTAAAATTGGAAAAATAAAAATTTTAAATTGGTTCCAAAATTCCGGGTTGTCAATTACAAGTAATGCAGAAAATCAGAAGCTAACGTTAACTGCATTAAAAATACATTCTAGTGTTGTGTATCCCCTTTGTGTTCTGGACTGTATGCTATGCACATCATCTATGTGCATGGTTTGTTCATGTACTTGTACACATTGAACTGTTTTGTTGCGGCATATTGTAATAGAGCCAATTAGTGATCCTAGCTTGAGCTATTTGATATAATCATGGTTACTTGACAAAAATTATATGGCTTCCACTTATGTCAAATGGACAAGGACCTGTGATATATCACATAAAGAGGCTGCTCCACCTGTTCATGTTGATACAGTGTTGGACATGCTGTTGTGATAATGTATCACTTGTCCAAGATGGACTTAGTCAACTATCAACCATGTTTAATTTTGATGGCAATTCAAATTTCAGGTGTTAAGTTTAGAAACCATTCAATCTACATATTATCCATTACTGATTATAACCTGCACTCAAATGATGGGCAGTGTTATAAGAATATAATATATGACAAAAACAATTTTGCATTTAAGGATATTACTAAATCTAATTAGCTTTGAGTTTATTAGTGGTTCAGAATATCATTCTAGTTTAATCACACACGCACACACACGGACAACACACACAAAAATCAGGTCTGGAATGCATAACCAGATGAGACTTTTCTCTTTTTGGTTGTTCTAGATTGTATTCTCTTTCCTCGGGTACCTTAGCAGTACTAGATTGCATTTAGGCTCTCATTGTTTCGTTGGTTCTCTGTTTTATATGTTAAGAGTGTAGCTTTCTTTTGTAGGCTGTTGATATTATACTTTTATCTTCGCTTAGCCAAGAAGATTTGAAGAAGCTATGTGGTAGTAACTCTCTTGAGTGGATTTCATTTCCTGCATTTGAACAGGTCAGTTATTCATTTTTAAAGTTTTGGCGTATCCTTTTTTGGCATTCTTTATGACAATGTATTTGTACGTGTTATGCATAACACTTCTTTTATAGTTTGGATCAACAATGTCTATACAATTTTACCTGCCTGTTTGTCCAGTATAACTCTTATGGCATACCTCATTCTTCTAGAGTTATGACTGTGTTGATGCAGATATTATTTACTATGACAGGATTCCAAGCAAAATTCGAGTGCTATCCTCATTTAGAGGATCACTCTTTCATCAAAAAGCAAAATAGAAAACAAAAAAGTAAATAGAAATCCAAATAAGATCCCTTTTTGATGTGCAGGTGAAGTGGTTAAACAAGCAACTGAGCAAGCTATGGCCTTATATTGCCAAAGTAAGTTCAAAGTTCATATGACTATATCAAATTTAACTAATTATAAAATGTTTACCTTGTCTGAGGTCTGCCTATCATATAATCAGTATAGTCATTCTCTATGTAACTTTGCATTTATCTGCCAACAATTTTCATATTCTAATCACACGAGCTTGCTATATGCACAATCAAGTCTGGCATATCCTCACTCTCATCTCCATTGAACATCTTCGGCCTTCCTCAACCTCCGACAGTTTTCTAACTCTCCCAAAAATTTGGGTAATGTTGTAGTACTATATAACAGTCAGACGTCTGAAATTTATTTCGGATGTCTGTACCAAGCCTAGGAATTGCTCGAGAACATTTTCAGACATCTGAAAAGTTCTCAAGGTGTTGGCCGCAATCAATTTCAGACATCTAGAAATTATTTTCATATGTCTGAATCAGGTCAGACGTCTGAAAATATGTTCAGACGTTGGAATTTGCTACTGTTTCTAGTTTTCCTTCTATCGACCAGTTGGTTGTATGCAATGTCAACTTATTACTTGTTTTTCTTGTGCATCTTATGGTCCTTTTGTTAATGAGACATTCCTTGAGCTTTTCCAATGACAACGATGATGACAATGCTTCTACATATTTTTCTGTAAATAATTATGTTCATCACACTACATGTTCATGGCATTCATGTAGGATTAACAAAGTACATAAAAATGAAAAACTTAAGTAAACTTCTATAATAATAAAAGCAATAAGATATATAATCGTAGTAAATTAACTTAGATTTATAAAAAAAATTAAATAAACTTGTAACAACCCAGAAATTATGAACTAATTTAAAATTTTTATTTTAAAATTTTTAATGGATTTTGAATATTTAAAATAATTTATTTTAAATAATAACGATTTAAAATTTATTTAAATCAAAGTTAGAACGAATTTTTTTAATTTAATTATAAAAGGAGTTAGAAATAGCACGGTAGTTTGAAAATTTGAATTCAAACTTTGACTGACTGTACAAGATGCAAATTAAATCGGATTTTAGTGAAACCAAAAATATTTAAATCTATTTAAAGATATCTTTCCAATAATCTGAAAAATTGAAATTTCATAGCGGGAATCAAAAGTTATGCCCAGTTTAAAATTCAGAATAGTCGTAGTAAAAAAAATATATATATTTTAATATTAAAAATAGCCATTTTGCAAACGAACTCCGCTTTCGATGAAACCGCTTTTGTTGGAACCAGAATGTTAAATTATTGCTAGGTTTAAATTTTCATAATTTTTAGAATTAATAGGTGAGCGTGGCAAAAGAAAATGTGTTTTTTCAATTTCAGTCAAATTGGATTGACCAGAAAATGACCATTTTTCAAATGGTCTCGAAATTCGACGAAATTAGTTTTGTTACGACCGTATCATCAAAACTTAGCTAGAAATATTTTTTCTGGAATTTTTAGAGTTAGTATGTGGCCCCTGTAAATTTAAATGTACGATCAAATTAAATAATTAAATGATTTATATATTAAATTAAAGAAAACAAGCTGAAGACGATCAAACGGGCTGACGGAACCTAGTCCATTGGGCCCGGAAGGGGGGATTTGGCTAAGGGCAACTTTAGTTGGGCAAAATTTGGAGTTATTATAACTTAATGGGCTTTTTCTGGAATTTAGGAAATCAAATAATAATATTATATTATAAAAACCCCATGTGTTAGAAACCCTAGTCCATATACTAACACAGCCGCCTCCTTTTGATTTCAATGGCCACAACGATCTGAAATTTAGATCTTAATCATCCACAATCCATGCAATTTCATTCAAATCTCCAACACAATCTTGTAGATCTTTCTCCGATCTTCTAATTCATATGGTCATGATTGATTATAGCTTGGTTTATGGTTCGACACGGGTCCCTGAAGTCAGCACGTTCGCTGGGGATTTCCGGCACCTGGGAACCGTCGCGTGGCATAGGATTCAAGGCGTGGGGAGGTGTGTTGATCGTCGATGGCGAGGCTAACTTTGATCGAGGTTCGATAGCTTCTGGGGGCGTGTGGCAGAGGATCTTTGTTGGAGCATTTGGGTTCGTTTTCAATCCGGTTACATAATGAAGAAGAAGTAATAAGGAGCGGCCTAATTTTTTATTAAAGGTAAATGATGGATTAAGGTGAATAATAAAATAATTAAATATTTAAATTGTTTTAATAATATATATAGTGTTTAAACTATCATATCTTTTACAAACTGAAACAGAATTCGTCAATTTTCGAAGTGTTGGATTCGCCTTGACCAAATCTGGACAAAGGAACAGATGATTAACATAGAAATGTGTTTATTTTATGCTCTTATATCTTATCTTTTGTATGTAAATAAATATTACTTGGGTATTGTTTTGTCACTTTTACAGATATTCCAACCCAGCCCACATGCAACCAGAAAAGTAGAGAAATGGAGAACATATTGCTATATATATTTACATTTTGAAGAATTGTAGATGAAGATCTCACATCTAGTTGTTGTTGGACAAGAAAATGATTGGTAGAAAGACCAAGAATTTCTCAAATCAAGGGAAGTTTGTCAAAGAACCAAGAGGAAAAGAAGAAAGGCCAAAAATTTAATAGATTTAACTAAGGCCCATTTGAAACTCTCATTGTAAACTCTTTTGTGAATTCCCTAAGGCCCATCTATCATTGTATTAAGGTTAGGGTTAGGGTTTGGCTATCTATCCTATAAATACCCTTGTAATGTCATTGTAGCCACCATCTCATTTCTGTATTCCATTACTCTAATAAAAATTCTTCTCCTTCTTCTTTTATTTTCTAGTATTTTTTTTAGCAACTAGTGTCATCTACGCGATTAGATTCGGTAGAGTACTAGTTGTATTTTACATTTGTTTCATTAGTGATTAGTCGTTTGATTAGTTTCAACGACAATCCTAATTTTATTTTTTTGTTGTTCTTCTTATTCTGCACTTTTATTTTCTGCATTGTCGTTCTTGTTTTGCAATTTACTTTCCTTAGTGATTAATCGTTGATTAGATTCAACGATAATCCTAAGTTCGCAATTTCAATTTGTTTTTATTTCAACAAAATCTCCAGGCTTCGTCTAACTCACCCAAGAGATTAGATAAATAATTTGATTTTAATTTACCTCCCTGTGTTCGACCTGTATGCTACACACCTGTGCGCTTGCAAAATTTAATTTAAAATTCGCGCTTTTCTAATTCATAGGAAAGCGACGAACAAGTTTTTGGCGCTGTTGCCGGGGAGGTAACGATTAAATTTTATTATTTATTTAATTTCCGATTCGTGTTAGTTTTTGTTTATATTTTCTTTTTGTTTTCGTGTTATATAGAAAAAAAAAATCTTGAGTAGCTGATTTGGTATTTCTCATTGATACCGTAATCACTAAACCAAGAGGAAAAAATGTTTGCCAAATTTTCTTTGATTTCTTTCCTATTTCTTTCCTCTTTTGAATACATAATCTTTCCTTTCTTCTTTTACAAAAAAAAAAGAGTTGCCAAAATTTCTTTTATTCCTTTCCTTTGAACTTTCTGATTTCGGTACAAAATTATTCTTCTTCTACAAGTCTCTTCTGTTCAGAGAAAAAAAAAACCTTCAGTTTTTCTTTGTTTCTTTCCATCTTTCCACTCTCTTCCCAATCTTCTACATTCTTTTTCTTCTTTTCTCTAAAAAGAAAAAAAAAACTAATTTTCTTTTTGCTATTTTTTTCTACTTTCTTCTTCGGCCGCCATCTTCTAGATCACATACCATCTTCCATCGCCATCTTCTAACTCCTTTCATCATCCAAAAAATCCACCCACCACCACAATACAACGCCAATACCACATCTTCCCCCACAACTGTTCCGAACCACAATACAGCTTTCTCCATTGAGTCTCAACTCCCCTGTCATCTCCCACAGTTAATCTTCCACGGACTATCAAACATCATCTGGCAAACAGCAGTTTAGCACTCCAACCGATCACCGAGCAGCATCACAGTTCCACTCAAAACCCTTACAATCTTCCAAACTGTTCAATCAGAAAAAAAAACACGTCCATCTCTTACCACAAAAGTTCATCGTCAAGCTTCCATCGCAACTTCCACGCAAACATCAACGTTCGATCAGCCTCTCCTCTTTTGAACATCGTTCATCACCACAATTGTAAAGCAATCTGAAAACCACAATCCTCAACTCGCAACACCGCATCCTTGCTGCGTACCCACGTCACACCCTCAACCGCTTCAATATCTGAATCCCCCACTACAGTACCCAATTCGAAACCAAGACCCAAATTACAGACTCCACAATTCAACCCTTGAACCCAATTTGCAAAGCCGATACGATAAAAACCCTTGAAACCCATATCGAAAATCACTTCTGAATTCGCAATCGCACCCCTCAACCTCCACCGAATTCACATCCGCACCCCTACCCAGAATTGCAAACCTCGTTCGAATACGTGAACCGCAACCTCCCTAACCGATTTCAATTCGATAAGCAAATTACCCAAATCGCAGCCATCTCGAGTGAATTAATTCCAAAAGAAGAAAGGAGGCGCAAGTGTTTGGGGACCGATCGATTTTTTTTATTTTTTTTGGTTTTGATTTGGAAAAAGGAAGTTTGAGTATTGTTAGCATTTTGTTTTGGAAGAGGTAGCATCTGAGTCTTTATTTAAGAAGAGGGTTTACCTTGTTTTATAATCCACGTGAGGAACTATTTTCATTGACCAAGTGTTTAACTCGAGGCCATTTTTTTTTCCTTCTGACGCTTAGTTCTTTTCTTTTATTTTCAATTTAACTTTAGTTGTTAAGTTTTTTTTTTAAGTTGAGTTTAGTTTGCTTCTTTCATAGTTTAGTTAGTTGTTTTTGTTCTGTCGTCTAGTTTAGTTTAGTTTTATTCATTCATTTTATTAGTCTAGTCAGTTTCTAGTTTAGTTTTAGTTTTTGTTTCAAGTCGCTTTTTTTCCCATTTCCTTTGTTATTTGTTTTCTTTTCTTTAATAAAAAAAATCAAAAGCGAGAAGAGGGAATTCAAGCAAACAAAGCAAGGATTTAGAGATCGAACGGAGCAAACAATAAAATCTCATAGCACTGGATGGACCGCCATAACCCATTGTAAAATTTCCTGAACTCTATAGGTGCTCTGCTGCTTTGAAAAAATATAGAAATTGCTTGTAAAAATCTACTGCAGGGGCAGTGACTTGCTTGTACAATATTTTAATTCTCTGTTATTATTTTGTGACTGTTCTGTGTCTGATATTTCTGAATCTGTCTGTGAGGAACGAATTTCGATAATTAAAATCATTACTTTCATCGTTTTTTCAACAATAAAATCTGATTAGTTATTTCAAATTATTTAACTGCAAGAGTATATTTTATGAAATTGACTTTCTCAATGGTTTGATCGCGGATATATATTGGTTCAATTTATTGAACTTCTAGCAAAAGAGGTTGCATACTACCCGTAAAACATTGGTCGTATCCCTTAGTATTTATACTATATGTGAACGACCATAAGACCCTCTTCCCCCTTCAAATCGAGACTATCAACTAATAAGATATATTTGAGTACGTTATTTATTTTGAATAGGAGTTTTTTTTGTGTCAACCTTAAGTATGGAATTTTCTTTGTTTGCGTTTAACAACGATGAGTGAAAGAAGTGTCAGTCACCAAAATTCTCCTAGGGAATCTGGTATAAACCAAAACCTTCCAAACGAGATGGATCTCAACCAATTTAATCAAAACTTTCAAAATCTTAATTTGGAAATGAATAGACCCTTATCTCTTCGAGAACGATGTTATCCAACTAGAACCGTTCAACCTTCTGTCATAGTACTTCCACCAGTTGAAGGAAATTTTGAGCTTAAACATTCTTTTATTCAAGGGGTACCAAAATTTACTGGTTCGGAAAATGCTTATGAATTTTTAAGTGAATTTGAATTGTATTCATCCACAACTCAAATGCAACAATTATCTAATGAATCAATCAAGCTAAGGCTAATTCCATTTGCACTACTTGAAAGCGCTAAAAGATGGCTAAATTCTCTTCCCAAACAGTCAATAAGAAGTTGGGATGAATTCGTCAGCGTATTCCTGAAAAAGTTTTTTCCTTTTCACAAAACTCTGAAAATTCGAACTGAAATAAATCAATTTTCTCAAAATGAGGGGGAAACTTTTTCAAAATACTTTGATAGGTTCAACCAATTACTGTATAGTTGTCCTCATCATGGAATCATAAAAGATTACTTATGTCAAATTGTATATAAGGGTCTAAACTATCAGACTAGAACTCAACTAGAATCAATGTGTGGGGGAGATTTTATGTCTAAAACGGCCGATGATGCTTGGAAATTCTTAGAGGATTATTCTGAAAAGGACATGCACTGGGAGTCCATTCATGTTCCCGTCCTTGCTTCCACTAAAGGAGTGCATGTCGTGGATACAATTCATATTCCCTTAGAAACTCAAACTCCTCAATTCAATGGACTACCACAATATTACCTTCAAGACCAAGTCAATGTCATAGCTCAAAAATGGTCTTTACTCATCCACATTTGACCCTAGTTGGAGAAATCATCCAAATTTCTCATGGTCTATTTCAAATAATGTCGCAAATCTATCTCACATGATACCGAATTCATTATACCAAGCTCCATTTTCTTTTAGTCCTCAAACTTCTCATGTTTCACCTCAACCTGAGCCTTCAAGTGAACCATATAGGTATTCCAACTTTCAACCTCCTTCATCTTCTCAATTTTCTTAAGAAATTGATCGATTACAGAAACAAATAAACAGTCAAGGTGTTAAATTCGATCAAATGATGAATATGATAAAAGAACTAATGAAAACTAGTGGGAAAGAGAAATTGCCTAGTCAACCCGAGGTGAATCCAAAATATAATTCTCGTACTATGAATTCTTGTGAGGACGGAAATAATTCAGTTAAATCTGTCACCACCCTTAAGTCTGGAAAAACGATTGACAATAATGTCGGCAACCCCGACAATACCTCCACCTCTAATGTTGGCAATCCCAACATCTCACCGTCTATTCCTGCACCCCTTCACTTCCTATATTGAAACCTTCTTCTTCGAACGATCAAAATTCTGAAAGAATTTATAAACAAGTAGCTCCATATCCTCATAGACTTAAAAATAAGAAGAAGGATGCGAATTTTGAAAAAAATCTTGAAATTTTCAAACAAGTTCGTGTGAACATTCCTCTTTTAGACACCATTGAACAAATTCCTCAATATGCTAAATGTCTTAAGGAATTGTGCACACAAAAACGTGCGACTAATGTCCCAAAAACCGCCTTTCTAACTGCGAATACAAGCTCTGTTCTTTCGAATCTTACCCCAGTCAAGTACAAAGACCCTGGATGCCCTACAATCGGTTGTAAAATAGAAAATACTCACACCAGTCACGCCTTACTTGATCTTGGTGCAAGTGTCAACCTTCTTCCCTACACTGTTTATCATCAACTTGGACTAGGAGAATTGAAATCCACGAGTATCACCCTTCAATTGGCTGATCGATCTTTTAAAAAACCCCTACGCATTGTTGAAGATGTTTTGGTTCAAATTGAACAATTTTATTTCCCAGTTGACTTCATAGTTCTTGAAACTGAGCCTGTTTCAAATCCGAATAGTCAGATTCCATTGATATTGGGTCGTCCCTTCTTAGCAACCTCAAATGCTATCATTAATTGTAGGAGCGGCCAACTTCGACTATCGTTTGGGCACTTAATCATTGAATTGAATATTTTTCATCAACCCAAAGAGATCGAAATAGGAGAAGTTGACATAATAGAAACTGTTTTAGATGGCACATCTGAATTATCTCCTCTAAAAACTTCATTTTCCTCAGTTGACGTGTCCACTATGTCTTTTGAGGAATTGTTTGAAGATGAGCTTAAACTTTTGAATGACGAGGATGGATATATGGAACGTCTCAAACATAATCGTAATTCCATATCATCAGAAGAAATTGTTGTTAAAAACTCAGTCTTATGGGACTATAATAATCTTCAGTTGAATGATTTAAATCATTGGCACGACAAAAATTTTATAGGAAGGATTTTGATCTTAGATTTCACTGACATGCCTTTTGTACCTCAAAAATCAGATACGAAATCATCATACATCATTTTCGATAGAGGCAAGTGTGGAGGGAAAGAAAAATCTCATTTTTCACATAAAACTCACCGTCATTATAAATTTCATTTTGTATATAATTGGCATTCGCATATAGTGGTTAAATTGCATTTCATTTTACAAATCATTCTGCATTTGATACACCTTTGGGTGCTATCTTTCAATTATAGAAAAAAATTACAGTGTGGACACTGCTTAGTCCAAGTGTGGGGGGAGTCTGCATTTCACTCATTTTTGTTTTTTCTTTATTTTTCTTTCTTTTCATTTTCAGCCATTTAAATTGGACCATCATGCATTTTAGACTGTAGTAACATGCCAATTTTTTTTCAAACATGACTAGTTTTAGATTGATACAACAAAATAAGTTAAGGATTTTTAGTCAGTTGATAGTATTTTTTTCTCTCAATTTAGATCGAATAAGAAATATAATGAAAAGTTTAATTTTGAGGGATAATAGTGTAACCGGTACATAGGGAGATTCTTAGGTGATGGCCATGAAATCTATTCTATATTGTAGACTTTGTTTAAATAAGTGGAGGACTTAAAATACTTATATTGCCTTGTCAAATCTTTAAAACTAAGTTGTGTTAAGTTGAATTCACGTAACTCTCTTTTGTGCTTATAATTTCAATAATAATAATAGTAATCCAAGGGTATCCAACATTGCTTGTATATCTAGCGTTGGTGTGCAAACCCGCCAAGCTCTATCCGACATGTTGTTGACAAAGTCAGCGTTGAAATATCTTGGTCTCATTTTATGAGATTGGACACCTAAGGATTACCGACACGTTGTTGACAAAGTCAAAGTCGGCCTGCACAATCCGCCAAGCTCTTTACCCACTCTCCGTCAGTCCGCGAGGCAGTGCATGGGTGGTAAACCTTGGTCTTCTAAGTTAGGTGTATGTACTTAATCATAAATTTTAAAATTTTATAGAATAAAGAATAAGCGATGATGCCCAAACACTTCTTGAACTTATTGATTTGACTAGCCATACATGAGAAAATAATAATATCACTTTGCAAACTATGCCAAGCAAACTAAGAATCTATTTCATGGCTGCACTATGTTATCGACCGAACCAACTGGCCAAACTGGAATTTAACATTTGAAAACTTGATTTATATTGAAAATTTGTGACAAGTTGAGGTATCTAAAATAAAATCAACTGATTAGAAATTGTTAACTTAATTTGTTGTACCACTTTCCTGAAACAAGTCGTGTTTTCAATTTTTGTTTTCAAATTTTGTTTTCAATTTTTGTTTTCAATTGCATAAGTCCTTTGCATTCATGTAGTCTCATTAGAAGCATATCATACTGCATTTGGATTTTGTTGGTAGTATCCGCTGAAAACC
This sequence comes from Allium sativum, assembly GCA_030737875.1. Taxonomy (NCBI): domain Eukaryota; kingdom Viridiplantae; phylum Streptophyta; class Magnoliopsida; order Asparagales; family Amaryllidaceae; genus Allium; species Allium sativum. The sequence goes on from CM060924.1 coordinate 422,183,660, forward strand.
CCCACGAGACACCACTCGTCCTACTAGGGACACCTAGAAGTTTAACGGCTTGTTGCATACGCTCAATGCAATCGTGTTTCCTACGAAAGTGTGACCTATCTAGTTTAGTTTTTTATTTCTTGTTTTACTCGAGGACGAGTAAAAGATAAGCGTGGGGGTATTTGATTAACATAGAAATGTGTTTATTTTATGCTCTTATATCTTATCTTTTGTATATAAATAAATATTACTTGGGTATTGTTTTGTCACTTTTACAGATATTCCAACCCGGCCCGCATGCAACCAGAAAAGTAGAGAAATGGAGAACATATTGCTATATATTTACATTTTGAAGAATTGCAGATGAAGATCTCACATCTAGTTGCTGTTGGACAAGAAAATGATTGGTAGAAAGACCAAGAATTTCTCAAATCGAGGGAAGCTTGTTAAAGAACTAAGAGGAAAAGAAGAAAGGCCAAAAATTTAATGGATTTAACTAAGGCCCATTTGAAACTCTCATTGTAAACTCTTTTGTGAATTCCCTAAGGCCCATCTATCATTGTATTAGGGTTAGGGTTTGGCTATCTATCCTATAAATACCCTTGTAATGTCATTGTAGCCACCATCTCATTTCTGTATTCCATTACTCTAATAAAAATTCTTCTTCTTCTTCTTTTATTTTCTAGTATTTTTTTTAGCAACTAGTGTCATCTACCCGATTAGATTCGGTAGAGTACTAGTTGTATTTTACATTTGTTTCATTAGTGATTAATCGTTTGATTAGTTTCAACGACAATCCTAATTTTATTTTTTTGTTGTTCTTCTTATTCTGCACTTTTATTTTCTGCACTGTTGTTCTTGTTTTGCAATTTACTTTCCTTAGTGATTAATCGTTGATTAGATTCAACGATAATCCTAAGTTCGCAATTTCAATTTGTTTTTATTTCAACAAAATCTCCAGGCTTCGTCTAACTCGCCCAAGAGATTAGATAAATAATTTGATTTTAATTTACCTCCCTGTGTTCGACCTGTATGCTACACACCTGTGCGCTTGCAGAATTTAATTTAAAATTCGCGCTTTTCTAATTCATAGGAAAGCGACGAACAACAGACTAGAAATTAAACAGAGAACATTGGAAATTCAGTAAAATCAAGGTGAGATTTCTATATTTAAAAATAGTTAAAATTTAATTATCTCTCGTTATTTAAATTCCATGTATGTATGTTGATTAATTCAGATCTGCGATGCATGATATTGTATTTGCTGCTTGTTGATTGTGATGTATGTGTTTGGATAGATTTAGATTTGCGTTGAAAATTCTTCCTCTTGAATCTATAGATTACTGTTAGTCTTGGATTTGAAATAAAAAATCATATTTTTATTTTAGATCTATAGATATTAATTGGATTCGAAACAAAAATCATTTTTTTATTTTAGATCTACGAATATGGATTTGGATTTGAAATAAAAACTTTACTTTCATTTTAGATCCAAGAATATAGATTTGTTTTATAATAAAGGCTTCATCTTTCATTCATATCCATGGGTATTGATTTGTTCAATAATAAAAATATCATTTTTATTTAGATACCTGAACACAGATTTTCTTAAGTTTGTTTCAATAACAAAAGTATTCAATTTTTTTGAAACATGAAATATAGAGTTGTGTCAAAACAAAAAGATCACTTTTGTTGAGATTGGATAACCAACAAAATAAAGTTATTATTTTATTGGTTCTGTTAGAAGTAGATTTAAAAAGAAACATATTTTTAGCATCATGTTGTTTCAACTAAAAGAAACATATTTTTAGTGTCAATTTGTTTCAATTAAAAGATTATATTTTCAATTAGTTACAAAGATTAGAATTGGAATAAAAGGATTTCATTTTTATTTTCAATAGTTACAATGAAATAGAGTTGAGATTTAAAAGTAACATTTTTATTGTCATTTTATATACAATAAAAAGTCTAGATTATAAAAGTAACATTTTTATTGTCATTTTATATGCAATGAAAAGAATGGATTTAAAGTAACATTTTTGTTGTCAATTTAGTTACAATAAAAAAGATAGATTTAAAAATAATGTTTTTAATGTCAAGTTAGTTACAATAAAAAGAATTGATACAAAAGAAACATTTTTATTGTCACTTTAGTTGTAATGAATAAATTTTAAAGTTGCATTTTTATTTACATTTTATATGCAATAAAAATAGAAGAGTTGAAAGTATCATTTTTGTTGTCATTTTATATGAAATAAAAATAGTCATTTTTGTAAACATGTTAGTTGAAATAAAAATAGTCATTTTTGTCAAACATGTTAGTTGAAATAAAAATAGTCATTTTTGTCAAACATGTTAGTTAAAATAAAAATAGTCATTTTTTTCAATCATGTTAGTTGAAATAAAAATAGTCATTTTTGTCAAACATTTTAGTTGAAATAAAAATAGTCGTTGTGTCAAACATGTTAGTTGAAATAAAAATAGTCATTTTTGTCAAACATGTTAGTTGAAATAAAAATATTCATTTTTATTTTTTTTATATGAAACATGGTTTTTGTCAAAAATTTGTTTGTCACTAAAATAAAAAGATTAAAATAAGAGATTATGATAAAAAGATTTCATCTTTATTGTCACTTTGTTAAATACAATAGAAAGAGTAGAATTGAAAATATGTTTTTATTGTCATTTTAGATTGTAATAAAAAGAATAGAATGAAAGACATATTTTTATTGTTATTTTAGTTACAATAAAAGGAGTAAAATAGAAAGATATATTTTTATTGTCAATTTTGTTGCAATGAAAAGATAAGTATTAAAAATCATGTTTTTACTTTCACTTTGTTTAAATAAAAAAAATTAATATGAAAGATTATATTTTTATTGCTTGTAGTTTCAATAAAAAGATTGAGCTTAACAAAAACTTCATTTTTGTCAAATAAGGTTAGAGTTAAACAAAATTACATTTTTATCAAAACAAACATTATGATTTTTGTCGCATTAGATTTGTCAAAACAAACATTATCATTTTTGTCGCATTAGATTCATCAAAACAAACATTTTCATTTTGTTGCATTAAAATTGTTAAACAAACATTAACATCTTTGTCAATATAGGATAGACAAATAAAAATATTCATTTTTGTCAATATAGAACAGTTAAACAAAAATATTCATTTTTGTCAATATAGAACAGTTAAACAAAAACATTCATTTTTGTCAATATAGAACAGTTAAACAAAAATATTTATTCTTGTCAATATAGAATAGTTAAACAAAAATATTCATTTTTGTCAATGTAGAATAGTTAAACAAAAATATTCATTTTTGGTCATTATAGTTTAATTGAACAAAAACATTCATTTTTGTCAATTGGTATAGTTGAAGTAAAAACATTCATTCTCGTCAAATTAGAATTGTTGAACAAAATATACATTTTTGTCAAAACACATTAACTAAAACAAAATATCCATTTTTGTCAAAACACAATAGTTGAAACCGAATTTGTCACTTTTGTCAAAATGTAACCGTTGAAACAAAATTGGCCTTCTTGTCAAAATATAATTGTTAAAGCCAAAGATGAACATTTTTTTCAAATTAGAATTGTTGAAACAAAATGAACATTTTTGACAAATTAAGATAGTTGAATTAGAAATATACATTTTAGTAAAAAGGATTGGTTGAAACAAATACATCATATTTGTTGAAAACTAAATAGCTGAAATAAAAAGAACATTTTTGTTAAAATATATTAGTTGAAACAAAAATGTAAATTTTGTTAAGATAAGAGAGTTGAAAACAAAAATTACATTTTTGATTAAATAAAAGAGTTTAACACAAATAGCATTTTTGTTAAATAGGTTTATGTTATAACAAAAATATCCATTTTGTTAGTATAGAATTGTCAACAATTTGAATATATCACTTTTTATATTTTTTGTTGAAATATAATTTGTGTGTAAATATAAGAATCATTTTTATTTGCATAACATACATTAGAATTTATATGCAAATATAAGAATCATATTATTGGTCAAAACATACATTTGAATGGTATGTAAATTTAAAATGACATTTTATTGTTACATTATACAATAAAATTTGTATGCAAATCCAAGTGACATTTGTATTGTCAAATTTTACATTAGAACTTGTGTACAGAATAAAGAGGCATTTCATATGTTATGATTTGAAACCATTTACAAATAAAACATTTCTTTTTATTTGTTAAAATTTAAAATAGAAATTTGCATATAAATAAAGAAAAATGAAAATTATCTTTTCATTTGTCATCAACAATAATGTCATATAAATAAATTACATTTTATCAGACATTAGAAATGTATAGGGAAATTATACGAGTAAATACATTTTATTTTGGCATTAGGAATATAATAACATGTTTTGTTCATTATCATTAACAGGTTAGCGGACTTAAAATTGGTTAAATTCGTTATCCAATTATTTGATTAGATGAACTGTTGTTGGTTGAAAACCCCACACGGGTATTGGGATGATATTTGACGTACATTAGTCTCAATATTTAGTTGTATGTCAATCGATGGATTGACAGACTGCGATGAGCGTTATTTATTCGTTTTAATGCTCACACCACTCTGGATGTGAATGGATGATTTTAATGATTATTTATTATTATTGTTCATATACATACTATGTATGAAATCCATGTAACCAAAATTATATGGTAAATGATTGAGTCACATTCCGATTCAAAATATCTTTTAAATAAAGAATATTTTAAAATAAAGAACATTGTAATATAGCGAATATTTTAAAATAAAGAATATTATGATACAAAAAAAATCTTTACATAAAGAATCTTTTTATATAAAGAATATTTTTAAATAACGATTATTTTAAAATAATATTCAACGAAGAATAACACGATGGTTTCTTTGTCCATTTTGGATGGACAAAAGATTAAAATATACTTTTATCGAAATGAACTAGTTATTAACTAGAATGAATCTTTTAAATTAAGATTTAATGATGCCTTCTAATTAGTTAATATTTAATTGGAATTAAATAAAAGAATTAGATTTTGGGTTGTCGTGGATGGTGTCTTAAATAACACTATTCTTAAACCCCGCATGTAGGAATAAATCTTTTAATTAAGATTATTAAAGTTTCCAATTATATTTAGTAATGGAAGTAAAATGATATGTGAATTGGGTTTAACGTGAACTATGTTTTAAACGACATTTGTTCTTTAACCCAATTAATAGTGAAGATATTGTTTAGAATTTATAAATCTTTTTATTAAGATTTAAAAAGAAATTTTCCAAAGTCAAGTTTTCCAATTTAATATATTAAATTGGAATTGAGTGGAAATTTGATTTGATAATAATCGAGATAGGCTTCTGTAAAAGAAGACTGTTACTATATATGGAATTTAAAAGGCTTTGCCATTATTCCATTTATATTATTAGTCAGATACAGAAATTTATATCGATTATATATTGATTTGATTTCTGTGAAAATTCCATATTTAATGGAAGATAATTTTGGGTTTACCGTGAACAATGTTTTTAAATGACATTGGTTCTTTAACCCGGTTAAAGACAAGATTAAGTTCTTAAAAGTTGAAAAATCATAAAGTAATGATTTTTGATATTAAAACCAAATTGGAGTTTTCATAAATCTTTAAAAAGAAGATTTAAGCATAAATTTAAAAGAATTTATCTTTGATAAAATTGATGGGAATCTTTCCCCTTTTAATATGGATATCTTATTAAAAGAATATTCTGAATTGGAATGAGGCGTATAATGTGTATTTATAGCACTTAATTTTTAATTAAAAAAATACGCGGGTTATTCGGAAAGACCAGGTTTAACCCATTCTGAATAATTATTACGACGATTAAAAGTCGAAGACATTGAAGACGGTGGTTGAAGACTGACGATCTTCACATCGAATGGACAACTACTGACGCCATGCATTGGGTAGCTCCTAGTAAAGGGTTAAAGTGGTAGTTTGTCCAGATGTACTTGTTGATGTCCGGATATGCGAGCACCTCTCTTCCGTATTGGACATACGGGATGAGGAATAAGGTGTCTCCGGTTTCGTTCAGACCCAGAACGGACTTGTAAACGGATGTGTGTATGACATTGAATTTCATTCCATGTAAATTAAATTGATTTATATTTAATATATATCTGTGGTGGCGGAGAATTTATTCTCTTGCTTAACACCCTTCTCTGAGACGTACGAGCTCAAAGGTTATATATTGGTAGTTATTGATCGCATGGCGTGGATTGTCAATGTGGCATGCCAAGATGCAAATGATCAAGGCTTTTGTTGAAAAGCAAAGCCTTGTGGTTGACGATCAAAGCATAGCCTATTTCGGCATAGCTTGTGTATAGCGTTACTTCACGAGCCTCACACCCCGATATGAGTCAGAAACAGAGCAAGGGAACACAGGGAGTGCACGTGTTTCTTTCTAGCTAGAAGTGGTGTCAGCGACTTACCAGCCTTGACATTTTACTTATGTGGATGATGGAATTTTCGAGGCCTTGGATTTATCGGCCGCCAATGGCCGTATTATAGGTTCAATAGGACCGGGAAGCGTGTGTTCAGGCATAAATAATCCACTAAAGTTATTTGTGGACCGGCCCTGCAGTGTCCAAGGGTTGCTCGTAGGTGTGATCCTGAGACATTGCTAGAGTGTCTCGAATCGGTAAGGAGATCGTTCCTAGTCTTGACTCTTGATGGAAACCCAATTTCCAATACGACATTATGGTTTTGATTGTAGAACTAGTATGGCGACATAGTATATGGTAACTATGCCACCTATGATTGATACATTATGATTGAAATGTTTCTGAAAACATATGCACACTAATAATAATATCAAATCCGTTTTTATCATATCAAGCATTTTTGACAATTATAAGGTAAAACTCTATCCTCCGGTCTGCGTTGCATTGTGTGATGGGACTTGAGTCTTATAATGGTTTCATTTTTCTGAAAAGCATTGCGTTGTTTAAAGATTTACTTTATTTAAAATATGCACAGGCAATCCAATGGAGTAAACCCATTCCGCGTCAGCGGCGTGGTCCTGTGATTAGCCTTATTATTAGATAAGTTAAGTAAAGATTTCTCATACCAGTCCCATGACTGACCTGTAGTTTGTTTCACTTTGCAAACTCGGGTGCCCTCTTTTCTACACGGGCAGTCGAGTAGCTTATCTTGTAGATTTATTGAGCAGGATTCTGGATCGAAGCTTAGAGTTGTGTCCAGAGCATTGATAGTCTTCCGCTGTGTTAATTTAATTGTTCCGCTGCAGTGTATTACATTTATTGTAATTTAATCTTTCGTTGTATTATTATTTCGATGTACTCTGATGTAACATAATTATAATGTTTATAAAAGTCTTCTGTTATTTGTTCTGATGCGTTGTATTCCCAAAGTTAGCGATTTCGGGTTTTGAACGGTCTTGGTCGATTTAGCGATCGATTAGGTACGGGCGAAATTCGAGTCGTTACAATACTTATAAAAATTAACTAAGTATTACTAAAATGAACTAAATAGTATAAAAATTTAACTAAGTTTACTAATTTTATAAAAATGAAGAAGTAGTTTATAAAAGTTATCTAAGTACATACAAATATAAAATATTGCCAAGTATTCTATTATAATAATAGCAAGAATTAAAAATTATCTAAGTATTATAAAATTAACTAACTATTATAAAAAATTAACTATGTTTACTAATTTTATAAAAATAAAAAAGTTCAGTTTATAAAAGTTAACCGAGTATATAAAAATATAAATATTACCAAGTATTCTATAATAATAATAGTAATAATTAAAAATTAGCTAAGTATTATAAAATTTAACAAGCTATTATAAAAAATAAATTAAGTTTACTAATTTTATAAAAATTAACTAACTATTATAAAAAATTACTAAGTTTACTAATTTTATAAAAAATTAACTAAGTATTATAAAATTTAACTAAGTATTAAGTAAGTATTATCAAAAGTATTATAAAATTAACCAATATTAAGTATTATAAAATTAACTAAGTATTATAAAAGCTAACTAACTATTATAAAAAATTAATTAAGTTTACTAATATTATAAAAATTAACTAACTATAATAAAAATTAACTAACTATTATAAAAGTTAACTAAGTATTATAAAATTAACTAAGTATTATAAAATTAACTAAGTATTATAAAAAATTAATTAAGTTTACTAATTTTATAAATATTAACTAACTATTATAAAAATTAACTAACTATCATAAAAAATAACTAAGTATTATAAAAATTAACTAACTATTATAAAAATTATCTAAGTATTATAAAAATTAACTAAGTATTATAAAAATTAACTAAGTTTACTAAATTTATAAAAAAAATTAGAAGTTTAGTTTATAAAAGTTAACTAAGGATATAAAAATATAAAATATTACCAAGTATTTATAATAATTATAACAATAATTAAAATTAACTAAGCATTATAAAAATTAGCTAACTATTATAAAATATTGCCAAGTATACTATGTTGTTATGTCCAGCTTTCCCCTTGTATTCCTTTTTCTTGTTGTCGGGCATTGTTTTCTTGTTAATGTGGAAGCATGACCAAATGCTAACATGAACAAATGTGTATAGGCATTAAAGATGGGTATCGTTGTGCGTTCGGCTATAATCAGAATATCGTTAGGTACTGAAGATCTCTCAACAAAAAGACTTGTGGTATCTGATTACGGAGAAAGCAGTAACTTTTAGATGTTCATTTTGTTGGTATTCGGCGCAAACTTATTTGATTGAAATTTTGTTTTATTCGTAGATATCGTGACTTTCTTCTACAGATATTGTGTAAATTTAGTTTATGGTGTTAATTTTTTATGGAAATTATGTAAAGTTTATTTATTGATGATGTCTTTGTGTATGAGTATTATGTTATATATTAGTTGGTTGATATATATTTACATGTTGTTGTTATGTTTGTGCACGAATATTTTGATACTACAATATGTAAATGTCGTGATAGATGCAAAAAACGTTCTGATTTGTGGCAAAACGCTATGATAGTAAAGAACATGTCAACTTATAGAAACGCTGTGATATGTGGCAAAACGCTGTGATAGTAACGAACTTGTAAACTTTGAGAAATGCTATGATATGTGGCTAAACGTTGTAGAAAAGTGAAGATAACAACATTTTTGGAACAATATAAAACGATGTATAAACATAAGGACAACACCATTTGAAACGCTGTAATATGTCAATTTTCTACAGCATTTTTGAAAACGCTGTGATATATCCAGGACCTATAACAACGTGTTGGTAGGCAGCGTTCATCAAAACGCTGTTAAAAGCTATAACAGCGTTTTTTCAACATTGTGAGTAGACATATTTGTTGTAGTGAGATTAATAAAATAAATATTAATGAGAAAAATATTGAGAAATGGGCAACGGAGGTTGCGTCATTGGGCCTTTTACGAAATTCTGGCTAAGACAGACATTTGGTTTGCTAAATTCGAACTTAAAACGAGGAAGATACGAAAGAAAGAAGTTTGAAATTCAAATTTGAAATTTGAATAAACAACGAATTAATAAGTAATTAATTCAGCCAAAATCAGAATAACTGGGGCAACCCAGTCCTTAGCTGAGTCGACCCACCTATAGGATGGGTCGGCCCATCCCAGTGATGTACGCAAACTAGTGCACACATTTCTAGTACAATTCGAACAAGTTTCGGGTGCGATTTCTGGAGACTTCTTCTAATCTGATGGAATAAGTTCTTAACCTAAAATCTTGTGGTCCTATATCCTCTAGCTCTATTATAAATATAGCTCCAAACCTAACCAATTTCTCCTTATTCCATTTCCTCCATTCTCTGCCTTCACTTTACACAACCTTCTCCTCAAATATTTTGGAATTCTAAGACTAGGTTCTCACATAAATTTTTGGAGAATATTTATGTATAAAGATTTCCTACCGGGAATAATTGGATTTGCTTAAACTTATGAGTATTTTCTGTGATTACAAGATCAATATGAATTAGGATTTATTTTGACAGTATAACAGTTGTTGGTTTCTTCAGATTTCATATTTCAGTTTTCTTTTATGTAAATAATCTATGTATACCTAATTACTGCTTTTGTCCTTTCTTATGTCTATTTCAGTAATCTTTTCTATTACTATAAATTATTCAGCTCATCTTTATCATTTTTTTCTTGTGTATAATTATATTTATAGTTTAGATTTAGCCCCATTTTATTTCAGATCTGCTTTATTTATCTAAGCCTAGGCCATACGAGAGCCTAGACTTTTTCCTTTTTATTTTCACATCGAGTTTAGGCCTTCAAAGAGCCTAAATGATTATTCCTTTTCGTTCATGAATAGTTTGGGTAAAAAAAATATGAATTTGACAATAAAAAACGCATTTGGAAAAAATATTAATTATGTATAAAAAGGATAAATCGAGGCTTGTTGAAAGTATGTAGTAAAGGATAATTAGACTGTAACTTTAATAAACTGAATGAATGGAATTTGGATAGATGCTGAATAGCGGGGGTTAGGTTGTACAATGAATTTAAAAAAAATGTTGTTTACTGATAACCTATAAATTGAAGTTTACATGCAATCTATAATATGTCAAAAAGTTACATGTAGAAAGTAGGCTTATTTTTTTTTTTTTTTTTTTGTTTTGTTTTGGCAAGGTAAGCCGGTTTTTATAGTGGACCGTGCCACTGTTTATAAGAAAGAGAGAAAAGAAAGAGAGACTGCACAGGCACAGAATCTCAAGTCTGGTTTGAAGTGCCAGCACACTACATATAAAATACAGGAGAGTAGAAAAAGCATCTACTACTAAATAAAATGAGTCAACACCATAAGATGGCCTACAGTTTTTTCCCTTCATCAGAAGAGGAGCAGTTGTTAGATCCAGAAATAACTGAATCAATATCCTACCTAACGGCTAAGAAGTAGGACACTAAATTGGGATCATATACAACGTAGTTCAAGTCATATAGGAATTTCCTGTCCCAACTAACATCTTCCAGTACAGTCTTGTTACTGCCACCAAACTCACCATCTTCATATAGAACGAGAACATACCCATTAGCATAGTAAAGAAGCAGTCTGAGTTCCCAACTATGTCACTAACATATATATAAAAATCTTTGCTTTTAGGATTATATCGCATATCAGAGGGTTCATGTAACCAAGCTTCTACCTCAACACTCCAAACAATCTCTTTGGGTGGAGGAACAGGCTCAAGAATAGGTTTTGAACTAGGATGTGGAACTTTTGGGACCCACCTTCTGATCGGAGGACGTGGAAATGGAATTTTATCATGTATGGGAAGTGGAATTCTAGCAGTGGAGCATTTATAGTTCTTGTTAGTATGACCAAAGGAGGGACATTCAAGACATATATCAGTCTTCCAACTGTAGCATACATCTATCACCACTATACGTCCTTCAATTATCACCTCAATTATAGGAGGAAGAAGCTTTCCAGGAGTGATCTCAATCAAGGCCCTGACAAAAGAAAGTTTCCTTCTAGCAACAGTATCATCATCAAAACATTTTAATTTTCCAATGTGGCAAGCTAACCAATTCAATCCCAGTAAAGATTGCAAAACAGAAGAAACATGAGTGAACTTAGTACAAACGTAGGCTTATTAATAAACTTAAATTGGGCATTAAGTTTAAAATAAACAAATTGATAAGCACGAATAGTAGTGGTCCATTCTAGCAGCATAAGCCGATTAATGAAAATAAGTGGCCTATTAAGAAAATGTGTAATAGGAGTCCGTTCCGACAATGACGACTGATTAGGGAAAATATGAGGCTCGTAGTAGTGGTCCGTTCTAGTAGCAGGTGTAGGCTGATTAGGGGTAATAAGAGGCCAATTAAAATAATCAATTCATAGTGGCCTAGGCGTTTGTTGATAATTCTATAGGGGTCTAGGTAGCTAGGCGGTCAATGATAATTCTATAGTGGCCTTGGCGCCAGCAAATTAAATTGGGGACTACATCTATTGGTGACTTAAGCCAAATTGCTTTTTTGGTTGGAGATACGTATCAGTCACTATTCCTTTTTACCACACTACATTGAGGTCTCACGAGGAGGCGAAGGCACACTTATACTAGACTGGGTAGTAAGGGGTTCAAATGAGGTGGGCACGGACGTGTTCCAACGGGGCAATGAGCTTGCATCACGCCAATTAGGGAAAATATGATGTTGTGATGCCTGTGATTTACGCTATATCCTTAGAGATGATGGATCAGATTTGATAAACCAAAGACCATAGTTGGTATAGGTTATAATAATTGTGGTTTAGGAGCCGATCGATGGGTAGAATCATGTTGTATCCTAATTATGAGTTGCAACAAATGGTGTAGAAATTGAATGATTTGAAAATTGACTATATCCTTGCTTATCTTCTTGTTCTTATTTACTGTATTGTGCTTCAAACTATTATTCTATCTAGATTCCCTCTTTTATCACTCATACTAGTAATTATAGAACTCACCATGCTTTATGTCCGACTAGTTTTCCCTCCCTCTTCTTCCTTCATTTTCGCCCCTAAGTTTTCAGGGTGGAGGATCTAGTAGCTGATAGAGTTTTGGCCCAGCTTAGCCCAATTTAGATTCTCATTTGTCTTATTCTCTGTTTGTACATGTATTCTTTCACGTTTGACTTATTCTTGTAATTGATGTTGACAAAGATTTTAATTTTGGTACTTTAATTATGTTGCTTTCATGAGACAGTTGTGGTTTTTATGATCTATGATGTAATAACACTTCTTTATTTTTCTTTAAATAAAATTTTAAGTTCCGCTGTGATTTTCATTTGATGTCTTGTGAATTTAGTCTCTATGTATTTCATAGCTATATGCTTCATATTTCTTAACATACTCATATGGGTGACATTGAGAAGTGTAGGTTGTTACATTTGGTATCATAGCCTAAGGTTACAAGACCAGTAAAAAAAATTCATTTTTAAATGAATAATCCTTTTAAGGAAAAGTGTTTTCAAAATAAAAAGTTGTTTTTGATAAATATCGCCTCTAGTCAGTTACAATATTCCCTTCATTATGTTCTTGAATCCTTCTCTCTTTTCCGTTCACATCATGTCCGAGGCTCCCATTTTTCTTAAGGATATCCTCATTCTGACTTGGTTTCATAGGTGCATGGAAGCTACGACACCATCCGAAGGGAAAGAGAAAGCCCAAGCTCCTGCTCTATCCATGGTGGATCCTCCTAACCCTCTACCAACGGCTGATTTCTCTAAGCTTTGCAAAGATTTCACTGCTCTTGGTGGCAAGACCTTCCTTGGTTTAGAGAATTTTCTTTAGGCCCGAGCCTGACTTAGTAACACTGAGCACATATTTGGACCTTTGGAGCTTGAGAATAGAAAAAGAGTTCAGTTGGCTACACGGAAATTGAAAGGTGAAGCTTCTTCTTGGTGGAGATGGCTGAGGCAGAGCATGGTTTTGATACATGTAATGAGTTTATGGAGAGGTGTTGAAGTCAGTTTCTATCTCAGGCAGAAGAGGGCACACAATTGGAGAAATTTCTAATATCTTTCTGTAAAGGAATATGTTAATCAGTTCAAATAACTTACTAGATTTGGGATGGATTTGGTGAATACGGCTAATAAGAAGGCAGTGAGGTTTGCTAAGGATCTAAATCAACCTTTATAAGAACCTTCTATGACTCATACCCCGGTGGGTGCTACATTCAAGAATCTTGTTGAGATGACGCTTATGCACGAGGAAGGGAAAGGAGGTTTCAAGGAAAGTAAAGCTGAGGTGGCTAAGGATAGTTGTGGGAAGAATAAATGGTGGCCTAAGAAAGTTAATAAGAAGAAGGGCTAGAGGACAGAAAAAGCTCAGATAAAGAAGAATATCAGATGCCACGGATGCAGCATGATGGACCATTTTTTGAGGGAATGCAAGAAGACTGTTAAAAATGGGGCATTAATTGTGGACAATTGGGTCATTATAGTAAGCAGTGTCCTCAGAAGCAAGGGCAAGGAGCTAGTTCATCTGTAGCGCATATGCATGCATTGGAGGCGGCTCAGGCTAGTGTTGGTCAAGATAGAGGAAGGAAGGTCACAGTCGAAGGTTTGATCTCTCTTTATGGCTTTCCAGTTAGGACCTTATTTGATTCTGGTGCTTCATATTTGTTCATTTCTACTTCATTAGTCAATTGTTTGCTCCTTAGTATATCTCTTGTTTCCGATCCAATAGTAGTTTGAAACCGTGTAGGTAGTTCGGCTCATTTGTCTATGATGTGCAAGGGTTTGAGACTTTCTATTTTAGGCATCAAGTTTGATTGTGACGCCTATATACTGGGGTTTTCGGGGTACGATATTATTCTTGGGATGGATTGGTTGGCCATGTATGGTGGCATTCTTGATTATGAGAGGAGGACAGTGAGATTGATGACTTGTCATGGTAGGACCCTCAAGATATCTTCCGATCCGTGAGGGTTAGTCATGTTGAGCTTCTTAGAGTCCCTAAATACTACTATCAATGATCTTGGTTTGGTACCGTGGTGAGAGATTTTCCGGATATATTTGAGGAGGTGAGAAAGCCACCTCCTAAACTAGAGATCGACTTCCGGATTTATTTGAAAGAGAATGCTAAGCCTGTTGCATTGCCTATACGTCATATGACCCAGAGGGAAAGTAAGGAACTGAATAAGCAAGTGGTTAAGTTGTTAGAGAAATACTTTATTAGATGGATTATATCTGAGTGGGGAGCACAAGTCTTTTTGTTACTAAGGCAGAAGGCTTTCTCCGTCTATGTGTAGATTATAGAGAATTAAACAAGCCCACAAAGAAGAATCAACACCCACTCCCATGGATAAATAACTTATTTGATCAGTTAGTGAGTGCATTTGTTTTTTCTCAATTAGATTTGGCGAGTGGGTTTGTAACACACCTTATTTTAATAAACAATAATTTTGTGAAGAAGATTAATAAATTGACTATTAATCAATAAAATATTTAGAATCGGATAAAATGGATTTTACCTTGTATTCATTACGAAATTCTGATTCAGATAGACTTTTGGTTTGCGTAAATCAAACTAAATATGACAAGATATGATCGATCAAAGTTTGAAATTAAATTAAATAATTTAATAAAGTAAATCATAATGGTGCAACGGTAAATGAGCGACCCGGACCCTATATGGGTCGACCCTTAAGTCGACCAATGTGTCGACCCACATAGAAGGTGGGTTGACCCACTTCGAGCCAGTCATGAGCTAGTGCCTGGCCAAGCACGCCTTCTAGATAATTTTTTTGCTGACTCATGTTTAGGTGTTTTCTACGGGTTGGATTAAAACCCTAATATCCTATGGCTTAAACTATCCTAACATACCTATAAATAGACCACCAACCATCACTCTTTCCCCCACACCAATATTTCTTTATCTTCTTTCTCCACTCTATTATGCCCTGGAAATAAAATTGGGGAAAAGTCAGGGTGCTGTCAAAATATAGATCTAAAAGGGAATTTTTTTCACTTCTTTTCAAAGGCCTTTTTCTAGATCTACAACAATTCTCTGTGAGTTCTATGTTGTTTTTAGATTAGCAATTTAAATAAAAAGGATTTAGACAATAAATTATATTGGATTTGAAAGTTTGATAATTTCAGTGTTTAGAAGTTTATCTTTTACATGTTACTGTTCATTTAATTATTGTCTATTACTTGTTCCTTTTAAGTTATTATTTTTTTATATGTACATTCTTCTTTCCTTATCCCCTTCTCTGTCATTGGTTTTTTTTATACTCTTGTAATGCCTATTTAATCATTTTGTTCATTTCTGAGCCTAAATCTATTTCTCCTTTTCCTACGTTTTGCGCCGAGCCTAAGCCAACGAGATCCTAGACATTTAACGTTTGATTTGCGTAAAAATGGAATAATCTGATATAATGTTAAAAAGGGGATTTTTTGGGCATATTAGAATATATTTAGCAGAGATCACTGAATACATCATAAAGTACAATGTCAGACAAACAATCCATTTACAAGTCCGTTCTGGGTCTGAACGAAATCGGAGGCCCCTTAATCTTCATCTCATATACCCAATACAGGAGAGAGGCCCTCGCATACCCGGTCGATTTCCAAGTACGTCTGAACAACCGCCACTTATTACCTCGTCTTGGGTGTACGACCTAATTGAGACATCAGCAATAGCCCAAATTATGTGAAGATCTATGTTCTTCAATCACCGTCTTCATATTTTCACTTTTAGTCGTTATATCAGTTATTCACAATGTGTTAAACTCAGTCTTTCCGAATAACTCACACATTTTTAAAATCAAATGATAAATAAAGATAACTCATATCTCATTCCAATTCAAAATATTTTTTATTCAAATATTCATTACTCTGGGAAAGATTCCAATTAATTTTATCAAAGATTATCTCATTTAAACTTATTTTTTAAATCCTCCTTTAGATAACATTTCAAAATATTTTATTATATCTTTTCACAACTTAAACGAAATTAAGGTTTATAAAACTAGTCGGGATTATCGAGCATTACAGAAATGATCATTCATTTTATTATCTCCATCTCGACTTATTCATCCCATGGAGCAAAACAGGTAGCACGCGTATGTAACACCCATCGTGTTATCGGTAAATTTAATTACCTTTTAAAGTTTGAATCTAATTAAACAATCATCCATCGCTTGGAGTAAAACTGGTGGTACTGCATCTCGAACGTTTCTCGAATTCGGTAAATTTAATTACCTCTTTTTACATTTCAATCTAATTAAAGATAATTAAAACTTTAATTCAGTTTTAATCTTCATAAATCACCATTAAATGCTTATTCAACTTTAGGAAATAAATCCTATCTTTAACTGGGTTGAAGTGCAAATGTCATTTAAAAGCATTGTTCACAATAAACCTAAAATCATCTTCCATTTAATATGAAACCTTCACGAAAATCAAATAGTTCACAGTCGTTATAAATTTCCGTATCCAACTACTACTATAAGTGGAATAAAAGCAAGGCCTTTGAAATTCCATAAATAGTAAATGCCTTCCTTCACAGAATCTCATCTCGATTATTATTAATCGAATTCCATTAAATTCCTTTCACAATTGGGTTCAAGAACAATATTATTTAAGGTACCATTCATGACAACCCAAAATTTAATTTGATATTAGATATAAGATCTTAACTGGAAATCATGTCGACTTAAATTCATTACAAAATTCTGAGACTAACAAATATCATTTTGGAACAATGATATCAGTATCTTCCAAATTCCTAAGCGATATCTGTATAATCACAGAATCCAAAATCGAAAATATCCGAAGATAATTTCCATTTAAATCCATTCCAATTGATATGTTGAAAGACTCTGGTTATATCAAAACCATTCTCAATCCAATTTATTAATTTAAAATCATTAGATTACTACTCTAGTTGTTAACTAGTTCGTTCAGGAAAAAATATCTTTTATCTTTTCGAACTTAGAGTATTTCATCCAAAATCTTTCCAAATCATTTATTATGATTTTACATAATTTATTTATATTTTTAATAAATTTATTAAGGACCTTGCAATTGGTTTCAAATATCGGCGACCGAACTGTATCCATAGCGACCTTTTCCAAAACTGATTTGGACTTAAATTAAAATCTAACTGTTGGATTTCAAAAATTCTCATTTTATTGGTAAGCTCATTTCATTACGGTTCCAATGATTCCAATTTCAGGAGAATCCGATGGTCGGATCTTCCGTTACGTCAATTCAAAGTTAAGGGTTGACGTTCGCGATCTGTTGCTGCGCGAGCGTTCTATTCAAGCCCTAATCGATTTATAAATTTTAAATATAAATCGAAACGCTTCTAAACCATTTTTATAATATAAAATATATTTATAATCATCTTTCAAAACTCATTTCAGTCATTTCTCTTCAAAATCGCACATTTGAGTGTTCAGTCAATTTTTAATAGTATTTTCATAAATAAAATAATATTATTTTTTGAAAGTCATTATTTTACGTCCAAATTTTCCTTACAGTCGTTATAAAAATAAACGAGAAACTTTCGAATGAAAACTTCTTTTAAAACGTTTGCTATATAGCCTAACTGAATTTCACTTTTTAAAAGTCACTATTCATTTTAAATCAAAAACTTTGATATGCCAAAAATGTATTAAATTTAATTCAAAACCATTCGTTATATTTACGAATACTTATCTATATTTTCATATCTACGTGTCCATCAAAAATCGGATGTCTAAACCAAACTTCGATTTTAATTGAATATTATATTATTAAAATATTCATAGTTATTCCAGATTGAAGTAAAACTCAACCGAACATCATATATTTTATTTACACGGATTCTATACATACAATAATAGTTGTAAACAACTATCAAACATCCAGTGTACACTTACATCCATATAAGCCTTAAATAATTATTTAACGTTTATATTGATCTGTCAATCAATCGATTAACATCCAATCTAAACACTTGGGATTAGCGTAAATAAAATATCATCATAATACCCGTGTGGGGTTTTCAACCAATAAATAATCAATTATTAAATTATCTATTCAATCCAAATCAATCATAACTTGTTCAATTCAAGTTATTATTCAGTCCAATTTATAACACTTAAATAGGTGAACATAAACAAGTCGTTCGACTCATAAATGGATGTTTAATCCAATTTCAACTACCACAAATAATTTAACATCGTTTTTGACATGTTAAAATTTTCAAAATCACATGCAGATAATATCACAATCAATCATCCATTCATCCAGCGACTTTGCAAATAATTTGTGATGCAAGCTACCATATACTATGTAACAATTTATGACAGATTAATCAAATCAAAATCAGCATAGGAAATCAATATACATTTAAATATGATTATAACAACATAACAAAATAGTTGGGTGAGAGGGTTCTCACATTGATTGGTTCAAATTGTCGATTTCTTTTTTAAATCAAATTAAACTTAGGTTTAATTTGACCCAAAAATGAAATTTGCTCCATTTTCGCCCAAGTTAGTTTTATTGCGAAGCTCTCGACTCCACGATCGCAACAGATCCAGTTTCGCACAATTCTGAATTTGTATGACCAGGATATTAAGGCTTAAATTTTAGTTACACAATTAAATAATTAATTTAATTAAACCCTAATTTTATACCTAAATCGATTTCATTGTTGCTCCTCCTCCTCTCATCGTTGTTGTGCCTCGCCGGAGCCACCATCGGCCGACCTGGGCCCACCGCTAGAACCGCCAACATGTGGCGCACCTACATCATGAACGACGTCGCCGTTCAAGCCTCCAATCGCCAGAATTTTCCTTGACCCACAAATCGACTTCGGTGTCGATTTCGCCGCCGCTGCCGTGCCATAGGGTCATGCACCACCCTAGTTCGTCGTGCCTTGCCACCAGCTTCCATGGACCTTTAGACTCCTCCGCATGAATCTCCATGGGTTGGCCAGAAATTGACGAAATGGGTTTGCTTCTCACTATAGTTCTCCATTGACGTTGAACTCGCGTTTCTGACTACCATAGGCTACTTAAGGTCGAACACCCTAAAGCAAATTTATAGCCCTACTCCCCCTCGACAACTTCTCTTCTGACGCCAACATCCAACTCTCATTGGTTTGTGCACTATTCATCATGATAGTCACGTTTCTGGCTTTAAACCTAGAAAGCGGCGAATTGCGATAGCCGTTTGTCATCAAATTTTGTCAGTTGGTAGGTCTCATTATATACTGCAACTCCCCAGTCGGAAGTTTCCTCAATTTGTCTACGAATTGGAAGATATAAATCATTTTACAATGAGGGGATTATTTACAAAACGTTTTGAGAGAGCGGAAGGGGTGGCTGCAATATTGCCAAGAGGAAAGTGATTAGGGTTCGTGGAGATGAAGATATTATATAGGGTAGGTATTTGGGTTTTATATTTTATTATTTCTTCACTTAACACTATCTTTGATCGACCTTTATTAATGCCCCGATCACAAATAAACTTTGTCGGCGATGAAAATTGACATACCACTATGTTTTGACATCACGGTCCTAATGAAAATCGTTTCGTCGAATTACGAGGCCGTTTACTCAAAAAGGTCTAGTCAAGATTCAAAATGGTTGATCAATTCACAATTTATTGCGCACGACCACAGACTAGTTCCGAAATTACAAAATTTTAAATCTACAATAATTTAATATTCCGGATTCAAAAAGATTAGTTTCATCGAAAATGGAGATCGTTTGCAAAATGACTATTTTTAAGGCCTACGTATTTTTTTTTTGGCATAAACGACCGGTTTTTATAGTATTCCGTAACACTCTTTTATTATGACTAATAATAAAATTACAATATGGTATAGGTGACTGTAGTTAGCTGTTAGCTAATTCGGTTTTTAAGGTGGACTGTCCACCATCAACGACATTTATAGTGGGACGTCCACTGAATTTAAACTAGATTACAGTCCGAGACCTAGCTTAAGTTACTAGACTACTATATGCTCTCCACATAGGGAGAGAAAGTGTACATTACATACATCACATGAATAGATTACATACGTGTAGGAAAAGTAACAATACAAGACTGTATTGAATGTAGGAATGGGTACATGTCAAGTTACATGACAGACTTCGATTGATTGAGACTTGAGAAGAGCACACAGTAACAACTGTGCAACCAATAGAAGCCTGCCTATATTTCGAGCTCCACACCCAAGTAGTGCAACAATTCCATGCGCAGATTCCATGGAGTAATCAGAGTTTGTGGCTAAGAAACTTGAGCTTGCAAAGTGTGAGATGAACACGAGAGGAACCAGAACAAACCCAATTACCACCAGTAAATCATTGCAATAGCTAATTACAAACATTTCATACTAACACCACATACCATTTCAATCATATAAATCAAGCAAACCTCCGGCAGACAGTAACGGCAAAGTTCAACGCCATAGTGTCTCGTGTATTGCCATCATCCACTAGTGTTGACCAATATGATAGACCAAAACCACATATCGTTGGTCAGATGATGACATAAACAGATAGTTCCAAGATCTAGTCTTCAAAAGCTTAACCAACCACCTCCGCAAAACACAGATACCGAAAAATAAGACTGTTAAATAGTTCAACCAACAAGATGAAAACACTGTGTAACGACCCAGAAAATCTGAACCAATTTAAATTTTTTTAAATTGGCTAAAATAGTGGATTTTAAAGATTTAAAATAAATATTTTAAATAATAGCAATGAAAAGTGAGCTTGAATCGATGTTTGAAAATGAATATAATTAATTATAATTATAAACAAGGCCTGAAATGGTGCTGTAATTTCAAAAATTGAATTCAAACTTTGTCGGACTGTACCGGGTGCAAAACAAAACGGATTTGAGTGAAACCAAAAATATTTAAATCTGTTAGTGAATACCTTTCTAACAAATCTGAAAAATCAAAGTTTCATAGCGGAAAGCAAAAGTTATGGCCAAATGAATTTTCAGAAAGGTCGCTATGGAATTTATATAGCCCGTGAAATTGGCCATTTTGCAAACGACCACGGAATTCGACGAAACCACTTTTGTTAGATCCGGGATGAGAAGTTATTGCTAGGTTTCAAATTTCATAATTTTTGAAGCTAGTATGTGAGCGAGGCATAGGAAAATGTGTTTTGGTCAATTACAGTTAAATTGGATCGACCAGAAATGGGCCTTACAAACGGACTCAGAATTCGACGAAACTAGTTTTGTTGGGACCGTATCGTCAAAACATAGCCAGATTTATTTTTCTGGAATTTTTCGAATCAGTTTGTGGCCCTGGCAAATTGAAATGTACGTTCAAATCGAATATTGAATGTTATATATTTTGAGTTGAATGGAAACCGACTGAAACAGTCGAATGGGCCTACGAAACATATCCCATTGTGTTCGGAATGGGGATAAAACGCTAGGGACGACAATCGTTGGGTTTGGATTGGAGGTCGTGTCAGAAAACCCCTTATAAAACCTCCCGGCCAATCATAATTTTTATATAAAAAAGAAAAAAAAATCCCTTTTCTCTCTCCCCGACGAACGACGGAAACACCCTCAAAACTTCCCAGCCCGATCGCCGCCGCCACAGGCATTTTCACCACCCCCTCCAGTTGAACTTTTCGAAGGTCTCTTCCCCCTCTTCAAATGAAGACCGACCTCGTGTTTTCTAGTCGCCCCAGGGTCGAGATCTACCAGTTCGAAGTCGACGACTTCAATTCGCCGCCGTCGCCTACAGGGACCACCGAACTGGCCCCACCTCCTGGCGCATGTGCGCCTCTCCTAGCCCGACAAGGTGGCGCTGGCCGATCGAAGCAACAATCAACGGATTTGAAGATAATCAAAAACTTAGTTTTGAAGAAATAAATAAATAAATAAAGGTACGGTTGAAATTATTTTCAACAGTTTTAACACCTTTAAACCGTGGCAAAACTTTGAAAAATCATATCTTTTTGCTATGTGGTCGAAATTCAGTGAAACAAGAGACAGCGGACTCGTGTGGACGTCTTCTACTTTTTAGAAGAGACCGCGTATTTTTCTGACCCTTCTGCTATTTTTGGTGGAGTGGAACCCAATGTGAGATTTCTAATTTATAAACGATATGGAAAACGATAATGTATAAATTATATAGTCGATGTATGAGTTATATAAGCGTTGTACACCTCTTGTATAAGCGTTGTATAAGTTGTACGTTCGATGTATAAGTTATATATGCGTTGTAAAAATTATATATGTGTTGAAATAGAAGTGAATTGCTATATATATATATATATATATATATATATATATATATATATATATATATATATATATATATATATACGCCCCTCGTCCACAAACCATGGACGATATTTATTGGTTGTGATTGGTGTGAAAATTGATTGATAGCGAATGATTGATTGGAATTGTTTGTGGTTGACATTGATTGATTGTGGTTGAAAAATACCCATTTGTGGTTGAGAAATATTTGGTTGAAACCACATAGGATTAGTTTGTGGAAATGAAATAAATATACATGCCGCCTGCATGCGAACTAGATGCATGATTCCCCATTGTCAAAAACCACGAGGTTTTAAGGTAGAGCGAGGAGCCGTACTAGGGACGGTCCCGGTTTTAACTACCCTGCCGTTATGCTGCCGAAATTTTGAATAATATTCATGTGTTTGAATTATTTTCATTTGTTGAAACTATATTCATTCGTTGAATTGAAATTCGTGTGTTGAATGGGATTCATATTTTGAAAATTGTTTTATAATAAAAATCCCATTTTTAACATCAATATGAAATGTATAAAATCATCTTGTTTTGAAATAAATTGTTTTATAATAAAAATCCTATTTTTATCACCTATATTAACTATACGAAATAATAGTGTTTTGAAATGAATTGTTTTACAATAAAAATCACATTTTTATTATATACATCAATTGTCAAATATAGTGGAGTGTTGAAATAGAAGACAGTTAGATAAAAATATCATTTTTATCAAATGTATGAAAAGAATATAGCTTTGAAATCGAAGAATCGATATATATATATATATATATATATATATATATATAAATAGAATTAAAATATATCAAATAACGAAGCTGCAGTTCGTATCTTGAAACTGTGATTTCAAACAATTATACCGCGGGATCCGACCATCGGATTTTCCCGAAACCGCAACCGTTGGGTTCGTTTTGGAAATATCTTTCCAACGGCACCAACTTTGCAAAAATCCAATGGTTGGATTGTCTGGAATGTTTAATTCAAATCTGAAGAAAAACAGCGCCAGAATCGATTATATATATATATATATATATATATATAATTATATTTAATCGAATAACGACGCTGCAGTTCGTATTTTGAAATCGAATCTTCAAACGATTATACCGGGAGATCCGACCGTCGGATTTTCCCGAAACTGGAACCATTGGATTCGTTTTGAAAAGATCTTTCTAATGATGTAAATTTTGTGAAGATCAAATGGTTAGATTTTTAGATATGTGTAAATCAAATCTGAAGAAAAAGAGCGCCATGGTTGCGTTATGGCCCGAAGCATCGTTTTGAATAAATTGGCTATTTTAAAATAAATAAAAATAGCGATAAATCGTTATAAAATATTATAAATGATATGGATGTGAAATTTAGAAAATAACCGAAGGTTGGCTAAGTCGAATGGTTTCCTGGGTGTTGATCTGATGTTGGTTTCGGCCTTCGGGGTTAATATTTGGGAAATCGTTCTCTTACTGATTGACGGTTAGTGACTAACGAATTGAAATGATGCGTGTGTACGTTAGTGTTGCACTTGTATATTATATACGCGAGTTGCTCAGAAAGACCGGGTTTATCCCATTCTGAATAACTGAATCGACAATAAGAAACCGAAGATGAAGATGGTGGTCGAAGACCGGAGATCTTCACCTCGTTTGGATGGTAACCGAGGTCCTGATTGGGAGGCATCCCAAACTATGGATTATGAGTGGTGATCGTCCAGACGTACGTGGTGGTCGATGGGTTTGCGAGGTATATAGTGCCTCCGGTTTCGTTCAGACCCAAAACGGACTTGTAAATGGACTGTGTGTCTGACATTGGATTTTATTCTGTGTTGATTGATCTCTATTAAATATACATCTGTTTGGTGGCGGAGAATTTATTCTTTTTCTTAACGCCCTTCTCTGAAACGCACGAGCTCAGAGGTTGTATACCGATGGACATCAGTCGCATGGCATGAATTGCTAGTGTGGCATGCCTAAGTGGCAAATGATCAGGGCTTCTGTTGAAAAGCAAAGTCTTGTGGTGATGATCAAAGCACCGCCTGTGTGGAGTAACATTGTGTATAACGTGAATTCGCAAGCCTCACACCCCGGTATGAACCAGAAACGGGAGAAGGACCTCAGGGAGGGCATGCGTTTCTTTCTAGCTAGGAGTTGTGTCGGTGTTTTTACACGGCCTGACATTTTACTTATGTGGATGATGGATAGCTAGGCGCCTCAGATATATCGGTCGATCCGGGACCGATGGAGTCATTCCTTGGCTCGTTTACGCCCCATAGGGCGGAGAAACATAGTGTTCAGGAATTTTAATCCACATCGGTAGACCGGCCCTGTCGCTCCAAAGGGTCACTCGAGCTCTGACCCTGAGACATGGCTAGATTTTCTCGAATTCGGTAAGGACTATCTTTTGTCTTAGTTCATGACGGAAATCCAATTTCCAAATACGACATCGTGCGGTTTTGATTATATATATATATGGCGACATGATATATGGTACCCATGCCGTCTATGATTGATAGTTATGATTCGAAATTTTTTTTGAAACATATAAACACTAGTAATAATATCAATTGCTTTTGTTTTATTCGTATCAACCATATTTTAGCTATTATAAGGTAAAACTCTGTCCTCCGGTTTGCGTTGCATTGTGTGATGGGAACTGAGTCTTATAATGGCTTCATTTTTATAAAAAGCATTGCGATGTTTGAAAGAAAGATTTGTTTTAAAGCACTGGCAATCCAATGGAGTAAACTCGTTCCACGAAAGTGGCGTGGTCCTGTGATTAGCCGTATTATAAATGTGTTGAGTAGATTTCTCATACCAGTCCCATGACTTACTCGTAGTTTGTTTCACTTTCAAACTCGGGTGCCCCTTTTTCTACACGGGCAGCCTTGTATTCAGGTTTAGCTTGTTCTTCCTGGATAGCTGGAGCTGAAGATGGATTCTATCATTTATCTCTTTTTATGTTGTTCAGCTTCTATTGTACATTATGTTTGTTTTCCGCTGTAGACATTTATGTATAGCTGAACTGTATTTGTATTAAATATGATCCTGTATACTGTGTAACTCTGATGATTACGTTTATCCCGCATATTCTATTGTTCATTATCTGGTGTATTTATTTAATTTTGTTCTGCTATTATCTGTTTCTGTGTTATATTCCACGGATTACCCTCACCACCGTTAGTATGGGGTTTGGGGTCGTCTCACACTGTAACCATTGAATACCCAAATTCAAGAAGACCCATTACAGATCTAGAGTGAAATGCGAAATCATTCCTGATAGTGAGAGTTGTTGCTTACTTCGTGGCCTCCACATTAATGATGGTCTCCCTTCAAATACGCTTAACCATCAGTTGAATCACTCATAGAAAACGAGTAGCTGCCTGAATTGGATCCACTTCTTAGAATGAAAGTTTTACAATAGCGGTTTCAGATGAAATAATTTGGGGAAATAAGGCGATAATATTGAGGAAAACCAGATCTGAGAACATTTGCGTCGAAAAGCTTAGATCTGTATATGAAATTTAGGATCACATTGTTGGAAACACCCATGACGAAAGCGGTGGAGAGAGGAGAAGAGTTTGAGGAGTAGAGAAGAAGAGATTTTGAAGAGAAAGTTGTGTGAAGAGAGCAGAAATATGGCGTAGTCCATCGTCACCATTTATGTTTCCCAGTGTGGACTGAAGCCTTTTGCTCTCCTATGTAATATTATTAAATTCCAAAATTATTCAAATTAATAATAAAATAATTATTATTATCGTATATATCCAAATGAAATATCATGTAACTGTAAAAATAAACATACATGAGTTTATAACTCGATATTACAATTTTCTAACCAAACGTTATTCATTTTACAACAAAAATCATTTTATTATATTTAATAAATCATTATAATTTATAAACGATTTCATAGCGACTATTTGAAATTTTAATTTGGACATAACTTACAATTTATAAAATGAAATATCAATTTCTTATTTGTTAGAAAGATACTATTAAATAGATCCAAATGTTTCTTGTTTTACAAAAATCCGACTTATATGAATTCTGTACATTCAATCGAAATTCAAAACTAAGTTTTCAGACAACCGCAACGGTTCATTTTGTAATTAATATAAACTTATATGTTTAAACTTCGTTTTAAATAAATTTTAAGTCGTTAATTATTGAAATCGACTGCAAAATCCTTGTAAAAATTATTAAAAATAATTTTTAAATTGGTTCCAAAGTTCAGGGTTGTTACATTGGTAGTTCATAAATTTACGATTTGAAGTTCAAATGGATTTGTAGGATCCAATATAAGTCGGAATTCTTTGAAACAAGGATCTTTCGAATTTCTTGGATTATAGTTTCCTATTGAAAGAGAAAAATCAAGATTGCATCTTATTGATTTTGAGTTGTGTCAAAATCAATTTTTCAGAAAAGTTGTGGTTTGGTAGTTCGTAAATTAAAATAAATAATTGAATAAAATAGTGAAAGTGATTTAGTATATTAACTATTATAATTAAGAAACCAACAATAATGAGTTAGCAAAATATATTCAGATTGTTTAATATGCAAGGTCTAGAGGTTGGATACGTAACTTCGGGGTAATTTACACCAATTGGAAAAAGGATTTCTCACTTGATTCTGATTACGAACACTTGATTTGGATTCTTGAGATGATACAGAAGTTTTCTACCGTAGTTAAAGGCTATGTAAGGAAGACAGAGGTTCCAATCGAGAAACTCAATTGGAGTTCGTACTAGGAAGGTCAAGTGAGCGGTACTAGTTCTAAAGTGAAGTCTATGTTCAAGTAAGTGATTATATCAAATTTAGCATACGAATGATTTATGCGTATCATCTGAACTTGAATATAATTAAATCAGTAGTTATGACTCATCCAAAAATATGGGTGATTTTTATTTGACATTTTAAATAACGTCAAGTATTAGATTTTCTTTATGGAATCTGTTTGATTATTGTGTTGGTTTTTTTCATTTTGGAATTTGATTGTTTTTGGTTGGTTGCTTGATTAGAACTTAAATCCTGGTAAATTTGAAAAAATGATTTCAAAAGAATTTGAAAAAAAAGGGTTGATGAATTTTTTTTAAATAATTAGTTATGATTGAATTGGGATTTTGGAAGTTTTTCTGATCAGAAGAATTGCCAGGTAGATTTAATTAATCTAGTTTTCGTTTTTAGAGGAAGCAGAAGACCATTGGATGTTCCATGTTGTTTGTTTTAGTGTTATACCATGCTTCATTAGGAGGAGCCCTCTTCTTGTCATCATTGATTTTGATTTGGTTTTGTTCATATTCAAAGAGATTTGAATATATTTTTTGAGTATTAAACATGGGAATGTAGTTCTAAAATTTTTTCTTTTGAAAATTGGATGCATATTGGTTTGTAATAGGATAACCCTATCCGATTTTCTTGCATATGCTTGTTTTTATTTATTGCACCATTATTACCAGTTGCTACTTGATGTTATGATTGTTATGTTGTTTATGCATATGTTAGTTGTTGCTTTATTACTTGTTTATTTGCTTAAATCTTTTTTAGTTCATGTAAGTATTTACAAGTATATAGAATCAAAATCTTGCTTGCTTGCTTATAGCTTTTGGTTTCATGGTAAAGATATGTATGCCCAACAAAATTGTATGTATTTCGGATTACATACCGTAAATGGGTCATATATATTGTTTTCCTATGGTTTGGGATGCCTCATCATTGAGATGAGATGTATAGTGTCATATTTTATTGTTGTAAAAATTTTCGGATCTAGAAGTACAAAGGACGTATTGCCGAAAATTTCCAAAAATTTCACGTGTTAGAAAAATTTAACACGATATTAGTAAGGAATGTTTTTGAAGTTAAATTAATCGATAGTTTAAATTTAGGGATTATTGTCATTCCTTTCATTTAGGAATTTGGGGGACGAAATTCTTTGAAGGGGGTGAATGTAACAACCCGGATTTTTATAACCGGAATATTTTATTATTTAAATATTAAAAACGATTAATTTCAAGAATTATTGATTTAGATTTTATTTTAATTGAGATTTGGATTGTTTATTCAACTTAAATTTGTACCTTCGAGTTTAAAATCAACTTCTATTATTTTTAATGCCATGGACAATCCTATTTGGATATGAACGATAATAAAAAATTGCTATCGATAAATTTGAATGCTTGAAATTCTAAATATTGGAATTCCTTATTTAAGTATTAACTAATATGAATTCGATAATTTCATTTATCATCGTTTAGTTAATTGATGTTGATTTTAAATCCAGTTTGCAAATCCTTGACAATACTAAGTAATTTGGATTTAGTTCGATATTTAGATAGCGTTATAAAATAATATTTTAATATAGAAAATAGCCAGTTTTCAAACGATCTCGGAATTTGACGAAACCCGTTTTATCAGATCCAAAATAATAAATTATTATAATATTTCAATTTGAATGTCAATCGGTGTTGTTAAGTGGTCGTGCACGATATAAATGTGTATGGATAATCGTTTCGAATTTATAGTTTGATTTTTATAATAACTGTTAAATATGTTTGAATTGGCACTTGAAACTAATTCCATTGTTTTCAAAATATGGATTATTAGCTATGAACGATAGTTAGAACGTCTCATTTCGAGTTCGGAACTTTTTGACCTCGACGAATAGTAGTTTTGAGAGGCTAAATAAGCACCTCAACCCTTCTTCGTTCTTTAACCCTAGCCTCCATCTTCTTTTTCTTCCATCCAATAGTTAATATTTCTTTTTCAAATCCATCTACTTTTAGCAAAAACTCCCAACAGGAAAGTTGTTAATAACGACGTTTAGAGTCGACCTATGTCGGGCGCTCGACGATCAAGGTCGTGGGAGGCCAGAATTCTGGAAGTTTTCATATTTCTTCGATTTATGTGCAAATAATTGACTTTTAGGCTTGAGTTCCTGAAGGAGAAGGGAGGAGAAGCCGCTCTTTC
This sequence comes from Allium sativum, assembly GCA_030737875.1. Taxonomy (NCBI): domain Eukaryota; kingdom Viridiplantae; phylum Streptophyta; class Magnoliopsida; order Asparagales; family Amaryllidaceae; genus Allium; species Allium sativum. The sequence continues at coordinate 422,213,399 of CM060924.1, forward strand.
CAACGTCGGTGGTTTGTAGCAAACAGTGGCTCGTAGCGGCAGATTTTCTATGTTGAACCTTTTCTGTTCATCTACAAATTCAGGGTGGTCAGAGGCTTGTCGTGGGTCAGGAAGGTAGGAGGAGGGTCGCCAGGGAGAGGTGATGGCGACGTGGTTTAGAGGCCCGACGCATTGCTAGAGGCATGGTTATCGATTTAGCAGAAGGAGCAAGTGTCGGATTAAACTTGGGTTGTATGTAACGATAGGAACCATATTTTGTTTTGGATAATACGTAATTAAGGGATTAATGACTTCATTAGTGATAATATAAATTATGTTAATTCATATGAAAACTTTTAATCTGCGTATCTTTTTTGTACGAGGTCCGATTTGCGCAAAACAAGTTACGTTAGGTTTATACTCGTGAACGCTACACGTACAAGTTGGACTGGAGTGTTTTGCAGCTATATGGATTTTTATGTTATTTCATATGCATGTTTGGAATTATATAAATCGATGTGAAATCGTCGAATTAGAATGGATGGTGAGTTAAGTCTCACACTTTTTGGAGTACTATATTTTCATATCGTATAACATAAATACCTATTGTTAGATAGATATTTATTTGTGTGATATGTTTGATTGGTTGATTTACTTCTTTCTTGGCGGATGTTGATATATACTCCTGTCTATGAACGGATGACTTTTGACATTATCTGCTTTTAACCGGAGGATTCATCTTAAATAAATTATATTATATTATTTGTTCTATATGCATTTATTTGTTATGTTCGTTTATTGCCTAAATTTACTTATGTGTGTTCCTAAATTGATTATATTGTTAATGATTGAAGTAAATTAAACATTTTATTTATTTTGAGCTTGGGTTTTCACAGAATCAATATTTGAATAAAATTATCGTTTTAGTTTATGATATCTATAAATTTACTTATTATTCGAGTTAATAATAGTGATATTCAATCATCTGTTTCAATACCTGATTTGCATATTAGTAGCAAACTGAGAATTGATTATTCATTCTAATTAATGATATTAGAACTGAATTAATAATTGTAGTTATTGAAACATATGTTTATTGATTATTTTAATTAATCATTAATTGAAACTTAATAATAGTTTTAATAAATAATGTTTTAGTTCCAATAACGTACTTTAACGATATCACTTTTGATATAGCCTGCGGGTATGAGAATCCTAAATTAATGGTTTGAGTAAAAAGGATTCATGAATAAACTAACTGATTTATAAAGAAGGTCTAAACCTTAATTTAATTAAGTTAATAAATATTTGTGTGTAATTAGTTCATTGATTATAGAGATCATAAGAGTGATCAGCAATCCTTTTGGGATAACTAATGTTGTTTTGAATTTATAATCTGTTAGCCTGCTTTGTGACCAAGCCACCCAAAGCAAAGATCATGTTGACACACCTCTGGGTAAATGCTATCTCATATGGAATCTCTGGATAACATCGCTCTCCGGCATTGGAAGCATCATCAGAAGACACAAGGCAGTTTGGTCAAAATCACAACATCAGTATAAACTGGCCCGAAACCCCCATCAAATGACCTCATTTGGATCTATTCACATCATATACCTATAACCCTTTGAATTAGCTTTAATTTGAGCTTTGGTTTGGCTCAATCGGACTTACGGTTTGAAAGTTATGCCCATTTCCGTGAACGGGTGTAAGCTGGCACATGACCGCGATCCGTGGACCGCGATCCGTGAATCGTAATCCGCGATCCGATCCCCTAGGCCGATGGATGATGACGAAGACCAAGTCCACCACGATCCGAGAATGCAGAATCTCATGACACGTGTCACCAACTGTCATATTGACCAATTCTTCATCAAGCTACGAACCGGTCCGAGATCTTCGGGATGTGTGCCACGTATGACCGCGATCCGTCACCAGAAATCAGCTATAAATAGCCCAGAACTTGGCATTTTTCAGGACTTTTGACATCTCAACATCCATGGCTGCCATAGCCAACACTTCTCCATGAATAACCACCATCTTCCTCAATAAATTCAATGGATTCAGAGAGAATTATTCATTGAATTCAAGTGATTGAAAGACAATATTCATTGTAATTGTAATCCATGAGTGAAATGAGAAAATATGAAGTGGACGTAGGCTCATTAACGCCGAACCACTATAAAAATCTTGTTGTCTTGCTTTTCTCTTATTTTTTCAGTTATTTCTTCATATCCTACGCTCTAAATACGATAATTTGGGTGTTAGGACCATTTTTTGGTTTAACATTTTGGTGCTTTCACTGAGAAACGAATTCTCAGCCTATCGGATTGCTATTCTACTATTTGGATTTGAAAGTTCAAAGAAAACAGTTCGCCTTTCTACCATTTTTGAATATTTCGTTGATTTCAGAAAATCAGAGCTTCATACCTTCGAAAAAAAGCTAAGGGTTCACAAGCTTCACGACCAAATGAGGATAATAAAGAAAATGTGCTGGAGCAGGTCGAGGGGCTCGCGGATCGCGGATCGCGGGGAGACCACGATCCGGTCTCAAGATGAACCCACGACCCGACCGAGCAAGGAAGTCGCGATCCGACCCGGTGATACTTCCACGACCCGACCTGGAGCAATTGTTGTGAACATATCCACGAACTGGAGAAGACCACGAACCGATCCGAAGCTGGAAGGTTGGAGTATCCCGATCGCCAAGCTGGACCACGAACCGGAGGACAGTAGCGAACCGCGACCCGAAAAAATGAAGACGAACAAGGGTCACGACCCGATCCAAAAAAGTGACAATTTTTGGAAAAAATACAATTTTCAGATCATATCAGAAAAGGTTCCATGTTCCAAAATCGAAAAAATACAATTTTGGGGACTGCGGGGCCCCGGACCCCCGCCGGCGCTGCGCCCGGACCCGCTGACGGCCTCGCCTTCGGCTCGGAGCATGGCTCATCTTCAGCTCAACATATATGTTGGTCAACAGCATTCATCAAAGCTTGTCAATGAAGAATAAACGGATTGTCAAAGAACTTGACAACGGAATGGTGATAATTAGAATTCCTCCAGAAGCCATGAACTCTATCTACCGATGTTATTGAATGTGAGGAGTTGTTGAAAAGATTCGACACACTGGCTATGGCAGTATACAAAATAATGATGGTCTCATAACAGCCTCCTCTTCCAGAGCTCCGATGGTGTAAAGATCCCCCCCAATGCAACCGATGATGTTCCTGAACAAGTAGTGATCACCTAGTTTACGTGACTTAAACCTATCCAACAGTCGGGATACTAGATGACATTGACATAGAATAATCCGGACACTATTCTGAAGTTGACTCAGAAGATCCCAATGACCATGATTCTCAATAATGGGATACCCAACAACAAAGATTGATTGCCATCGAATAAGGTTTAGATCAACACGCTTTGGTGCCCAGAGTCAGATACCAGTTGAATCACTGCAAACCATGATTGGACCTAGGGATCCTTGCCCAGATGATAGCAACATTGACTGCTCACTAGCCACTATATGACCTTGGTCAAGAGACGAGAGCTCGAGATCAACGCAAATATGAATCAACCATTAGCTCTCCACTTCATACAACAGTTGTGACAGGATATACGGACATTACATGAAGCCTCACAAGCTATGCTATCATGTTCAAGCTCATCTGATTAAGGTTCAGACTAACCAGCTCCAACAGAATTCAGAGCCCACATTGCACCCTAGTGCCTAGTGCTAAATAGGCCAACCGAAGATGGAGCGGGAATGGTCTATGGTGACCAAGTTATTGGAGAAGCCGATTATTTGGCTGGATGGAATATGCTACGCAATAGAGATGGCGTGAATACTAAGGACGCTTCCCCTCCAGACGAAATGGAGTGTGAAGGAGGTGTCAATATTGCGAATAATGGGAGCATCACAAAAGGAATTGCCCAAGGATCTGTCTGAAGATCTAGATCCCAGCAAGGATCATCATTCGTGATGCAGAAGGGTGACATCTAATGACGCAACTACACGTGTTCCGATTGGTGATGTCGACCTGACTAAGGTCCTGAAATCGGATCTCATTTAGACCTCTTCCGAACGAAGGAACTGACATGCTTTCTACAGGCGAACCTGGATGTGTTCGCTTGGACCTATGCTAATATCCGCAGGATTTTACCATAGTTTATGAGTCATTTGTTGAGAATAAACCTGAAGTGTGTTCTTGCCAAGCAAACAAGACGTATGCTCGATCCAGGGAAAGCATCTACCATGAAAGAGGAAGTCGGAATGTTGAGAGGCAATGGTTTTATATGATGTGCCACACATCCCGCTTGGATATCAAATCCCGTCCTTGTCAAGAACGCTAATGGAAAATGGCGCACACGCATTGATTACTTAAATTTGAACAAAGTTCGCCCAAAAGGAAGCTTCCCGTCAATCAGAATTGACCAGCTTGTGGATTCAATGACTAGACATGAATGTATCCCTCTCATGGACGTGTGCGCAGCTTACAACCAAATTCTTATGCATGTGCCTGATCATGAATAAACATGTTTTATCATTGACCTCGAACTGTACTGTTATATGGAATTGGCATTCGGACCGAAGGATGTCGAGGCAACTTACCAGTGCTTACTGAATTATATGGTCCACAACCAAAGTGCAAGGCCCATGGAAGTCCATGTAGGTGATAGTCTTATGGAGTCCGAGCGGTCAACCTACCACGTTTCGAATCTGACAGAGATGTTCAATATCTGGAATGAACCTAAAGGCCTTATAGTTAGCCATGAACAACAAAGAATTAAAGGCGTCTGAAGCTTGGCATGAAAGTTGGCACCACTTGTGTGTAAGGAGGATAAGGTCTGGAAACTAGTCAATAATGTGAGCAAGAAAGTAGTCGTGGTATACCCAAAGATTGAAAAACTCGTCTACAGCTTGCTGATTGCTCTAAGAAATCTCCCCCATTACTTCCAAGTTCATCCGATGGTATGCACCCTCACTAACTGCTACGACAGGTCCTGCAACGACCTAAGGCATCTGGAAAATTGCTTGATCGGGACATAGAGCTAAACCAGTTTGATCTCAACTCCCTCCTAAAGAAGTCCATACGAGGGCAAGCATTAACCAACTACATCGCTGAATGTACCACTCCCGAAGAGGATGTGGCAGATGTAGAAGATGCACCTGGAAGATGTAATCAGACGGTGCAAAGAATGATTGACTGTCCGACGCCGGTGTCTTATTAATAACCCCTAAAGGGCGGTCAATTTACTATGCCTTGCGGTTGAAATTCTCCGCTACTAACAACGGCTCCGAAGACGTCACCCTGATTATCGAATTGAAACTCGCTAAGGAGTTGGGAATAGTGGCATTAAGCATATTTTCTAACTTTCACATTGTTGTTCGCCAGGCTCGAAAGGAATTCTAGACGAAGGAACCACCACTCGCAGCTTACCTAGAACCGGAAGAAGGGTTGTTGGATGTATTAGAACGTTACAACATATCTCATGTCCTGCGAGCAGAAGATCAGAAGGTGGATAATCTGACCAAGTTAGAAGGGTCCGACAATATAGAAAAGATAGAGATGATCCCCATCAAGACACTATGAAATACAACCATTGATCAGATGGAAGTTGATCCAACGTTGGAGACCAAACCCGGAAGAGAGTCATGGTTAACTCCATGATAAACTTCCTACAGCACAGAACGCATCTGACAAGGTGAAGTGAAAGGCGTGCAATCGTTCTTTATGCCTCGAGATATGACATGCAATTCGACATTGCCTATTTTTCTTGGAAGGTTGTCCCAAAACAAACACCAACGAGTGCAATTGCCGAATTCACCGCCTTGAATGATTCGACCAAATCACCAATCAGCCACCCATTAGATGGGAGATGTACATGAATGAAACTTCTGGCGAACGGCATTCTGAAGTCAGAAAGTGAAGACTCATACTTCCACTCTTTTCATCGATTATCTGCCAAGTGACTCACTCCCCTAAGGCTGGGGGCAACTACAGATTTGAGCATAAATTGCTCGAGATAACATCATCTAATTCAGAGCTGATACATCAAGAATTTGCCTGGCCAATTGACTTAGTCTTGCCTGAAAGTTAGCGAGTTGAAGATCTAGAACGCTTACGCATGAATGCTGGTTGATTGTCGGCGCACCAACCCTTGTCCCCGATATGTGATCGAGGGTATATCAGCAAATTTATGTGATATGATTATCCCACCAGCAGTAATATCCTATTTCCTAGCATGGAAAGTGCAAAAATTTCTATAAGCATGAATCCATTGTTCTCATGCTAATTTACAACCTAACACCAACGCAAAGATGTGCTACCATTAGCAATCCAGTCATGACTTCCTGACACTCTATCCTTACTCTCAGCACGGGGGCAAAAAGGCGATTTGAAGGAGATGCGACCTCATCACTCGCTTATAGTACCTACCTAGCCGCCTTTTCCATCTCAAGAACCCGATCAAGGTCTATTCATTTTTTGGGACTGCCGCCCCCATGATAGTTTGAAAAGATACCCCTCATCAACTAAAGGACTTTGGCAGCCCTTTATTGACAGAGATAGGGCGAAGCAAAATGGACCTGCAATGAACATGCAACGCCATTTTTCGCTCAGAATGATACTCATTCCTTTAACAGGATTATTCTCTAACCATGAATATTATATTTACATGCTTTATGAGTTATTGATGTAATTAACTCAGATGAATTAAGATGTGGATGGTATAGGTACCCTGGATTTTATGCCGAACAAATTTCTAACACCCACATATGGAATTATGGAACAAAACTATAACGAGCTCGACCGAACTGCTCGTCTACAAAGCCGTGCTTTCCATCTAACGAAAGCTACATAGCTCATGATGGATCCGAGATGACCGTCCAATCCTTGGCTCACACATGGCAAACCACAAGACAATTATACATGAATCATTGAGTTGCTAAGTCAGAGTCCTACTCCAGATGGACGCGGTGTGACCGTCTGTATGGTTCGATCCTATTCCCAATGCCACCAGATTACATGAATTCAAATAAAGGAGGCAGCATTGCCCCTTGATATGCATATTCCTCAATAATGCAATTTTCTTTTACATGTTTCCTGAGTCAATGACATGACTATCTCAAGCAATATGAATGATGCAGGTACCCAAAGTTTGGTGCCAACCAATCCTCCCATAGATGGATCGGAGGAACCCAAAGCCTTGGCGAATATTTTCCAATAAACTCTAATCCTCGGTGCTTGGATATGAGTATAAATCTAGGATGAGTGTGATGGGCACGCCATGATTGAAGGACACTCGATCCGTAACTCTAACTCTCAAGAGTCGAGAGAGAGTATAAAGGACGCGAAGATGACACCCACAAGGCGTGATGATGCATCATGATAAGAACCGCCTTGAAAGCACTCTAACCTTGGCGACCGCCAGGAGAGTATAAAAGCGTCTCCGATTGAGCGCTGAGAAAGAGCTCTTACCCCGCTGAAGGATCGGGGAGCGACAGAACTGCTGAGCTCGAACTCTAACCTCGGCGACTGCCAGGAGAGTATAAAAGCATCCCTGATTGTGCGCTGAGAAAGAACTCTTACCCTGCTGAAGGATCGGGGAGCGATAGAATAGCTGAGTTCGAACTCTAACCTTGGCGACCGCCAGGAAAGTATAAAAGTGTCTGTGATTAAGCGCTGAGAAAGGTGCTGGAGACTCAGCACCCCTCATAATTTCTGCTCCGTTGAAGGATCGTTGAGCATATCATGAAACAAGCTAGAACTCCTACCCTGCTGAAGGATTGGGGAGCAGATTGAAAGCTGAGTTCGAGATCCAGAGAGAGTATAAAGGCGCTAGAGACTTAGCGCCACAAGGGCTCTTACCCCGCCAGAGTGTCGGGGGACTGACTGAACTCCAAGCCCGGATCCTCCATGTCCGGACATGGGGGCAAAACAGTTAAGATCCTAATCAATCCTCAACAAAGTCCTAGCCAGGCACTAAGTTAATGACAGATTGGGAGCATACCTATACACACATACTACTTTAGTGCATTTTCATTTATAATTTCATTGACTACTTATAACGCTTCATGACTTATTTGCCCATTCGCAGGTATAAGACAATGCGAAAGGAACAAAATTTTTATTAGTAAACGCAGGTTTACATAAGATAACTAGTCAAGAACGCGAGGGCCTCACTCGCAATGATGGCAACATGCTAATGGAAAACGAACAAAGGGTCGCGTCCAGAAGGATGATGCAGGCCCCTTGAAGACCAGAAAGCAGATGCAAAGAGAACGTCCGTCTGCTGATCCCAACTTACTTCCAGAATGGGAAGCTCAGATAAGGCTGGATATATCCCACGTAATAATTGAACATGATGCAACCATTTCGTCCCCAACCTTTCCCTTGATGCAAAGAGCAAACGGGAGCACTCGAGGCGACTACAATCTGACCCTTCACCGCTTGATTTCTGTCCTCGGAGCTTGGATAAGAGACTAGGGCTTAGCATGGGCTGAATACCAACAATTCATTTTTGCACTCAACTCCGGCTCTTGATGCGAGAAGTGAACATGAATCCAGAGAAGACATGAATTCGAAGTGTACTGCTCAACAAAACCCCCTGTGGATAGGGGGCACATGATACGAGCCTTGAGCAGCATAGTTCAATTACTTGATGCCTCCGTTCCCAACCGAATGACAAAAGCCTGATTGACGGCTAATGCTCGTGTAGAATCAAGAAGCCCGAGGCTGACCTTCACCTATCTCAGGAATGAACTGGAAGGCCGAGCAACAATCATCAATTCGCTGGAAATGATAAAACTGAAGTTCAGGTAGTGACGAACTTGGCACAGTCAGATATCTACCATCAGCTTGGGTTGAACACAAACCAATCAACAGGTGCGCAACATGCAGTTTCGATTCAGAACATCGCAGATGGATACATGGGCAGTGGAAAAGCTACCTGCAACATCCTAGATGAAAATGCAAAAATGGTAACAAACTCAGGTCATGCACGACCAGCTTTAGCTCCAACCCGAATGGATATTCGAGCGATATTCCATACTCAGCTCCAAGCAATAAATCGACAAAAGACCCCATTCGTGATCTCAGATTCAATGTTGGGGGCACCAGTCATGATATTGACGATATGCAACAATTCTTTGATGGCAACCTGCTCGCCAGTTTGATTCAGCGCCTCTCGAGAGGCGGCACTTCTCAAGATGATATGGACAACGACAGTCAGCCCTTACACGTGGGACGTCAGGATCCCCTGTTATTCCCCTAGACTTTAAATTTTCTCTCTAACGACAGTTGTTTAGAAGCTTTGATGAATTCAACCCTGAGGTGGACATACTTCTATGATAAGAAGGTGTTAATGTCGAGATAGAAAATCTCAATGCTTTTATGATAAAGGATGGAGCATCATCCGACTCCCGAACTGATAAGGATAAAGAAAAAACCTTGGAAATGAATGATTAGAATGTGCAGTTCTAAAGAGAATCTATATCACTTATCGGGCCCACGATATTGTTTGTCAAGCTCAATTGAACCGATCATGACAAAGAAATTCAACAAGACTATGAAGACCATTTTGGATTATCTTGAAGTAGGAGCGGAGTGGCTCGACTAATCCGCTTACATCTTTGACGAGCCTATTTATCCCCGTGATTGATCCGATAAGAGTGCTAATGTTAGCTAACACCAAATGGGTAAATTCCCGCCTTCTAACTAAAGGGAAGGGATGATATCAAAGAAAATGTGATTCGACCAATCGCATGTACAACTCGAACTCTTGCTGACTCAAGAAGAGCACAGGACAACTTGGGTCAACTAGAATAGCTGAACTTGCAACTCAGCTACGGCCTGAATCAACTGCAGAGGGTATAAGAGCTTAAAGACCGTATGCCCCATTAACTTAGCTCACCCCCGCCGACGCTGGGGGCATAAGCACTAACTTCGCTTGTCCTCTAGTGGCCCTTATAACATGAATGCCGATTCGCAAGCTGACATTGAATATGACCCTGGCCTGGCACATGACCCGAAATGTATACACTATATCTTCAGATGTGACAGAATGCATCTTGCCCGTTCAAACGAGTCAGTTTACGGGTCAAATGTGACTTCAAAGGTTTAAATCGCTGCTGCACCGGATAGAAGGTGTGATAAATTCCCCCACTGCCTTATGATAGTGACGATCGCACAAGCACTGGTTCACATGGTGTCAACTACGTCTCTTACTGACTTGCATATGATTATTGAATTGCGGAGCAATCCAGAGCGATCGCGGATTCCTATGACCACGATCCAGAGTGATCATGGCCTTCAGATTCCCTACTGTTACGATTCAATGCGATTTTAAGATCCTGGATCAATACCAAGATATCAAGATAATCCAAACTTGAGTACAAATGACAAATTCATACGTTGATTCTGATATGCTTCGTCCCAATAGTCCAGTTGTTAGCTCAGAGCCCAAAGATTCTTGCATTGCCCCATGATTTGGTTTGCTACTTCATACATTGGCTCATATGAAAAAGAAAGTCCAACCCTACCACGCTCTTGGCTTGCATAGAATGATGTTGTTGTTTGGCAAAGACCTATGCATGTAGAATCACGCTCGGGAGCCAATGATTTAGCATGACATATGACAGATGAATTAGATCTTTTGATCCGACAAGGTTTAAACAATTTCTTGATCGTCTCGAATACTCCTTCTGTGGAACTTGGCCTGACTAGCTCCCAGGGAAGCAATGCAATAGTTGGATGAAGCCTTCTCAAGGATAAATGACGTTCCAGAGAGATTTAGCTCAACATATTCAAAGCACATCTCATCTTCGATAAGATGTACTTTGGGGGGCAAAATGTTAGCCTGCTTTGTGACCAGGCCACCCAAAGCAAAGATCATGTTGACACACCTCTGGGTAAATGCTGTCTCATATGGAATCTCTGGATAACATCGCTCTCCGGCATTGGAAGCATCATCAGAAGACACAAGGCAGTTTGGTCAAAATCACAACATCAGTATAAACTGGCCCGAAACCCCTATCAAATGACTCATTTGGATCTATTCACATCATATACCTGTAGCCCTTTGAATTTGCTTCAATTTGAGCTTTGGTTTGGCTCAATCGGACTTAACGTTTGAAAGTTATGCCCATTTCCGTGAACGGGTGTAAGCTGGCACATGACCGCGATCCGTGGACCGCGATCCGTGAACCGCGATCCGTGAACCACGATCCGTGGACCGCGATCCGTGAACTGCGATCCATGAACCATAATCCGTGATCCGATCCCCTAGGCTGATGGATGATGACCAAGACCAAGTCCACCACGATCCGAGAATGCAGGATCTCGCGACACGTGTCACCAACTGTCATATTGACCAATTCTTCATCAAGCTACGAACCGGTCCGAGATCTTCGGGATGTGGGCCACGTATGACCGTGATCCGTCACCAGAAATCAGCTATAAATAGCCCAGAACTTGGCATTTTTCAGGACTTTTGACATCTCAACATCCATGGCTGCCATAGCCAACACTTCTCCATGAATAACCACCATCTTCCTCAATAAATTCAATGGATTCGGAGAGAATTATTCATTGAATTCAAGTTATTGAAAGACAATATTCATTGTAATTGTAATCCATGAGTGAAATGAGAAAATATGAAGTGGACGTAGGCTCATTAATGCCGAACCACTATAAAAATCCTGTTGTCTTGCTTTTCTCTTATTTTTTCAGTTATTTCTTCATATCCTACGCTCTAAATATGATTATTTGGGTGTTAGGACCATTTTTTGGTCTAACATAATCAAACTTTGTAGTTGGTTTATTTTCCTTTAAGAATATTAAAAGAGTGGTTTTAAATTATAAAATGGAATTTTATAAATTGTCCTTCTTGATGATCAATATTTACTTTAAGTATATTAAAGTAATTAAATCTAACAAATTATACTTTTAGATAAATACTAACATTTAGATCTTATAAATGATAGTTTCAAATGAGAATGTCCATTAAAGTAAATGAAGTTTGAAATTTAAACTAAGTTTAAAGTGTGTTAGGTTTAATCAAAACCAATGTTTTGATTTAATATTGGTTTAGCCTTTTATTTTTATAATACACTTAGAATTATAGTACCACTTTAGAACTAATATTTTAAAGAATATTGTTAATAATGTTTTTGTTCTAATATCTGAAACGTGAAAACCAAGCATAAGTTCGAGTTTTGAAATTAAAAGGTTTTCGATAGGAATATGGAAAGAAATTTCCATACACGATATCGCTTAAACGGAAGATATTTAGTTATACTCTTATCACTAGACGTTGAAGTAATTTTTTAAACCCTATCTCAAAGTTGGAAAACATTGCCTAAATGGTGCCTGGGGGTAACACTACCTCAACTTGTCCGACTTTATTTTTAACTAAGAGATAGTATAAGTTTGGGGATCGATAAATAGTGATAAGGGAATGTGATTTAGTTTCCATATACAATCATTTTTCAATATTCCTGATAGTTTATTTAACAACTATTGGTTCAACTTTCTTGATTTGTATCGTCAAATCAAAACGATTTGTTGCTCTTTAAGAACAGTTACCCTTTGTTGAAATGCTCGAACCAAAAAAGCGAGTGTAAGTCATGCTATGTGGGGTTGCTCCCATTAGGTATTATCACATCTACTCTAGATTGGATTCAGTTATGTTCACATGCAAATGTGAAATACCTGGACTCTCGGAATTTGTACGGGGTCCAGCTTGAATGTTTTCGAGAGCTATCGGAGTTCTTGGTATATTCTAGAGGTATTCGGTCAGGGGAGCACACTCTCCTAGTCATTGTTTGTTTGGAGAATTTCTCATTTGATTCTTAAATTACAAGTTTTCCTATTTTTAATTTGCATTAGGAAGGTATAAATTCTTCATGATGTGTAATTAATTTAATCCATGGTGGGATTGGATGTTTTTGTGATTGACCTAGTCTGTATACAATGGTGCAGTCCCATTTCTTTGGAAAATTTACTTTTTCCTTCTTCGATCCGTATTTTTGGATCAGTTTCCTAGTTTCCATCAAGAAGTGTCGTGAAATCTTCTCAATGGGGTGTTACTATTATTACCTATATGTTAACAAAATTTTACTTATGACATCCATTCCATGTTGTCTCGGTGATTTGGTTTTTGTTGAGGTTTATTCTATTATATATGTTATTCTTATGAGGTAAAAACCCATTCCGCGATCAATAGCGTGGTCTCACAAAATTATTGTATGTTTTATTTTACTTTATTTTTCTCAAGTTGGTATTCCAGATTGATCTATGTGTTATTTAATTATAATGCTCAGGTTAGACCAAGCTTGTTTCCAGGTTGTCTTTAGTTGGAAGTAGAGCTCATGGAGTAGAGTTGGAAGTTTGCATGTCGCATTCTTTCCATGAATCTGAATATAATATTATTCTTTCCATTCTTTTAGAATCAAATTTGTAAATCTGTAGTAGATTCAATTAGGAAGGCCATAGATGATAGGTCTGATTCAGATTCTGGAACTAGAGGGCAATCAGGTGAGTGGATTTAAATTATATTTTCAGATAATGGTTCATTATTTTATTTGATTCCCGTAAAATTTACAATATATTATCTTCTTCCTCTTTTCCCTTTTTCTGTGTTGAAATATATATAGTTTTATGTTGATATTTGAGTAAGCACAAAATACACATAAAACTGAAATGTTGAATTGTGAACCAAACTTATACGACTGATTATAATTCTTTTATTGCACGCGTTGGAAAAGTAATCGAATTAGAATTACAAACAAAATAGTAATTAGTAACTGTGTGTAACACCCGAATTTTTAACGACATTAAAGAAGATAAATTAAAGAACAAATAATTTAATATTAAGAATTAAGAGAAATTGATTACGTCATTACGTCCATCTCGAAATTCTGGTCGGGATAGACACCTAGTTTGCGTAAAATGGATAACATATGAAGAAGTTATGGACGATAGAAAGTTGAAAATCAGAACCAGATATAACTGGCGTACCTGCCAAGTGCGCCAAGGTAGTCTTGCACAGCTGCACTTGTAAAGTGCGCCTAGAACAGTTTCTAGGTAATCGGGCCTTTTTCGACTGAGTGACGACCTATGACCTGACCCAATTCCATTAGGGCTGAGGTGGCATCCGAATTATGTAACCTAGAAGCTATAAATATATCTTATATCCTTTGTTTTCTTCACAAAGAAACAATGATGGCCGGACTCTGCTAGATTCTAAACTAAACTGTGGTCTCTCATCTTCTTCTAAAGTGTATCAAATTCTAAGATTCAAGCATAGACTCAGCACCTTTTCTATCATCTTAGCAATCCAATCACAGTTAGTTCTAGTTGCTTTTAGGTTTAGATAAATAATAGTGAATTATGAAAGATTGTGATTTGGATACGTTACAAACCTTGAATCTATGTTATTGTTAGATCTTATGCTATATCATGATAGATCTATTTCTTTGGATCCAATTCAATTGTTCTACTATGTTATTATTATGGATCTTGGGTTGTAACTTTTATAATATGCTATGATGCGGATGTATGTAGTTCTATTCTGTGTGATCTAAAATTATCACCTTAGATCTATCCTATGTAATCTAAAATTGCCACCTTATGATTCATGTTAGATCTATCCTATGTGATCTAAAATTGTCACCTTATGATTCATGTTAGATCTATTCTATGTGATCTAAAATTGTCACCTTATGATTCATGTTAGATCTATTCTATGTGATCTAAAATTGTCACCTTATTATTCATGTTAGATCTATTTTATTTGATCTAAACTGTCACTTATGATTCATGTTAGATCTATTCTATGTGATCTAAATTGTCACCTTATGATTCATGTTAGATATATTTTATGTGATCTAAATTGTCACCTTATGTTAACATGTTAGATCTATTTTATGTGATCTAAATTGTCACCTTATGTTAACATGTTGATCTATTTTATGCGATCTAAATTGTCACCTTATGTTATCATGTTAGATCTAAACCGATTGGACATCTAAATTGCTAGTTTAGATATTGTGACATCATAGTTCATCAGTTCTATGTCCACCTTGTTGTGATGACAATTTCATGTCCAGGCTAGTATGTATGTTCACCTTATTATCTTACAAGTTTATGTTCATGCCAAGATGATCATTTTAGTTATGTTCCCGTTATTTTCCCTATTATCGTTTATGACTAGGCTATTGTCTAGCCTAGGCATGTTGCCAATTTTGTTAGGGTGCTAGTTAAGGAATAGGGGAAAAAGGGTTAAAAATGACATAATTTGAATATGAACATTTATGGACATGTATTTCAAATTATTGGGTAAAATAGGTATTGACACCTATAAAAGGAAAGGATTAATCAATTAATCAATTAATTAATTAAAAATGGAATGTCTAGTAATTACAATTAGGAATTTTTGACACGAGGTTAGGTTGCATTAGTGGTGGAAGTCTGCCCGGACCCGACCGAAATATCTAGCAGCCACTAATGGTAAAACCTAATGTGGGTGGTCTAAGTACATAAATATGAATCAGGCTATGACACGAGTTTAGGCCCAACTATGGAATAAGTCTTCCCGGACCCGACCGACATATCCAACATCCATATGTTGTAGGCCTAATGTGGGAGGTCTGGCCCATTATGAAACCATAAATGGACATGGTAAAGAATTGGACTACTTAACCTAAGTTAATCCATAGGGATTGTATGAACTTAAATTTAAGTTGGGGGTTAAGTAAACATGGTTGAGGGGTGGGTTAAGTAAATCTGAAGAGGGGATGGGTAATATTCATATAGGCCCATAAACTTAACCCGATAAGGCTATGTAATTAAAGACACCTAGTGGTATACATAATCGCTAAAAGTAATAAGGTTAAGTTATTAAAGACACCTAGTGGTATACATAATCGGTGGAAATAATAAAGTTATGTAATTGAAGACACCTTTTAGGGTAAATATAACTTGTATAAGTGATAGGGTTATGTAATTAAGGACACCTATAGGTAAGCAAAAGTGGTTGGAAGATTAGGGGTTATGTATTAAAGACACCTGTAGGTAAGCATAACTGGTAGACATAAACAAGACTATGTAATTAAAGACATCTAGTGATATACATAGTCAGTGAAAACCTAGTGGACATACAAGACAAAGGGGAGAGCTTGTATCATATTGTGTGGGACCCATTTCAGTTATTACCCTGGAGTAGTTATCAAATAAAGTACTCCGTACTTGGCAGAGAAGGGGCACGCTTACTGACTGATTGTAAGAGATCCAAACGTGGAGGACGGTGTGGGCGACACAAACATACCAGGCCATGTGCCTGCATGAGTCGGGCAGAAGGGGATAAGACGTCTGTGATACCTGTAGATATGGTTGCACACATTGTTACGATGAGGAGTAGCCACTTTAGGAAGTGATACCTCCTACTGTGGGGCCAGCACAAGGTATCTACAAGGGTTAGGGAGCCGATCGATCAGGGTATTAGTTAGGATACATTTGGACGTATACCTAAGTCTACCACCTTATAGTTGAAGGGATCATCTCTTTCTGGATATACTAGTAACAGTACAGAGTAAACATTAGTGAGGCATGTACACCTTATTTTGCTTACCTTTACACACCTGCCATTTATGTAGTGATCTCTCTCTTATCCACTTTATATGCCTGTCATGTTACTTTTATTTATCTACTGGCTAAAAGTAACTAGACTCGTCATACTTTATGTTTGACCCTTTTGTTTCTCCTTCTTTCTTCCGTTCCCCCCAGTTTCTTAGGGAGGAAACACCCAGGCTCAGTCAGGATTCGGATATCACCTTGCTAGGAGCTACTTCTGAAGTATGGCTCAAGTTCTTGTCTCTACTATGGCTTAACTCTTTCAATTAGGGAATTAGGTTTTTATATTATGTACTCTGATGATTCAAGACAGAAGTTATTTTATTGTAATGGTTTTGTGGACTACGGTATATTAATTTATGTTGAAATAAAAATTTAAATTTCTGCTGCTAACTTATTTATATCTGTCTTGTAATTATTCTGTGTCTGATTACCTATAACGCTTCACGGAACTTAATGCATTCCCTTAGTGAGTGACATTAAAGGTGACTGAGGATTTATTCGTAATGTTTGAAGTGGAGTACTGACGAAAGATTCAGTTAGCTGCTTGACTATTGAAGGACGAAGCCTCCTTTTGGTGGGAAGTCACCCAAGCTGAACGTCGGTGGAAACTTGGGAAGATTTTGGATAGAGGTTCGAAATGAAATTTCTTTCCCAAGATGAGAGCAGCAGGCAGATGGAGAGATTCTTAGCACTCAAACAAGGAAACTTGACGGTGAAAGAATATGTGAACAAATTCAACCAGCTAGCAAGGCTCGGGTTAGAGTTGGTGGATACGCCGCACAAAAAGGTTTTGGAGTTTGCTAAAGGGCTGAATGAACCCCTTCATGGGTTAGCCATGTCCCATATTCCAATGGGGGCCACCTTTGTAAAACTTGTCGATATGGCCCTGATGCATGAGGAGGGCAAGGGAGAAAAGAAGGAGGTAAAGGCTGAGGGGACATCACAAAATGGGAAGGGGTGGCCCAAGAAGGGTAGCAGTAACAACAACAACAATAGAAGAAAGGAGGGAAAATTGATAAAGGCAAGGATAAGAGAAAATATCACCATTGTGGAAAGGAAGGTCATCTGGTTAAAGACAGTAAGCGAAGGAAGAATTCTTGCTTCCACTGTGGAGAGGCCGGACACTTTGCTAAAGAGTGCCAAAAGAAACGGGGATCACAGGTACAAGGTCAAAGGGCAGGAAATTCTGGAGGGCAGGTGCATGCTCTCGCAACCTGTGCTCCTGATAGAGGTAGAAAAATTTCCGTGGAAGGTTTAATTTCTCTTTCAAACCATCCTATTAGAACACTTTTTGATTCTGGTGCCTCAGATTCATTTATATTAAGTTCTGTAGTTGAATCTCTGCACTTAATTACTAGTATGGTAGTAGATCCCGTAGTTGTCTCAAACCCTATTGGTGGTTCTACTCATTTATCTATGATTTTTTGGGGTTTGAAAATATATATGTTAGGCGTCGAGTTTGAATGTAACGCGTATGTGCTCGAGTTTATGGGCTATGGGTTGATTCTAGGAATGGATTGGCTTACCACTTATGGTGCCATTCTGGATTATGAGAAGAGGGTTGTTAGGCTTCTGACTTGTCATGGGAGAACACTTGAGATTTCGTGTGATCCACAAGGATCGGTTATGCTTAGTTTCCTAGAGTCACTTGATGCATCTATCGACAATCTACAATCTGTTCCAGTAGTCCAAGATTTTTCCGATGTTTTTGATGAGGTTCAAGGTTTACCTCCGAGGCGCGAGATCAATTTTCGTATATATCTGGTGGACAATGCAAAGCCAATTGCATTACCAGTGAGCCACATAGCTCCAAGGGAAAGGAGGGAGCTGAGTAAGCAAGTAGGGGAGCTACTTGAGAAAGGGTTTATCAAATGAAGCATATCTAAATGGGGTGCTCCAGTAGTATTCGCAACTAAGGCGGATGGTTCGCTTCGTTTGTGTGTTAATTACATGGAGCTGAATAAACTCACTAAGAAGAATAGGCACCTGCTTCCGAGGATTGATGATTTATTTGATCATCTTGTTGGTGCCTCGGTATTTTCCCGGTTAGACTTGGCCATGGGATTCCATCAGTTGAGGGTCGCTGAGGACAGCATAGATAAGACTGCCTTTAGGACTCCAGACGGTTTCTTTGAATGGCTAGTTATGCCTTTTGGGCTGACGAATGCACCCGCCTATTTTGTCGATCTGATGAGTAGGGTGTTTCGGGATTTCTAAATATGTTTGTGTTAGTCTTTGTCGATGATATTTTGGTCTTCTCCAAAAGCGAAGAAGATCATGCCCAACATTTGAGAGAAGTTTTGAAAACTCTCCGTGACCATCAGCTTGAAGCAAAGTTCTCTAAATGCCATTTTTGGAGAAAAGAGGTGAGGTTCTTAGGGCATGTGGTCTCCAAAGAAGGGATAGTTGTAGATCCCGCGAAGGTGGTTACGGTGCAAGATTGGCAGGTTCCTAAAAATGCAACAGAGATAAGAAGCTTTCTTGGGTTAGCATGTTACTATAGGAAGTTCATTTCGGACATCGCAAAGATATCAGCCCCACTCACCAGGATGACGAAGAAGAACTTGGCATTCTCATGGGATATAGACTGTGACATTGCTTTCAAACGACTGAAGAGTGCTCCGACAACAACCCCAGTCTTGACCTTGCCTGACGGGAATAAGGTGCTTACTGTTTACACTGATGCGTGTGTTACAGGGCTTGGTGCGGTTCTAATGTAAGAAGGGAAAGTAGTGTGTTATGGGGGTAGACAGCTGAGAGTTCATGAAAAGAACTACCCTACCCATGATCTAGAGCTAGTTGCCATAGTGTTTGCATTAAAGACGTGGCATCATTATTTGCTTGGAGAGAAGTTCGAGTTATACACTGATCATAAATCTCTCAAGTATCTATTCTTGTAGAAGGATCTCAACTTAAGGCAACAACGATGGATGGAGTTTCTAGCTTCTTATGATTTTGAGATTTCTTATACCCATGGCAAGGGTAATGTGGTGGCATACACACTAAGTAGGCAGAGGGTGGCCCTGAGTCCTCTATTTGTGGGAAGAAAAAGCTTGGAGTTCATATCAATTTTTGATTTTAGGCCCTCCATCGAGATTTTGCCTGATTTGTTTGCATCGTTGGAGATACGACCGACTCTTATGGACCAGATAGGAGCTTCGCAACAAGGTGACCCACATATTTTAGACATCATGGATAAGCTCAGAAGAGGGGATACTTCTAGTCACCTCAGCGGATATGCCATAGATGAAAAGGGGTGGTTGTGACGAGATGGAAGGCTTTGTGTTCCTCAAACTAGAAGCTTGATAAAGGCAGTCCTAGAAGAAGCCTACCATTCTAAGATGACCATTCATCCAGGAAGCGATAAGATGTACATGGATATGAAGAGGGTTTTCTTTTGGGCTGGGATAAAGAAAGATGTGGCCGAATTTGTTTCCCAATGTTTAGTTTGCTAGCAAGTCAAAGCTAAGCAAAAGAAGCCCGGTGGTTTACTTCATCCTTTAGAGGTTCCTCAGTGGAAATGGGAGAGCGTCTCTATGGATTTCATAGATGGTTTTCTTAGATCAAAGAAAAGCAACACCAATATCCGGGTTGTGGTAGATGGACTCACTAAGAGCGCTCATTTTATTCCAGTTAAGAGTAAGAGGACGACATCATGGTTTGCAACAATTTATGTCCGAGAGATAGTTCATCTTCATGGAGTTCCTTCGAGCATCGTGAGCGATCGCGACCCCATCTTTAATAGCGAATTTTGGAGGAGCTTGCAAGAAGCATTAGGTACACAGTTGCATTAGAGCACTGCTTATCATCCTCATACCGATGGGCAAACGGAGAGGGTGAACAGAATTCTAGAAGATCTTTTAAGGCTGTGTATCCTAGACTTCGGAGGGACTTGGGAAGAGCATCTTCCTTTTGTAGAGTTTTCCTATAATGTGACGGCCCTCCCCGCGCCAACCGACATTTCAATGAAATGCGCTGTACCAACGTTCGACCAACACGGGACGGTCGTCAAATGAAAGGATAAAAGGAAGAAATTTGAACAGTGAACCAACAAAGAACCCGTAGTATATCTCACAGCGCATGGATCAAAATATGATAATAACATAACTCGATATAAAACAAGTGAGATAGTGCATAAGCTGAAAACTAAACCATCATAACGACGGGAAGATTCAAAATACAGTTTATGATCTAAACCATCATTATTACAACTTTTAAAACTGTCTCCAAAGCAAAATAGGAAGGTACACTACTAATGCCCAAAGTAGTGACCAGCAACAACACAGAGAGAATATATGGGAACAATACGTGTAAGCCTCCTACTCGTCTCCGGACAGCTACTCGTGCATAACCAGCTAACCTGTCTTTAGTCTTCTCATTTAGGAGCACCCAGAGTAATAAGAAGAGACATAAAACTCTGGGTCAGACAAAAGTCTGGTATGAGCGATAAACAGTAAAAATAGAACAATAACAGGTATACATAACCATACCTGAACCTGGACCTGCAACCAAAGAGTTAGCACAACAGGATGTACAATACTTTAAGGTGACACTAACACATGGTGTGAAAATAACGGGGAGGGGGTGTGCATGTCATGGTGATAGCAAACATCAAACATAGCAATAATCCTCACATCTCTCACTCAGTGCATAAAGTATACGATATCCACCACTTTGATCACCCGATTCTTTGTTATGATCACTATACCCCATGGAGCTATGACGGATCCACTGCACTGATCCGTAACCACTAATACTTTGCTATGTCCACTCTGCCCCATGGAGTCATGACAACCCCAATGCACTGGCTCACAGCCCTGCTACGATCGCTTTGCCTCATGTATTTTGAAACACCCCACCTCCGTTAGGGTCACTCTCAAAGGGAATGCCCTAATTTTGGTGGAGGTTTATAAGTATAAGTCACAGATATACAAGACAGATATAATAACACATATTTTTGAACAGCGGAAAACAACAACTTTTATTTCTTCAAAATACGTGTTACACAAACCATGCCATAATACTTCCCAAAATCATAACTGTCTTGATTACATTATTTAAAGATGCATGAAGAAAACATAAATAAACTGCAAAAGTCCCCTAATTGCTGTCCAAAGCCATAGTCCAAAAATGGAAAAGATCCAAGCAATACATTCTTTCTCTTCAAGCTGGATGTGAAAACTGGTCAAGCTGCGGTATTCCCTCACTGAGAACCTGGGGGGGGGGGGGGGGGGGGACGGAAGAAAAAGAGGCGAAAGGAAAAAGGGTCAGTCATAAAGACTGAGTAAGTTCTAGTGACTTTCAGTGTAGAAACGGTTAAAACAACCTGTCATGTATGAACTGCAACTAAACTTAAGAATGGTGTCAAGGTGAACAAGATAGACTAAGGTGATCAGGATAAGTCAAGACAAGTCAAGTAAAGCATCACATGTTCGAGATTCGTTGCATCGACTGTACTAGTATACTAAGCCCATATCACAAGTTAATCACGAAATAAATCCCACGGCCCAATGTCATGAAATGACCCTGAAACGGGGTCTGACCCAAGTACGGGGTCCTACGGAGCGATTATCTAGTCGATCGGCTCCCTACAAGTTCTAGCTCGTCAAGTGTCCGCGTCATACGGCTAATCACGAATGTAGTCACCTATGCTGGGTTCACCTTCGGGTGTATCAGCCCTAGGGTGTCAACCCCTGACACGATTCAAGATGCACAGATAAATCTACGGATACCCAGTGTCTGCCCCGGATACGTGCACGATCGTAGTCCACCGAACCTACACTGGCGTATCCCACTGCCGTCGTTCACCTCTTACAATCAGCCCAGTAATCATGCCCCACCCGGCCTATCCCCAGGGTACCTTGATACATCTAGAGGGTTACTGCTGAAAGGGGTCGTGTCTAGGGTTTCGCCTAATAGATTAGGTCATGTAATTCGTGACCTAATCTGCCTAACAGATTAAGTCATGTAATTCGTGACTCAATCCTTTTCTAGTCTTGTCATGTCAAGATGGTTAAGTATGTCATTTCAGTTCACGACTTAACCCGCCTACGTGTCATGTCAAGTTGGCTAAGTGTTGTTGTTTTCAAGTTCATGACTTAGCCCTACAAATCGTGTTCAAGTTGGTTAAGTTGTCTTTTCATGTTCATGACATGGCATTAATTGATTCGTTAATGCACCGAACCACTCACATTGGATCCTATTGTTCGTAGCCACTGGATTTGCCGGGCGGTTACGGGCAGGTTTACGCTACGAACTCAACCCAACCTCGGGTTTCAAGCGCGATGTGACCAACTACCCACATTGAATCCTATTGTTTGTAGCAACTGGATTTGCCGGGCGGTTCCGGGCAGATTTACACTACAAACTCAACCCAACCTCGAGTTGGCCACTTTCTTGTTTTCTAAAGTCATGCCCATGTTCTTATCAGATTTTGCTATTTCCACATCATGTTCATATATCAACTTCGTGCCCAACTAAGGCATGTTTAAAGTCAAGTTATGGCATGTTCAAGTCAAGTTTTCGTTCCATATTTCATGTTCTACTTATGCCAAATTTCACAGTTTATGCTTATAATTAATTCAAGTTTTGCCTATTCTACCCAATCGTATCCCCAACGTATATAAACGTACTTCGTTCACAAGCATAAACAATTCAAGAGATAAAGGGGAATAACACCAAACATGTGATAGGCATATGTGACAATTCCAACATCACTTGCATAATAAACAGGCTATAACATATCACATGGTTTCAATACTAGTATGATGATAACTTGGCATAGTAATGATTCCAACTTAATTTAACATGATGATTTCAACTTTACATCATAGGCATAATAATCATTGCAGGCATAATAATAATTTTATTATTAACATGAAACATTAAAGGCATAGTAATCCTAATAGGCATAGTGGATTCCAATTTAGCATTTTTAACATAATAATTCTCATAGACATAATGATTCCAATTTATCATAATGATTCTCATCTAACATTATAAACATAATGGTTCCAACTTAGCATTTAATGATCCTCAACTAACATTATAGACATAATGATTCCAATTTAGCGTTTTAACATAATGATTCTCAACTAACATTATAAACATAATGGTTCCAATTTAGTATTTTTAACATAATGATTCTCAACTACCATTATAGACATAATGATTCCAATTTAGCGTTTTTAACATAATGATTCTCAACTAACATTATAAACATAATGGTTCCAATTTAGCATTTTTAACATATCTAACATTATAAACATAATAATTCCAACTTTTCATCATAACCTAGCAATACCCAATTTTTCATTAATCATGATGGGTATATTAACATCACAGGCATAATTCCATCAATAGTCATAGCCATGGTTTAACTAGCATCATAGGCATGGTTTAATCAACATAAAGATTTCAATAAACATAGTGATTCCATGGACATGTATTAGTCCAACTTGCCAAACAATTAAGCCCAAGTGATTCATAACAACATCAAAATCATGACAAGTTTAACTTGCAACGTTGCCATAACAATATCCCCAAATTATAATTCAAAGATAAACAATATAAACAATGGATTAACAATAGTTCCTAAATCCGGTTTCAATTCATGGCATGTCCATATTGTTTTAGCGTTTTTGCCTAAAAAGTAACATAGAACTTACAATATGAAGCAAATAACCCAAATAAAAATCCCAAATCAAATAGTCCCAAATTCGTTTTCTAAAGCGTCGTAGTTGTTATAGCTTCTAGTTGTAGTCATCCTTCCTCTTCTATAATTTTGTTCTTTGTATTCTTAATTCAGAGCTCTAGGTTTAATGGCGGCGGCCTGAGGCTAAAATGAAATAGTATGATTTAGGCTAGGTCTTAGGTCCCTTTTATAATGTTTGTGAGTTGTTTTAGACCATCGATGGAGCTTTATTCAATAATAGCCGTTCGTTTGAAGGAGAGGCCAATCCGGAGCTGACACCTAGTCCTAGTGACAAGGCAAGGCTCAGAAAATTGACCAAACATAGACCAGGCCAGCCAAGACCTGACCAGCCAGCCTATTCTGGCCTGGGCGCACCTGGCAGATGCGCCAGGCTAAAAATGCACTGGCGCACTTCCCAAGTGCGCCAGTTCTTTTTTGTTCTGGCGCACTTCCCAAGTGCGCCAGTGCATTCTGGCCCGTTTTCTGGTTTTTCGCCCAACTTCGTCCGTCCATATCTTCTTCAGACGATATCCGTTTTACGCAAACTCGGACTCTATTTCAAGCAAAATTCCGAGACGAACGTAATGGCGTATCCCGTTTCCCTTAATTCTTTGATTTGAAATTAATTATACTTTAATTTGTGAATCTCATTGTTATAGAATACACGGGGTGTTACATTCTCCCCCACTTAAAAGGATTTCGTCCCCGAAATCTTCAAGTTCAGGAAGAATGTTCATCCTAACATCCAAACATCCATCTACTCATCCATCAAACACGAGAATCCATTGTCCTTAAAAGACTTCTAATGCTTTATGATCATATGCGAAGTGTGTGTATACGTTCCTTAGCTAATGCTAATGATCAGGCTTGATTGATCTTCTAAATGCAAAATATGTTTAGTGAAATGAATCCAATATGTATGCAAATTTTTCCTATTATAATTCATAATTTCTACATGAGTGCTCGAACATTCAATCATATGCAACAACCAAATGATAGCACAACCAAGTTTCCAAAATAAACACTCATGCATATGCAACATGAAATTGTGTCTGAGCCGATCTAGTGCCTAATGTGTATTCATGCATCCACGAGCAACCACTTCCGACTAGTTGCAACCATTTCGAAATCATAACATGTTTCAATTACATGTTTACATCCAAAAAGATTCTACCTATGGTTCTCAAGATAAGATCGAGGAGCGAAATAAGATAAAACAAAGCATCTAAAATAAGTTAACGATGTACCGCCAGAAGGTCCGGTCTGCTTCTCAGGGCAGTCTTTGCTGATGTGTCCAGTCTTCCCACAATGAAAACATTCACCTTGCTTTCTCTTCCTCTTTCTACAATCCTTGGCTATGTGCCCTTCCGTACCACAGTAATTGCATTTCCTTTTATCACGTGAGTTGTTGTTCTTGCCTCCTTTCTCGGAGTCTACCTACTTATTCTTAGAATCGTTGGGCTTGACCTCTTTCTTCCCTTGAGAGTTTTCTGCCTCTGTCTCCTTCTTGCCCTTATCTTCCTCGTTCAGCAATGCCATCTGCACCAACCTTTCGTACGTAGCTCCCATGGGTATATGGGTCATGGCCAAACTGTGTAATGGCTCATTCAACCCTTTGACAAAGCGGAGAGCCTTCTTGTGCGGGGTGTTGACTAGGTCCAGTCCGAACCTAGCCAGCTCATCGAATTGATTAACATACTCTTTGACTGTCATATTCTCTTGCTTAAGAAATAAGAATTTTTCCAACTGAAGACTCCTTTCAGCTTCTGAGAGAAATTTAGCCTCAAACCTTGCCCTAAAGTCCTCCCATGTTTCCACTGGTCTTTCTGCATTGATGACTTCCCACCAGTAGGAAGCCTCACCTTTTAGTAGCCACACTGCCAGTTGTACCTTCTGCCTATCTTCTACCTCAAAGATGACGAATAAGTCCTCGGTTTCCTTTAACCAATTCCTAGCTGCCACGAAGGACTCAGTTCCATGAAAGTCCTTTCCTCCCATAGCCTTAAAATCTTTACATATCTTAGCAAAAGTGTTTCCCCACGGAGGAGGTGGAGGAAGAGGTGCTGCTGCAGCTGGATGATTTCCTGCAGCTGGGGGAGGAGGAACGGTAGGACCTGGCTGGGTGGCCCTTGCTTCTAAGAATCGTCTAAACCAACCAGGTATTGGTACACCCTCTGGCAAGTTAAGTTCTTCGGACATGCTGAAACAAGAAGGGTAGATTCAAAACGAAGGATAAGTGATAACACCTATGGCTTTGGGGGACTTTGCCTTTTTTAAAATAAAATAATATTTTATCTTTTAAAAATGCTTCTTTAAATTTTCCTTTGAAAATAAATTTTCGAAACTTTTATCTTATCTGGTAAACCTATGCTCTGATACCAAGTGAAACACCCCACCTCCGTTAGGGTCACTCTCAAAGGGAATGCCCTAATTTTGGTGGAGGTTTATAAGTATAAGTCACAGATATACAAGACAGATATAATAACACATATTTTTGAACTGCGGAAAACAACAACTTTTATTTCTTCAAAATACGTGTTACACAAACCATGCCATAATACTTCCCAAAATCATAACTGTCTTGATTACATTATTTAAAGAAGCATGAAGAAAACATAAATAAACTGCAAAAGTCCCCTAATTGCTGTCCAAAGCCATAGTCCAAAAACGGAAAAGTCAAGCTGCGGTATTCCCTCCCTGAGAAACTGGGGGGGGGGGGGGAACGGAAGAAAAAGAGGCGAAAGGAAAAAGGGTCAGTCATAAAGACTGAGTAAGTTCTAGTGACTTTCAGTGTAGAAACGGTTAAAACAACCTGTCATGTATGAACTGGAACTAAACTTAAGAATGGTGTCAAGGTGAACAAGATAGACTAAGGTGATCAGGATAAGTCAAGACAAGTCAAGTAAAGCATCACATGTTCGAGATTCGTTGCATCGACTGTACTAGTATACTAAGCCCATATCACAAGTTAATCACGAAATAAATCCCACGGCCCAATGTCATGAAATGACCCTGAAACGGGGTCTGACCCAAGTACGGAGTCCTACGGAGCGATTATCTAGTCGATCGGCTCCCTACAAGTTCTAGCTCGTCAAGTGTCCGCGTCATATGGCTAATCACGAATGTAGTCACCTGTGCTGGGTTCACCTTCGGGTGTATCAGCCCTAGGGTGTCAACCCCTGACACGATTCAAGATGCACAGATAAATCTACGGATACCCAGTGTCTGCCCCGGATACGTGCACGATCGTAGTCCACCGAACCTACACTGGCGTATCCCACTGCCGTCGTTCACCTCTTACAATCAGCCCAGTAATCGTGCCCCACCCGGCCTATCCCCAAGGTACCTTGATACATCTAGAGGGTTACTGCTGAAAGGGGTCGTGTCTAGGGTTTCGCCTAATAGATTAGGTCATGTAATTCGTGACCTAACCTGCCTAACAGATTAAGTCATGTAATTCGTGACTCAATCCTTTTCTAGTCTAGTCATGTCAAGATGGTTAAGTTTGTCATTTCAGTTCACGACTTAACCCGCCTACGTGTCATGTCAAGTTGGCTAAGTGTTGTCGTTTTCAAGTTCATGACTTAGCCCTACAAATCGTGTTCAAGTTGGTTAAGTTGTCTTTTCATGTTCATGACTTAACCCTAATTGGCATTAATTGATTCGTTAATGCACCGAACCACTCACATTGGATCCTATTGTTCGTAGCCACTGGATTTGCCGGGCGGTTACGGGCAGGTTTACGCTACGAACTCAACCCAACCTCGGGTTTCAAGCGCGATGTGACCAACTACCCACATTGGATCCTATTGTTTGTAGCAACTGGATTTGCCGGGCGGTTCCAGGCAGATTTACACTACAAACTCAACCCAACCTCGAGTTGGCCACTTTCTTGTTTTCTAAAGTCATGCCCATGTTCTTATCATATTTTGCTATTTCCACATCATGTTCATATATCAACTTCGTGCCCAACTAAGGCATGTTTAAAGTCAAGTTATGGCATGTTCAAGTCAAGTTTTCGTGCCATATTTCATGTTCTACTTATGCCAAATTTCACAGTTTATGCTTATAATTAATTCAAGTTTTGCCTATTCTACCCAATCGTATCCCCAACGTATATAAACGTACTTCGTTCACAAGCATAAACAATTCAAGAGATAAAGGGGAATAACACCAAACATGTGATAGGCATATGTGACAATTCCAACATCACTTGCATAATAAACAGGCTATAACATATCACATGGTTTCAATACTAGTATGATGATAACTTGGCATAGTAATGATTCCAACTTAATTTAACATGATGATTTCAACTTTACATCATAGGCATAATAATCATTGCAGGCATAATAATAATTTTATTATTAACATGAAACATTAAAGGCATATTAATCCTAATAGGCATAGTGGATTCCAATTTAGCATTTTTAACATAATAATTCTCATAGACATAATGATTCCAATTTATCATAATGATTCTCATCTAACATTATAAACATAATGGTTCCAACTTAGCATTTAATGATCCTCAACTAACATTATAGACATAATGATTCCAATTTAGCGTTTTTAACATAATGATTCTCAACTAACATTATAAACATAATGGTTCCAATTTAGCATTTTTAACATAATGATTCTCAACTAACATTATAGACATAATGATTCCAATTTAGCGTTTTTAACATAATGATTCTCAACTAACATTATAAACATAATGGTTCCAATTTAGCATTTTTAACATATCTAACATTATAAACATAATAATTCCAACTTTTCATCATAACCTAGCAATACCCAATTTTTCATTAATCATGATGGGTATATTAACATCACAGGCATAATTCCATCAATAGTCATAGCCATGGTTTAACTAGCATAATAGGCATGGTTTAATCAACATAAAGATTTCAATAAACATAGTGATTCCATGGACATGTATTAGTCCAACTTGCCAAACAATTAAGCCCAAGTGATTCATTACAACATCAAAATCATGACAAGTTTAACTTGCAACGTTGCCATAGCGATATCCCCAAATTATAATTCAAAGATAAACAATATAAACAATGGATTAACAATAGTTCCTAAATCCGGTTTCAATTCATGGCATGTCCATATTGTTTTAGCGTTTTTGCCTAAAAAGTAACATAGAACTTACAATATGAAGCAAATAACCCAAATAAAAATCCCAAATCAAATAGTCCCAAATTCGTTGTCTAAAGCGTCGTAGTTGTTGTAGCTTCTAGTTGTAGTCGTCCTTCCTCTTCTATAATTTTGTTCTTTGTATTCTTAATTCAGAGCTCTAGGTTTAATGGCGGCGGCCTGAGGCTAAAATGAAATAGTATGATTTAGGCTAGGTCTTAGGTCCCTTTTATAATGTTTGTGAGTTGTTTTAGACCATCGATGGAGCTTGATTCAATAATAGCCATTCGTTTGAAGGAGAGGCCAATCCGGAGCTGACACCTAGTCCTAGTGACAAGGCAAGGCTCAGAAAATCGACCAAACATAGACCAGGCCAGCCAAGACCTGACCTACCGGCCTATTCTGACCTGGGCGCACCTGGCAGGTGCGCCAGGCTAAAAATGCACCGGCGCACTTCCCAAGTGCGCCAGTTCATTTTTGTTCTGGCGCACTTCCCAAGTGCGCCAGTGCATTCTGACCCGTTTTCTGGTTTTTTGCCCAACTTCGTCTGTCCATATCTTCTTCATACGATATCCGTTTTACGCAAACTCGGACTCTATTTCAAGCAGAATTCCGAGACGAACGCAATGGCGTATCCGTTTCCCTTAATTCTTTGATTTGAAATTAATTATACTTTAATTTGTGAATCTCATTGTTATAGAATACATGGGGTGTTACATATTTATGACAACTGCACTGATCCATAGCCAATATCCATCTCTCTATGGTGATTCAAAGCTATAGACATCGATGACCCTTTTGCACATGTCCCGCAGCAAAGTCCAACTCATGAAGTTAACTCGTTGGTTCCCATCTGGATCCGGAGTTCTAACTTCTCAGTTGGACTTCCTTTGCATCAAGGGTTTTGGTTGAATTGGAGTTGGTCTTCAGAAGAATCGTCACGTAGTAGTAATAGAGGTTCAAACCCGGTTCGATTCGATCTGCTTCAGTAGGTTCGGTTCGAATACACCGTCCCCAGGCTTCCCATTTGGTTCGATGTTTCACTTCAGGTTGGTTCAGTTTGGTCTTCTCCCTCTGGTTCGGTTCGGGTAGTGCTCTAGCCTTGGTTCGGGTGGTGCTCTAGCCTTGGTTCGGTTCGACGCTCCTTTGCCTCCAGATCCTGGTTCGATCCCGCTCCCTAGCCTTAATCCGATCCGATCCCCATGCCAAGCTCCGGTCCGATCCCAATTCCAATTCAACGCAACTGGCCTTCCTTTTTGCCATGTACAAAACTTTCCACTACTCCAGTTCGTTTCGGATATGTCCGATCCGATCCCCTATCCAGATCCGATCCGGCATCCTGGCACTTTTCCAGCAAGCTATTTACACCATACGACGGCGTTTTCGACCAATCTAACATCACTAAGCAACCACAAAACATTCCAAACAATAATAATAACAAAGAGAATTGACCATAAACACCAAAATATCAATCTAACATGTTAATATGGATCAAACATACCCAAAACCAATGGTTTTCCCCTTAATCATGCTTAATCATAACTAATGATAGGATTAGGAAAACATATCTAAATTAACCCAAATTTCTATCAGAGCCCTAAAATAATATTTAGGAATTTTTTCATATTTTTCCAGAATTTTAACATGTACAATTTCGCTAATTAACACTAATCACCCCTAATTACCCGTAATTAGTGAAAAACAATGCAAATCACTCACCTTAGCCACGAATGAATTATAGATCTGAATTTTTCTACTGTTTAGGGTCGAATTCCTATGCAACACAGCAGCTCCGACTCTGATTTGACGTTAATCTTCCTTGATTTGACATAGATTGGCTAATAAGTGATTAGAAAGTGATTTGGGAGTGATTTAGAAGGTGGAGGCCATTGCTAGGGTTAGAGAAATGTTTTAGGCAACTGAGAAAATAAAATGAGATCGTTTCCTAACTTATTTTAGCCTCCCCATAACCTTAATCCCGAAATGGGTTATGGGCCCATATGCTAATTATCCTAATTAGGTCCGATTAAGCTATTTTTCACCTTCCAAACCTTATTTTAGCCATATCTCCCAAACGGTAAGTCAGTTTAATCAGTGTGACCACTCTACGGAAAGGTAAACCATCATCCAAATTCAATGAAAGTGGTTTCAGGTCAAAACTCTTTACCAATCAAAAGTTATAAACGAAACAAGATTCGCCAAGGGTAAAATGGTCATTTAAAATTCGGCAAAAGTCGTGAACATGAGAAATGACCTCAATAGTCGTCTCCCAAAGTTACACGACCATACAACTTCGTATGTGAATGAAATAAATATTCGACGATCCTTCGATGCGTAGAATGCGGGTCGTTACACTCTCCTCCTTAAGAAATTTCACCCCCGAAATTCCTTAACCAAAACATGCAAAGGTGTCCCGCATGCCTATCAACCATTTATAAGCAATCAAACATACATAACAACACAACAAGTCAGTCCTAGCATGTGGTTTACTAATAAGGGAATAACTATCACTATTAAAATCATACCAGGCAAAAAGTTCTGGGTGCGTCTTCCTTATGTTCTCCTCTGTTTCCCAAGTACAATCATTCTCTTTATCACCCCACTGGACCTTGACTAGTTTCACCGTCTTCCTTCGAAGTTGCTTCGTATCGTACCCAACAATACGAATCGGACTGCGATTTCCAACCCCTCGGGATCTACCTCGATGTCATCCAACTAATCCGGTGAAATAGTCATATCGGGGTCGTGTACGAACTTCCTTAACTGCAAAACATGAAATACATTGTGAACTCCTGCCATCTTGTCAAGTAATCCAACTTTATACGCTAAATTCCCAACTTGCTCGAGAACTGGGAATGGACCAACAAACCTTTGTGCTAGCTTGCCTCTCCTACCAAATCGAATCAAACTCGGAGAAATCTTGACAAACACCAAGTCGCCAACGGAGAATTTTAATTCTCTTCGTCTCTTACCAGCATAACCCTTCTGCTTATCTTTGGCAGCCTTCATTCGATGTCGGATAACCTTGATCTTATCTGAGGTTTCTCTTATCACATCTGGCCCAAGCACAAATCTCTCACCGGTTTCTAATCAACATGATGGTGAGTTGCACGGTCTTCCGCACAAAGCTTAAAATGGAGCCATACTAGTACTGGATTTATAACTATTATTATATGTGAACTCCACTAGATGCAAATGGTCATCCCATGACCCTCCAAAATACAATATACAAGCTCTCAAGAGATCCTCCAATATGCGATTCACCCTCTCTGTCTGACCACCGGTTTGAGGATGGTACGCGGTACTGAGATGTAATTCTGATCCTAAAGCCTCTTGTAAGATCTTCCAAAATCCACTAGTAAACAACGGATCTCGGTCACTCACAATGCTTTTGGGTACTCCATGAAATCTCACTACCCACTTCATATACAGTTCTGCTAATTTAGCTGCCATTCTGTTCGACTTGACTGGTATAAACCTTGCACTCTTGGTCAATCGATCCACAATCACCCAGTACTATCATGGCCCAATCTAGTCCTAGGTAAACCATCAATGAAATCCAATGAGACTTGTTCCCATTTCCATTCAGGAATTTCTAATGTTTGCAACAAACCACTAGGCTTCTTTTGTTCAGCTTTAACTAGCTGGCAATTCATGCATTTGGATATAAACTTCCCAATGTCTCTTTTCATCCCTTCCCAGTAATAGGTCTGCTTCATGTCTCGATACATTTTGTTACCATCGGGATGTATAGTCAGTTTTGAGTGATGACATTCTCTAAGCACTTCATCTCTCAATACATTAACATTGGGTACAACCAGTCTTCCATTCACTCGAAGCCATCGTTCTCTATCAAGTCCATACTTGTTCATTCTCTTGTCATCGATACCCATCTCCACCTTGGAGATGATTTCTAATAGATTTGGATCGTCCTTCTGACTGGAACCAATCCGCTCAATCAAAGTCGGTCTGATCGTCAAACTTGCTAACATCTCTGGATCTAATTCACACTTAGGTCTAAAGTCATATCCCGCGATATACTCTGGTTGCTTCCATTCAAGAAACATAGCTCCTAAACTGGCATGTCTCCTACTCAATACATCAGCTACTGCATTTCCCTTTCCTGGTGTATATGCGATGTCGAAATCATAGGAAGCCAAGAATTCTAACCATTTTTGCTGCCAAAGATTTAGATCCTTCTGAGAGAAGAGATACTTTAATGACTTATGATCGGTAAACAACTCGAATCTTTCTCCCAAGAGATAATGCCTCCACATCTTCAACGCGAACATAATCGTTGCCAATTCCAAATCATGGGTAGGATATCTTTTCTCATGTGGTTTCAGTTGCTGACTAGCATAAGCTGCAACCCTACCTCTTTGCATCAATATAGCACCTAGTCTAGTACCACATGCATCCGTGTATACTGTCATCTCTTCATTCACTTTAGGAATGACTAACACTGGCGCACGCGTCAACTTTTTCTTTAGACTCTGGAATGGCTTTTCACACCTTTCGTCCCAGATGAAAGCTTGATTCTTCTTGGTCAACTGAGTTAACAGTGCCACTATCTTGGAGAAGTCTTGGATAAACCTACGATAATATCCAGTTAATCCCAAGAAACTTCTTACGTCTGTTGCATTCTTGGGCGTAGACCAATCCTGCACTGTAGCCACCTTCGTAGGGTCCATGGCAATACCATTCTCTGAAACAATATGGCCCAAGAATCCCACTTCCCTCCTCCAGAAGTGACACTTAGAAAATTTTGCTTTCGGTTGGTGTTTCCTCAACACCTCTGTCACTGTCCTTAAATGTTCGTTGTGTTCTTCCTCTGTCCTCGAGTAAACCAAGATATCATCCACGAACACAAGAACAAACTTATTCAGTTGGTCCCTGAATACCCTACTCATAAGATCCATAAGATATGCTGGTGCTTTGGTCAACCCAAATGGCATGACCAACCACTCATAGAATCCAAACGGTGTCCGAAATGCCGTTTTAGGGATACTCTCAGCTGCTACTCGGAGCTAATGAAATCCTGTCGCGAGGTCCAACTGGGAGAATACTCTTGCTCCTTCCAGTTGATCAAACAAATCATCTATCCGTGGGAGAGGATACTTATTCTTCCTAGTCACTTTATTCAACTCGCGATAGTCAACACATAAACGAAGGGAACCATCTGCCATAGTGGCAAATACAACTGGTGCTCCCCACTCGAAAACACTTCTCCTGATAAATCCCTTCTACAAAAGATCGCTTACTTGCACCCTAAGCTCTCGCTGCTCCCTTGGTGCCATACGATGAAGTGGCATCACTATAGGTTTGGCATCTTTCACTAAATCAATACGGAACTCAATCTCTCGGTGTGGTGGAAGTTCGGTCACTTCCTCGAAGATGTCCGGATACTGGCAGCAATGGGAACCCTTGATAACTCGTCCTACAGAATGTCGAGGGAATTTAAAAAACTAGCCATCACCTCATCACTAGGTAGGCCACCAAACACTACCCTCTTCCCATCATTCGCCCTAATAGTCACCAAAAATCCCCCACAGTCTACCACCACCCAATATCTTTGGAGCCAATCAACTCCCAAAATAATGCTAAACCCAGTAAAGGCCAAAACAAGGCAAACATACACCCATGACTCGATAAGATCAAATTTCGACAAATCATGCTAAGGCTAGTCGAACCACCAATTGGGTTCGTCACCACTAAAGGTCTATCGACTATATCGGGTTCCAATCCCAATCTATCTACCAGGTCACTAGATATGAAGGAATGGGAAGCCCCAGTATCAAACAATACTCGAACAGGAACGTCATAAATAGAAAGCATACCTTGAATGACGACATTCTTTCCTTTCTCCGCCGCAGTTGTGGCATTAGACAAAAAAGGAACAACGTTAATAGCATATACTTTCACAATCTGTTTCTCTTTCAGAGGTTGTGGACACTTATCCTTGTGATGTCCCAATTGGCCACAATTAAAGCAATTCCTGTCCACTGGCTTTGCTCGATATTCTTTACCATAATGACCCTTCTTTCCATAGCTAAAACACTCAACATCTTTCTTATCCTTTTTCTAACCATCCTTAGCTTGGTTCTGCTTCCTCTTATTCTAGGAATTATTCTTGCCTCCACCTCTTGCTTGCGGTTTTGGCTCCCCTGCAGATGTAATAGCAACCTCGGTCTTCGGCTTAGGATAAAGACTTTCTGATCTTAATGCTTTACCAAAAATCAATTCAAAAGTCTCATCAATATGGTTTATAATCCTTTCTCCTAAGTACTGATCTAAACCAGTTATGAACTTCTCATTCTTCTTCTCGGCAGTATCGATAAGAGATAATCCATACTTTGATAAAGTGTCGAACTCAGCAAGTATTCCAAGACTGCCCTACCATTCTGCTTAAGCTCTAGAAATTTCCTAAACAATTTTGATTTCTGAGCAGCTGGGATAAACTTATCACTAAAGCGGGCCTTAAACTGATTCCAAGTAACTTGATCTTCTGGACTAGATGCTTTAATAGCACTCCACCAATTCATTGCCCGTCCTTGCACCTGACGGGATGCTAGCTTTCTCTTCATTGCATCCTCGATACCCAAATCTTCGAAGATACGCTCACATCTATCAAGCCAATCCTGAACTTCTGTAACCAATTCCGTTCTGTGGAACGACTTCCAACCAAGACTATTGTAGTCCTTACAGAGCTTGGCAAAATCGACCCTAGGCGCCTGCACCGCTGCACCACCACCATTTGCAGCATTAGGAGCTGCCCTCTGAACATCCCTAAACACCTCTCTCATGAAGTCAGTGAACATCGTTCTCATATCAGGAGCATTCCTATTATTGGCTTCTAAACCAGTATTCATCGTATATCGGCTCATCGTTCAATCTGTAAGGAGAAAACGATTAACCATCTCTTCAGTGGTGCCAGTGCAGTGCGACTCATCCTTAGATATACTAATAGTATATATATATAACTTTTGAAAAACAAAATATCACAAATACGCGCTCTCATATACGTATACTATCTCTCCCTGGTGTCTTTCACTAGGTTAACTACGCAACCTAGAGCTCTGATACCAAGTGTGACGGCCCGCCCCGCACCGGCCTACATTTCCAATGAAATGCGCTGCACCGATGTCCATCCAGGACGGGACGGTCGTCAAATGAAAGGAAGAAGGGAAGAAATTTGAGCGGTGAACCAACAAAGAACCTGTAGTATATCACACATCGCATGGAACAAAATATCATAATAACATAACTTGATATAAAGCAGGTGAGACAATGCATAAGCTGAAAAATAAACCATCTTAGCAGCGAGAACATTCAAAATATAGCTTATGATCTAAACCATCATTATTACAACTTTTAAAACTGTCTCCAAAGCAAAATAGGAAGGTACACTACTAATGCCCAAAGTAGTAACCAACAACAACACAGGGAGAATATATGGGAACAATACGTGTAAGCCTCCTAACTTGTATCTAGTCTGCTCATTTAGGAGCACCCAGGGTAATAAGAAGAGACATAAAATTCTGGGATAGAAACAAATCTGGTATGAGTGATAAGCAGCAAAAACAAAACAATAACACGTATACATAACCATACCTGAACCTGCAACCAAAGAGTTAGCACAACAGGATGTACGATACTTTAAGGTGACACTAACACATGGTGTGAAAATAATGTGGGGGGGGGGGGGGAGGGAGGCGGTGTGCATGTCATGGTGATAGCAAACATCAAACATAGCAATCATCCTCACATCTCACTCAGTGCATAAAGTATACGATATCCACCGCTTTGATCACCTAATTCTTTGTTACGATCACTCTACCCTGTGGAGACATGACGGCTCCACTGCATTGATTCGTAACCACTAATACTTTGCTATGCCCACACTGCCCCATGGAGTCATGGCAACCCCACTGCACTGGCTCATAGCCCTGCTACGATCACTTTGCCCCATGGAGTTAAGACAACTTCACTACACTGATCCTAGCCAATATCCATCTCTCAGTGGTGAGTCAAAGCTATAGACATCGATGATCCTTTGCACACGTCTAGCAGCAAAGTCCAACTCATGAAGTTAACTCGTTGGTTCCCATCTGGATCCTGAGTTCTAACTTCTCACTTGGACGCCCTTTGCATCTCGGGTTTTGGTCGAATTGGAGTTGGTCTTCAGAAGAGTCGTCACGTAATAGTAATAGAGGTTCAAACCCTGTTTGATTCGATTTGCTTTAGTAGGTTTGGTTCGAATACATCGTCCCCAGGCTTCTCGTTCGGTTTGGTGTTTCACTTCAAGTTGGTTCGGTTTGGTCTTCTCCCTCTGGTTCGGTTCGGGTGGTGCTCTAGCCTTGGTTCGGGTGGTGCTCTAGCCTTGGTTCGGTTCGGCGCTCCTTTGCCTCCTGATCCTGGTTCGATCCTGCTCCCTAGCCCTAATCCGATCCGATCCCCATGCCAAGCTCCAGTCCGATCCCAATTCCAATTCAACGCAGGTGGCCTTCCTTTTTGCCATGCACAAAACTTTCCACTGCTCTGGTTCGTTTCAGATATGTCTGATCCGATCCCCTATCCAGATCCGATCCGGCATGCTGGCACTTTTCCAGCAAGCTATTTACACCATACGACGGCGTTTTCGACTAATCTAACATCACTAAGCAACCACAAAACATTCCAAACAATAATAACAACAAAGAGAATCGACCGTAGACACCAAAATATCAATCTAACATGTTAATATAGATCAAACATACCCAAAACCCATGGTTTTCCCCTTAATCATGCTTAATCATAACTAATGATAGGATTAGCAAAACATATCTAAATTAACTCAAATTTCTATCAGATCCCTAAAATAATATTTAGGAACTTTTTCATATTTTTCCAGAATTTTAACATGTACAATTTCGCTAATTAACACTAATCACCTCTAATTACCCGTAATTAATGTAAAACAATGCAAATCACTCACCTTAGCCGCGAATGAATTATAGATCTGATTTTTTTACTGTTTTGGGTCGAATTCCTATGCAACACAGCAGCTCCAACTCTGATTTGATGTTAATTTTCCTTGATTTGATGTAGATTTGGCTAATAGGTGATTAGAAAGTGATTTATAAGGTGGAGGCCATTGCTAGGGTTAGATAAATGTTTTAGGCGACTGAGAAAATGAAATGAGATCGCTTCCTAACTGATTTCAACCTCCCCATAACCCTAATCCCGAAATGGGTTATGGGCCCATATGCTAATTACCCTAATTAGGTCCGATTAAGCTGTTTTTCACCTTCCAAACCTTATTTCAACCATATCTCCCAAACGGTAAGTCCGTTTAATCAATGTGACCAGTCTACGGAAAGGTAAACCATCATCTAAATCCAATGAAAGTTGTTTAAGGTCAAAACTCCTTACCAATCAAAAGTTATAGACGAAACAAGATTCGCCGGGGGTGAAACAGTCATTTAAAATTCGGCATAAAACGAGAATATTGGTAATGACCCAAATAGTCGTCTCCCAAATTTACACGACCATACGGCTTCGTATGTGAACGAAATAAATATTCTACGATCCTCCGATGCGTAGAATGTGGGTCGTTACATATAACAACAACTATCAAGCCAGCATCGGCATGGCACCCTTCGAAGCATTGCACGAACGACCCTGTAGATCACCAACTTGTTGGTGGAAATCGACAGAAAGATTACAACTTGGACCAGATATGGTTCGAGAAACATTCGAAAAGATTGACCTTATTCAACGACGAATGAAGGCAGCTCAAAATAGACAGAAATCCTATGCAGACAAGAGAAGGACTTACCTCAAATTTGAAGTAGGAGGCTTGGTTTTCATCAAAGTGTCACCTCTGAGGAATGTGGTTCACTTCAGATCGGTAGGGAAGTTGACACCTAGGTTTGTGGAACCATTTCTCATAACCGAGAGGATTGGCCAAACGGCCTATAGAGTAAAGCTTCCTGAAAATCTATTTGGTGTTCATGATGTTTTCCATGTTTCTCATCTGTGGAAGTGCCTGCATTACGCCGTGGACGTTGGTGAGCCGAGTGTATTGGAAGAGGTAAGAGTGGAACGGGAAGCGACAGTCAGGCGGGTTCCTTCCCGTTTTCTGGGATCAGAAGTTAAGAAGCTATGCAATGGGGAGATAACCTAGAGGATGTGACTTGGGAGACCGAAGACAAGATTCTTGCTTCGTACCCTTTTCTCTTCGAGGGTATATTCTTAACGCCTTTTCTAAAGGCTTTATCGGTACTTGTTTCTATCATTTGAGTATATCTTATTTGTAATATTTTTCGACCTTTAGATAGGAATCCTATGGATGTAAACATGTGTTTGAGACATGTTATGATTGATGGATGCAAGTGGATGCAAGTGTTTGCTAGTGGTTGCCTGTGGATGCATATGCACACACATTAGGCACTAAGATCGGCTCAATCACACTCATACTGCATATGGATGTGTGCGCATTTTCTTTTCTTTTATGGATGGAAATGGATGAACTAGCATATCGATGTTGCATTTAGACGAATGAGTGTGCACACATGTAGAGCTTATATGTTATAATAGGCTTATTTGCATACATATTGGATTCATGGCACTAACATACATTGCATTAAGGAGGTCAACTGAATCAGTAGGTCGCCTGATCTTCGCATTAGTGTTGGGACATATACACACACCTTTGCATATATTCCTGAAAGCATTAGAAATCCTTAAGGACAATGGATGCCAGTGATTGATGGATGAGTAGATGGATGATGGATGGTAGGATATGCATTCTTCTCAACTTGGAGATTTCGGGGAGGAAATCCTTTGAGTAGGGGAGAATGTAACACCCCAAATTTTTAATGACATTAAAAAAGATAAATTAAAGAATAAATAATTTAATATTAAAAATTAAGAGGAACTGGTTACGTCATTAAGTCCATCTTGAAATTTTGGTCAGGATAGACACCTAGTTTGTGTAAAACGGGTAACATATGAAGAAGTTATGGACGATAAAAAGTTGAAAATCAGAACTAGATATAACTGGCGCACTTGCCAAGTGCGCTAAGGCAGTTTTGCACTCGCGCACCTGTAAAGTGCACCCAGAACAGTTTCTGCGTGTTCGGACCTTTTTCGAGTGAGTGACAACCCGTGACCTGACCCAATTCCATTAGGGCTGAGGTGGCATCTGAATTTTGTAATCCAGCAGCTATAAATATATCTCATATCCTTTGTTTTCTTCAAAAAGAAACAATGGTAGCCGGACTCTGCTGGATTCTGAACTAAACTAGGGTCTCACATCTTCTTCTAAAGCATATCAAATTCTGAGATTCAAGCATAAACTCAACACCTTTTCTGTTACCTTAGCAATCCAATCACAGTGAGTTCTAGTTGCTTTTAGGTTTAGACAAATAATAGTGAATTATGAAAGACTGTGATTTGGATACGTTGCAAACCTTGAGTATGTGTTATTGTTCGATCTAATGCTATATCGTGATAGATCTATTTCTTTGGATCCAATTCAATTGTTCTACTATGTTATTATTATGGATCTTGGGTTGTAACTTTTATGATATGCTATGATGCAGATGTATGTAGATCTATTCTATGTGATCTAAAATTATCACCTTAGATCTATCCTATGTAATCTAAAATTGCCACCTTATAGTTCATGTTAGATCTATCCTATGTGATCTAAAATTGTCACCTTATGATTCATGTTAGATCTATCCTGTGTGATCTAAAATTGTCACCTTATGATTCATGTTAGATCCATTCTATGTGATCTAAAATTGTCACCTTATGATTCATGTTAAATCTATTTTATGTGATCAAAATTGTTACCTTATGATTCATGTTAGATTTATACTATGTGATCTGAATTGTCACCTTATGACTCATGTTAGATCTATTCTATGTGATCTAAATTATCATTTTACGTTAACATGTTAGATCTATTTTATGTGATCTAAATTGTCACCTTATGTTAAAATGTTAGATCTATTTTATGTGATCTAAGTTGTCACCTTGTGTTATCATGTTAGATCTAAACCGATTAGACATCTAAATTTCTAATTTAGATATTGTGACATCATAGTTCATCAGTTTTATGTCGACCTTGTTATGATGACAATTTCATGTCCAGGCTAGTATGTATGTTCACCTTATTATCTTACAAGTTTATGTTTATGCCAAGATGATCATTTTAGTTATGTTCCCGTTATTTTCCCTATTATCATTTATGACTAGGCTATTGTCTAGCCTAGGCATGTTGCCAACTTTGTGAGGGCGCTGGTTAAGGAACGAGGGAAAAAGGGTTAAAAATGGCATAATTTGAATATGAACATTTATGGACATGTAATTCAAATTATTGGGTAAAATAGGTATTAACACCTATAGAAGGAAAGGATTGATTAATTAATTAAAAATGGAATGTCTAGTGATTACAATTTGGAGTTGTAATTGAACTTATGACACGAGGCTAGGTTGCATTAGTGGTGGAAGTCTGCCCGGACCCGACCGGCATATCCAGCAGCTACGGGAGGTCTGTCCCATTATGAAACCATAAATGGACATGGTAAAGAATTGGACTACTTAACCTAAGTTAATCCATAGGAATTGTATGAACTTAAATTTAAGTTGGGGGTTAAGTAAACGTGGTTGAGGGGTGGGTTAAGTAAATCTGAAGAGGGGATTGGTAATATTCATATAGGCCCACAAACTTAACCCGTTAAGGTTATGTAATTAAAGACACCTAGTGGTATACATAATCGCTGGAAATAATAAGGTTATTTAATTAAAGACACCTAGCGGTATACATAATTGGTGGAAATAATAAAGTTATGTACTTAAGGACACCTTTTAGGGTAAACATAACTTGTAGAAGTGATAGGGTTATGTAATTGAAGACACATATAGGTAGGCTTAACCGGTCGGAAGATTAGGGGTTATGTATTAAAGACACTTATAGTAAGCATAACCGGTAGACATAAACAAGGCTATGTAATTAAAGACACCTACTGGTAATACATAGCCAGTGAAAACCCAGTGAGGGATACAAGACAAAGGGAAGAGCTTGTATCGTATTGTGTGGGACCCATTTCAGTCAATAACCCGATGTAAGTATCAAATAAAGTACTCTGTACCAGGCGGAGAAGGGGGCATACTTACTGACTGATTGTAAGAGATCCAAACATGGAGGACGGTGTGGGCGGCGCAAACCGACCAAGCCATGTGCGTGCATGAGCCGGGCAGAAGGGGATAAGACGACTGTGACACCTGTAGATATGGTTGTGCACATTGTTACGATGAGGGGTTGCCACTTTAGGAAGTGATACCTCCTATTATGGGGCTAGCACAAGGTATCTACGAGGGTTAAGGAGTCGATCGATCACGGTAGCAGTTAGGATACATTTGGAGGTATACCTAAGTCTACCACCTTATAGTTGAAGGGATCATCTATTTCTGGATATAGTAGTAATAGTGTAGAGTAAACACTTATGAGGCATGTACAGCTTATCTTGCTTACCTCGACACACTTTCCATTTATGTAGTGATCTCTCTCTTATCCACTTTATATGCCTATCATGTTACTTTTGTTTATTTACTGGCTAAAAGTAACTAGACTCGTCATACTTTATGTTTGACCCTTTTGTTTCTCCTTCTTTCTTCCGTTCCCCCCAGTTTCTTAGGGAGGAAACACCCAAGCTCAGTCAGGATTCGGATATCACCTTGCTAGGAGCTACTTCTGAAGTATGGCTCAAGTTCTTGTCTCTACTATGGCTTAACTTTTTCAATTGGGGAATTATGTTTTTATATTATGTACTCTGATGATGCAATACAGAAGTTATTTTATTGTAATGGTTTTGTGACTTATGGTATTGTGGATCGCGGTATTTTAATTTATGTTGAAATAAAAATTTAAATTTCCGCTGCTATCTTATTTATATCTATCTTGTAATTATTCTGTGTCTGATTACCTATAACGCTTCACAGAACTTAATGCATTCCCTTAGTAGGTGACATTAACGGACGTGGGGTGTCACACTGTGGGCACGCCATAATTAATGTTATGGACAAGTAAATTTTGTGGCAAATGGTAAATGTTAGAATTTCTATGTTAATCGAAATTAATTAATATAATGACAAGTAAATGGTTCTTTTCGCATAACCGAAAGATGTTATAAAAAATAAAGGCTTAATGTAAACTTATAACTGGAGTATAATAAGCACAGTTCAGTGAAAAGAACATATAAGGAAAACTATAACATGAAGGTTACAATTTGAAAAATGAAAAGAAAGAAACAAAGCTTATTATAAATAAATAGGAAATTGGAAATTAAGTATAATAAGCCTAAAGATATTCTATGGCAGCCTTGTAATTAGATATTTTCTATGTTGGTCTCGCGATAAGACAATTTATGGTAACTAGTAAAGTTGATTTATGAATAAATAATATTCAACTAAATAGATTAATGAATTTTGTAAATCAATGAAAAGGAAAGTAAGTAGAACACTTAGTAGTAAATTAGACATGACTTAATTAATATAATGATATACGTTTGGATCAGTCTGTGGGGATGAAGAGCCCAACGGGGTAAATCATCATAGATGTCGGGAGACATGGTGGAAGCATGTCCAACTTATTCGATGGGGCTGGAAGAAAGTGCAGAACTTCTATGGGACATGAGGATACTCCGTGATGGCCCTCTGTAGTAGGCCTAACGAAGTTGTACCCGCATAAGCATGGTCTATACGGTTCCAACAAGTGAAAATGTCTTAGCTGCATTTGTGTTTATGGGATGCCTAAAGACTGATTGAGATGATTTTAGGATGATTCGGTGGTTACCTCGGCTCGTAGGCGAGGAGGCATAGTTAAGACCCAACAAAGGATAGTAGTTCGTCGGATACCTATCATCGTCAGTTGGAGCAAGTATAGTATATACTGGAGCTAAACCAAGAATCCAATGACATTTTACTATCAAGTTGTTGGACGAGGGAACACATGGATGTTTAGATTTTTTTGTTAGGGACGGTCACTTAGCTCTTTGAATGGTCTTTCATTAGTTAGTGGGGTCGGGTGGG
Organism: Allium sativum; assembly: GCA_030737875.1. Lineage (NCBI taxonomy): Eukaryota > Viridiplantae > Streptophyta > Magnoliopsida > Asparagales > Amaryllidaceae > Allium > Allium sativum. The sequence continues at coordinate 422,257,943 of CM060924.1, forward strand.
GTCATAGCCACCGAGACAGACTAAATTTGGATATCTATATTATGGGCCTAATAGAGCCATTCTTAACAGATATATAAAAGCCTTGATTGAGTTCCATGGAAGAACTCATATTTTAGGCGCCTTTAGCGGCATTAACTTATTCGTTTTTGTGGTGCAGGTTAGTACACTTTTATGGTATAGTGATGGAGACGTGGTGCACTTTCACAGCATAGCCTAGTACGCTTTGGTAGCATGGCGGTGGAGGTCTTGTACGTTTTCGCAGTACAACGATGGAGACCACTCAAGGAGGATACTATGGGAAGTACCTCGATATATTGGGCGTATAGCTACATATATAAGACTTATTAGTTTAATCTACTTAGGAGTAGATGTATACGATTTATTCGTGAAAACAGAAGCGTAATGTGAAATAAACCCAAAATAACTTAATAAAGATAAACCCGTGATAGAACGATATACATAGTGTTATTTATAGAAAGTATAATTTTTCCATTCACCAGAACTTTTTTCTGAACCCTCCTCATAACAAACTCGCAGGTTAGACGAACGACAGAGATTACACCTTAGAGACACGTGTTAGTCAGTGTCATTATTAGGATAAATATTTACTTACTGTTATATTTTTCTTGTTCCACTGTGAGATACCTTATTGTGAGCTATGATATACTTTATCTTTGCCTTTTTGCAGGATGCCAAACAAACTAATTCAAGTTTCAGTAGACTTGGGTTTTTAGCATTTTGCGAAAAATTCGGACCTGCTGAAACTTGGGTTGTTATAATATCTAAAAGAGATCCAATAATAACACATTTTCTTCATGCAAATGATAATTGTGGTATCTAAATTAAACTTTATGAGTCTAAAGCCATCATCCACATGAGTATTTTACAAAATTTAAGTTTTTTAATAAAAAAACTATTTCCTTTATAATTCTATATTTTTATTAAATATGTTAGTTTTTACATGATTACTTATTAACATTTCTTATGATATTTTATATCAAATTCCATCTTATCCTATGTTCCCAAAATTAGTTTCAACAACGAAGCCAATATAAAAAAATCAGCAGTTATATTTTCATGACAGTTAGTTTCCAAAATCGAAACATTGCGTAATTCCGATTTCTTGGTACTCACTCTGACATTAACATAAAATTTCTGAGTATTCGATGGTGAGTTCTTCTTTTTCTTGGTCATTATTTTGACTGCTGAATTGAAACTTGTAGACTGGTAATTTTCAAAGTTTACTTGTAATCCCATTACATAGTTGTTGATATGAAAATGTCAATGTCATACGAAGTCAATAGATGGATGTCTGCATATGCATATTTCCACAACTTATTGTAAAATCATCTTTTTATTTAATCTTAATTTTTAGCCTCTTAGCGACTGTTGTTGAAGTTCTAGAACAAAGAATAAGACAAACATAATAATCCAATATATGTCATGGGAAGTTTGTGAAAACATAATCCTATGCCTGAACAATAATTTTGTACATAAGAACTCATTTTGTAGCATTCCATATGGAACATAAGATATTATTTATTGACATTTCTTATGATATTTTTATTTTATTAAATGTGTCATTATCATTCTACCTTCCCTAAATATTAGCTTTCACTTCTTAAAGTTCAACTAGGACTAAAAATAAATGCACAAATAAAATCAACCGCTTAAAAGGAGCTCCTCACCATTGGATGAAGCTTGGATGAACTTGAATTAAGCTATCTGATGTTGTCACTCTTAGAATCTCGAATCTGAAAAGCATTGCAAAAAGACGCCTTGATTTTGCAAGTATTTGATTACTACCATCATGTTAGCCCGCTTTGTGATCGAGCTACACAAAGCTAAGAGATTGCTTAATGAATAAGTTTAAAGAAAGAATTCACAGCAGGTATTCGTATCGGTTCGGAGACCCCCGAACCAAGCCCTTTTTCTTTGATGTTAGCAGTCCAGAAAATGGCATATAGGAGGCACAACCGGATCGATTCAGAGCTCACCAACCCAAACCACCTATTTGAATACCGATCCGATCCGAGAACCAGAAGCTGCAGCGGTTACAACCCACGATTCCTTCAGATGCAGAGTAGTTATGTATCCACACCCCCACGTTCACCCATGAACATAGTGAGCTGGCACCATCTCAGAGCTTCCGAACCCGACTTTAAAGGGATGAGCACCACGTGTATCCGAAGCGGAGGCCCTCCACAGGAATTTTCTGCCTATGAATACACCACCAAACCTCATTTTGAAGGGATCTTTTGGAAAATTGTTGGTTCTAACTCTCACTACCATCGAATTTCATCACTTTATTCAGATCATCACTATCTTTTGAAGGATATTTCAGCAAAGATTGAGTGAAATTATTCATTGTAAGAGTGAGATTAAGGGAAAACAAGCATTGTATTTGTAATCTAAACATCAATCAACGAAGTATAAAGTGGACCTAGCTCTTTAACGCCGAACCACTATAAATCGTGCGTTCTCTTTCTTTTTCTCTTTTAATTATCATTGAATTAGGTGTTAGAACCATTTTTGGATCTAACATTTTGGTGCTTTCACTGAGAAGTTTTGAATTCTCAGCATTTTGGATTATCGTTCTACTATTTGGACCCTTAAGTTCAAAGAAGTTAATCCACTTTCTTCGGCAATCTCGGACACTTTTTGACTAATCTCTAAAGAATTGGATATTATGGCTAAAGGGAAAGGAAAAGAAGTGCAAAGTGCTCAGGAAAATGAGGCAAGCGAAGATCAGCAGACCATGGTTGTGACTAGGTCGCGGGGACAAAGCTCAGGAGCAAACCGGTCCAATCTCAAAGCTCCGAACTAAATAGAGAATGCAAACCCGACCCGGATGGACGATGTGATCCCGAATCGAACAGGTGCCCTTGATGTTGCTCACACCCCCACTCCAAACCGATCTGGTTCTGCAACCATGGTCCGATTCGATCCAAATGTAGCAGATGTTGGTACTTCTACTCGAGCTCCTACCGATGCTCCGATACCGGCCGTGACAACTAGTGATCAGCCTACCCCCTCTGCGCTCGTCACACACGGAGATTTCTCGCACTTGCTTGATATACTTGAGAGCACTAGGGATGCTTTGGAGGATCATAAATGTGATAGTGTTCTTATGAGGGAGAACATGAAAGTTATGAGCAAGGGGATAAGTGAGCTTCGTAGACAAAAAGTTTCCTCTCATACTTATCATCCAATCACAGGTCATTCATCATCTTCAGACGAAGAGTGCCCGCGTAAAAGGAGGCCATATGAAAGACCCGAGAATTTGGTCCAGTTGACATTTGGATCTTTGGGATCCCGTAAGGACGCGGCGCGCGTTCTAGGGCCCGACGATCTAGGTTTGAGAGATCCAATATTGTTACCGATGCGAGGATCACACATCCTTCCCAGGGATTCGAACATGACTAGTCTAACTCCAGGGTAGCTTCTTCAGCCCGTTCGTCTCGTGAATAACCAGAACCGCAGGGGGCGAGGAAGTTTAGCCACCAATCGAAACCAAAGGGCGTCGCCTGAAGTAGGCGCTAGACGTGTTAGAAGAGATAGAAGTGTAGATCCTGAACCTACCCTAACCAATGAAGAAGTAGAAGCAATGGTGCATCAAATCAAGGCTAATAGTCACCACTATACTAACGAGGATTGGGGTATTGAGCGTAGTCACACCCCATTCACCGACGACATTTTGGACTTCTAATTCCCTCGACGATTCAACTTGCCACAGATGGACCGATATGCTGGGAGAACAGATCCGGGACAACACCTGATGAAGTATGCATGGTATATGAATGCCGCAGCCGCGCCTGACGCTGTAAAATGTAAAGCCTTCCCGATATATTTAGAAGATGTTACATTAATGTGGTTTACTCGACTTCCCCATGATCGGTGTCGAGATTTAAAGAACTAAGCGAGCGTTTTATGAATTAGTTCCGGCTCCATGCCCGGGAAGCTAAAAGTGTTATTGAACCGTCTAGAATCAAACAAACCCCTGGAGAGTCTGTGAAGTCGTACCTGGACCGCTTCAGCTTAGCAGTTACCGAAATAAGCGATCCCCACGAACCATCCATTTTGATGGCCTTAATAGATGGGGTCGATCCGGATACTGAATTCGGAGTATACCTAGCAGGAAAACCGCCATTGACAAGGGAGGCATTCTATGAAAAGGAAAATATTCGCTTATGATGCGAGGAAATATATGCTAGTCGAAAAAGAAAGTCTGATAGAGCTTCAAAAGAAGATATCCAAAGTAATGTTGCTGTGAAACAGTCCGACGACAGTTCGGGGAAGGTCGAGGTAAACATTGGTAACAAAAATGGAGGAAATGGCAATAGGAACGAAAACGACAATAAAAGAAATAGGAACTGAGGAAACAATTCTGAAAAAGGCCTTGATTCCAAACTTTATAAAGCTACACATCGTTGAACGATACGTTTGAAAATATCTAGCTGGATACTTACAATGTCTTGCAGTATAACAAGCCTCCTCCCAGAGTCTCCACTGAGAAGAAGCTTGCGATTGGAAAATTTTGTCTGTTTCACGGAACCCATGGTCACTCTACTAATGAGTGTCGGCATTTAAGGGACATTGTTGAAAAACTACCGCGGGAAGGAAAGTTAGATGAATATAAAGTTGCCCAAGAGATAAGGAGCAAGGACGGCAAGCCCCAAATCAAAATAAACCTGCTCCTAAACCTACAGCTCAGCCAAAATGTAAAGGAATCATCATTAACACTATAGTAAAGGGGCCCCATCCAGCTGGCCATAACTACAGGGCAATAGACCAATATGTTAATGCGGCCAAGTACTTCGATGTGGGGGAATGCAGTAACTTCGAAGATACCACCTCGATGAAGCAACAGAAAACGATGTTAAATGATGTCATATTTCGTGACAGAGATGATACTGGAGTTCAATCGCCTACCGAGGACCCACTGGTGATTACTACCACTATAGATCCAGCTCTAGTTCATAAGGTATTAGTGGATAATGGGAGTTCAGTTAATATTCTCTTTAAGAAAGAATTAGATCAAATGAAACTCAAAGCGAAAGATTTGAAACCTTGTGAGGGATGGATACGCGGCTTCAATGGGGCCTCGACAACTCCAATGGGCTATGTAAAACTGTCAGTGACATTGGGATAAGGAGATTACCAGAGAGTGAGAATCCTCCCATTTGTAGTTCTAAACATCCACTCACCCTATAATGCCTTTTTGGGCCGACCGACCCTCATAGAATCCAGGGCCTGCATCGTGCCTTGGTGCTTGTTGTTGAAATTCCCAATTGAAACAAGAGTGGGAGTAATGAGAGGTGATCAAGACACCGAACGAACTTGCTACATGGAAGAATTGAAGATGTTCCTAAAAGGGTTAAACATAGCACCAAAAGACACTTCCTCTCATGTTAAGGAGAATTCAACATAGCAGCTAAAGACTATACCGCCTAAGGAATCGCCTGACAAAATTCCTGAAGATATCGATCCTAGGGAAGACGAAGAACTAGGAACTAGAAAGGCGACACCCAATGAGGCGACTGTTAATATCCCAATCGATAACGACGACCAGACAAAGGTCTTGAAGATTGGGTCTCATTTGGATTCTTTTCGGATGAAGGAATTGAATGACTTTTTGAGAACAAACCTTGATGTGTTTGCTTGGACTCATGTAGACATGTGTGGAAATTTTTCGGCGGTTATGAGCCACTCGCTAAGTTTAAGCCCAAACCATCCTCCGGTCAAGTAGAAAAGACGTATGTTGGGCCGGAAAGGTCAGCAGCCTTAAAGTGAGAAGTAGAGAAATTAAAGAACAATGGGGTTATTAGAGATTCGACATATCCCTACTGGATACCGAATCCCGTCTTAGTTAAAAAATCAAATGGAAAATGGCAAACATGCATTGACTTTTCCGATTTGAACAAAGCTTGTCCAAAAGATAGCTTCCCACTTCCCAGGATTGATCAGCTGGTGGACTCAATAGCCAGACACGAACTTCTCTCCTTCATGGACGCATATTCGAGATATAACCAAATCCCCATGCATGTGCCAGATCAAGAGCATACGAGTTTTATCATGAATTTAGGATTATACTGCTATGTGGTAATGCCATTCGGACTAAAGAATGCCGAAGCCACATATCAGCGTTTGGTAAACCGAATGTTATATAATCAGATCAGGAAAACAATGGAAGCCTATGTAGACGACATGCTTGTGAAGTCCAGGAAGTCTTCCGATCATACGAAAGATTTGGCGGAAATGTTTGATATTTTGCGGAGGTACGGGATGAAACTGAACCCCTTAAAATGCTCATTTGGTGTTGCATCAGGGAAATTCCTTGGTTTAATTGCGAGTTCTCGAGGAATCAAAATTAATCCTAACCAAATAGCATCAATCGGGAACATAGATTACCACAGAAGATTAGAGACATTCAAAGTATAGCTGGGAAAGTTGCGGCATTGAGCGGATTCATTTCCAAAGCCACGGGCAAGTGCGTTCCATTCTTTGATTTAATCAAACGAGGGAAACATAATTTTGAATGGACTCCCGAATGTGTAGAGGCCTTCCAAAATTTGTTGAACTTGTTAGAGAAGCCCCTAATATTATCAAAGCTAGTGGATCATGAGGATTTGTTCATATATTTGGCAGTGTCATCTCATGCTGTCAGCACAGCTTTAGTGCGTGAAGAAGACAAGATCCAAAGGCCAGTGTACTACATATGCAAGAAGTTAGCAGCTGCAGAACGCAATTATCCGAAAATAAAAAAATCGCTTACAGTCTCTTGATTGCGTCCAGGAAGCTCTGTCATTACTTCTAGGCTCAGCCGATAGTCTTATACACTGCTTAAGTGGAATATTGAGTTGAGCCAATTCGATTTACATTTTCAACCACGGAGATCGATAAGGGGACAAGCCCTAGCTGACTTCATAGCAGAATTCACGATTCCCAAGGAAGAAGTATTGGATGATAAGGCTGACCCTTTAGAATATAATTTAAAACTCAGCCCACGGAAATTATATGGACGAGGCTAAGAACGATCGAAGATCCGGTGCTGGAGTTGTTTTAACTACCCCTGAAGGACGATCCATTTACTACGCCTTGTGATTGGAATTTTCTGCCACTAATAGTAATTTTGAGTACGAGGTCCTGATTGCCAGGAAAAAAACTCACTAAGGAATTAGGGGTAAAGACACTGGACATATTCTGCGATTCCAAGATAGTCTTCTGCCAAGTTCGGAAGGAATTCGAAACCAGGGGACCTCGGCTTGTTACTTACCTTGAAAAAGTAGAGGAGTTGCTAGGTAATCTGGAACATTATAGCATAACTCATATCTCGAGAACAGAAAACCAGAAGGCAGACCGGTTGACTAAATTAGCAAGTTCTGATAACCCAGACGAAACCGAATGGTTCCAATAGAGGTATTGGAATCACCAAGCTTTGACCAAATGGAGGTCGACGTAGCCCTGGAAGCTGAGCCAGAAAGGGAGTCATGGATGACACCGATTAAGAACTTCCTTAAGAGCGGAACCCTCCCATCAAAAATGAGCGAGAGACGAGTTGTAACACGTAAAACGCGAGATACGTCTTATAGGACGACATCCTTTACCGCCAAGAGCTTTCCATTCCTCTACTACGGTGTATAGCACACGACGACATCAAGCGTGTACTAAGAGAAGTCATGAAGGTGAGTGTGGAGATTGCACTGGAGGCCAAACATTAACAAAGAAAGTATTACGATATGGCTATTTTTTGCGTACCATAAATAAAGATGCAGCTAATTACTCATGACGCTGCGATAAATGCCAGAAATTTGCTGAAGTTTCAAGGGCACCCCTGAGACATCTTAAATCAATGGTCAGTCCATGGCCGTTCGCAATGGGGATTAGACATTATTGGGACCCTGCTAATCGCTAAAGGAGGAGCTAAATATGCGATTGTGGCTATGGATTATTTCACAAAATGGGTGGAGGCCGAACAGTTAAACACGATCACGACAAGAAGAGTGATAAGCTTTATGGTCAGGAACATCATTTGTCGATTTAGGATACCGAAAACCATTATAACTGACAATGGAAACCAATTCGATAGCACAGAATTCAGAAATTTCTGCCAGAAGTATAAAATTGATAAGAGGTATACTATCGTAGCTCACCCACAGTCGAACAGACAAGTTGAAGCAATAAATAAAGTTGTTAAATCTTTTCTTAAAAAGCGACTAGAACGAGCAAAGGCCATGTGGGTTGACGAATTGCCACTAGCTTTGTGGGCCTATCGGACGACTTTCAAAACGGCAATTGGTCACACGTTTTTCACTCTCCTTTAGATCAGTAGCGGTGATTTCGGTGGAGCTTAAAGTCCCCTCTCATAGGGTGACGTATTATGACCCGATGGCAAATAAAGCGCTCCTCCTCGAGTCCTTGGACATGATTGAAGAGAAAAGGGACGAAGCAGACTTGCGTGTATCGAGGCACCGACGCCAAGTGGCATGCTATTATGACAGAAAGGTTTACCCTCGGACCTTTGAACCTGGAGATTTAGTACTAAAGCGAGTCTTCCCGCCTCCAGTTTATTTAGGTCCAAAGTGGGAATGTCCATATACCATCCAACAGAAGCTTGATACGAGAGCTTTCAAGTTAACGACCGTTGATGGTGAAGAAATTCCTAGAGCCTGGAACGCCCAACATTTGCGGCGATAACTGACTTGAATTTGTACTGTTTTCCTTTGTTTTATAAGCCATGTAAAAAGGTGTGACTTGCCCATAAAAGTCTAGTTAATTTAAACAAAAGATTATAAAGTGGACGTAGGTCATGACTTGGCCGAACCACTATAAATTTTGTGTGTGATTTACTTTTGCCGTTCGAATTTTGTTTCATGTATATTCTGTGATTGTCATAATGTAAGTCGAAAACATTAGAAATTCGAATCAATACTAGAACAAATGTAATAACCATTTGTGTAACGACATAAAAAAGGATGGGAAGACGACGTCCCGAACTCTACTCTCACAAATCGAAAGTGAGTATAAAGGATAGAAAGACGACATCCTTGATACGTGAAGGTGCACCATAAAAAAAGACCGCCTCAAATCTACTCTAACTTGACCATATGACAGAAGAGTATAAAGGTGTTGAAAGACGAGCATCAACAATATGAAGACTCTTAACCGTGCCAGAGAGCTGGGGGCAATCGAATGTCGAACCTAATCAATCTTGAATAGGCCTTGGTCGGGAATCTCATTCAAGATTGATTGGGGGCATATGCACATCACATCCTATCATCGACCACCTTGTGTAGCAGCAGTGTCTACACCATGCATTTGATTCACTTGTGATGCGATTTATTATGAATTGTTTGTATCACACTTAGAAAAAGTAATTGACAAACTTACGAGCACTTAACATTGCAGGTAATAAAATACTTTATTTACGTTGGTGGAGATCTTTACAAAAAAGGGCTAAACAAAGAAACGCGAGGGACACACTCGCTACAACCACAATGGGCCAAAGGGAAATCAATGCAAAGATAAAAACTGCTTTTCACTTTGGCTTTGGAGTAGATTTTGCTTTTTTAGCAGCTTCGGGATTTTCCTTCTCCTCGTTCTCGGCCTTAATCAAAATACGCTTTGATTTTGTCTTCCCTGGATCTGGAACACTAGGATCGATAGAAGATTTTTTTAGCAATCTCCTCAGTGATTGACCTAGTGGAAAGTTTGACAACTAACCTTGACCCAAGAGGGACTACAGTAAGAGGTTTAAGACTCTTGGGATCTTCCTCCTCAACTTCGGGTTTAAGAAGTTTATCTTGCTTCACCTTCAAATCAGCCAAAGTCATGTTGTCAGCATTCCCCAAATCACCAGTTATAACAACCTCATCATTCTCATCATGCCCGTCATTACCACCATCATCTTTCAAGGAATCTATCATGTCCCCGTCTTTGGGAAGTTCAGAATCAGATGGCAGACTAGTTTTGCTAGAAACCTCATCCTCCTTTTCTCCGACTTTCTCTGCAGGTTCGGAGCTAGTAGTTTCATCCTTTTTCTCTAGCACCTTTTAAGCGGGTTTTGATCCAGTGGCTTCTCTCGGTTGCTCATCCACCTTCTTAGTGGTCTTTGCACCTACAGAGCGAGATGAAACAGTTATTAACTCTGGATAAAACTTGTATTCTTTAATTGTTTATCCAACCATTTGATGAAAGTTGAGATGGCTTTAACAAACTGAGGCGAAAAGATGGATTTAAAAAACGGAGGCGAAAAGATGGAAATACATTTGGATGATTTTTCAATAGGAGTAATAAGAGTCTCCAAATTTGTTTCGGCAATACAAGATAATAAAGATGCCTTGGAAATCCCCGGATTCTATGGATCATATCCTTCCATTTCGGTAGCTCTGGGGGTAGAAGAAGAACTAGTTTCGATAGTTTCTTTCCGCTTGGCCTGACGTTTCCTATCCTCAATGGCAGCAGCAATAAGTTTGCGCCCATTAGCCAAGCGTGTTGTTTCCTCACCCCTCGGATATTTCTCTATTAGCTTTTCCTCGTCGATCAAATCCACTTTGAGTTCTTTCTTTTCCCATTCGACCAATTGATCCCATGCATACACCAAAGGGATTGGATAATCCTTAAGCCATGCAATGTTTCGATGACGGATCATCTGGGCAAAAAATCCAATCATAGTTTCAACACTTTCATCCAGCTCTTTTTGAGCATCTGCAAGCTAATTATTGACTTTCTCGACCTGTTGTAAAGCTACACTCGCATCCCCCTCGGCAAGAGTTGCCCTTGTTTCAACCTCCAGCAATTTGGCCTCAAGCTCGGCATTCTTTTTAGATAATTTTGCTTTCTCCTGCTCGAGATGAGTGCAAAATAGCTTCGCAATGGTGCTTTCAGACTAGGCATCCTCAACTTGTTCTTTAAGTGTATGCGCTCCTGATTATGAGGCTCGAGCTAGGAATGATAGCGCTTTTGTATTTCCTCAAATTGTTGCTTATATTTGTCTGCATTGCATTGCATAAGGGAAAGTTTGGCTTGGGCATCCTCGAGATCTTTCTCAGAGTTTTCGATAGCCCTTTCATCGTATTTGATAGCATCACTCGTTGTCTTTACATCGGCGATTAGATCGCTAATGATTTTGGAAAGGGTTTTCGAGTACTTTTTCATCTCCTTATACTGAGAATCCACAAAATCTGTTTCTACTTTGACTTCAGTGGCCTAGTCAGGATCTACTGGTTTGAGATTTGGGACGAAGTGCATGTGCCCGAAATGGTGTTCAGGAAATTGTTCTTTCAAGAGCTTTAGTCTGGCCTGGTTCTCGTTGTCAAGTATAACTGGCCTCGTAGTGGTGATGGTGACAGTGCGATGCTTTAGTTTCACAATGGGCCTTCTTTTCTCTGCTCCTTTCCCCGATTCTTTTTGTTTCTCTTTTGGATCAGGTCCTTTCATCGAAGAGCCTTCTAGAGGATTTTTATCTTTAGATGAAACAGGAGGTTTGGAGGCATGCTTATCCCCCTCATGAAGTGAAGGTTGACTATTATGCTTGTTTGAGTCTTTGCGCTGTGGGGATCAAGAACGGGAGGACCGATAAGGCTATGGGGGCCGATTCCTTCATCATCTTTGCATTGACTCTCATGTTAATCATCCTTTGCACCAGAATCCATTGGGGGCATGCTCGAACGAACATCTCTCGCATAGTAACGGGGACGCCCCATTTGTCCTGTAAAATGAAACGAGAAAGTGTTAGAATCAACATTAAAATAAGGCACAAGTGCTGTGACGTGCAATACTAGAGTGTTGCGTATATCCTAAGTGATATCCCCCCTAATGGACCAGAGCTTGAAGTTCGACTGGTATGTGTGATTTCTCCGATCTTTATAGGAGTAACTTCTTCTTCGGAAGTGAAGATAAGAGGATTCGTTGTGAAATCTTCTGAAGTGTAAAGGGTCTCAGGCAAGGGAAGGTTTCCCAAAACCCAATATATAGAATCATCTACAGTGATATTATCTCCTTGAGGAATGACTGATGGCAACTCTTTTTGGTAAATTGGTCTCCTAAGGGTAGCCGCATCCTCAGGGGTGATATATTTATCTCTGTCCTTTTTGGCTATGTTTGCCAATACATCGTCTTGAGTTGAGGTAGGAGAAGGGATCATTTCAGGCATCATTTGATCTTTTAAGCTTCCCCCTATTTCAGGTAAAATGTCAATTGGCCCCTCGACTGGGGGTATGTATACATAAGGTCCCTCTCCGTGGCCTAGCTACGGGTAATAGCCAATAACCGATGACGGCGAAGATATTCATCCACTAAGTAGACTTTAATGGTCAAAAAAATTTGATCGTCATTGAGTAGTTGGTTCAAACGACCATATTACATCTGATGCTTTTCCTGTTTCGGATTAGGAACTACAAGTAAGAAATGAATAGATGTCAATACATTTACAATAGTAAATGAAGTCAAAAACCAAGAGGATGAAATTTTTACTTGATTTGAGTCACCTTTTTGCACATCCAGGTTGCTGCCCGATGTAAAACCATTCAGATTTGGGATCACCAACCTTGCTACTAAGCGGCACACTGATAATTTTTCTTTTTGGTACTGACTCAAATAGTATGAAGGATGGAGTATCCTGAGTTCTATGCTTGAAGTTATAGAAGAAGTGAACATCCTCGAAAGTAAGCTCAATGCCTAGAATTTCTCTATATGCTATGTATGAAGTATACAGATAAGCATAGGAATTAGGTTGAAGTTGCATTGGGGCAATCCACATCTATCTCAAAAAATTGACGACAAATGACGGAAATGGAGGTATCGCCCCCAACAAGGCACATTAGTACGCTGATGGCCATGTACCCTTCGAGGGGATTGTGAGGACGGTTCATTTTGGAAGGCAATACGGTGTCTCTCCGAAGTATTCCGTGTTTCAAATATATACGTGCGAGTTTATCATTATCAACTGTTAAGGAAACCGAGTCACTGGGCTTCCCCAAGATAGTGACATTGTCAAACTCATCGGGGGGACGGTCATCTCCAACTCCTCCTTCATCCTCTTCATCCACGGAAACATCACCCCGGATTACACTTCGCTGTCATGAGTTATCATTTCATAATCTGGACCCTCACCGTCCCATTTTGGATCTGAGGAGGAGGACATATCTTCAACAGTAAGATCTTCAGTTGTCCCCATGGCTTCTCTTCTCTCTACTAATCTAGACGAACATCTCTCAGTCATGTCTGTTGTACTATCGAAGAAATAATAGCACAAATTAGAGTGAAATTGCCCGTGTCCCTCTGTGCATGAGTGTAAGCTAAAGTGTTCAAATGTGTATGCAGTGACATAATTAAAGAAATATGATGTAAATATGCAATGCGGTGATAAGCAAAACAATTATGTATCCATGAGCAGTCCAAAAGTTCATTCGAGAAGGACCTATCCTAACTATTCATGAAGTCACAAGCCATGCTCAGTTGTATTTAGGTTGATTAAAGTATGCTTATATTTCATATTTGGGAAATCACGGTTTAGTTCAGATGTGTATATTGGAAGTAAACTGATCCAGGCATTAGTCAACATCAGATCGGTTCGGCTTCATCCAGCAATGGATTGGTTAGGGTCATTATGTTATTATCGAATCGGTTCAGCTATACACTTCTAAAGCGAGATGGTTCGAGCCTGCATGTTTCAAGCAGATCGATTCAAGGCTCTAAAGATGAAAGCGTCGGATCGGTTCAGAGCTTTAAAGCAAATTGAACTGGATAAAATGGGACTTCAATATAGAAAATCTGTTCGGATCGGTTAATACCGAACCGGTTTATCACCCTAAAACTCAAAACCTATCCACTCAGCTAAACTTAATACTTCAACCGTTATCACCCCTTCCGATCCGAACCGATACTACATGCCTAAACCCAAGTACTCCTAGATACTCCGCTCCACCTCGAACCGATCCCACTCCTCTCTTCTTCTTCTTCTCCTCCTTCTTCTCCTTTTTTCCCAGCAATGCCAAACCCATCTCTTTTTTCTTAGATCTCGCTCGTGACAGCCTGTTCATAACTTAGTCGTTTTGACGCCGGTGCAGACTCCCCCACACAACTATCTCGAAGTGGCAGCAAAACCACCAGCGACGAAGGCGATGGGGTGGAAGACACGGCGTTGGATTTGGTATAACTTTGGGCGAATCACTTGAATTGCTCCTAAATTTGGATTCAAACTGAAGAATACAAGAATCATAACCCTACCTATAAGATTGTTTCTAGCATTGGAAGGTTTTCTTCATGGTTTAGGAATTCGTTTTTTTTCTTTTGAAGTGGCAGCGAGAAAATGAAGGGAAAGAGGAGGGGAGATGGGAATTTATATGTAGGATGCAAGACCATTCATCTCCCCTAGACTTGACATCCCAACTCTACCCAGACAATGAAGGGATCAGATATTAAATGGATAGGCCCGCCCGATCCAGATCAATATGCTTAATTCAATGGCGTAACCCAATTTATAAATAAAAGACAAAAATGAAAAGAAAGGCCAAAACGCTTGTGCATTTTTCGGATGTTGGAGATATTACCTCGAAGAACTACGTGGACATTGATTGAATTATTGGAGCTTTTGGAAATAACAGAAACTATTCGGATATCCCCTGTTATATTTATAAACATCAAAAGATGCGACTCCATGAAACATCATCACTTTACAGACGAATAGAAATAGCTATTGAATGACCTTAATTCAGAAACCAATGGATGGACAGTTTTGAAGCACACTTTATTTTCAATAAACGCGTACTTCGAGGGGGCAAAATCTTAGCCCGCTTCATGATCGGGCTACACAAAGCTAAGAGATTGCTCAATGAATAAGTTTAAAGGAAGAATTCGCAGCAGGCATTCGGATCGATTGGGAGACTCCTGAACTGATCCCTTTTTGTTTGAAGTTAGCAGTCCAGAAAATGGCATATAGGAGTCGCAACCGAATCAGTTTGGAGCGCACTTACCCAAACCACCTATTTGAATACCGATCCGATCCGAGAACCAGAAGCTACAGTGGTTACAACCCATGATTCCTTCAGATGTGGAGCGGTTATGTATCCACTCCCCCACATTCATCCACGAACATAGTGTGTTGGCACCATCTCAGAGCTTTCGAACCCGACTTTAAAGGGATGAGCACCACATGTATCCGAACCAGAGGCCTTCTAGAGGAGTTTTCTGCCTATAAATACACCATTGAACCTCATTTGAAGGGATCTTTTGGCAAATTGTTGGCTCAAACTCTCACCGCCACCGAATTTCTTCACTTTATTTAGATCATCATTATCTTTTGAAGGATATTTCAACAAAGATTGAGTGAAATTATTCATTGCAAGAGTGAGATTGAGGGAAAACAAGCATTGTATTTGTACTCTAAACATCAATCAACGAAGTATAAAGTGGACGTAGGCTCTTTAACATCGAACCACTATAAAGCGTGTATTTTCTTTGTTTTTCTCTTTTAATTATCATTGAATTGGGTATTAGAACAATTTTTTATATCTAACACACTGCAATTTAGCCAGTACCTAAAACTCCTGCAAAAATGCACAGCGAAACCAAAAAAAATTAAAAAATGTTAGAAAAGCTCAAATAGCCTAAGGCCATATTAAATTCCATAAAACAAAGGGGGAATATGTACTTATCTCACTAGTATGCATGTAATGACCCGAAAAATTCGACGCTCGAATTTTGAACAATAATACATAACTTGATTTACTTGCCAAGAACCTAAATATCGAAAAGCAAGATTGCTAATAGAAAGAAATTAGAGGGTAAGAAAAGAAGGAAGAAATATTAGAATAGAAGAATAAGAAGACCAAAGTCTCACAGAAAAACGAATAAAATATAATATATCAAAGGCTTTATACGAATGGTATTGTATATTACAACAACATGGTACATACATTTCAATACAACACATATAGCGGGACAAACTAGTACTAGAAAATATGGGTATAGGTCTCGACTCCAACTTCTCTTCTAAAGCTCCAAGAGAAATCTAACTTAATAATATGCTCGGTCTGACCCAAGCACATTTGAAGCAAAGAAAAATTCACCTGGACTAGTCTGGAAAATTTTTAGTGATAAATTCACATTGCAAACAACTTGTTTAACTTTAGAAAACCTTTTTGAAAGAAAAGGATAATCGTAAGACCAGTCCACACAATAACACAGATAGTTTTTACGTAACAATAACCCAAATTTTTTTGCTATATCAAAATCCGGTGATATTATAATAGTGTCTATAAACCATAAATAAATAACCGTATAGAAGAACGCTTGCATCTCATGCTTTACATATTTAGTATATAATCAAAAACTGCATGGCTCATATTGGAGTTTGGATATCCAACATGACAAGGTATGGGACCGCCTGTAACACCCCACCTCCGCCAGGGTGGCTCTTGCAAGCAACTCTGATTTTGGTGGGGCGTTTTAAAAACAAGGTAAGCATGCATAATGATATAACAAGGCAGGACATGACATATATATATGTAAATAAACAGATCAAGTAGATAGATAAAACAGCGGAAGAATTTTAAACCATTTCAAAAACAAGTCTGCTACATCATAATATCAATTTCCCAAATAAACAAGTCTAGTACATCATCTGAAACTGAAAAGGAAAACATAAAAGTAGCTATCCCCAAAGTGGAAAAACCATAGCGGGCTCAAGTCCAAAGCATACATGAGCTATCCAAGAAAGCAGCTGAGATCCAAGCTAGGCTCCTGTATTCCCTCCCTGAGAACCTGGGGGGGGGGGGGGGGGGAACGGAAGAAAAGAGGCGAAAGAAAACGGGTCAGTCAAAAAGACTGAGTAAGCCCTGCTACGATCAGTCTATAAACTAATAAAGTTAACAGCATGATGGAAACTGAGATGATCATAGATAACAACATACTGGCATGATAAATTAACTACAAGATAGATAGAGGTGTCATCGCATAAACAAGGTTAAGTTCTGCAACACGGTGTACTAGCAAACCAACATAACAGGTATCGATCCCTTGGCCCAACCCAATAACATGAAGTGACCTTAATATAAGGTCCAACCAAACGGTCTAGTCGATCGGCTCCCTATAAGCCTAACACGTCAAGTGTTGATGTCCATACGGCCCACATATGGATGTAGTCAGACTGTGCTGGGTCCACCTTCGGGTGTATCAAGCCCTCGGGTGTCAACCCCAGACACTGAAGCAATAATGCACAGTCTAAACCTACTGGTACCCGTGCCTCAAGTTTGTCCAATACCGGATTACGTGCACGTCCGTAGCCCGCCTGGACCCGCACCGCTGTACCACTCAGCCGTCGCTTTGGTCGCTTACATCAGTCCAGTAATCGTGCCCCGCCCTAGCCCAGCCTCTAGGGTTGTGATGATACCAAACTGGGATTACTGCTGGAACAGACCACGTTGCTAGGGTTTCCTAAGAGGGTTAAGTGCGATTTAACCCTTCACTAATCATGGATTAAATTGGTTAAGTGTAACCGACAGTTCACAACTTAACCCCATTTCAATCCCTCGAACCCCCAAATGGATTAAATTGGTTAAGTGTAACCCCATTTCAATCCCTCAAACCCCCAAATGGATTAAATTGGTTAAGTGTAACCGACAGGTCACAACTTAACCCCATTTCAATCCCTCGAATCCCCAAATGGTTAAGTATTAGTGGACCCTGACTTAACCCTAATCATGAGGCATTAATTAACTTAATTGTGCCTTAACCTCTCACATTAGACTTTGTTGCGGTTACTAGTTAAGCCGGGCGGGTCCGGGTAGCTTTACACCACAACTTGGTCTAACCTCGGGTCCAAGGTACACATGACCAACTTCTCACATTGGGTCCTATTGTTTGTAGCCACTAGTTAAGCCGGTAGGTTCCGGGTAGAATTACGCTACAAACTCAACCCAACCTCGAGTTGGCCACACTTATGTTTTCTAAGTGTCATGTCCACCATGTTTCCAAAACACATTACAAGTTCAACAAATACTTGGGTAGACCTAACTTAATAGGTAAATTCCCAAGGGGTAGACCTAACTTAATAGGTAAATTCCCAAGCTCATGTTTTTATGTCCTTTAAGTTTACCCAACCCCAAACGCAATCCCATCGCTCACATATCGCAATAGCGCATAAAGGATAGAAAAAGGGAACTTGGCATAATCATGACATAAAAGTGTTAGAGCCACAAGTTCAACATGGTGGCATATGAAAGATTCATGTGTTCATACACTTGCATATTACATTTTTAGGCCCAAAAGCATGCATAACATGTTAACATGAACCACATGACCACCCCAAACTTGCATAAGCATACTTGCATACCATATGACAACTTTGCATATCAAACTTGCATAATAAAACTTGCATAACTTATGGCAACTTGCATATCATACTTGCATAATAAACTTGCATAAACAAACTTTCACAACATATGACACTTGCATATCATACTTGCATAAATAAACTTGCATAAATAAACTTGCATAACTTATTAAACTTGCAAATCATAGCATAGTGAACTTGCATAAACATGCATAACTTGTTAAACTTGCAAATCATAGCATAGTGAACTTGCATAAACATGCATAACTTGTTAAACTTGCAAATCATAGCATAGTGAACTTGCATAAACATGCATAACTTGTTAAACTTGCAAATCATAGCATAGTGAACTTGCATAAACATGCATAACTTGTTAAACTTGCAAGTCATGGCATAGTGAACTTGCATAAACATGCATAACTTATTAAACATGCATAACATAGCATAACGAACTCGCATAAGCATGCATAACTTATTAAACATGCATAAATCCCAACTTTCATCACATATTAACTTTAGAGTTTCTAAAATGAAGGTAAGAGGGCTTACAATGCTTATGCGGACTCAAATGAGTATAGCAAATGTAAGAAACCCCTTATGCAACAAAATAAAACCCCAAAATGCAAGCAAACTTGATCAAGACTCCTCCTTTATGATGACAATAGAGAAACAAGACTTTAATGCAAGCTAAAGAGGATCATACAAGCCTAAATACCCTTGTATGCATGGAAATCTCTTAGGAATTTGTTTAGGAATTGTATGAAGAGGGTGGAGGCCATGAGAGGATGGATTTTGACATAGTTTAGATACTAGGATGAATAAATTAGGTTTTAGGGTAGGATTAGGGGCTTATTTATAGAAGATTAGAGTGTTTTTAGCCCTAGGATTAACCCTAGGTTAGTTTAGGTCCGTCAGATTTAGGAACTCTCTAGAACCAAGCCACAAGACCAAGCCCCAAATCAAAATGGTGCGCCAGGCAAAACTGCCCGGCCACCCCGTGTCGACAGGGCAGTCGACACCCTAAGACCCCTGTCGACATGCCTGTCGACATGGGGGTCCTGGCGGGAATTTTCCCGCCTGCGCCAGTTTGCCCTAATTTCCCACTTTGAACTTGAAATTCAAATCTGTTTTTGACATGGAAACTTCTGAAAACTTCAATGGGCCTTAACTGGGTCATACGGACTCCGATTTTCGAAAACTCGGACTCTATTTCGCGTATTTTTCCGAGACGAACGCAATGGCATAGCCCGTTTCCCTTGATTCAGATTTTAGAATTAAATTCTGCCTCGATTTATGTTATAACAGGTTGTTGAAAATACGGGTTGTTACATTCTCCCCTCCTTAAAGGATTTCGTCCCCGAAATCTTCAAGTTAGGAATAACGTATCCTACCATCCAATCATCCATCTACTCAAAGCATCATCCACGAGCAATTATTGTCCTTACAAGATTCTAAATGCTGGATGAACATATGCAGAGGTGTGTGTATATGTACTTATCTAATGCAAATATCATCAATGCGAATTATGTTGGTGAAATGAATCCATATGTATGCAATTCCTAACATAATGTATATCATCTATATGTGTGCACATAACATACACCCATATGCAACATCCATGTGATAACACACAATTTTCATCCATGAATAAGCGTAAACACTCATGCATATGCAATATGAGGAGTGTGCGAGCCGATCTAGTGCCTAATTGTGTATAATGCATCCACGAGCAACCACTTGCAAACACTTGCAACCACTTGCAATCATCAAACATAACATGTCTCAAACACATGTTTCATCCAAAGGATTCTACCTAAGGTTCTCATGACAAGATAAACACGATAAACTAGATAAACTAGATAAACATGGATAGAGAGATATGCTAAAAAGAGATCTTAGAAGATAAACTCCTTTTTGGATTACAAGAAATCCATTCAAACTCTGACATATAGTACTAACCGATGAGTCATAACCCCCTTATGGAGTTTACAACAGAAATAAGATCGAGAGGATATATACAACAGATAACTTGCAAGCAAGCTCCACAGGATAACAAGGATCAAGGATGCACTCTTAAAAAGATATGATGCGCGTATCTAGTCTTCACTGTTCTTAGTCACGTTTCCTTGAGCTTAACTCCACTGTGCTTTGACCGTCTTTTACTTCATGATTTCTTGGCTTCCTAACTCCTATTTCCCACATTCGAGTTGGAACTCATTTCATTATCGCCTCTCGTCTTCCTTTTCTACTTATTCTTCTTTCTGTACACTTGGCTCAAACATAACTGTAACCTCATGATTTCATGCAAGCTCTCCAAAATTCACTAGTGAATCCTGGATCTTGTCTACTTACTATAAAGTATTCCACGCCGCAGAACTTTTCTTGAAAATACCAATCCACGTTGCCAATTTCCCTTACAAACGTGATTTTCTATAACTCATGCTTAATCGAAATGAACCATCCGCCTATGAGTGATAGGCCATCCCTAGATTCAGTTGCCTACCCATGGCTTCCTGTAGGCTATTTCAAAACTGGCCAACTTCTTGAGGGTAAATCGTTGCTGACCATGATGCAGTCCTCTCGCTCTTCACCGGACTGAAATGAGCACTCTTCGTGAGTCTACCTATTATGACCCACCTACCCGTATTCCCTTTCTTTGATCTAGGTGATCTATCCACGTAATCTATCGAGATGTTTTCACATTTCCCTTGCGGAACCTCCAATGGAGGTAATGGCCCGCCGGACTTCTATGACTTGGCCTTAACCTGGTGGCACAACATGCACCCTGAGACCAACTCGGCCACCTCCTCGAGTGATGCGCATCTTCAAGAACCTTTTTTACCAAGTCTTCCACTCGAGGAACACATAATCCCTCATCGCGCCTTAGTCATCCCTTGTCATCTATATCTAGCGAGGTGACTTAACAGCTCGCCTCGAATCAACTGGTCCATGTCTTGACTAACTGCGGGTCTTCTTCCTGTGAAACCCCCTTCCTGATCCAGAAGAGTAAGTCTAAGCTCAGGGAATGCTAACTAACTAGCCAAACGGAGAAAGCTTCTTACTTTAATTGCCCTCCTCAGGGTTTTCCTGTCTTAAACCGCAACAACTTTAGCGGAATCCACCGCTAAACCTTACTTAGGAACTATATGCCCAAGAAATCCAACTTCTTTCCTCCAAAGTGACATTTGGAGAACTTGCCCTTCAACTGGTGGCTCTAAGCGTATCCATCACCTCCTTGAGATGTCTAGCATGCTCTTCCTCGTTCTTTTTAAGGAGATCAAAATATCGTCTACGATGACCATGACAAACTTGTTCAAGGACTCCCTAAACACCCTACCCATCAAGTTCACGTAATATGCGGGTGCATTAGTCAAACCAAGTAGCATGACTAGCCATTCTAAAAATTTCATCTAGAGTCCTAAACGCAGTCTTGTCAATTCCATCCTCAGCCATCCTAAGCTGATGGAATCCGGTAGCTAGATCAAAAGAAAACAGATGCTCCTACAAGCTGATCAAACAAATCATCGATCCTTGGTAACGGTTGTCTATTCTTTTCACGATAATCAACACACAAGCGAAGCAAACCGTCCACATTAGTAACGAATGCCACTAGAGCACCCTACTCGAAAATACTTCGTCTCTGGAAGTTCTTCTCAAGCAACTCCTTGACTTGCTTTCTTAACTCTCCTCTCGCGAGGTCGTGCGCCTAACCGGCCACGAAACTGGCTTGGTATTACCAACCAGATAATGCGGAAATCTATCCCACGTCCAGGGTAACCCCCTTCACTTCACCCAAGATATCAGGATATTCTCGGACCACCCTCACGGATTGCAAACTATCGATAGACGAGTCGAGGGATTTCAAGATAACATAACATGACGGGACCCACAGGGTTACTAGAAATTTCTAGGGTATTACCGAGGCGGATCATGAGCCTCACAACCCTATGCACAAAAACCAAGAATGGCTCCAAAACAGGACAACCATTCCATGCCCAAAACCAACCCATATCCCCTGAAACCGAGAATATAAACATCCCACTAGAATTCTATACTCAAGATAGAAATTTTCAAATCCACCCAGACCACAGACAATTGGGCGGAACCCCCAATTGGATTTGAAACACATACGGGATCATCAACTAGGCTAGTACTTAGGTGCAAACTTTCAACTAGATCAGATGAAATAAAACTATGCGATGTGCCAGAATCAAACAAAGTACGAACAGGGAAAATCAGAACAAGTCTTTCAATAGAAACACTACCTCTATCATGAGCTGGAAGAACGGTGTTGAGGGGATGAACTCGCCCTCCAGATAGTCCCGCACACTGAGTCTGACCTTGCCCTTGTTTTCTTCGGGCAATCTTTGCTGAGATGTCCAAACTCACCACAATGAAAGCATTCGCCCCGCTTTCTCTTCTTCTTCCTACATTCCCTGGATATACGTCCAACTTTACCACAGAAGTTGCATTTCCTATTCTCTCTTGGCTTGTCCTTGCGGTTGTTGTTATTCTTGCCTCGTTTCCTGGAATTTACCCTCTTGCCTTGAGACTCATTCGCCTTGACCTCTTTCTTGTCATTTTTATCTTCTTCTTGAAGTAGGGCCGTATTCACCAAATTCCCGAAAGTCGCCCCCAAAGGTATATGAGACATGGCCAAACCATGTAATGGCTCGTTTAATCCTAGAGCAAAGTGTAGGGCCTTCTTCTGAGCGGTATTAACCGAGTCTAAATCGACCCGAGTCGGTTGATTGAACTTATCTATGTATTCCCTAATAGTCATGTCCCCTTGCTTCAGTGATAAGAACCTCAGTCCAAACCTTCCTTTAAAGTCATCCCAAGTCCCAATTGGCCTAGTAGCGGTGGTGACTACCCACCAACGTGCAGCTTCTTCCCTTAGCAACCATACTGCTAATAAAACCTTCCTGCGGTCACCTATATCAAAGGTGGATAAAAGATCCTCGGTCTCTTTCAACCAATTCCTTGCCTCTACAAAAGTCTCTGTTCCACTAAAATTCTTGCCACCCATCATCTTAAAGTTCTTACAAGTTTTCGCAAAATCCGCTTGTGGAGGCTGAGGGAGAAGAGGAACATCAGATACGGAAGGAGGAGGAGGAACAACGGCCTTGACTGGAAAGACAACATTAGAGACACCCGGGACCGGTGCCGTGACTTCCAAGTACCGACGAAACCAATCGGGTATTGTTACTCCTTTGGGAAAGATGAGATTATCAGACATGCTGGAAACGAAAAGAAAAGAGTTCAAACGAGGGGTCAAAGGATAGTGCTAATGGCTTTTGGGGAATAGCCTTTTAAAAATAACTAGACTTTTCTTTGGAAAATACTTTATACTTGGTTTTGAAAATAGTTTTTCAAAAGTTTTAAAAACCTTTTTATCCCTTCTCGTAAACCATATGCTCTGATACCAAATGTAACACCCCACCTCCGCCAGGGTGGCTCTTGCAAGCAACTCTGATTTTGGTGGGGCGTTTTAAAAACAAGGTAAGCATGCATAATGATATAACAAGGCAGGACATGACATATATATATGTAAATAAACAGAGCAAGTAGATAGATAAAACAGCGGAAGAATTTTAAACCATTTCAAAAACAAGTCTGCTACATCATAATATCAATTTCCCAAATAAACAAGTCTAGTACATCATCTGAAACTGAAAAGGAAAACATAAAAGTAGCTATCCCCAAAGTGGAAAAACCATAGCGGGCTCAAGTCCAAAGCATACATGAGCTATCCAAGAAAGCAGCTGAGATCCAAGCTAGGCTCCTGTATTCCCTCCCTGAGAACCTGGGGGGGGGGGGAAACGGAAGAAAAGAGGCGAAAGAAAACGGGTCAGTCAAAAAGACTGAGTAAGCCCTGCTACGATCAGTCTATAAACTAATAAAGTTAACAGCATGATGGAAACTGAGATGATCATAGATAACAACATACTGGCATGATAAATTAACTACAAGATAGATAGAGGTGTCATCGCATAAACAAGGTTAAGTTCTGCACCACGGTGTACTAGCAAACCAACATAACAGGTATCGATCCCTTGGCCCAACCTAATAACATGAAGTGACCTTAATATAAGGTCCAACCAAACGGTCTAGTCGACCGGCTCCCTATAAGCCTAACACGTCAAGTGTTGATGTCCATACGGCCCACATATGGATGTAGTCAGACTGTGCTGGGTCCACCTTCGGGTGTATCAAGCCCTCGGGTGTCAACCCCAGACACTGAAGCAATAATGCACAGTCTAAACCTACTGGTACCCGTGCCTCGAGTTTGTCCAATACCGGATTACGTGCACGTCCGTAGCCCGCCTGGACCCGCACCGCTGTACCACTCAGCCGTCGCTTTGGTCGCTTACATCAGTCCAGTAATCGTGCCCCGCCCTAGCCCAGCCTCTAGGGTTGTGATGATACCAAACTGGGATTACTGCTGGAACAGACCACGTTGCTAGGGTTTCCTAAGAGGGTTAAGTGCGATTTAACCCTTCACTAATCATGGATTAAATTGGTTAAGTGTAACCGACAGTTCACAACTTAACCCCATTTCAATCCCTCGAACCCCCAAATGGATTAAATTGGTTAAGTGTAACCCCATTTCAATCCCTCAAACCCCCAAATGGATTAAATTGGTTAAGTGTAACCGACAGGTCACAACTTAACCCCATTTCAATCCCTCGAATCCCCAAATGGTTAAGTATTAGTGGACCCTGACTTAACCCTAATCATGAGGCATTAATTAACTTAATTGTGCCT
This sequence comes from Allium sativum, assembly GCA_030737875.1. Lineage (NCBI taxonomy): Eukaryota > Viridiplantae > Streptophyta > Magnoliopsida > Asparagales > Amaryllidaceae > Allium > Allium sativum. The sequence continues at coordinate 422,283,045 of CM060924.1, forward strand.
TAACCTCTCACATTAGACTTTGTTGCGGTTACTAGTTAAGCCGGGCGGGTCCGGGTAGCTTTACACCACAACTTGGTCTAACCTCGGGTCCAAGGTACACATGACCAACTTCTCACATTGGGTCCTATTGTTTGTAGCCACTAGTTAAGCCGGTAGGTTCCGGGTAGAATTACGCTACAAACTCAACCCAACCTCGAGTTGGCCACACTTATGTTTTCTAAGTGTCATGTCCACCATGTTTCCAAAACACATTACAAGTTCAACAAATACTTGGGTAGACCTAACTTAATAGGTAAATTCCCAAGGGGTAGACCTAACTTAATAGGTAAATTCCCAAGCTCATGTTTTTATGTCCTTTAAGTTTACCCAACCCCAAACGCAATCCCATCGCTCACATATCGCAATAGCGCATAAAGGATAGAAAAAGGGAACTTGGCATAATCATGACATAAAAGTGTTAGAGCCACAAGTTCAACATGGTGGCATATGAAAGATTCATGTGTTCATACACTTGCATATTACATTTTTAGGCCCAAAAGCATGCATAACATGTTAACATGAACCACATGACCACCCCAAACTTGCATAAGCATACTTGCATACCATATGACAACTTTGCATATCAAACTTGCATAATAAAACTTGCATAACTTATGGCAACTTGCATATCATACTTGCATAACAAACTTGCATAAACAAACTTGCACAACATATGACACTTGCATATCATACTTGCATAAATAAACTTGCATAACTTATTAAACTTGCAAATCATAGCATAGTGAACTTGCATAAACATGCATAACTTGTTAAACTTGCAAATCATAGCATAGTGAACTTGCATAAACATGCATAACTTGTTAAACTTGCAAATCATAGCATAGTGAACTTGCATAAACATGCATAACTTGTTAAACTTGCAAATCATAGCATAGTGAACTTGCATAAACATGCATAACTTGTTAAACTTGCAAGTCATGGCATAGTGAACTTGCATAAACATGCATAACTTATTAAACATGCATAACATAGCATAACGAACTCGCATAAGCATGCATAACTTATTAAACATGCATAAATCCCAACTTTCATCACATATTAACTTTAGAGTTTCTAAAATGAAGGTAAGAGGGCTTACAATGCTTATGCGGACTCAAATGAGTATAGCAAATGTAAGAAACCCCTTATGCAACAAAATAAAACCCCAAAATGCAAGCAAACTTGATCAAGACTCCTCCTTTATGATGACAATAGAGAAACAAGACTTTAATGCAAGCTAAAGAGGATCATACAAGCCTAAATACCCTTGTATGCATGGAAATCTCTTAGGAATTTGTTTAGGAATTGTATGAAGAGGGTGGAGGCCATGAGAGGATGGATTTTGACATAGTTTAGCAACTAGGATGAATAAATTAGGTTTTAGGGTAGGATTAGGGGCTTATTTATAGAAGATTAGAGTGTTTTTAGCCCTAGAATTAACCCTAGGTTAGTTTAGGTCCGTCAGATTTAGGAACTCTCTAGAACCAAGCCACAAGACCAAGCCCCAAATCAAAATGGTGCGCCAGGCAAAACTGCCCGGCCACCCCGTGTCGACAGGGCTGTCGACAGGGCAGTCGACACCCTAAGACCCCTGTCGACATGCCTGTCGACATGGGGGTCCTGGCGGGAATTTTCCCGCCTGCGCCAGTTTGCCCTAATTTCCCACTTTGAACTTGAAATTCAAATCTGTTTTTGACATGGAAATTTCTGAAAACTTCAATGGGCCTTAACTGGGTCATACGGACTCCGATTTTCGAAAACTCGGACTCTATTTCGCGTATTTTTCCGAGACGAACGCAATGGCGTTGCCCATTTCCCTTGATTCAGATTTTAGAATTAAATTCTGCCTCGATTTATGTTATAACAGGTTGTTGAAATTACGGGTTGTTACACCGCCTACTGATTAGTGCACTCTAGAGGGGATACAATGGGGTTCAACAAGAACATCTTGTAACCCGACCACGCATGACCAACCACTCATTCAACTTGAGTGTAATGAATATATTGTCACCACGGTTTGTAGTGACCCAAAACGTATACCTGCAAGATACAGAAATGACATAAGAAGAATAAATGAAATTTCTCTAGATGGTGACAGTACATGAAACACCCCACCCTCCATTAAGGTCACTCACAAGGGACTGCCTTAACTTTGGTGGATGTTTGTAAGTAAAAGTCACAGATAATACACAAGACAGATATAAACATATATACATACATATACATATACATACATATATATATATATATATATATATAAACAGCGGAAAACATCAGACTTTTATTTCATAAAATACTTGTTCATACAACACATTTCCATAATTGTCTCATAAAAACTTCCAAAACATTACAACATCATTTCTGTCTTGGTTTTTAAATAAAAAAGCATAAAACGTGATTAAAACTGCATAAATCCCCATAGAGTGTGACCAACAGCCATAGCCAAGGAAAGAGACTCCAAACCGTACATCAACTATCTTGAAGATTCTAAAGAGTCTGACTAAGCTGAGTTATTTCCTCCCTGTGGACCTGGGGGGGGGGGGGGGGACGGAAGAAAAGAAGATGAAAGAAAATAGGGTCATTCATAAAGCCTGGTAAGTCTAGTGACTCTTCAGTATGAAAATTACAATAAGGGCATGATAGGTATAAACTAGGACAGGAAAGTATCATAACTAAGTTGAAGTAGTTTTAGATGAATATGCTATCGCACCCCACACTATATCTCTACATGTACTTGTATTATCTTAACTGTCACCCCATGCTGGAGGTAAAGTGATCCCCTTTTCTAAAGATCGGCTCCTACTCGCATAATCATCTGTGTCTTATGGCCCCCAGAGATTGTAGATACCTATGTTGGCCCCACCATGGGGTGTATCAATTCCCATGGTGGCGACCCAACACAAACCTTAGAATTCATAGGTTATACTACTGGTTCCCCCAGTGCCCTGTTTGTCTGCTCCGAAGTGCGTGCACGCCCGCGCTCCGTTAGAACCCACACTGTTGCACCCACCGCCGTCGCTTGGACCGCTTACAATCAGCCTAGTAATCATGCCCCACCCTGCCTAGTTTCAGGGTACCATGATACCTAATTGGGTTACTGCTGAAATGGGTCCCCGTTACTAGGGTTTTCTAATCAAATATGCTAAGTGGTTAAGTGTCTTTATTTACCTAACCCCACCCATCAATTTCATTAACATGTTGAATTGGTTAAGTGTTTTAGTTAACTTAACCCTACCATCTGTCCTTAGCCTTTTAAAGTACCGACCACTCACATTAGAAAGATATTGTTATGGTTACTGGATGTGCCGGTCGGTTCCGGGAAGCTCGGGTCCTTATTGGGCTCAATGCTTAACCACCCACATTGGATAGGTATTGTTGTGACTACTGGACAGCCGGGCGGGTCCGGGCAGATTTACATCACAACTCATTCCAACCTCGTGTTAAGCATATTCGTATTTTCTAAATTTACATATTTGTCTTTATTTCTAAATATATGTAAATTTGTCAACAATTAAATGTTATGGCCCACATTCCAAGTTTAACATTTTTGGTATAAGAATTTATACCGTTCAAATGCCACCAATTTTGGCATGTGACAAACATGCCAATTTCATATATTTTTATGTCAAGTTTTATTAATATCCCCAACGTTACCCCGCTTAAACATTAGGCTAACAATCTTAGCCTAATTTTCGTTCGCATAGTTTTAGCATACAATATTAGGCTACAAACATAGCCTAATTTAGCGCACACAAATAGGCATAAGGGAATTCATAAACATGACATAGGTGTAAACTTGGCATAGTCAATATGAACATCATAGGTGTGAACTTGCAAAATAGCCAACATGAATGTCATAGATGTGAACTTGCAAAATAGGCAACATGAATGTCATAGATGTGAACTTGCAAAATAGTCAACATACATATATGTGAATTTGCAACATAGCCTAAATCAATTTACATATATGTGAATTTGCATTGAAATAAGGGTCTAACTAAATAGGTGCCACATGAATTATCATATGATTTAGACAACATAAGTCTAAACTTGTTTTTGCATCTAGGCATAACATCGAATATCACTAGCACATGACAAGAATATGACATTTTCATAAATATGTATAACTTTATGAAAAGGATGTGAACTAGATCAAATCGCATATCTAATTACAACATGAAACATGTACTAAAGTGGATCTTGACATGGATCCAATTAGGAACTTGCAACTTTTGTATAAACATATGTGAACATAACCATTTAGGCATAAAGATTTCTAGCATAAAGTATATACAAGAGGTTCTAACCACAAACGACCTATATAATCACATAAACATGAACTATAGAACTTACTTGTGATGTTGTTGTCATTCTAAAAATATGATAGGATCAACATCAATCTTAATTATACCACAAATATCCCAATTTCATTCGCAACACAATCATTTCAATACATATATATTAATTAACATCATCGTTACATAATAGCACAATTTCACTTCCAATTTACATCGAATCAAGTCTTAGTTTTATTCTCATCGGAAAAATCACTATACTTACAATGAACGACAAACTTGGATTCTGGATTCTGGATTCTGGATTTGATATGCTTTCCTTTGGGTATACTAACAATGTTTTGATTCGTGTTTTACTTTAGTATTGGCTTGTTTCTATGCTTTCTAATTGACGGCCACTCCTAGTTTGTTTCCAGCAGCATGACGGCTTTAGTATTGTATTATTTGTATGAATTTAGGGTTAGACTTGAGTTGTACTTATAGAATTTCAATCTGATTAGAGCCGTCGATGAAGCTAGAGTGAATCCAGACCATCCATCTCAAGAGAAGCCAATCAGAAAGTGACATGTAAGCCCTAGTGACTCAGCCAAGCCTCAGAATTCGACCAGACCCTGACCAGGCCAGCCAGGGCCTGACCAACAGGTCTTTCTAACCTGGGCGCACTTGGCAGGTGCGCCAGTGCTAAAATTGTACTGGCGCACTTCCCAAGTGCACCAGTTCAATTTTGTTCTGGCGCACTTCCCAAGTGCGCCAGTGCATTCTGACCCGTTTCTGGTTTTTCTGCCCAATTTCGTTCGTCCATATCTTCTTCATACAGTATCCGTTTTACGCAAACTTGGACTCTATCTCAAGCATAATTTCGAGATGAACGCAGTGGCATAACCCATTTCCCTTGATTTCATCATTTAGAATTAATTATACTTAAATTTTTTTAAGTTACAGTTAACAGAAAATTCGGGGTGTTTCATTCGCCCCTCCTTAAAGGATTTCATCCCCGAAATCTTCAAGTTTAGGAGAACGTAAGTCCTAACATCCAATCGTCCATCTACTCAATCAACAAACACAGGCATCCATTGTCCTTAAAAGACTTATAATGCTTTATGATTTATATGAACAGTGTGTGTATATGTCCTTAACTAATGCAAAATCAGGCGGTCTACTGATCCAGTTGACCTCCTTAATGCAAATCATGCAAGTGTCATGAATCCATTATGTATGCTAATTCGTCCTTACTCGTAATTCTACATGAGTGCGCAACCATCAATACAAATGAGACATCCATATGACAACATATCAAGTTTCAACCACATAGAAATATGAATACATATATGCATATGTAGTATGAAGTGACTGAGCCGATCTAAAACCTAGGTTGTGTGTGTATATGCATCCACGAGAAACCACTAACAACCACTTGCAATCACTTGTAGCCATCAACCATAACATGTTTCAAATACATGTTTACATCCAAAGGGGTTTCTACCAAAGGATAAAGGATAATATCGAAGAGATATACCTAAAAAGATAGATACAAGCACAACTTAAGGAAAAAGAGAGGTCAAAGATGTACCCTAAAAAAGAAAAGGGTAGGTCGTGTGTATTCTATCCTCAGTTTCCCAAGTCGCGTCTTCCTCGGCGTCGCTCCACTGAACCTTAATGAGCTTGACTTCGTGGTTGCGTAGATTTTTCATTTCAGCTCCTACGATTCGAGTTGGAACTCTCCTCACAGTTGCTTCGCGTTCCACTTCGTCTTCTTCTAGAATGCTTGGCTCCACCACTTCCGCTGATTCATATAGACATTTCCGGAGATGAGAAACGTGAAAGACGTTGTGAATTCCAGCCAATCTTTCAGGCAGATCTACTCTATAAGCCATTTTCCCAATCTTCTCGATGATAGGGAACGGTCCTACAAATCTTGATGCTAGCTTTCCTGCGGATCCAAAGCGAATGATGTTCCTTAAAGGGTATACCTTAAGGAAAACCCTGTCCCCAACCTCAAACTCAAGGTCGGTCCTTCTTTTGTCGGCGTAGGATTTCTGTCTGTCTTGGGCAGTCTTCATTCTCCTTCGTATCAAGTACACTTTTTATGAAGTCTCTCTAATCAAGTCTGGCCCAAGTATATTCTTGTCAGTGGACTCCCACCAACAAGTTGGTGATCGACAAGGTCTTCCATACAAAACTTTGACGTGCGCCATACCGATGGTAGCTTGGTAACTGTTGTTATAGACGAATTCCAATAAATGAAGGTGATCCTCCCAAGTTCCTCCGAAGTCAAGAACGCACAGTCTTAGGAGATCTTCTAGTACATTATTCACCCTTTCTGTCTGACCATCAGTTTGGGGGTGATAGGCCGTGCTCAAACATAACTGTGTACCGACAGCTTCTTGCAGACTCCGCCAAAATTCGCACGTGAAGATGAGGTCTCTGTCACTCACCATGCTAGAGGGTATTCCATGGAGTCGAACTATTTCCTTGAGATAAAGAGAAGCTAGAGACGAAGCAGTCCTTCTATTCTTGATAGGTATAAAGTGGGCGCTTTTAGTAAGCCTGTCCACTATTATCCAAATGCTAGTATTGCCTCTTCTTGACCTTAGGTAACCCGTCAATGATGTCCATCGAAATGCTATCCCACTTCCATTGCAGGACTTCTAGAGGATGAAGTAGTCTTCCAGGTTTCTTTTGTTCTACCTTGACTTGTTGGCATGTCACGCACTTAGAAACAAAATCTGCCACGTCCTTCTTCATGCCGCTCCAATAGAAAACTCTCTTTACGTCCTTATACATCTTGTCTCCACCTGGGTGTACTGTCATCTTGGAATGATGTGCCTCCTCGAGAACCTTCTTCACAAAATTCCTAGCTTGTGGGATGCATAGTCTTCCATCTCGCCTTAGCCAGCCCTTATCATCGATGGAGTACCTATTGAGGTGACTGGAAGTTTCACCCCTAATTAGTTGATCAATCACATCCACAAGCTGTGGGTCTTCTCGTTGTGCGGCCCCTATCGAGTCTAAAAGAGTGGGCTGTGCTTCTAGGGATGCCAATAAACTAGGTATAAAGTCTGAGGAGGGCCTAAAGTCAACTGGCTATATACTCTAAGCTTTGACTTTCTACAAAGAGAGGGCTTAAGGTCAGTTTCTTTTGGCTCAACACGTCTGCTACTACGTTGCCTTTGCCGGGAGTATAGGAAATTTCAAAGTCATACGAGGCAAGGAACTCCATCCACCTTTGCTGCCTCAAGTTAAGATCTTTCTGCGAGAAAAGATACTTCAACGATTTATGGTCAGTATATAATTCGAACTTCTCACCTAGGAGATAATGGCGCCAAGACTTAAGCGCAAAGACGATGGCGGCCAACTCAAGATCATGGGTTGGGTAGTTCTTTTCATGCACTTTCAATTGTCTTCCACCATAAGCTACTACCCTCCCTTCTTGCATCAGAACAGCGCCTAGCCCCGTACCATAAGCATCCATATATATACTGTGAACATTTTGCTTCCATCTGGCAGAGTCAGAACTGGGGCTGTTGTGAGAGCCCTTTTTAATCGTTGGAAAGCAAACTCGCAATCCAAATCCCAAGTGAATGCCAAATTCTTCTTTGTTAGCCTTGTGAGTGGAGCTGAGATTTTCGCGAAATCCCTAATGAATTTTTGATAAAAAACGGCTAGCCCAATAAAGCTTCAAACTTCGGTTGCATTTCTTGGTGTCTTCCAATCTTGCACTGCCACCACTTTTGCGGGGTCCACAGCCAACCCCTCTTTGGACATTATATGCCCTAGAAACCTTACTTCCTTTCTCCAAAAATGGCACTTGGAGATTTTGGCTTTTAGCTGATGCATGACCTCTTTCAGATGTTGAGCATGTTCTTTCTCATTCTTTGAGAAGATCAAAATATCGTCAACGAAGACTACCACGAACTTATTGAGGAATTCTCTGAACACCCTGCTCATCAGGTCTACGAAATAAGCGGGTGCGTTCGTCAAATCGAAAGGCATGACAAGCCACTCGAAGAAATCGTCTGGGGTTCTGAACGCCGTTTTATCAATGCTATCTTCAGCTACCCTTAGCTGATGGAACCCAGTAGCCAGATCAAGTTCGGAGAAGACCGACGCACCTACAAGCCGATCAAACAAATCGTCTATTTGGGGAAGTGGGTGTCTATTCTTCTTAGTCAGCTTGTTTAGCTCCCTGTAGTCCACACAAAGACGTAGTGAACCATTTTCTTTGGTGGCGACCACCACTGGAGCACCCCATTCCGAGATACTCCTTCTTATAAACCCCTTCTCAAGAAGCTCCTTAACTTGCTTACTGAGCTCCTTTCTCTCCTTTGGAGCCATGTGTCTAACAGGCAGAGCTACGGGTTTGCATTATCAACAAGATATATGCGAAAGTCTATTTCCCGCTTCGGAGGTAAGCCTTTCACCTCTTCAAAGACATCCGGATATTCCCGGACTACTCTAACCGACTGCAAATTCTCAACAGAAGCGTCAAGAGACTCTAGATAACTAAGCATAACAGCATTCAAGGGATTACAAGAAATTTCTAGAGTGTTACCGAGCCGAATCAAGAGCCTAACTACTCTTTTCTCACAATCAAGAATGGCACCATTACTGGATAACCACTCCATGCCTAAGATAAGTCCATATCCTGAGAAGCCCAAAACAAAGGCACTACATCTAAATTCAACACTTAGAATAGAGATTTTCAAATCCAAGCAAACCATCGACAAATAAGCCGAGCCCCCAATTGGTTTTGAAACAACCAAGGGATCTTCTACCATACTAGTGTCTAGGTGCAGGGATTCTACTAAAGCAGATGAAATAAAGTAGTGTGATGCACCAGAATAAAAGAGAGTGCGAACTGGATGATCATACAGATAAACTAAGCTTTCTACAGAAATATTTCTACCTCGTTCCTGTGGAGGTGCCACCAGCGCGTGAACTTGTCCGCCTGAGGTAGATCCAGCCCTCTGTCCCTGCCCCCGCTTCTTTGGGCAGTTCTTAGCCAAGTGTCCAGCCTCGCCACAACTGAAGCAACCACCATTCATCTTTGCCTTCTTCTTTCTGCAGTCTTTTGCTATATGTCCCATAATGCCAGAGAAATTGCACTTTCTCTTTTCACGGGATTTGTTATTCTTTCCGCCTTTCTTGGAGTCTGTTTTCTTAGCCTGTAAACCTTCCTTCTTTTCTTCCACCTTAGTCTCTTTCTTGCCCTTGTCTTCCTCGTGTAGCAATGCCATGTCCACTAAGCTTTCATAAGTCGCTCCCATGGATACATGAGTCATAGCAAGGCTGTGTAGAGGCTCATTCAGACCTTTGATGAAGCGGAGCGCCTTCTTGTGTTGGGTGTTTACTAAATCAAGCCCAAATCTAGCCAGCTGATTAAACTGATTGACGTACTCTCTGATCATCATACTCCCTTGCTTAAGAGTTAGGAACTTCTCCATCTGCAGACTTCTCTCATCTTGGGAGAGGAATTTCATCTCAAACCTTGTCCTGAAGTCTTCCCATGTTTCCACTGGCCTCTCAGCATTAGTGATGTCCCAGCAATAAGACGCTTAATCTTTAAGCAACCACGCTGGTAGCTGTATCTTCTGCCTGTCATCAACTTTGAAGATAACGAATAAATCTTCAGTCTCTTTCAACTAGTTCCTTGCTACCACAAATGGTTCAGTTCCATAAAAGTCCTTTCCACCCATAGCCTTGAAGTCTTTACATGTCTTAGCGAAAGTGTTTCCACGAGGAGGAGGAGGAGGACGAACCACTGCCACTGGAAGAGGAATGTCTGCTGGGCCCGTGCCATTGGCCCTAGCTTCCAGGTACCTCCTAAACCAGCCGGGTACAGGTACTCCTTCCGGAAGTTTAAGGTCTCCAGACACGCTAAAACAAAAGGAAAGGTTCAAAACGAAGGATGGATAGTGCATATGGCTTTTGGGGGATTATGCCTTTCAAAATATCAAAACTTTTCTTGAAAGTGCTTCTTTAAACTTCTTTTTTGAAAATAGTTTCAAATTTTTTTATCTAGTCTGTTAAACCTATGCTCTGATACCAAGTGAAACACCCCACCCTCCATTAAGGTCACTCACAAGGGACTGCCTTAACTTTGGTGGAGGTTTGTAAGTAAAAGTCATAGATAAAACACAAGACAGATATAAACACACACACACACACACACATATATATATATATATATATATATATATATATATAAAAACAACGGAAAACATCAGACTTTTATTTCATAAAACACTTGTTCATACAACACATTTCCATAATTGGCTCATAACAACTTCCAAAACATTACAACATCATTTCTGTCTTGGTTTTTAAATAAAGAAGCATAAAACGTGATTAGAACTGCATAAATCCCCATAGAGTGTGACCAACAGCCATAGCCAAGGAAAGAGACTCCAAACTGTACATCAACTATATTGAAGCTTTTAAAGAGTCTGACTAAGCTGAGTTATTTCCTCCTTGTGGACCTGGGGGGGGGGAGGGTGAATGGAAGAAAAGAAGACGAAAGAAAATAGGGTCAGACATAAAGCCTGGTAAGTCTAGTGACTCTTCAGTATGAAAATAAGAATAAGGGCATGATAGGTATAAACTGGGACAGGAAAGTATCATAACTAAGATGAAGTAGTTTTGGACGAATATACTATCGCACCCCACACTATATCTCTGCACCTACTTGTATTATCTTAACTATCACCCCATGTTGGAGGTAAAGTGATCCCCTTTTCTAAAGATCGGCTCCTACTCGCATAATCATCTGTGTCTTACGGCCCCTAGAGATTGTAGATACCTATGCTGGCCCCACCATGGGGTGTATCAAGTCCTATGGTGGTGACCCGACACAAACCTTAGAATGCATAGGTTATACTACTGATGCCCCCAGTGCCCTGTTTGTCTGCTCCGAAGTGCGTGCATGCCCGCACTCCGTTAGAATCCACACTATTGCACTCACCTCCGTCGCTTTGACCGCTTACAATCAACCCAGTAATCGTGCCCTACCCTACCTAGTTTCAGGGTACCATGATACCTAATTGGGTTACTGCTGAAATGGGTCCCCGTTACTAGGGTTTTCTAGTCAAACATGCTAAGTGATTAAGTGTCTGTATTTACCTAACCCCACCCATCAATTTCATTAACATGTTGAATTGGTTAAGTGTTTTAGTTAACTTAACCCTACCATCTGTCCTTAGCCTTTTAAAGCACCGACCACTCACATTAAACAGATTTTGTTACGGTTACTGGATGTGCCGGTCGGTTCCGGGCAGATTTACACTGTAACTCGGTCTAACCTCGGGTCCTTATTGAGCACAATGCTTAACCACCTACATTGGATAGGTATTGTTGTGACTACTGGACAGCCGGGCGGGTCCGGGCAGATTTACATCACAACTCAATCCAACCTCGTATTAAGCATATTCTTATTTTCTAAATTTACATATTTGTCTTTATTTTTGAATATATGTAAATTTGTCAACAATTAAATGTTATGGCCCACATTCCAAGTTTAACATTTTTGGTATACGAATTTATACCGTTCAAATGCCACCAATTTTGGCATGTGACAAACATGCCAATTTCATATATTTTTATGTCAAGTTTTATTAATATCCCCAACGTTACCCCGCTTAAACATTAGGCTAACAATCTTAGCCTAATTTTCGTTCGCATAGTTTTAGCATATAATATTAGGCTAAAAACTTAGCCTAATTTAGCACACACAAATAGGCATAAGGGAATTCATAAACATAGACATGAAATAGGTGTAAACTTGGCATAGTCAATATGAACATCATATGTGTGAACTTGCAAAATAGACAACATGAATGTCATAGATGTGAACTCGCAAAATAGTCAACATGAATGTCATAGATGTGAACTTGCAAAATAGCCAACATGAATGTCATAGATGTAAACATGCAAAATAGTCAATATTCATATATGTGAATTTGCAACATAGCCTAAATCAATTTACATATATGTGAATTTGCATTGAAATAAGCGTCTAACCAAATAGGTGTCACATGAATTATCATATGATTTAGGCAACATAAGTCTAAACTAGTTTTTGGATCTAGGCATAACATTGAATACCACTAGCACATGATAGGAATATGACATTTTCATAAATATGTATAACTTTATGACAAGGGTGTGAACTAGATCAAATCGCATATCTAATTACAACATGAAACATGTACTAAAGTGGATCTTGACATGGATCCAATTAGGAACTTGCAACTTTTGTATAAACACAGGGGCATGTATGTAAACATAACCATTTAGGCATAAAGATTTCTAGCATAAAGTATATACATGAGGTTCTAATCACAAACAACCAATATAATCACATAAACATGAACTATACAACTTGCTTGTGATGTTGTTGTCATTCTAAAAATACAATAGGATCAACATCAATCTTAATTATACCACAAACATCTCAATTTCATTTGCAATACAATCATTTCAATACATAGATATTAATTAACATCTTCGTTACATAATAGCACAATTCCACTTCCAATTTACATCGAATCAAGTCTTAGTTTTATTCTCATCAGAAAAATCACTATACTTACAATGAACAACGAACTTGGATTCTGGATTCTGAATTCTGAATTTGATATGCTTTCCTTTGGGTAGACTAACGTTGTTTTGATTCGTGTTTTACTTTAGTATTGGCTTGTCTCTAAGCTTTCTGACTGACGGCCACTCCTAGTTTCTTTCCAGCAGCATGACGGCTTTAGTATTGTATTATTTGTGTGAATTTAGGGTTAGATTTGAGTTGTATTTATAGAATTTCAATCCGATTAGAGCCGTCGATGAAGCTAGAGTGAATCCGAACCATCGATCTCAAGAGAAGCCAATCAGAAAGTGACATGTAAGCCCTAGTGACTCAGCCAAGCCTCAGAATTCGACCAGACCCTGACCAGGCCAGCCAAGGCCTGACCAACAGGTCTTTCTGACCTGGGCGCACTTGGCAGGTGCGCCAGTGCTAAAATTGTACTGGTGCACTTCCCAAGTGCGCCAGTTCAATTTTGTTCTGGCGCACTTCCCAAGTGCTCCAGTGCATTCTGACCCGTTTCTGGTTTTTCTGCCCAACTTCGTTCGTCCATATCTTCTTCATACGATATCCGTTTTACGCAAACTTGGACTCTATCTCAAGCAGAATTTCGAGACGAACACAATGGCGTTACCCATTTCCCTTGGTTTCATCATTTATAATTAATTATACTTAAATTTATTAAGTTATAGCTAAAAGAAAATTCGGGGTGTTACAATACACCCTAATGGATATAGCCCACATAGCCATGATGCCTGCCCAATTTCTGTCATTTCCCAGTTGATGAGATTGAGGTTATGATTACCTTTTTGAGAACACCTCATTAATTTTGAATGCCACATCGTCAAATCCATCAAATCACTAATTGACATCCATAAATATACTCTAGGTGTTAAGCTAAGAGAACTTTTCCGCCACCAAATTTGGTATATTTGTAAAAAAATCAACATACGTGATCATCAAGAAATACTTTGTCAAACATTCGTCCATACAAGTCATCTAGGAATAGGTTAAACCGAATTTATCCACCAACCGCATCCTATATAGGAACCACCCCAAGGATTAGTAGCAAGTAGTCCTTGTAATCCGAAGATTTCAACCACGACAGAATCACAATTCATTACAATTCCAGTAACCAAACCAAAGAAATGTAACGAGTAGTTCTTCCACTCATGAAGATCCACGGTCTTTAATGCTCCATCTTTATATATATATATATATCTCTACAAATTAGTTTCAAACGCATAGTTGGTTCGAAATGGTTTTGGGTCTAGTTCCCATCCCTTCGAACTAACTCGTCAAAAAGTCCAATAATATACATTAATAGTCGGGGTTTTAACTATCAACTCAAAAGTATACATTAGTACTTTGGCATCTCAGGTCGCTTTTCATGTAAAACCATCTATTAGAACATTTCATCGACTCTTAGAAATCGTTCAAATCCATGTATAGTTCCTTACTTTGGAAACGTCATTTTATATTTTTCCAAACTCCTTTTGTATTTCCATTACTTTGGATATATATATATTCTCAACATCTCCTTCTAATTACCTTTACTGTTACAAACTAATATCATCTTTCTATAATAGTGAAGCCATTCAAATTGGGGTATTCTGCATACCTCTCAGACCTTGATCGACAATGTTCTTATCTTAAGATATATGCGAGTTCGTAACTCAAAACAAATCCTATAACTTTTATTTACCATTCCATTTTATACGGTCTATAAACCATTACTTGCATTTGGAATCCTCTTTTCAGTCACAAATGATTCCAATCTTTTAGTAAAAACACTTATTTGAAGACCGCCTTCTTAGTTTAAACTTCCTTTATAGTTTCACTTAAAGAATTATATTAGCATTAAATCTCTTTATAAACTCTGTTTATACATTCAGATTTAAAAATCCTTCATGAACCCTTTCCAAATCCATCTAGATTTTATTACAAAATTAATTGCTTTTAAAATAAAAGTAATCACTTCAATTATTACAAAATAATAATTAATTTCACCATCAATGAAAATAAAAGTAGTTAACTTCATTATTTACTTAAAATAGAATAATTAGTTACTTTTAAATAATTAATTTTAATAAAATCAACTTCAGGACAATTATCTTAAAATATAGTTAATTAAGAGATTAACTAACCTTTAAGAACATTAGTTAGATTTAACGATTATTCGGAAAACCATTTCTATTAGATTTATCGAAATAAATTTATGTAATAATCAACTTCAATTAAAATAGTTGACTCGGTCAACTAGTAAACATAGTTAACTCGTTAACTGATTTTCATTAATCCTCTAAATAACTCAATTAATTAATACCATCACTCAATTGTTTTTCTCAATACGATTGTCTTCAAAATGTTAACTCGTAGGTAAATTTCTTGCTTTTAAACTTAATTAAACGTTAAAACAAATCATTTATAACCATAAAATATTAGTTGATAAATAAAACTTATATTTCTAAATAAAAACATAAATTTAAACCATTGCTTTAGTTATAAAAGTAAATTTTATAACTTCGATTGTGTGACACCCCACGTCCATTAATGTCACTCACTAAGGGAATGCATTAAGTTTCGTGAAGCATTATAGGTAACCAGACAAAGAATAATTACAAGACAGATATAAATAAGATAGCAGCGAAAATTTAAAATTTTATTTCAAACATATATCATAATACCATGGTCCACAATACCATGAGTCACAAAAACCATTACAATAAAATAAATTCTGTCTTGCACCATCAGAGTACATAAGATTACAAAAAACATAATTCCCCAATTGAAAGAGTTAAGCCATAGTAGAGACAAGAACTTGAGCCATACTTCAGAAGTAGCTCCTAGCAAGATGATATCTGAGTCCTGACTAAGCCTGAGTGTTTCTTCCCTGAGAACCTAGGGGAGGAAACGTAAGAAAGAAGGAGAGACAAAAAGGTCAGACATAAAGTCTGGCGAGTCTAGTTAACTTTAGCCAGTAAATAAATAAAAGTAACATGACAGGCATATAAAGTGGATAAGAGAGATCAATACACAAATGACAGGTGTGACAAGGTAGAAGGGTAAGATGTATACATTTCTCTAATGATTACTATGCACTATTACTAGTATAACCATAATGAGATGATCCCTTCCACTATAAGGTGGTAGACTTAGGGCATATGTCCAAATATACCCTAACCACTACCCTAATCGATCGGCTCCCTACTTCGTAGATACTCCGTGCCGGCCCCACGGTAGGATGTACCACGTCCTACAGTGGCAACCCCTCACTGATACGCATAGCCCCATATCTACTGGTGTCACGGTCGTCTTATCCCCCTCTGCCCTGCACGCACATGGCCCGGTCGGTTTGCGCCGCCCACACCGTCCTCCACGTTCAGATCTCTTACAATCAGTCAGTAAGCGTGCCCCCTCTCTGCCTAGTACGGTGTATTTTATTTGATACTTACTCCAGGTTACTGATTGAAATGGGTTCCACACAATATGATACAAGCTCTCCCCTTTGTCTTGTATCCCCCACTATGTTTTTCATTGACTATGTATACAACTAGGTGTGTTTAGTTACATAGCCTTATATCAGTTATGCTTACACTAAAAGGTGTCTTTTATTACATAACTTTTATACTTTCCTCCGGTTATGTATACCACTAGGTTTCTTTAATTACATAACCTTATCGGGTTAAGTTTGTGGGCCTATATGTAAATATTACCCACCCCTTCCAAATTTGCTTAACCAATCCACTTTTCCAATCAATTTACTTAACCCTAACCTTATTTCATAATCATACAATCCATATGGATTAGATTTGGTTAAGTAGTCCAATTCATTACCATGTCCATTTATGGTTTATAATGGTCTAGACCTCCCACATTAGGCCCACAACGTGTGGATACTGGATATGCTGGTCGGGTCCGGGCTATCTTATTCCACAGTTGGGCCTAACCTTATGTCTTAGCCCAATTCGTATTTGCATACTTAGACCTCCCACATTAGGTTTAAATTAGTGGCTGCTGGATATGCCGATCAGGTCCGGGCAGACTTCCACCACTAATGCAACCTAACCTCATGTCATAAGTACAATTACTTGTCCTAATTCTACTTACTTGACATTCCACTATTAATTAATTAGTCAATTAATTAATCCTTTCCCTTTTTAGGTGTTAATGACCATTTTAACCAATAATTTGAATTATATGTCCAAAAATGTTCATACTCAAATTATGCCAATTTTAACCCCTTTCCCCCGTTTCCTCACTAGTGCACTCATAAACTAGTGGCATGCCTAGACTAGTCAATAGCCTAGTCATAAACGATAATAGGGGAAATAATGGGAATATAACCAAACTGATCATCTTGGCATAAACTAGCATGATGATAAGGCGAACGTACATACTGGCATAGACATGTAATTAACATCATAACAAGGTGTTCATAAAAATGGTGAACTGGTGGCAGTCACTTGATTCTAACATAACTACGATGTCACAATAAGCACAGTAAGATCTAAATTAGCAGTTTAGATGTACAATTGGTTTAGATCTAACATGATAACACAAGGTGATAAATTTGATCACATAATTCAGATCTAGAGGTTAAAATAGATCTAACACCATTAGAAAGACATTATAGCATGTTTAGATCTAAATATGGGTTCACATGTCCAACTTATAACATATCTAAGTTGATCACAATATGACAGGTGAAAGGTTATTTACATAAAGAGTTAGATCTAACCAATGTTGCAACTGTCCAGATTAACAGATTTACATTCACCACAACATAGTTACAAGTCAACATCCACATAGGTAACATAATAGAATAACCACAATTGCATTGGATCTAAAGGTGTAGATCCATCATGAAATAGTATAAGATTTAACAATAACATAGATTCAAAGTTTACAACATATCCAATTCACGGTCTTTCACAATTTACTTTTCTTTATTTAAACCTAAAAGCAACTAGAAACTCACAGCATTAGGTTTAGAGAATAGAGATAATGGATCTTGAATTTTGGATTTGATTTGCGAAGCTGAATGTTGTATGTCGCTGAAGAAAACGAATCCATCTCGGTTCGCACACCGACAGCATTTGGCTCCCATAATCTCCAATGAAGAAATAGGAGAATTGGACACATATATATAGCTGTAGAACACTCTGAAACCGACTGCCACCTTAGCTTAGGGGTGTCGACACCCCTGCGGGTGGGTCGACCTATAGGTCGACACCCCTTAAGGGGGGTCGACCCCGGTGTCAACACCCCTCTAGAGGGGTCAATTCCTTAGAGCAGGAAATTCACCGCCTTGACGAATTTTTGATTTTCTGGATAGGGTCATCTGACTCATACATGACTCATACGTGTATATATGTTCTTTTGGCATGTATACAAACTTAAAACCCTCATAACTTCGTCATACGGTGTCCGTTTTACGCAAACCAAATGTCTATCTTAACTAGAATTTCAAGTCGGACGTGATGGCGCGTTCCGTTTTCCTTAATTCTGAATATTTAATTAATTATTATTTAATTTATCCTATAGGGTGTTATATATTGCGTCTGTTTACTAATGACAATCAACATCTAAAAAGACGGTTTTAGGTCGTTTGCTGCCAACCACTTAATCAATACTGCCCATTGATTAAAACGCAACAATCGTTGAAATTCAATTCAATGACCAACATCCAATCAACAATCAATGTCCAAATAGGATATAATGTCACTTGGGATAAACAATTCATATGTATAAGTAGAATAAACAAACAACATACAATTTATTTGGGGAATCCAGTTGGGACCCTCCAACATGTTCTTCCCTGCATCATAGTTTATAGCATCATATGATAATAACATATGAAATAATTTCTAATTTAAAACAATAAACAAATGAATTATAAATATTTACGAATGTTGATTAAAAACAACTAATAATCATCCATAGCATCCAAACATCCAATTTATATTATCAATGATAATTTTAATTATATGAATTATACCACATCATAGAATTCCAGAGAGCATGAGAGTTAATTCACCATTTTATTTCCGATTGACGATTGTTGCTTTTTTCATATAATTTTAAACAAATGTTTAAAATTTCATGAAATTCCAGTTGCATCCGATTCCAATCAAACAGCTCGACTGCATAACCTTCATTTATGTGATTCCAATGAATTCAGTTTCGTTTCATTCTGATAACAAACGAACGAGATATATAATATACAAGTTTTAATTTATTTAAATGTTATTAACACTATTATGATAATTAATTAATATTCTAAACCCAATTTATTTACCTAAAATGAAGTACGTTTCTATTAGAAATTATGTGATGGTTGTTAGACATTTGTCAATTGCAAAACTCTGTCTAATCTATTTTACAAGATATGATATTTATTTTAAGGTTCCTGTACGTTTATTCATATGGAATAGCATGCGTTTTATACTTTTCTCATATTCCGATAGTGTCCCATACCTTGTCATTTCTACTTCATTCTTTTGTGAATTTTTTAATAAAGGGCCAAACCCATGCATGCAACCATAATTCACAGCCCGCTCATCCCCTTGTATTCTTCTTCTCATTCAAAAACAACACATTTTCTGAAGCTTTCTTCATGGCACGTTATTTTACTCTTGTGCGAGCTCCACTCCCTCCAACACCGATTTCTTCTCGAGCTTGCTCCTTCACCTCATCGATTCACGTTCAAGTCAAGCGCCGACCCCTACTTCTGACCACCTGTGCTTAACCCACGTCACATCTAAAACACAACAGCAGCCAACACCATTTTAAACTTGTCGTTCACCCACCTCCGGCAACTCAAATAAAAAAAAACATTTACACAACATTCCAGTTTAACTGCACCACAACTCACTGTTTGCAGCCACCACCTTTCCTTCACCCAAACAGCATGCTGTCTATGCACCAGTATATCAAAAACAAATGCCACGTCTGACTCAAAACTGTACCTCCAGTCACCGAAGTCGGTAGACAACACATAGCCCCATTATCTTTGTGTGTGTGTGTGTGTGTCTATATATATATATTTCGAGTGCCTTAGATCTTAGATGGGAAAAAAAATCAAATGGAAAAAAAAATAGAACGAAGCATTGTGTTTTTTTTTGAATGGAAAAAGGAGGTGGTTATCAGTTTTGAAGGGAAGACGAAGCCTTGTTTTCTGGTAGGAATAAAAATGAAACAGTGATAGTTTGTTTTGAATGAAAATAAAATGAAGATACTATGCTTTTATAAGGGAAAAAACGCACATTGCAGAAAAAGAAAAAGGATGGAATGCATCTGAAGGAAGAAAGTTTGTTTCAGGTTTCACATGGGACTGTGAATGGCACATGGTAGTGATTTATATATTTTCCTCTATTTCAGAATGCACATGGTAGTTGCGATAAACAAAATGGGCAGCAGTTGGTAGAAATATTTTATCTAAGGAGACCAACAATATATTTTACAGAAAAGACTAATAATATTTACAGTGTGTAACGCTCGCCATTTATAATTCACATGAGTGCACACGAGCTCCGATTGAAACGAAATTCAAAAATACACAATAATATAATATTTCAGACACAATGGATCTGGTTTCATCAAATTCTGAGATCGTTTGTAAACATACTAATTTAATTTCAAATGGTTAAACCATACGCATTTATATCGCGCACGGTTATAAAATAAATCCAATTGCCATGAAATTGGAAATCTCACAATAAATTATCATTACGGTTTTAATAAAATAATTTTCATTGAAAGCCGAGATCATTTGAAAATTTACAATTCTTAAGTTACATATTGAACTAAATATATATATATATATCGACTTCGACATAACCAAATTTATCAATAATAAATTATTATTAACATATATATTCAAATAGAATTTTATATGATTTCAAAATAAACTCGTTTAGATTTTAAATTCATCATATCCAATTCTAAGTCAAAACAATATAAAATTTACTTAAAACCCTTCTATTTTATTTAATAAATCGTTATGGTTTAGAAACCATTCCATAACGACTTTCTGAAAATTTGATTTGGATATAAACAAAATCTACAACATGAAAACTCATTTTTTTCTATTCGATTAGAAAAATATTATCCAATAGATTTGGATGTTTCTTGTTTTAAAGAATTCCTACTTATACTGGATCCTGTACGAAAATTAAAGCTCAAAATGTTAAATCACAAACTACGACAACGTTATGTGTTCGTTTATATTTAAATTATAAATTATACATTCAAATATCGTTAAATAAAAAAATTCATTTATATGATTCAAAACCAAACTGAATTAAATTCTTTTATATTACTCAATTTACACATTATTGCAAATTCAACTAATCTTGGCTATTTTGGAATTAATATATTATTATATTATATATATTAGTAAAATATAAAAAACCATTAAATTCAAGTAATTTAAATTCCAAAACAACATTTAAAACCAATTTTAAATTTTCAAATAAACGGTTAAAATGCAGGTCATTACATTCCTTCCCCCTTAAAAGAATTTTGTCCTTGAAATTTCTAAGGTAGGAAAAATGTCATAAACTCTTTATCTTTCAAAAATCTACTTTCGTTAACAACATCAGTTTCACTTTATAAATTGATCCAATAATAGGACAACAAAATTTTTATTCATCGACCTTGTAATAACTCGGATTTTTCAGTAATTGAATTTGAATATTTAAACTTGTTTTAAATATTATATTCGGATTATTGATGGATATTAATATAGAATTCATTTATTATACGACAATTGAACGTATAAATTTACAATTATATTAAACAAACTCGTAACTCGTGGTAATTCGTAATATTGAAATATGTACTTCAATTGAATATTCAGAATTTGTTATAAGTCGGAACTTTGTTAAACAAGAAACGTTAGAAACTGTTTAGATTATAATTTCCTAATGAAAGAAAAATTGAGGTTTTATCTTATATATTGTAACTTATTTCAAATAAAATTTTAAAATAGTCGCTATGGAAATCGTTTATAAACAATAACGTTGATTTAATAAATTATAAAATGATTTTTATAGATTTGGATATCGTTCAACTCGAAAAGGTTAATATTGAGTTATAATTCCATATTGATTGGATTTGAAGTTGTATATTATTTTATTTGGATATATACAACAATAATATTGTTTTTCATTTAATTTAATTGTTTCCGAATTTATTTATATTTTATCGATATTATATAAGCCTTAGAAATATCAATTTTTCAAATGACCACCGTTTTCGACAAAACAAATTTTATTGGAGTACATGTAGCTTGTTCTTGCTAGATTTTCAGTTTGGAGCAAATTAGAATTATTCTATGAGTGGGCGATATTTTAAATGTGAACCGATGAATATATTGAAATTAAAATAACATCTTTGTGAAAACGGAGTTTGTTTTCAACGAAATTAATTTCATTTTATCGTAACATCAAGATATGGCGGTGCGTCTATTTTTGTTGTTCTTGGAGTTAGTGTGTATTCATGGAAAATTAAAACGTCGATCGGATGAAGTGGGTATATTATATATTTATTAATATAATCTTATAGAACTTTCCCCACCTTTCTTTAATGCCCAACCTACCGTTCCTTGCAAGCCAAACCAACAATGCCTTGCGATACAAACTTTCGATGCCTTCAGCCCCACGTAACCATGCCTCCCACGTCTTCTCACCTTATATAAACACTGTCATTCCCATTCTTATCCATTTCAACAAATGAAACACAACTTTAAAAAATTGATTCCATACTCATTACTCCGCTAAAAATCATAAAACCAATCATATTATGTCCTAAAAATCATACTCTAGGCCTACATCATCTTGAAAATTTAATTCGCGTCCTTTCCTGGAGCTGTTATGTAAACACCGTGGACTAAGCTTGAGATAATCAGGAGAATGGGGCAAAGATTCACGAATTGGTGTATAGATAGTGATTCGTGAAGAGATACGTGCATGTGGTGATTTTTCGACAAAATTTGAAGTAGGAAATGTCGAACTTAGAAAGTGATTGTACACGACGGTCGATGCTAGAGGCTACGGGAACAGAGGTAGGTGATGTCAGAAGGTTGAGCATGAGTAGAGAAGTGATTTGCATATTTATTTTGAAGATTCACAAAGGTTGTGGTGGTGTCATATATTGCGTGCACCGTAGTGTACATGAGGAGTTGGAAGCTCGTTTGGGGAAGAAGCCGTAGCACACGCAGGTTCGTGGGCATGAGACGTGGGTTTAGGCCCTGATCAAAAGAAAAAAAAGAACGAAGTATGTACGAACGGAAATAGTGTCAGGCGGGAAGGAAAGATTAGCAGGGAGGAAAAAATAAGTGGCAGTAAGGAAACATAAATGTTGAGATTGAAAAAATTATATCGGAGGAGGTATAGTGCAACGTGGGTATGGCAAATGGAAAGTAGCAGGAACATGTGGCCGTGGGGAAGAAATACATGACAACATGGGCTATAAACATGTGATGGCCTATGACAATGTGGGTATGGCAGTTTGGGCTTTAATGAGAAAAAAAATGAAAATGGAAATAACTAATGTGATGGGTACAGTCTACAAAAGGAATGTGGCATACTGGAAAAACAAACACATCAAGTATAGGGTTATTTAAATGTACTCAACTATATGTTTGCAACATGCCTTCTTCTATATTTATAACCATGCTTAATCCTTAATATAATATGGCCAACGTTTTCCCTTTTTTATATAACACATTTATATAACGTATGTGGGCAACATAATTTATAAAGGGATTAACGTTATAAAGATTTGTTAAAATTTTAATTTATTTAATTTAAAATCGTAACCATATAAATTTTATGACGTGCCCGTATGTTGTCAGAATTCAATAAGACCGAAAGTGTTGGAACTACATCAGAAAGCACAACATTTGGAAGCTGATTTGTATAGGGTTGGGCGCATCTAAATGTTCTAATTAAATTGACCACCTGTTTAATGTAATTCAAACAAACTGATTGACAGTGATTGGGAATTTAATGTGAATATAACTCACTCAGTTTACCCCACTTATATTTTATACAAGTCAGGTTTAATTTTTGTGTGTTGTGGCTGTTTACTATTGAATGATTGGTTATTATATGTTCATGTATTGACTGAATAGATTAAATTAAACATTTGTTTAATTTAATGGAAACCCAAATCATCATTTTAACGACTATTTTCAATTGAGGTAACTTACCTTGTTGGTCATGTTTATATTATTATAAATGTATTAATTGAATAATTGGATGCTTGGATTATTGTTATTGGTTGACTGTTGGAATTATTGATTGAACTGCTTATTTCCGTCTATTGAAACAGACAATGAAAAATATACTATCATACTAAATGGATAATTTTATCTGAGGTAACCTATTTGGATGCAGGGAAAAAATAGGTTGGGGAATCCAGCAGGTTCCCTCACTTGTATTGATAATGTTTATCATATATGTTTACCATATTTGGTTGCAAGTGAAACTGGATGAAATAAACCCTTATTGCATGAATTGATATTTTAGGAAACCATTTGTCCCATTCATACCATCGTTACAATAGGAATTTTTTTAGAATCGATTTAAAAAAAAGTGAAATGTTTCCCGATTTATATCTTTTAAGACATCGACTGTCATCAGGCAAATCAACACAGTTTAAATTATAAAACTTATTTTATAACTGAAGTTAAGTTTTAAGTTTTACTTTATATAAAAATAGAAATAGAAATTTAATATGTTATATTGGTTTTTATAAAGTAGATATAAATGATTGGTTTTGATGTTTTAACAAATTTATAAGCGAATAAAATTGTATTAATTTATGAGTTAATATTTTGGGATGATTATTTTTAAGAAAATGATTAAGCAATAATATTAGACTAATTATATTAATCTAATGAGGATAAGTAATTTAAAATCTATTAACCAGTAACTAATGATTTTCAAATTGACTAAGCCAGCGGTTTAATTTGTAATTAGTTATTAATTGGTCTTTAATTAATCTAATGAAATAGTTAGCAAATAATGTTTTTAAATTAATAAGATTTCTTAAATATAAATTATTATTTTTAACGGTGTTAAAAACGATTATTGAATTAATGTTGTTAATTATTGCTTACTAAGGTCGTTAACAATCTATTTTCAGTTAGTAATGAAATGAAATGTTTTACTTTGGTAATGCTGTGTTTATTAATATTAATAATTACTTCTTAAATAGAATTCATTTACGATAATACTTGAGTTTATATGGAGAATTGCAAGAAAATTTTCAGATGTTAATAAGACTTGAACTGAAATCGAAAAGGGATTTCAAAAAGGAAAGGAAATGGTTAATTAAACCATATTTTAAATTAAATAATAATTTGAGATTTCAAAACAAAATCAGTTTTAGAATTTCAAACTTTTATCTATCTTGCGATAAGATCGTGTTCGTTCAAGGTCTGAGAAGTAAATAGAATACCGCAACTCGAACGACCCTCACCGTTATCACGAGATGGTATTGGTTTGAAATGATAAAAGAAATTGAAAATAACTTATTATTTCTATAAAAGAAATATTGTAATATATTTGCAAGGTTTTGAGGTGTAATAAGAATTTACTGAATATAAATGAATATGCTAAGGAAATAATTTATTGAATATAAATAAATGCGCTAAGGAAAGGGTTAACGATATTGAAAAGGAATCCATCAAATTGTTTTATGAATGATAAGTTGAAATAATTCGGTTAATAAACATATATATCTACAAAAGGGACTTTGTTCCCATTATCGGAAAACAGATAATGGTTATTGCAAATATTTTGCAAATGAAATTTTTGAATGAAATGTTCGATATATGGTAATGAGATATTTTTCCATGTAAAATGAATAGTTTTTTAGAATACTCCTATTCGAAATGAAAGTTAATGTTGTGGTTCAATTATTGAAAGGTTTTGACGTTTAATTAATGAATGGTTAATTAGAGAGGCCAAGAAAATGCAGAATACCGAACCAGTGAGTTCATTTTATTTTTATGGTTGAATGGTTGTTTATTTTATAGTTAAATGACCGAGTATCAAAATTTGGCCTATAATTGATTGTTGTTATGGGAAGACCGGGTTCGAATTTGTATTTGAAAACCATTCTGACCAGCAAATACATAAACGTTGAAGATATCAGAAGATGGTTGAGATGAAGTATTTGTAGACCCATAGAATTTCATAAAATGGAAGAACTACTTAAAATCTCTAACTGATCCCTAGAGATTTACTGTGATTCTATCGTGACTGAAATCTACGGATTTGCAGGGACTTCTCGCTACCGATCCTTGGGGTGATCCCATATAGGATGTGGTAGGAGGGTGCCTTCAGTTCATCCTGTTCCTGAATGACTTGTATGGATGAATGTCTGACAAAGTATTTCCTTAAGAGTCACGTACAATGATTTTTATAAATATACCAAGTTTGGTGGCGGAGAAGGCAACTTGTCTTAGCTTAACACCTGGAGTGTATTTGTGCACGTCAATCAGTGATTTGACGGATCTGACGATGTGGCGGTCATAGATATTGTGATGTTCTCTGAAAAAGTAATCATGACCTCAAGCCTCATCAACCGGGAAATGACAAAAATCCAGTAGGCAGCATGGCTAAGTGGGTCATATCCAATTAGGGTATATTGTCACCATCTAGAGAAAATTATTTTTGTTCTTTTTTCGTTTCTATATCTCCCACGAAGTAAGGTAGGCCATAAAACCAAAGGGTGACAATATATTCAGTACACTCAAGTTGAATGAGTGGTAGGTCATGTGTGGTCGGGTTGCAAGTTGATCTTGTTGAACCCTAGTGTATTGCTCTCTAGAGGTACACTTTCGGAAGGTGGTCCCATACATGGTCATAGTTGGAATCCAATATCTAATAAGTGCCATGCGGTTTTTGACTATATACTATATATGTAGAGCGTGAGATGC
The DNA here is from genome assembly GCA_030737875.1 of Allium sativum. Taxonomy (NCBI): domain Eukaryota; kingdom Viridiplantae; phylum Streptophyta; class Magnoliopsida; order Asparagales; family Amaryllidaceae; genus Allium; species Allium sativum. The sequence continues at coordinate 422,309,908 of CM060924.1, forward strand.
AAGCGTTATGCTAGATGGTTATTTATTTGTGATTTGATAGATACTATTATTATATCGCCGGAATTGATATATCAAAAATGTTTTGGGTTATCGTAAGGTAAAAACCGTCCGTGTTTATGTGTGGATTGGTTTTATGATTATCCTTTTTTCAGAGGATTTTCTAAAAGTTAACAAGTTGGATGTTACTTAAACTTAGTGAGTTTGTTCACGCTGGTTCACCAGAATAATTTGTGGCGTTTGTAATGCTCGGGTCAGACCGAGTTTGCCAAGTTCAGGTTTAGAAGCTGTGAATCTCAGAAGACTTGTTGGAGGAGCCAAGATGAATTAATATTTATTCCTCTATGTATTATATATGATGACAGGTTATTATGACTATCCAGATGTATTGAGTGACTAATGTACTCTAATGAAATGTAAGTATTTGTACAACTTGTTTTATAAAAAATATTTCTATATTATATTTTTCCGCTGCGATTGAGACTATGATGTTGTTGTCTTCTTCTTCTATTTTAATATTTATTCTTCTCTCACCCTCTATTTTCTTTCTCTTAACTATCCGTTTTCTTTGCAATTTGGGTTGGATTTGAGTTGTAATTGTCAGCTCAAAGGGTAATGAAAAGTCAGTTCGTCATAGACCCACACGGTAGGAATATTCGATTTAACACCCAAAATTTTATATTTTGCATAGGCGTACCTTTTACAAGCGTTTATTAGCGATAAGCGATAATCTTGCTCAACTAGCATGCGACTATAATTGAACTGGATCCAATTAGCTTCGGAACTCAATCAATAGATGAACTAACTCTTGTACTTATCTGAAACTCATAAATTCCATAACCAAGAAAGTTTCAAAATTCTACATCCATCACAATTACATTCATAATCATCTGATTCAAACATTCAGATAATTTTCTTTAAATTGATTTACACTATTTAATTTACATGATTTTTTTGCAATCTATTAATATTATATAAGTTTAGTTTAATCATGACATTGATTCCCAGATATTCTATTCGGATCCATTACACTTGAATGCACCAACTCAAGTCATTTTTTTTGACTTAAGTTATATTTTGTTTCAAAATCCAAGTTCAATTTCAACTTGTTAGATTCATTTTAAATTAACATATGTTAAGTTAAATATTGGAATTCATATTTCACTTCGTAATCCAATCTGAAGTCAATCCAAATTGACAATATTATAATAATTTAATTTTTTAACTTTTATCTACTTTACAAAATATTATGGAAAAAGTGATATAAAAACAATTTTACAACAAATTACAAATACACGCTCTCATATATACACTCAAACTCAGTTTAGGGCATTACTAACCCCATCTCTATCGAGCTACACCACAAAGCCAAGGTTATCACTAAACCTTAGGCTCTGAAAAAACTGTAACGACCCCGAAAATTCGACGCTCGAATTTTGAACATCAATACAAAACTTGAATTACTTGCCCAAAACCCAAGTATCGAAAATTGTTAAAAAAAAGAAATTAGATGGTAAAAAAAGAATAAAGAATATTAGAATTGAAGAATAAGAAGATCATAGTCTCACAACGAAACGAATAAAATATAATATGTTAAATGATTTATACAAAAAGGAAGTGTATATTACAACATCAAAGCACATACATTTTGTGACGACCCAAATTCCGCAGTACGAAAGTAAGGATAATCATAGGAGCATAACATAATTAAAACAATAACAGATCTCAGATAATAGCAGAACATATAAATCATTGCAGCGGAAATGGAAATGTCACCACAACATAACATCACAGACATCAGAGTACGCCGTACAGGATACACTTAGCAAAATAGATGTCAAAAATAAGGAAAGAAATAAAGTCTCTATCTCCCAGAATACATTAATGCTCAATATTGTCTCAATGTCTCAAGAAGTGAATAAAAAGATAAAAAGAAAAGATTCTTCATCCTCATCATCAGCAAGCTCCAGTCCAGAAAAATGTCCATAGCTAAAAACCTGTCATTTGGCTGCCCATGTGGAAAGAGGGCACCCGAGTTTACAAAGTGAAACAAACTACGAGTCAGCCATGGGACTGGTATGAGAAATCTTACTAAACTAACAATATGGAAAATTGCTAGACCACGCCGCTAACGCGGAACGGGTTTACTCCATTGGATTGCCTGTGCACAAGTTTTATAAAATTTAAGTCAAATACAACGCAATGCTTTTTAGAAAATGAAATCATTATAAGACTCATGTCCCATCACACAATGGAACACAGATCGGAGGAGAGAGTTTTACCTTATAATGATAAAAAATGCTTGATACGTAGAAAATTACATTTTTAATCTAACAATGGAACACAGATCAGAGGAGAGAGTTTGACTCTACCTGGGGTGTGAGGCTCGCGATGTAACGTAATACACAAAGCTATGCCGAAATAGGCTATGCTTTGATCGTCATCCACCAGGCTCTGCTTTTCAACAAAAGCCTCGATCAATTGCATCTTGGCATGTCACATTGACAATTCACGCCATGCGATCGATAACTACCAATATATAACCTTTGAGCTCATGCGTCTCAAAGAAGGGTGTTAAGCAAGAGAATAAATTCTCCGCCTCCACAGATATATATATTAATAGATATAAATTTAATTACATAGAATGAAATTCAATGTCGGACACACATCCATTTACAAGTCCGTTCTGGGTCTGAACGAAACCGGAGTCACCTTATTCCTCGTCCCGTATGTCCAATACGGAAGAGAGGTGCTCGCGTACCCGGACAATCAAGAAGTACATCCGGAAAACTACCACTTTAACCCTTTATTGGTAGCTAGCCAATGCCAGGCATCAGTAGTTATCCTTTCGATGTGAAGATCACCGGTCCTCAATCGCCGTCTTGAAGATCTTCAATTTAGATCGTCGTATAACCATTAAAATGAGTAACTCGGTCTTTTCAAATGATCCCCGCATATATAGTTTAAATCATTTCATACCATTGATGGTATTTAATAACGATTAATCGTTATTTTTATTTAATTAAAAATAGCTAAATTTATTTAACGACGCTTCGGGTCAATGGGCGGCCCTAGCGCTGTTTTTATCAAATTTTGATTTACGCTTATTTTTAAATATAACCGTTGGATTTTAACAAAGTTTATATCATTGGAAAGATCTTCCCAAAGCAGTCCTAATGGTTCCAGTTTTGGAAAAATTCGACGGTTGGATCTTATGGTATAATCGTTTGAAGTTACGGTTGCCGAAACACAAACTACCGCACGCGATTCGTTTAATTTTAATATATATATATATATAAATCGTTTGGCGATTTCAACTATTTTCAATCAATCACATGCAAGCCAAGTACAATCAATATTCATGTTAGAAATTTTACATATGATTTTCTAAATCCTAACTAGCATGATAAAAGTGACACTTTGAAACAAATCATGTTTTAATGTCTAATTCTTTTCGATGGGAACTAAATTATATTGAAAATACATTTTTTTATGTTCACTCTTTTTGTTGAAACCAAATGACAATAAAAACATGGTTTTTTTTTTAGTTCTACTGTTTTTATTTCGTCTAAAACGACAATGAAAATGTGACATTTAAATCTATTCTTTTTATTGCATATAAAATGTCAATAAAAATGTAACATTTAATTGCATTATTTTTATTTCAACTAAAATGACCTTAAAAATGTGGCATGTAATTCTACTCTTTTTTTTATTGTCTCTAAAGTGGAAAAAAAATGTAATTTTTATTTCTGTTCTTTTGATTTCATCTAAAATGACATTATAAATACAAATTTTATTTCTATTCTTTTTATTGTCTCTAATTTGACAATAAAAATGTACCATGTAATTCTATTCTTTTTATTGTCTCTAAAATGACAATAAAAATGTAACTTGTAATTCTATTCTTTTTAATTACATCTAAAATGACATTGAAAAGGTAACATGTAATCCTATTCTTTTAATTGCATATCTAAAATGACAATAAAAATGAGACATGTAATTCTATTCTTTTATTGTCTCTAAAATGACAATAAAAATGAAACATGTAATTCTATCCTTTTAATTGCATATCTAAAATGTAAATGAAAATGTAATTTTTTTAATATATGTTTGTATTTACATCTAAAATGTAAATTAAAATGTCACTTTTAAATCTATGGTTTTATTTGCATCTAAAATGCAAATAAAAATGTCACTTTTAAATCTATGGTTTTATTTGCATCTAAAATGCAAATAAAAATGTCACTTTTAAATCTATGTTCATTCTTAGAATTAAAATTGTGTATATTAATGAATAGATGCTTTGATAAAAATCATGAATATTTTCTCTATTTACAAAAATTTAATTTTGGTGTCACAAGTTCAATAAACAAAAATAAGGATTTTTGTTTAACTAATTTTTCTATTTACCCAATGTCCATTTTTGTTGCAAGTTTAATTATGACAACGAAAACAATATTTTTATTGGATTGTAAATTCTAATTAAATCCAACATTAACGAAAGGTGATATTTTTATTGGATTGCAAAATTCAACTCAATTCAATACAATAAGCAAAGTGATATTTTTATATTTAACTGAAAGTTCTAATTCAACTCAACAAAATAAATAAAGTTATATTTTTATTGAATTGAAAATTCTAATTCAACCCAACAAAATAAACAAAATTGAAATTTTTATTGAATTGAAAATTGTAATTCAACCCAATAAATGAAGGTGAATTTTTTTTTTTTGAATTGAAAATTCTAGTTCAATCCAATAATTTTTTTATTGAATTGGAAATTTTAATTCAATTCAATAAACATACATGATGCTCCATTTTTGTTTAATATATGATTCAAGAAAACATCAACAAAAATGATTTATTCTGATTAACACATCACATATAGATCCATATTAACAACATATCTAAATTAACAGATCTATATTAATACATCACAAATCAACAGATTAACAATTCTAAATTTCATAACATCGCAGATCTAAATCATTAATATACATACAACTATTTAAATGGCGAGAAAAATAATTAAATTGATTAATTTAAATCAAAAATCTCACTATCGTTTCAATTCAGGATCAGATTTATCCAAAACTTTGATCAGTTCTGAATTGGCTTCAGTCAGGATAGCAACATAAATCTTGGTTTCATGATCGTACAGGATCTGAAATCATCCAAATTTGAAGTCGTATGAATTAGTTATGATTTAAATAAGATTAATAATAATTTTAAATTAAATTAATAAAATATTAAAAAGTATTTTAACCTTTCTTCCTCAACACAGATAACGGCCGTGGTTTTCAGAATTTATTCAATTCTAGGTTTCAATTTTGTGAACGAATGGTGCAATGGTTCGAAGATCGGGTGGTGCAGTGTCGGAGAGGGGGACGAGGCGCACGTGCGCTGCAGGTGGGGCCCAGCTCGGTGGCATAGGGAGGTCGGGGCAGCGGTTGAACGACGACAGCTTTGAGGCATTCGTTCTCGAAGTTCGGGCCACTGGAGAATGATCTACCCGTATGAAATTAAAGGTGGTGAAATCATCTACAATAAACTCAACTGGAGTGGGAGATTCTGTTGTGTGGAATGACGGGAATTACTGGAGAAAGTATGGAGCATTTTCGGCCATGGAATTGGAGGGTGGCGGCTGGGTACTGTAGCTTTAGGGTTTGGAGAAGATGAATGTATTTTATAATATTTTATTGTTAATTTTACAAAAATCCAGAAGTTTTAAACAATTCCAATTTCAGTCCATCCAGAGTTGATCCTACCCAATAGCCCCCGTTACGGATCCAATAGGCTAGGTATCGTCAGTCCAAACGACTGTCTGTGGCCTGAATTCTTTAATTTAATATTTGAATCATTTATTTAATTAATTTGATCATACATTTAAATTCACCGGGGCCACATACAGACTCTAAAAATTCCATAAAAATCATTTCTGGCTTTGTTTTGATCATACGTGAAACGACCCAAACTTCCCAGTAAAGGAAGGCTGGATTGCCTTGAGAACAACACACATCAGAACACAAACTGAAGAATATTTTATTGCTGATTACAACAATTACATCAGAGTACAAGAATATAACAGAGTATGAACTTATGATGTATATTGGAAATACAATAATATCAGAGTTTTAAATTACATTTAAATAGCAGCGGAAAAACAATACAAATATACAATTGGAAGTGTGACGGCAAGGAATTTCGCTTGATCCGAATCAGTCGTTAAACGGATCTAGACTGTTCGAAACCCCTGATCGTTTGAGAACATGACAAATTGGAACGTAGACAGAAGAACATTTCATTGCTATTACAACAATTCCATCAGATACAAGAATATACAGAGTATAAATAAATTACATTCGATAAATATCAGAGATTACAATAAATTACATAGCAGCGGAAAAATAATACAAAACACAACTGAAAGTAATACATGGATACAGAGCTTTCCGAGCATCGTTCCAGCTGTAAATCAGGATCCTATGAATATAAATCTGCAAAAACCAAAACTACTAGCTGCCTGTGTCGAAAATAGGGGCACCCAGAGTTTAGGTTAAAACAATAAACTCCAGGTCAGTCATGTGACTGCTGTGAGAACTAAAACAGTTATTTAAAGCTTTACTTTAAAAGAGAGTAATTCAAGGGACCACGCCGTATAACACGGAACGGGTTTCCTCCCAAGAATACCAGTGCATAGAATAGATAGCGCAATGCTTTTTCGAAAAATGAAGCTATTATAAGACCCAGGTCCCATCACACAATGCAACGCAAGCCGGAGGATAGGGTTTTGCCTTATAACACCAAACATGCTTGGTACGTTTAAAACAAATCATTTGATACTATAATTAGTGTATAGTGTCAAAACAGTTTCAATCATAAATATAAATCATAGGCGGCATGAATGTCCCATACCACTATGTCGCCATACTAGTTCTACAATTAAAACCACAATATCACGTATTGGAAATTGGATTCCGTCATGAGTCGAGGCAAGGGGCAAGCTCCTCTCCGCGCTCGAGACACTCTAGCAAATGTCTTAGGACTACACACTCTGGGCAATCCTGGATGCTTCAGGGCCGGTCCTCACTTACGTTAGAGGATTAGTTATTCCCGAACACACGTTTCCCGGTCCTTATAGACCTATAATCGAGGCGCCTCATCCAACAACCACATAGGTGAAAAGTATATAAATGTCAGGGCTGGTAAGTCACTGACACCACCAAAGCTAAAAAGAAACGTCGTGCTCTCCCTGCAGTCTGTATCCCGTTTTTAACTCATACCGAGGTGTGAGGCTCGCGAATTCACGTTATACACAAAGCTGCCACATAGGCCGTGCTTTGATCATCAACCACAAGACTTTTCTTTTCAACAGAAGCCTTGATCATTGCATTTTAGCGTGCCACACAGGCAATTCATGCCATGCGACTGATGTCCATCGATATACAACCTCTGAGCTCGTACGTCTCAGAGAAGGGCGTTAAGCAAAAGAAGAAATTCTCCGCCGCCAAACATATGTATATTTAATAGAAATCAATCAACACAGAATAAAATCCCATGTTAGACACACAATCCATTTACAAGTCCGTTCGGGGTCTGAACGAAACAGGAGGCACTTTCCTCGCATATCCATCCATCTCCAAGTACGTCTGGACGACCACCAACTATTTCCATCCTCTTGGGTGTACTGCCCAATCAGGATCGTCAGTAATTATCCAAACGATGTGAAAACTTCCGGTCTTCAACCACCGCCTTCTTCTTCGACTTATCGTCGAATCGGTTACTCAGAATGGGTATAAACCCGGACTTTCCGAACAACCCGCGTATATTAAAACGAATGTTACACAAACACATCAAACGCCTCATTCCAATTCAGAATATCCTTTTATTCACGAAATCACATTTTTAGGGAAAGGTTCCCATTAATTTTATCAAAGATAAATTCTTCTAAATTTATTCTTTAATCTTCTTTTGGATATCATTTCAAACCAAATTATGGTTTTTCAAACTAGTCGAGATTAGCGAATCACACCGAAGTAATTATTTGTTTTATTTCCCAATCCCAACCGATATATCCCATGAAGCAAAACTGGTAATACTCCATATCAAACTATGGTGTTATCGGTAAAATTAATTACCATTTCACGTTCAAATCTAATTAAAGATTTAACTATCGCTTTGGAGCAAAAATGGCGATACTCCATTCTCGCTCATTTCTAAATTTGATAATTTAGATTATAGATTCACATTTCAATCTAATTGCAGATTCGTTAAAACTCCTTTTACTGGGTTAAAGAACTAGTGTTATTTAAAACACAGTTCACGACAAACCCAAATCACATTCTATTTATTATCGGGTTAAAGAACTAGTGTTATTTAAAACACAGTTCACGATAAACCCATTTCAAATCCATTTAAATGTATTAGAAATTCCGATTATTTAAAACCCCTTTTTAGATCTAATTTATTTATTTAAAAATAATTAGGTTTTAAATTTAGTTCAAAACTAGTTCATTTCAATAAAAATCCATTTTTATCTTTTCAAATATGGAGTTATTCATCCTAATTTTTCCCAAATCATTTCTTATGATTTTACACAAATTATTACTATTTTTAATAATTTTATCAAGGCCCGCACAGTCGATTTCCATCAACGGCCATCGAACTGCACTTACAGCGACCTTTTTCAAATTTGATTTGGACGTATCTCCAAATCCAACCGTTAGATTTAAAATTTCTAATATTCGTTAGAAAGCTCTTTTCGATACGAACCCAAAGGTTCCGGTTTTAGGAGAATCCGACGTTCGGATCACCCGTAATGTCTATTCGAAGTTAATGGTCGAAATTCGCGAACTACCGCGGCGCGGCGCGTTCTATTCAGGCCATTATAATATATATATAATATATAATATATATTTCGTCGATTTCTATTTAAAACGAATTCTATAAATCGTTTTAAATTCGTTTCAAAAACAATTTCAACCTTTGTTTCAAATTCAAATCAAAATTGAATTTTCTGTTATAAATCCTTTTTACTTTCATTTCTATTTAATTTCAATTCAAATCGATTTTTAATTCGATTCGCATTCCTTTCGTTTTCTATTTAATTTAAATTCAATTCGTTTTCTATTCAATTTGAATTCAATTCGTTTTCTATTAAATTTGAATTCGAATTCGTTATATATTCAATTCATTTCAATTCAAATTTCAATTCAATTTGAATTCATTTCGATTCGTTTTCCATTCAATTCGAATTCGTTTTCAATTTGATTCAAATTGGTTTTCTATTCGATTTATTTCAAATTTCATTTTAAAATATTCGATTTCGAAATCACTTTTCAATATTCATTTTAAAATGAATAAAATCGATATAAATATCGTTCACGTCAAAATGGCGTCAATCTAATCAACACGGCTTCATATATTTCTATTTTCAAATATTTTATTTCAAATATTTCCTTTTCAAATTTCGTTCAACACATGACTAATCTCAACGGATGAGTACTGTCAACACATGAACCTTTATTTTATATTGATAAAGAAGTAAATTTTATTATTAAAATATTTCGTTCAACACATGACTAATCTCAACGGATGAGTACAATCAACACATGAACCTTTATTTTATATTGATAAAGAAGTAAATTTTATTATAAAAATATTTCGTTCAACACATGACTAATCTCAACGGATGAGTACAGTCAACACATGAACCTTTATTTTATAATATTCTTTATTTTTCAAATTGGAATGAGGCCCAATCAATCACCATATGATGTTAATTATATGGATTTTCATACATCACACGTATATAATAGCATTGAAAAATAATCAACCATCAACCAAAGTGCACTACACTGTATAAGCATCAAATATAGATATAACGCTTATAATAGCCTATCAATCAATCGATCGACATATTTAATCAATCAGGATGAGTGGACTTCAAATTTCATCCTAACACCCGTGTGGGGTTTCAAACAATCAAACACAGATTTTAGTCGTGTAGTTGGGCGATGTGTAAAATTTATCGTCCCAATCAATGTCCTTCAAATAGGTGTACATAAACAAACCGTCCGGTTTGTAAATGGATATTTATTTATTCACATTCACCATATTCATATTCACGTTAAAAATTATATTTTTAACGATAAAACACTTTATTTTAACATATGAATTTCTATTCAATTCATTCTTTAAATAAAATGATATTTTTATTTTTCTAACATATTTTAGAAAATTTCGGCGGCATAACGGCATGATACTAGAAACGGGACGAGGCCTAGCCTTATCCCCGGTCTAGTGAAGGCCCACGCCATTCACACATCAATCAAATCAATTTCATTTCACCAAACAATTCAATTCAATTCAAATAATCTAACCAACTACACAACCAAACAATTAAACAAACAAGCTATCCATGGTCTGTGGATGACGATTGTCGGGTGCTACTAAATACCGTCTGCATCCTAATATATATATATATATAACTAGAAAAATAAAATTAAGGAGTGAGAAGTTCTCACCTTTGGTTTCCACTCCGCCAGTTTTATTTTTTAATCTCTGGACGGTTTGAATTCTGTTCGCTTCCAGACGATTCCATCGCAATCTGTTTTCAAGCGGTTGATATTAAAATCATATCTTCAATTTGCTACATATACAAAAATCACATTTTTATATTGTTGTTCATATAATAAAAACCATATTTTTACTTCGTCACTTCACCATAAAAATTATATTTTTATAACGCTACTGTAAATATAAAAATCACATTTTTATTATAACGCTATATATATAAAAATCGGATTTTTATTTCAAAACCATACATGTAAAAATCGGATTTTTATTAAAGAAACATGTTTGTAAAAATCGTATTTTTCCTTCGCTACTTCATAAAAAAAATATCACATTTTCATTTACGTTATGTATGTATGAAAATCCTATTATTAAATTTCTAATTTTATTTTAAAAAAAATTCTAATTTGTTATAAAAACATCGCTATTTTTATTTCTAAAAATCAAAGCTATTTTTATTCTTCAAACATAAGGTTCTTTCTATATTTTCAAAAATAATGTTCTTTTTATTTTTGCTTCATATAATACATAAAAACCATATTTTTCTCGCTTCTTCCTACGAATAAAACTCACTCCCCTTCCGCCTTATCATATGAATAAAAACCATTCCTTTTTCGCCTTTTCATTTTAATCAAAATATAAACTTTTATAGTAAAAATATAAACTTTACTTGTTAATAAAAATATAAACTTTATAACAAAGCAAAGAAAACTGATTTTTTATTATTATTATTTTTAATCTAATTACATTAAAACAAACAAATATAAACAAAAAAATAAAAAGCTCACAGCAGTTTCTTCAAGCCAGAGGGGAGGAAAGCTGTTGTTGTCGGCGCAGGAAGCGGAGGAGGTGGCAATGGCGGTCGGCAGTGGTTGCAGGGTGGCTGGGCGCGGGTTTTCGGGCTTCCAAAAGAGGGAGCGACGGTTTGGGGTCTCATCGGCAGAGGGGGTGGCGGCTAGACAGGCGGGGTCGTGTGGAATGGCGGCGCCGCGGTGGGGCACTCCAGCGGTGGCGCGGTGGCCAAGGGGGGCGGGCGGTGGCAACAAGATCAAGGGAGGAAGGCGGCTAGGGCTGAATCGGTTTTTGGTTTTTTTTCCTCTTTTCTTTTTCTAAACTGACGTGGAGATAAGTGAAGGAGAGGGAAAGGGGGTTGACCCCATTTATAATATATATTTAATTATATTTAATTTTCATAAAGTAACCTTTTCATTCGAACTCAGAATCGAACCCACCGACTGTCGTCCATAGCTCATTCCGAACACAATGGAATATGTATCGTAAGCTGATTCGACTGTTTCGATTAGTTTTCGACAAAATCAACATATAACTCTATATATGAAATTTGAACGCGCATTTCAATTTACTGGGGTCACATAATAACTCGAAAAATTTCCAAAAAATATTTTCTAGCTTCGTATTGACGATACGGTCCTAACAAAACTAGTTTCGTCGAATTCTTAGACCGTTGGAAAAATGGCCAATTTCCAGTCGATTAAAATCAACTGAAACTGGTCAAACGCGTTTTCTTTTGCCACGCTCACATATTGATTCGAAAAATTATGAAATTTGGAATCTAGCAATAATTTGACATCACGGACTCAACAGAAGTGGTTTCGTCGAAATCCGAGGTCGTTTGCAAAATTCCCATTTTTAAGGGCCTGAATTCCATAGCGACTATTCAGAATTTTCAACTGGACATATCTTTTGACTCCCGCTTTGAAATCTTGATTTTTCGGATTCGTTGGAAAGATATTATCAATTAGATCCTATTTTTTTTTGATGCAAAAAAGGTAGTGAATCGCTAGATTCACGCCTTCATTCATTCATTAAGCATAAAACAAGTACAACGTGTTCAGCATACATAGAGCTATCTACTAGTTACAATAGTTACATATATTTACATAAATATGTACAATCAAAATACATGCACGCAGGCATGTTTACATAGAGCCCAAAATTTTTATGAAACTACAGCAAAAACAGCATGCAAACCCAGTAAAGTGAAACATGGCAACATCAAGCTCTGCTACCACGGGCCCTGTCCATCACTCTAGCTCCGATTGTGTCAACAAACCTGATTTCTTCCTTGCCTGACCAAAGAGAAACAGAATTAAGTATGCGAAAAATAACTGAGTTGGGCTGTTTCATTTTGCATTTAAACTTTCGTGAGTTGCGTTCATGCCAGAGGATCCAAACATAAGCAAAGTTCAAAAGACCAAACATATGGCGCATGTCAGTGTCAGGTAATGTAATAATAGTGCTATTCCAGAAAAGAAATTGGTCAGAGATGAAGTAAGACCAGTCTAAGCACATATTAAGGCTAACTAAACACTTCGTCCACACGTAAAAGGCGAAATCGCAATCAACAAAAAGATGCTGATAATCCTCGTCATCGTCAGTGCAGAAAACACATCCCCCAGTAACATGAACACCTTTTAGCCGTAATCTTTTCACTGTATTGAGCTTGTTGTGCATGATCATCCACATATGTATCCTGACCTTAGCAGGTACGGCCTTAAAACTCCACATTCTCATGAATCCATCGTACTTTCTTCCTGCGAAGTTCATCAACTTATAAAGTGCACTCACGCAAAAGTTACCACCAATCTTCCACACAAAGTCATCCTCCTCATTGCTATGAAGGTGTACATCTTCTAACAAACGAATTAGGTCACAAAGTTGCAGCAGAGCATTACCAGCTACAATACGATTGAAGGACAGGTTCCATTTAAAGTTGGCAGAATTCGCATTAAACATTGCACAGACTGGAGCACTTTTGTTGCATGCAATAGCAAACAGATCGGCAAATTCATTACGCAAAGGGATAGGAAGCAACCAACAGTCATACCAGAAAGAAACGCTTCGGCCGTTTTTAACTACAATCTCAGTCCCAATCTTCATCCAGTGAACATTTGCCATAACGCCACGCCAGAATGTTGAGCAATGGGAAACGTCCGCATTCCAGTCAAATCTACCACCATAGCAAGTGTTTAAGATCCACTCCTTCCAGGGAACTTTCTTTTCGCTAAGCATAATCCAAAGCCATTTACAAAGTAATGCAGAGTTCATATTTTTCAAGTTGATGACACCCAAACCTCCTTGATCTTTGGACTTGCACACCTGATCCCACGACACTAGACAGCAGGCTTTGCGCGTGTCCTTCGTACCGGTCCAGAAAAAATTCCGACGAACAGCATCAATCTTCTGAACAACCCAACCCGGACAAGAATAAAAAGAGAGCCAATACAAAGGGATAGCCGCCAAAACCGAGTTCACCAGCACCAGACGTCCAGCCCTTGATAGACAATTTCCTTTCCACCTCGCTAATCGCCTGTCCACTTTATCACTCACATATTGCCAATCACTCTTCATCAATCTCTTTGGACGGATGTAAGCTCCAAGGTATTTGAGAGGGAAAGAATCCGCCATGCAGTTGAGCATTTCAGCGCATTTCCTGTTCACATCAACGCTACAACCCAAAGTGTAAACACTGCTCTTATGAAAATTAATCTTTAAGCCAGATAAACTTTCAAAAGCATAAAGCAAAAATTTTAAAGAGGCAATATTCGTGCAATCAGGGTTGCAAAAAATAATAGTGTCATCAGCATATTGTAGAGAATTAATACCCCCAATGATGTGATCACGCCCAAAGCTTTGAATAATCTCATTAGAACTTGCCACCTGAAGGATCCGACAAAAGACATCAGCAGCCAAGTCAAAGAGGAGTGGGGAAAGCGGGTCACCCTGGCGCAGCCCTCGCTTGGATACAATAGTTTTTCCAGCCACTCCATTCACACAAATATTGGATCTGCTTGAAGTTAAAATGCAATGAATCCAGTTTAGCCATTTACACGGAAAGCCTCTCGCGCTAAGAAGATCCATGATAAACTTCCAGTCAACTGTGTCAAAGGCCTTAGCGAAGTCCAGCTTCAGGATTGCGCAAGGCACATTATGTCTATCACTATGGGAGATAACTTCCTGGACAAGTGCCGCACCATCAAGAATGAATCTTCCTCTAATAAATGCTGTCTGCGAAACATCAATCAGGTTGTCCATCTTCGCTTTCAGTCTGTTTGCGAGAACCTTAGTGATCAATTTGAAACTACTATTCAAGAGACTAATAGGTCGAAAATCCGCAGCCGAGACATTTCCTCCTTTCTTAGGGATCAAAACTACATTAGCGTATCCCAACATGTCCAATCTCAAGGAACCAGAATGAAATTCTTTAAATATGTTAATAACATCCTGTTTAATCACATCCCAATATTTCTTATAGAAGAAATTTGGAAAACCATCAGGGCCAGGGGCTTTATCACCAGGCATTTCGTTTAAAGCCGCGACGATTTCCTCTTCTGAGAACTCCGAATCAATGCCACTAAGATCAACAGACGAAGGATACAGCATCTTCCAATCAACATTCACACGATTCTCAATGCGTTCACCAAAGATTCCCTTATAAAATTCAGTAAAGACCTCCTCTATCCTTTGGTGATCACAAATTTCAACTCCGTCTTTCCAAATGCTACATATTGTGTTAGTACGCCGTCTACCGTTCGCTACTTTGTGGAAATAACTTGTGTTACTATCACCAAGCTTAAGCCACTGAGTTCTCGACCTCTGTTTCCAAAAATTCTCTTCTTGATCAATCACCATTAGGAGCTCCTTTTCTTTAGATTTTAACAAGGCACGCTCGGCCTCACTTAGATTACGCCCTTTCTCAAGCACATTAAGCTCCATAATCTCAGATTCAAGTCTCTGCTTCTTAACTCTGATGTTTCCAAAGACTTCTCTATTCCATTTGGCTAAAAAATTACGCAAAAGTCTCATTTTCCTACAAAAATTGCTAGCTGCATCACCAAAGTTGCGAAACTCTACCCACTTCTGGCGCAACATCACATCAAAATTTGGTTCAATACACCACATATTTTCGAACTTAAAAAAAGATTTCCTTCTATAATCGATGTTAGTGTTAAGAACAACCGGGCAGTGATCAGAAATAAGGGAAGTAAGACCTCTTTGAAGAGTTAGGGGGTGCAACTCATCAAAAGCAGAATTAATGAAGAAACGATCGAGTCGAACTAAAGTAGGAGGGGTCCTACCGTCAGTCCACGTATATTTTCTATTAGTCATGGGTAGGTCAATAAGGCCACAGTTTCCAACAAAGTCACTAAAATCGTTCATGTCGCCCAAGCCAGCGTTTTTCACTACATTACGTTCAGACATAAATCTTGTAACATTGAAGTCGCCGCCAATTACCCAGGGACCATACATGAGTTTATAAAAGTCCAAACCCTCGGCCCATAAAGTCATTCTTTCTCGTCTTGTATTGGGTCCATAAACATTAGAAAAGAAGTAAAGTACATTTGTAGATTTACATTCCAGGGCCAAATGCAGACAGTAAGTTTGTTTGATTTCTTGCTTAAGCAACCAAGAATTACTATTCCAGCCAGTAAAAATGCCACCCGAGGTTCCCACAGCAGGTATAAAGGCCCATTCATCAATGACACCCCACCCCAGACATTTGAAAATAAATGGTTCAGGATTCTCAAGCTTAGTCTCTTGAAGCATAATGATGTCAGGTTTTACAGACTTGAGGTAATTTTTAATCCTAAGGCGCTAATCAAAAGTTCCTAGGCCTCTAACATTCCAAGTGATAATAATCATGTTGAACCATTAACCCTCTCATTTTCTTTATTCTTAATATCACTTATCACATCATCATTTAACACAATACCAGATTTACTTGCAATATCATGAAGTTGATCACTAGACAAAGTATTAAGTATAGCAGGAACAAAAATTCTACCTGCCAAAGGATGACCCATCCCACGTGCGCTGCGACGTAGCATGACCACACCATGGTCCATTGCACGCTTGCCTTTACCACTTGTAGCCGAGCATTCCCCTGAGCTGGTTGGGGCCAGCGCCAAATCCCCAGCCAAATTTAAGTCCTGTGATTCGTTGTCCATGACTTGTTCATCCACCGCCTCCCTGGCGCCTTGCATGTTGCCTCCCTCCCCAAGATCTTGCAAACCTACTCCATCATTTTCATTTTCGTTGACGGCGATGATCTCTCTGGAGTTTGCACCCACTCCCACAATGTTGCCAACCTCGTCAACCTCTACTGCCACCCCATCATCAAATCGAACCACATAATTATCATTATTCCTTCTTGCGAAAACATCCCCTTCTCCTTCAATAGCCGAATCTGCCACCGAAGCAATAACTTCCTCCACATGCATTTTGGCACCCCCATCCTTGCTACTCAAAACTTTAAGCTTCCCCTCTCCATAGGTTGCAAACACCCTCTGCTTGAAAAGAGGAACATTGATTTTCGGCGGCGAATCTTCCTCGCATCTTTCAATCTGCACAACATGGGAAAAACCTTCGATTGGAATTGCCACTGAATCCGGCAATGGGGTGCCAACCTCCTTTGTAAATTTGGCACGCAAACAAGTATAATCCACATCATGAATTGCACCGTACTGGACTCTCTCCACGTCTCCATAATCTTCCAGAGCTGTTTGGAGGACGTCAAGTTTACGACATACTAGCGGGGCATTTTTCAAGAGGATCCAAAAGGTTTCCTTCTCCCTCGAGACACTGCCGAAACGTGGACTCCACCTCCTCAGGTTAATTCTCCCCATGGTAAAATTGAAGTTGTATTGGAAGTTTACTGTCAGCAGATGCTGTGGGAACCGAACAACAAAGACATCACCCATTCGCTTGACGTTCCAGTCCCAGGATGGGGCACGACGGCCATATCTGGCTTTCAAAATCTCCTCAATCTGCCGTATCGAGAAAGATCCACTCACAATAGAGATGATTACCATCGATCGAGCCCAATCAAAAGAATTTTGGTAGCGATTAGCGGAAATTTGTTTTCTGGATCTTTCAGCCATTTTTGGGGGTGGAGAACGAAAAGATTTGCAATTGAAACCCTTGTGCCCTGTCTTATGGCATTTAAAACAAATAACTGGATTTCGACATGATCTCGCCCAGTGATCTGTCGATCCACATCTGAAGCAGCCATTTTTTGATTTGATATTATTGAGATTTTCATTATAGCTGTGGAGGATGCGAGGAGACAGTTTTGACAAAGGTCTTTTATTGTTTAAAAAAATCGGATCTGGATTTCGCTTTACAGCTGGCCTGAGCAGAATATCCTTAAAAGATGGATTAGTAGAAACGTTTTTAACTTTATCATCTTGGTCAACGTGTAAAGAAGAGATTTGAGAGGAGAGAGACGATTTGAGAGAAGAAAAAGCGTGTTTTGAATTTTCGAAAAGCGATCGCCATGACGTCGCCATTACCTAAACTTTCATTGAGAGATTAATATATTCAATTAGATCCTATTGTTTTTGGTTTCACTAAAATCCGGATTGTTTTACACCCGGTATGTTCAATTGAAGTTTGAAATCGAATTATCGAACTACCACGCCATTTTCAATTCCTATTTATAATTATTTAAAATATTTATATTCTAACGACGACGCTTATAATATATACGTTCTAAATATATTCAAAATAAATTTTTCGTCGATAATATTTAAAATAATTCATTTTAAATATGCAAAATTCGTCAAAATTGCCAAAATAAAATTTTTAAACTGGCTCAGAATTTCCGGGTTATTACAATCTCCCCCACTTAAAACTTTTCGTCCCCGAAAAGGAACAAAGTCGAAAGTGGTTTGATTAATCAACTCTACGTTCGATCTGGCTTCCATTCTCCAACTTTTCAGTTTCTCAGAATTTTCAAATTTTCAAAAATTTGGCTAACACCTTAAATTTTCGAAAAATTTCGCCATAACCTCCCCTGCACCGGGAGCCACGGGAAAATCCCGAAATTGCCATATAGGCCTTCTGATCTCAAAAAGAAAAAGAAAAAGCCAAGCGGCTAGCCAATAGGCTCATAAAATCATCATCACCCAAACAAAACAGTAAATTATAGTAAACATGTACCTATTTGTCGGGCAAACAAATTTTATTCTTCGGCTCTAGCCTCCTTGCTATGACCTGTTCAATGTAAGTATATGTATACGCAAGCAAATGCAACTAATTTTCAATATAATTCAATATTTGATTCAATTAGGCATAATGGTTCAAAATTATCAAACAAATAAACAAACAACACAAACATCAATCTATTAGTGAATTAGAGTCTCAAATTCATAATTGGATACATATACAGAAAATCATGTTTTTGATGCCAATTCACAACAAAGTATTCTAGCTATATTAGTTTTGGTTCTCACACCAGTCTAATGGAAATATATAGAAAATCACACCTTCGAAACTCGAACACACACTCCTGATGCTATATAGTCATCAGTAGCATCATCTTCGGGCGACTAGAGTGCGGTTCTATATCTATCCGGTATATTAAAACTTCGAATATATGTTCATGACGCATATATGCAAAATCTTTATATATCGGGTTGTCCAAATTGAAAATAAATAAATATTCAAATACGTAGAATTAATTTAAATTTTCAAAACAAAATTGTTTTCATTAAAAAAATATACTCTTCACACTCGTTCTAGGATACTACTGATCCTATCTCTAACGAGTCATTCTAATTGGATATTACTAATCCAATATCTGATGAATTCTTTCGTATGGTTCTAATGTGTCTTGTTCTCGAGCTCTGTAAACCAAATCTCTGATATCAAATGTGACGGCAACGCGAAATCCGGTAGGCTTTGCAACCATCCCTTCATCCTCCATTGTAGTAGGTAAAACCCACCACGGCTCACACTGGTCCCCCAATTACTTGTTTTACGGCGACCCTCTCGAGTCTCGCGCCTATTGGCGAACCAACGCTCTACCCAGCGACATGTAGGGGCAAGAGTCTCCCGTTCGCCACCAAACCGCGAAGCGAGAACCCCCTATCATGCGTACCCGGCCTGCTCAGGGCCAGCAACAAGAACTGGTAATACTCCATATATAACTATGGTGTTATCGGTAAAATTAATTACCATTTCACGTTCAAATGTAATTAAAGATTTAACTATCGCTTTGGAGCAAAACTGGCGATACTCCATTCTCGCTCATTTCTAAATTTGATAATTTAGATTATAGATTCACATTTCAATCTAATTGCAGATTCGTTAAAACTCCTTTTACTGGGTTAAAGAACTAGTGTTATTTAAAACACAGTTCACGACAAACCCAAATCACATTCTATTTATTATCGGGTTAAAGAACTAGTGTTATTTAAAACACAGTTCACGATAAACCCATTTCAAATCCAATTAAATGTATTAGAAATTCCGATTATTTAAAACCCCTTTTTAAATCTAATTTATTTATTTAAAAATAATTGGGTTTTAAATTTAGTTCAAAACTAGTTCATTTCGATAAAAATCCATTTTTATCTTTTCAAATATGGAGTTTTTCATCCCAATTTTTCCCAAATCATTTCTTATGATTTTACACAAATTATTACTATTTTTAATAATTTTATCAAGGCCCGCACAGTCAATTTCCATCAACGGCCATCGAACTGCACTTACAGCGACCTTTTTCAAATTTGATTTGGACGTATCTCCAAATCCAACCGTTAGATTTCAAATTTCAAATATTCGTTAGAAAGCTCTTTTCGATACGAACCCAATGGTTCCGGTTTTAGGAGAATCCGACGGTCGGATCTCCCGTAATGTCCGTTCGAAGTTAATGGTCGAAATTCGCGAACTGCCGCGGCGCGGCGCGTTCTATTCAGGCCATTATATTATATATATAATATATATAATATATATTTCGTCGATTTCTATTTAAAACGAATTCTATAAATCGTTTTAAATTCTTTTCAAAAACAATTTCAACCTTTGTTTCAAATTCAAATCAAAATTGAATTTTCTGTTATAAATCCTTTTTACTTTCATTTCTATTTGATTTCAATTCAAATTGATTTTTAATTCGATTC
This sequence comes from Allium sativum, assembly GCA_030737875.1. NCBI lineage: Eukaryota > Viridiplantae > Streptophyta > Magnoliopsida > Asparagales > Amaryllidaceae > Allium > Allium sativum. Next base: position 422,330,409 of record CM060924.1, read on the forward strand.
GCATTCCTTTCATTTTCTATTCAATTTAAATTCAATTCGTTTTCTATTCAATTTGAATTCAATTCGTTTTCTATTAAATTTGAATTCGAATTCGTTATATATTCAATTCATTTCAATTCAAATTTCAATTCAATTTGAATTCATTTCGATTCGTTTTCCATTCAATTCGAATTCGTTTTCAATTCGATTCAAATTGGTTTTCTATTCGATTTATTTCAAATTTCATTTTAAAATATTCGATTTCGAAATCACTTTTCAATATTCATTTTAAAATGAATAAAATCGATATAAATATCGTTCACGTCAAAATGGCGTCAATCAAATCAACACGGCTTCATATATTTCTATTTTCAAATATTCTATTTCAAATATTTCTATTTCAAATATTTCCTTTTCAAATTTCGTTCAACACATGACTAATCTCAACGGATGAGTACTGTCAACACATGAACCTTTATTTTATATTGATAAAGAAGTAAATTTTATTATTAAAATATTTCGTTCAACACATGACTAATCTCAACGGATGAGTACAGTCAACACATGAACCTTTATTTTATATTGATAAAGAAGTAAATTTTATTATTAAAATATTTCGTTCAACACATGACTAATCTCAACGGATGAGTACAGTCAACACATCAACCTTTATTTTATAATATTCTTTATTTTTCAAATTGGAATGAGGCCCAATCAATCACCATATGATGTTAATTATATGGATTTTCATACATCACACGTATATAATAGCATAGAAAAATAATAAACCATCAACCAAAGTGCACTACACTGTATAAGCATCAAGTATAGATATAACGCTTATAACAGCCTGTCAATAAATCGATCGACATATTTAATCAATCAGGATGAGTGGACTTCAAATTTCATCCCAACACCCGTGTGGGGTTTCAAACAATCAAACACAGATTTTAGTCGTGCAGTTGGGCGATGTGTAAAATTTATCTTCCCAATCAATGTCCTTCAAATAGGTGTACATAAACAAACCGTCCGGTTTGTAAATGGATATTTATTTATTCACATTCACCATATTCATATTCACGTTAAAAATTATATTTTTAACGATAAAACACTTTATTTTAACATATGAATTTCTATTCAGTTCATTCTTTAAATAAAATGATATTTTTATTTTTCTAACATATTTTAGAAAATTTCGACGGCATAACGGCATGATACTAGAAACGGGATGAGGCCTAGCCTTATCCCCGGTCTAGTGAAGGCCCACGCCAGTCACACATCAATCAAATCAATTTCATTTCACCAAACAATTCAATTCAATTCAAATAATCTAACCAACTACACAACCAAACAATTAAACAAACAAGCCATCCATGGTCTGTGGATGACGGGTGTCGGGTGCTACTAAACACCATCTGCATCCTAGTATATATATATAACTAGAAAAATAAAATTAAAGAGTGAGAAGTTCTCACCTTTGGTTTCCACTTTGCCAGTTTTATTTTTGAATCTCTGGATGGTTTGAATTCTGTTCGCTTCCAGACGATTCCGTCGCAATCTGTTTTCAAGCGGTTTATATTAAAATCATATCTTCAATTTGCTACATATACAAAAATCACATTTTTATATTGTTGTTCATATAATAAAAACCATATTTTTACTTCGTCACTTCACCATAAAAATTATATTTTTATAACGCTACTGTAAATATAAAAATCACATTTTTATTATAACGCTATATATATAAAAATCGGATTTTTATTTCAAAACCATACATGTAAAAATCGGATTTTTATTAAAGAAACATGTTTGTAAAAATCGTATTTTTCCTTCGCTACTTCATAAAAAAAATATCACATTTTCATTTACGTTATGTATGTATGAAAATCCTATTATTAAATTTCTAATTTTATTTTAAAAAAAATTCTAATTTGTTATAAAAACATCGCTATTTTTATTTCTAAAAATCAAAGCTATTTTTATTCTTCAAACATAAGGTTCTTTCTATATTTTCAAAAATAATGTTCTTTTTATTTTTGCTTCATATAATACATAAAAACCATATTTTTCTCGCTTCTTCCTACGAATAAAACTCACTCCCCTTCCGCCTTATCATATGAATAAAAACCATTCCTTTTTCGCCTTTTCATTTTAATAAAAATATAAACTTTTACTTAGTAAAAATATAAACTTTACTTGTTAATAAAAATACAAACTTCATAACAAAGCAAAGAAAACTGATTTTTATTATTATTAATCTAATTACATTAAAACAAACAAACATAAACAAAAAAATAAAAAGCTCACAGCAGTTTCTTCAAGCCGGAGGGGAGGAAAACTGTTGTTGTCGGCGCAGGAAGCGGAGGAGGTGGCAATGGCGGTCGGCAGTGGTTGCAGGGTGGCTGGGCGCGGGTTTTCAGGCTTCCAAAAGAGGGAGCGACGGTTTGGGGTCTCATCGGCAGAGGGGGTGGCGGCTAGACAGGCGGGGTCGTGTGGAATGGCGGCGCCGCGGTGGGGCACTTCAGCGGAGGCGCGGTGGCCAAGGGGGGGCGGGCGGTGGCAACGAGATCGAGGGAGGAAGGCGGCTAGGGCTGAATCGGTTTTTGTTTTTTTTCCTCTTTTCTTTTTCGAAACTGACGTGGAGATAAGTGAAGGAGAGGGAAAGGGGGTTGACCCCATTTATAATATATATTTAATTTTCATAAAGTAACCTTTTCATTCGAACTCAGAATCGAACTCACCGACTGTCGTCCATAGCTAATTACCCCCATTCCGAACACAATGGAATATGTATCGTAAGCTGATTCGACTGTTTCGATTAGTTTTCGACAAAATCAACATATAACTCTATATATGGAATTTGAACGCGCATTTCAATTTACTGGGGTCACATAATAACTCGAAAAATTTCCGAAAAATATTTTCTAGCTTCGTATTGACGATACGGTCCTAACAAAACTAGTTTCGTCGAATTCTGAGACCGTTGGAAAAATGGCCAATTTCCAGTCGATTAAAATCAATTGAAACTGGTCAAACGCGTTTTCATTTGCCACGCTCACATATTGATTCAAAAAATTATGAAATTTGGAATCTAGCAATAATTTGACATCACGGACCCAACAGAAGTGGTTTTGTCGAAATCCGAGGTCGTTTACAAAATTCCCATTTTTAAGGGCCTGAATTCCATAGCGACTATTCAGAATTTTTAACTGGACATATCTTTTGATTTCCGCTATGAAATCTTGATTTTTCGGATTCGTTGGAAAGATATTATCAATTAGATTGTTTTTAGTTTCACTAAAATACGGATTGTTTTGCACCCGGTATGTTCAATTGAAGTTTGAAATCGAATTATCGAACTACCACGCCATTTTCAATTCCTATTTATAATTATATAAAATATTTATATTCTAACGACGACGCGTATAATATATACGTTCTAAATATATTCAAAATAAATTTCTCGTCGATAATATTTAAAATAATTCATTTTAAATATGCAAAATTCGTCAAAATTGCCAAAATAAAAATTTTAAACTGGCTCAGAATTTCCGGGTTATTACAGGAAGGAATACACGGATACAGAGCTTTCTGAAAACCGCTTCTGTTGTAAGCCAGGATCCTGTAAATATATCTGCAAAAAGCTACTCGACTGCCCATGTAGAAAATAAGGGCACCCGAGTTTGCCAGTGAAACAAACTACAGGTCAGTCATGGGACTGGTAAGAGAAATCTTAACTTAACTATCTAATAATAAGGCTAATCACAAGACCACGCCGCTAACGCGGTACGGGTTTACTCCATCGGATTGCCAGTGCCTAAATTAAAGTAAATCGTTAAACAACGCAGTGCCTTTTTAGAAAAATGAAACCATTATAAGACCCAAGTCCCATCACTCAATGCAACGCAAACCGGAGGATAGGGTTTTACCTTATAATGGTCAAAAGATGCTTGATACGATAAAATGGATTTAATATTTGTTTGTATATCTATGGGTATATATAATTCAAAAACAATTTCAATCATAATGTATTAATCATAGACGGCATAGTACCCCATCCTACTATGTCGCCATACTAGTTCTACAATCAAAACCGCAAGATCGTATTGGAAATTGGATTTCCATCATGAGTCGAGGCTAGGGGCAAGCTCCTCTCCGATTCGAAACACTCTAGGAAATGCCTTAGGATCACACCTATGGGCAACCCTTGGATGCGGTAGGGCCGGTCCCCGCCTATCGGCAGTGGATTAGTTATGCCTGAACACACGTTTCCCGGTTCCTTTGAACCTATAATATGACCACTATCGGCCTATAAAAATCCGAGGCGCCTCAAAATCCATCATCCGCATAAGTAAAATTCCAGGCCGTGTTAAAGCACTGACACTACCACTAGCTAGAAAGAAACGTGTGCACTCCCTACGGTCCATATCCCGTTTTTGACTCATACCGGGGTGTGAGGCTCGCGAAGTCACGATATACACAAAGCTATGCCGTAATAGGCTATGCTTTGATCATCCCACAAGGCCCTGCTTTTCAACAAAAGCCTTGATCATATGCATCTTGGCATGCCACATTGACAATTCACGCCATGCGATTAATCACTATTAATATATACCAGGGTATTAAGTAGAGAATAAATCCTCCACCACCAAACAGACATACATTAACAGAAATCGATTTAATTCACACGGAACGAAATCCAATGTCAGACAAGCATCCATTTATTAGCTTATGCTCTGGGTCTGAGCGAAAACCAAATCCGAACAATCAACAATAGTCCGGACGACCTCCACTGAAGCCCCTTCAAGGTAGCTACTCCTATCGAGGGTCTCTGTAGCAACACATCCGTTCGATGTGAAGATCGTCGGTCTTTAACCACCGTCTTCATCTTCGACTCTTCATTGTCGTAAAAATTATTCGGAATGGGCTAAACCTGGTCTTTCCGAATAACTCTCGTATTTTTATGATTAAAAATCGAGTACTATAAAAACATATCCAACGCCTCATTCCAATTCAGAATATTCTTTTAAATAAAATATTCAAATTATTCTATTAAAGATAAATTCTTTATATTTATTCTTAAATCTTTCTTTTAAAGATTTATTCAGAACACCATTTGGTTTTAAATATCAAAAATCATTATTAAGTGATTCTTTAGATTTTAGAAATAAATCCTATTCTTAATGGGTTAAAGAACTAATGTCATTCAAAACATAGTTCACGGTAAACCTAAAATCATTTTCCATAAAATATGGAATCTTCACAGAAATTAAATCAATATATAATCATTATAAATTTCTGTATCCGACCCATAATATAAATGGAATAACGGCAAGGCCTCTTAAATTCCATATGTAGTATCGGTCTTCTTTTACAGAAGCTTATCTCGGTTATAACTAATTCGAATCCTATTCAATTCCCATTTAATGTACTAAATTGGAAAACTTTACCTTTGGAAAATTTCCATTTAAATCTAAATAAAAGATTTATAAATTCCAAATCATACTTTCGTTGTCAGTTGGGTTAAAGAACAAATGTCGCTTAGAAACACATTTCACAATAAACCCGACTCACACTTCATCTTATTTCAATGACTAAATGAAAACTTTAATAATCTAAATTAAAAGATTATTCTTTTCATATGGGGTTTAAGAACAGTTTTATTTAAGACGCTATTCACGACAACACAAAATCTAATTTATTCAATTTAATTACAATTAAATATTTACAAATTGGGAAAACTCCAATAAATTTAATGATTTATTCTAGTTAATAACTAGTTCATATCAAATAAATATATTTTCCTAAAATATATTCTTTTTCTAAGATATATATATATATATATATATATATTTAAGATATTTTCTAAAATATTCTTTTTCTAGAATATTCTTTATTAGAATGTGACTCACTCAACAACCATATATTGCATGAAATCAACAAGCATGATAAATAATTATCAAACATCCAAATGACGATCGGAGTGGAATTTATAACTGTGTGAGCATTAAAGTAAGTAACTAACGCTCATCACAGACTGTCAATCCATCGATTGACAGATAACTAAATATTGAGATTAGTGTGTATTCAATATCATCCCAATACCCGTGTGGGGTTTCATCCATCAACCAAATAATAAATTATTTGTGCACTTGGGCGATGTGTGAAAATTATCGTCCCAATCACATAGACAAGTCGAATGACTTGTAAATGGAAGTGTAGTATTCCAGCATCATAAACATATATATAATGATGAATCAGTTCATATATAATAACAACGTAAGTTCTCACGTTAACATAATTTATCAAACCAATGAATCCTTCCTACTGATTTTAACATAATTTATCAAACCAATGAATCCTTCCTACTGATTTATTTACATTAAAAATGTGAATTCTGATGTTGACTTACTTACAATGAAGTATGATCTTTTCATTTTACATAAAAATGATATTCTTTTTACATTGTATAAAATGAAGTCTTTACATTACATTAAAAATGTAATTATTTATTCTTATCATTTTTATAACAATTAAAGTGTAGATAAAAATATACTTTTTAATTTCATGTTTTATTTGCAATAGAGAATGCAGATAAAAATATAACTTCTTATTTCATGCTTTATTTGCAAAAGAGAATCAAAATAAATATTCAACTTTTTATGTTTATTTACATCGAGGGATGTAACCTTTTTATTTCTAGTTTTATTTGCAAAAAGGGTTGCAAATGAAAAGGATAAATTTTAAATTTAAAGTTTTGTTCACATCTAGAGTTGCAAACAAAATGCATCTTTTTCCTACGGCCTCTAAATATGCAAATAAAAATATAATCTTTTATATCTAAGTATGCCAATAAAAGAAAATATAATCTTTATTAAATGTTTGTTTGCAACTAAATTTGCAAACAAAAATGTATATTCCTATTTCTAACTAAAATACAAAATAAAAATGTAATAATTGTTTGCATCTAAATTTGCAAAACAAAATGTAACTCTTTAAATCATATATTGCTTTCAACTAGTATAAATTTATAAAAGTGTTGGTTTTGTTTCAACTAGTGTAAAATGACAAAAATGAATAATTTGGTTTAACTACTGTAAACTGATCAAAAATGAATGTTTGTTCAATCCTTTTTATTGAACTAAATTGACCAATAAAATGTACTTTTATTTTCAAGTTGTATTTACATTATGAGATGCAAATAAAAAGTGGACCTTTTTATCATGTTATATTTGTATTAAAAAAATGCAAATGAAAAGTGAACTTTTATTTTCTATGTTTATTTGTGTTGTAGAATACAATAAAAGGTTACCTTATCTTCCTATGTTATATTTTCATTATTGAATGCAAATAAAGAACAATTTTTGTTTTTAATGCATATTTGCATTAATGAATGTAAATAAAGAACAAACTTGAATTTCAAAGTATATTGGTATTTGAGAATGCAAATAAAAGAGTAAGTTTTATTTTCAATATATATATTTGCATAGAGTAATACAAATAAAGGAACAAACTTGATTTTTAATGCATACTTGCATTTGTGAATGCAAATAAAGGAACAAATTTTATCTTCAATATATATTTGCATTAGTGAATGCAAATAAAAGAACAATTCTTAATTTCAAAGTATATTTGCATTTATGAATGCAAATAAAAGGACAAAGTTTATTTTCAAAGAATATTTGCATTTGTGAATGCAAATAAAAGAACATATTTTTATACACTAATCACAATTTGACTAAAAATGTTATTATTTTATCCAATGTATAAAAATGTATATTTTTAACAAATTCAATTCAATGTATAAAAATGTGTATTTTTAACAAATTCCATTCAATGTAAACAAATATGAGAATTTTGATTTAATTCTTTAATGTAAACAAATATGCCAATTTTTGATTGATTCTTTTATGTAAACAAAATGTTAATTTTGATTGGTTCTTTTATGTAAACAAAATGTTAATTTTGATTGGTTCTTTTATGTAAACAAAATGTTAATTATTTTATTCATTATTTAAATTGACCAAAAATGAGGTTTTTATTTCAACACTTATGTTTTAACCAAAATGTTATCTTTTATTTCAATACAAACAAATTTGACAAAAACCATGTTTTAATGAAAACAATAAAATGAATGTTTTATTGTTATTCTATTTTTAACAAAAATTAACAACTTAATTCATTTCAATAAATAGGATCAAAATAATGATTTAATATTAAATTAACAATTTCATCCAATTTAACAAAAATCCAAATAATGTTTTTATGCTGAATTGAAAATCTAATGCAATTCAACACATAACAGAATGATCTATTTTTATTGAAATGACAATTCTATCCCAGATCAATAATATAACAAGTGATATATCTTTTATTGAACACATATAGATCTGTGTTTATAGATCATCAACAAGTAGATAAATTATTCACAATTCATCACATAACAGATCTAAGTCATACAAACCAATCGTTCATCACAATCATCACACAATCAAAAATAAAAATAATATATACATACAACATGGATTTCACACTAAATGGATATATAAATAACACAATAAAATAAATAAATAATTTTAATTTTAAAAATGGAAATCTCACCTTGATTTTTGAATTATACAAAATTCTAGGTTGCTTCACTTCCGATCTAGTCTTTTTCATCTCATAGTGCTCGAAATTATGGTTTCAACGTAATCGGTTTCGTCGAATTCTGATAAGATCTGAATAAGTTATGGCGTTTCAATTATTTGATTACTAAATAATGAACTAAATTAATTTAACAATGTTTAGTGTTAACCTTAATTACATTTTTAGAACGTTGCCCTCTGTTTTACCTTTTCTCCTCCATCGTTTTGTTTGTCACAACCGAACCCTTCGTTCACCTTTCTCTTTCCTCCACCGCGGCCTCTACATCAGATCGGAGCAGGATTGGAGGGTACCTCGTCGAAGGCCGACGCGAGAGGCTCGACCGCCAAGAACGGCGCACGATGCGGTGGCCTAATCGCCGTGAAAACCTGCCTCAAACGAACATGATTCAAGCTCGAAATTCACCCAAGTTTCAACATGAAATTCAATCTCATCTGTACCATTGAAAAGCTCTCGAGTTGGCCTTGAATTTTCGGGTTGAATTCAGTTTTTAATTCGTAAAGATAAGAGAGGATTTAAAGGAAAAAATCCGGAGCGTGGTGGCCATTGAAAGTAGAAGATGGCGGCTGTAGCATTTGGGGCATTAGGGTTAGGAGTATTGCATATTTATACTGTATTTGTAGCATATTTTTATTTTATTTAAATTTATTCAATTTTAAAATATTTGTATGTTGATACAAACTCCCAATCAAACCCAACGAGTGTCGCCCCTAGCTAATAACCCCCGTCCCGAACACAATGGAATATGTTTCGTAACCCAGTTCGGCTGTTACGATATGTTTTTCTTTAAATTAAATTATAAATAATTTAATTATTAAATTCAAATGTACATTTTAAATTACCGGGGCCACATACGACCTCTAAAAATTATAGAAAAATTATTTCTAGTTATGTTTTGACGAAACGGTTCTAATGAGACTAATTTCGTCGAATTCTGAGACTGTTTGAAAAATGGCCTTTTTCTAGTCGATTAAATTCGACCGAAACTGACAAAACACGTTTTCCTTTTCCATGCTCACATATTAATCTGAAAAATTATGAAAATTGAAACTTAGCAATAATTTGACATTTCGGTTCCAACAAAAGTGGTTTCGTCGAAAACCGAGGTCTCTTGAAAAATGGCTATTTTTAAGGGCAATATATTTAATATTAAAAATACATTTTTAAACAAATAAACTCCGAAACTCAAAATATATAAGTGTTTACTGTTTTTCAATGCAAGAACATCATTCCGAACTCAGTGGAAGTGGTTTCGAGTCGAAATTCCTTCATATGTGAAAAGTAGCTTTTCGGGCCCTATATAATATATATATAATTTCTACAACGACCTTTCCAAAAATTGAATTGGCCATAACTTTTGATTTCTGCTATGAAATTTCAATTTTTCAGATTCGTTAGAAAGATATTATTAAACAGATTTAAATATTTCTTGTTTCGCTCAATTCTGATTTACTATGAATCCTATAGAGTCAGTTAAAGTTCAAATTCAAAATTTTCTAACTGCAGCGCTGTTTTAAACTGCAGCGCTGTTTTAAACTCCTTTTATAATTGAATTTATTCGTTCTAAAATAAATTTTTAGTCGTTCTTATTTAAAACTAATTATTTTAAATATTAATGTTTCCTTAAAATTTCTAAAATAAAAATTTTAAATTGGCCCCAAAATATGGGTCGTTACAATACGGTCCTAACAAAATCAATTTCGTTTAATTCCGAGACCATTTGGAAAAATGGTCATTTTCAAGTCGATCAAATTTGATTGAAAATGACAAAACACATTTTCTTTTGCCACGCTCACATATTAATTCCAAAAATTCTAGAAAATTAAACTTAGCAATAATATGACATTCCGGATCCAACAAAAGTGGTTTCGTCCAAAACGAAGGTCGTTTGAAAAATGGCCTTTTATACGGGCTATAAATTATACTATAGCGACCATTCTGAATATTCAACTGGCCATAACTCTTGACTCCCGCTATGAAATTTCAATTTTTTAGATTTGTTGGAAAGATATTTTCAAACAGATTTAGATGTTTTTAGTTTCGCTATGATCAATTAAATTTTGAATCCGGTATATTCAGTCGAAGTTCAGGTTTGACATTTCAAACTACCGTACTATTTCTATTTCTTTTTGAAATCAAAATAAATATATTCGCTCCAACTTCAATTGAAATAAATTTTTAATCGCTGTTATTTAAAATAAATTATTTTAACTATTCAAAATTTACTGAAATAGCCAAAATGAAAATTTAAATTGCCAGATTTTCCTTGTTGTTACAATCTGCCCCACTTAAAAGCTTTTCGTCCTCAAAAAGGAAACTATAGTAAAGTAAGAAACAAAATGGAAAATGCAAGGTATTTTAAATGTACCTCGACACAAGATTTACTCAGAGATGTCCACTCTGCACTTAGGATAGGCCTGTTTGATGCTATCCTTAGTCTCCCATGTACAGTCTCTAGGATCCCCGCTCCACTGCACCTTGACTAAGTGGATCCGCTTGTTCCTCAGCACTCGGGTCTCTTTGCCAACCATTTTCACTGGCTCCCTTCTCACTGCTAGGGCGGGGTAATCTCCAAATCTCGTTGTGTTACTTCCTCCACAACTAAATCTGGATCATGAACATGCTTCTGGAGTTGGGACACATGAAATACATCGTGGAACCCTGGCAACCAGTCAGGCAACTGCACTCTATAAGCGAGAGTCCCAATCCTTTCGAGAATACGAAGTGGACCAATGAATCTCAGTGCCAATTTCCCAGTCTTCCCAAATCGAATTACACCTCTCAGTGTGGAAACCTTCAAGTATACAAGATCACCGATAAAGAATTCTAAATCCCTTCTTCGAGCGTATGCATAGCTCTTCTGTCGCCTTTGGGTAGCCAGTAATCGCTTCTTAATAAAATCAACTTTATCTGATGCTTCGCGAATCATGTCAGGACCCAAAGCCGATAGAAGAGCTATGCAGACGCTCATAGAAGGGATTTAGAATTCTCTGTCGGTGATCTTGTATACTTGAAGGTTTCCCCACTGAGAGGTGTAATTCGATTTGGGAAAACTGGGAAATTGGCACCGAAATTCATTGGTCCATTTCCTATTCTCGAAAGGATTGGGACTCTCGCTTATAGAGTGCAGTTGCCTGACTGGTTGCCAGGGGTCCACGATGTATTTCATGTCTCCCAACTCCGGAAGCATGTTCATGATCCAGATTTAGTTGTGAAGGAAGCAGCACAACGAGATTTGGAGGTTACCCCGGCCCTAACAGTGAGAAGGGAGCCAGTGAAAATAGTTGGCAAAGAGACCCGAGTGCTGAGGAATAAGAGGATCCACTTAGTCAAGGTGCAGTGGAGCGGGGATCCTAGAGACTGTACATGGAAGACTGAGGATAGCATCAAACAAGCCTATCCCAGATGCAGAGTGGACATCTCCGAGTAACTCTTGTGCTGAGGTACATTTACAATACCTTGCATTTTCCGTTTTGTTTCTTAGTTTACTATGGTTTCCTTTTTGAGGACAAAAAGCTTTTAAGTGAGGGAGATTGTAACAACACGGAAAATCTGAACCAATTTAAAAAATGTGACAACCCGAACTTCCACGGTATGAAAGTAAGGATAATCATAGGAGCATAACATAATTAAAACAATAACAGATCTCAGATAATAGAAGAACATATAAATCGTTGCAGCGGAAATGGAAATTTCACCACAACATAACATCACAGACATCAGAGTACGCAGTACAGAATACACTTAGCAAAGTAGATGTCTAAAATAAGGAAAGAAATAAAGTCTCAATCTCCCAAAATACATTAATGCTCAATACTGTCTCAATGTCTCAAGAAGTGAATAAAAAGATAAAAAGAAAAGATTCTTCATCCTCATCATCAGCAAGCTCCAGTTCCAAAAAAAATGTCATTTGGCTGCCCGTATGAAAAAGGGCACCCGAGTTTGCAAAGTGAAACAAACTACGAGTCAGTCATGGGACTGGTATGAGAAATCTTACTAAACTAACAATGTGGCAAATCGCTGGACCACGCCGCTAACGCGGAATGGTTTTACTCCATTGGATTGCTAGTGCACAAGTTTTATAAATTTTAAGTCAAAAACAACGCAATGCTTTTTAGAAAATGAAATCATTATAAGACTCATGTCCCATCACACAATGGATCGCAGACCGGAGGATAGAGTTTTACCTTATAATGATAAAAAATGCTTTATACGTAGAAAATAATATTTTTAATATTGTTGTTAGTGTCTAATCAGTTTTAAAATACTTCAAAGTAAATGTATCGATCCTAAACGGCATAGCTACTAGATACTATGTCGCCGAATATAGGTTTATAATCAAAACCGCGATGTCGTATTGGAGATTGGATTTCCATCATGAGTCAAGGCTAGGGACGATCTCCTAACCGATTCGAGACACTCTAGCAATGTCTCAGGGTTCCCCGCAGTGAACCCTTGGATCCTGCAGGGCCGGTCCACAAATAACGTTAGTGGATTAGTTATGCCTGAACACACGCTCCCCGATCCTATTGGACCTATAAATTGGCCATTGGCGACCAATAAAAAATCCGAGGCGCCTCATTCCATCAACCACATAAGTAAAAATGTTGAGTCTTGTAAAAACCTAAACCCCACTTCTAGCTAGAAAGAAACGTGTGCACTCCCTGCGTTCCCTTGTCCCGTTTTTGACTCTACCCGGGGTGTGAGGCTCGCGAGGTAACGTAATACACAAAGCTATGCCGAAATAGGCTATGCTTTGATCATCATCCACAAGGCTCATCTTTTCAACAAAAGCCTCGATCAATTGCATCTTGGCATGTCACGTTTACAATTCACGCCATGCGATCGATAACTACCAATATATAACCTTTGCGCTCATGCGTCTCAAAGAAGGGTGTTAAGAAAGAGAATAAATTCTCCACGACCAGAGATATATTAATAGATATCAATTTAATTACATAGAATGAAATTCAATGTCGGACACACATCCATTTACAAGTCCATTTTGGGTCTGAACGAAACAGGAGTCACCTTATTCCTCGTCCCGTATGTCCAATATGGAAGAGAGGTGCTCGCGTACCCGGACAATCAACAAGTACGTCCAGATAACTGCCACATTAACCCTTTATTGGTAGCTAGCCAATGTCAGGCATTAGTAGTTTTCCTCTCGATGTGAAGATCGCCGGTCTTCAATCGCCGTCTTGAAGATCTTCAATTTAGATTGCCGTATAACCATTTGAAATGAGATTTAACTCGGTCTTTTCAAATGATCCTCGCATATATATAGTTTAAAATTATTTCATATCCTTAATGGTATTTAATAACGATTAATCATTATTTTTATTTATTTAAAAATAGCTAAATTTATTTAACGACGCTTCGGGTCAATGGGCGGCCTTGGCGTTGTTTTAATCAAATTTTGATTTAAACTTATCTTGAAATCTAACTGTCGGATTTTAAAAAAGTTTATATCATTGGGAAGATCTTCCCAAAGCGGTCCTAATGGTTCCAGTTTTGGGAAAATCAGACGGTCAGATCTTATAGTATAATCGTTTGAAGTTACGATTGCTAAAACGCGAATTACCGCGCGTGATTCGTTTAATTTTAATTTATATATATATATATATATATATATATATATATATATATATGTATGTATGTATGTATGTATATATAAATCGTTCGCCGATTTCAACTACTTTCAATCAATCACATGCAAGCCAAGTATAGTCCATATTCATGTTAGAAATTTTACATATGATTTTCTAAATCCTAACTAACATGATAAAAGTGACACTTTGAAACACATCATATTTTAATGTCTAATTCTTTTCAATGGGAACTAAATTATATTGAAAATACATTTTTTTTACGTTCACTCTTTTTGTTGAAACCAAATGACAATAAAAATATGGTTTTTTTAGTTCTACTATTTTTATTTCATCTAAAACGACGATGAAAATGTGATATTTAAATCTATTCTTTTTATTGCATATAAAATGTCAATAAAAATGTAACATTTAATTCCATTCTTTTTATTTCAACTAAAATGACCTTAAAAATGTGGCATGTAATTCTACTTTTTTTATTGTCTCTAAAGTGGAAATAAAAATGTAATTTTTATTTCTGTTCTTTTTATTTCATCTAAAATGACATTATAAATACAACTTTTATTTCTATTCTTTTTATTGTCTCTAATTTGACAATAAAAATGTACCATGTAATTGTATTCTTTTTATTGTCTCTAAAATGACAATAAAAATGTAACTTGTAATTCTATTCTTTTTAATTTCATTTAAAATGACATTGAAAAGGTAACATGTAATCCTATTCTTTTAATTGCATATCTAAAATGACAATAAAAATGGGACATGTAATTCTATTCTTTTATTGTGCCTAAAATGACAATAAAAATGAAATAAGTAATTCTATCCTTTTAATTGCATATCTAAAATGTAAATGAAAATGTAAAATTTTAATCTATGTTTTTATTTACATCTAAAATGTAAATTAAAATGTCACTTTTAAATCTATGGCGTTATTTGCATCTAAAATGCAAATAAAAATGCCACTTTTAAATCTATGGTTTTATTTGCATCTAAAATACAAATAAAAATGTCACTTTTAAATCTATGTTCATTCTTAGCATTTAAATTGTGTATTTTAATGAATAGATGTTTTGATAAAAATCATGAACATTTTCTCTATTTACATATATTTAATTTTGGTGTCACAAGTTCAATAAACAAAAATAAGGATTTTTGTTTAACTAATTTTTCTATTTACCCAATGTCCATTTTTTTGTAAGTTTAATTGTGAAAACAAAAACAATATTTTTATTGGATTGTAAATTCTAATTAAATCCAACATAAACGAAAGGTGATGTTTTTATTGGATTGCAAAATTCAACTCAATTCAACATAATAAGCAAAGTGATATTTTTATATTGAATTGAAAGTTCTAATTCAACTCAACAAAATAAACAAAGTTATATTTTTATTGAATTGAAAATTCTAATCCAACCCAATAAAATAAACAAAATTGAAAGTTTTATTGAATTGAAAATTCTAATTCAACACAATAAATAAAGGTGAATTTTTTTTATTGAATTGAAAATTCTAGTTCAATCCAATAAAGGTGAAATTTTTATTGAATTGGAAATTCTAATTCAATTCAATAAACATACATGATGCTCCATTTTTGTTTAATATACGATTCAATAAAATATCAACAAAAATGATTTATTCTGATTAACACATCACATATAGATCCATATTAACAACATATTACAGATTTATATTAATACATCACAAATCAACAATTCTAAATTTCATAACATCACAGATCCAAATTATTAACATACATACTACTATTTAAATGGCGAGAAAAATAATTAAATTGATTAATTATTTAAATCAGAAATCTCACTGTCGTTTCAATTTAGGATTGGATTTCTCTAATATTTTGATCTGTTCTGAATTTGCTTCAGTCAGGACAACAGCGTAGATCTTGGTTTCACGATCGTACAGGTTCTGAAATCATCCAATTTTGAAGTCGTATGAATTAGTTATGAATAAGATTGATAATAATTTTAAATTAAATTAATAAAATATTAAAATGGATTTTAACCTTTCTTCCTCAACACAGATAACGGATGTGGTTTTCAGAATTTGTTCAATTCTAGGTTTCAATTTTGTGAACGAATGGTGCAATGGTTCGAAGATCGGGTGGTGCAGCGTCGGAGAGGGGGACGAGACATACGTGCGCCGCAGGTGGGGCCTAGCTCCATGACGTAGGGAGGTCGGGGCGGTGATTGAACGACGGCGACTTTGAGGCGTTCGTTCTCGAAGTCCGGGCCACCAGAGAATGATCTACCCGTATGAAATTGAAGGTGGGTGAAATCCTCTACAATAAACTCAACTGGAGTGGGAGATTTTATTGTGTGGATTGACGGGAATTAGTGGAGAAAGTATGGAGCATTTTCGGCCATGGAATTGGAGGATGGCGGCTGGGTACTGTAGCTTTAGGGTTTGGAGAAGATGAATGTATTTTATAATATTTTATTGTTAACTTTACAAAAAAATCCACAAGTTCTAAACAATTCCAATTTCAGTCCAACTGGAGTTGATACCACCCAATAGCCCCCATTCCAGATCCAATAGGCCAGGTCTCGTCAGCCCAAACGACTGTCTGTGGCCTGAATTCTTTAATTTAATATTTAAATCATTTATTTAATTAATTTGATCATACATTCAAATTCACCGGGGCTACATACGGACTCTAAAAATTAAAAAAACATTATTTTTGACTTTTTTTTGACGATACAGTCCTAACAAAATTAATTTCATCAAATTCCGAGACCGTTTGGAAAAATGGCCATTTTCAAGTCAATCAAATTTGACTAAAACTGACAAAACACATTTTTTTGCCACGCTCGGATATTAATTCCAAAAATTCTGGAAAATTAATCTTAACAATAATTTGATATTCCGGATCCAACGAAAGTGGTTTCATCGAAAATGGAGGTCGTTTGAAAAATGGCCTTTTATACGGGCTATAAATTATACTATAGCGACCATTCTGAATATTCAACTGGCCATAACTTTTGATTTTCGCTATGAAATTTAGATTTTTCGGATTCGTTGGAAAGATATTTTCAAACAGATTTAGATATTTTTGATTTCACTAAAATCCTATAAATTTTGAATCCGGTACATTCAGTCAAAGTTCAGGTTTGAATTTTCAGACTACCGTACTGCTAATTACTTTTGAAATCAAAATAAACATATTCGCTCCAACTTCGATTAAAATAAATTTTAATCGCTATTATTTAAAATAAATTATTTTAACTATTCAAAATTTACTGAAATAGCCAAATTAAAATTTTTAAATTGGTTCAGATTTTCCGGGTTGTTACACATTTCAATGCAACACATATAGCGAGATAAACTAGTACCAGAAAATATGGGTCTACGTCTCGACTCCAACTCCTCTTCTGAAGCTCCAAGCAAAACCGCACCTGATAACATGCTCGGTCTGACCCAAGCACATTTGAAGCAAAGCTAAATTCCCAGATCAGTATGGAATAATTTCAGTGATAAATTCACATTGTAAAGAACTTGCTTAACTCTAGAAAATCTTTTTGAAAGAAAAGGGTTATCGTAAGACCAGTCCATACATAAACACGGACAGTTTTTACCAAACGATAACCAAAACATTTTGCTATATCAAAATACGGTGATATTATAATAGAGTCTATCAAACCACATATAAATAACCATCTAGCAGAGTGCTTACATCTCATGCTCTACATATTTAGTATATAATCAAAAATTACATGGCTTATATTGGAGTTTGGATACCGAACATGACAAGGTATGGGATCACCTTCCGATCAGTTCACTCTAGATGGGAAACATTGGGTTCAACAAGAACATCTTGTAACCCAGCCACACATGACCGACCACTAATTCAACTTGAGTGTATCGAATATATCATTACCACGATTGGTAGTGACCCAAACCGTATTCCCGCAAGATACAAAAATAGCAGAAGAAGAACAAATGAATTTTCTCTAAACGGTGACAATACACGCTAGTGGCTGTAACCCACATAGCCATACCGCCTGCCCGATTTCTATCAATTTCCGATTAATAAGGCTTGAGGTTACGGTTATCTTTTCGAGAATATGTCATTAACTTTGAATGGCACATCGTCAGATCCATTAAATCACTAATTGACGTCTACAAATATACTCTGAGTGTTAAGCTAAAAGAACTTCTCCGCCACCAAATTTGGTATATTTGTAAAAATCAACGCACGTGATCATCAATAAATACTCTGTCAGACAATTATCCATGCAAGTCACCCAGGAACAGGATGAACCAAAGGTACCCTGCTACCGCATCCTATATAGGAATCACCCCAAGGTACAAAAGCGAGTAGTCTGTGCAATCCGAAAATTTCAATTATGGCATAATCACAGTCATCATAACTCCAGTGGCCAAACCAGAGAAATGTAACGCATAGTTTTTCCCCTCATGAAGATCCATGGTCTTCAATGCTCCATCTTTATATATATATATATATATATGCAAATTAGTTTCGAACGCATATTTGGTTCTACTTGGTTTAGGTCTAGTTCCCATCCCGACCCCTTCGAATTAACACGTCAAAAAGTCCAATAATATTCATTGATAGTCATGGTTTTAACTATAAACTCGAAAGTACAGATTAGTACTTTGGAAGCTAAAGTCCCTTTTAATTTAAAAGCGTTTATTAAAACATTTCATCAATTCTTAGAAATCGTTCAAATCCATGTATAGTTCCTTACTTTGGAAACGTCATTTTATATTTTTCCAAACTCCTTTCTTATTTACATTACTTTGGAAATATTATTATATATATATATATATATATATATATATTCTCAACATCTCCTTCTTATTACCTTTACCGTTACAAACTAATATCATATCTCGATAATAGTAAATCCGTTCAAGTTGGGGTATTCTATTTACCTCTCAGACATCGATCGACAACGTTCTTATCTTAAGGCAGATACGAGTTCATAACTTGAAGCAAATCCTATAACAATTATTTACCATACCATTTTATATGGTTTATAAACTATTACTTGCATTTGGAATCCTCTTTTCAATTATGAATGATGATTCCATTCTTTTAGTAAAAACACTTATTTGAAAACCACCGTCTTAGTTTAAACTTCGTTTATAATTTCATTTAGAAACATTGTATTAGCATTAAATCTCTTAATAAACTTTGTTTAAAAATTCAAATTTAAAAATCCTTCATGAAAACTTTCCAAATCCATCTAGGTTTCATTACAAAACTGATTACTTTTAAATTAAAAGTAATCACTTCAATTATTACAAAATAATAATTAATTTCATCATCAATAAAAATAGAAGTAGTTACCATCATTATTTACTTAAAATAGAATAATTAATTACTTTTAAATAATTAATTTTAATAAAATGAACTTCTCGACAATTATCTTAAAATATGGTTAATCAAGAGATTAATTAACCTTTAAGAACATTAGTTGGATTTAACGTTTATTCGCAAAACTATTTCTATTTGATTAATCGTTGACTCGGTCAACTAGTAAACATTAGTTAACTCGTTAACTAATTTTCAGTAATCCTATAAATAACTCAATTAATTTAATAACATCACCCAAATGTTTCTCTCAAAAAAATTGTCTTCAAAACGTTAACTAGTATTTAACTTTCTTGCTTATAAACTTATTTAAACGTCAAAACAAATCATTTATAACTATAAAATATTGGTTGATAAATAAAAATTCTATTTTTAAATAAAAAATATAATTTAAACCCATTAATTTAGTTATAAAAATAAATTTTATACCTTCGATTGCGTCAGTTTACTCGACGACAATCAATGTCTAAAAAAAGGGGTTTTAGGTTGTTCGTTGCCAACCACTTAATAGTATTGCCCATTGGTAAAAACACGACGATCGTTGAATTTCAATTTAACTACCAACATCCAATCAATAATTAATATCCAAATAGGATAAAATGTCACTTGGGATAAACATGTATAAATAAAATAAATAAACAACATACGATTTATTTGAGGAATCTAATTGGATCCCTCCAACTTGTTCTTCCCTGCATCACAGTTTATAACTGTTAAGGATTGTGCAATGGATCGTTAAGGGAAAAAAATACTAGAGGGGGGTGAATATTGTTTTTGAGAATTTAAACAAAATCTAAACTTATATAAACAACAATATGAATCAAACACCACAGAAACAATCACAGACACAGAACCGAACACAAATGCAAAGATAAACAAAAATAAAGTGCAGAAAATGAAAGAACACACCAGATTTTATATTGGTACGGAATTACTCCTACGTCCAGTCCCGCAAAATGCTGGATTGTGTAGAGTTTTATTACTATATCAATATCCAATTACAACCTCCTTGATTTCACGGCTACAAGGGATGCCACTGATTCCAACCTCCTTGATTTTACGGCTACAATGGATACCACTGATTACCCGTCCTTGATTTCACGGCTACAAAGGATAGCACCAATTTCTTACACAACTCAAACAATTACAAACAACCCTATAACTCTTCAATAACACTTGATTCAGAGAGTAATGAGTAGAGAGTGTAGAGAGAAGAAGTTTAATGAAACATAATTGAATTCGATAGTGTGTAAGTGTAGAAATCATAAAAATGATAAAGAATAATGGTGTAATGAAAGGAGATGAAGATGGAGAAGAAGAATTAATAAAAAAAAATTCGAAATCAGCCCCTATTTACAACATTTGAAAGGTTGCAACGTTTCTGAACCATCACAAATAATGAAAAGATACTTCCTTTCAATTTTGAAAAAATGATAGGTATATGTCGACATGTGTGTGTGTTTATATATATAAATATATATATATATATATATATATATATATATATATATATATATATATATATGTGTGTGTGTGTGTGTGTGTGTCGACATATACATGTACAAAATTGAAATTTGAATATTTTTCAAATGTTTTGATGTGTTTATAATTCTGGAAATTCTTGAATTAAAATATAGTGTCATAAATAAATAGTAAAGTTGAAAACCATATGAAATAATAAATATAAATTATATAAACATATTTATAAAATTATAGAGTTTAAAACTATATAAATATAAAATATATAAAATATAAAACTTATATAGTATAAATTTATAAAACTTAAGTTTAAAATCAAATTATTCTATAAAGTAAAATAGAGAAGATAGAAATAGAGAGTTAAATAGAGAAGATAGAAATAGAAGATAGAATTTGAAAACAGAATTTGAAAAACAGAATTTTAAATTATTTTGAATTTGAACCTAGAGTGTTATTCAGAGTCTTACATAATCTAGACTCTATAACCTTATTTATCTTGAACTCTTGAGTACTCATGAGTCTTAAATCATCTCTGGATTATAAATCTCTAATATCTTTAAACTGTATAGTCTTCAGTTATAATTCTTGTATATAAATCCTGCATACGTGTGTGTGTGTGTGTATATATATATATATATTCTAGACAAAAGTTTTAGTATTTATTCTATAATAAATTAATATTGAAATAAGGTTATTGTCATCAAAACTCCATTCTCCAACAATTTCCCCCTTTTTATGATGATAACCTTAGTTTATAAAATATCATACCTGTATATACCTGTTGATGATGATCCTTCTAATACTCCCCATGATTACATGATACTCCCCATATCTGTATGATTCTTATGTCTATATTTTATAATTTCTCCCCCTTTGGCATTATCAAAATGAAATTTTAAAACTACTCACTCTAAATCGTATAGCCATCTAAATAAAACCTATAACTAACTAAGTAATTCCTAAATCAAAATAGAGTTCTCCCCCTTAATCTATATAAGCCTATAATAGAAATTCTTAACATTATGATTATCAAATACAAACCAATCCAAGTATTATATTTACATATGTTTGATATCAATTATACAAACCAAACCAAATCAAAGCACACTACACTATATGTTTTAATATATACAAGTTTTAAGTCATAGAATTCAATTCAAACAAATCAATCATACTAATTAATTAAATGTTTCTTGGGACTTAAACCCATCCATATTCTCCAGTGATTGGATTCTTCTTGATGTCCTTCCATTCTTTTTCATTGTTGAGTGATTCTTTGTTATTTTCCTCTCTGAAATGAGAAAAATTGACCAACAAATTACATCAAAATGTTTCTCTTGATATTCCACCATTCTCATTTGAATATACTCTAGTTTGCGCTGATTACGTTGTACTATAAAGAGAATTTTCTTGAAATAATTCAAAGAATCATCAAGATTTTCACTTATGTTATGGATAGGATTTGCCATGGATTTGATAAGAAATGAATAAGGAAGAAAGAGAAATAGAATAATGAATTTTTCTGGAAGAAATAGGCTTAAATAGGGTCTGGAATTCGTTGGATTTTGAATGGGCATGAGTTATTTATTAAATTTTAAAATTTGAAACAATTTGCAAATCTGGCAGTTATATGTCAACATATACATAAATGTATGTCGACATAACCATTAAATGATTTTGAAAATTTTCAAATTTTGAATCTTTTGAATTTATATTAAACTATAAACAATTTTAAAGTTTTTATAATAACTTAAAAGACAATTTTAAACAAAAATAAAACTCCATTCATTACATAATAGAAAGCGAATACATCTAACTAATTAAGACACACTAAATACGAGATTCGATAAGCAAATACATAAGCTAATACATATAAATAAATTAAACTAGATAAACTAGTTTTCAGATGATGATGATGAGGGAGGTGAGATTCCAAGCTTTCTTCCAATCTTGACCATGAACTTGGTCATTTTTGAAAAGTTCTTCTTAAGCTTCTTTTATTTTTGGCAATTTTGACTTGGTTTTGAATAATAGTTTCTTTGGAAATGTGTGTAGTGTTGGTTAGGCACTCAACACTTTCTAAAGAAGTTCTTCTTCTTTTTTGACTTCCATTGGCACTTATTCTTGTCGCATTCAAGCTTGTTTGGCTTCGAATGACTCATATGGTTGGAAAGTGAGAGAAATTTACATAAGATGAATGTTTGATGAGTAAAATACTTTTCTAGGCTCAAACTCTTCTCCGTAAAGATCCACTCCAAAGTATTTGAATATACGAGTGAGAAAACACCATAGTAGAGTGTGTTTTATCTTGAGGACAATTCTGTGGCTTGATTTCATTTAAAATCATGTCAGCCCAATTTATGGTATAGCCACCAATAATAGCAAAGAGAGCCTTTTAGACCTTTAGAGTTGGGTTGTTGAAATTTTCGGAACGGGGAGTGATGATATATTGAAGGAGAAGGTTTATGATTCTTGTTTTTGGACGAAAGAAGCGATTTTTGAATTCTATTTGAACATAGTCTTCGAATATATCATGATAGGTCTCTAAATCTGTTTCATTGATTTTGAAATCTGAAAAACCCGATCCCGTGCTTCTACAATTTAGATGGTTCCTAAGAGTTCGGCATTGAGAAAAATTTGCATGCCTTTAACGTTACTCCAAATTTGGTCTTCGTTGTCTTCGTAAAATCCGCGATTAAAATTCGCATAGAACATCTTGACAAGTTTGGGATAACACGCTTCGTCATTATCACGAGAGTCAATTAGACATAGGACTTCATCGTGTTGAAGAGAGAGGTAAGATCCTAAGAGGGAAAATCACTAAAGATGGAAAAAGCACCCGTGTTAACTTTAACATTTGCTAATAGTTAGCATAGGTTTTGATAGCCTCTTTGTCATTACAAAGATAACCTTTAATGGTTTTGGTTATTTTCAATTTCTAAGATGAACTTGAGGAAGCCATTGAATTGAAAGTTTTGAAGAGAATAGATATGGAGAATATTGTTTTGAATTGTGAATGAAATGTAGAGAGAATAGATGTATATATAGAAATTGAATGGATACAAATTGAATAGGAACATCTTTTCAGACTTAAATGGCACCTTTTCAGACATTGGGAGTTGAGGAAAAGTTGGAGGGAAATTTGAAAGTTTAAACCTTTGAAATTCGAAATTCAAATTTCAAGTTTCAAATTACTGGTCAAATATGTCGACATGCAGACATATGTATGTTGACATATGTACCTATTTTCAAAGGAAATTTGATTTTTGTGAAATGTGATCAAAACTGTCAATTTATATTTCATGTTTAACGATTTCCTGAAATAATTCTGATCCTATCAAACACGCTAATAATTTATTTTATTATTTTATTTGTTATTATATTATTGTTTGGAATTTCAAAATTCAAAATTCAAAATTGAATTTCAAATTTCATGATTAAATTTTAAATTCAAAACAAACAAACAAACAAACAAAGCAACCATTTAACAAAATAAAAATAAAAATTAATTAAGGCGTACCCGGTTTTTAGATCCCTTTCTTCGAAATTTTCTGAATTGTGAATTATCGTAAAGCATATATTCGAATTTCCAGTTTCTGGCTCTTCATCACTTGATGATGAATCTGAATCATCTAACGTTGCTGCATATGCTTTCTTTCTCTTTCTCGACGAACTGCTGTTGTCTATTTGTTGATTCAATTTATCTGGATGTGGACACATTTTCTTTATATGTCCTGGTTTGTTGCAATTATAACATCGACCATCATTACTTTTTGAACTTCCTTGGTTATAATTTTTCCTTCTATATCTCAGAAATTTTCTAGAATGATTTATCATAAGATCTGTTTCATCATCATCTTCACTACTCGAGTTAAAATCATTTGACGTTGCTTTTAATGCAATGGATTTCTTCTCGATTGACCTGTTTCCTTTTCTCTTTTGTAATTGGACTTCATAAGACATCAAATTTCTGATTAACTCCTCAATCTTCATTTCATTGGCCTCTTCAATTGCCAAAGTTTTCTGATCCCATTCCGGAGTTAATGAATTCAATATTTTTCTGACTTGATCTTATAACGACCCGGAAAATCTGAACCAATTTAAAATTTTTAAATTGGCTATTTTAGTGGATTTTAAATATTTTAAATAAATATTTTAAATAATATCGATGAAAAGTGAGTTTGAATTGATGGTTGAAAAAAATATAATTATTTCTAATTATAAACAAGGCCTGAAATGGCGCGGTAGTTTCAAAAATTGAATTCAAACGTTGATTGACTGTACCGGGTTCAAAACAAAATGGATTTGAGTGAAACCAAAAATAATTAAATCTGTTAGTGAATATCTTTCTAACGAAACTGAAAAATCGATGTTTCATAGCGGGAAGCAAAAGTTATGGCTAAATGAATTTTCAGAAAGGTCGCTATAGAGTTTATATAGCCCGTGAAAATGGCCATTTTGCAAACGACCTCGGAATTCGACGAAACCACTTTTGTTGGATCCGGGATGTCAAATTATTGCTAGGTTTCAAATTTCATAATTTTTGAAGCTAGCATGTGAGCGTGTCAAAGGAAAATGTGTTTGGTCGATTTCTGTCAAATTGGATCGACCAGAAAAAGGCCATTTTTCAAACGGTCTCAGAATTCAACGAAACTAGTTTTTTTAGGACCGTATCGTCAAAACATAGCTAGATTTATTTTTCGGGAATTTTTAGAATCTGTATGTGGCCCCGGAAAATTGAAATGTACGTTCAAAATAAATATTGAATGTTTTATATTTTAATTTGAAGGAAAACTGACTGAAATAGTTGAATGAGACTACGAAACATATCCCATTGTATTCGAAATGGAGGTAAAACGCTAGGGACGATAGTCGTTGGGTTTGGATTGGAGTTCGTGTGTGAAAAGGGGTATTTTCGAAATTTTAAAATATATAAAAAAAAAATCATTGGTAAAACAGTTTCTCTCTCCCCGATATTGCCTCCGATCGACGACGGAAGGGCTTCAAACGTTCCCTCCCCGATTCCTCCTCCTACAAGCCAAATCAGCCAACACCCCAGTTGGGTTTTTTGAAGAGCTCTCCACCACCTTTAAATCCATCTAGGATTCATTGTCTATCATCAAGCATAGGGGGAGATTCGAGTCCCCAAAGTCCAAGACTTTGGACCATCGTCGAGCTCTCTACAGGGCGTCGAGCTGAGCAAGGCTGGTGGCACCGAAAAGCCCCTTCGACCCTCTTCGACACTACAGCGGCTGATCGTCCAACCGATTCGCGGATTTGCAGAAAATCCTCAACCTAGTTTTGAACAAAACAGAAGAGGTAACGACCTGTTATATATTAAACTATTTAATAGCACTTTAAAGCGCTACGGTTTTTAATTTCATTATAAAAATCATATCTTTTTCGTTTGTTGACAAAATTCAGTGAAACTAGAGACAGTGGACTCGTGTGGACGTCTTCTACATTCTAGAAGAGACCGCATATTTTTCTGAGCCTTCTGCTATTTTTGGTGGAGTGAAACCCAATGTGAGATTTCTAATTTATAAACGATATGGAAAACAACGATGTATAAATTATATAGTCGATGTATGAGTTATGTAAGCGTTGTACACTACATGTATTAGCGTTGTATAAGTTGTATGTTCGATGTATAAGTTATATATGCGTTGTAAAAGTTATATATGCGATGAAATGACAATGAAATGAATTAAAGTGAATCGAAATATATTTATATACGAATATATATATATATACACTCCCCTCGTCCACAGACCATGGACGATATTTATTGGTTGTGATTGGTGTGAAAATTGGTTGGTAGCGAATGGTTGATTAGAATTGTTTGCGGCTGAAATTGATTGATTGTGGTTGAAAAATACCCATCTGTGGTTGAAAATAAAATTAGAATAGATTGTGGAAATGAAAATTAAACATGTCGCCTACGTGCGAACTAGATGCATGAATCCCCATTGTCAAAAACCACGAGGTTTTAAGGTAGAGCGAGGAGCCGTACTAGGGACGGACCCGGTTTTAACTACCCTGCCGTTATGCTGCCAAAATTTTCAATAATATTCATGTGTTAGAATTATTTTCATGTGTTGAAACTATTTTCGTATGTTGAATAGAAATTCATGTGTTGAATGAAGTTCACGTGTTGAATAAATTATTTGAAAGTTAAAAATCACATTTTTATTGTATATATAGCCTATATTAAATATTAGTATTTTAAATAAATTGTTTTACAATAAAAATCACATTTTTATTATGTATATAACTATAGAAAATATTCATGTGTTGAATAAAGGACTAGAACGATAAAAATCATATTTTTATCGTGTGTGTGAAGTCAGAAACATCCATGTGTTGAATATATGGATTGAACAATAAAATCTACATTTTTTATTGTGAATATGAATTGTTAAAATTGGTGAAGTGTGAAATGAATATTTTTGATGATAAAAATATCATTTTTATCAAATCTATAAAGTGGATATTGTTGTGAAATCGATGGAAGAATTATATTTACATATATTTATATAAATATAATTAAAATATAGTGAATAACAAAGCTGCGGTTCGTGTTTTGAAACCGTAATTTCAAATGATTATTGCGGGAGATCCGACCATCGGATTTTCCCGAAACCACAACCATTGGGTTCGCCTTGGGAGTATCTTTCTAACGGCACAAACTTTGTAAAGATCCAACGGTTGGATTGTCCGAAATGTTTAATTCAAATCTGAAGAAAAACAACGCCAGAATCGATTATATATATATATATATATATATACAATTAAATTAAATCGAATAACGACGCTGCAGTTCGTATTTTGAATCGTAACTTCAAACGATTGGTGCGGGAGATCCGACCTTCGGATTTTCCCAAAACTGAAACCGTTAGATTCGTTTTGAAAAGATCTTTCTAACGATATAAATTTTGTGAAGGTCCAACGGTTAGATTTTCATATATGTGTAAATCAAATCTGGAGAAAAACAGCGCCACGGCCGCGTTATGGCCTAAAGCATCGTTTGAACGAATTGGGTGTTTTTAAATAAATAAAAATAGCGATAAATCGTGATAGAATATTATAAATGATATGGAATGGAAATAAACTAAATTTGCTCGGTTTATGTGATATTTGATGGTTGAATGTGTTTGGTGTGAAAATTACATTAAAGAACAGAATTAGTGATGTCGCATAATTTAACCATTGAAATGAATTGATTTGAGATTCTAAATATATGTGAATTATTTGAAAAGGCCGAGTTAATTCTCATTTCAAATAATTGATCGATGAGTGAAAGTCGAAGATATGAAGACGGTTCAAGACCGATGATCTTCACGTCAAATGGAGGGGTGCTACTAATGCTCATGATAGGAGTAGCTACCTTGACGGGGTTTAGGTAGTAGCCACCCGGACGTACTTGTTGATTGTACGGATATGCGAGGTATTGAGTGCCTCCGGTTTCGTTCAGACCCAGAACGAACGTGTAAATGGACTGTGTGTCTGACATTGGATTTTGTTCTGTGCTGATTGATCTCTATTAAATATATATCTGTTTGGCGACCGAGAATTTATTCTCTTGCTTAACGCCCTTCTCTGAGACGTACGAGCTCAGAGGTTATATATCGATGGAGTGAATTGCCTGTGTGGCATGCCTAAGTGGCAGATGATCAAGGCTTCTGTTGAAAAGCAAAGTCTTATAGTTGATGATCAAAGCACGGCCTGTGTGGTGTAGCTTTGTGTATAGTGTTGTTTCGCGAGTCTTACACCCCTGTATGGACCAGAAACGGGAGAGGACTTCAGGTAGGACATGCATTTCTTTCTAGCTAGAGGTGGTGTCAGTGCTTAAACTGGCTGACATTTATATTATTTTCACCTGTGTGGTTGTTGCTGTTGCGAGGCGCCTCGGATATATCGCTGGCTATGTGAAGTCGATGGAGTCATTCGTTGGCTCTTATGCGCCCCAAAGGGTGGGGAAACGTAGTGCTCAGGGTTTAAGTTTAATCTACATCGAGTGGACCGGCCCTGTTGCTCCAAAGCTTGACTGAGTA
Organism: Allium sativum; assembly: GCA_030737875.1. Classification (NCBI taxonomy): domain Eukaryota; kingdom Viridiplantae; phylum Streptophyta; class Magnoliopsida; order Asparagales; family Amaryllidaceae; genus Allium; species Allium sativum. The sequence continues at coordinate 422,359,529 of CM060924.1, forward strand.
CTTGCCTGGGACATGGTAGGCTAGATTGTCTTGAAGCGGTGAGGACGATCCTTGGCCTCGGTTCATGACGGAAATCCAATTTCCAAATACGACATCGTGCAGTTTTGATTATATACCTATATATGGCGACATAGTGGTATGGGGCATTAATGCCGTCTATAATTGATACTTATGATTTGAATTTGTTTTTGAAACTTATAAACACTAGTAATAATGTCAAATGCTTTTGTTTTATTCATATCAAGCATATTTTGGCCGTTATAAGGTAAAACTCTATCCTCCGGTTTGTGTTGCAATGTGTGATGGGAACTGAGTCTTATAATGGCTTCATTTTTATAAAAAACATTGCGATGTTTAAAAGAATTATTTGTTTTAAAGCACTGGCAATCCAATGGAGTAAACCCGTTCTGTGAAAGTGGCGTGGTCCTGTGATTAGCCATATTTGAATATGTGTTAAGTAGATTTCTCATACCAGTCCCATGACTGACTCGTAGTTTGTTTCACTTGCAAACTTGGGCGTCCCTTTTTCTACATGGGCAGCCTTGTATTCAGGTTTTAGCAGACTCTTTCTGGATAGCTGGAGCTGAAGATGGATTCTAACATTTATCTCTTTTTATGTTGTTCAGCTCCTGTTGTACATATTATGTTTTCTTTTCCACAGAAGACATTTATGTATAGCTGAACTGTATTTTGTACTAAGTATGATCCTATACGCTATGTAACTCTGATGATTATGTTTATCCAGTGTATTCTATTGTACATTATTTGGTGTATTTAATTATTTCTGTTCTGTTGTTATCTGTTTATGTGTTATATTCCAAAGATTACCCTTGCACCGTCCTATCGGGGTTTGGGGTCGTCACAGATCTGCTTCAGAGTAGGTTTTTCCAAGTGCTGTTAATGAATGCACTATCTCTTGAAATCTGCAAAACATATCAGAAATAGACTCATTCTCGTTCATCTTGAATAACTCAAACTGATTAACTAACATTGCTATTTTAGTTTGTTTAACTTTACTAGTTCTTTCATAAGTAACTTGCAAAGTTCTCCAAATTTCAAAGGCAGATTTACATATTGATCTAATGAACAGAATAACATATTCATGGCTTTATAATTGCTTTATGCAACAGTCTTTTATTCATTTGTCCATTGTGAAAAAGCAGTTGTGGGTTCAACAAATTCATTTTGTGTACTATTCCATGTGTCTAATCCCACTGATTGAAAATAAATTTTCATTCTACGTACCCAATATGAATAACATTTATTAAACAGTGGTGGTCTAACAGTAGACTGACCCTCTACAAAAGGACTATTATTGCTTCCTGTTTTGGTTGCCATTATCACAATTTTCAAAAATCAAATTATGAACTTTTTGAAAGACCTTGCTCTGATACCAATTGTTAGGGATTGTGGAATGGATCGTTAAGGAAAAGCAAACACCAGAGGGGCGGTGAATAGTGTTTTTGAGAATTTAAACAAAATCTAAATTTATATGAACTACTATATAAATCAAACACCACAGAAACAATCACAGAATGAAAAACAAATGCAAAGATAAAAAAATAAAGTGAAGAAAAGGGAAGAACACACCGTATTTTATACTGGTTCGGAATTGCTCCTACACCCTGTCTCGCACAACGTTGTATTGTGCAGAGTTTAATTACTATATCAATACCCAATTACAACCTCCTTGATTTCACGACTACAAGGGATACCACCGATTCCAACCTCCTTGATTTCACGGCTACAAGGGATACCACCGATTACCCGTCCTTGATTTCATGGCTACAAAGGATACCACCGATTTCTTACACAACTCAAACAATTACAAACAGCTCCATAACTCTTCAATAGCACTTGATTCAGAGAGTAACGAGTAGAGAGTGTAGAGAGAAGAAGTTTAATGAAAACAGAATTGAATTCAGTAGAGTATAAGGGTAGAAATCATAAAAATGATAAAGAATAATGGTGTAATGAAAGGAGATGAAGATGGAGAAGAAGAATTAATAAAAAATTCGAAATCACCCCCTATTTATAACATTTGAAAGGTTGCAACATTTCTGAACCATCACAAACAGTGAAACTACACTTCCTTTCAATGTTGAAAAAATGACAGTTTTATGTCGACATGTATATATATGTATGTCAACATATACATGTACAAAATTGAAATTTGAATATATTTCAAGTATTTTGATATGTTTACAATTCTAGAAATTCTTGAATTAAAATATAGTGTTATAAATAAATATTGTAAAGTAGAAAATCATATGAAAACATAAATATAAACTATATAAACATATTTATAAAATTATAGAGTTTAAAACTATATAAATATAAAGTATGTAAAATATAAATATATAAAGCTTATAAAGTATAAACTTATAAAACTTAAGTTTAAAATCAAATTAAAATATAAAGTAAAATAGAGACAATAGAAATAGAAAGTAAAATAGAGAAGATAGAAATAGAAGATAGAATTTGAAAACAAAATTTGAAAAACAAAATTTTAAATTATTTTGAATTTGAACCTGGAGTGCTATTCAGAGTCTTACATAATCTAGACTCTATAATTGTATTTATCTTGAACTCTTGAAATCTTGAATACTCATGAGTCTTGAATCATCTTTGAATTTTGAATCTCTAACATCTTTAAACTGTACAGTCTTCAGTAATAATTCCTGTATATAAATCCTGCATATGTGTGTGTGTATATACATATATATATATATGTTTATATATACATATACATATATATATTCTAAACAAAAGTGTTAGTATATATTTTATAATCGATTAATATTGAAATAAGTTTGTTGTCATAAAAACTCCATTCTCCAAAAATAACATCATATGATGATAACATATGAAATAATTTCTAATTTAAAACATTAAATGACTGCATTATAAATATCGATGAACAATGATTAAAAAGGCTAATAATCATCTGTAGCATCCAAACATCCAATTTGTATTATTGACGATAATTTTAGTTATATGAATTATTCCACATCATAGAAATCCAGAGAGTGTGAGAGTAAACTCACCATTTTATTTATGATTGACGATTGTTGCGTTATTTCATATAGTTTTAAACAAATGTTTAAAATTACATGAAATTCCAGTTGCACCCGATTCCAACCAAACCAGCTCGAGCGTAGACTTCGTTTTTGTGATTCCAATGAATCCAGCTTCGTCTGATTCTAATAACATATGAACCAGATATATAATATACAAGTTTTAATTTATTTAAATGTTATTAACACTATTTATTTACCTAATGAAGTACATTTCTATAAGAAATTGTGTGATGGTTGTTAGACGATTGTCAATTGCAAAACTCCGTTTGATCTACTTTACAAAATACGATATTTATTTTAAGGTTCGTGTACAGTTATTCATATGGAATGGCCAATGTTTTATATTATTTCCATATTCCGATAGTGTCCCATACCTTATCATTGCTCCTTCATTCTTTTGTGTATTTTTATATAAAGGGCCAAAGCCCACGCACGCATCCATAGTTTATAGCCCGCTCGTCCCATTGTATTCTTCTGCTCATTCAAAAGCAGCATGTTTCCTGAAGCTTTCTTCATGGCATGTTATTTTTACCCCTATGTGATCTCCACCCCCTCCAACACCGATTTCTTCCCGAGCTTGCTCCTCTATCCCATCCATTTACATTTAAGTCAGGCGGCGCCGACCTGTAACGATACAGATTTCTCCCGACCTTAATCGATCGTTAAATCGACCAAGACCGTTCAAAACCCGCATACGTTAACTTTGGGAATACAACACATCAGAACAAATAACAGAAGACTTTTATAAACATTACATTAATGTTACATTAGAGTACAGAATATCAGAGTACATTGATAAATAATAATACAGCGGAAGATAAATTACAAATAAGGTAACACAAAGCAGCGGAAATAAATGAATTGATACAGCGGAAGATCTATCAATGCTCTAGACACAGCTTTAAGCTTCGATCCAGAATCCTACTCAAAATATCTGTAAAATAAGTTACTCGACTGCCCATATGGAAAAGAGGGCACCCGAGTTTGCAAAGTGAAACAAACTACGGGTCAGTCATGGGACTGGTATGAGAAATCTTTACTTAACATACCTAGTAATAAGGCTAATCAAAGGATCATGCCGCTAACGCGGAACGGGTTTACTCCAATGGATTGCCAGTGCATAATTTAAATAAAGTAAATCGTTAAACAACGCAATGCTTTTTAGAAAAATGAAACCATTATAAGAATCAAGTCCCATCACACAATTCAACGCAAACCGGAGGATAGAGTTTTACCTTATAATGGTCAAAAATGCTTGATACGATAATAACGGTTTTGATATTATTATTAATGTATATATGTTTCAAAACCATTTCAGTTATAATGTATCAATCATAGACGGCATAATACCCCATCCTACTATGTCGCCATACTAGTTCTACAATCAAAACCGCATGGTGTCGTATTGGAAGTTAGATTTCCATCATGAGTCAAGGCTAGGAACGATCTCCTTACCGGTTCAAGATACTCTAGCAATGTCAAAGGATTCGGTTGCTGTAACAACCCGGAAATTCTGGGCCAGTTTAAAATTTTTATTTTGGCAATTTTAGCGAATTTTGAATATTTAAAATAGATTATTTTAAATAATATCGACGTGAAATTTATTTTGAATAGAATTCGACGTATATATTTATATACGTCGTCGTTAGAATATAAATATTTATATATAATTATAAATAGAATTGAAAATGGCGCGGTAGTTCGAAAATTCGATTTCTAATTTCAAATGAATATACAGAATTCAATATAAGTCAGAATTGAACGAAACAAGAAATATTTGAATCTGTATAACTATATCTTTGTAACGAAGTTAACAAACTGAGATTTCATTTTAGAAATGATAAGATATGTCCAGTTTAAAATTAGAAATAGTCGCTGTGGAATTTATATATATTTTTATATATATAAGGCCCTTAAAAATAGCAATTTTGCAAACGACCTCGGATTTCAACGAAACCAGTTTTGTTGGGTCCGTGATGTAAAGTTATTGCTAGGTTTCAAATTTCATATTTTTTCGAATCAATATGTGAGCGTGGCAAAGGAAAACGCGTTTGACCAGTTTCAGTTGATTTTAATCGACTGGAAATTGGCCATTTTTCTAACGGTCTCAGAATTCGACGAAACTAGTTTTGTTAGGACCGTATCGTCAATACGAAGCTAGAAAATATTTTTCTAGAATTTTTAGAGTTAGTATGTGACCCCGGTAATTTGAAATGTACGTTTAAAATTCAATATATAGATTTAAATGTAAATTCAATGGAAACTGATTGTAACAGCCGAATCAGCTTGCGATACATATCCCATTGTGTTCGGAATGGGGGTAGAACGCTGTGGACGACAGGCGGTGGGCCTCGTTTCGAGATCGTATGTGAAAGTTAACTTTTTGCAAAATAAATAAATAAAAAAAAAAAAAATAATAATATATAATTTCCCTTCCTCCCTTATATGTTCTGGCCCCCCCCCCCCAAATCATTTCGATACAGATAAATAAAAAAAAAAAAAAGGAGAAACCGATCGTCGAACCACCGAGCGCCGCCCAGGCTCGCCGCCGCTTCCCCTCAGGTGACCACCGACCCCTCCGTTTCTTCTCCCCCCCTCCGCTTCTTCTCCTTCCCCTATCGCTCCTCCTCCCACAGACCATCGAACAACCCCCGCGACCCCTCCCCCCTAACCCTAAGCATCGCCGCCGCCTCGACGAAGACCCCCCCCCAATCCTGTGAGCGCCGCCGCCGAAGATGGAGATCCCCCCCCTCTCTCTTCTACCAGTAAGTCTTTTTAATTTTAATTTTTATGTAATAATATTTAAATAAAATCTGATTTAGGTAATTACTGATTTTTGTTTTAGATTTTTAAAACAGAATTTTTAAAAGATTTTAAAACAGAAATTTTTAAAAGAAGAATAAAAACTGGATTTTTTTTAAAAGGATTATGAAAACTGATTTGTTAGAATTTATAAACTGATTATAATAGATTTTATAAACTGAATTTGATTTATATAAAAACAGAATTTTATTTTGATTTATATAAAAACAGAATTTTATTTTTATGTAAAAACAGAATTTTATTTTTATGTAAAAACAGAATTTTATTTTGATGTAAAAACAGAATTTTATTTTGATGATAAAACAGAATTTTATTTTGATGATAAAACAGAATTTTATTTTGATGTTAAAACAGAATTTTATTTTGATGTTAAAACTGAATTTTATTTTTGATGTTAAAACTGAATTTTATTTACTTTAAAAACTGGTTTTTATTTATGTTGCAAAGTTATAAAAATATAATCTTTTATATTGTCGAAATAAAAATTCGATTTTTATATATTGAACTTTGAAATAAAAATTCAATTTTTATATATTGAACTTTGAAATAAAAATTCGATTTTTATATATTGAACTTTGAAATAAAAATTCAATTTTTATATATTGAACTTTGAAATAAAAATTCGATTTTTATATATTGAACTTTGAAATAAAAATTCGATTTTTATATATTGAACTTTGAAATAAAAATTCGATTTTTATATATTGAACTTTGAAATAAAAATTCAATTTTTATATATATAGTGGCCTTGGGCAACGAAGGTGACAAAAAGGCGAAACGACGAAGACTTCTGCAAATGAAGAGCCGTGGAGCTAGGATAGCTATAAGTGAGAATTTCTCACCTTTCAATTTATTTTTTTTCTAGTTATATATATACTAGGATGCAGACGGTGCTTAGTAGCACCCGACACCCGTCCACAGACCATGGACTTGTTTGTTTGACTGTTTGGTGATTGATTGTGATATTGGTTTGAATGTGGTTTGTGGTGTGAAAAATCGAATCGATAAATTGGTTAGGATTAGACGTGCGCCGTTATAAGGCGAAGGAGTAAGGCTAGGTTAGACCCTTACTCCAAAGTTTGTGGTTTGCATAACGAATTGATTTGATTGATGTGTGAATGGCGTGGGCCTTCACTAGACCGGGGATAAGGCTAGGCCTTGTCCCGTTTCTAATATCGCGCCGTTATGCCGCCGAAATTTTCTAAAATAAGTTAGAAAAAATAAAAATAGCATTTTATTTAAAGAATGAACTGAATAGAAATTCATATGTTAAAATAAAATGTGTTATCGTTAAAAATATAATTTTTAACGTGAATGTGAATAAATAAATATTCATTTACAAACCAGACGGTTTGTTTATGTACACCTATTTGAATGACGTTGATTGGGTCGATAAATTTTACACATCGCCTAACTGCACAAATAAAATATGTGTTTGATTGTTTGAAACCCCGCACGGGTGTTAGGATGAAATTTGAAGTTCACTCATCCTGATTTATTAAATATGTCGATCGATTGATTGACAAGCTGCTATAAGCGTTAAAATGTCTATATTTGATGCTTATACAGTGTAGTGCACTTTGGTTGATGGTTGATTATTCATCGTTGTTGATATATACATGTGTTGTAGAAAATCCATATAATTAACATTATATGGTAATTGATTGGGCCTCATTCCAGTTTCGAAAAAAAATAGAAATATTTGAAATAGAAATATTTGAAATAGAAATATTTGAAATAGAAATATTTGAAATAGAAATATTTGAAATAGAAATATTTGAAATAGAATATTTGAAAATAGAAATATGTGAAGCCGTGTGGATTAGATTGACGCCATTTTGACGTGAACGATATTTATATCGATTTTATCGATTTCGAAATGAATTGAATTGAAAACGAATTCAAAATGAATTGAAAACGATTTCGAAATGAATTGAATTGAAAATGAATTCGAATTGAATTGAAAACGATTTCGAAATGAAATGAATTGAAAACGATTTCGAAATGAAATGAATTGAAAACGATTTCGAAATGAATTGAATTGAAAACGATTTCGAAATGAATTGAATTGAAAACGATTTCGAAATGAATTGAATTGAAAATGAATTCGAATTGAATTGAAAACGATTTCGAAATGAATTGAATTGAAAATGAATTCAAATTGAATTGAAAACGATTTCGAAATGAATTGAATTGAAAATGAATTCGAATTGAATTGAAAACGATTTCGAAATGAATTGAATTGAAAATGAATTCGAATTGAATTGAAAACGATTTCGAAATGAATTGAATTGAAAATGAATTCGAATTGAATTGAAAACGAATTCGAATTGAATTGAAAGCGAATTGAAATGAATTCAAATTGAATTGAAATTCGAATTGAATAGAAATGAATTTTGAAACGAATTTATAAAGAAGAATTCAATTTTGATTTGAATTGAAAAGGAAGTTGAAATTGCTTTTGAAACGAATTTTAAAACTATTTATATAATTCGTTTTAAATAGAAATCGACGAAGTATATATTATATATATTATATATATAATATAATGGCCTGAATAGAACGCGCCGCGCCGCGGCAGTTCGCGAATTTCGACCATTTATTTCAAACGGACATTACGGGAGATCCGACCGTCGGATTCTCCTAAAACCGGAACCGTTGGGTTCGTATCGAAAAGAGCTTTCTAACGAATATTAGAAATTTGAAATCTAACGGTTGGATTTGGAATTATGTCCAAATCAAATTCGAAAAAGGTCGCTGTAAGTGCAGTTCGATGGCCATTGATGGAAATCGACTGTACGGGCCTTGATAAAATTATTAAAAATAGTAATAATTTGTGTAAAATCATAAGAAATGATTTGTGAAGATTTGGGATGAAAAACTCCATATTTGAAAAGATAAAAATGGGATTTTATCGAAATGAACTAGTTTTGAACTAGAATTATAATTCTATTTATTTTTAAATAAATAAATTGAATTCGAAAAGGGTTTTAAAAATAACCAAAATTTCCAATGATTGCATTGGAGTGGATTTGAATCGAAATTGTCTTCGGAATATTTCGATGTTGGAATTCGTGATTATACAGGTGTTGTTATGGAAATTTGAAAGATATATATATATATCGTTATTTCCAATACGACATTTGTTAGTCGTAGAATTCGATATTGAATATAAGCCGATATATTTTCTATTCAGAGCCTTGTATTGAATATCGAATGTGATTTGGGTTTGTCGTGAATGGTGTCTTCACTAACACTGTTCTTGAACCCAGTTGAGAAATGATTAAATCTTTTTATTTAGATTTAATGAAGTGTACCAATTAAATAATATTTAATTGGAATTGAATTGATATTGGTTTTTGGGTTTATCGTGAACAGTGTTTTAAATAACACTTGTTCTTTAACCCGATAATTAATGAATGTGATTTGGGTTTGTCGTGAATGGTGTCTTCACTAACACTGTTCTTGAACCCAGCTGAGAAACGATTAAATCTTTTGATTTAGATTTAATGAAGTGTACCAATTAAATAATATTTAATTGGAATTGAATGGATATTGATTTTTGGGTTTATCGTGAACAGTGTTTTAAATAACACTTGTTCTTTAACCCGATAATTAATGGGATGTGACTTTGGGTTTATCGTGAACCGTGTTTTAAATGACACTGATTCTTTAACCCAGTCACAGATTAAAACTAAGTGGAGTTTTAATGAATCTTTAATTAGATTGAAAAGATCGAGAATGGAGTATCACCAGTTTTGCTCCAGGCGATAGTTAAATCTTTAATTAGATTTGAACGTGAAATTTAGAAACTAACTGTCGGTTAGCCAAGCAGAAGGGTTTTCTGGATATTGATCTGATGTTGGTTTCGGCCTTCGGGGTTAATATTTGGGGAATTATTCTCTTGATTAATTTACGGTTAGTGACTAATGAATTGGAATGAGGCGTATGTTGTGTTTGTGTAACACTTATTTAAAATATACGCGAGTTATTCGGAAAGACCGGGTTTATCCCATTCTGAATAACTGATACGACGATAAGTCGAAGATGAAGACGATGGTCGAAGACCGGAGGTCTTCACGTCGTTTGGGTGATAACTGATGATCTTGATTGGGCTGTACACCCAAGAAGATGGAAACAGTTAGTGATCGTCCAGACGTACTTGGAGATCGATGGATATGCGGGGTACTAGGTGCCTCCGGTTTCGTTCAGACCCAGGACGGACTTGTAAATGGACTGTGTGTCTGACATCGGATTTCATTCTGTGTGACTGATATCGGTTGCATAGGATGGTTTGCCTGTGTGGCATGCTAAGATGCAAATGATCAAGGCTTCTGTTGAAAAGCAAAGTCTTGTGGTGATGATCAAAGCACGGCCTTTGTGGCGTAGCTTTGTGTAACGTTTACCTCGCGTGTTTCACACCAGGTATGAACCAAAAACGGGAGACGGACCTCAGGGAGGACTTGCGTTTCTTTCTAGCTAGAAGTGGCGTCAGTGGTTTTACACGCCCTGACGAGTTTGACTTATGTGGTTGTGGTTGTTGCGAGGCGCCTCGGTTATATCGGTTTCGGCCGAATGCATTCTGGTCGGCTGACGGACCAGACTTACACCCCATAGGGTGGGGAGACGTATTGTTCAGGCATAATAATCCACTCCGTGTGGACCGGCCCTGTCGCTCCATGGGGCAGTTGCGGCTGTTCCTGAGACACGGGCTAGAGCGTCTCGAATCGGTTGAGGACTATCTTTTGCCTCGGTTCATAGACGGAAATCCAATTTCCAAATACGTGACATTTGCGGTTTTAATTGTAATCCTATATATGGCGACATAGTGGGATGGGGCGCTCATGTCGCCTATGATTGATACTTATGATTTGAAGTTGTTTTATACACTATACACTTATTATAGTATCAAATGATTTGTTTTAAACGTATCAAGCATCCTTTGGCTGTTATAAGGGAAAACCCTATCCCCCGGCTTGCGTTTGCATTGTGTGATAGGACCTGGGTCTTATAACAGCTTCATCTTTCTTTATTTAGCATTGCGCTGCTGTTTTATGCACTGGTATTCTTGGGAGGAAACCCGTTCCGTGTTATACGGCGTGGTCCCTTGATTTACCTAACTTTTAAAATAAAGAATAATAACTGTTTTAGTTCTCACACCAGTCACATGACTGACCTGGAGTTTATTGTTTTAACCTAAACTCTGGGTGCCCCTATTTTGACACGGGCAGCTAGTAGTTTCGGTTTTGCAGATTTATATTCACAGGATCCTGGTTTACAGCTGGAACGATATCCGGAAAGCTTTGTATCCGTATATCTTCTTCTAGTTGTGTATTGTATTATTTTCCGCTGCTATGTATTTAAATGTAATTTAAATCTCTGATATTTCTGTGTAATATTCATTTATACTCTGTATATTCTTGTAATCTGATGCGCTGTTGTTATATATAGTGAAATGTTCTTCTGTATGCGTTCTGTTTTGTCCTGTTCTCAAACGATAAGGCGTTTTCGAACGGTCTGGGTCGGTTTAGCGACTGGTTCGGACCGAGCGAGATTCCTTGTCGTCACAGTCGCGAACCCTTGGATACAGCAGGGCCAGTCCACAAATACTTTAGTGGATTGGCAATTGCTGAACACATGCTTCCCGGTCCTATTGAACCTATAATACGGCCATTGGCGACCGATAAATCCGAGGCCTCGAAAATTCCATCATCCACATAAGTAAAATGTCAGGGCTGGTAAGTCGCTGACATCACTTCTAGCTAGAAAGAAACGTGTGCACTCCCAGCATCCCCTTGCTCCATTTCTGACTCATACCGGGGGTGGGGGGTGAGGCTGGCGAGGTAACGCTATATACAAATCTATGCCGAAATAGACTATGCTTTAATCATCAACCACAAGGCTCTGCTTTTCAACAAAAGCCTCGATCATTTGCATGCCACATTGACAATTCACGCCATGCAATCGATAACTACCAATATATAACCTCTGAGCTCATGTGTCTCAGAGAAGAGTGTTAAGCAAGAGAATAAATTCCCTGCCACCACAGATATATATTAAGCAGAACTCAATTTAATTGCATGGAATAAAATCCAATGTCAGACACATATCCATTTACAAGTCCGTTCTAGGTCTGAACGAAATCGGAGACACATTATTCCTCGTCCCGTATGTCCAATACGGAAGAGAGGTGCTCGCTTATCTGGACAATCAACAAGTACATCCGGAAAACTACCACTGTAACCCTTTTCTGGGAGCGAATCAGTCCAGAGCATCAGTAGTCATCCATTCGATGTGAAGATCGCCGGTCTTCAATCACCGTCTTCAATGTCTTCGACTTTAAATCGTCGTATAATTATTTGAAATGAGATTGAACTTGGCCTTTTCAAATAATTCTCGAATAATTATAATTTAAAATCATTTCACATCGTTAATATTGTTTTATAATGATTTATCGCTATTTTTATTTATATAAAAATAGCTCAATTTAATTTAATGACGCTTCGAGTCAATAGGCGGCCCTGGCGCTGTTTTTATCAAAATTTGATTTACCCATTTCTTGAAATCTAACCGTTGGATTTTAGCGAATTTTATATCGTTGGAAAGATCTTCCCAAAGCGGACCGTACTTCTAGTTTTGGGAAAATCCGACAGTCGGATCTTTCGATATAATCATTTAAAGTTACGATTTCGAAATGTGAATTACCGCATGTGATTTGTTTAGTTTTAATATATATATATATATATATATATATATATAATTACATATAAATATAAATCATTCGACGATTCATCCACGTATTTAACACGACAAATAAAAGAATATTTTATTGGCATATCGCATCTAAATGTTCATAATGTCAAATAAATATGTATTTTATTTACATGACATCTTTTCTAATGGAAAATATAAAAGATAATTTTTATTTTCATTATTTGTGTGCAATTTATACTTTATACCTTAACAAATAAAAAGAAATATTTTATTTGTATATAGTTTCAATATGTGACATGACACCATAAAAATATTTATTTTAATTCGCATACAAACTCTAATATATATTCTGATAATAAAAATGTCTCTTTAAATTTATACATAGATTCAAACGTGTATATTTGCAATAAAAATGTCTCTTTAGTATATACACAAATTCTAATGTGTATATTGACAATAAAAATGATTCTATAATTTCAAGAAAATGCATAAAAAGTGATACATTCATTTTTGTTGACAATTCTAGTTCAACAAAATGATTAAAAAGTGATCCATTCATTTTGTTGACAATTCTATTTCAACAAAATGATAAAAAATTGATTCTCAACTCAATCTACAATTACATGTTAACAAAATGACAACTACATATTGTTAACAATTCTATTTTGATAAGATGAATAAAATTGACACTTTGTTTTGTTAACAATTCTATTTTTAACAAACTGAATAAAGGTGATATTTCATATTGTTAACAAATTCTAATTTTAGTTTAACAAAATGAAATAAAATGACTTTCATGCTACCTAAAAATTTCATTTCAGGAAAATAAATTAAAGTGACGACTTCATTTTGTTAACAATTCTAGCTTAACAAAATGAAATAAAATGACAATTTCATTTTATCTAAAAATTACATTTCAACAAAATGAATAAAAAGTGACAATTTCATATTGTTAACAATTCTAATTTAACAAACTGAATATTTTTGTTGTAACACAAATCTATTTGCCAAAAATGCTATTTGTGTTTTGACACAAATCTATTTAACAAAAATGTTATTTGTGTTTTGACTCGTTTATTTAACAAAAATGTGAATTTTGTTTTATTTCAAATCTAATTAACAAAAATGTAATTTTTGTTTTCAACCATCATATTTAACAAAAATGTAATTTTTGTTTCAACTATTATATTTTGACAAAAATGAATATTTTGGTTCAACTAATCTGGTTGGCTAAAAATGTTCATTTTGACAAAAATGTGTTTTTTGATTCAACTACTCTATTTTGACAAAACAATAAAAATGATAACTTTGTTTTGTCGACAATTCTAATTCAACAAAACAAATAAAAATGATATGTTTGTTTTATCGACAATTCTAATTCAATAAAACAAATAAAAATAACATGTTTGTTTTGTCGACAATTCTAATTCAACAAAACAAATAAAAAATGATATGTTTGCTTTCAAAATATGCTTTCTAACAAACATGAATATTTGTTTCATACATTTACCTATGTATTCGAATGACAAACAAACGAATGATTTATTAGTATACATCTTTCTATTTAACATGACAAATAAAAATGATAATTTTTATTTGTTTACAATTTCTATTTAACAAGAATGATATTATTGTTTTAACATAAATCTCCTTAACAAAAATGTTATTTTGTGTTTCAACTATTTGGTTTCAACAAAAATGATATATTTTTGTTTCAACCAATCAAACTTGACAAAAGTGCATATTTTGTTTTAACTAATCAAACTTGATAAAAGTGCATATTTTGTTTTAACTAATCAAATTTGACAAAAGTGCATATTTTGTTTTAACTAATCAAATTTGACAAAAGTGCATATTTTGTTTTAACTAATCAAATTTGACAAAAGTGCATATTTTGTTCTAACTAATCAAATTTGACAAAAGTGCATATTTTGTTCTAACTAATCAATTTATTTTGTTCTAACTAATCAAATTTGACAAAAGTGCATATTTTGTACTAACTAATCAAATTTGACAAAAGTGCATATTTTGTTCTAACTAATCGAATTTGATAAAAGTGCATATTTTGTTCTAACTAATCAAATTTGACAAAAGTGCATATTTTGCTCTAACTAATCAAATTTGACAAAAGTGCATATTTTGTTCTAACTAATCAAATTTGACAAAAGTGCATATTTTGTTTTAACTAATCAAATTTGCAAAAAATGGTTATTTTGTTTTAACTAATCAAATTTGACAAAAATGTTTATTTTGTTCTAATTAATCAAATTTGATAAAAGTGTTCATTTTGTTTTAACTAATCAAATTTGACAAAAGTGCATATTTTGTTCTAACTAATCAATTTTGACAAAAGTGCATATTTTGTTTTAACTAATCAAATTTGGCAAAAGTACATATTTTGTTTTCTCTAAACTATTTTAACAAAAATGAGTATTTTGTCCAATTATTATAATTTGCCAAAGTGATAACTCTAATTCAAATTTGTCAAGAATGGCAATTATAATTCAACTATTCAAATTTGTCAAAAATGGCAATTATGATTCAACTATTCAAACTTGTCAAAAATGACAATTATGATTCAACTATTCAAATTTTGTCAAAAATGACAATTTAAAAATGTAAATTTATTTGCATACAAATATCTATCCTTCATATAACAAATAAAAATGACTATTTTTATATGTGAACAATCCAATGTTAAATTTGAGAAATAAAAATCAACGCTTTTATTTGTGAACAATTCAATGTAAATTTGACAAATAAAAATCAATGTTTTTATTTGTGAACAATTCAATGTAAATTTTTGTCAAAAATCAATGTTTTTATTTGTGAACAATTCAACGTAAATTTGACAATCTAACGAGCAAAATGATAATTTTAATTTCAACTATCTTATTATAATCAAACAAGAATACACACAATTCAAATCAGAGGTTCATCGCAATCACAAAACAATCAACATTTCAATAGATATATACAACACCAACATGAATTTTATATAGATTAAATATATAAATTTCACAATGAAATAAATAATTATTTTTATTTTAAAATAGAAATCTCACTTTGTTTTTTGGCTGAATTTTCAAAGTGCTCCGTTTCAGATCTGGTCTGTTCCATCTTGAAGTGTTCGAAAAGAGGATTCAAACGCACTTTATTTTGTTGAATTCTGATCATTCTATCAGAAGTTATTAACGATACAAGTTAACGTTATAATAATTATATAATAAAATTCCTCAATTACAAAATTGAATATTATTTACATTTCAGAAACACGTGACCATCTGGTTTCCTTCTTCGTCGTTCTACTTCTAATTGAGAAAACCCATCATCGCGCCTCACAATTTCAGAACGCATGCCACCCGTAGGGTTTAGGACCCGATCCAACTACTCCACGACGAAGGCCACCTCCAGAGCTTCCATCGCCTGCTCCTGCGCAGAGCTCGGCCCTCCGATGGCCTCGGAATTTGTGCCCAACCATCGGTGCTTTCAGGGAGAAATTCTCCCACTCCGTTGCTCTAAAAACGATCATGACCGTATGATTTTGTAGAGCTTGAGAGGCTCTTTGATTTTGTCTTTAAAAGTTTCAAATTTCATTGTAAGGATTAAGAGGATTTGATGAACAAAATTAGGACGATTCTGACCATTAAACAATAAGGTGGCCGCTAGGGTATTTAGTATTAGGGTTAGAGTGTTTTTAATCCTATTATTTATAATATTTAATTGTTAAATTTGCAAATAAACCCGTAATTCCTCAACAGCTCTAATTTCAGCCCAACGAAGGATATTCTTATACCCCCATTACGGATCCAATGGACTAGGTCCCATCAGCCCATTTGATCGTCTTGGCCCACTTTTCTTTAATTTAAAATATAAATCATTTAATTATTTAATTTGATCGTACATTTTAATTTACCAGAGCCACATACTGACTCTAAAAGTTACAGAAAAATTATTTCTAGCTATGTTTTGACGATAAGGTCCTAACAAAACTAATTTTATCGAATTTCGAGATTGTTTGAAAAATGGCCATTTATAAGTCGATCCGATTTGAATGAAACTGAAAAAACACGTTTTCTTTTGCCACGCTCACGTATTAATTCCAAAAATTATGAAAATTGGAATCTTGCAATAATTTGACAATCCGGATCCAACAAAAGTGGTTTCGTCGAAAACGTAGGTCGTTTGAAAAGGGGCTATTTTTACTATTAATATATACATATAAATTCTACAACGACTATTCTGAAATTTAAACTGGCATAACTTTTGACTCCCGCTATGAAATTTCAATTTTTCAGATTCGTTGGAAAGATATTAATAAATAGCTTTAAATATTTTTGGTTTTACTAAAATCCGATTTATTTTGCATCATGTACAGTCAGTCAAAGTTCAAATTCAATTTTTCAAACTACCGTGCTATTTCTAACTTCTTTTATAATTAATATAATTATATTCGTTCTAACTTCGATTTAAATAAATTTTTAGTCGTTATTATTTAAAATAAATTATTTTAAAAATTTAAAATCCATTAAAATTTCTAAAGTAAAATTTTTAAATTGGTTCCAAAATTCCGGGTTGTTACACGACCCCTGCTTCTGTCCACCTGTGCTTAACCCACGTCATACCCAAAAGACAACAGCATCCAAGACCATTTTGAACACGTCATTCACCCACCTCCAGCAACTTAGATCTTAAAAGAAAGAACATGTACGCACCATTCTAGTTTAACTTCACCACAACTCAGCGTCTGTCGCCGCCTCCTGTCTTTTACCCCCAAACAACACCCAGTCTACACACCATCAATAACAAACAACACATTTAACTCCAAACTGCACCTCCAGTCGACGAAGTCGCCAAATAACGCACTGCCTTTTTTTTGAAAATGGGTACCTTCTTTATTAAGGCATATTCGACCCTATTTGATGTTTACATCGCGCGGAGATATGCATTAAAACTCGACATAACATAAAAAATAATCATTATTTCAGCTATTACTTTCCTCCCAAAAACTCAAAAGAAACTCCATAAATTCCTTTATTGGAACGTAACGGCTTCTTCTAGCTCAACGAATTCTTCATGGCGGCCTTAGGTTTTCAACTTCAGTGCATGGTGTCAGAGATAATTTTCCAGGCTTGCTTGATAGTGAAAGCGTCTCTCATGTCTCTTGTACTTCTTAAACCAACTCTCCTTCAGCATTTGGTTTGCATAAGATTTCATATTTGATTTTATGTAATTTTCCTCTCCAAATAAATTCTGCACATACACTTTCAATTTTGTCTATTGAGGCTTCTGGGATTTAAAAAGTTTGAATCCAAAAATTGATTTTAGATTGAGTGACCATATGCACAAGTTCAATTCTACCCATAAAAGATAGAAGCTTGGAATTTCAACCTTGCAATTTTTATCTTATTTTTTTCAGCAATTCAGCACATTCTCTATTAGTAATTTTGTTTGATGAAAGCGGGACTCCAAGATATTTGAGAGGTAATTCTCCATCTTTCACTTTGAGTATCTTTGAAATTTGGATTTTCCTCACACAAAACTTGTTGATATTGCACTTAGTTTTTTGCTCATTCATTTTCAGTCCCATAAAATTAGCTAATTTGTCAAAAATTTCCATAATCATATGGACAGCTATTATATTTGATTTCACACAAATTATCAACTCATCAGCATATAACAAATGACTAATGCAAGGACGAAATTTATGCACTGGTAGGTAGCTTTTATCAAACACAACTAGTTCCATTTGAAGAGAAAAATATTCCATTGCAATAGCAAACAAATACGGGAAGAGCAGATCACCTTGCCTAATGCCAAAATTGCTCGTAATGAACCCCTTTGGAACTCCATCGATCAGAATAGAGAAGGTTGGAGTGGTAATACATTCTGAAATGAGTCTAACCATTTTCTCTGGAAACCCCATGCCTTAGGCATATGAGTAATAAACCCCCGGTCATTTTTATCATATGATTTGTGTAGCTCAACTTTCAAACAAAATTTGTTTGCGCATGTGTCAATAGAGAATTCTCTGAAATGTGTCTACCTTTAATGAAAGCGCTCTAGCACTCTGCAATCATGTCTGGTAGTACTTTTTTCATTCTGTTGCAAAATACCTTGCTCAAATTTTATATATGACATTACACCATGCAATCGGTCTGTAGTCAACAATCGTGGTAGGTTTTCTTTCTTAGGAATGAGACATAAAAATGTGTGATTTATTTCTTTGATAATTTTACGCATTTGATATGCTACCTGGATTGCTAACACCAACTTTGCTTTTAGGTGTAATAACCCAGAAAATCTGGGCCAGTTTAAAATTTTTATTTTGGCAATTTTAGCGAATTTGGAATATTTAAAATAGATTATTTTAAATAATATCGACGGGAAATTTATTTTGAATATAATTAGAACGTATATATTATATACGTCGTCGTAAGAATATAATATTTATATATAATTATAAATAGAATTGAAAATGGCCCGGTAGTTCGATAATTCGATTTCAAACTTCAATTGAATGTACCGGGTGCAAAACAATCCGGATTTTAGTGAAACCAAAAACATTAGAATCTAATTGATAATATCTTTCCAACGAATTCGACCAATCAAAATTTCATAGCGGGAATCAAAAGATATGTCCAGTTGAAAATTCTGAATAGTCGCTATGGAATTCAGGCCCTTAAAAATGGAAATTTTGCAAACGACCTCGGATTTCGACGAAACCAGTTTTGTTGGGTCCGGGATGTAAAATTATTGTTAGGTTTTAAATTTCATAATTTTTCGAATCAATATGTGAGCGTGGCAAAGGATAACGCGTTTGACCGGTTTCAGTTGATTTTAATCGACTGGAAATTGGCCATTTTTCAAACGGTCTCAGAATTTGACGAAACTAGTTTTGATTAGGACCGTATCGTCAATACGAAGCTAGAAAATATTTTTCGGGAATTTTTAGAGTTAGTATGTGGCCCCGGTAATTTGAAATGTACGTTTAAAATTCAATATAGCGATTTAAATGTAGATTTAAAGGAAACTGATCGTAACAATCGAATTGGCCTACGATACATATCCCATTGTGTTCGGAATGGGGGTAATTAGCTAGAGACGACAGTCGTTGGGTCTCCATTCGGGTTCGAATAGAAAGTCAACATTTTAGTGAATAAAACGAATATAATAATAAATAAATATATAAACTATACCCCTACCCCCTTCTCCTTCTATACCGTTCATTTCAAAGTAAAAAAAAAAAACGTCGAACCCGGGAATCGCCCGCCGCTCCCCTCGAAGACCGCCGCCGCCAGAGGTTCCCCCCCCCCCCTCCGTTGATCGACTTCTTCTCCCCCTCCTCTCTCCGACGTTCTTCTCTCCATCCCCCTTTTCTTGCTTTAAAAACCGTGCCCTAGCCCCAATCCGCAGTGGTAGGACCCGCTGCCCCCCCCTAGCCGACCTCTGCACCCCACCGCCCCTTCCCCGAGACCACCAGACCCCCTCCGACCGTTCACCGTTCGTGTAGAGCCACCCCATCACCGTTCGCAGTGCCTGCAACCACCCACAAGCTTGGTCCGACCGCCAACAGCGACACCGTGAGTTTTTATTTATTTATGTTTATTTTTGCTTATTTTAGAATGAAAATGTGTGTTTTATATAGATAATTTCATTATAAAAAAATATGATTATTATTTATAAATATCGTTGTAGAAACAAATATTATATATGATTTTCGAAATATAAAAAGATTTGATGTTTATAAAATAGGAAAGATTATATTTTTAAAACAAGCAAAGACTATATTTTTTAAAAACAAGAAAAGATTATATTTTTAGAAATAAAAAGATTTGATTTTTAGAAGTGAAAAGATCATATTTCTAGAAGGGAAAAGATTAGATCTTTATAAAAGAAAAGATTAGATTTCTAATAAGGTAAAAATACGAACTTTGGTTATGTAAAAATTCAATTTTTATATAAGAAGTAGAGATATAAAAATATAATTTTTATATAGAAAGAAGCGAAGTAAAAATATGATTTTTATATATTGAACTTCGAAATAAAAATATGATTTTTATATATAGAACTTCGAAATAAAAATATGATTTTTATATGTTGGACTTCGAAATAAAAATATGATTTTTATATATAGAACTTCGAAATAAAAATATGATTTTTATATATAGAACTTCGAAATAAAAATATGATTTTTATATGTTGAACTTCGAAATAAAAATATGATTTTTATATATTGAATAGCGAAGTAAAAATTCGATTTTTACATAGGTAGTGAAAGCAGGCAACGAAGGTAACAAAAAGGCGAGAATGAAGAAGATTTATATCAAAGAAGAGTCAAGATGATTGGATAGCTATCGGTGAGAATTTCTCACTCTTCAATTTCTATTTCTAGTTATATATATATATACTAGGATGCAGACGGTGCTTAGTAGCACCCGACACAATCGTCCACAGACCATGGACTGGTTTGTTTGGTTGCATAGCTTAGTTATATGATTTGATTTGAATTTGGTTGTTTGGTGATTTTGATTGATGTGTGAATGGCGTGGGCCTTCACTAGACCGGGGATAAGGCTAGGCCTTGTCCCGTTTCTAGTATCGTGCCGTTATGCCGCCGAAATTTTCTAAAATATGTTAGAAAAATAAAAATATCATTTTATTGAATAAATGAACCGAATAGAATATTCATAGGTTGAATAAAATGTTTTATCGTTAAAAATATAATTTTTAGCGTGAATATGAATAAATAAATATTCATTTACGAACCAGACGATTTGTTTATGTACACCTATTTGAAGGACATTGATTGGGTCGATAAATTTTACACATCGCCCAACTGCACAACTAAAATCTGTGTTTGATTGTTTGAAACCCCACACGGGTGTTGGGATGAAATTTGAAGTTCACTCATCCTGATTGATTAAATATGTCGATCGATCGATTGACAGGCTGTTATAAGCGTTAGATATCTATATTTGATGCTTATACAGTGTAGTGCACTTTGGTTGATGGTTGATGGTTGATTATTTTTCAATGCTATTATATACATGTGTTGTATGAAATCCATATAATTAACTTTATATGGTAATTGATTGGGCCTCATTCCAATTTGAAAAATAAAGAATAATATAAAATAAAGGTTCATGTGTTGACAGTACTCATCCATTGAGATTGGTCATGTGTTGAACAAAATATTTTAGTAATAAAATTTACATCTTTATCAATATAAAATAAAGGTTCATGTGTTGACAGTACTCATCCATTGAGATTGGTCATGTGTTGAACGAAATATTTTGATAATAACAACTATTTTGAAAAAGAAATATTTGAAATAGAATATTTGAAAATAGAAATTTATGAAGCCGTGTTGATTAGATTGGTGCCATTTGGACGTAAACGATATTTATATCGATTTTATTCATTTCGAAATGAATTGAAATCTATTTCGAAATGAATTGAATTGAAAACGATTTCGAAATGAATTGAATTGAAAACGATTTCAAAATGAATTGAATTGAAAACGATTTCGAAATGAATTGAATTGAAAACGATTTCGAAATGAATTGAATTGAAAACGATTTCGAAATGAATTGAATTGAAAACGATTTCGAAATGAATTGAATTGAAAACGATTTCAAATTGAATTGAAAGTGAATTGAAATGAATTCAAATTGAATTGAAATTTGAATTGAATAGAAATGAATTTTAAAACGAATTTATAAAAAAGAATTCAATTTTGATTTGAATTGAAAAGAAAGTTGAAATTGCTTTTGAAACGATTTTAAAACTAATTATAAAATTCGTTTTAAATAAGAAATCGACGGAATATATATTATATATATTATATATATAATATAATGGCCTGAATAGAACGCGCCGCGCCGTGGCAGTTCGTGAATTTCGACCATTTATTTCAAACGGACATTACGGGAGATTCGACCGTCGGATTCTCCTAAAACCGGAACCGTTGGGTTCGCATCGAAAAGAGTTTTCTAACGAATATTAGAAATTTGAAATCTAACGGTTGGATTTGGAATTATGTCCAAATCAAATTTGAAAAAGGTCGCTGTAAGTGCAGTTCGATGGCCGTTGATGGAAATCGACTGTACGGGCCTTGATAAAATTATTAAAAATATCAATAATTTGTGTAAAATCATTAGAAATGATTTGGGAAAATTTGGGATGAAAAACTCCATATTTGAAAAGATAAAAATAGATTTTTATCGAAATGAACTAGTTTTGAACTAGAATTATAATTCTATTTATTTTTAAATAAATAAATTGAATTTGAAAAGGGTTTTAAAAACAACCCGAATTTCCAATGATTGCATTGGAATGGATTTGAATCGAAATTGTCTTCGGAATATTTCGATGTTGGAATTCGAGATTATACATATGTTGTTATGGAAGTTTGAAAGATATATATATTTATATCGTTATTTCCAATACGACATTTGTTAATCGTAGAATTTGATATTGAATATAAGCCGATATATTTTCTATTCAGAGCCTTATATTGAATATCAAATGTGATTTGGGTTTGTCGTGAATGGTGTCTTCACTAACACTGTTCTTGAACCCAGTTGAGAAAAGATTAAATCTTTTTATTTAGATTTAATGAAGTGTACCAATTAAATGATATTTAATTGGAATTGAACTGGTATTGATTTTTGGGTTTATCGTGAACAGTGTTTTAAATAACACTTGTTCTTTAACCCGATAATTAATGGAATGTGATTTTGGGTTTATCGTGAACCGTGTTTTAAATGACACTGATTCTTTAACCCAGTTAACGATTAAAACTAAGTGGAGTTTTAATGAATCTTTAATTAGATTGAAATAATCGAGAATGGGGTATCACCAGTTCTTGTTGCAGTCGTGATGGGGGGTTCTCGCTTCGCGGTTTGGTGGCGAACGGGAGACTCTTACCCCCACATGTCCCTTGTGGTGGGGGTTGGTTAGGCAGTGGCCGGGAGACTCGAGAGGGTCGCTGTAAAACAAGTAACTGGGGGACCATGTGAAAGCCACGGTGGGTTTTACCTGCTGCTTGGGGGATGAAGGGATGGTTGCAAAGCCTACCGGAGTTCGTCGGCTATTTCACAGTTGGTATCAGAGCTTTGGTTTACAAAGCTCAGAGAACAAGACACATTAGAACCATACGAAAGAATTCATCAGATATTGGATTAGCAATATCCAATCAGAATGACTCGTTAGAGATAGGATCAGTAGTATCCTAGAACGAGTGTGAAGAGTATATTTTTAAAGTGAAAACAAATTTTGTTTTGAAAATCTAAATCAATCATTCGTATTTGATTATTTATTTAATTGATTTGGACAATCCGATATATAAAGATTTTGCATATGCGTCTTGCAAACGTGTATTCGAAGTTTTAATATACTGGATGGTTATAGGATCATACTCTAGTGCCCGGGGATAATTCTGGTAACGGGGCACCGTTGCCAGTATGTATCTTCGAGTAACGAAAGTGAGATTTCTATAAATTTCCAATTGACTGGTGTGAGAACCAAAATTAGATAGGATTTATTGTTGTGATTTGGCATCAAAAATGTGATTTTTGACTATATATCAAAGTTATGCATTTGAAAAGCTAATCAACTAATTGATTGATGGTTGTATTGTTTGATTATTGTTTGAATAATTAAAATTTGAACCATTTAGTTCATTTGAGTCAAATATTGAATTGTATTGAAATTTGGTCGCATTTGCTTGCATATACTTGTACTTACATTGAACAGGTCATAGCAAGGAGGCTAGAGCAGAGAATAAAATTTGTTTGCCCGACAAATAGGTGCATGTTTACTACATAATTTACTGTTTTGTTTGGGTGATGATGATTTTGTGAGCCTATTGGCTAGCCGCTTGGCTTTTTCTTTTTCTTTTTGAGATTAGAAGGACCGGGGAAGCTATTTGAAATTCCCCGATGCTCCCGGTGCAGGGGAGGTTATGGCGAAATTTTTCGAAAATTTAGGGTGTTAGCCAAATTTTTGAAATTTTGAAAATTCTCAGAAACTAAAGAGTTGGAGAATGGAAGCCAGATCGAGCGTAGAGCTGAATAATCAAACCACTTTAGACTTTGTTCCTTTTCGGGGACGAAAAGTTTTAAGTGGGGGAGATTGTAATAACCCGGAAAATCTGGGCCAGTTTAAAATTTTTATTTTGGCAATTTTAGTGAATTTGGAATATTTAAAATAGATTATTTTAAATAATATCGACGGAAAATTTATTTTGAATATAATTAGAACGTATATATTATATACATCGTCGTAAGAATATAATATTTATATATAATTATAAATAGAATTGAAAATGGCGCGGTAGTTCGATAATTCGATTTCAAACTTCAATTGAATGTACCGGGTGCAAAACAATCCGGATTTTAGTGAAACCAAAAACATTAGAATCTAATTGATAATATCTTTCCAACGAATTCGACCAATCAAAATTTCATAGCAGGAATCAAAAGATATGTCCAGTTGAAAATTCTGAATAGTCGCTATGGAATTCAGGCCCTTAAAAATGGACATTTTGCAAACGACCTCGGATTTCGACGAAACCAGTTTTGTTGGGTCCGGAATGTAAAATTATTGTTAGGTTTTAAATTTCATAATTTTTTGAATCAATATGTGAGCGTGGCAAAGGAAAACGCGTTTGACCGGTTTCAGTTGATTTTAATCGACTGGAAATTGGCCATTTTTCAAACGGTCTCAGAATTTGACGAAACTAGTTTTGATTAGGACCGTATCGTCAATACGAAGCTAGAAAATATTTTTCGGGAATTTTTAGAGTTAGTATGTGGCCCCGGTAATTTGAAATGTACGTTTAAAATTCAATATAGCGATTTAAATGTAGATTTAAAGGAAACTGATCGTAACAATCGAATTGGCCTACGATACATATCCCATTGTGTTCGGAATGGGGGTAATTAGCTAGAGACGACAGTCGTTGGGTCTCCATTCGGGTTCGAATAGAAAGTCAACATTTTAGTGAATAAAACGAATAATAATAATAAATAAATATATAAACTATACCCCTACCCCCTTCTCCTTCTATACCGTTCATTTCAAAGTAAAAAAAAAAACCCGTCGAACCCTGGAATCGCCCGCCGCTCCCCTCGAAGACCGCCGCCGCCAGAGGTTCCCCCCCTCCGTTGATCGACTTCTTCTCCCCCTCCTCTCTCCGGCGTTCTTCTCTCCCTCCCCCTTTTCTTGCTTTAAAAACCGTGCCCTAGCCCCAATCCGCAGTGGTAGGACCCGCTGCCCCCCTTAGCCGACCTCTACACCCCACCGCCCCTTCCCCGAGACCACCAGACCCCCTCCGACCGTTCACCGTTCGTGTAGAGCCACCCCATCACCGTTCGCAGTGCCTGCAACCACCCACAAGCTTGGTCCGACCGCCAACAGCGACACCGTGAGTTTTTATTTATGTTTATT
Organism: Allium sativum; assembly: GCA_030737875.1. NCBI lineage: Eukaryota > Viridiplantae > Streptophyta > Magnoliopsida > Asparagales > Amaryllidaceae > Allium > Allium sativum. The sequence goes on from CM060924.1 coordinate 422,385,600, forward strand.
TTTGCTTATTTCAGAATGAAAATGTGTGTTTTATATAGATAATTTCATTATAAAAAAATATGATTTTTATTTATAAATATCGTTGTAGAAAAATATATTATATATGATTTTCGAAATATAAAAAGATTTGATCTTTATAAAATAGGAAAGATTATATTTTTAAAACAAGCAAAGATTATATTTTTTAAAAACAAGAAAAGATTATATTTTTAAAAATAAAAAGATTTGATTTTTAGAAGTGAAAAGATCATATTTCTAGAAGGGAAAAGATTAGATCTTTATAAAAGAAAAGATTAGATTTCTAATAAGGTAAAAATACGAACTTTGGTTATGTAAAAATTCAATTTTTATATAAGAAGTAGAGATATAAAAATATAATTTTTATATAGAAAGAAGCGAAGTAAAAATATGATTTTTATATATTGAACTTCGAAATAAAAATATGATTTTTATATATAGAACTTCGAAATAAAAATATGATTTTTATATATAGAACATCGAAATAAAAATATGATTTTTATATGTTGAACTTCGAAATAAAAATATGATTTTTATATATAGAACTTCGAAATAAAAATATGATTTTTATATGTTGAACTTCGAAATAAAAATATGATTTTTATATATTGAATAGCGAAGTAAAAATTCGATTTTTACATAGGTAGTGAAAGCAGGCAACGAAGGTAACAAAAAGGCGAGAACGAAGAAGATTTATATCAAAGAAGAGTCAAGATGATTGGATAGCTATCGGTGAGAATTTCTCACTCTTCAATTTCTATTTCTAGTTATATATATATACTAGGATGCAGACGGTGCTTAGTAGCACCCGACACAATCGTCCACAGACCATGGACTGGTTTGTTTGGTTGCATAGCTTAGTTATATGATTTGATTTGAATTTGGTTGTTTGGTGATTTTGATTGATGTGTGAATGGCGTGGGCCTTCACTAGACCGGGGATAAGGCCAGGCCTTGTCCCGTTTCTAGTATCGTGCCGTTATGCCGCCGAAATTTTCTAAAATATGTTAGAAAAATAAAAATATCATTTTATTGAATAAATGAACCGAATAGAATATTCATAGGTTGAATAAAATGTTTTATCGTTAAAAATATAATTTTTAGCGTGAATATGAATAAATAAATATTCATTTACGAACCAGACGATTTGTTTATGTACACCTATTTGAAGGACATTGATTGGGTCGATAAATTTTACACATCGCCCAACTGCACAACTAAAATCTGTGTTTGATTGTTTGAAACCCCACACGGGTGTTGGGATGAAATTTGAAGTTCACTCATCCTGATTGATTAAATATGTCGATCGATCGATTGACAGGCTGTTATAAGCGTTAGATATCTATATTTGATGCTTATACAGTGTAGTGCACTTTGGTTGATGGTTGATTATTTTTCAATGCTATTATATACATGTGTTGTATGAAATCCATATAATTAACTTTATATGGTAATTGATTGGGCCTCATTCCAATTTGAAAAATAAAGAATAATATAAAATAAAGGTTCATGTGTTGACAGTACTCATCCATTGAGATTGGTCATGTGTTGAACAAAATATTTTAGTAATAAAATTTACATCTTTATCAATATAAAATAAAGGTTCATGTGTTGACAGTACTGATCCATTGAGATTGGTCATGTGTTGAACGAAATATTTTGATAATAACAACTATTTTGAAAAAGAAATATTTGAAATAGAATATTTGAAAATAGAAATTTATGAAGCCGTGTTGATTAGATTGGCGCCATTTGGACGTAAACGATATTTATATCGATTTTATTCATTTCGAAATGAATTGAATTGAAAACGATTTCGAAATGAATTGAATTGAAAACGATTTCGAAATGAATTGAATTGAAAACGATTTCAAAATGAATTGAATTGAAAACGATTTCGAAATGAATTGAATTGAAAACGATTTCGAAATGAATTGAATTGAAAACGATTTCGAAATGAATTGAATTGAAAACGATTTCGAAATGAATTGAATTGAAAACGATTTCGAAATGAATTGAATTGAAAACAAATTCAAATTGAATTGAAAGTGAATTGAAATGAATTCAAATTGAATTGAAATTTGAATTGAATAGAAATGAATTTTAAAACGAATTTATAAAAAAGAATTCAATTTTGATTTGAATTGAAAAGAAAGTTGAAATTGCTTTTGAAACGATTTTAAAACTAATTATAAAATTCGTTTTAAATAAGAAATCGACGGAATATATATTATATATATTATATATATAATATAATGGCCTGAATAGAACGCGCCGCGCCGTGGCAGTTCGTGAATTTCGACCATTTATTTCAAACGGACATTACGGGAGATTCGACCGTCGGATTCTCCTAAAACCGGAACCGTTGGGTTCGCATCGAAAAGAGTTTTCTAACGAATATTAGAAATTTGAAATCTAACGGTTGGATTTGGAATTATGTCCAAATCAAATTTGAAAAAGGTCGCTGTAAGTGCAGTTCGATGGCCGTTGATGGAAATCGACTGTACGGGCCTTGATAAAATTATTAAAAATATCAATAATTTGTGTAAAATCATTAGAAATGATTTGGGAAAATTTGGGATGAAAAACTCCATATTTGAAAAGATAAAAATAGATTTTTATCGAAATGAACTAGTTTTGAACTAGAATTATAATTCTATTTATTTTTAAATAAATAAATTGAATTTGAAAAGGGTTTTAAAAACAACCCGAATTTCCAATGATTGCATTGGAATGGATTTGAATCGAAATTGTCTTCGGAATATTTCGATGTTGGAATTCGAGATTATACATATGTTGTTATGGAAATTTGAAAGATATATATATTTATATCGTTATTTCCAATACGACATTTGTTAATCGTAGAATTTGATATTGAATATAAGCCGATATATTTTCTATTCAGAGCCTTATATTGAATATCAAATGTGATTTGGGTTTGTCGTGAATGGTGTCTTCACTAACACTGTTCTTGAACCCAGTTGAGAAAAGATTAAATCTTTTTATTTAGATTTAATGAAGTGTACCAATTAAATGATATTTAATTGGAATTGAATTGGTATTGATTTTTGGGTTTATCGTGAACAGTGTTTTAAATAACACTTGTTCTTTAACCCGATAATTAATGGAATGTGATTTTGGGTTTATCGTGAACCGTGTTTTAAATGACACTGATTCTTTAACCCAGTTAACGATTAAAACTAAGTGGAGTTTTAATGAATCTTTAATTAGATTGAAATAATCGAGAATGGGGTATCACTAGTTTTGCTCCAGGCGATAGTTAAATCTTTAATTAGATTTGAACGTGAAATGGTAATTGAATTTACCGATAACACCGTGGTGTTTGATATGAAGTATTACCAGTTTTACTTCATGAGATGAATAGGTTGGGATTGGGAAATTAAAACCAATGATTACTTCGGTAAAGTTCGCTAATTCCGACTAGTTGAATCGAAATTCAAAGGAAGATTAGAGAATAAATTCAGGAATTTATCTTGGATAAAAGTTATGGGAACTTTTCCCTATGAATGTGAAATCAGAAACTAACTGTCGGTTAGCTAAGCAGAACGGTTTTCTGGATATTGATCTGATGTTGGTTTCGGCCTTCGGGGTTAATATTTGGGGAATTATTCTCTTGATTAATTTGCGGTTAGTGACTGATGAATTGGAATGAGGCGTATGTTGTGTCTGTGTAACACTTTTATAATATATACGCGAGTTATTCGGAAAGACCGGGTTTATCCCATTCTGAATAACTGATACGACGATAAGTCGAAGATGAAGACGATGGTCGAAGACCGGAGGTCTTCACGTCGTTTGGGTGATTGCTGATGATCTTGATTGGGCTGTACACCCAAGAAGATGGAAACAGTTGGTGATCGTCCAGACGTACTTGGAGATCGATGGATATGCGGGGTACTAGGTGCCTCCGGTTTCGTTCAGCCCCAGAACGGACTTGTAAATGGACTGTGTGTCTAACATTGGATTTTAGTCCGTGTGATTGATCTCTATTAAATATATATCTGTTTGGCGGCGGAGAATTTATTCTCTTGCTTAACGCCCTTCTCTGAGACGTACGAGCTCAGGGGTTATATGTTGATGGATATCAAACGCATGGAGTGAATTGCCTGTGTGGCATGCCTAAGTGGCAATTGATCGAGGCTTCTGTTGAAAAGCAAAGTCTTGTGGTGATGATCAAAGCACGACCTTTGTGGCGTAGCTTTGTGTAACGTTTACTTCGCGAGTTTCACACCCGGTATGAACCAAAAACGGGAGAAAGGACCTCAGGGAGGGCCTGCGTTTCTTCCTAGTTAGAAGTGGCGTCAGTGGTTTTACACGCCCTGACGAGTTTGACTTATGTGGTTGTTGCTGTTGCGAGGCGCCTCGGATTGATCGGTCGTTCTCGAACCGATGGAGTCATTTAGTTGGCTCATTTACGCCCCCAAAGGGCGGGGAAACGTAGTGTTCAGGCATTTTAATCCACATCGGTGGACCGGCCCTGTCGCTCCTAGGGTCACTCGAGCTCTGATCCTGAGACTCGGGCTAGGCAGTCTCGAATCGGTTGAGGACTATCTTTTGCCTCGGTTCATAGATGGAAATCCAATTTCCAAATACGTGACATTTGCGGTTTTAATTGTAGAACTAGTATGACGACATGATATATGGTACCCATGCCGCCTATGATTGATACTTATGATTCGAAGTTGTTTTATACACTATGCACTTATAGTAGTATCAAATGATTTGTTTTAAACGTATTAAGCATGTTTGGCTATTATAAGGGAAAACCCTATCCTCGGCTGCGTTGCATTGTGTGATGGGACCTGGGTCTTATAATAGCTTCATTTTTAGAAAAGCATTGCGTTGTTTACTTATATGCACTGGTATTCTTGGGAGGAAACCCGTTCCGTGTTATACGGCGTGGTCCCTTGATTTACCAATCTTTAAAAATAAAGATTAATAACTGTTTTAGTTCTCACACCAGTCCCATGACTGACCTGGAGTTTATTGTTTTAACCTAAACTCTGGGTGCCCCTATTTTGACACGGGCAGCTAGTAGTTTTGGTTTTGCAGATTTATATTCACAGGATCCTGGTTTACAGCTGGAATGATATCCGGAAAGCTTTGTATCCGTATATCTCTTTTAGTTGTGTATTTTATTATTTTCCGCTGTGATGTATTTAAATGTAATTTAAATCTCTGATATTTCTGTGTAATATTTATTTGTTTATACTCTGTATATTCTTGTAATCTGATGCATTGTTGTGATATACTATGAAATGTTCTTTTGTATGCGTTCTGTTGTGGCTTGTTCTCGAACTATCCGACGCTTTCCTTTACGGGGAAGTTACGGGTTTTCACATTAGGTCCAGCCAGTGAGTCTTGTAATAACTGGATCTGATCCCGTCTGGACCTGGGGCAGAATCGATATGGATAGATTGAACAGCCTCGTAGACTTCGGCTTCAGTGATGCAGCGCCTCATCAACCTCCTTCCACAATAGTTCAGAACTTTTCCGGGATTAATTTGGGGTAAGTTTAGCTCCACCACACCATTGTATAATTCAATGAAATAATTCATAGCTTCAGATTCAAATTGTTCAATGTCCAACAATCCATTGCCATCATGGTCAAAAATTTGAGAGTTAAAGTTAGTGTTACGTCTGACAGACATTTTAGTGTAAAAGATTTGGTGCATTCTTCTCCTTCTTAAATCCACTTTTCTTTAGCTTTTTCTTTAACTCCACAACCTTGACCTTAAGTGCAGGTCTACGTTCATTTTAGCATATATGATATTAACTCCATGCGTCCGCAAATTCATCTCCATTGTCAATTTGTTGTAGAAGATTTGCAGTCAATTCTTCTAACTTTATAATACCATCTCCATCTTTCTCCCTTGTTCTGTTCCGTTCTTTTAGCCTCTTTTTAGTTTGTTTGAGAAATTGGACAAAGTTATACACGTACTCCTCTGAATATTGATCCAGATCCTTAAAATCCATAATATCAATGTAGCCATCAATCAAATGCCAATGGTTGGCATATCTAAATGGTTTTCCTTTTGTATTATTGTCTCTCGGCACCAAATTTATATGTAGTGGGAAACGGTCAATTGTAGATCAAGGAAGCATAGTGATTTTCATATCTGTAAATTTGTTTATACATTCAGTATTAGACAAAACTCTATCTAATTTGCGCACCGTTTTCCTGCTTTCACCACTTCTCCATTTAAAATGTAGGCCGCAATGGACTGGCTCCCCCAATTCAGAAGCTACCACACAGTTATTAAATTTAGATAAGTAGGATATTCTGACAGAAACACCTCTTTTTTTATCTTCTGCACGTAAAATTGCTTTAAGTTCACCCATTACCATCCAAGGAGCATTACAACTATTAGCTATAATTCTTATTTTATTCCATAATGCAACTCTTTGATTGTAGTTATTACTTGCATACACAATAGAAATCATCATAGCAAGTCCCCATGTATTGGTGATATTAACAGTTATTTGTTGCTCATCTTTGTCTACCAAATCACACTTCCATACACTAGAATGCCAAATAAGAAGAATTCTGCCCTTGTCAGAGTGCTCATTATGGTTAATATGAGACCATTCACTTCCCGAAGATTCAATAAGAAATTGTAAATTATCTTCATTTAATTTATTTTCTAAAATACCCATAAAAGAAGGAGAGTAATTCCTTCTAAGATTATAGAGGTCTAATAAGAGGGTATCATTGTTTAGACCTATAACATTATAGCTGATTAAGGACATTTGGGTTTGAGGGAGTGACTCCTCAAATTCCTAGGAGATATATCACACATATTTGCGCTCTTTGCTTTTTCTTCTTGTTTATTAAATTTCTTGTTGTATTAAGGGTTTGCTTTGGTTAAACTCTTGTTACTACTGTTCTTTTCCTCTGTTGTATCAGCATCTAGGTTTTCCAGTTTAATATTCATCTTGTTAACATCTTCCATTGTTTCAGGAAGCTATTCCGGAACCTTCAACTATGAATTTTCAGGAGTTTGGGGAATAGGCACCACTTACGTATCAGATGCATACATCCGTGCATCCACCAGCTTCGACTGCTCATCATTCTCCACTGAATGATCCTCCACCTGAAATGTATTGACTTCATATTCAACAATTGTATTACTAATGGACGTTAGGTTATCTGTAGGCTTAGCTGCAGCATTTTTGTCACTGATGTTTTCTGTAACGTCCCGGATTTTTACCCATTTAATATTTAATATTTAAATTTATTTTAAATATTGATTTGGAATGATAAATGGAATTTTTATCGAATCTATCGATTTAATTTCAAGATATTAAATTATCATAATTCAAAAACAAGAATAATTGGATTCACAGTTAAAACTGAATTAAAATAATTCAGTCGATTAATATAAATTCTAAATTGAATTAGAAAGATAATAAATTTTTATTATCAATAAATTTATTTATTTGAGATTGGTTTATATTTTAAATTGAATTTAATTTTAATCGTCAGTCTGAATTGATATCCTTTCCCGATGATCGTACTAGACTTCGAAGCCTGTTCCAGTATGTCCATAATATTGATATTACCCCCAGGAAGGTCAGTCGCTGCGTTTAAATCAAAATTTGAAATAACAAGATATTTAGAACTACGTTGGTACAAATCAAAATCAAATCAAACAAAAAAATAAAATAGTAAATTCACATTTAAATAAAGAGCCGACCTATTTTAACATTGCAGACCTATGAATTAAATCACGCAGCTCATTTCTTTTCTTCTCGAGCTGTAAAATTGGTCTGCCTCCTTGCAAATCTAAGAAACACAGAATTTATGGCTTCTTACATCATGTCTCTCCTCTCGCGCCTATATAAACAAGCCATACACCTTTGATTTTCTCCAATTCTAAACCAACGAAAATCATATCCCTCTTTCATTTTCCTCCCAGTCAAAGAAATCGAAATCCACTTAGATGATAATAATAATAATAATAATAATAATAATAGTAATAATAATAAAATCGTGATGGACACTGTAATATTCTGGAGTCAACGAGGATCTGGGTGAGTTCGAAGTCGCGATGATGGAGATCGTTATGTGAGGGGTGGTTCGGAGTTCGATTTGAGTTCACGATTTAGGTATTGGAAGTCGCAATTTTTGGGTTTGAGTCTTAGAAGAGGAACCGCGAGGTCAGGCATCGATCTGAGGACTATCGCTATTCACTGGAGGAGATCCAAACTCGGTTGCATTTGGGATTTTGTGGCTTCGAGTGCGACGGACTTGAAGGGGAAGTGGGGATCGCGAATTTCTCTTGGAGCTTGCACCATGCTGGAGCTCGCGAACAAGTATGACGATGGGTTCGAATCAGTTTTGGCATGGGTATTGCGATGGATGTTGTGGGCTTAGGGGGAACTCAAGGTGATGAAGGGGACATCAAAGTTGAATCTGAGGGGTTCGACATAGTTAATTTGCAGGGAACTGATGTACTAGTAGTTGAATGGATGGAGAAGTTTGAGGTCTGTGTTTTGTGAATAGAGACTATTGATTGTGGAGTTTTGTTGGAAAGTGGATGCTGAGTAGTTTTTGAGGCATTATAGAGTCAATGAAATTGATTTGCAATTTTAAGTGATGTTGGCTGAGGTAGTTTGGCTTTGGGATTTTTAGAGGAAATTAACTGGACAGGGCCAATGAAGGATGGAATGGAGATTGCTTGCGAAGTGTTTGATGAATTGTCGTGGTGGACAATGAAAATTTTGGGGCTGATATTTTGAGCTGATCGAGAGTGCTTCGTGAATTAGTAGATTTCCATAGCAGTGAGGTATGTTTTAACAAAGTTTAAAATACTTAGAATAACTTGTTTATTATTTTAGTAAATTAATTTAAATAAACGATTAATTTTAACAAAAACTTATAACGCTTATATAAATGCATATGATATCAGATTGAGTGCTTTTAGATTCATTGGGCTCACTATGGAGCTGGATTAAGTTCATCCGGAGCTAGTTGGAGTTTCGTTTAATTTAAACGCTTGTTTAATTAATCAGAAATTAGAATTGGATATTCAACAAATAAAATCAGGTAAGTAAATCTCACTTCAAAATTTATTTTTATCATTAAAAATAAATTGTTGGCTGCTTGGTTGCATTTATAAATTATTTATCAGTCTCGGTTATTATATATGTTAGTTATACCTAGGCTTGGTGATTGTGGTTATTATATATATATATACTGGATTTCCCGCAGTATCATTACCGGATGCCCACAGTACCATTAGCACATGACCCTATCGCCCCACGAGTATGAGTGCATGACCTTTTATACCGCGATCCTGCCTTGAAGCAGGATTGGTATTATTTTTGTTGGCTAACATCTGTGGATGTAGGGAAAACAGGTTGGAGGGATCCAACTGGGTTCCTCAAATTTATTTACTGTTGTTTACATATTTATATGTGTGTGTGATGTGTGAATTGAATGGATTATTTGTGTGCTTGGATATTAGAATATCACTGGCCCTAGATATTTACATTTAAAAATATCAAAAAGGGAATTTATGATTTAAAAAGGAAGTTTACGTTTCGAAATGAAAATGGAATTTCAAATGGATTGAGCAGTATTAACTTGTTTTTAATAATAAAAACAAGTAGCAAAATTTATAAACAATGTTATAAATAAATGGGAAGAAAAATTATCATTTGATAATATTGGATTTTTAAATTCAAGTTTAATTTAAAAAGGAAAACTTAATTTCCAGAATGAAAATTGGATTTCAAATAAGATTTGAAATAGGGACTTGTTTTAAATGTTTAAAATAAGAAGGGAAATTTATAAACAATATTTATAAATAAAAGAGGGAAATTCTCAATTGGATAATTTATAAATTTAAATTTAAGTATGGATTTAAAAAGGAGTTATAATTTGGAATCGTTCAAAAAGAACGATGAAATTTATTATGAGGTTCGGAACGTAAACTGAATTCAAATAAATCAATAAGGATTTATGATTTCGAATTTGACTATATCGAATAAAAATAAACAAATTGAATAAACTATTTTCAGAAGGAATATAGAAATTGTAATAATTAGAAGATAAAATCTAAATTAAATATAAAACAAATTCTATGTTTACATATATATAAGTAATAGTTATAAAATGTTTTCGAAGGTAAATTGAAAAAGGAAATTTACTTTCCACAAAGTAGAATTTGGTTTTTAAATGAGATTTGGAATGAAAAACTTGTTTTAAATAATAAAACAAGGAAGTCAATGTACAAACAATATTTATCATCGTTGGATAATTTGGAAGATAGTTTCAAAAGGAGTTTAAGTTGGATGTTTGTTTTTAAGGTATAAATTAAGGAAGTCGATTTATAAATCGTGTTTATAAATGGAATAAAGAAATTTCGTTGGATAACATGGAAATAGAATTTTTTCCAAATATAAGAAATAACATTTAAAAATCATATTTTTAAATGGGATAAAAGAGGGGATTTTTATGATAATTAATCAAGTTTTGGAATTACAAACTCTTATCCGTCTCAAGATAAGAACGTGGTCGACCAAGGTCTGAGAGGTAAATAAAATACCCCAACTTGAACGACTTCACTATTATCAAGGGATGATATTAGTTTGTAAAGGTAAAGGATGTTGAGTTAACGGATTATTTCCATAAAAGGGAAGAACTTATTTACTAAACGATGTTTTAAATGTTTATATTTAATTTAATTAAAAATGAACTCTCCGCGGCGTGGTAGTTCGTAAATTGACAATGCGAACTTCAATTGAGTATTCAGAACTCGATATAAGTCGGAATTCGATGAAACAAGAAACGCCCGGATCGATTAAATGATAGTTTTCTAATGGAAGAGAAAAACCTGAATTTCATCTTATAGATCTTGAGTTATATCAAAATCAAATTTTCAGAAAAACAACGCCGTATTTGTTTTTAAACCATAACAATTTATTTAATAAATCAAAAGGATTTTAAGTAAATAAATTCCAATTTTTCCATTAGAAAAAAATCCGGACTTGAGCTATAAAATAAATACGAACTCAAGTGAAGTAAATGGATGGATTTTTGGTATAAAATTCAAATTTTTATTTATCGAGTGAGGTTAACTAATTTCAAAAAGAATTAGTTAATAGAGTTTTGATTCAAATTTAATTTAGTTTAAAAGAATTGAATTTGCTAGTCGATATTGGAAATTCAAATATAAGACTTGGATTAAAAATTAAAAGCGAGCTAGGAGATTGAGTTTGAATTGAGTATAATGGAATACAAACATACTTGAATGTGATATATTCAAATTAAAAGAGCGTTTGACAAAAAGAGCTAATTAAGGAAGTGGTTAGCGAATTTTGGTAAAAAGGGTTGAATTGATTGAAATGAATTGGAAATGGGCGTATATATGTCAAACAGGTATGGGATGGAGAATATGAAGAGTATGAAGAATGTAATTTAAGTGCCCGACAAAAAGGTACATGTTTAAATTTCCATATGAGGTTTTATGCACCGAATCGGCAAGCCACTTGGCCTTTTGATGTTCTTTTTGATTGGAAAGGGCCTAGAGAGGCGAGTTGGGGTTTGAACTATTGACCGATACAAAGGAGGTGCTAGCAAAATTTTCCGAAAATCTAAGGAGTTAGAACATTTTTAAGAAATTTTGATAATATAAATCGATATAACAGTATATATAGAATTTGCTAAGAAAAGTAATTTAATATGAAATATTAGAAAGGGCCAGTGATTGTTTGATTGTTTGATGGATGCTTATTTTCCTTTGATAGTTAAATCACCGACTATTAAAGATTTTTGACAATCGTTGTCGATACGGAGAGACCGATTGGATTTAATATCCGAAAACCACTCCGTATAGGCATAGGCGTTGCGAATTAGATTAGGATGAAGATAAATTAAAGACAGAGTGGAATGCAATGGCTGTTATGTTTGTCCAGTTCCAGCACAACTTGTATGGACGAATGTTTGACAGAGTATTCCTAACGGTCACATAAGGCTAACTTTTCAAGGTATTATGTCTGGCAGCGGAGAAATTTGTTTCTCTTAGCTTTTATACCCATAATATTTTTGGAAAGATCAACTAGTGATTTGACGGGTTTGACGATGTGGCATTCAAAATGTATGGCTGCCAGATGTTCTAAAAGATAGACGTAGCCTTAAACCTCACAATCGGGAAATGACAAAAATCGGGCAGGCAGCATGGCTATGTGGTTCGCTCCCATTAGGGTGTATAATCACCTATCTAGAGAAATTCCTTTCGCTTCTTCAAATCTATTCCTATGCTTTCCTTTTTCGGCAAACGGTGGTTTGAGCCCAACCGTTGGTGATGTACATTCGATACACTCAAGCGAAATGAGTGGTCGGTCATGTGTGGGCCGGGTTGCAAGACGTTCTTATTGAACCCAGTTATTCCCCTCTAGAGATACACTATCGGTAGGTGGTTCCATACCTTGTCATAGTTGGAATCCAATCTCCAATAAGCGCCTTGTGGTTTTTTGATTTTATACTACATATGCAGAGCGTGAGATGCAAGCGCTCTACTATTTGATTATTTATTTGATTATGCAATTTTATAATATCACTGGATTTTGATATCAAAAATGTTTTGGGTTATAGTAAGGTAAAAACCGTCCGTGTTTATGTGTGGGCTAGTCTTACTATTGTCCTTTTCTTTCAGAAGGTTTTTTAAAGTTGAACAATATGGTTGGAGTTTACTCACACCAGTCCCATGACTGACCCAGAGTTTATTTTGTTTGTTTTTCCTAAACTTTTGGGTGCCCAAATTTGTACGGACAGTCAAGTGTTTCAGGATTTTAAAATACACTTGGAGGAGCTTGAAGCAAGAGGCTTCACCGTTAGTTATTTTAGAGTTATTTCCACTGTGTTAAATGCTATGTTGTACTCTGATAATGGTATGTATATACAAAACAGATTTGTATTTCAAAGTTATGGTTTATGATACTATATTTTATTCGTTCCACTGTGAGATTCTGTGTTGTTATTTTTGTTCTATCTTCGATCTGTTTCTATTTCTTTAACCCCATTGACTCGTACTTCTGTATTATTTGGGTTGGAAGTGTGTTGTTTAGTCAACTCAGATAGTACGGATTTTCGGGGCATCACATTTTCAGTGTTTTGTCTAGCTGCATAGATTGGATGGTTTGATTAGTTGAACTAGGCACTTTAGCTCTGCGTATTTGTCTAACTAGCATGAAAATAGGAACACATTGTAAATTAGTATGTCCAAAACACTTGCAATGTTGACAAATAGGTGGAATGTACTCATATTCCACCTCTTGTATATATATGTTCCCATGCTTGTATTTTGCTCTTATTTGCTTCTCTAGTTCATTACTCACATGCAGATCCACAGACACTCTAGCGTAATTTAGCCTTTTATCATTTTTTTAAGTCGTCCATAGCTAGAGGTACCCCAATTAAACTTGTCAATTTTCTTATTCCTCTCGCACTCCACAAAGGGAGATCAAGATTCATTAGCTTTATCCACACTGGACGCGATTCTAGCATATCTCTTTCCAATCTTAGATTCAATTGCCATCTTTTAGTGAAAATTAATTTACTATCCATGAACCATGGACCACCGTTGAGGACTTTACTACAATCTTCTTCTCTTTCAAATTTAATCAAATAAAATCCATTTTCTCTCATAAACACATCCCACAAACCTGAAGGTTTCCATTCACGTTTGATGTAGGTGTTCAAGTGAACATAGTATGGTCGTCTGCCAACTAAATAAATATAAATTGAATTTTTCCACATGTCCTTTGCTGCATCAAAACAAGGTCGTCCAGATCCACAAAATCTCCTTCATCATCCTTTAATACTTCATAATTTTCCATTCCCCCTTTAATAATATTTCCTGCCACTATAGAATCCTACGTGTACCAGATTTGAATTGCATAATAGTTGTTTTGACCACATGCTTTTCTATTCCAATAGGGTTATGATTCATTCTTTGATTGTTCGATGCAACAACATTTGTATAAAATCCGTGTCTCATTCTAACTTCTTGCCATCCCTCTTCTTTCTCGTGATTTTCTTTTTTGCCGCTAGAATTGTTGTTGCTATCGCCATTAGGGTTTGCAGACGCCAGTTCCTATATTTCTTCAGCCGTATTTTTGTCTTTTGTGTGTGTGTATATCGAGTGCCTTAGATTTCAAATGGGGAAAAAAATAAAATGAAGCGTTGTGTTTTCTTTTGAACGGAAAAAGGAGGTGGATATCGGTTTCGAAGGGGAGAAGAAAATTTGTTTCTTGTTTTTTGGTAGGAATAATAATGAAGGAGGTAGTGATAGTTTGTTTTAAATGAAACTAAAATGAAGAAACTGTGCTTTTATAGGGGAAAGAATGCACATGGCAGAAAAAGAAAAAAGGAAATGCATGTGAGGGAAGAAAGTTTGTTTTAGATTTCACATGGGACTGCGAATGGCACATAGTAGCGATTTATATATTTTCTTCTGTTTCAGAATGCACATTGTAGCGATTTATATATTTTCTTCTGTTTTGGAATGCACATGGTAGCTGCGATTAGAAAAATCGGTATTGATTGGTATAAATATTCTATCTGAGGAGACCAACGATATTTTTTCCTAAAAGCAGCAAATGATATTTTACTGAAAAGACTAATGATATTTATAGCGTGTAACACTCGCCGTTTATAATTCACATGAGTGCACACGAGCTCCGATTGAAAAAAATTCAAAAATGTACAATAATATAATATTTCATTACGATGGAACTGATTTCATCGAATTCGGGATCGTTTGTGAAAATTCTACTTTAATTTCAAACGGTTAAACCATACGTGTTTATATTGCGCATGATCATAAAATAAATTCAATTTTCGTGAAATTGGAAATCTCAAAATAAATTATCATTACGGTTTTAATAAATATAATTATTTTCGTTGAAAACCGAGATCATTGAAAAATTACTATTCTAAAGTTATATATTGAATCGATAATATATATATATATATTGAATTCGACATAACCAAATTTATTAATAATAAATTATTATTAACATATATATTCAAATAGAGTTGTATATAATTTCAAAATAAACTAGTTTCGATTTTAACTTAACATATCGAATTCAAAGTTAAAATGATATTAAATTTATTAAGAACCCATTTATTTAAAAAATCGTTATGATTTATGAACCATTCCATGGCGACTTTCTTAAAATTTGATTTGGACACAAAACAAAATATACAACATGAAAACTCAAATTTTCTCTTCCATTATAAAAATACTATCCAATAGATCCGGACGTTTCTTGTTTCAAAGAATTCCAACTTATATTTGGATCTTGTACGTCCAAATAAAGTTTAGGACATTAAACTATAAATTACCGTGACGTTACCGGTTCGTTTATATTTAGATTATAAATTATACATTCAAACGTCGTTAGATAAATGAATTCGTTAATATAATTCAAAACCAAACTGAATTAAATTCTTTTATAGTGCCCAATTTATACTGGATTGCAAATTCAACTAATTCCTACTATATTGGAATTTATATGTTATTATATTATCTATATTAATAAAATATACAAAATCATTGAATTCAAGTAATTTAAATTCCAAAACCACATTTAAAACCAATTTTAAATGTTCAAATAAACGGCTAAATTAGGGATCGAAATGGGGCGGGTAATATGCGGGGACCCCATCCTCCGCCTCCATCCCCGCTATCCATTTATGGCCTCCATCCCCGTTAAATACCCATCTGATTTGGGTAGGGGAATACCCATCGGTTATGGGAAATCCCTTATGTACACATTAAGGCAAGATAAAGAAAAAAAGATAATAAATAAAAATAAAAGGAAAAACAACAAATTTAAATTTAATTTAAAAATATTAATTATACTTCATAATCAATATTCAGCAAAGCAATACCCAACACATCAATAATATTAGTTATACTTTCTAATCGAATGTAATAAAGGAAAATGGATCGTCAATAGAATCAATATTTTAATACACCAATTAATATTTTTTCCTAGTTGTAAATATGCATTATAAATATAAAAAGAAATTATATATATTATATACGCCTTGCAAAAAAATTATATGTACTGGATCGGATACGGGGCGAATTGTATCACCTCCGTACCCGCCCCATATCTGTTTCAGGTACTGAAATCATCATCCGCCATCATCCCATTAACTGCTAAGTCGGGGAATCTCCGTTCGATTAGAGGCATGTCTCCGTAGATTAAATTTCCATCTCCATTATAAATTTAGGTCATTACAATGCATGAGTTAACTGAACCACGGTAAGATAATTGCTACCACAAAATTTCAAACTAACTAGTAGAAAACATTGTTAAGTCAACAAATCACAACAACTTCACAGCCAACAAAAAAATATATGAAACTAATGAAATAATTCACATGTGGCAATAGAAATGGTAGCATCATGTTAACAATGAATTAGAACTGGGAAAGTCAATTTCGTTAATCAGAAGTTTGTGGAGAAATGAAAGTAAATCAGAGTTCAGATAACAAATAATGACATTACACTAAACCGAATAAAATTGGGATTCAAATAATAATTAAATCTTTCTTTTGCATTTAAGTAATACAATATAATATAAAACACTATTTTATTGACCATCTGTCCTACTTAATCACTAGTGATATTCTATCAATTTTGAACCTATACCTACCTTTGTCATTTAATTTCAGTTACATTGTATTTCATTTAATGGTTCTTTTCATTTGCATTTTCCTATCTATTTCATTTGCCTTTCTGTATATTTGTGCACTTGCATTTTTCTATCCCTCTCTATTTCAGCATTTCATTTGATTTCTCTATCAATTATATTGCATTCATTAAAAAATATTGCTTGACTACGTCTACATTGCAACACATAAAATAAATAAAAATTCTAAATATTTCATTACGTCAAAATTCCATCTGCAATTCTTGCAGTTTTTGTTCTTTGCTCACTTAGTAAATTTCTGAATTTATACTTTCCCATCACTCCAAATATTTGTGCATGTAATTTTTACAAGTAATATTAATACCCAATAACATTTGAATAGTTACTATACTCTAGGGACAGGGGTAACTCTCATCTATCTACTACATTTGAATAGATAAATAAATAATAACTATCATATGTCTAATAACCAACCCAATCATATTTAGATACCTTATTATTGTTAATTCTCATCTATCTACTACATAGTGGTTTTGTAAGTAATTTGTTCTATTAATTGTACTATATTTTATGACCTGCTGTTGCACTGAATGAAACCATTTATGCTAGAGAATCGACTTTACAAAAAATGGCGACTCTGTCTAACTCTCTTCTTCTCCATCCAAATTCTCAAACAAGAGAAATTTTAAATCTAGATTCTGATAATAGATTGACATATTCACCTGACTTCAGATCTGTAAAGAAACATGCAAGGCGTCTTTCTTCTTTGTTACAAAAGTAAGGATAAATGTCCAAATCTGGATTCAAAGCTTGAATTTCCAGATTTTTCTTCGAAATATCAGGTAAATGCTTCTTTGGTCAATTCTTTTCAACCTAAATCATGATTAAATGTTGTTGAAGAGAATAGATCGCACCAAAAAGCAATTCAACTTTCTTATTTTGAACCATTGGTGAAGGATAATCAAAGATTAGCGTTAATCAATGAAGATTTAGTCAATTGCACAAGAGAAAAGTGGTCAAATTCTATAGTTTTTTATGTCTATGGTAGTAGGCCACATTATAATTACATAAAAGATTATACTGATAGATCTTGGAATTTGAAAGGCAGTTTTAATCTGTTTGCTAGAGATAATTGTTTCTTAATCATTAAGTGTGAGCTATCCGAAGACTGTGACAAAATTCTTGAGTTTGGACCTTATTATTATGGTAAAAGATTGATATTTATGAAGAAATGAGAACCAAGAATGAAATTGTCAAGAGAATTTTTGAACTCTATTCCTATATGGGTTAAATTTTCCTATTTAGATTTGGACTTTTGGTAAGTGGAAGCCATTACTAGGATAGCCTCAATTTTGGGTGTACTATAAGATTAGACAGTGTCACACAAGACTTATCCAGTTTCTCTTTTTCTAGAGTTTTAGTAGAGATTAGTATTGATATTAAATTCCTTGAGAATTAATTCAGCATTATAATAGGGATATAGTATGGCAAAATGTGATCTATGAATGGGTTCCGTCAGTGTGTTCAAACTGCAAAGTGTTTGGACATTCGAATGTGACATGGAAGTACAATAGGGTTTGGATTCCTAAGTGTAATCCTCAAAAGGATAATGGGATGGATGTGGATGAGGTTTTAGATAGTTAGGATAAACAGGTGAATTTAGATGTAGGTAAACAGAATTTATCTGATAATTCTCCTTTAGATGGTGAGGTTAATACCAATGATAAACGACAGCTGATCAAATTAGGAAGCTCTGATGCAGGTTTTAAACCAATAATTGATAAGGAAAAACATCAACATAGTGTAGCTGATCTTCCTAAAAATTATGAGGTAATTCCAAATAATAATGTGTTTATGCAGGAATTTAATGACAATCTAAAAACTAAAGGTAATAATTTGGGTTTAATTGAGACTAATGATGTTGTGAAAGCTACAACATACAATGAATAATATGGGTTTACTAGTTAATGATGAATTAGATTTCAGGGATATTGTCATTGATGAATCTGATAGCTCTTCTATAAGCTTCAAAAAGAGGAAAACAAAATACAGAAATACTAAGTTAAAAGGAGGAAACAAGGTCTTGTATGAGAAGCCTTTGGTGGAGGATAATCCAGAGTGGGTTAAGTTGGTTTCACAATATCAAGCAAGGTCAAAATCTAAGAATGTTAAAGAAGAAGGATGATCCCCAGATGGTGTTATGAACGGAGGAATTTCTATGAAGTAACTTGTTAGTGGCTGCGATGTGGTAGACTCTGTCTTGGAGTTGATGGATGAAGTTCATTTAGTTGTGGATTTTGCTGCAGTGGCTTTCGTGCGGTATTTTAGAAAGTTCTCTTTTTTTTGGCTTTCTGGTTTCAGTTGTTGGCCTGTTGTGTTTTTCTTTGAAGTCATTTGTTGTGGTTTCGAAGTCTTGCCGGTAGAGGCATGTGTTTATTATGTGGTTTTCTTTTGATCAAGCTATTTTATTTCCATCAGTTTGTATAGTATTTGTTATAGATTGTTTTTGTTTTTTTTGTTTACAGCTTGATCCTTCTTTGTAAGTTGTTATATGTAATATAATTACCCACTTCTTCTATAAAAAATTTGTACTATATTTTATTTGAGTCAAGATTATATATTAACCTAAGGTTACTTATAATGCTAGTAAAATAAAATATAAACCTGACCAACAACATATGAAGCAAGGTGTAAACATCAATCATCTTTTATGTTGAAAAATAGCTAAATTCTAATAAAAGATAGGAAAGCATTAATAAGTGCTTAATAACTCTTGTTAATAACTGCAAACATGAGGCATCTTGAAAATTAGTCATAATCATGCATTAATACTTAAAGGGAAATCACCCTGACAAATTATCGCTTCTCCAGTGGAATGCAGATAGACTGCTCAACTAGCGTTTAGCTCTATTTTATCATCTGTTAATAGATGTGTTTAGCTATTAAAATAATCTGTTAATAGATTTTATTTTATCCTTTGACAATTCTAAACCAAATTAAGGTTTATAAAACCATTCGGGATTATTGAGCCTTATCGAAGTAATCATTTCTTTATTAATCCCAATCCCAACCTATTCATCTCATGGAGCAAAACTGGTAGTACTCCGTATCTAACATCCACGGTGTTATCGGTAAAATTAATTACCATTTCCCGTTACAAATCTAATTAAAGATTTAACTATCGCCTGGAGTAAAACAGGTGGTACTCCATTCTCGATCATTTCATGAATTTGATAAATTTAATTATCCCATTCTCGTTTTAATCCACTTAAAAATTTATTAAAACTCTAGTTCAATTTTAATCTCAAAAATCGTTACTTTTTGATTATTCAACTTTAAGAAATTAATCTTGTCGTTAGCTGGGTTAAAGAACCAATGTTATTAAAAACACCGTTCACAATAAACCCAAATCAACTTCCATTAAATACGGAATCTTCCCGGAAAACAGATCAATATATAATTGATATAAATTTCCATATCAGACTAATAATATAAATGGAATAAAAGCAAAGCCTTTTAAATTCCATATATTGTAATAGTCTTCCCTTACAGAAGCTCATCTCGATTATTACCAAATCGAATTCCATTCAGTTCCATTCAATTCCAATTTAATATGATAAATTGGAAAACTTTACTTAGGAAATTTCCATTAATCTTAATTAAAAGATTATAAATTCCAAATCATAACTTCACTATTAATTGGGCTACAGAACAAATGTTATTTAAAACATTGTTCACGATAAACCCAAAATCAACTTCCATTTAATTCCAATTTATAATTATAAATTGGAAAACTTCATTTATATTAATTAAAAGATTATTCTTTTCTCAACGGGGTTTAAGAACAGTGTTATTGAAGACACCATTCACTACAAACCCCAAAATCCAGTTTGATATTAAATACAATGCTCTAAATAGAAATAATATCGGCTTATATTCAATATCAAATTCTGAAACGAACAAATATCGTATTGGGAATAACGATACCTATATCTTCCAAGTTCCTCAACAATATCAGTATAATCACGGAATCCAATGTCGAAATATTTCGAAGATTATTTCCATTTAAATCCTTTCCATTTCATATGCCGGAAAATTCTGGTTATTTCAAAAACCATTTACAAACCCATTTTGTTTATTTAAAAACATTGGATTATTATTTTAGTTAATAACTAGTTCATTTCGATAAAAATATTTTTTACCTTTCCAAATTTGGAATTTTTCATCCAATTTTTTTTCCCAAATCATTCATTATGATTTTACATGATTTTTCCGTATTTTCAATAATTTTAATAAAGCCCTTACCGTTGGTTTCCAATAACGGCCATCGAACTGCATTCATAGCGACCTTTTCCAAAATTGATTTGGACATATTTTAAAATCTAACCGTTCAAATTTAAATATTCCATATTCATTGGAAAGGTCTTTTCGATACGAACCCGACGGTTTCAGTTTTAGGAGAATCCGACTGTTAGATCTCCCGTTACGTTTATTTGAAGTCAATGGTTGAAATTAGCGAACGGTCGCTGTGTGGCACATTCTATTCAAGCCATTTAAATATATATCTAATATATATTGTCGATTTCCATTTAAAACATAATAAATATTTTATAAATTCATTTTAAAACGATTTCAACTTCATTCTCAATTTTAAATGAAAATTGAGTATTCTATATCATTATAATATTAAAATGATAATTTTTTCGAAATATCAGATTTTGAAATCAAATCTTTTTGATATTCATTATAAAATGAATAAAATCGATAGAAAATTCAGTTCGAGTTAAAAATAGCGTATATCTACTTAACTCGGCTTCGTATTCATTTCAGTTATGAATATTTCAATATTTTTGTGTCCATCCAAAATCGGACATCAAAATCATAATTTAATTCTTTAGTGAATATTTTTTTAAAAATATTCTTTATTAATCTGAATCGAAATGCAACTCAATCGATGACCATATAATTTTATTTATATGGATTCCATACATCGCATGTATTCAAAAATAGTGATAAAAAATTATTAAACAGTCAATTCGCATCCAGAGTGTAATATACAACTGTATAGGCATTAAATAATTAAATAACGCTTATAACAGTCTGTCAATCAATCGGTTGACATACTGTTAAATTCTTGGGAGATGTGAATAAATTATCATCCCCAGACCCGTGTGGGGTTTTCAAACATCAACATATAATTGGGCGATGTGTAAAATTATTTTCCCAATACCCATGTGGGAGTTACATAACAGTCCATGTGAATTTATTCATTATTTATAAATTTATATAATCACATTTTAATAATGATAACATTAAACTGTAAATGATCATCAACCACCTAACAGACATTACAGTCACAGGCAAACAATATATATGCAGTTATAAAAATAAATAACTGTACAAAATTTTGAGTGAGAGAGTTCTCACTTTGATTTCCACTCCGTCAATCTTTATTGGATGATTTAATTTTCAAACTAAATTAAACACGCATTTAATTTAGCTGAAAATCCAATTTTCTTTGTTTCCATTCTGGTCAGTCCTAAGTTGTAGAGTTCGTTGTTGCAAATCCAACGCAACTTGTTTCACTAAATTCCAATATCACATGAAAGAGTTACACAATTTTAAACACTAATTACATTTACACGATAACTAATTAATTAATTTTCCCTAATTACCCACTTCTTCCAGGCGACGTCGAAATGAACTGAACCCATCCTCGTACCAAAACTTCCACCGCCGCACCACCTAGGGGCTGCCGGACCCAATCAGCTACTGCCACCTGAAAGCCGCCACTCCCTTCCACCTACACCCGACGCCTCGTCAGACCGCACCCACCGTCGACCTAGAAATCCGTCGCGAACTGGTGCACTTTGAGGCCACGAATCGAGAGAAATACTCCAATATAACAGATCAAACCTGCACCAATTTGAAGATCATTCGAATCTCTTTGATTTTCGTATAGAAATCCTAGGCTAACTCGAACTATTTTGGGAGGAATCAAGGGATTTAATTTTGTGCTTTTAGGGCCATTGAAAAATTAGGGCCAGCGGTATTGAATGGAGGAGAATTAGTTTTTTTTTTTTGGTTATTTATATAATTTAATTTAATTATATTTAGTTCTTTAAATCTCAAAATACATGTTTAACGACACGAACTCCAATTCAAACCCAACGGCTGTCATCCTTAACCAAATACCCCTATTACAGACATAATGGAATATGTTTCATATGCCAATTCGACTGTTTCGATCATTTTTTGTCAAAATTAAAATTAAATCAATATTTAATTCCCATATACATTTTAATTTACCGGGGCCACATACTGACTCCAAAAATTACGGATATTGAATCTAGCTATGTTTTGACAATACGGTCCTAACAAAATTAGTTTCGTCGAATTTGGAGACCGTTTGAAAAATGACTTTTTTATAGTCGATTAAATTTAAACTGAAATTCAAAACGCGTTTAAATTTACTGCGTGTACATATTAATTCCAAATATTATGAGATTTGAATCTGACTATAATTTGACATTCCGGATCCAACAAAAGTGGTTTCATCAGAAATGGAGGTCGTTTGCAAAATGGCTATTTTTATGGGCTATATATAATATTAAAAATATATATAAATTCTATAGCGACTATTCTGAATTTCAAAATGGACATAACTTACTATTTATAAAGTGAAATCTCAATTTCTTACATTCGTTAGAAAATTATAGTTCAAAATATACCAATATTTCATGTTTTACTGAAATCCAATTTATTTTGAATTCTGTATATTCAATTGAAGTTTAAAATCAAATTTTCAAACTACCGTGCATGTTCTAACTTCATTTAGAATAAATTTTAAATCGTTAATTATCAAAATAAATCACTTTAAATTCTTAAAATCCTTTAAAATAGCTAAAATCAAAATTTTAAATTGGTTCAGAAATTCTGGGTTGTTACATCATTGGCCTCTTCAATTACCAAAGTTTTCTGATCCCATTCTGGAGTGAATGTACTCAATATTTTTCCGAGTTAATCAGCTTCAAGGTGGGTTTTTCCAAGTGATATTAATGAATGCACTATCTCTTGAAATCTGCAATACATATCGGAAATAAATCCATTCTCGTTCAATTTTAATAACTCAAACTGATTAACTAACATTGTTATTTTATTTTGTTTAACTTACTAGTTCCTTCATGAGTAACTTGTAAAGTTCTCCAGATTTCATAACCAGTTTTACATACTGACACTCTATTAAACTCATTCCTATCTAATGAACAGAATAACATATTCATGGCTTTAGGATTGCTTTGTGCAGCAGTCTTTTGTTCATTAGTTCACTGTGCAAAAGCAGTTGTGGGTTCAACAAATTCATTTTGTGTATTATTCCATGTGTCTAATCCTACTGATTGTAAATAAATTTTCATTATACATACCCAATATGAATAATTACTACCATTAAACAATGGTGGTTTAACAATGGACTGATCCTCTGCAAAAGAACTATTATCACTACCAGTGTTGGTTGCCATTATCACTATTTTTAAAAATCAAATTATGAACTTTTTGAAAGACCTTGCTCTGATATCAATTGTTAGGGATTGCGGAATGGATCGTTAAGGAAAAACAAACACGAGAAGGGGTGAATAGTGTATTTGAGAATTTAAAAAAAAATCTAAACCTATACGAACTATATACGAATCAAATACCACAGAAACAATCACAGATACAGAATTAAACACAAATGCAAAGATAAACAAAAATAAAGTGCAGAAAAGAAAAAATACACCGAATTTTATACTGGTTCGGAATTGCTCCTAAATCCAGTCCCGTACAACGCTAGATTGTGTAGAGTTTATAAAACATCCACCTCCGTTAAGGTCACTCACAAAGGGAATACCTTAACTTCGGTGGAGGTTTATAAGTAAAAGTCACAGATAAAACACAAGACATATATAAACACACATATATATAAACAGCGGAAAAACAAACAGACTTTCACATCATAAATACATGTTCATACAAAGCACTTCCATAATTGCCTCAAAACAAACTTCCAATTATTACAACCATAATACTGTCTTGATTTAAAACTTAAAGAAGCATGAAACATAATTAAAACTGCATAAATCCCCATAGAATGTTCAAAGCCATAGCCCAAACGAAAGAGATCTAAGAAATACATTCTCTCTCTTCAAGCTGGATGAAAAATCTGACTAAGCCGAGGTGTTTCCTCCTTGTGGACCTGAGGCGGGAGGGGAACGGAAGAAAAGAAAGCGAAAGGAAAATGGGTCAGACATAATTCTGGTAAGTCTATTTATATCTCTAGCATGAGAACAATAAAAAGATCATGACTTGCATAAACTGAGAACAGGATAATACCAGAATATAAGACAAGATATGGTAGGAAATATTAACTATACTAAAAGCACTCACTACTACTTTTCTGCACCTAATAACTAGCCTAACTAGCACCACGTGTTCATGACAAGGTGATGATCCCTTATTCGATCGGCTCTTACTCGCAACGTTTTCTTCCTATGTCATATGGCCCCACATGATTGTAGATACCTATGCTGGTCCCACTATGGGGTATATCAAGCCCCATAGTGGCGGCCCGCCACAATTCTAGAATGCATAGGTTATACTACTGATGCCCAGTGCCCTGTTTGTCTGCTCCGAAGTGTGTGCACGCTCGCACTCTATTAGAACCTATACTGCTGCACCAACCACCATCGCTTTTGACCTCTTACAATCAGCCCAGTAATCGTGCCCCACCCTGCCTAGTGTCAGGGTACCATGATACCTAACTGGGTTACTGCTGAAATGGGTCCCCGTTACTAGGGTTTTCTAGTCAAACACGTTAAGTGGTTAAGTGTCTGTATTTACCTAACCCCACCCATCAGTTTAATTAACATGTTGAATTGGTTAAGTGTTTTAGTTAACTTAACCCTACCATCCTGACTTGTTTATCCTTAGCTTTAATTAGTTAAAGCACCAACCACTCACATTAGACAAGTATTGTTACGGTTACTGGATGTGCTAGTCGGTTCCGGGCAGGTTTACACCGTAACTCAGTCTAACCTCGGGTCCTTATTGGGCTCAGTTCCTTAACCTTCCACATTAGATAGGTATTTTTGTGATTACCGGACAGCCAGGCGGGTCCGGGCAGGTTTACATCACAACTCAATCTAACCTCGTATTAAGCATATTCGTATTTTCTGAATTTACATTTTTATTTATGTATATTATCCAGAATTCATGTCATTGCCCAGATTTGTTTCTAATCAAGTTCATTAATTTTAGGTATATAATTTATACCGTTTCATGCCATAAATTACCTATGTGATTTTTCACCAATTTATGTCAAGTTTCCTATAATTACCAATTTTCCCAACGTTACCCCGTTTAAATATTAGGCTAACAATCTTAGCCTAATTTTCGTCCCCATGATTTTTGACATATAATATTAGGCTAAAAACTTAGCCTAATTTAGCATACACAAAATTGGCATAAAGAAATTCATTAATATGAACATGACATAGGTGTAAACTTGGCATTTTCGGCATAGTCAATATGAACACCATAGGTGTGAACTTGCAAAATAGTCAACATGAATATCATAGGTGTGAACTTGCAATGTAGACTAAATCAACATACATATATGTGAATTTGCAACATAGACTAAATCAACTTACACATATGTGAATTTGCAACATAGACTAAATCAACTTACATATATATGAATTTAGAAATCAATCACGAACATATGAATAAGTGTGAACTTGAAATATGGAATAGGTTTAACATATACACATAAACATGTAGATCTAACATTGGTCACATATGTGATATGATTTTACAACCTAAAACTTGCATAACATGATAAACTACACAACTTGTCATAACAGGTTATACTCCAAGTTAATATACATATGAATAGACTTATCTATTAATTCCCAATTCAGCATGATAATAAAATAGAACCACAGACATAGATCAATATCATTCAATTCCACATATAACATAATAAACATTGTTATATTATCAATTTATTTCCAAGGCATGACATTAATTTTGATTCGCATCCCAGAACATAACTAAACTTACAACGAACGACGAACTTGAGTTCTGGATTATGAGTTCTGGAATAGAGACGCTTTCCTTTGGGTAGACAAACGTTGTTTTGATTTTAATTGAATTAGATTTTGTTCTTCTCTTAGCTTTCTTCAAGTGGAGGCTACTCTCAGTTTTCTCCCGACAGCATGGCGGCTCTGGTTCTAATTTTTTATGTGAATTTAGGTTAGAGACTAAAGTTGTTTATATAGAATTTCAAACTAATTAGAGCCGTCAGATGATCATAGATGAATCTAGACCATTCACATCGAGAAGAGCCAACCAGAAAGTGACAAATCAACCCTAATGACAAACCAGAACTCAGAAAATCGCTCAGAACCCGACCTGGCCACCCAAGACCTGACCAGGTCGACCCCCTGGTTGACCTGGGTGCTGGGCGGGAATTTTTCCGCCCAGCCCAATTCTGGTCCAGTTTTCGAATTTTGAACTTGTTTCGGGCTGTTTGAATTTTAAATCGAGTTCTGAAACTTTCGAAGACCACATCTTCTTCATACGGAGTCCGATTTACGCAAACTTGGACTCTATCTCAAGAAGAATTCCGAGACGAACGCAATGGCGTAACCCCTTTCCCTTAATTCTTTCATTTATAATTAATTACACTTTAATTTGTTAATAGAAAATTCGGGGTGTTACAGTTTAATTACTATATCAATTTACAATTACAACCTCCTTGATTTCATGGCAACAAGGAATACCACCAATTCCAACCTCCTTGATTTCACGGCTATAAGGGATACCACCGATTACCCTCCTTGATTTCATGGCTACAAAGGATACCACCAATTTCTTACAAAATTCAAACAATTACAAACAGCCCTATAACTCTTCAGTAGCATTTGATTTAGAGAGTAATGGGTAGAGAGAAGAAGTTTAATGAAAACAGAATTGAATTCGGCAGAGTATTCGGGTAGAAATCATAAAAATGATAAAGAATAATAGTGTAATGAAAGGAGATGAAGATAGAGAAGAAGAACTAATAAAAATTTGAAATCAACGCCTATATATAACATTTGAAAGGTTGCAACGTGTATGAACCATCAAAATAGTGAAAAGACACTTCTTTTCAATTTTGAAAAAATGAAAGTTATATGTCGACATGTATATATATGTATGTCAACAATACATGCACAAAATTGAAATTTGAATATTTTTCAAGTGTTTTGATATGTTTATAATTCTGGAAATTCTTGAATTTAAATATAGTGTTATAAATAATATTATAAAGTAGAAATCATATGAAAACATAAATATTTACTATGTAAAATATTTATAAAAGTATAAAGTTTAAAATTATATAAATATAAAGTATATAAAATATAAATATATAAAACTTATAAAGTATAAACTTATAAAACTTATAAAACTTAAGCGTAATATATAATTAAAATAGAAAGTAAAATAGAGAAGATAGAAATAGAACATAAAATAGAGAAGATAGAAATAGAAGATAAAATCTGAAAACAAAAATTAAAAAACAAAGTTTTAAATTATTTTGAATTTGAACCTGGAGTGTTATTCGGAGTCTTACATAATCTAGACTCTATAACTATATTTATCTTGAACTCTTGAAATCTTGAATACTCATGAGTCTTGAATCAACTTTGAATTCTGAATCTCTAACATCTTTAAACTATACATTCTTCAGTAATAATTCCTGCATATAAATCCTGCATATGTGTTTATTTATGTATATTCTAGACAAAAGTGTTAGTATATATTTTTTAATCAATTAATATTGAAATAAGGTTGTTGTCATCAAAACTCCATTCTCCAACAATAACATCGTATGATGATAGCATATGAAATAATTTCTAATTTAAAACATTAAATGACTAAATTATAAATATCGATGAAAAGTAATTAAAAATGCTAATAATCATTTGTAGCATCTAAGCATCCAATTTGTGTTATTAACGATAATTTTAGTTATATGAATTTTTCGACATCATAGAATTCCAGAGAGCATGAGAGTTAACTCACCATTTTATTTATGATTGATGATTGTTGCATTATTTCGTATAATTTTAAACAAATGTTTAAAATTACATGAAATTCCAGTTGCACCCAATTCCAACCGAACCAGCTCGACTGTGTAGCCTTCGTTTATGCGACTCCAATGAATCCAATTTCGTTTGATTTTAATAACAAAAGAACGAAATATATAATATTCAAGTTTTATTTTATTTAAATGTTATTAAAACTATTTATTTACCTAAATGAAGTACATTTCTTCTAGAAATTGTGTGATGGTTATTAGACAATTGTCAATTGCAAAACTCTGTTTGATCTTCTTTACAAAATATGATATTTATTTTAAGGTTCGTGTACATTAATTCATATGGAATGACCAATGTTTTATATTATTCTCATATTCCGATAGTGTTCCATACCTTATCATTTCTCCTTCATTCTTTTGTGTATTTTTTTATAAAGGGCCAAAGCCCATGCACCTTCCATAGTTCATAGCCTGCTCATCCCATAGTATTCTTCTTCTCATTCAAAAACAACATGTTTCCTAAAGCTTTCTTTATGGCACATTATTTTACCTCTGTGCAAGCTCCACCCCCTCCAACACCGATTTCTTCCTGAGCTTGCTCCTCCACCCCATCCATTCACATTCAACTCAGGCGGTGCCGACCCCTGCTTCTGACCATCTTTGCTAAACCCATGTCACACCCAAAACACAACAGCAGCTAACACCATTTTAAACTCGTCGTTCACCCACCTCCGGCAACCAGATCTTAAAAGAAAGAACATGTACGCACCATTCTAGTTTAACTTCACCACAACTCACCGTCTGCCACCGCCGCCTGTCCTTCACCCCTAAACAACACCCAGTCTACGCGCTAGTGAACCAAAAACAAATGCCACGTTCGACTCCAAACTATACCTCCAGTCGACGAAGCTGCCAAACAACACACTGCCCTTTTTTTTTTTTTTTGAAAATGGGTATTCTCTTCGTTAAGGCATATTCGACTATATTTGAAGTTAACAACCCGCAAAACATACGCATTAAAACTCGACAGCACATACAAAATAATCATTATTTCAACTATTACTTTCCTCCCATAAACTCAAAAGAAACTCCAGAAATTCCTTTAATGGAAGGCGGTGGCTTCTTCTAGCTCAACGAATTCTTCATGGCGGCCTTAGATTTTCAACTTCAGTGCGTGGTGCCCGCTCATCCCCTGAATCCCTTTCTCCTCCAGCAGCAGATCTCCTCCTAGTCGCAACATGAGTTTGATTACTTCATCAACTTATCTTTTGTAGGTAGCCTGTTAAGCAAAGCCTTATACACTGTCATGGATAATTTAGAGGGAAAGATTTTGTCCCAAACAAATTTATGCTAATTAACAGTTGGTTTCTTCTTTCTGCACATCTACTAAGAAGATTTGATTGAAAATTCATTGCTTGGTGTCCAATTCTATTTATCAAATTCTCTATCAATGAATAATGGCATGTATTCAATCTCTCTTTTCTGTTCATCATTGCATGGTATCTTGTTACACCTCCAAGCTCCATTTGGAATAATATGATTAACTCTAAGATTAGGGTAGCCAAACGCAGAATAAGTGTCCCACCCCATATGTTCAATTAAAAAATTTTCCTTTTGGCCATGGATATTTCCAAAGATCAGTATCATTTCTAGTAGCAAACTCCCTCTCACAACATATTGCCAATTTTATCTCATTTTCATAATTGCTTTCCATGTAGTCGAGGCATTGTTATCAGTTGTCATTGTCCAGAAATTGTCTGTAATATATATTTTTCTCATCCATCTCACCCATAAACCATTGTCTAAGATAATTTTCCAGGCTTGCTTGATAGTGAAAGCGTCTCTCATGTCGCTTATACTTCTTAAACCAACTCCTCCTTTAGCATTTGGTTTGCATAAGATTTCATATTTGATTTTATGTAATTTTCCTCCCCAAATAAAATCCGCACATACACTTTAAATTTTGTTTATCGAGGCTTCCGGGATTTGACAAGTTTGAATCCAAAAATTGAAATTAGATCTAATGACAGTGTGCACAAGTTCAATTCTACCAGCGAAAGATAGAAGCCTGGAATTCCAACCTTGCAATTTTTCTCTTATTTTTGTTAGCAATTCAACACATTCTCTATCAGTAATTTTGTTTGATGAAAGTGGGACTCCAAGATATTTGATAGGTAACTCCCCATCTTTCACTTTAAGTATCTCTAAAATTTGGATTTTCCTCACACAAAACTTGTTTAAATAGCACTTGTTTTTTTGCTCATTCATTTTCAGTCCCATAAAATTAGCTAATTTGTCAAAAATTTCTAAAATCATATGGGCAGCATTATCATTTGATTTCACACAAATGATCAAATCACCAGCATACAACAAATGATTAATGCAAGGTTAAAAATTATGCATGGGTAGGATACTTTTGTCAAAAACAGCTAGTCCCACTTGAAGAGAAAAATATTCCATTGCAATAGCAAACAAATATGGGGAGAGCGGATCACCTTGTCTAATGCCACAATTTCTCGTAATGAACCCCTTTGGAACTCCATTGATCAGAATAGAGAAGGTCGGAGTGGTAATACATTTTGAAATGAGTCTAACCGTTTTCTCTGGAAACCCACAGCCTGAAGCATATGAATAATAAACCGCCGATTAATTTGTCATATGCTTTGTTTGTGGAGTTTAACTTTTAAATAAAATTTGTCTACACCTTTCTTATTGAAGTTTCTTATTAATTCATGTGTTAATAGAAAATTCTCTGAAATGTGCCTACCTTTAATGAAAGCACTCTAGCACTCTGCAATCATGTCTGGTAACACTTTTTTCATTTTGTTGCAAATCACCTTGCTCAAAATTTATTATATATGACACTACAACATGCAATCGGTCTACAGTCAATAATCGTGGTAGATTTTTCTTTCTTAGGAATGAGACATAAAAATGTGTGATTTATTTCTATGAAAATTTTGCCCATTTGATATGCTTCCTGGATTGCTAACACCAACTTTGTTTTCAGGTCCAGCGAGTAAGTCTTGTAATAACTGGATCCGATCCCGTCTGGACCTGGGGCAGAATCGATATGGATGGATTGAACAGCCTCGTAGACTTCAGCTTCAGCTTCACTGAGGCAGCGCCTCATCAACCTCCTTCCATGACAGTTCAGAACTCTTATGAGACTAATTTGGGGTAAGTTGAGCTCCACCACACCATAGTATAATTCAGTGAAATAATTCATAGCTTCAGCTTCAAATTGTTCAATGTCCACTAATCCTTTTCCATCCTGGTCAAAAATTTGAGAGTTAAATTTAGTGTTATGTCTGACAGACATTTTAGTGTAAAAGAATTTGGTGCATTCATCTCCTATTGAAAGCCACTTTTCTTTAGCTTTTTGGTTTAACTCCACGTCGTTGACCTTAAGTGCAGCTCTAAGTTCATTTTAGCATCTATGATATTGACTCCAAGTGTCTGCAGATTCATCTCCATTGTCAATTTGTTGTAAAAGATTTGCAGCCAATTCTTCCAACTTTATAATACCATCTTCATCTTTCTCCCTTGTTATGTTCTATTCTTTTAGCCTCTTTTTAGTTTTTGAAAAATTGGACAAATTTATACATGTACTCACCTGAATATTGATCCAGATCCTTAAAATCCATAATACCGTTGTATCCATCAATCAAATGCCAATGGTTGGCATATCCAAAGGGTTTTCCTTTTGCATTATTGTTTCTCGGCACCAGATTTATACGCAGTGGGCAGTGGTCACTTGTAGATGAAGGAAGTGATTTTCATATTTGCAAATTTATTTATTCATTCAGCATTAGTCAAAACTCTATCTAATTTGCACACTATTTTCCATGTAAAATGTAGGCCGCAATGGACTAGCTCCACCAATCCAGAAGCTACCACACAGTTATTAAACTTATATAACTGGGATACTCTTACGGTAATGCCTCCTTTTGTCTATTGCATGTAAAATTGCATTAAAGTCACCCGTTACCATCCAAGGAGCATTACAACTATTAGCTAGATTTCTTATTTTATTCCACAATGAAACTCTTTGATTAGAGTTATTACTCACATACACAGCAGAAATCTTCATAGCAAGTCCCCCTGTGTTGGTGATATTAACAGTTATTTGTTGCTCATCTTTTTCTACCAAATCACACTTCCATACACTAGAATGCCAAACAAGAAGAATTTTGCCCTTGTCAGAGTGCTCGTTATTGATAATGTGAGACCATTCACTTCCCAAAGATTAATTAAGAAATTGTAAATTATCTTCATTAATTTATTTTCTAAATTACACATAAAAGAAGGAGAGTAATTCCTTCGGAGGTTATAGAGGTCTAACAAGCGCATATCATTGTTTAGATCTCTAACATTCCACCTGAATAAGGACATTTGGATTTGAGGAAGTGACTCCTCAAATTCCTAGGAGATACATTACGCACATCTGTGTTCTTTTCTTTTCGTCTTGTTTATTAAATTTCTGTTGTATTAAGGGTTTGCTTTTGTTAAACTTTTATTATTACTGTTCTTTTTCTCTGCTGTATCATCATCTGGGTTTTCTAGTTCAAATATTCATCTTGTTAACATCTTTGGAAGTTGTTCAGGAACCCTTAACTGTGAATTTTCATGAGTTTACAGAATTGCCACCACTTGGGTATCAGATGCATACATATGTGCATCCACTAGCTCCGACTGCTCATCTTGCTCCACTGAATGATCCTCCACCTGAAATGTATTGACTTCATCTTCAACAATTGTGTAGTTAATGGATTTTAGGTTGCCTGTAGGCTTGGCTGCAGCATTTTTGTCACTGATGTTTTTAGTGTTTTTGTCCAGCTGCATAGTTTGGATGGTTTCATTAGTTGAACTAGGCACTTTAGCTCTCCATATTTGTCTAACTGGCATGACAATAGTCTCACATTGTAAATTAGTATATCCAAAACACTTGCAGTGTTGACAAATTGGTGGTATGTACTCGTATTCCGCCTCCTGTATATATACATTTCGATGCTTGTCTTTTGCTCTTATTTGCTTCTTTAGTTCATTGCTCACATGCAGATCCACCAACATTCTAGTGTAATTTAGCCTTTTAACATTTTTTGTTAATTCGTCCATAGCCAGAGGTACCCCAAATAAACTTGCCAATTTTGTTATTCCTCTCGCATTCCACAAAGAGAGAGATCAAGATTCATTAGCTTTTTCCGCACTGGATGCGATTCTAGCATATCTCTTTCCAATCTTAGATTCGATTCCCATCTTTTAGTGAAAATTAATTTGCTGTCCATGAACCATGGAACACCATTGAGGACTTTACTACAATCTTCTTCCCTTTCAAGTTTAATCAAATAAAATCCATTTTCTCTAGCAAACACATCCCATGAACCCGAAGGTTGCCATTCACATCTGATGTAGGCGTTCAAGTGAACATAGTATGGTCGTCTGCCAACTAAGTAAATATAAATTGAATTTTTCAGCATGTCCTTTGCTGCATCAAAAACAAGGTAATCCAGATCCACAAAATCTCCTTCATCATCCTTCAGTTTTTCAAAATTTTCCTCTCCCCTTTTAATAATAGTATTTCCTACCACTGCAGAAGCCCCTGTGTACCAGATTTGAATTGCATAACATTTGGTTTGAACGCATGCTTTTCTGTTTCGATAGGGTTCCGATTCATTCTTTGATTGTTCGATGCAATAACATTTGCATAAGATCTGCATCTCATTCTAACATCCTGCCATCCCTCTTCTTCCTCTTGATTTTCTTTTTCGCAGCTAGAATTGTTAATGTTATCGCCATTAGGGTTTGCAGAAGTCATTTGCTATATTTCTTCTGCCCTATTTTCTTCTTGTATATATATACACACACATACATACATACCGAGTGCCTTAGATTTCAGATAGGAAAAAATAGAATGAAGCGTTGTGTTTTCTTTTGAATGGAAAACGGAGGTGGATATCGGTTTCGAAGGGGAGAAGAAGACTTGTTTCTCGTTTTCTGGTAGGAATAAAAATGAAGGAGGTAGTGATAGTTTGCTTTGAATGAAAATAAAATGAAGATTATATGCTTTTATAGGGGAAAGAATGCATATGGAAAAAAAGAAAAAGGAGGAAATGTATGTGAGGGAAGAAAGTTTGTTTTAGATTTCACATGGGACTGCGAACGGCACATGGTAGCAGTTTATATATTTTCTTCTATTTAAAAATGCACATGGTAGATATGATTAGAAAAATTGGCAGTGATTGGTACAAATATTTTGTCTTAGGAGACCAACGATATTTTTTCGGAAAGCAACAAACGTTATTTTACTGAAAAGACTAATGAAATTTATAGCGTGCAACACTCACCGTTTATAATTCGCACGAGTGCACACGAGCTCCGATTTAAACGAATTTCAAAAATGTATAATATATAATATATAATATTTCGAACACGATGGAATTAATTTCATCGAATTCCAAATTGTTTGTGAAAGTACCATTTTAATTTCAGACAGTTAAACCATACGCGTTTATACTGCACACGGTCATAAAATAAATTTAATTTCCATGAAATTGGAAATCTCATAATAAATTATCATTATGGTTTTAATAAAATTATTTTTGTTGAAAACCGAAACCATTTGGAAAATTACTATACTTAAGTTATATATTGAATCGATAATATATATATATATATATATATTGAATTCGACATAACCAAATTTATTAATAACAAATTATTATTAACATGCATATTCAAATTGAATTGTATTTAATTTTAAAATAAACTAGTTCGAATTTTAAACTCAACATATTGAATCCTAAGTTAAAATGATATTAAATATTTAAAACCCCTTTATTTAAAAAACTGTTATGATTTATGCACCTTTCCATAGCAACTTTCTAAAAAAATTATTTGGACATAAACCAAAATATACAGCATAAAAACTCAAATTCTCTTTCATTATAAAAATATTATCCAATAGATCCGGACATTTCTTGTTTCAAAGAATTCCGACTTATATTTGATCCTATACATCCAAATAAAGTTCAAAACACTAAATTACAAAGGGGCAATTAACGAGAAGGACAAAGGCCTATTAAAATTTATCCATAAGAACAATCACCTAATATCTTATCCAAAAGGACAATACATTGATTAGCATATAAAATTAAATTTCCAGCGGTGCTTCCATCTTCTCTTTCTCTCGTGTGTATCTCGATTTCATCATTAATCACCAAATCAGTAAATCATGAAATCATAAATCGCGAAATCACGAATATCATAAGACATCAGAATTGAAATTCGCAATCGAAGCCAAAAATAACGAAATCACAATCGAATCCAAAAATCATCCGAAACAGAAAAAATCGATAACAAAAAAATCAGTCGAGCAACAAAAATCGATTGGAAAGCCTAAATAAATGAAATAAAATTATTTAGGAGACGATGGTAAGCACAGTTGAAGAAGACAAAATGGTTGAAACATTTTTTTAGGTTGGAAATGTTTTTTTTTAACAGTATAGCAGTTTTTAGGTATCATTTTGATTTTTTTTTAGGTATTAGTTTTCGTGTTTTAACTTTAAAACATAGCAGCAGTTTTTAGGTATCAGTTTCCTTTTTTTTAAGGTATCATTTTTTTGGTTTTAACAATGTTATGTTTTTTTCATGTGATTTTGTTGTTGTGTTAATTTTGTAGTTGAACTGTTGCATCAGCTTTGTAACTAAGTCGAACTTATTTCATTTTAATCAATCAAACTGTGATGTAAACATTTTTTGCATTATTTTTTCTTCAAAATATTCTCACAGTTTTTAGGTATCATTTTCCTATTTTTTTTAGGTATCAATTTTCCTATTTTACCTGTGTTATGTGTTTTTTTAATGTGATTTTGTTGCTGTGTTAATTTTGAAGTTGTATTGTTGCATAAACTTTGAAACTCAGTCGAACTTATTTCATTTTAAACAACCAAATTGCGATGTAAACATTTTTGTATTAGATTTTCTTTAAAACATTGCAATAGTTTTTTGGTATCAATTTTATATTTTTTTAAGTATCAGTTTTTCACTATTAACAGTATTATGTTTTTTTTTTTATGTGATTTTGTTATTGTGTTAATTCTGCAGTTGTACTGTTGCATCAACTTTGTAACTCAGTCGAACAAATTTTATTTTAATCAATCAAACTGTGATGTAAACTTTTTTTCATTAGTTTTTCTTTAAAACATTGAATCAGTTTTTAGGTATCAGTTTCCTTCTTTTTTTAAGTATCAGATTTCCTGTTTTAACTGTGTTAAGTATTTTTTTCATGTGATTTTGTTGTTGTGTTATCAATTTTATAAGTTGCTAGGGATCATCTTAAGTTTTTCTCATATTCACAGTTCATGGGCATCAGTTTTTTAATATTCTAGGTATTCATTTGTGTGTTACATTTTTTACTTCAGATTCTGGGTATCGGT
This sequence comes from Allium sativum, assembly GCA_030737875.1. Taxonomy (NCBI): domain Eukaryota; kingdom Viridiplantae; phylum Streptophyta; class Magnoliopsida; order Asparagales; family Amaryllidaceae; genus Allium; species Allium sativum. The sequence goes on from CM060924.1 coordinate 422,422,874, forward strand.
TTTAATTAATTGTAGCTATCAGTTTTTATGTTTTTTTCATTATGCAGTTTTTAGTTATCATTTTTATAATGTTGTAGGTATCAGGTTTTATACTGTTGTAGGTATAAATTCAGTAATTTCCCATCCAACTCATCACAGTAGCAATTTAAAAATTCTTCATCATCTACATAAGCAAGATTTGTGTTTATTACATCAATCCAGTCATTACACAAATGCAAAACATTTTCAACTACTTTCATTAAAAACTGAAATAAAAGGTATCAGTTCTTAAACCAACTACATCTTTCAACACTGTTCTGCTCATTTAATTCAATCATTTTCTTGTACTCTTTTCGCTCAGTCAAGTGATGAATCTAATAAAATCCCAAAAGCAAGCATGATTAATTCATCACTAGTACACAATGTTGCTATAATCTATCACTTGTACCATATGATACCTACAATGATACATAACTGATATAATAGGATAGATGGGTTTTTTATCACTGGTACTAGTTTGTATCAGTGTTTTAATCTTTTTAGTTATGATCCTCTTTGAACATTCAATGGTTATCGGTTTTATACCAATGTAGGCAGCAGTTTTGTTTTTAATTGTATTGTAACAGGAACTGGGCATCAGTTTTTTATCATTCTAGGTATCAGTTTTTTTAAATTCTTTTCTGTGTAGTTTATAGGTATTAGTTTTAATTATTTCTTCACAGTGCTTAGGCATCAGTTTTACGTCTTGGTAGGTATCAGTATTCTGTTTATTATTGTCTGCAATGTATGAGTATCAATATTACTGTATTTTAGGTATAAGTTTTTGAAAAATTCAATCGTGCATGACTGTCACCGTATGACTGCTGCATTAAAATTGGTATCATTAACATAATTTGCCATGCACAACAGCAATGTTATGAATATTTCATCAACTAGAAAATATATCATCAACATTAATATTGGGTACATTTATTGTCCTTTTGAGTAAAATTTTATTGGGCTGTCCTTATGATTAAAAAGGCCTTCAATTTTGTCCTTGTAAATATTTTCCTAAATTACAAACTACCGCGATGTTATAGGTTCGTTTATATTTAGATTACGAATTATACGTTCAAACGTCGTTAAATAAACGAATTCGTTAATATAATTCAAAACCAAACCGATTAAATTCTTTTATATTGCCCAATTTACACCGGATTGCAAATTCAACTAATTTCGACTATATTGGAATTTATATATTATTATATTATTTATATTAATAAAATATACAAAATCATTGAATTCAAGTAATTTAAATTCCAAAACCACATTAAAAACCAATTTTAAATGTTCAAATAAATGGTTAAAAATTAGGGATGGAAATGGGGCGGGTAATATGCGGGGAAGGCATCCCCCGCCTCCATCCCCGCTACCCGTTTATGGCCTCCATCCTCGTCCGGTCCTCGTTTAATACCCATAGGGTTCGGGTAGGGGAATACCCATCGGTTATGGGAAATCCATTAGGTACCCATTAAGGCAAGATGAAGAAAAAAAGACTATAAATAAAAATAAAAGATAAAACCAAAAATTTAAATTTAAATTGAAAAATATTAATTATACTTCATAATCAAAATTAAGCAAAGCAATACCCAACACATCAATAATATTAGTTATATTTTCTAATCGAACGTAATTAAGGAAGATGAGTGGTCAATAGAATCAATACTTAATACACTAATTAATATTTTTCCTTAGTTTGTATATACGCTTTGTAAATATAAAAAGAAACTATATATGTTATATACGCATTGCAAAAAAAATTATATGTATTGGGTCGGATACAGGGCAAATGGTATCACCTCCGTACCTGCCCCGTGTCCGATTCAGGTACTGAAATCATCCTCCGCTATCGTGTCATTAACCGCTAAGTCCAGGAATCTTCGTCCGATTAGAGGCGGGTCTCCGCGAATTAAATTCCCATCTTTATTAAAAATGAAGGTCATTACAATGCATGAGTTAAATGAACCGCTGATAAATAATTGCTAACACAAAATTTTAAACTAACTAGTGGAAAATTTTGTTAAGTCAACAAATCACAACAACTTCACAGGCAACAATAAAAAATTTGAAGCTAATGAAATAATTCACAGGTGGCAATAGAAATGGCAACATCATGTTAACAATGAACTAGAACTGGGAAAGTCATTATCGTTAATCAGAAGTTTGCGGAGAAATGAAAGTAAATCAGAGTTCAAATAACAAATAATGGAATCACACTAAAACTGAATAAAATTGGGATTAATAATAACTAAATCTTTCTTTTGTGTATAAGTAATACAATATTATATAAAACACTATTTTATTGACCATCTGTCTAACTTAATCACCAGTTATATTCTATCATTTTGAACCTGTACCTATCTTTGTCATTTAATTTCAGTTACATTGTTTTCATTTCACGGTTCTTTTCATTTACATTTTCTAGTCTATGACATTTGCCTTTCTGTATATTTGTCCACTTGCATTTTTCTATACCTCTCTGTTTCAGCATTTCATTTGATTTCTCTATCAATTACATTGCATTCAAAAAAACATTGCTTAACTACGTCTACATTCCAACACATAAAACAAATAAAAATTCTAAATATTTCATTACGTTAAAATTCCATCCACAATCCTTGTAGTTTTAGTTCTTTGCTCACTTAGTAAATTTCTAAATTTATACTTTCCCATCACCCCAAATATTTGTGCATGTAATTTTTACAAGTAACATTAATACCCAATAAAATTTAGAATAGTTACTATACTCTAGGGACAGGGGTAAGATAAGAACACTATAGGCTATTGCCCAGCCAACGACTCTGTGGATAAATAAATAATAACTATCGTATGTCTAATAACCATCCCAATCATATTTAGATACCTTGTTATTGTTAATTCTCATATATCTATTACATAGTGGTTTTGTAAATAATTTGTTCTATTAATTGTACTATATTTTGAGATCTGTTGTTGCACTGAATGAAATCATTTATGCCAGAGAAACAACTTTAGAAAAAATGGCGACTCTGTCTAACTCTCTTCTTCTCCATCCAAATTCTCAAACAAGAGAATTTTTAAATCTCGATTCTGATAATAGATTGACTAATCCGCCCGACTTCAGATCCATAAAGCAACATGCAAGGAGTCGTTCTTCTTCGTTAAAAGTAAGGTTAAGTGTCCAGATCTGGATTCAAAGCTTGAATTTCCATATTTTTCTTTGAAAGATCAGGTAAATGCTTCTTTGGTCAATTCTTTTCAACCTAAATCATGGTTAAATGCTATTAAGGAGGATAGATCGCACCAAAAAGCAATTCAACTTTCTTATTTTGAACCATTGGTGAAGGATAATCAAAGATTAACGTTAATCAGTGAAGGTTTAGTCAATTGCGCAAAAGAAAAGTGGTCAAATTCTGTATTTTTTTATGTCTATGGTAGTAGGCCACATTATAATTACCTAAAAGATTATATTGACAGATCTTGGAAATTGAAAGGCAGTATTAATCTATTTGCTAGATATAATGGTTTCTTCATCATTAAGTGTGAGCTATCCAAAGACTGTGACAAAATTCTTGAGTTTGGACCTTACTATTATGGTAAAAGATTGATATTTATGAAGAAATGAGAACCAAGAATGAAATTGTCAAGAGAATTGGTGAACACTATTCCTATATGGTTTAAATTTTCCAATTTAGATTTGGACTTTTTGTAAGTGGAAGTTATTACTAGGATAGCCTCAATTTTGGGTGTAGCTATAAGATTAGACAGTGTCACACAAGACTTATCTAGTATCTCTTTTTCTAGAGTTTTAGTGGAGATTAGTATTGAATTTAAATTCCCTGAGAACTAATTCAGTAATGGGGATATAATATAGCAAAATGTCATCTATGAATGGGTTCCGCCAGTGTGTTCAAAATGCAAAGTGTTTGGACATTCTAATGAGACATGGATGTATAATAGGGTTTGGATTCCTAAGTGTAATCCTCAAGAGGATAATGGGATAGATGCAGATGAAGTTTTAGATAGTCAAGATAAACAGGTGAATTTAGATGTGGGAAAACAGAATTTATCTGATAATTCTCCTTTAGATGGTGAGATTAATACCAATGATAAACGACAGCTAATCAAATCTGGAAGCTCTGATGTAGGTTTTAAACCAATAATTGATAAGGAAAAACATCAACATAGTGTAGATGATCTTCCTAAAAATTTTGAGGTAATTCCGAATAATAACGTGTTTATGCAGTAATTTAATGACAATCTAAAAACTGAAGGTAATAATTTGGGTTTATTTGAGACTAATGATGTTGTGAAGGCTACAACGTACATTGAAGATAATATGGGTTTACTAGTTAATGATGAATTAGATGATAGGGATGTTGTCATTGATGAATCTGATACCTCTTTTAGAAGTTTCAAAAGGAGGAGAACAAAATACAGAAATAGTAAGTTAAAAGGAGGAAACAGGGTCTTGTATGAGGAGCCTTTGGTAGAGGATAATCCTGAGTAGGTTAAGTTGGTTTCATAATATCAAGCAAGGTCAAAATCTAAGAAGGTTAAAGAAGAAGGATGCGCCCCTGATGGTGTTCTGAACGGAGGAATTTCTAAGAAGTAACTTGTTAGTGGATGTGATGTAGTAGATTATGTCTTGGAGTTGATGGATGAAGTTCATTTAGTTGTGGATTTTGCCGCAGTGGCTTTAGTGTGGTATTTTAGAAGTTCTCTTTTTTTTTGGCTTTCTGGTTTCAGTTATAGGCCTGTTGTGTTTGTTCTTTGAAGTCATTTGTTGTGGTTTCGGAGTCTCGTCTGTGGAGGCGTGTGTTTATTATGTGGTTTTCTTTTGATCAAGCTATTTTATTTCTATCAGTTTGTATAGTATTTGTTATAGGTTGTTTTTTTTGTTTACATCTTGATCCTTCTTTGTAAGTTGTTATATGTAATATAATTACCCTCTTCTTCTAAAAAAAAAATTTGTACTATATTTTATTTGATTCAAGATTATACCTTAACCTAAGTCACTTATAATGCTAGTAAAATAAAATATAAACCTGACCAACAACATATGAAGCAAGATGTAAACATCAATCATCATTTATGCTAATAAAAGATAGGAAAGCATTAATGAGTGCTTAATAACTCTTTTTAACAACTGCAAACATGAGGCATCTTGAAAATTAGTCATATTCATGCATCTATACTTAAAGGGAAATCACCCTAACAAATTATCGCTTCTATAGTGGAATATAGATAGAATGCTCAACTAGCGTTTAGCTCTATTTTATCATCTGTTAATAGATGTGTTTAGCTATTGGAATAATCTGTTAGTAGATTTTATTTTATCCTTTAACAATTCTAAACCAAATTAAGGTTTATAAAACTAGTCGGGATTATTGAGCCTTACCGAAGTAATCATTTTTTTATTAATCCCAATCTCAATCTATTCATCCCATGGAGCAAAACTGGTAGTACTCTATATCTAACACCCACGGTGTTATCGATAAAATTAATTACCATTTCCCGTTACAAATCTAATTAAAGATTTAACTATTGACTGGAGTAAAACTGGTGGTACTCCATTCTCGATCATTTCGTGAATTAGATAAATTTAATTATCCCATTCTCATTTTAATCTGCTTAAAGATTTATTAAAACGCTAGTTCAATTTTAATCTCAAAAATCATTACTTTGTGATTATTCAACTTTAAGAAATTAATCTTGTCTTTAACTGGGTTAAAGAACCAATGTTAATAAAAAAAACCATTCATAATAAACCCAAATCAACTTCCATTAAATACAGAATCTTTGCGGAAAATAGATCAATATATAATTAATATAAGTTTCCATATCAAACTAATAATATAAATGGAATGTAACACCCCACGTCCATTAATGTCATTCACAAAGGGAATGCATCAAATTTTATGGAGAATTATAAGTGTATAGAACGGAACATCACAAGACAGATATATAAAAATGGTACTTCAAAATTTAAAATAACTTCATTGCAGCGAAAGTGGAACTTAGTTTAGTTACAACATCAAAACCAACTCGTAAAACCAAGTACACAAATATCCATCTTGGTCAAATTATTACATGAAAACCAAAAGCATAATCCCATTACAAATAGCCATAATAATAATAAAAAAGCTGAACATTACTTTCAGCAACTCCAAGCACTTCCAAAAGAGAGAGAAAGAGATCCAAGTCAAGCTCCACTAGTCCCACCCTGTGAACCTAGAGGGAGGGAAAAAGAAAGAAAAGAGGCGAAACAAATGAGGTTAGACATAAAGTATGGTGAGTCCAGTGACTTTAACAATATAATCATTAAAGTAACCGGATAAGAACATAAACATGATATAAGAAATGATTGTAACATAAACAAGTATGACAAGGTAAGCAAGATGGACAAGATAAACGTTAATTGTGCTTCAAATCATTATAAGATAACTCTTACACTACACCAATGCTAATTACATCCCACCATTATTAGTCCCATACTGAAAGTTGATCCCTCTTACTAATCATAGTAATAGTGATAATAATGGTAGTTTCGTGTACTCCTAGCTGCTATCGTAGGTGCAACTTGCTCCTACCACTTCTAGTTGTACCCACTACCTTGCGCATTCTAATTAAAATATTTGTTCATAATATAGTAGTTTCTTATACTCCTAGTTGCTGTCATAGGTGTCGCCTACTCCTATATCCACTAGTTATACCCACTACCCTCCCCATTTGATCGGCTCCCTAACTCATAGATATCCGTGCTGGTCCCACAGTAGGGTGTATCACTCCCTAAAGTGGCAACCCGAAAAATGCACGGCTTATACCTACACGATGCAGCAACGTCTTACCTACCAGCCCGGACCCACGCACGCACATGACTCCATTGGACTTGCGTTGCCATCGCTAACTCTTTTGACCTCTTACAATCAATCCCAGTAAGCGTGTCCTGTCCTCGACCTAGTTCAACCTCACATAGATACTAAATGAGTTACTGGTTGAAAAGGGTCCCCACACTTGACATAAGCTTCCGGTCTATGCTTCGTCCCCACTAGGATTTCCCACTTAACCCCTTCTTATTCATGTCTTCTTACATGTTTCAACTTAGTTAAGTACTTCTAATTATATTTCACATGTTACCCATGTCACCCACTTAACCCCATGTCCCACTACATGTCTTATCTTGGTTAAGTGTTATTTAATTCATTATAACCGTAATCTTGCAAGACCTCCCACATTAGATTCCGTTTTGTGGTTGCTGGATTTGCTGGGCGGGTTTGGGTAGGCTTATACCGCAATCCGAATCTAACCTCGTGTCTTTGCCTTATTACGCATCTAGTTTATGCCTTCAACCTCTCACATTAGACTGCAGTTTGCGGTTGCTGGATGTGCCGGGCAGGTCCGAGCAGGCTTATACCGCAAACCAAGTCTAACCTCGTGTCTTAGGCATTCGTTATCTCATTCTATTATTCAAAACCTAATTTGAATTAATATCCATATTCCAGTTTGTCCATAATTCCCAATTTAGGCTATGTTCATAATTCTCATTCTAATTATGTCCATAATTCCGTGTGCATAATTTATACCGATTTATGCCCCAAGTTGATTACATGATTACAAACCAATTTATGCTAATTACATAATATTCAATGTTTTTCCCAAACTTTTCCCCAGCGTTCCTACATCATTCGTACGTATAATTCACATAATATGTTAGGCTCGTCATTAGCCTAACTCATAAATAAAAGGAAAAGAAGAGGGAAAGAGATATCATCCACACATAATATAGATCCAATAATCATATGGAACATGAACTTTCATAGAATAGGATAGATCTAATCAACATAAACTTGCATAGATCTAATTAACATAAACTTGCATAGAATAGGATAGATCTAATCAACATAAACTTGCATAGATCTAATTAACATAAACTTGCATAGATCTAATTAACATAAACTTGCATAGAATTGGATAGATCTGATCAACATAAACTTGCATAGATCTAATTAACATAAACCTGCATAGATCTAATTAACATAAACTTGCATAGATCTAATTAACATAAACTTGCATAGAATAGAATAAATCTAATCAACATAAACTTGCATAGATCTAATTAACATAAACTTGCATAGATCTAATCAACATAAACTTGCATAGATCTAATTAACATAAACTTGCATAGATCTAATTAACATAAACTTGCATAGAATAGAATAGATCTAATCAACATAAACTTGCATAGATCTAATTAACATAAATTTGCATAGATCTGATTAACATAAACCTGCATAGTATAGAATAGAGCAGATTTAATTACGCATATGAATCTACAAAATAGATCCAATAACATATGATAACAGAAATGGCATATCTCAACATAATAGATCTAATAGCATATGATACAGGCATAGTGGTACAGTCCAATTCACACTTATCACCATTATTTTTAATTAATTATCTTGTGGAAGTAACTGTACTCACAGTGGTTGAAGAAGAAAGAATATAGATCTGAATTAAGCGTTTGTTGTTGTTCTAGAATTATCCCCCCTTTTCACAATTTCTATGCTTTGATTCGTTGAAGAAGAGAAACTAGTTTAGTTTTGGATGCAATAACATGGAGGCTTATGAATGAATTTAGTTTAGATTAGGGTTAAATCAGATGTGTTTATATAGATGTATTAGCTTAGTTAGAGCCTTTAGATTAACTGGGAGATCATCAGAACCACACAGCTCAAAGACACGTCATCCTACCAATCAGAAGAGGCCACATCAGCCCTAAAACTCAAAAATCATCATTAACAAATAAAAATGCGTCATGTGTGCAACATGATGCGCAGCAGCAGGGGTGTTGACACCTACATGTCATATATATATATACATATATATATATATATATATATATTATACATTTATTTTCTTTTTAACTATCTTTCCAATTAACCCCTTTCACACTAAACCGCTTTTTTAGCCATTCCCCTAAAACAAAAATATGGCGCTGGCAGGGATTGAACTCAGAACCTCTTGTATACAAGTCACGTGCTCTAACCAAATGAGTCATAAGTCTTTTGTTTACAAACCTTAGAACAATACTAAACATTATTCTTTTCCCATTCCTCTTTTTCATGTTTTATTGCAATATTTAATTTTTCTCTTAAATATATCTATGTATATAATATATATACATATTTCCACATTTTTAATTTCATTAAAAATGCGAGTTGTTACATGGAATAACAGCAGATCCTTTTAAATTCCATATATAGTAACAGTCTTCCATTACAGAAGCTCATCTCGATTATTACCAAATCCAATTCCATTCAGTTCCATTCAATTCCAATTTAATATGATAAATTGGAAAACTTTACTTAGGAAAATTCCATTAATCTTAATTAAAAGATTATAAATTCCAAATCATAACTTCACTGTTAATTGGATTATAGAACAAATGTTATTTAAAACATTATTCACGATAAACCCTAAATCAACTTCCATTTAATTCCAATTTATAATTATAAATTGGAAAACTTCATTTATATTAATTAAAAGATTATTCTTTTCTCAATGCGGTTTAAGAACAGTGTTATTGAAACACCCCACCCTCCATTAAGGTCACTCACAAGGACTGCCTTAACTTTGGTGGAGGTTTGTAAGTAAAAGTCACAGATAAAACACAAGACAGATATAAACACATATATATAAGTAGTGGAAAACATCAGACTTTTATTTCATAAAATACTTGTTCATATAACACATTTCCATAATTGTCTCATAACAACTTCCAAAAACATTACAACATCATTTCTATCTTGGTTTTTTAAATAAAGAAGCATAAAATGTGATTAAAACTGCATAAATCCCCATAGAGTGTGACCAACAGCCATAGCCAAGGAAAGAGACTCCAAACCGTACATCAACTTTCTTGAAGCTTTTAAAAAACCTGACTAAGCTGAGCTATTTCCTCCCTGCGGACCTGGGGGGGAATGGAAGAAAAGAAGACGAAAGAAAATAGGGTCAGACATAAAGCCTGGTAAGTCTAATGACTCTTCAGTATGAAAATAAGAATAAGGGCATGATAGGTATAAACTGGAACAGTAAAGTATCATAAATTAGATAACGTAGTCCTGAAACAAATATACTATCGCACCCCACACCATCTCTGCACCTACTTGTATTATCTTAACTGCCACCCCATGCTGAGGGTGAAGTGATCCCGTTTCTAGAGATGCACCCTATGCTGAGGGTAAAGTGATCCCGTTTCTAAAGATGCACCCTTTGCTGAGGGTAAAGTGATCCCCTTATTTTAAAGATCGACAACTACTCGCATAATCATCTGTGTCTTACGGCCCCTAGAAATTGAAGATACCTATGCTGGCCCCACCACGGGGTGTATCAAGTCCCAGGGTGGCAACCCCGACACTGACCTTAGAATGCATAGGTTATACTACTGGTGCCCCAGTGCCCTGTTTGTCTGCTCCGAAGTGCATGCACGCCCGCACTCCGTTAGAACCCACACTGTTGCACCCACCGCCGTCGCATTGACCGTTTACAATCAGCCCAGTAATCGTGCCCCACCCTGCCTAGTTTTAGGGTACCATGATACCTAATTGGGTTACTACTGAAATGGGTCCCTGTTACTAGGGTTTTCTAGTCAAACATGCTAAGTGGTTAAGTGTCTGTATTTACCTAACCTCACCCATCAATTTCATTAACATGTTGAATTGGTTAAGTGTTTTAGTTAACTTAACCCTACCATCTGTCCTTAGTCTTTTAAAGCACCGACCACTCACATTAGACATATATTGTTACGGTTACTGGATGTGCCGGTCGATTCCGTGAAAATTTACACCGTAACTCGGTCTAACCTCGGGTCCTTATTGGGCTTCATGCTTAACTACCCACATTGGATAGGTATTGTTGTGACTACTGGACAGCCGGGCGGGTTCAGGCAGATTTACATCACAACTCAATCCAACCTCGTGTTAAGCATATTCGTATTTTCTAAATTTACATATTTGTCTTTATCACTTAATATATGTAAATTTGTCAACAATTAAATGATGTGGCCCACTTTCCAAGTCTAACCTTTTTGGTATAAAGAATTTATACCATTTAAATGCCACCAATTTTGGCATGTGACAAACATGCCAATTTTATATAATTTATGACAAGTTTTTTAATATTCCCAACGTTACCCCGTTTAAACATTAGGCTAACAATCTTAGCCTAATTTTCGTTTGCATGGTCTTAACATATAATATTAGGTTAAAAACTTAGCCTAATTTAGCACGCACAAATAGGCATAAGGGAATTCATAAACACAAACATAACATAGGTGTAAACTTGGCATTTTTGGCATAGTAAATATGTACATCATAGGTGTGAACTTGCAAAATAGCCAACATGAATGTCATAGATGTGAACTTGCAAAATAGTCAATATTCATATATGTGAATTTGCAACATAGCCTAAATCAATTTACATATACTGTGAATTTGCATTGAAAATGAAACACCCCACCTCCGTTAGGGTCACTTTCAAAGGGAATGCCCTAATTTTGGTGGAGGTTTATAAGTATAAGTCACAGATACACAAGACAGATATAAATACACATATTTTTGAACAGCGGAAAACAACAGCTATTTTTATTTCAATAAAATACGTGTTACACAACCCATGTCAATATTTGTATTACAATACTTCCAAAAACATAACATCTTCATAACTGTCTTGATTACATTATTTAAAGAAGCATAAAAACATAAATAAATTGCATAAGTCCCATAATTGTTGTCCAAAGCCATAGTCCAAATCGAAAAAGATCCAAGCAATACATTCTTTATCTTCAAGCTGGATGTGAAAACTGGTCAAGCTGCGGTGTTCCCTCCCTGTGGACCTGGGGGGAGGGGGGAAACGGAAGAAAAGAAGACGAAAGAAAAGTAGAGTCAGACATAAAGCCTGAGTAAGTCTAGGACTATTTAGTCTATGAATAAAGAACTGGGTATGATAAGTATAAACTGAAATGGGAAAGCACCATAAACTAAGTTAAGTTGTCTAGAGTCGAATATACAATCGTACCCCATATTAATCTCTACATCCATATAAACTAGTTCCCAACAGGCACCCCATAATCAGGGTGAATTGATTCATTTCCAATGGTCGGCTCCTACTCGCATAGTTACATGTGTCTTATGGCCCCCGATGTTGTAGTTACCTATGTTGGTCCCACCATGGGGTGTATCAAGTCCCATGGTGGCGACCCGACACAATCCTAGAATGCACAGGTATGCTACTGGTGCCCAGTGCCTTATTTTTCTGCGCCAGAGTGTGTGCACGCCCGCACCCCGTTAGAACCTACACCGCTGCATCACCGCCGTCGATTTGACCTCTTACAATCAACCCAGTAATCATGCCCTACCCTGCCTAGTTCAGGGTATCCTGATACACCTTATAGGGTCACTGCTGAAAAGGGTCCCCCGCTACTAGGTTTTCTATTTCTAGCCAACATGCTAAGTTGGTTAAGTGTTTTGTAAACCTAACCCCCAATTAGTCTATGTAGTTTAGCATGTTCCATTTTGATTAAGTATTAATTCAATTTACTTAATCCTATCAATCCGGACTCAGCCTTAATTGTCTTATTAAAGCCTCGACCTCTCATATTAGACAGGTATTGTTGTGGCTGCCTGTTGCCGGTTGGGTCCGGGCAGTCTTACGCCACAACTCAGTTTAACCTCGGGTCCTTATTGGGCTCCATGTTTAACCACCCACATTGGATAGGTATTGTTGTGACTACTGGACAGCCGGGCGGTTCCGGGCAGGTTTACATCACAACTCAATCCAACCTCGGGTTAAACACCTCGTATTTTCTAAATTTACATATTTTTTCTCTTTCCTTTTTATATGTAAATATTTGCGGCCCATTATTCAAATTCATCTTTATTGGGTAAAATTAATTTATGCCACTTAATTGTTTTTCAAGGTTGTTGGCATGCGTCAAACATGCCAACACATATGTTCTATATTTTAACCCAATCGTCACTACCCCCGTTTTATACGTTCGCTACAATATAACATATGTTGGGTTTAACATTTAAACCCAACTTAGCCACATGAAAAAGGGGAGGCTTAGAACATGGTGTTTATTATTCTAAGTAACATAAAAAGGGGAGTGTGAACGCATGAACTTGCAACATAACGATCTAATTAACATGAATTAGGCACATGTGAACTTGCATTGTAATAGCATGGCATAAAACATACCTAAACATGAATCATTCTATTCATATAATTGTGGCATAAACATCCCTAAACATGAACCATTCTATTCATATAATCATGGCATAAACATACCTAAACATGAATCATGGTTTTTTAATCCATTCATGTAAACTTGCAATTGGAATGTAAATCTAAACTTAATTATGTGTCACATATATCACCATATGATTTTGATAACAACATAGGCCTAAAACATGGTTTCAACTAGGCATAACACCAAACATAGATTAGTCATGTTCATAAAGATGCTTACTTTTTGTCTTTAACACAAAAGTATAATTTTACACTTGAATCACGATGCCAATTCCAACATAATTTCATACAAACCATAGTTCTTGGTTAAATCCAATTACACACTAAAAGTGATCATAAAAGTATGTACATCATATTGGCATAATAGTGAATCATATACTTGCATGAATCCAGATTAAACCACCACAAACATGTAGTTGTTAATTTCCAACATAAATCACATACTTGCAAATATCCAATCGTATACCACGAAATTTCCAAATCGTTTAGAATCAAAGCAACATACAAATATAGATTATTATCGCCACAATTCCATCTCTCATTTTACACAAATCAAAAGACAATTATTTATTCACATAGGAATAGCACTCTACTTACAACGTATGAAGAATCTTCAATTCAGGAATCTGAATTCTGAATTTGGAGATGCTATCCTTTGTTGTAGGCGTTGTTTTGATTTAATTGACGTTGCTTTAAGCTTTCGAATTGTCTCCTAATTGTCTCTCAATTCCTGATGGCTATTCCTAGTCTTTCCTCGGCAGCATGACGGTCTCATCTCCATTTTTTGTTTGTATGAATTAGGGTGAGTCTTAGGTCCTTTTTATAGAGTTTGTGAGTTGATTAGGACCGTCGATGGAGCTTGGTTTAATAATAGCCATTCGTTTGAAGGAGAGACCAACCAGGAACTGACACCTAGCCCTAGTGACAAGGCAAGGCTTAGAAAATCGACCAAACACAGACCAGGCCAGCCAGGGGGGCTGGGTTCGACCTGGCTCAAGGGCCAGGTCGACCCCCAGGTCGACTATGTAGTCGACCAGGGTAGTCCAGGTCGACTACCCAGTCGACCTGGGTGTCTTGGGCAGGAAAATTCCTGCCCTGGCAAATCCGGCCCGATTCTTGAATTTTAAATTTGTTTTCTAAGTTGTTTTGGTCTGTTTGAATTTTAAACTGATTTCTGAAACTTCCGGAGGCCATAACTCCCTCATACGGAATCCGTTTTATGCAAACTCGGACTCTATTTCAAGCAGAATTCCGAGACGAACGCAATGGCGTATCCCGTTTCCCTTAATTCTTTGATTTGAAATTAGTTATACTTTAATTTGTGAATTTCACTGTTATGGAATACCCGGGGTGTTACATTCTCCCCCACTTAAAAGGATTTCGTCCCCGAAATCTTCAAGTTCAGGAAGAATGTACGTCCTAACATCCAGACATCCATCTACTCATCCATCAAACACGAGCATCCATTGTCCTTAAAAGACTTCTAATGCTTCATGATCATATGCGAAGTGTGTGTATATGTACTTATCTAATGCAAAATCAGTCGGTCTACTGATTCAGTTGACCTCCTTAATGCAAATTATGTAAGTGCCATGAATCCACTATGTATGCAAATTTTCCTATTCATGATTCTACATGAGTGCACAATCATTCATATAAATGCAACATCCATATGACAACACATTAAACTTCAACCATATACGAATATAAATACATTTATGCATATGCTATATGAAGTGACTGAGCCGATCTAAAACCTAGATTGTGTGTGTATTTGCAACCACGAGCAACCACTAGCAATCACTTTGCAACCACTTGCAACCATCATCCATAACATGTTTTCATCCAAAGAGTTTCTACCTAAAAGATAAGGTCAAGGAGATATACCGAAAAAGATAGATAAAAGCGCAACTTAAGGAAAAAGAAAGACCAAAGATGTACCCTCGAAAAGAAAAGGGTAGGCTGTGCGTATCCTAGCTTTAGTTTCCCAAGTTGCGTCTCCCTCGGCGTCACTCCACTGAACTTTGACGAGCTTGACTTCGCGGTTGCATAGCTTCTTCACTTCTGTTCCTAATATGCGGGTTGGAACTTTCCTCACGGTTGCTTCGCGTTCCACTTCAGCTTCTTCTAGGATATTTGGCTCTACACTTCAGCAGATTCATGTAGACATTTTTGGAGGTGCGAAACATGGAAAACGTTGTGAACTCCGGCCAATTTTTCGGGTAGCTCTAATCTATAGGCCATTTTCCCTATTTTCTCAATAATAGGAAACGGTCCTATGAACCTCGGTGCTAGCTTTCCTGTGGTTCCAAAACGAACAACATTCCTTAGCGGAGACACTGTAACACCCCGTATTTCAGTTAATGCTGAAATTCACTAATTGCAGAATAAATAATCTCAGATGTGAGAATTGGGGGAAACGGGCTGCGTCATTGCGTTTGTCTCGGAAAAATACGCAAAATAGAGTCCGAAATTTTGTAAATTGGAGTCAGTATGGCCCAGTTATGGCCCAATGAAGTTGGCATAAAATTCAAGTTAAAAACAGATTTAGAAATGCAAAACTAGATTTCGAAATTGGAGTCAGCAGGGGGCCAGGCGGGAAATTTCCCGCCCTACCCATGTCGACAGGGCTGTCGACAGGCCTGTCGACTGGGGAGTCGACTTGCCTGTCGACTTGCCTGTCGACCTGGGCGCGGCGTCCAGAGAACCTGGGTGCACCAGGTTGGGTTTTAGGCTGGCTTGGAGGGCTGGGTTCTAGAGATTTCCTAAATCTAAGGGTCCTAATCTAACCTAGGGTTAATCTAAGGGCCTAAAACACTACCTAATCCTATAAATAAGACCCCAACCCTACCCTAATTCATTCATAATTAGATCTTGTAACTAAACTATGGCAAAATGAAACTTGATCATGGCCTCCACAAATCAATGAAGAGAGATGCGAGCTAATCAACCTCTAATCAACATCTTCTTCAACTAAAGCAACTAATTCCACTTCATAAGTTTGCTAATCTTGGTTTTGGTGAGTTTCTATCACTTTGATGATCAATTGCTAAATTAAGTAGATGAGATATGATGAGATCTATGGTTTTGCATGAGGATTAATGGGTTTTCAAGTCATATGATATGATGTGAATATGCTAATCTATGTTTAATATTAATCCTATGTTTATGCAAGTTGAATATGTGAGTTTATGCATGTTGAATATGTGAGTTTATGCAAGTTGAATATGTGAGTTTATGCATGTTGAATATGTGAGTTTATGCAAGTTAAGTATGTGGGTTTATGCAAGTTAAGTGGTGGGTTTATGCTTAATAAGTAATTGATTTTATGCATGCTAAGTATGTGGTTTTATGCATGCTAAGTGTTTGGTATTATGCACAAATCATGACATGCAAGTTTACCCTTTTAAATGTGATGCATACATATGCAAGATGACACCTTTATATGCTATGAATATATATATATATATATATATATATATATATATATATATATATATATGTGCATGTTTACCCTCCTTTAAGATGCAAGTCATATATGCAAGTTCAACATGTTATGCAAGTTATGTGTATGCTTATATGCAAGCTCAACATGTTATACAAGTTATGTGTATGCTTATATGCAAGCTCAACATGTTATGCAAGTTTATGTGTATGATGTTATGTAAGTTATGTGCATGTTGTTATGCAAGTTCATATGCAAGTTATGTGTATGATGTTATGCAAGTTATGTGCATGATGTTATGTAAGTTATGTTTATGTTGATATGCAAGTTATGTTTATAATATTATGCAAGTTATGTGTATGATGTTATGCAAGTTAACATGTAACATGTTGTGCAAGTTCACACCTTTAAGACACATGCAAGTTCACCTTTGTATAACCTATGAACACTTATGCAAGTTGCCTTTATACATGACATATGTATGTTCATGCAAGTTGGGTTATTTAGTAATGCTAGTTGGGTTAATGTCATGATGTAAGTGGACACCTTTTAACCCATGTTAATGCTAATGTATGCTAAGTGAAACCCATGTTAATTGTGAAAGAATCTTCTCTTGGAAATATGTCGTGTTAGCATAAGTACGTGGGGAAACGATGGGGTTAATAGACATGTTAATAAAATGGTGTGAAATGGTTATGATTAAGCATACCATAAAATGAATAAGCATAAGTGGGAATTTACCTATTGAGTTAGGTCTACCCCATGGGAATTTACCTATTGAGTTAGGTCTACCCATGTTATGAAAAACTTGATATTAATTAGGGATAATTAATATGGGGGTGATTAATTAGGTGTAATTAATCGACTAAGACACGAGGTTGGACTCATTTGTAGTGTAAAACTGCCCAGACCCTACCGGCTTAACCAGTTGCTACAAATGTCAGCCCAATGTGAGAGGTCTTAGCCATAAATTAAATACGTGATTAAAGTAAAGACACGAGGTTTGACTCTATTATGACGTAAGACTGCCCGGACCCTACCGGCTTAACCAGTTGTCATAAAAGCCAGTCTAATGTGGGAGGTCTTTATGGGAGATCACGGTCTTAATTAATTAAGAAACACTTAACCATATTAGCATGTAGTGGGACATGAGGGGTTAAGTGGGTGCCTTGGGTGGCATGAGGAGACTAGTGGGTTGCCTTGGGTGGCAATAGAAAAATACGATTAGAATACTTAACCAAAGTGGAACATGTAATTAAACATGATTAAAGGGTTAAGTAAGTGCCATGGGTGGCATGTGAAAATCTAGTGGGTACCTTGTATGACAATTAGAATATGATTAAAGGACTTAACCAAAATTTATAACATGTAAGGGGGCATGGTTAAAGGGTTAAGTGGGATTCACTAGAAATAACAAGCTTAGGTGGTAGCTTGTGGGGGCCCGTTTCAACCAATATCCCAAACGTATCTTTGTGGGCTCGACTCTAGTCGAGTGACGGGACACGCATATTGGGCTTGACTATAAGAGGCCAAACCGGGTTAGCGGTGGCAACGCGGGACCAACGGGTTTCATATGCGTGTGTGGACCCGGGCTGGTTGGTAAGTCGTTGTTGCATCGTGTAGATATAAAGCCGTGCACCGTTGATATTATCAGGTGGCCACTTTGGGGAATGATACACCCCATCGTGGGACCAGCACGGGTATCTACGTAGGGGAGCCGATCGCATGGGGAGTAGTGGGTACACCTATGTAGTCAGATAGGGGTACACGAAACTACTAAATTACTAAGTACACTTAGTGGGATCAACCTTTAAGTAGGAATGACTGGTGTGGTGCAGTACAGTAATTATCCTTGGGTGGGTGGATGCGTCTTTACGGTTATCTTAGTTTATCCTAAGTATACCTAGCTGCTTAGTGTAGCCGTTCATCCCCAGACGTTACCGTATATCAAGCTTATGTCTTCTCTGGTTACTTTAATGATTGTATTGTTAAAGTTATAGGACTCGCTCAGACTTATGTCTGACCCCGTTGTTTTTATCTTTTTTCCCAACCCTCAGGTTATCAGAGTGGGCCCAGTACGAGTGGGCTTTGATCAGGCTGCTTTATTCTTTTTTTGGAGCTTGGACCATAGGTGTAGAGCTCAGCTTACCCTTTCTTTTATGGCTATCAGTTCATGTATTGGGATTATGTACTTTTATTTATCAGGATGGATGTTTTGTACTTGACTCTTATTATGGTTTTGTGGTGTAACCAAACATGTTTTACTTTTCCGCTGCAATGAAATGATGTTTTGAAATTTTCAAGTATTACTTATATCTGTCTTGTTGTAATTTTTCTGTTCTATATTCACTTAAAATACTCCACCGATGTTATGGCATTCCCTTAGAGAGTGACCATAGCGGGTGTGGGGTGTTACACGTGGTATCAGAGCAAAGGTTACCAGAACAGATAAATTTTTTTAGAAAAACTATTTTCTAAAAACATTTTTGGAAGAAATATTTTCAAAAACATGTCTTTAAAGAGAAAAGTTTTTGAAAGAAAAGCATAATCCCCGATAGCCATATCTTTATCTTTCGAATTCTCCGTTTTGAATCTTTCCTTTTTCGTCTCAGCATGGCTGAAGATCTTTATCTTCCGGACGGTGTAGTGGTACCAGTATGGTATAGGAGGTTGTTAGAGGCTAGGCCCGCCGCTGCAGGTCCAGCAAATGTTCCTCCTCCACCCGTTGCACTCGTTCCTCCTCGCGCGGATACTTTTGCTATGACTTGTAGGAAGTTTAAGGCTATGGGAGGAAAACCTTTTGTGGGAGCTAGGGATTGGCTTAGTGAGACGGAAGAATTAATGGAAATCTTGGAAGTGGAAGAGGGAAAGAAAGTCAGGTTAGCCGCTTGGTTAATGGAAGGAGAGGCCTCGTTCTGGTGGGAGGTCACTAATGGAGAACGCCCTGTTGATTCTTGGATGGATTTCAGGCAAAGGTTTGAGGCAAAGTTTCTCTCAAAAGCGGAAGAAAATATGCACGTGGAAAGGCTCTTGAACTTAAAGCAAGGGAACTTATCGGTGAAAGAATATGTTAACAAGTTTAATCAGTTAGCGAGATTCAGCATAGACTTGGTAAACACACCGGAAGAGAAAGCTCTGAGGTTCGTTAAAGGCTTAAACGAACCGATGCACGGATTGGCTATGTCTCACATCCCTATGGGGGCCACTTTCGAGAAGCTAGTGGACATGGCACTTATGCATGAGGAAGAGAAGGGTCCCAATGCTAATAAAGCACCCGAGAAGAATGAAGATCAGAAGACACCTCAACAACAAAATAAGGGTGGGAAAGGTAACGGTGGCAAGGGAAAGAAGAAGTGCTTCAACTGTGGGACACTAGGCCACCTAAGCAAGGATTGTCGCAAGAAGAGGAAGGCTGGCTGCTTCCACTGTGACGAAGCAGGACATCTAGTGAAGGACTGCCCTAAGAAAGGGGAAAAGACGGGATCTACCTCAGGAGGACAGGTGCAAGTTCTTTTGGCACCAACTCAGGCAAGGGGGCAAGCTCAGGCTCTCGCGGTTCCACCGATTCAGGAAAGAGGTAGAACTATTTCCATTGAAAGTCTAGTTTTTCTGTTTGATTATCCGGGTCAAACGTTATTTGATTTTGACGCATCGAGTTCGTTTATTTCATTATTGTTAGTTGAGTCACTGCACTGAGACACCAGTTAGTAGATGATCCCTTAGTTGTTTCAAACCCAATTGGGGCTCCATGATGTGTTTGGGTTTGAAAGTTGCTATACTTAGCATTGAGTTTAGATGTGATGCTTTTTGGGCTTCACGGGCTATGGGTTAGTTTTGGGCATGGACTGGTTATCCAGTAATGGTGCCGTTCTTATTGTGGAAGGAGAGTTGTTAGGCTTATGACCCGCTAGGGTAACACTCTCGAGATCTCTTGTAATCCCATGGAATCTGTTATGCTAAGTTATCTAGAATCGCTTGACACGTCGGTCAAGAGTTTGCGATCTGTTAGAGTGGTCCGGGAATACTCAGATGTGTTTGAGAAGGTGAAGGGCTTACCTCCGGAGCAGGAGGTTGACTTTCGAATATATCTGGTAGACAATACCAAACCGGTGTCTTGACCAGTGTGCCACGTGGCTCCTCGTGAGAGGAGGGAACTCCATAAGCAAGTAGGCAATTTGCTTGAGAAGGGGTTTAGAAGACGAAGTATATCGGAGTGGGGTGCTCCGGTAGTTTTTGCTATGAAGGCGGATGAGTCTCTCAGACTTTGTGTAGGCTAAAGAGAGCTTAATAAACTCACAAAGAAGAATAGACACCCATTGTCGAGGATTGATGATCTCTTTGATCAGTTAGTGGGCGCCTCAGTATTTTCGCAGTTGGACTTAGCCACGAGGTTTCGTCAGTTGAGAGTGACTGAGGATAATATAGAGAAGACTACCTTTAGGACTCCGGATGGTTTTTATGGGTGGCTGGAGATGCCATTTGGTTTGACGAACGCCCCCGCATATGATGAGAAGGGTGTTCGGGGAGTACCTAAATAAGTTTGTGATGGTCTTTGTAAATGACATCTTGGTCTTTCCTAGAAGCGAAATAAGTTTTCGTATGTGCTCAATAGGATGAGCAAAGCCAGTTAGGGGGTAAACGGTGGTTTTGGAGTGAGACTGGCGAGGACATCCAGAGTTGGACAAGGGCTTAATTATTTAGCCGTTTTTACTAGTATCATCTCACGTAGGTCGTCTGAATTCGAAGGAGGTATCCCTTGGGTGTTTGTCTGATATTGGTTTAGGCCTTTGGGGCTTGCATTTGGGGGATGTCGAGTTCGACTAAGGTGGTCTGCGTGAGAGATGGATAGTTGTGACGATTTTGCATGGGAGAATACCCTGATTTTCTCTAGAAGTGGAGAAAGGCATGCCTTACATCTCAGAGAAGTGTTGGAGACTCTTCGAGCACATAGTTTTAAAGCTAAATTCTCTAAATGTCATTTTTGGAAAAGAGAAGTGCAATTCTTAGGGCATGTGGTCTCTAAGGAAGGGATAGCTGTGGATCCCGCAAAGATAGTATCTATCCAGAATTGGAAAGTTCCTAGGAATGCTACCGAAGTAAGAAGTTTCTTGGGGATGGCAGGATATTATAGGAAGCTCATCAAAGACTTCGCGAAGATATCAGCCCCATTAATCCGCTTGCCGAAGAAGAATCTGGTTTTCTCATGGGACGAGATGTACCAAGACATGAAGCGAGTTTTCTTTTTTGGCCGGTATGAAGAAAGACATGGTCGAGTATGTCGCTAGATGCTTGGTGAAAGCGGAGCAAAAGAAACCAAGTGGGTTGCTTCACCCATTGGAAGTTCCGCTAAGGAAATAGGATAGTGTCTCAAAGGATTACCGAAATCAAGGAAGGGTAATACGGGGATTTGGGTTTTGGTAGATAGACTTACTAAGTGTGCCCATTTCATACCCGTGAAGAGCAAGAGGACTATTCCATGTCTAGCTTCAGTTTACATTCGAGAGATTATTAGATTGCATGATGTACCTTCCAGTATAGTGAGCGATCGAGATCCTATCTTCACTAAAGAGTTTTGGAAAAGTTTGCAAGAGGCAGTAGGGACTCAGTTGTATTTGAGTACCGCATCTCATCCTCAGATAGACGGCTAGACCGAGAGGGTGAATCGTATTTTAGAAGACCTTTTGAGGCTATATATCTTGGATTTAGGAGGTACATGGGAAGAGCATCTTCCATTGGTGGGGTTGCCCGACAGACTTAGTGGTGTACATGATGTATTCCATGTGAGGAAGGGCCTACATAAGATCGTAGAGGCGATAGAGCCAAGCTTGCTTAAAGAAGTAAGGTAGAGCGTGATGTGATTATTCGACGAGCTCCTACCCGCATCCTTGGGTCAGAGATTAGGGAGTTGAGAAATAGAGAGGTTCGACTAGTCAAAATGAAAAAGGAGAGAAAGTGAGAGCAATGCTACTTGGGAAACAGAAGCGAAGATGCGTTCGTTATGCCCATCCCTTTTTGAGCGTATGTGCTTTAGACGTCTCCTTTATCGGTTGTCTAGTGCTTATCTTATCCTTAGTATGTCCTCTCGTTAGTACCTTTGACCTTCAGATAGGATAGTCCTATGGTTGAAACATGTGTTTGAGACATGTTATGTATGATGGATGCAAGTGGATGCAAGTGTTTGCTAGTGGTTGCTCGTGGATGCATATACACACACTCTAGGCACTAGATCGGCTCCATCACTTCATATTGCATATTGCATAAAATTGTGTGTAGGAAGCCATATTTGTGGATGTATAATGATTGTGTTACCATATGGATGATGCATTTTGGTGAATGATTGTGTACTCATGTAGATATTGTATGTGTCGATAGGGTTCTCTCGCATACATAATGGATGCATGGCACTATCATGGTTTGCATATGTTCATACATTAGATAGGGAACATATACACACACTTTTTGCATATGCTCATACATCATTAGAAATTGTTTTAAGGACAATGGATGCCCGTGTTTGATGGATTGAGTAGATGGTTGTTTGGATGGTAGGATATGCATTCTCCTTAGCTTAGAGATTTCGGGGACGAAATCCTTTAAGGAGGGGAGAATGTAACACCCCGTATTTCAGTTAATGCTGAAATTCACTAATTGCAGAATAAATAATCTCAGATGTGAGAATTGGGGGAAACGGGCTGCGTTATTGCGTTCGTCTCGGAAAAATACGCAGAATAGAGTCCGAAATTTTGTAAATCGGAGTCCGTATGGCCCAGTTATGGCCCAATGAAGTTGGCAGAAAATTCAAGTTAAAAATAGATTTAGAAATGCAAAACTAGATTTCGAAATTGGAGTCAGCAGGGGGCCAGGCGGGAAATTTCCCGCCCTACCCATGTCGACAGGGCTGTCGACAGGCCTGTCGACTGGGGAGTCGACTTGCCTGTCGACCTGGGCGCGGCGTCCAGAGAACCTGGGTGCACCAGGTTGGGTTTTAGGCTGGCTTGGAGGGCTGGGTTCTAGAGATTTCCTAAATCTAAGGGTCCTAATCTAACCTAGGGTTAATCTAAGGGCCTAAAACACTACCTAATCCTATAAATAAGACCCCAACCCTACCCTAATTCATTCATAATTAGATCTTGTAACTAAACTATGGCAAAATGAAATTTGATCATGGCCTCCACAAATCAATGAAGAGAGTTGCAAGCTAATCAACCTCTAATCAACATCTTCTTCAACTAAAGCAACTAATTCCACTTCATAAGTTTGCTAATCTTGGTTTTGGTGAGTTTCTATCACTTTGATGATCAATTGCTAAATTAAGTAGATGAGATATGATGAGATCTATGGTTTTGCATGAGGATTAATGGGTTTCCAAGTCATATGATATGATGTGAATATGCTAATCTATGTTTAATATTAATCCTATGTTTATGCAAGTTGAATATGTGAGTTTATGCATGTTGAATATGTGAGTTTATGCAAGTTGAATATGTGAGTTTATGCATGTTGAATATGTGAGTTTATGCAAGTTGGATATGTGGGTTTATGCAAGTTAAGTATGTGGGTTTATGCAAGTTAAGTGGTGGGTTTATGCATAATAAGTAATTGATTTTATGCATGCTAAGTATGTGGTTTTATGCATGCTAAGTGTTTGGTATTATGCATAAATCATGACATGCAAGTTTACCCTTTTAAATGTGATGCATACATATGCAAGATGACACCTTTATATGCTATGAATATATATATATATGAGCATGTTTACCCTCCTTTAAGATGCAAGTCATATATGCAAGTTCAACATGTTATGCAAGTTATGTGTATGCTTATATGCAAGCTCAACATGTTATACAAGTTATGTGTATGCTTATATGCAAGCTCAACATGTTATGCAAGTTTATGTGTATGATGTTACGTAAGTTATGTGCATGTTGTTATGCAAGTTCATATGCAAGTTATGTGTATGATGTTATGCAAGTTATGTGCATGATGTTATGTAAGTTATGTGTATGTTGATATGCAAGTTATGTTTATAATATTATGCAAGTTATGTGTATGATGTTATGCAAGTTAACATGTAACATGTTGTGCAAGTTCACACCTTTAAGACACATGCAAGTTCACCTTTGTATAACCTATGAACACTTATGCAAGTTGCCTTTATACATGACATATGTATGTTCATGCAAGTTGGGTTATTTAGTAATGCTAGTTGGGTTAATGTCATGATGTAAGTGGACACCTTTTAACCCATGTTAATGCTAATGTATGCTAAGTGAAACCCATGTTAATTGTGAAAGAATCTTCTCTTGGAAATATGTCGTGTTAGCATAAGTACGTGGGGAAACGATGGGGTTAATAGACATGTTAATAAAATGGTGTGAAATGGTTATGATTAAGCATACCATAAAATGAATAAGCATAAGTGGGAGTTTACCTATTGAGTTAGGTCTACCCCATGGGAATTTACCTATTGAGTTAGGTCTACCCATGTTATGAAAAACTTGATATTAATTAGGGATAATTAATATGGGGGTGATTAATTAGGTGTAATTAATCGACTAAGACACGAGGTTGGACTCATTTGTAGTGTAAAACTGCCCGGACCCTACCGGCTTAACCAGTTGCTACAAATGTCAGCCCAATGTGAGAGGTCTTAGCCATAAATTAAATACGTGATTAAAGTAAAGACACGAGGTTAGACTCTGTTATGACGTAAGACTGCCCGGACCCTACCGGCTTAACCAGTTGTCATAAAAGCCAGTCTAATGTGGGAGGTCTTTATGGGAGATCACGGTCTTAATTAATTAAGAAACACTTAACCATATTAGCATGTAGTGGGACATGAGGGGTTAAGTGGGTGCCTTGGGTGGCATGAGGAGACTAGTGGGTTGCCTTGGGTGGCAATAGAAAAATACGATTAGAATACTTAACCAAAGTGGAACATGTAATTAAACATGATTAAAGGGTTAAGTAAGTGCCATGGGTGGCATGTGAAAATCTAGTGGGTACCTTGTATGACAATTAGAATATGATTAAAGGACTTAACCAAAATTTATAACATGTAAGGGGGCATGGTTAAAGGGTTAAGTGGGATTCACTAGAAATAACAAGCTTAGGTGGTAGCTTGTGGGGGCCCGTTTCAACCAATATCCCAAACGTATCTTTGTGGGCTCGACTCTAGTCGAGTGACGGGACACGCATATTGGGCTTGACTATAAGAGGCCAAACCGGGTTAGCGGTGGCAACGCGGGACCAACGGGTTTCATATGTGTGTGTGGACCCGGGCTGGTTGGTAAGTCGTTGTTGCATCGTGTAGATATAAAGCCGTGCACCGTTGATATTATCAGGTGGCCACTTTGGGGAATGATACACCCCATCGTGGGACCAGCACGGGTATCTACGTAGGGGAGCCGATCGCTTGGGGAGTAGTGGGTACACCTATGTAGTTAGATAGGGGTACACGAAACTACTAAATTACTAAGTACACTTAGTGGGATCAACCTTTAAGTAGGAATGACTGGTGTGGTGCAGTATAGTAATTATCCTTGGGTGGGTGGATGCGTCTTTACGGTTATCTTAGTTTATCCTAAGTATACCTAGCTGCTTAGTGTAGCCATTCATCCCCAGACGTTACCGTATATCAAGCTTATGTCTTCTCTGGTTACTTTAATGATTGTATTGTTAAAGTTATAGGACTCGCTCAGACTTATGTCTGACCCCGTTGTTTTTATCTTTTTTCCCAACCCTCAGGTTATCAGAGTGGGCCCAGTACGAGTGGGCTTTGATCAGGCTGCTTTATTCTTTTTTTGGAGCTTGGACCATAGGTGTAGAGCTCAGCTTACCCTTTCTTTTATGGCTATCAGTTCATGTATTGGGATTATGTACTTTTATTTATCAGGATGGATGTTTTGTACTTGACTCTTATTATGGTTTTGTGGTGTAACCAAACATGTTTTACTTTTCCGCTGCAATGAAATGATGTTTTGAAATTTTCAAGTATTACTTATATCTGTCTTGTTGTAATTTTTCTGTTCTATATTCACTTAAAATACTCCACCGATGTTATGGCATTCCCTTAGAGAGTGACCATAGCGGGTGTGGGGTGTTACAGACACCTTAAGAAAAACTCTGTCCCCAACCTCAAATTCAAGGTCGTTCCTCCTCTTGTCGGCGTAGGATTTTTGTCTATCTTGGGCTGTCTTCATTCTTCTCCGTATTAAGTCTACTTTTTCTGAAGTCTCTCGGATCATATCTGGTCCAAGTATGAGCTTGTCAGTAGACTCCCACCAACAAGTGGGCGATCGGCACGGTCTTCCATATAGAGCTTCGAAGGGCGCCATTCCGATGGTTGCTTGGTAGCTGTTGTTGTAGGCAAATTCTACCAAAGGGAGATGGTTTTCCCACGTCCCTCCGAAGTCAAGGACGCACAGTCTTAAGAGATCTTCCAAAACTCTGTTCACTCTTTCTGTCTGGCCATCGGTTTGGGGATGATAGGCTGTGCTCAAGCATAACTGTGTGCCTACCGCTTCTTGCAGACTCCGCCAAAACTCACTTGTGAAGATAGGGTCTCGGTCACTAACAATGTTGGATGGTATCCCATGGAGTCGAACAATTTCCTTGAGGTAAAGAGATGTTAGGGATGAGGCAGTTCTTTTACTTTTGACAGGTAAAAAGTGGGCGCTTTTAGTAAGCCTATCCACTATTACCCAAATGCTAGTGTTGCCTCTTCTAGACCTAGGTAGCCCATCAATGAAGTCCATTGAGATGCTATCCCACTTCCACTGCGGGACCTTTAGAGGATGGAGCAGATCGCCAGGCTTTTTCTGTTCCGCCTTAACCTATTGGCACACCATACACTTAGAAACGAAATCTGCCACGTCCTTCTTCATGTCGTTCCAAAAGAAAGTTCTCTTTACGTCCTTGTACATTTTATCTCCATCTGGATGTATCGTCATCTTGGAGTTGTGTGCTTCCTCGAGTACCTTCTTTACTAAATCCCTTGTCTGTGGGACGCATAGTCTTTCGTCTTGCCTTAGCCAACCCTTATCGTCGATGGAGTATCTGTTGAGGTGACTTGAAGTCTCACCCCTAATAAGCCTATCAATCGTCTCCACAAGCTGAGGGTCTTCACGTTGTGCTGTCCCTATTGCGTCCACTAAAGTCGG
This sequence comes from Allium sativum, assembly GCA_030737875.1. NCBI lineage: Eukaryota > Viridiplantae > Streptophyta > Magnoliopsida > Asparagales > Amaryllidaceae > Allium > Allium sativum. The sequence continues at coordinate 422,450,792 of CM060924.1, forward strand.
GCGTACTTCAAGAGATGCTAGCAAGCCCGGTACAAAATCGGAGGAGGGCCTAAAGTCAAAGCTGGCTATAAACTCTAGGTTTTGTCTTTCAACAAACAACGGGCTTAGGGTCAGTTTCTTTCGGCTCAACGCGTCTGCCACTACGTTGCCTTTGCCCGGAGTGTAGGAGATCTCGAAATCGTACGAGGCAAGAAACTCCATCCATCTCTGTTGCCTCAAGTTAAGATCTTTCTGCGAGAAAAGATATTTCAACGATTTATGGTCAGTGTAAAGTTCGAACTTCTCACCTAAGAGATAGTGTCGCCAAGACTTGAGTGCAAAGACGATGGCGGCTATCTCAAGATCGTGGGTCGGTTAGTTCTTTTCGTGTACTTTCAACTGTCTTCCGCCATAAGCTACTACCCTTCCTTCTTGCATTAAGACGGCGCCTAGCCCTGTCCTACATGCATCTGTGTAAACTGTGAACATCTTGCTTCCATCTGGTAATGTCAAAACCGGGGCTGTTGTAAGAGCCCTTTTTAGTCGTTGGAAAGCGAACTCGCAATCCAAGTCCCAATTGAACACTAGATTCTTCTTGGTTAGCTTTGTGAGCGGAGCTGATATCTTTACAAAGTCTCTGATGAATTTCCGATAGAAGCCTGCTAGCCCGAGAAAGCTTCGGACTTCCATTGCGTTCTTTGGTGTCTTCCAATCCTGTACCGCTACTACCTTAGCAGGGTCCACATCTAACCCGTCTTTGGATACTATGTGCCCAAGGAATCTCACTTCTTCTCTCCAAAAGTGGCATTTGGAGAATTTGGCTTTTAGCTGATGGACTCGTAGAGTTTCCATGATTGCCCTTAGTGTTGAGCGTGCTCTTCTTCGCTCTTTGAGAAGATAAAGATATCATCTACGAAGACCACCACGAACTTATTGAGGAAATCTCTGAACACCCTACTCATTAGGTCTACGAAATAAGCGGGTGCGTTTGTCAAGCCAAAAGGCATGACAAGCCATTCAAAGAAGCCGTCTAGGGTTCTGAACGCTGTCTTATCGATACTATCTTCAGCCACCCTTAGCTGATGAAATCCGGTCGCTAAATCGAGTTGGGAGAAAACAGACTCTCCTACAAGCTGATCAAACAGATCGTTAATTCTAGGGATAGGGTGCCTATTCTTTTTCGTTAGCTTGTTGAGCTCCCTATAGTCAACAGAGCTCCCTATAGTCAACACATAGACGGAGTGAACCATCTGCCTTTATAGCGAATACCACTGGAGCGCCCCATTCTGAAATGCTCCTCCTAATGAACCCCTTTTCTAGAAGCTCTTTAATCTGTTTACTGAGCTCCTTTCTTTCCCGTGGAGCCATGTGTCTAACGAGTAACGCAACGGGCTTTGCATTATCTACAAGATATATGCGGAAGTCTATCTCCCGCTTCGGAGGCAAGCCCTTCACCTCTTCGAAGACATCCGGATATTCCTGGACCACTCTAACTTATTGCAAATTTTCAATCCCACATAGATCATTGATAAATAAGCTAGGCCACCAATTGGATTTGAAACAATTAAGGGGTCCTCTGCCATTCTAGTTTCTAAGTGCAGGGATTCCACTAAAGCAGATGAGATAAAGGAGTGTGATGCGCCGGAATCGAATAAAGTGCGAATTGGGTGATCATAAAGATAAACTACACCTTCCACATAAGTATTTATACCTCGCTGCTGCAGAGGTGGCGCTTCTAGCGCATGAACTTGTGCCTCTGAGGTGGATCCAGCCCTCTGCCCTTGCCCTCGCTTCTTTGGGCAATCCTTAGCTAGGTGGCCTGTCTCACCGCAAGAAAAGCACCCACCATTCATCTTGGCCTTCTTTTTCCAGCAATCTTTCACTAAGTGCCCCACTTTGCCACAGAAATTACACTTCCTCTTATCTTTGTTGTCTTTCCCGCCCTTCTTAAAGTCTGTCTTCTTAGGCTGCAAACCCTCTTTCTTCCCTTGAGAGCTTTCTGCCTTTGTCTCCTTCTTGCCCTTATCCTCTTCGTTCAGCAATGCCATCTACACCAACCTTTCATACGTAGCTCCCATGGGTATATGGGTTATGGTCAAACTGTGTAATGGCTCATTCAACCCCTTGACAAAGCGGAGAGCCTTCTTGTGCGGGGTGTTGACTAGGTCCAGTCCGAACCTAGCCAGCTGATCGAACTGATTAACATACTCCTTGACTGTCATATTCCCTTGCTTAAGAAACAAGAATTTTTTCAACTGAAGACTCCTTTCAGCTTCTGAGAGAAATTTAGCCTCAAACCTTGCCCTAAAGTCCTCCCAGGTTTCCACCGGCCTTTCTGCATTAGTGACTTCCCACCAGTAGGAAGCCTCGCCTTTAAGTAGCCATACTGCTAGTTGTACCTTCTGCCTATCTTCTACCTCAAAGATGACGAATAAGTCCTCGGTTTCTTTCAGCCAATTCCTGGCTACTACGAAGGACTCGGTTCCATGAAAGTCCTTTCCTCCCATAGCTTTAAAATCTTTACATATCTTAGCAAAAGTATTTCCCCGCGGAGGAGGTGGAGGAAGAGGTGCTGCTGCAGCTGGATGATTTCCTACAGCTGGGGGAGGAGGAACGGTAGGACCTGGCTGAGCAGCCCTTGCTTCTAAGAATCGTCTAAGCCAACCAGGTATGGGTATACCCTCTGGCAAGTTAAGTTCTTCGGACATGCTGAAACAAAAAGGATAGATTCAAAACGAAGGATAAAAGATAGTTCCTATGGCTTTGAAGGGAACTTTGCCTTTTAAAATAAAATAACATTTTATTAAAAATGCTTCTTTAAATTTTCTTTTGAAAATAAATTTTCAAAACTTTTTATCTTATCTGGTAAACCTATGCTCTGATACAAAGTGAAACACCCCACCTCCGTTAGGGTCACTCTCAAAGGGAATGCCCTAATTTTGGTGGAGGTTTATAAGTATAAGTCACAAATACACACGACAGATATAAATACACATATTTTTGAATAGCATAAAACAACAGCAATTTTTATTTCAATAAAATACGTGTTACACAACCCATGTCAATATTTGTCTTACAATACTTCCAAAAACATAACATCTTCATAACTGTCTTGATTACATTATTTAAAGAAGCATAAAAACATAAACAAACTGCATAAGTCCCATAATTGCTGTCCAAAGCCATAGTCCAAAACGAAAAAGATCCAAGCAATACATTCTTTCTCTTCAAGCTGGATGTGAAAACTGGTCAAGCTGCGGTGTTCCCTCCCTGTGGGCCTGGGGGGGAACGGAAGAAAAGAAGACGAAAGAAAAGTAGAGTCGGACATAAAGCCTAAGTAAGTCTAGGACTATTCAGTCTATGAATAAAGAACTGGGTATGATAAGTATAAACTGAAATGGGAAAGCACCATAAACTAAGTTAAGTTGTCTAGAGTCGAATATACTATCGTACCCCATATTAATCTCTACATCCATATAAACTAGTTCCCAACAGGCACCCCATAATCAGGGTGAAGTGATTCATTTCCAATGGTCGGCTCCTACTCGCATAGTTACATGTGTCTTATGGCCTCCGATGTTGTAGTTACCTATGCTGGTCCCACCATGGGGTGTATCAAGTCCCATGGTGGCGGCCCGACACAATCCTAGAATGCACAGGTATGCTACTGGTGCCCAGTGCCTTATTTTTCTGCGTCGGAGTGTGTGCACGCCCGCACCCCGTTAGAACCTACACCACTGCACCACCGCCATCGATTTTACCTCTTACAGTCAGCCCAGTAATCGTGCCCCACCCTGCCTAATTCAGGGTATCCTGATACACCTTATAGGGTTACTGCTGAAAAGGGTCCCCCGCTACTAGGTTTTCTATTTCTAGCTAGCATGCTAAGTTTGTTAAGTGTTTTGTAAACCTAACCCCCAATTAGTCTATGTAGTTTAGCATGTTCCATTTTGATTAAGTATTAATTCAATTTACTTAATCCTATCAATCCTGACTCAGCCTTAATTGTCTTATTAAAGCCTCGACCTCTCACATTAGACAGGTATTGTTGTGGCTGCCTGTTCCCGGTTGGGTCCGGGCAGTCTTACACCACAACTCAGTCTAACCTCGTGTCCTTATTGGGATCCATGTTTAACCACCCACATTGGATACGTATTGTTGTGACTATTGGACAACCGAGCGGTTCCGGGCAGGTTTACATCACAACTCAATCCAACCTCGGGTTAAACACCTCGTATTTTCTAAATTTACATATTTTTTCTCTTTCCTTTTTATATGTAAATATTTGCGGCCCATTATTCAAATTCATCTTTATTGGATAAAATTAATTTATGCCACTTAATTGTTTTTCAAGGTTGTTGGCATGCGTCAAACATGCCAACACATAGTTCTATATTTTAACCCAATCGTCATTACCCCCGTTTTATACGTTCGCTACAATATAACATATGTTGGGTTTAACATTTAAACCCAACTTAGCCACATGAAAAAGGGGAGGCTTAGAACATGGTGTTTATTATTCTAAGTAACATAAAAAGGGGAGTGTGAACGCATGAACTTGCAACATAACGATCTAATTAACATGAATTAGGCACACGTGAACTTGCATTGTAATAGCATGGCATTAAACATACCTAAACATGAATCATTCTATTCATATAATCGTGGCATAAACATCCCTAAACATGAACCATTCTATTCATATAATCATGGCATAAACATACCTAAACATGAATCATGGTTTTTTAATCTATTCATGTAAACTTGCAATTGGAATGTAAAATCTAAACTTAATTATGTGTCACATATATCACCATATGATTTTGATAACAACATAGGCCTAAAACATGGTTTCAACTAGGCGTAACACCAAACATAGATTAGTCATGTTCATAAAGAGCTTACTTTTGTCTTTAACACAAAAGTATAATTTTACACTTGAATCACGATGCCAATTCCAACATAATTTCATATAAACCATAGTTCTTGGTTAAATCCAATTACACACTAAAAGTGATCATAAAAGTATGTACATCATATTGGCATAATAGTGAATCATATACTTGCATGAATCCAGATTAAACCAACACAAACATGTAGTTGTTAATTTCCAACATAAATCACATACTTGCAAATATCCAATCGTATACCACGACATTTCCAAATCGTTTAGAATCAAAGCAACATACAAATATAGATTATTATCGCCACAATTCCATTTCTCATTTTACACAAATCAAAACACAATTATTTATTCACATCGGAATAGCACTCTACTTACAACGTATGACGAATCTTCAATTCAGGAATCTGAATTCTGAATTTGGAGATGCTATCCTTTGTTGTAGGCGTTGTTTTGATTTAATTGACGTTGCTTTAAGCTTTCGAATTGTCTCCTAATTGTCTCTCAATTCCTGACGGCTATTCCTAGTCTTTCCTCAGCAGCATGACGGTCTCATCTCCATTTTTTGTTTCTATGAATTAAGGTGAGTCTTAGGTCCTTTTTATAGAGTTTGTGAGTTGATTAGGACCGTCGATGGAGCTTGGTTTAATAATATTCGTTCGTTTGAAGGAGAGACCAACCAGAAGCTGACACCTAGCCCTAGTGACAAGGCAAGGCTCAGAAAATCGACCAAACACAGACCAGGCCAGCTAGAGGGGTTCGACCTGGCTCAGGGGCCAGGTTGACCCCCTAGTCGACCCCCAGGTCGACTATGTAGTCGACCTGGGTGCCCCAGGTCGACTACCTAGTCGATCTGGGTAGTCTAGGTCGACTACCCAGTCGACCTGGGTGTCTTGGGCGGGAAAATTCCCCCCCTGGCCTATCCGGCCCGATTTTTGAATTTTAAATTTGTTTTCTAAGTTGTTTTGGTCTGTTTGAATTTTAAACTGATTTCTGAAACTTCCGGAGGCCATAACTCCCTCATACGGAGTCCGTTTTACGCAAACTCGTACTCTATTTCAAGCAGAATTCCGAGACAAACGCAATGGCGTATCCCGTTTCCCTTAATTCTTTGATTTGAAATTAGTTATACTTTAATTTGTGAATTTCACTGTTATGGAATACACGGGGTGTTACAGAAAATAAGGGTCTAACCAAATAGGTGTCACATGAAATAGCATATGATTTAGACAACAGAGGTCTAAACTTGTTTTTGGATCTAGACATAACATCGAACATCACTAGCACATGACTAGAATATGACTTTTTCATAAATATGTATAACTTTATGACAAGGGTGTGAACTAGATTCAATCGCATATCTAATTACAACATGAAACATGTACAAAAGTGGATCTTGACATGGATCCAATTAGGAACTTGCAACTTTTACATAAACGTAGGGGCATGTATATGAACATAACCATTTAGGCATAAAGATTTTCTAGCGTAAAGTATATACATGAGGTTCTAACCACAAAACGATCTATATAATCACATAATCATGAACTATACAACTTTCTTGTGGTGTTGTTATCATTCTGAAAGTACAATAGGATCAACATCAATCTTAATTATATCACAAACATCCCAATTTCATTCGCAACACAATCATTTCAAAACATAGATATGAATTAACATCGTCGTTACATAATTGCACAATTCCACTTCCAATTTACATCGAATCAATTCTTAGTTTTATTCTCATCGGAAAAATCACTATACTTACAACGAACGACGAACTTGGATTCTGGATTCGAAATGCTTTCCTTTGGGTAGACTAACGTTGTTTTGATTCGTGTTTTGCTTTAGTATTGGCTTGTCTCTAGCTTTTCTAACTGACAGCCACTCCCAGTTTCTTTCCAGCAGCATGACGACTTTAGTATTCTATTATTTTTGTGAATTTAGGGTTAGACTTGAGTTGTATTTATAGAATTTCAATCTAATTGGAGCTGTCGATGAAGCCAGAGTGAATCCAGACCATCCATCTCAAAAGAAGCCAATCAGAAAGTGACACGTAAGCCCAAGTGACTCAGCCAAGCTTCAGAATTCGACCAGACCCTGACCAGGCCAGCCAGGGCCTGACCAATAGGTCTTTCTGACCTGGGCGCACTTGGCAGGTGCGCCAGGCTAAAATTGTACATTCTAACCTGTTTCTGGTTTTTCCGCCCAACATCGTTTGTCCATATCTTCTTCATACGATATCCGTTTTATGCAAACTTGGACTCTATCTCAAGAAGAATTTCGAGACGAACGCAATGGCATAACCCATTTCCCTTGATTTCATCATTTAGAATTAATTATACTTTAATTTGTTAAGTTATAGTTAATGGAAAATTCGGGGTGTTACAGTTATGGATGACACCGTTCACTACAAACCCCAAAATCCAATTTGATATTAAATACAAGGCTCTGAATAGAAATAATATCGGCTTATATTTAATGTCAAATTCTGAAACGAACAAATATCGTATTGGGAATAACGATACCTATATCTTCCAAATTCCTTAACAATATCTGTATAATCAAGGAATCCAATGTCGAAATATTTCGAAGATTATTTCCATTTAAATCCTTTCCATTTCATACGCTGGAAAATTCAGGTTATTTCAAAAACCATTTACAAACCCAATTTATTTATTTAAAAACATTGGATTATTATTCTAGTTAATAACTAGTTCATTTTGATAAAAATGTTTTTTTATCTTTCCAAACTTAGAATTTTCATTCAAAATTTTTCCAAATCATTCATTATGGTTTTACATGATTTTTCCATATTTTTAATAATTTTAATAAGGCCCTTACCGTCGGTTACTGATAACGGCCACCGAACTGCATTCATAGCGACCTTCTCCAACCTTGATTTGGACATATTTTAAAATCTAGCCATTCAAATTTAAATCTTCCATTTGGAAAGATCTTTTCGATACGAACCTGACGGTTTCGGTTTTAGGAGAATCCGACTGTCGGATCCCCCGTTACATTTATTTGAAGTCAATGGTTGAAATTCATGAACGATCGCTACGCAACACGTTCTATTCAAGCCATTTAATTATATATCTAATATATATCGTCGATTTCCATTTAAAACGTATTTTATAAATCGTTTATAAATTCATTTTAAAATGATTTCAACTTCATTTTCAATTTTAAATGAAAATTGAGTATTCTATACCATTATAATATTAAAATGATAATTTTTTCAAAATATCATATTTTGAAATCTCGATATTCATTATAAAATGAATAAAATCGATAGAAAATTCAGTTTGAGTTAAAAATAGCGTATATCTACTTAACTCGGCATCATATTCATTTCAGTTATGAATATTTCAATATTTTTATGTCCATCCAAAATCGGACATCAAAATCATAATTAAATTCTTTAGTGAACATTATTTTAAAATATTCTTTATTATTCTGAATTGGAATGTGACTCAATCAATGACCATATAATTTTATTTATATGGATTCCATACATCGCATGTGTTCAAAAATAGTGATAAAAAACTATTAAACAATCAATTCACATCCAGAGTGTAATTTACAACTGTATAGGAATTAAATAATTAAATAACGCTTATAACAGTCTGTCAATCAATCGGTTGACATACAGTTAAATTAAAGGGAGATGTGTAACAACCCATATTTTCAATAACCTGTTATAACATAAATTGAGGCAGAATTTAATTCTAAAATCTGAATCAAGGGAAACGGGCTATGCCATTGCGTTCGTCTCGGAAAAATACGCGAAATAGAGTCCGAGTTTTCGAAAATCGGAGTCCGTATGACCCGATTAAGGCCCAACGAAGTTTTCAGAAAATTGCAAGTTCAAAACAGATTTCAAATTCAAGTTTGAATTTGGAAATTTGGGGGCAATTGGGCCAGGCATGAAAATTCCCGCCAGAGCACCCAAGTCGACAGCCCTGTCGACTTGGGAGTCGACTTGGTTGGACCCAAGTCGACAGCCCTGTCGACTTGGCTGTCGACTTGGTCCAGCTGGGCTGTTTAGCCTGGTGCACCATTTAGAGATTGTGTTGAGCTTGGGGGCCAGATTCGGTTTTGAGGGCTGAGATTGAAACTAGGGTTTAATCCTAGGGTTGAAACTAGTCCTAATCTCTATAAATAAGACCCTAACCTACCCTAAATCATCATTAATCAATCCTACAACTAAACTATGGCAAAATCAATCCTCTCATGGCCTCCACTCTCTTCATACAATTCCTAAATAAATTTCTAAGTGATTTTCCATGCATACAAGTGTTTTCAAACTTGTATGAGCATCATTAGCTTGCATTCAAGTCAAGTTTCTATATTTGCATCATAAAGGAAGAGTTTTGATCATTTTAGCTCAAGGGTTTGCTTGCATTTTGAGTTTAATTGAATTCATAAGGGCTTTGTCATATTTTTGTGACTTCTTAAGCATTGTAAGCCCTATTTCTACTTTCATACTTAAACTCTAAAGTTAAATGTATGATATGCAAGTTTGCCATGATATGCAAGTTACTATGATGTATTATGCAAGTCTATTATGTTATGTTATGCAAGTATGCCATGTTATGATATGCGAGTTTGCCATGCTATGTTATGCAAGTATGATATGCAAGTTTATTATGTTATGCAAGTATGATATGCAAGTCTATCATGTTATGTTATGCAAGTTGATATGCAAGTTTGTCATATGATATGCAAGTTATGTTATGCAAGTTTGGGTTGAACATCTTGTTCATGTTATCATGTTATGCAAGCTTATCTTGAGTATGTGAACATAAAGCTTCAAGCTTTATGCTAAAGGTTGCATTTTAGCAACATGTAAGTTATCATATCCCTTATGATAACTTGCATGTGAGGCTAAATGCGAACTTATGACCATTTCTACATGTCATTTAGTACCATGTATCACCAATATGCCAAGTTTGGTTTTATGCATGCTTTTGGGGCCTAAAAATGTAATATGCAAGTGTATGAACACATGAACATTTCATATGCCACCATGTCAAACTTGTGGCTTCAACACCTTTATGTCATGATTATGCCAAGTTCCCTCTTTCTATCCTTTATGCGCTATTGCGATATGTAAGCGATGGGATTGCGTTTGGGGTTGGGTAAACTTAAAAGACATAAAAACATAAGCTTGGGAATTTACCTATTAAGTTAGGTCTACCCATTGGGAATTTACCTATTAAGTTAGGTCTACCCAATTGCTTGAAAATTTGTAACATGTTTTGGAAACATGATGGACATGACACTTAAAAAAGATAAGTGTGACCAACTCGAGGTTGGGTTGAGTTTGTAGCGTAAACCTACCCGGAACCGACCGGCCTAACTAGTTGCTACAAACAATAGGACCCAATGTGAGAAGTTGGCCATGTTGTACCTTGGACCCGAGGTTAGACCAAGTTGTGGTGTAAAGCTACCCGGACCCGCCCGGCTTAACTAGTAACCACAACAAAGTCTAATGTAAGAGGTTAAGGCGCATTAAATTAATTAATGCCTCGTGATTAGGGTTAAGTCATGGTCCACTTAATACTTAACCAATTTGGGCTCGGTAGATTAATCGGGGTTAAGTCGTGAACTCATCGTTACACTTAACCAAGTTAATCCATGATTAGCAAGAGGGTTAAACCGTACTTAACCCACTAGAAAAATCCTAGCAATGGGGGCCCACTCCAGCAGTAATCCCAAGTTAGTATCATCATGACCCTAGGGACTAGGCTAGGGTGGGGGCACGATTACTGGGCTGGAGGTAAGCGACCTAAAGCGACGGCAGAGGGTACGCCGGTGTAGTTCCGGGCGGACAATGGTCGTGCACATAGTCCGAAGCCGGGGAAAGCATGCACGGGTACCAGTAGATCGAGACTGTGCACTCATGTTTATGGTGTATAGGGGTTGCCACCCTAGGGCTTGATACACCCGACGGGAGACCCTGCACAGTCTGACTACAATTATGTTTGGGCCGTATTGACACCAACACGTGACGAGTTAGGCTTAGGGAGACGATCGACTAGACCGTTTGGTTGGACCTTGTATTAGGGTCATTTCATGTTATTGGGCCAAAGCTTGGGCCAAGGGATCAATACTTGTTTATTCAAGTCATGTTAGTTTGCTAGTACACTTGTGGTGCAAAACCTTAAACCTGATTATGCGATGACACCTTTATCTACCTTGTTAGTTAATCATCATGTTAGTATGTTGTTATCCTTATGTTCATCCCTGCTGCTCATGCCAGTTAACTTTATCAGTTTACATTGATTGTAGTAGGGCTTAGTCAGTCTTTTTGACTGACCTGTTTTCTTTTGCCTCTTTTCTTCCGTTCCCCCCCCCCCCCCCCAGGTTCTCAGGGAGGGATTACTGGAGCTTAGCTTAGATTTCGGATTGCTCGCTTGTGGGATTTCAGCTCATGTACGGTTTCGACATGAAGCTAGCTATGGTTATCACTTATTTGGGGATAGCACTTATGTATTTCAGTTTTTCAGTTGGTGTTGTTTTTATCTAGACTTGTTTATTTGGAAAGCTATGTTGTACCAGACTTGTTTTGAAATGTTTTGAAATCTTCCGCTGTTTTATCTATGTTATTTACTCTGTTTATATATGTTCTTGTTCTGCCTTGATATATCATTATGCATGTTTACCTGATTCAACCGCCTCTCCAAAGTCAGAGTGCTTGCAAGAGCCACCCTAGCGGAGGTGGGGTGTTACAATTTGGTATCAGAGCATATGGTTTATGAGAAGGAACAAAAAGGTTTTTAGAAAACTTTTGGAAAACCATTTTCAAAACCAAGTATAAAGTATTTTCCAAAGAAATGTCTAGTTTATTTTTAAAAGGCTATTCCCCAAAAAGCCATTAGCAAAATTCCTTCGTTTTTTCTCCATTCTGAATCTGTCTTTTTCTTCATTTTCAGTATGGCCGATAACTTTGCTCTTCCGGAGGGAGTACACGTACCTGTTTGGTATAGGAGACTTTTGGAGGCTAGGGCGACCGAAGCCGGCCCCGCGGACGTTCCTCCTCCTTCTCCAGTAGTTAATGCTCCTCCTCCTCCGGTAGTTAACGTTCCTCCTCCTCCTGTCGCTGAGGTTCCTCTTCCTCCTCCCCCTCAGCATCCTCAAGCTGACTTCGCAAAGATTTCAAAGCAATGGGTGGCAAGAACTTTCAAGGCACTGAGACTTTTGTAGAGGCCAGAAATTGGTTGAAAGAGACCGAGGATTTATTTGCTATCTTTGGGTTAGACGATCAGAGGAAGATCTTGTTGGCGGTTTGGCTTATGAAGGATGAAGCCGCTTATTGGTGGGAAGTCACCAATGGTACTAGGCCTGTTGAGACTTGGGCTGATTTCAGGGCAAGGTTCGTGCTTAAGTTTCTATCTTCTGCTGAGGAGAATCTGCAAATGGAGAGGTTCATAACTTTGAAACAAGGAGATATGTCTGTCAAAGAATATGTGAACAAGTTCAATCAGTTAGCTCGTTTTGGCTTGGATATGGTGAATACTCCTCAGAAGAAGGCTCTTCGTTTTGCTAGAGGATTGAATGAGCCGTTACAGGGATTGGCTATGTCACATATTCCCCATGGGGCCACGTTTGAGAGCTTGGTTGATATGGCGTTACTTCAGGGAGATGTCAAGAAAGAGATCAAGGTGAATGATACTCAAGCCAAGAAGACTGATTCCCAGGGGAAAGGAAATCAGGGAAATCCAAGTGGTCAGAGCAGTCAAGGCAATCAGAACAAGTACAAGAACAAGAGTCAAGGCAACAAAGGGAACAACAACAAGGGCAAGAACAACAAGGGGAAGTGCCATTATTGCGGTTCAGTTGGGCATCTTATTAAGGATTGTAAGAAGAGGAAAAGGAAGAATGGTGAATGCTTTTTCTGCGGTGAGAATGGACATTTCAATAAGGATTGCCCGAAGAAGCAAGGGCAAGGCCAGGGTCAGACTCAGCGTGTTGGACCTTCAGGAGGGCAAGTTCATGCTCTCAATGTCGCTCCAGTTCCCGATCGAGGTAGTATTTCTGTTGAGAGCCTTGTATATGTTTCTGATTTTCCAGTTCGTACCTTGTTTGATTCTGGTGCATCGCATAGCTTTATCTCATCTGATCTTGTTGATAGTTTGCACCTTAGTACTAGCTTGGTAGGTGATCCCGTCTGGGTCTCAAATCCTATTGGGGGTTCCGCCCATCTGTCTATGATATGTGGGGATTTGAGGATCTCTATACTAAGTGTAGAGTTCTTGTGTAGTGCTTATGTTCTTGGCTTTAGGGGATACGGATTGATATTGGGCATGGATTGGTTGTCCAGATATGGAGCCATCCTTGATTGTGAGCATAGGGTTGTGAGGCTCGTGACTCGCCTCGGAAACACCCTAGAGATTTCTTGTAATCCGAGAGGTCTCGTCATGTTGTGCTATCTTGAATCACTCGACTCGTCAATGGAAACTCTTCAGTCTGTGAGAGTGGTTCGAGAGTATCCGGATGTTTTCGATGAAGTTAGGGGGTTGCCCCCTAAGCGAGAGATTGATTTCCGCATTTATCTGGTGGATAATGCAAAACCAGTTTCTTTGCCCGTTCGGCACATGGCTCCGTGTGAAAGGCAGGAGCTAAGTAAGCAAGTGAAGGAGTTGCTTGAGAAGAACTTCATTAGACGAAGTATATCTGAATGGGGAGCGCCTGTGGTATTTGCTACCAAGGCAGATGGTTCTCTCCGACTTTGTGTTGACTATCGAGAGTTGAATAAGCTGACTAAGAAGAACAGACACCCGTTACCGAGGATTGATGATCTCTTTGACCAGCTTGTCGGTGCTTCTGTTTTCTCTCAGCTTGATCTTGCTACTGGATTCCATCAGCTCAGGGTAGCTGAAGATAGTATAGACAAGACTGCGTTCAGAACTCCGGATGGATTCTTCGAATGGCTTGTCATGCCGTTCGGCTTGACTAATGCACCCGCATATTTCGTGGACTTGATGAGTAGGGTGTTCAGGGAGTTCTTGAACAAGTTTGTCGTGGTCTTCGTAGATGATATTCTGATCTTCTCTAAGGATGAGGAAGAGCACGCAAGGCATCTCGTGGAGGTGATGGATACGCTTAGAGCGCATCAGTTGAAGGCCAAGTTCTCCAAGTGTCACTTTTGGAGAAGGGAAGTTAGATTCCTTGGGCATATAGTATCTAAGCAAGGCTTAGCGGTGGATCCCGCTAAGGTAGTTGCAGTTCAGGATTGGAAGACTCCAAGGAATGCAACCGAAGTGAGAAGTTTTCTAGGTCTTGCAGGCTTTTACCGGAAGTTCATCAAGGACTTCGCGAAGATTTCTGCTCCTCTCACTAAGTTGACGAAGAAGAATTTAGTTTTTGCTTGGAGCATAGAATGCGAGCTTGCTTTTCAAAAGCTCAAGAGAGCTCTCACATCAGCACCTGTTCTAGCTTTGCCCGATGGAGGGAAGTTATTTACAGTATACACCGATGCATGTGGCACGGGGTTAGGAGCTGTTCTGATGCAAGAAGGAAGAGTGATATGCTTTGGCGGTAGACAACTCAAAGTGCATGAGAAGAATTATCCCACTCATGACTTAGAGTTGGCAGCAATAGTATATGCACTCAAGGCTTGGCGCCATTATCTTCTGGGAGAAAGATTTGAGCTTTATACCGATCACAAGTCATTGAAGTATCTCTTTTCTCAGAAGGATCTGAATCTGAGACAACAAAGATGGATGGAATTCTTGGCGTCCTACGATTTTGAGATAGCTTATACCCCTGGCAAGGGGAATGTGGTAGCGGATGCATTGAGTAGAAAAAGGTTGACTCTGAGTCCTCTATTCGTTGAGATGAAGAATTTAGAGTATGTGGCAACCTTTGATTTCTCTTTGGCGGTTGAGTCGATGACCGGTTCTTTAGCATCTCTGGAACTCAGACCTACCCTTCTTGATCAAGTTGGGGCTTCGTAGAGGGAAGACCCTCAGATATTTGAGATTATGGATAAGCTGATTCGAGGAGAGACGTCTAGTCATCTCGCTCGATATTCTATTGATGACAAGGGTTGGCTGAGGAGAGACGAAAGGTTATGTGTTCCAATGGTAGAAGATTTAGTAAGAAAAGTTCTTGAGGAAGCGCACCGCTCTAAGTTGACTATACATCCGGGTGGAGATAAGATGTATAAAGATATGAAGCGCATTTTCTTTTGGCCTGGGATGAAGAAGGATGTGGCAGAGTTTTCTCTAGATGTATCATTTGCCAGCAAGTTAAGGCCGAGTCAAAGAAGCCCGGTGGGCTATTGCATCCTCTAGACGTTCCACTTTGGAAGTGGGAGAGTATTTCCATGGACTTTATCGATGGACTACCAAGGTCAAGGAAAGGGAATACGAGCATTTGGGTTATTGTGGATAGACTTACGAAGAGTGCTCATTTCATTCCGGTGAAGAGCAAGAGGACCGCATCTTGGCTAGCGTCTGTATATCTTCGTGAGATTGTGAGACTACATGGAGTCCCTTCTATTATTGTCAGTGACCGTGACCCAATCTTTACAAGTCAGTTTTGGAATAGCTTGCAAGAAGCCATGGGCACGAGGTTGAATCTAAGTACTGCTTATCACCCACAGACGGACGGTCAAACCGAAAGGGTGAATAGGGTACTCGAGGATCTGTTGAGGCTTTGTATTCTGGATTTCGGTGGTACTTGGGAAGACCATCTTCCTCTTGTTGAGTTTGCATATAATAACAGTTATCAGGCAAGCATAGGGATGGCACCATTCGAAGCTTTATATGGGAGACCGTGCAAGTCGCCTACATGTTGGTGGGAGACTACAGATAAGCTTATACTTGGGCCTAATATGATCAGAGATACATCCGAGAAAGTCGAGTTGATTCGGAGACGGATGAAAGCGGCCCAAGACCGACAGAAATCCTATGCTGATAAGCGAAGAACTGATTTGGAGTTTGATGTTGGGGATATGGTTTTCGTGAAGGTTTCTCCTTTGCGGAATGTGGTCCGATTTGGAGCCGTTGGGAAGTTAGCACCGAGATTTGTTGGACCATTCCCTATTATAGAGAGGATCGGGCAGATGGCTTATAGAGTTGAGTTGCCCGAGAAGCTTGCCGGAGTACACGATGTTTTTCATGTCTCGCATCTCCGGAAGTGTTTACATGAATCAGCAGAGGTTGTTGAGCCAAGTGTTCTGAAAGATGTGGAAGTGGAGAAAGGGGCTACCTTGAGGAGAGCTCCGATTCGTATCTTGGGGACGGAGACCAAGAAGCTAAGGAATCGAGAGGTCAAGTTGGTGAAGGTTTAATAGGGTGAAGCCGAAGAAGACGCAACTTGGGAAACCGAGGAGAAGATGCGTGGGCTTTATCCAATCCTTTTTGAGGGTACACTCTCAATCTCTTTTCTTTGTTAGCATATCTTTCTCTTTGCTATCCATGTTTATCTAGTTTATCGTGTTAATCTTGTCATGAGAACTTTAGGTAGAAACCCTTTGGATGAAACATGTGTTTGAAACATGTTATGCTTGATCGTTGCAAGTGGTTGCAAGTGTTTGCAAGTGGTTACTCGTGGATGCATTATACACGTTAGGCACTAGATCGGCTCACACACTCCTCATATTGCATATGCATGAGTGTTTATGCTTATTCATGGATGAAAATTTTTGTGTTATCACATGGATGTTGCATATGGATGTATGTTATGTGCACACATATAGATGTTATACATTATGTTAGGAATTGCATACATATGGATTCATTTCACTAACATAATTTGCATTGATGATATTTGCATTAGATAAGTACATATACACATACCTTTGCATATGTTCATACAACATTTAGAATCTTGTAAGGGCAATGATTGCTCGTGGATGATGTTTTGAGTAGATGGATGTTGGATGGTAGGATACGTTCTTCCTAACTTGAAGATTTCGGGGATGAAATCCTTTAAGGAGGGGAGAATGTAACAACCCGTATTTTCACTAACCTGTTATAACATAAATTGAGGCAGAATTTAATTCTAAAATCTGAATCAAGGGAAACGGGCTATGCCATTGCGTTCGTCTCGGAAAAATACGCGAAATAGAGTCCGAATTTTCAAAAATCGGAGTCCGTATGACCCGATTAAGGCCCAACGAAGTTTTCAGAAAATTGCAAGTTCAAAACAGATTTCAAATTCAAGTTTGAATTTGGAAATTTGGGGGCAATTGGGCCAGGCGGGAAAATTCCCGCCAGAGCACCCAAGTCGACAGCCCTGTCGACTTGGGAGTCGACTTGGTTGGATCCAAGTCGACAGCCCTGTCGACTTGGCTGTCGACTTGGTCCAGCCGGGCTGTTTAGCCTGGTGCACCATTTAGAGATTGTGTTGAGCTTGGGGGCCAGATTCGGTTTTGAGGGCTGAGATTGAAACTAGGGTTTAATCCTAGGGTTGAAACTAGTCCTAATCTCTATAAATAAGACCCTAACCTACCCTAAATCATCATTAATCAATCCTACAACTAAACTATGGCAAAATCAATCCTCTCATGGCCTCCACTCTCTTCATACAATTCCTAAATAAATTTCTAAGTGATTTTCCATGCATACAAGTGTTTTCAAACTTGTATGAGCATCATTAGCTTGCATTCAAGTCAAGTTTCTATATTTGCATCATAAAGGAAGAGTTTTGATCATTTTAGCTCAAGGGTTTGCTTGCATTTTGGGTTTAATTGAATTCATAAGGGCTTTGTCATATTTTTGTGACTTCTTAAGCATTGTAAGCCCTATTTCTACTTTCATACTTAAACTCTAAAGTTAAATGTATGATATGCAAGTTTTCCATGATATGCAAGTTACTATGATGTATTATGCAAGTCTATTATGTTGTGTTATGCAAGTATGCCATGTTATGATATGCGAGTTTGCCATGCTATGTTATGCAAGTATGATATGCAAGTTTATTATGTTATGCAAGTATGATATGCAAGTCTATCATGTTATGTTATGCAAGTTGATATGCAAGTTTGTCATATGATATGCAAGTTATGTTATGCAAGTTTGGGTTGAACATCTTGTTCATGTTATCATGTTATGCAAGCTTATCTTGAGTATGTGAACATAAAGCTTCAAGCTTTATGCTAAAGGTTGCATTTTAGCAACATGTAAGTTATCATATCCCTTATGATAACTTGCATGTGAGGCTAAATGCGAACTTATGACCATTTCTACATGTCATTTAGTACCATGTATCACCAATATGCCAAGTTTGGTTTTATGCATGCTTTTGGGGCCTAAAAATGTAATATGCAAGTGTATGAACACATGAACATTTCATATGCCACCATGTCAAACTTGTGGCTTCAACACCTTTATGTCATGATTATGCCAAGTTCCCTCTTTCTATCCTTTATGCGCTATTGCGATATGTAAGCGATGGGATTGCGTTTGGGGTTGGGTAAACTTAAAAGACATAAAAACATAAGCTTGGGAATTTACCTATTAAGTTAGGTCTACCCATTGGGAATTTACCTATTAAGTTAGGTCTACCCAATTGCTTGAAAATTTGTAACATGTTTTGGAAACATGATGGACATGACACTTAGAAAAGATAAGTGTGACCAACTCGAGGTTGGGTTGAGTTTGTAGCGTAAACCTACCCGGAACCGACCGGCCTAACTAGTTGCTACAAACAATAGGACCCAATGTGAGAAGTTGGCCATGTTGTACCTTGGACCCGAGGTTAGACCAAGTTGTGGTGTAAAGCTACCCGGACCCGCCCGGCTTAACTAGTAACCGCAACAAAGTCTAATGTGAGAGGTTAAGGCGCATTAAATTAATTAATGCCTCGTGATTAGGGTTAAGTCATGGTCCACTTAATACTTAACCAATTTGGGCTCGGTAGATTAATCGGGGTTAAGTCGTGAACTCATCGTTACACTTAACCAAGTTAATCCATGATTAGCAAGAGGGTTAAACCGTACTTAACCCACAAGAAAAATCCTAGCAATGGGGGCCCACTCCAGCAGTAATCCCAAGTTAGTATCATCATGACCCTAGGGACTAGGCTAGGGTGGGGGCACGATTACTGGGCTGGAGGTAAGCGACCTAAAGCGACGGCAGAGGGTACGCCGGTGTAGTTCCGGGCGGACCATGGTCATGCACATAGTCCGAAGCCGGGGAAAGCATGCACGGGTACCAGTAGATCGAGACTGTGCACTCATGTTTATGGTGTCCAGGGGTTGCCACCCTAGGGCTTGATACACCCGACGGGAGACCCTGCACAGTCTGACTACAATTATGTTTGGGCCGTATTGACACCAACACGTGACGAGTTAGGCTTAGGGAGCCGATCGACTAGACTGTTTGGTTGGACCTTGTATTAGGGTCATTTCATGTTATTGGGCCAAAGCTTGGGCCAAGGGATCAATACTTGTTTATTCAAGTCATGTTAGTTTGCTAGTACACCTGTGGTGCAAAGCCTTAAACCTGATTATGCGATGACACCTTTATCTACCTTGTTAGTTAATCATCATGCTAGTATGTTGTTATCCTTATGTTCATCCCTGCTGCTCATGCCAGTTAACTTTATCAGTTTACATTGATTGTAGTAGGGCTTACTCAGTCTTTTTGACTGACCTGTTTTCTTTCGCCTCTTTTCTTCCGTTCCCCCCCCCCCCCAGGTTCTCAGGGAGGGATTACTGGAGCTTAGCTTAGATTTCGGATTGCTCGCTTGTGGGATTTCAGCTCATGTACGGTTTCGACATGAAGCTAGCTATGGTTATCACTTATTTGGGGATAGCACTTATGTATTTCAGTTTTTCAGTTGATGTTGTTTTTATCTAGACTTGTTTATTTGAAAAGCTATGTTGTACCAGACTTGTTTTGAAATGTTTTGAAATCTTCCGCTGTTTTATCTATGTTATTTACTCTGTTTATATATGTTCTTGTTCTGCCTTGATATATCATTATGCATGTTTACCTGATTCAAACGCCCCTCCAAAGTCAGAGTGCTTGCAAGAGCCACCCTGGCGGAGGTGGGGTGTTACAAGATGTGAATAAACTATCATCTCCAGACCCGTGTGGGGTTTTCAAACATCAACATATAATTGGGCGATGTGTAAAATTATCGTCTCAATACCCATGTGAGGTTTACATCATAGTCCATGTGAATTTATTTATTATTTATAAATATTTATAATCACATTTTAATAATGATATAATTAAACTGTAAACAATCATCAACCACCTAATAGACATTATAGTCACAGGCAAACAATATATATGTAGTTATGGAAATAAATAACTGTATATAATTTTGAGTGAGAGAATTCTCACTTTGGTTTCCACTCCATCAATATTTATTGGATGATTTTATTTTCAAACTAAATTAAACACGCATTTAATTTAACTGAAAATCCAATTTTCTTTGTTTCCATTCTGGTCAGTCCCATGTTGTAGAGTTCGTTGTTGCTAATCCAATGCAACTTGTTTCACTAAATTCCTATATCACATGAAAGAGTTACACAATTTTAAACATTAATTACATTTACATGATAATTAATTAATCAATTTTCAATTAATTTCCCCTAATTACCCACTTCTTCCAGGCGACGTCGAAATGAACTGAACCCATCCTCGTACCAAAACTTCCACCGCCGCACCACCTAGGGGCTGCCGGACCCAATCAGCTACTGCCACTTGAAAGCCGCCACTCCCTTCCACCTACACCCGCCGCCTCATCAGACCCACACCCACTGTTTGCCTAGAAATCCGCCGCGAACTGGTGCACTATGAGGCCACGAATCGAGAGAAATACTCCATTATAACATATCAAACCCGCACCAATTTGAAGATCATTCGAATCTCTTTGATTTTCGTATAGAAATCCTGGGCTAATTCGAATTGTATGGGAGGAATCAAGGGATTTAGTTTCGTGCTTTTAGGGCCACTGAAAAATTAGGGCCGGTAGTATTGAATGGAAGAGAATTAGTTTTTTTTTTGGTTATTTATATAATTTAATTATATTATATTTAATTCTTTAAATCTCAAAATACATGTTTAACGACATGAACTCCAATTCAAACCACTGATTGTCGTCCTCAACCAAATACCCCCATTCCGAACACAATGGAACATGTTTCGTATGCCAATTTGACTGTTTCGATCAGTTTTCGTCAAAATTAAAATATGAATCAATATTAAATTCCAACGTACATTTTAATTTACGGGGGCCACATACCGACTCCAAAAATTACGGATATTGAATCTAGCTATGTTTTGACTATACGCTCCAAACAAAATTAGTTTCGTCGAATTTGGAGACCATTTGAAAAGTGGCCTTTTTCTAGTCGATTAAATTTAAACTGAAATTCAAAAAGCGTTTAAATTTACTACACGTACATATTAATTCCAAAAATTACGAAATTTGAATCCTGACTATAGTTTGAACATTCTAGAGCTAACAAAAGTGGTTTCATCGAAAATGGAGGTCGTTTGCAAAATGGCTATTTTAAGGGCTATATATAATATTAAAAATATATATAAATTCTATGGCGACTATTCTGAATTTTAAAATGGACATAACTTACTATTTACAAAGTGAAATCTCAATTTCTTACATTCGTTAGAAAATTGCAGTTCAAAATATACCAATGTTTCTTGTTTTACTGAAATCCAATTTGTTTTGAATTCTGTATATTCAATTGAAGTTTAAAATCGAATTTTCACTACCGCGCACGTTCTAACTTTATTTAGAATAAATTGTAAATCGTTAATTCTCAAAATAAATCATTTTAAATTCTTAAAATCCATTAAAATAGCTAAAATCAAAATTTTGAATTGGTTCAGAAATTCTGGGTTGTTACATCATTGGCCTCTTCAATTGCCAAAGTTTTCTGATCCCATTCTAGAGTGAATGTACTCAATATTTTTCTGAGTTGATCTGCTTCAGAGTGGTTTTTTCCAAATGCTATTAATGAATGCACTATCTCTTGAAATCTGTAATACATATCAGAAATAAACCCATTCTCGTTCATTTTGAATAACTCAAACTGATTAACTCACATTGCTATTTTATTTTGTTTAACTTTACTAGTTCCTTCATGAGTAACTTGTAAAGTTCTCCAGATTTCATAACCAGTTTTACATACTGACACTCTATTAAACTCATTCCTATCTAATGAATGAAATAACATATTCATGGCTTTAGGATTGCTTTGTGCAGCAGTCTTTTGTTCATTTGTTCATTGTGCAAAAGCAGTTGTGGGTTCAACAAATTCATTTATCTTGAACTCTTGAAATCTTGAATAATCATGAGTCCCGAATCATCTTTGAATTCTGAATCTCTAACATCTTTAAACTGTACAGTCTTCAGTAATAATTCCTGTATATAAATCCTGCATATATGTATATTTATGTATATTCTAAACAAAAGTGTTAGTATATATTTTATAATCAATTAATATTGAAATAAGGTTTTTGTCATCAGAACTCCATTCTCCAACAATAACATCATATGATGATAACATATGAAATAATTTCTAATTTAAAACATTAAATGACTGAATTATAAATATCGACAAACAACAATTAAAAATGCTAATAATCATCCTAGCATCCAAACATCCAATTTGTATTATTAATGATAATTTTAGTTATATGAATTATTCCACTTAATAGAATTCCAGAGAGCATGAGAGTTAACTCACCATTTTATTTATGATTGACGATTGTTGCGTTATTTCATATAATTTTAAACAAATGTTTCAAATTACACAAAATTCCAGTTGCACCCGATTCCATCCGAACCAGCTCGATAGTGTAGCCTTCGTTTCTGCGATTCCAAAGAATCCAATTTTGTCTAATTCTAATAACAAAAGAACGAGATATATAATATACAATTTTTAATTTATTTAAATGTTATTCGAACTATTTATTTACCTAAATGAAGTACATTTCTTTTAGAAATTGTGGGACGGTTGTTAGACATTTGTCAATTGCAAAACTCTGTTTGATCTTCTTTACAAAATATGATATTTATTTTAAGGTTCGTGTACATTTATTCATATGGAATGGCCAATGTTTTATATTATTCTCATATTCCGATAGTATCCCATACCTTATCATTTCTCCTTCATTCTTTTGTGTATTTTTTTATAAAGGGCCAAAGTCCACGCACACATCCATAGTTCATAGCCGGCTCATCCCATAGTATTCTTCTTCTCGTTCAAAAACAACATGTTTCCTAAAGCTTTCTTTATGCACATTATTTTACCCCTGTGCGAGCTCCACCCCCTCCAACACCGATTTCTTCCTGAGCTTGCTCCTCCACACCATCCATTCACATTCAAGTCAGGCGGTGCCGACCCCTGGTTCTGACCATCTTTGCTTAACCCATGTCCCACCCAAAACACAACAGCAGCTAACACCATTTTAAACTCGTCGTTCACCTACCTCCGGCAACTCAGATCTTAAAAGAAAAACACGAACGCACCCTTCCAGTTTAACTTCACCACGACTCACCGTCTGCCGCCGCCGCCTATCCTTCACCCCTAAACAACACCTAGTCTACGCGCTAGTGTACCAATAACAAATGCCACATTCTACTCCAAACTGCACCTCTAGTAGACAAGTTGCCAAACAATGCACTGCCTTTTTTTTGAAAATGGGTATTCTCTTTATTAAGGCATATTCGACCGTATTTGAAGTTAACAACCCGCAAAACATACGCATTAAAACTTGACAACACATACAAAATAATCATTATTTCAACTATTACTTTCCTCCCAAAAACTCAAAAGAAACTCCAGAAATTCCTTTAATAGAAGATGGTGGCTTCTTCGAGCTCAATGAATTCTTCATGGCGGCCTTAGGTTTTCAACTTCAGTGTGTGGTGCCCGCTCATCCCTTGAATCCCTTTCTCCTCCAACAGCAGATCGTCCTCTAAGTCGCAACATGATTTTTTTGCCACTCACGTTAATAATCAAATCAACTTCAATTTCTATGAGTTTAATTAATTCATCAATTGAACTTTGTTTGTTGTGTAAAACCCTTCGATTTATCTCTTTCCATAACCACCAAATTGCAATTACGAAGCTAATGCCATAATGTTTAATTTTTATGTCTACACTCATCTAATCACTGGCTAGGTAATTGATGCAGTGTCTCAAATCATACGGTTGTAAATTTGCATGCGTGTTGTATAGTTATAGCTTCTGTTGATGACTTCACTTGTGAAATTACGCTAAAAAAATATGTGTTCATAAGATTTTGTTGCTTGGTTGTCACAAAAACTAAACCCATTTGTGTTAATGTTGCCCCAATTATATAATCTATCTTTTGTGGGTAGCCTGTTAAGAAAAGCCTAATACACTGTCATGGATAATTTAGAGGGAAATATTTTATCCCAAACAAACTTATGCCAATTAACAGTTCGTTTCTTTTGTCTGCACATCTACTAAGAAGATTTGATTGAAAATTCATTGCTTAGTGTTCATTTCCATTTATCAAACTCTATATCAATGAATAATGGCATGTATTCAATCTCTCTTTGTTGTTCATCATTGCATGGTATCTTGTTACACCTCCAAGCTCCATTTTGAATAATATGATTAACTCTAAGATTAGGGTTGCCAAACGCAGAATAAGTGTCCCATCCCATATGTTCAATTAAAGATTTTCCTTTTAGCCATGATCTTTCCAAAGATCAGTATCATTTCTAGTAGCAAACTCCCTCTCACAACACATTTCCTATTTTTGTCTCATTTTCATAATTGCTTTCCATGTAGTCGAGGAATTGTTATCAGTTGTCATTGTCCAGAAATTGTCTTTAATATATCTTTTTCTCATCCATCTCACCCATAAACCATTGTCTAAGATAATTTTCCAGGCTTGCTTGATAGTGAAAGCGTCTCTCATGTCTCTAATACTTCTTAAACCGACTCCTCCTTTAGCTTTTGGTTTGCATAAGATTTCATATTTGATTTTATGTAATTTTCCTCCCCAAATAAAATCCGCACATACACTTTCAATTTTTTCTATCGAGGCTTCCGGGATTTTATAAGTTCAAATCCAAAAATTGACTTTAGATTGAATGACAGTATGCACAAGTTCAATACCCGAAAAGATAGAAGCATAGAATTCCAACCTTGCATCTTTTTCTCTTATTTTTGTCAGCAATTCAGCACATTCTCTATAAGTAATTTTGTTTGATGAAAGCGGGACTCCAAGATATTTGATAGGTAATTCCCCATCTTTCACTTTAAGTATCTCTAAAATTTGGATTTTCCTCACACAAAACTTGTTTAAATAGCACTTATTTTTTTGCTCATTCATTTTCAGCCCCACAAAATTAGCTAATTTGTCAAAAATTTCCATAATCATATGGGCAGCATTATCATTTGATTTCACACAAATGATCAAATCATCAGCATATAACAAATGATTAATGCAAGATTGAAAATTATGCACAGGTAGGATACTTTTGTCAAATACAGCTAGTTTCACTTGAAGAGAAAAATATTCCATTGCAATAGCAAACAAATATGGGGAGAGCGGATCACCTTGTCTAATGCCACAATTTCTCGTAATGAACCCCTTTGCAACTCCATTTGTCAAAATAGAGAAGGTAGGAGTGGTAATACATTCTGAAATAAGTCTAACCATTTTCTCTGGAAACCCCATTGCCTTAAGCATATGAAAAATAAACCCTCGATTAATTTATCATATGTTTTGTGGAGTTCAACTTTTTAACAAATTTTGTCTACACCTTTCTTATTAATTCATGTGTCAACAGAAAATTCTCTGAAATGTGCCTACCTTTAATGAAAGCACTCTGGCACTCTGCAATCATGTCTTGTAACACTTTTTTCATTCTGTTGCAAATCACCTTTCTCAAAATTTTATATATGACATTACAACATGCAATCGGTCTGTAGTCAACAATCGTGGTAGGTTTTTCTTTCTTAGGAATGAGACATAAAAATGTGTGATTTATTTCTTTGAAATTTTTACCCGTTTGATAAGCTTCCTGGATTGCTAACACCAACTTTGCTTTCAGGTCCAGCTAGTGATTCTTGTAATAACTGGATCCGATCCCATCTGGACTTGGGGCGGAGCCGATATGGATGGATTGAACATCCTTGTAGACTTCAGCTTCAGCTTCAGTGAGGCAGCGCCTCATCAACCTCCTTCCATGACAGTTTAGAACTCTTATGGGATTAATTTTGGGAAAGTTGAGCTCCACTACACCATTGTATAATTCAGTGAAATAATTCATAGCTTCAGCTTCAAATTGTTCAATGTCCACTAATCCTTTTCTATCCTGGTCAAAAATTTAAGAGTTAATGTTAGTGTTACGTCTGACAAACATTTTAGTGAAAAAGAATTGTGTGCATTCATCTCCTTCTAAAAGCCACTTTTATTTAGCTTTTTGGTTTAACTCCACAACCTTGACCTTAGGTGCAGCTCTAAGTTCATTCTAGCATCTATGATATTGACTCCAAGTGTCTGCAGATTCATCTCCATTGTCAATTTGTTGTAAAAGAATTGCAGCCAATTCTTCTAACTTTATAATACCATCTCCATCTTTCTCCCTTGTTCTGTTCTATTCTTTTAGCCTCCTTTTAATTTAGTTGAAAAATTGGACAAAGTTATACATGTACTCCCCTGAATATTGATCCAGATCCTTAAAATCCATAATACCATTGTAGGCATCAATCAAATGCAAATGGTTGGCATATCCTAAGGGTTTTCCTTTTGCATTATTGTTTCTCGACACCAGATTTATATGCAGTGGGCAATGGTCACTTGTACATGAAGGAAGCATAGTGATTTTCATATCTGCAAATTTATTTATAAATCGGCATTAGTCAAAACTCTATCTAATTTGCACACTATTTTCCATGTAAAATGTAGACCGCAATGGACTGGCTCCACCAATCTAGAAGCCACCACACAGTTATTAAATTTAGATAACTGGGATACTCTTACGGTAATGCCTTCTTTTGTCTTCTGCATGTAAAATTGCATTAAAGTCACTCATTACCATCCAAGGAGCATTACAAATATTAGCTAGATTTCTTATTTTATTCCACAATGCAACTCTTTGATTATAGTTATTACTCACATACACAATAGAAATCTTCATAGCAAGTCCCCCTGTGTTGGTGATATTAACAGTTATTTGTTGCTCATCTTTTTCTACCAAATCACGCTTCCATACACTAGAATGCCAAACAAGAAGAATTTTGCCCTTGTCAGAGTGCTCATTATTGTTAATGTGAGACCATTCACTTCCCAAAGATTAAATAAGAAATTGTAAATTATCTTCATTTGATTTATTTTCTAAAATACCCATAAATGAAGGAGAGTAATTCCTTCTAAGGTTATAGAGGTCTGACAAGCGGGTATTATTGTTTAGACCCCTAACATTCTAGCTGATTAAGAACATTTGGATTTGAGGGAGCGACTCCTCAAATTTCTAGGAGATACATCACGCACATCTATGTTCTTTGCTTTTTCTTCTTGTTTATTAAATTTCTTGTTGTATTAAGGGTTTGCTTTTGTTAAACTTTTATTACTTCTATTCTTTTCCTCTGTTGTATCATCATCTAGGTTATCCAGTTCAATATTCATCTTGTTAACATCATCCATTGTTTCAGGAAGCTGTTCAGGAACCTTAAATTGTGAATTTTTCGGAGATTGGGGAATTACCACCACTTGTGTATCAGATGCGTACATTTGTGCATCCACCAGCTTCGACTTCTCATCTTGCTCCACTGAATGATCCTCCACCTGAGATGTATTGACTTCATCTTCAACAATTGTATAGCTAATGGATGTTAGGTTGCCTATAGGCTTGGCTGCAGCATTTTTGTCACTGATGTTTTCAGTGTTTTTGTCCAGCTGCATAGTTTGAATGGTTTCATTAGTTGAACTAAGCACTTTACCTCTCTATATTTGTCTAACTATCTTGACAATAGTCTCACTTTGTAAATTAGTATGTCCAAAACACTTGCAGTGTTGACAAATTAGTGGAATGTACTCGAATTCCGCCTCCTGTATATATACGTTTCGATGCTTTTCTGTTGCTCTTATTTGCTTCTTTAGTTCATTACTCACATGCAAATACACCAACACTCTAGTGTAATTCAGCCTTTTAACATTTTTTGTTGATTCGTCCATAGCCAGAGGTACCCCAATTAAACTTGCCAATTTTCTTATTCCTCTCGCATTCCACAAAGAGAGAGATCAAGATTAATTAGCTTTATCTGCACTGGATGTAATTTTAGCATATCTCTTTCCATTCTTAGATTCGATTCCCATCTTTTAGTGAGAATTAATTTGCTATCCATGAACCATGGACCACCGTTGAGGACTTTACTACAATCTTCTTCTCTTTCAAGTTTAATCAAATAAAATCCATTTTCTCTCGCAAACACATCCCACGAACCCGAAGGTTTCCATTCACATCTGATGTAGGCGTTCAAGTGAACATAGTATGGTCGTCTGCCAAATAAGTAAATATAAATTGAATTTTTCCGCATGTCCTTTGCTGCATCAAAAACAAGGTCGTCCAGATCCACAAAATCTCCTTCATCATCCTTCAATATTTCAAAATTTTCCACTCCCCTTTTAATAATAGTATTTCCTACTGTTGTAGAAGCCCCAGTGTACCAGATTTGAATTGCATAACATTTGTTTTAATCACATGTTTTTCTATTCCAATAGGGTTTCGATTCGTTCTTTGATTGTTCGATGCAATAACATTTGCATAAGATCTTCATCTCATTCTAACTTCCTGCCATCCCTCTCCTTCCTCGTGATTTTCTTTTTCGCTGCTAGAATTGTTGATGCTGTCGCCATTAGGGTTTGCAGACGCCATTTGCTATATTTCTTCTGCCCTATTTTCTTCTTGTATATGTATATATGTGTGTGTGTGTGTGTATATATATATATATATCGAGTGCCTTAGATGTTGGATGGGAAAAAAATAGAATGAAGCTCTGTGTTTTCTTTTGAAAGGAAAAAGGTGGGGAATATCAGTTTTGAAGGGGAGAAGAAGTCTTGTTTCTTGTTTTCTAGTAGGAATAAAAATGAAGAAGGTAGTGATAGTTTGTTTTGAATGAAAATAAAATGAAGATTCTGTGCTTTTATAGGGGTAAGAACGCATATGGTAAAAAAAGGAGGAAATGCATGTGAGGGAAGAAAGTTTGTTTTAGATTTCACAAGGGACTGCGAATGGCACATGGTAGCGACTTATATATTTTCTTCTATTTCAGAATGAATATGGTATATATGATTAGAAAAATTGGAAGTAATTGGTATAAATATTTTGTCTTAGGAGACCAATAATATTTTTTCTGAAAGCAACAAACGTTATTTAACTGAAAAGACTAATGATATTTATAGTGTGTAACACTCACCGTTTATAATTCGCACGAATGCACACAAGCTCCGATTGAAACGAAATTCAAAAATGTACAATAATATAATATTTCAGACACGATGGAACTGATTTCATCGAATTCCAAATCATTTGTGAAAATACCATTTTAATTTCAAACGGTTAAACCATATGCGTTTATACTACGCACGGTCATAAAATAAATTTAATTTCCATGAAATTGGAAATCTCATAATAAATTATCATTACGGGTTTAGTAAAATTATTTTTGTTGAAAACCAAGACCATTTGGAAAATTACTATACTTAAGTTATACATTGAATCGATAATATATATATATATTGAATTCGACATAACCAAATTTATTAATAATTGTAACACCCTGAATTCTATGTATATTAAAATAACAAATTAAAGAACGCTTAATTTTTAAAAGAAGAATTATGGGAAACGGGTTACGCCATTGCGTTCGTCTCAGAATTCTTCTTGAGATAGAGTCCGAGTTTATGTGAATCGGACTCTGTATAAAGAAGTTATGGAGTTCAGAAGATTTCAAATTTAATCAGAAATTAAATATAATAATAAATAAAAATCAAAACCCAGTTCAAAAATCAAAATATCGACAGAACGGGCTAAGCGGGAAATTTCCAGCTCAGGGTGTTGACTCTCCCTCAGGGGGAGTCGACATAGGTGTCGACCCCCCTGTAGGGAGTCGACCCCTTTTCAGATTTACTTCCTGTGACGAATTTTGACAGTCTTGAGCTGATGTGGCCATCTCTGATTGGCCAATGACTAATTTCTAAGGTATTATGGCATATGTGTCATGCTACGATTGGCTGGCTGGCACATCTCTTTGGTTTGATGGCTCTGATTTCTCCTAGACTAATCTAAAGGCTAGAATTAAACCTAGACTTCTATATAAGCACCTCAACCCTAGACCACACAATGAAGCCGTCATGCTATCCATGCCTAAGTTAGACTAGCCTCCATCTTCTCCAAATTAGAAATCAAATTAGAAAGCTCCAAACAAAATCAAAACTGGAGAATCAAACATCTAAACCAAAGGATAGCTTTTCAAATTCAGAAATCAGATCCCAGAAATCAAGAGCCGTCCTTTTTCTGTAAGTATAGTTATTGTTTAGATGTGGACACCTAATAAGAAATCATGACTGTAATAACTGGATCTAGAATTATGCCTAATTCTATTAGTGCCTATTCTTTTGTCAAAATTCTGAATTGCTTATTCCTATTGGACTATTGTGACTGACATAGTAAAGCCTGTCATGCCTATTAAACAATTGTGACTGACATAGTAAAACCTATCATGCCTCTTGGACTATTGTGACTGACATAGTAAAGCCTATCATGCCTATTAAGTTG
Source organism: Allium sativum (assembly GCA_030737875.1). Taxonomy (NCBI): domain Eukaryota; kingdom Viridiplantae; phylum Streptophyta; class Magnoliopsida; order Asparagales; family Amaryllidaceae; genus Allium; species Allium sativum. The sequence continues at coordinate 422,481,435 of CM060924.1, forward strand.
TTGTGACTGACATAGTAAAACCTATCATGCCTCGTGGACTGTTGTGACTGACATAGTAAATCCCATCATGCTTATCAGACTATTGGGACTGATACCATTGAACCTATCATGTTGTGTTAAATTTGTGGTTCTTTTATGTATGTAAATTACATGATAAGTTATGTTCATACATGCTTACATGTTTAGATCCAAGCTAGTACCGATATTTAAGATCTATATAAGTTCATGCTTATACAATTAGATCTATGTTAGTTCGCATGTTAATTGGATCTAATTTAAATGCAAGATAACGTTTATATGCTTAATTAAGTCTATGTCGTTCTATCCCAAATTTATACTACGCATGTTGATCTATATTGTTTATGCCTGTTGGAATGTTACATGTCCCTTTCTTATCCCTTTTGTTCATAAGTTAGGCTTATTTGCGAGCCTAACATTCTATGTGAATTATGCGAACGAATAACGGCGGAGACGTTGGGGAAAAATAGTTAACTACATGCTATTGGCATAGATTGGCTCATAATCATGTAAATGATTAGTAGCATGAAATGGTAGAATTTGTATACCTAGAATTATGGACATAATCTAGAGGGTAAATGGGGCATGACTTGAATTGACAACACTTGTGGATAATTTACATATGAACATAAATTGTAAATATGTAAATTAATTAAAAGATGAATATGCCTAACCCAAGGTTTGATTGAGTTACGGTGTAAGACTGCGTGGAACTGCCCGGCACATCCAGCAACTGTAACAATATAGATCTAATGTGAGAGGTTAGCGTATTAAGCCCAAAAACCCGAGGTTAGATTGAGTTGCGGTGTAATACTGCCCGGAACCGCCCGGCACATCCAACGACCGCAACAATATAGATCTAATATGAGAGGTTGGTGCTTTAATGAATGAATTAAAGCTAAGAAACAGACGAGTTAAGAATGGTAGGGTTAAGTAACACAAGAGGACAACACTTAACCAATGTAACATGACAAGTGGTAGGGTTAAGTAACACAAGAGGACAACACTTAACCAATGTAACATGACAAGTGTTAGGGTTAAGTAACACAAGAGGACAACACCTAACCAATGTAACATGACAAGTGGTAGGGTTAAGTAACACAAGAGGACAACACTTAACCAACGTAACATGACAAGTGGTAGGGTTAAGTAACACAAGAGGACAACACTTAACCAACGTAACATGACAAGTAGTAGAGTTGAGTAAAACAAGAGGGCAACTCTTAACCAATGTAACATGATAAGTGGTAGGGTTAAGTTAACACTTAACCAATGAACATGTGAGGTTAAGTTAATGGGAAACACTTAACCAATATAACATGATGAACGAATGGGGCAAGCTAAGGGGAAACACTAAACCAATATAATATGATGAATGAACAGGGATAAGTTAATAGAAAACACTTAACCAATTACAACATGATGAGTGAGAAGGGTTAATTTAATAAGAAACACTTAACCAACAAACATGACGTGTGGATGGATTAAGTTAACTTGAATGGATGGATAACACTTAGCCAACTTGGGGGTATACGAATAGACCCTAGGAAACCCTAGTGATGGGGACCCATTTCAGCAGTAACCCACATAGATGTATCACAGTACCCTGAACTAGGCAGGGTGGGGCACGATTACTGGGCTGATTATAAGTGGTCAGAATAGAGGCAAGGTGTGCAGCAGTGAAGTTCCGACGGAGTATAGGCGTGCATGTGCTCCGGAGTGGAAAAGCAGGCACTGGTCATCAGTAGTATACACTGTGCATCTAGAATTTGTGTCGGGTTGCTATCATAGGGATTAATACACCTTATGGAGGGGCCAACACAGGGTATCAACATGCAAGAGAGGGCCGATTGGCACAGACACAAGGAAAAATTAATATAAGTAAGGAGCCGATCAATAGGGTAGTAAGGGTACATTTGACATCTTCATGGCAATTAGGCTGTTTGAGGTAAGATCCTCATACTAGATGTACATCTGATTGCTACCACAATTGCGGGGTTGGGATCACCTTATTTTATAACATAGGATACTAGTTGGGACACTAGCAGGGGATACAAATCCTTTTTCAGGATACTAGTTGGGACACTAGTAGGGAATACAAATCGTTCATTAAAAGACACTAGTTAGGATGCTAGTTTTGTGGTGCAGAGAAAATGGGAAATCAGAGAAAGAACCGAAGCACATTCATTGTATCTTACCTTATCATATCTAACGATCATCATTTGTTGTCTTGCTATGCTTATCATCATGGTTATGTCTGGTATTCAGTTTATTCATATCATGATCCTTTTACCTGTTTACATGCTAAATAATCACTAGACTTACCAGACTTATGTCTGACCCGTTTTCTTTCGCCTTCTTTTCTTCCACTCCCCCCTCCCCCAGGTTCACAGGGAGGGAACATTACCACTTAGCTCAGTTTTCTTTCCAAGCTCGAAGATAGTCGATGTATTGCTTTGGACTCTCTTTTCCACTGCTATGGCTGGCTCATGCTTTATTAGGGAATATCATTGTTGTTTTATGCTTCTTTATTTTATGAAACAAGACAGATGCTTTGTTTTAATGGGTAAGGGTGTTTTGGTGTTGGAAAAAAAAATCTTTGTACAAGCTGTTTTACCAAGTTGTTGTTCTATCAATGAAGTAAAGTTTTATATGTTTTCCGCTGTTTAAAATTTTGTCTGTTTTGTAATATATCTGTTATATACACTTATGACGCTCCACTGAAGTTAATGCATTCCCTTTGTGAGTGACATTAAGGGAGTTGGGGTGTTACACATGGTACCAGAGCTGAAGGTTACCAGAACTGATAAAGGATTTTGAAACCCGTTTTCAAAAGCATTTTTATAAAGAAGTATTTTAAAAACATGTTTTTAAGAAGCGTTTTTCAAGAGAAAAGTATTGATTTTAAAAGACATATTCCCCAAATCCATATGCACTACCTTTCGATTATCTATTTGAATCTCTTCTTCCTTTCTTTTCGCCATAGTTTCGTATGGCACATCTCGAGGGTGAAGTAGTGCCCAACCTCCATCTGTGGCCGCAGTAATTTCACCTGCAGCTAATCTTCTTTCAAGCTTTGTAGGTTACCGTGTGATGGAGGTAGTTTCAAGAAACTTGTCAACAAGCTACACAAGGATAGTAAGGATAAGAATAAGGGAGTTTGGGCTAAGGAGCACAAGCCCAAGGATAAGAAGCTTGTTGATATAACTTAATCCTCGTAGAAGGAGAAAGGTGAAAAGAAAGAGGCCAAAGTGGAAGAATCACAAAAAAGGATTGGAATATAATAAGGGTGGAAGAAATAATAGATTCCGCAACAAGAGGAAGTATCATTTCCGTGGTATAGCGGGTTATTTAATTATAGGAAGAAGAAGGCAGATTGTTGTTTTCAGTATGGTAAAGCAGGGCATCTTATCAAGGATTACTGAAGGACAAGGACAAGGGCAAAGGACATAATCTTCTAGCGGGCAATTGCATGCTCTCACTACTAGTGTACCTAAGAGAGGTAGGAACGTTTCCGTTGAAAGTTTAGTTTTTCTTTTCAATCATCCCGTTCGAACTTTATTTGATTCTGGCACTTCACATTCTTTCCTATCTGCTTCCATAGTTGAGTCTCTGCACCTTAGTACTTGTATAGTAGAAGATCCCATTATTGTCTCAAATCCAATTGGTGCTTCGGCTCATTTATCTATGATTTGTTTGGATTTGGGAATATCTATACTAATCTTTGATTTTAGATGTAATGCTCACGTTTTTGGTTTCATGGGCTATGGGTTAATTCTAGGGATGGATTAGTTATCCAGTCATGGTGCCATTCTCAATTTTGGAAGGAGGGTAGATAGACTTTTGACTCGCCTCGGTAATACCCTCGAAAATCTCGTGATGCATCTGTTGATAATTTGTGATCCGTTAGACTAGTCCATGAGTACACAGATGTTTTTTTAGGTTAGGGGTTTGCCCCCTAAAACGCGAGATAGACTTCCGCATATATCTAGTTGACAATGCAAAGCCGGTTGCATTACCTGTACGATACATGACTCCAAGGAAAAGGAAGGGCTCAGTAAACAAGTAAAAGAGTTACTTGAGGAAGGGTTCATAAGGCGAAGTATTTCTGAATGGGGTGCTCCAGTTGTTTTCGCTACAAAGGCTGGTGGTTCACTTTGCTTCTGCATAGATGATATTTTGGTTTTCTCTAAGAGTGGGGAAGAACATGCTTTGCATTTAAGAGAAGTCATGGATACACTTCGAGCACATCAACCTAAGGCGAAGTTGTCCAAAATGTCATTTTTGGAGAGAAGAAGTAAGGTTTCTAGGACATGTGGCATCCAAAGAAGGGATAGCAGTAGATCCCGCAAAAGTAGTTGTGATGCAAGACTGAAAGGTCCCAAGGAATGCAACAAGAGTAAGAAGCTTTCTTGGACTAGCGGGTTAATATAGGAAGTTTATTAAGAACTTTGCGAAGGTATTAGCCCCACTTAATGGATTAACGATGTAACAGCCCGCACCTCCGTTAACGCAAGATATTGTCCCCAACTTAGCCACCGTATAGGTGTGGGGTTTTGTTCCTCAAAAGGCCTTGGCTAAGTTTCGAGATTCGCCAACACATGGCATTGTCACATAGGCTGAGCCAACCTCCGTACTAACACCGATATTGTCCCTACTTTGCCACCTCTCAGGTGTAGGGTTTTCCATCACTATGCCTCGGCGTTAGTAAGAGATGGGCTCTACGATATAAGTACCCACTTCACACAGGCTTCCACGATGTGGGACTTAGGGGTGTTACATTCTCCCCTCCTACAGAGCCCAACGTCCCTGTTGGCTCACAAACACCTCACCCAGGCGCTGTGACCCACACAAGAGCCACAATTCCGGCTGGGTATTGGCTCTGATACCACTGTAACAACCCGCACCTTCGTTAACGCAAGATATTGTCCCCAACTTAGCCACTGTTAGGTGTGGGGTTTTGTTCCTCAAAAGGCCTCGACTAAATTTCGAGATTTGCCAACACATGGCGTTGCCACATAGGCTGAGCCAACCTCGCTACTAACACCGATATTGTCCCTACTTTGCCACCTCTCAGGTGTAGGATTTTCCATCACTAGGCCTCGGCGTTAATAAGAGATGGTCTCTACGATATAAGTACCCACTTCACACAGGCTTCCACGATGTGGGACTTAGGAGTGTTACAAACGAAGAAGAGTCTAACCTTTTCTCAGGATATTGATTGTGATGTCACTTTCCAATGATCGAAGAGGGCTCTTACAACGGCCCCAATTTTTACTTTTACCTTATAGTAGTAAAAGGTTTACGGTATACACGGATGCATGCGGCACGGGACTAGGTGCCATTTTGATGTAAGAAGGAAGGGTAAGGTCGTAGCGGATGTCTTAAAAAGAAAAAGGTTGACTTCAAGCCTCTTTATGTGAAAAGGAAAAGATCAGAATACACATCAACCTTTGATTTTAAAACCTTCGGTTAAGTTATTAGTTGGCATCGCTAGAAGTAAGACCTACGTTTTGGAGCAAATAGGGACTTCAAAAAGAAAAGACTCTCAGATAGTTGACGCAATGGATAAGTCAAGACAGTCAGAGCACAATGGGGTGAAGCTCAAGAAGATGTGACTTAGAAGACTAGATACGCGCATCATACCCTTTTTTAGGGTATATCCTTGATCTCTCTTTTTCTGTAAAGTTTATTTGCATGCTAGTCTTTATCTTTTAAATATATCCTCTCGGTCCTATCCTCGATCCTTGGGTAGAAGCCAATGGATGTAAACATGTGTTTGAGACAAGTTATGTTTGGTGGATGCAAGCAAATGTAAGTGTTTGCTAGTGGTTGCTCATGGATGCATATATACACACATTAAGCACTAGATCGGCTCAGTCACTTTCATACTGCATATGCATATATGTATTTATATGTGGATTGAAATTTGATGTGTTATCATGTGGACGTTGCATTTGTATGAATGATTGTGCTCTCATGTAGAAGTGATAAAATACGATTAGGAATAACTCCATGCATGTTGGACTCATGACACTAACATAATTCGCATTAAGGAGGTCAATTGAATCAGTGGACCGCCTGATCTTTTGCAATATTATTGGGACATGTACACACACCCTTACTTATGTTCATATAGCATTAGAAATCTTTTAAGGACATTGGATGCTTATGGATGATGGATGGGTAGATGGATGATGGATGGTAGGACACATTCTTCTTAAGTTGGAGATTTCGGGGACGAAATCCTTTAAGGAGGGGAGAATGTAACACCTTGAAATTTCTGTGTATATTAAAATAACAAATTAAAGAACACTTAATTTTCAAAAAAAGAATTAGGGGAAATAGGTTACGTCATTGCATTCGTCTCAGAATTCTGCTTGAGATAGAGTCCGAATTTGCGTGAATCGAACTCCGTATGAAGAAGTTATGGAGTTCAGAAGATTTCAAGTTTAATTAGAAATTAAATATAATAATAAATAAAAATCAAAAACCATCTCAAAATTCAAAATATTGATAGAACGGGCTGAGCGGGAAATTTCCCGCTCAGGGTGTCGACCCCTCCCCCGGGGGGAATCAACATAGGTGTCGACCCCCCTGTAGGGAGTCGACCCCTTTTCGGATTTACTTCCTGTGACGAATTTTGACAGTCCTGAGCTGATGTGGCCATCTCTGATTGGACAATGACTAATTTCTGAGGTACTAGGGCATATATGTCATGCTACGATTGGCTGGATGGCTCATCTCTTTGGTTTAACGGCTTGATTTCTCTTAGACTAATCTAAATGCTAGAATCAAACCTAGACTTCTATAAAAGCACCCCAAGCCTCAACCCTATACCACACAATGAAGTCGTCATGCTGTCCATGCCTAAGTTATCCTAGCCTCCATTTTCTCCAAATTAGAAATTAAATTAGAAAGCTCCAAACAAAATCAAAACTAGAGAATCAAACGTCACACCAAAGGATAACTTTTCAAATTCAGAAATCAGATCCCAGAAATCAAGATCCGTCCTTTTTCAATAAGTACAGTTATTGTTTAGATGTGAGCACCTAATAAGAAATCATGACTATAATAGCTGGATCTAGAACTATGCCTAATTCTATTAGTGCCTATTCTTTTGTCAAAAATCTGAATTGCTTATTCCTATTGGACTGTTATGACTGACATAGTAAAACCTATCATGCCTATTAAACTGTTGTGACTGACATAGTAAAACCTACCATGCCTCTTGGAGTATTGTGACTGACATATAAAGCCTATCATGCCTATTAAATTGTTGTGACTGACATAGTAAAACCTATCATGCCTCTTGGACTGTTGTGACTGGCATAGTAAAACCTATCATGCCTATGAGACTATTGGGACTGATCCCATTGAACCTATCATGTTGTATTAAATTTGTGGTTCTTTTATGTATGTAAATTACATGATAAGTTATGTTCATACATGCTTACATGTTTAGATCCAAGCTAGTACCCATGTTTAAGATCTATATAAGTTCATGCTTATACAATTAGATCTATGCTAGTTCGCACGTTAATTGGATCTAATTTAAATGCAAGATCATGTTTATGTGCTTAATTAAGGCTATGTCATTCTATCCCAAATTTATACTACGCATGTTGATCTATATTGTTTATGCCTGTTGGAATGTTACATGTCCCTTTCTTTTCCCTTTTGTTCATAAGTTAGGCTAATTTGCGAGCCTAGCGTTCTATGTGAATTATGCGAACGAATAACGGGGGAGACATTGGGGAAAAATATTATACTACATGTTATTGGCATAGATTGGCTTATAATCATGTAAATGATTAGTAGCATGAAATGGTAAAATTTGTGTACCTAGAGTTATGGACATAATCTAGAGGGTAAATGGGGCATGAAATGAATTGACAACACTTGTGGATAATTTACATATGAACATAAATTGTAAATATGTAAATTAATTAAAAGATGAATATGCCTAACCCGAGGTTAGATTGAGTTACGGTGTAAGACTGCCCGGAACCGCCCGGCACATCAGCAATCGTAACAATATAGGTCTAATGTGAGAGGTTAGCACATTAAGCCAAAAAACCCGAGGTTAGATTGAGTTGCGGTGTAAGACTGTCCGGAACCGCCTGGCACATCCAGCGACCGCAACAATACAGATCTAATGTGAGAGGTTGGTGATTTAATGAATGAATTAAAGCTAAGAAACAGACAGGCTAAGAATGGTAGGGTTAAGTAACACAAGAGGACAACACTTAACCAATGTAACATGACAAGTGGTAGGGTTAAGTAACACAAGCGGACAACACTTAACCAATGTAACATGACCAGTGGTAGGGTTAAGTAACACAAGAGGACAACACTTAACCAATGTAATATGACAAGTGGTAGGGTTAAGTAACACAAGAGGACAACATTTAACCAATGTAACATGACAAGTAGTAGGGTTAAGTAAAACAAGAGGGCAACACTTAACCAATGTAACATGACAAGTGGTAGGGTTAAGTTAACACTTAACCAATGAACGAATGTGGTTAAGTTAATGGGAAACACTTAACCAATATAACATGATGAACGAATGGGGCTAAGCTAAGGGGAAACACTTAACCAATATAATATGATGAATGAACAGGGTTAAGTTAATAGAAAACACTTAACCAATTACAACATGATAAGTGAGAAGGGTTAAGTTAATACGAAACACTTAACCAACACGACATGACGTGTGGATGGGTTAAGTTAACTTGAATGAATGGATAACACTTAGCCAACTTGGGGGGTATATGAATAGACCCTAGGAAACCCTAGTAACGGGGACCTATTCCAGAAGTAACCCACACAGATGTATCACGGTACCCTGAACTAGGCAGGGTGGGGCGCGATTACTGGGCTGATTATAAGTGGTCAGAATAGCGGCAAGGTGTGCAGCAGTGAAGTTCCGATGGAGTATGGGCGTGCACGTGCTCCGGAGTGGAAAAGCAGGCACTGGTCATCAGTAGTATACACTGTGCATCTAGAATTTGTGTTGGGTTGCTATCATAGGGATTAATACACCTTATGGTGGGGCCAACACAGGGTATCAACATGCAAGAGAGGACCGATTGGCATAGACACAAGGAAAAATTAATACAAGTAGGGAGTCGATCGATAGGGTAGTAAGGGTACATCTAACATCTTCATGGAAATTAGGCTGATTGAGGTAAGATCCTCATACTAGATGTACATCTGAAGGCTACCACAAGTACGGGGTTGGGATCACCTTATTTTATAACACATGATACTAATTGGGACACTAGTAGGAGATACAAATCCTTGTTCATAGGATACAGTTGGGACACTAATAGGGAATACGAATCGTTCATTAACAGACACTAGTTAGGATGCTAGTTGGGTGGTGCAGAGAAAATGGGAAATCAGAGAAAGAACCGAAGCGCATTCAGTGTATCTTACCTTATCATATCTAACGATGATCATTTGTTGTCTTGTTGTGCTTATCATCATGGTTATGTCTGGTATTCTGTTTATTCATGTCATGATCCTTTTAACTGTTTACATGCTAAATAATCACTGGACTTACCAGACTTATGTATGAGCCGTTTTCTTTCGCCTTCTTTTCTTTCGCTTCCCCCCTCCCCCCACCCCTCAGGTTAACAGGGAGGGAACATTACCACTTTGCTCAGTTTTCTTTCCAGGCTCGAAGATAATCGATTTATTGCTTTGGACTCTATTTTCCACTGTTATGGTTGGCTCATGCTTTACTAGGGAATATCATTGTTATTTTATGCTTCTTTATTTTGTTAAACAAGACAGATGCTTTGTTGTAATGGGTAAGGGTGTTTTGGTGTTGGAAAACAAATCTTTGTACAACCTGTTTTCCCAAGTTGTCGTTCTATCAATGAAGTAAAGTTTTATATATTTTCCGCTGTTTAAAATTTTGTCTATTTTGTAATTTATCTGTTCTACACACTTATGACGCTCCACTAAAGTTAATGCATTCCCTTTGTGAGTGACCTTAACGGAGGTGGGGTGTTACAATAATAAATTATTATTAACATATATATTCAAATTGAATTGTGTATAATTTTAAAATAAACTAGTTCTGATTTTAAACTCAACGTATCAAATTCTAAGTTAAAATGACAATAAGTTTATTAAAAACCCCTTTATTTAAAAACAGTTATGATTTATGCACCATTCCATAGCGACTTTCTAAACATTTGATTTGGACATAAACCAAAATACACAACATGAAAACTTAATTTTTCTCTTTTATTATAAAAATATTATCCAATAGATCTGGACATTTCTTGTTTCAAAGAATTCCGGCTTATATTGGATCTTATACGTCCAAATAAAGTTCAGAACACTAAATTACAAAAGGGCAATTAACGAGAAGGACAAAGGCCTATTAAAAATTATCCATAAGGACAACCACCTAATATTTTATCCAAAAGGACAACACACTGATTAGCATATAAAATTAAATTTCCAGCAATGCTTCCATCTTCTCTTTCTCTCGCGTGTATCTTGATTTCATCATTAATCAACAAATCAGTAAATCATGAAATCATAAATCGCGAAATCACGAATATCATAAAACATTACAATCTAAATTCGCAATTAAAGCCAAAAATCATGAAATCACAGTCGAATTCAAAAATCATCAGAAGTAGAAATCGACAACAAAAAGATCAGTTGAACAGCAAAAATCGATTGGAAAGCCTAATTGAATGGAATAAAATTATTTAACAGACGATTGAAATCATAGTTGAAGAAGACGAAATGGTTGAAACAATTTTTTTAGGTTAGAAATGTTTTTTTTTCTTTGTTAACAGTATAGGAGTTTTTATGAATCATTTTGATATTTTTTTAGGTATCAGTTTTCCTGTTTTAACTTTAAAACATAGCAGCAGTGTTTAGGTATTAGTTTCCTATTTTTTAAGGTATCATTTTTCTAGTTTTAACAATGTTATGTTTTTTTTTCATGTGATTTTGTTGTTGTGTTAATTTTGTAGTTGAGTTGTTGCATCAGCTTTGTAACTAAGTCGAACTTATTTCATTTTAATCAATGAAACTGTGAAGTAAACATTTTTGCATAATTATTTTTTTCAAAACATTATCACAGTTTTTTGGTATCATATTCCTATTTTTTAGGTATCAGTTTCCTATTTTACCTGTGTTATCTGTTTTTTCAATGTGATTTTGTTGCTGTGTTAATTTTGAAGTTATATTGTTGCATCAACTTTGAAACTCTATCGAACTTATTTCATTTTAAACAACCAAACTGTGAGGTAAACATTTTTTGTATTAGATTTTTCTTTAAAACATTGCAACATTTTTTAGGTATCAGTTTTATACTTTTTAAGTATCAGTTTTTCAGTATTAATAGTGTTATGTTGTTTTTTAATGTGATTTTGTTATTGTGTTAATTCTGCAGTTGTATTATTGCATCAACTTTGTAACTCAGTTGAACTAATTTTATTTTAATCAATCAAACTGTGATGTAAACATTTTTTTCATTAGTTTTTCTTTAAAACATTGAATTAGTTTTTAGGTATTAGTTTACTATTTTTTTAAGTATCAGTTTTCCTGTTTTAACTATGTTAAGTGTTTTTTTCTTGTGATTTTGTTGTTGTGTTATCAGTATTATAAGTTGGTAGGGGTCATCTTAAGTTTTTCTCATATTCACAGTTCATGGGTATCGGTTTTTTAATATTGTAGGTATTCATTTGTGTGTTACATTTTTTACTTCAGATTCTGGGTATTAGTTTGAATTAATTGTAGCTATCGGTTTTTATATTTTTTCATTATGCAGTTTTTAGTTATCATTTTTATAATGTTGTAGGTATCAGGTTTTATACTGTTGTAGGTATAAATTCAGTAATTTCTCATCCAACTCAGCATAGTAGCAATTTAAAAATTCATCATCATGTGCATAGCAAGATTTTTGTTTATTACATCAATCCAGTCATTACACAAATGCAAAACATTTTCAACTACTTTAATTAAAAACTGAAATAAAAGGTATAAGTTCTCAAACCAACTACAACATTCAACACTGTTCTACTCATTTAATTCAATCAATTTCTTGTACTCTTTTTGCTCAGTCCAGTGATGAATCTAACAAAATCCCAGCAGCAAGCATGATTAATGCATCACTAGTACACAATGTTGCTATAATCTAATCACTTGTACCATATGATACATAACTGATATATTAGGATAGATGGTTTTTTATCACTGGCACCAGTTTGTATCAATGTTTTAATCTTTTTAGTTATGATCCTCTTTGAACATTCAATGGTTATCAATTTTATACCAATGTAGGCAGCAGTTTTATTTTTAATTGTATTGTAACAGGAACTGGGTATCAATTTTAATCGTTCTAGGTATCAGTTTTTTTAAATTCTTTTCTGTGCAATTTATAGTTATCAGTTTTATATCGCAGTAGGTATAAGTTTTAATTATTTTATTTCTTCAAAGTGTTTAGGCATCAGTTTTATGTCTTGGTAGGTACTAGTATTCTGTTTTTTGTTGTCTGCAGTGTATGAGTATCAATTTTACTGTATTTTAGGTATAAATTTTGAAATATTCAGCCGTGCATGACTGCCGCTGTATGACTACTGCATTAAAATTGGTATCACTAACATAATTTGTCATGCACAACAGCAATGTTATGAATATTTCATCAACCAGCAAATATATTGTGATGGCCCGCCCCGCACCAACCGACATTTACTCCAAAAGTGCGTTGTACACATATCCAGTTAGCACGGGACGGTCGCCAGAAGAAAAAGAAAGAAGAGAATGGGCTAATCAAGGAACCTGTAATATGTCTCACAGCGCATAGAACAAAATATAATAATAACATACTTGACATAAAACAGGAGAGAAAGTGCATAAGCTAAAAACCAGAACTGAGCATCATAGCAGCGGAAATCCAAAATATAGCTTATTACAACTTTTCAAACTGTCTCAAAGCAAAAGAAAGATAAAGGAGGTACACTACTAATGCCCAAGTAGCGACCACCAACGACACAAGGAGAATATCTATATATCATACGTGGAAGCCTCCTGCTCGCCTCCGAATCAGTTACTCGCGCATCACCAGCTAACCACAACCTGTCTCTAGTCTGCTCGTGTGAGCACCCAGAGTAATAAGAAGAGACATAAAACTCTGGGTCAGACATAAAGCCTGGTATGAGCGATAAGCATCTAAATAGAATAATAACAGGTATAATCCAATCATACCTGAACCTGGACCTGCAACCAAAGAGTTAGCACTACATACTGTACAACACTCTAAGGTGCCCTTTCAAATGGTGTAAAGATAACGGGGGTGGGGGTGTGCATGTCATAGTGATGTCAAACAATCAAGCATAGAAATCATCCTCACATCCCTCACTCAGTGCGTAAAGCATACGATATCCACTACTTTGGTCACCTAATACTTTGGGCCATGACGGAATCCAATCCCGTGTAACTATCACTACAAGCCCACTATCCATCTCTCAGTGGTGGACCAAAGTTATGAATACCGACAACCCCTTTGCACACGTCCCGCAGCAAAGCCCAACCATGAAGTGAACTCATTGGTTCCCATCTGGATCCTGAGCTCTAACTTCCATTTGGACTACCTTTGCATCTCAGGTTTTAGTTGTCATCTCCGTCCGGATCGATCTTCATTCAGTTCGCTTCGCTTCAGGTCGTGGCCATCAATGTCGGATCGCGATTGCCCACTGGGTTCGGGTCGTGCATGTCTCGCAGCATCAGATCGTGGCGCTACATCAGTTCGGATCGGCTCTCCCTTCGGATCGTGGCGCTTCATCAATTCATAGGGGCATCGCTTCAGAGGATACGAGGCGGATCGGTTCGTGGATTCAACTCCGGATCATGAGAACCATTCGTGAGTGAATCGTGGCGCCCAAACTGGAGCGGATCGTGGAGACGACTCGCGATCGGGTCGGAGAAAATGGGGCGGATCGTGGGACCTGTTGCAATCCGATCCGGTTCTGCGCGGTTTCCTGCACTTTGTCCAGCGAGTTGTTTACGTCATTCAACGGCGTTTTCGACCATTCTAACTATTCCAAACAATCACAAGTCATACCAAACAGTCATAGCAACATATATTATCGACCACAAGCATCAAAACAACAACTTGATAGGATAAAATGGATCAAACATACCCAAAACCCCATATTTTCCCCTTAATCCCTCTTAATCATTTTTGGGTATATAATTAGCAAAACTTATCCAAATTAGCCAAATTTTCAAACAGAGGTCTAAAACAATATTTAAGAATTTCTGAATATTTTTCCAGATTTTAATCATGCATAAATTCGCTAATTACCACTAATCAACCCTTAATCCCCCAAATTCCGGGATTTGCAAAATTAGTCGAAATTAACCCAAATTCATATCAGAGGCATAAAATGATGTTTTAGAATTTTAGGAATTTTTCTAGATTTTTCTGAGCAATAATTTCGCTAATCTTCGCTAATTACCATAATTAGCCATAATTAGTGAGGAATTATGCAAATCACTCACCTTAGCCACAAACAAACTTTAGATCTGAAATAATCTCTGATTTGGATCCAATCCCTATGTGTTCCAGCAGCTCTCTCGCTAGCTTGGTGAAGATCTTCTTTGATTTGATGTAGATTAGGCCAAAACTTGATTAGAAAGTGATTAGAGATGATTTGGGATGAAATTAGAAGGTGGAGGCCATTGCTAGAGCTTGAAGGAGGTAAGTGGCGGCTGGAAAAATGAGTCTAAAACCGAAATCCTAACCCTAGCAGCCCTTAAATACCCCAAATCCCGAAATCCCCCGTTGGGCCTAGCTGCTAATCATCCGGTTAAGCCCGATTAGCTGTTTTTCACCTTCTAAACATTGTTTCAGCCATATCTCCCAAAAGGTAATTCCGTTTGGCTAATGTAACCACTCTACGGAAAGAGAAACCATCATTCGAATCCAATGGAAGTGGTTTCAGGTCAAAATTCCTTTTCAGTCAAAAGTTATGGCCAAAACAGTACCAACTTGGGGGCAAAACGGTCTTTTAAAAATCGACAAAAATCATGAACATGGGAAATGACCCCAATAATCGTCTCCCAAAGTTACATGACCATACGACTTCATATGTGAACGAAATAAATATTCCACGATCCTATGATGCGTAGAATGCGGGTCGTTACACTCTCCCCCCCTTAAGAAATTTCGCCCCCGAAATTCCCTAACCAAAACACACAAAGGGTTCTGCATGCCTATTAACCATAAAACAACAATCAACATGCAAAACAAGTCTATCCTAGCATGCGGTTTACTAACAAGGGAAGAAACTATCACTATCAAAACCTTACTAGGCAAAGAGTTCTGGATACTTCTTCCTTATCTCCTCCTTTGTTTCCCAAGTACAGTCTTTTTCATTCTCACCCCACTGGACTTTGACTAGTTTCACCGCCTTCCTTCGAAGCTGCTTCGTATCGTTCCCAACAATACGCATAGACTTGCTGTTCCCAACCGCCTCGAGTTCAACTTCGATGTTATCCAACTGATCTGTTGAAATAGCCACATTAGGGTCTTGCACAAACTTCCTTAACTGGGAAACATGAAATACGTTGTGAACTCCCGCCATCTTGTCAGGTAGCTCTACCTCATACGCCAAATTCCCAACTTGCTCGAGGACTGGGAATGGGCCAACAAATCTTGGTGCTAACTTACCTCTCCAACCAATCCGAATCACATTTTCTATGGAGAGATCCCGACGAACACCAAGTCGTTAACAAAGAGTTCCAAATCCCTTCGTCTCTTATCGAGATAAGCCTTCTGACTATCTTTATCCCTTCCCAGTAGTAGATCTGCTCTATGTCTCAATACATCTTGTTACCACTGGGATGTATAGTCAATTTCGAGTGATGATATGCTCTAAGCACTTCACCTCTCAGTCCATCCACGTTGGGTACAACTAGTCCCTTATTCTTTCGAAGCCACCCTTCTCGATCAAATCCTTACTTGATCATTCTCTTTCCATCGATACCCATCTCTACCCTAGAGATGGTTCCCAACAGATTAGGATCATCCTTGTAACTGGAAACAATCCACTCAATCAAAATCGATCTAATCATCAAGCTTACTAGCGTTTCTGAATCCTATTCAGTCTTGGGTCTGAAATCATATCCTGTGACATACTCTAGTTGCTTCCATCCTAGAAACAAAACCCCTAGACTGGCATGTCTCCTACTTAATGCAACTAGTACTGCACCCACATCCTTTACTATGATCACTCTGCCCCATGGAGTCATGGCGACTCCACTGCACTGATCCATAGTCACTAGTCCTTTGTTATGTCCACTCTGCCCCATGAAGTCATAACAACTCCACTGCACTGGCTCATAGCCTTACTAATCCTTTACTATATCCACTTTGCCCCTCGAGTCATGACGACTCTACTGCACTGGCTCATAGTCCTACTAATCCTTTACTATGTCCACTTTGCCCCTCGAGTCATGACGACTCTACTGCACTGGCTCATAGTCCTACTACAATCACTTTGTTCCCCATCGCTGGAACCCTACAGGTGATAGTCTACTCAAGAGAAGAAAGATAGGAACAAACATAGCAACCAAAACATCCATCAAACAAATCCTATCTATCACCTGCTAAAGTCATAAACACATCGACACCTACATGATTGGTCTAACCAATACCAATATGTCGATTCCAGTCTGTCTGGTCCAACCAACATCAATAACTAATGGAAGCCCAGCCTCCATACATACACCGATGCCTACTTGACTGGTCCAACCAATCCCTGGCCAATGGAAGCCCCGCCTCCCTACGGACTACCGTACGTCCAACGTACGTTTATCCTCCAAGGATAATTAAACTAATGGAAGCCCGGCCTCCAATCGGACTACCGTACGTCCAACGTACGTTTATCCTCCAAGGATAACTAGATCACGTCCAATGGATCCAAGGTAACGGGCGTCCCCAGATACCCCTGCTTTTAGTCCTCCTAAAATACTTGAGTCCAACCGAAGTCTATCCATTATCTTGCTGCCCTCTCGAGTCCAACTCGAGCTGAATCCAATTCCTTGCAGCCTTCTCGAGTCCAACTCGAGTCAATCTATAACTCAGACCCAGTCTTGAGTACCGACAAACTCTAGTCCAACGCGAGTCGTCTCCCTATTCGTTGCATCTCCAAGATCAACGAACACCTATTTTCTTTTACGAGTTCAAGTCCAACTTGAATCGCTCTAATCTTCGTTGTATCTTCCATGATCAACGAACACATCCTATTCCTTCAAAGTTCTACTATCCAATAGAGAACATCAATATAGGGTCCTAAACAATCCATTACTTTGCATCTTTCTCGAGTCCCACTCGAGCAATCTCATAACCCTATTGAGTCTAACTCTGAGCAGTCTATACCATTGAACAGTCTTATCATGTTCCGTCTGCCCATCACTCCTCGAGTAAACCAAGATATCATCCAATGAAAAATCACAACAACTATTTACCCCTCACGCTACCCATCCTAGTCGAAATCGACATTCCCCAAGCACAAACCCCAAAGGCCTAAACCAATATCAGACAAGCACCCAAGGAACATCTCCTCCGAGTTCGGACAATCCACATGAGGTGATACTAGCAAAAAAATCTAGCACTGGAGTACTCATTTGCCTCCCAGAGACAACTAGAACTTATTACAACGATAACCTTTCAGCTTCCTTAACTCCAGTTACTATCGCCATCACTAGGTAGGTACCTAATACCACCCTATTCCTTTGGAGTAGATCGACTCCCCAAAATAATGCTAAACCCCAACAAAGCAATCACAAGGAAACATACATTGTGACGGCCCGTCTCGCACCAGCCTGCCTTTCCTCCAAGAGTGCGCTGTACACGTGCCCGACTAGCACAAGACGGTCGTCAGAAGAAAGGAAAGAAGGGAATGAACTAATCAAAGAACCTGTAGAATGTCTCACAGCGCATGGGATAAAATATAATAATAACATACTTGACATAAAACAGGCGAGACAGTGCATAAGCTGATAACTAATAATCAATGTCAACGTCAAAACAGCGGAAATCCAAATACAGCTTATTACAACTTTCCAAATTTACTGTCTCTAAACAAAAGAAAGCTAAAATAGAAGATACACCAACAATGCCCAAGCAGTGATCTTCAACAACACAGGGAGAATATTATGTATATAGTACGTGGAAGCCTCCTGCTCGTCTCCGGATCATCTACCCGTGCATCACCAGCTAACCTGTCTCTAGTCTGCTCGTGTGAGCACCCAGAGTAATAAGAGGAGACATAAAACTCTGGGTCAGACATAAAGCCTGGTATGAGCGATAAGCATCTAAACAGAATAATAACAGGTATACTAAACCATACCTGAACCTGGACCTGCAACCAAAGGGTTAGTACCACATACCGTACAATACTCCAAGGTGCCATAATAAATAGTGTAAGAATACGGGGGTGGGGTGTGCATGTCAAAATGATAGCAACAAATCATCCATAGCAACCATCCTCACATCTCTCACTCAGTGCGTAAAGCGTACGACATCTACCACTTTGGAACACTAGACAAACTGAGGCAACGACGAATCCCGACTTGTAGAAACCCTGCTGTGACCAAGCCAAACACTTGGAGTCATGACCAAACATTTCAATGACCCACTTCATTGGTCATAGCCCTTGGTTCTACCAATGCCATAATGGCCCTGAATCCGCCTTCGTACCTCCTACCATAGTGGTCCAAAGCTATAGGTGTCGATAACTCCTTAGCACGCGTCCCGCAGCAAAGCCCAACCATGAAGTGAACGCATTGATTCCCATCTGAATCTTAAGATCTAACTTCTCATTTGGACTTCCTTTGCATCTCGGGTTTGGTCGAATTGGAGTGGGTCTTCAGAAGAGTCATCGCGTAGTAGTAATAGCCCACGTATGGTTCGGTTCGGTGCTCCTCATCTAGCTTGGTTCAGTTCGGTATAACCCTCCTGATCGGTTCGGATTGGTGGTCCTCGTCTAGCTTGGTTCGGGTCGGTAGTCCACTTCGGGTCGGGTCGGTGTCTTCCTCCGGGTCGGGTCGGGGTCCTCCTCCAGGTCGGGTCGGGTGTCCTTCCCTCCAGCGCTCCAATCCCTAGCTTATTTCTTCTTTGCTTCCGATCCGAGCCCTGCATCTCCAAGTCGATCCGATCTGGCCTCCAATCACTCTTCCGATCCGATCCGCTCCGTCGCTCCGATCCGATCTTCTGTCCAACTCCAACTCTAAACAATGGCCTTCCTTCCTGCCAAACTTCTTCCAGTGGCAAGTCCTCATCCAGTTCGGATTCCCTTGGTCAGTTCCCTAGTCCGATCCGACCCCTTTCTCCGATCCGAACCGGTTCGGAGCCTGCACACTTCTGCAACTTTCCAGCGAGCTTTCTACGCCATTCGACGACGTTTTCGAGCAATTTAACTATTCTAATCAATCATGAAACATACCATAGGGTCATAGCAACATGTAATAGCAACCACACACAGCAAACAACAATTTAAATGAATCAAAATGGATCAAAAGTAGCTAAAACTTCATATTTTCCCTTAGGCACTCTTAATCATGTTTAGGCATACAATTAACAAAACACATCGAAATTATCTCAAATTTCTAACAGAGCCTTAAAACATTATTTTAGAATTTTAAGAATTTTTCCAGAATTTATTTACGTATAAATTCGCTAATCTTCACTAATTACCCTTAATCAACCGTAATTAGTGTCAAAATGATGCTATCACTCACCTTGGCCACAAATGAAATTCTCAGAACTGAAACTCCTCTGATTTGGGGCGAATACTGATGTCTAACAGCGGCTCTAACCTTGCTTTAGTGCCTTTTCTCCTTAATTTGGTGTTGCTAAGCCTAATCTTCAATTAGAGAGTGATTTGGGGTGTTTTAGATGTAGGAAGCCATTACTAAGGTCTCAAGGAGGTTTGTGGCGGCTCAAAACTGAAATGAAAGTGATAACCTAACCCTAATCAGACCTCCTATACCTCTAAACCCGAAATTCCCCTTGGGCCTAGCTGCTAATCACCCGGTTAAGCCCAATCAAGCTGTCTTTCACTATCTGAAACTTGTTTCAGCCATATCTCCCAAACGGTAAGTCCGTTTGGCTAATGTGACCACTCTACGGAAAGAGAAACTATCATTCAAAGCCAATGGAAGTGGTTTCAGGTCAAAATTCATTTCCAGTCAAAAGTTATGGCCAAAACAGTGCCAACTAGGGGTAAAATGGTCATTTAAAAATCGGGAAAAATCATGAACATGGGAAATGACCCCAATAGTCGTCTCCCAAAGTTACACGACCATACGACTTCGTATGTAAAAGAAATAAATATTCTACGATCCTATGATGCGTAGAATGCGGGTCGTTACACTCTCCCCCCCTTAAGAAATTTCGTCCCCGAAATTCCTTAACCCAAAACATACAAAGGATCCCGCATGCCTACTAACCACATATAACAATCAAACATGCAAAACAAGCCTATCCTAGCATGCGGAAAAACTAAATCGAAGTCAAAACCTTACCAGACAAAGAGCTCTGGATACTTCTTCCTTACGTCCTCCTCTGTTTCCCAAGTACAATCACTCTCGTCCTCGCTCCACTGTACCTTGACTAGCTTCACCGCCTTCCTTCGAAGTTGCTTCATGTCGTACTCGACAATACGGGCCGGCTTGCGGTTCCCAACCGCCTCGGGTTCTACTTCGAAGCCCTCCAACTGATCAGGTGAAATAGTCATATCTGAGTCGTGAACGAACTTCCTTAGTTGGGAAACATGAAATACGTTATGAACTCCCGCCATCTTCTTCGGTAAGTCAATTCTATATGCCAAATTCCCGACTAGTTCAAGAACAGGGAATGGGCCAACGAATCTTGGTGCCAACTTGCCTTTCCTGCCAAATCGTATCACGCTCTTCAACGGAGAAATCTTGATAAACACTAAGTCGCCAACGGAGAATTTTAAGTCTCTTCTCCTCTTATCAGCATAACTCTTCTGCCTATCCTGGGCAGCCTTCATTCGTTGTTGAATGACCTTGATCTTATCCGACGTTTCTCTCACCACCTCTGGTCCAAGCACAAACTTCTCGCCAGTCTCTATCCAACATGAGGGTGAGTTGCATGGCCTTCCGTACAAAGCTTCAAACGGAGCCATACCGATACTGGATTGGTAACTATTATTATATGCAAACTCTACTAGATGCAAATAGTCATCCCATGATCCACCAAAATCCAATATACATGCTCTCAAGAGATCTTCCAAAATACGATTCACCCTTTCCGTCTGACCGTCGGTCTGAGGATGATATGCGGTACTGAGATGTAACTCTGACCCTAGCGCCTCTTGCAAGCTCTTCCAAAACCCACTAGTGAACAACGGGTCTCGGTCGCTCACAATGCTTTTAGGTACTCCATGAAATCTCACTACCCACTTCATATACAATTCTGCTAACTTAGCTCCCGTTCTAGTCGATTTGACTGGTACAAACCTTGCACTTTTAGTCAGTCGATCTACAATTACCCAAATGTTGTCATATCCCGATTTAGTCCTTGGTAGACCATCGATGAAATCCATCGAGACTTGCTCCCATTTCCATTCGGGAATTTCTAAGGGCTGTATCAACCCACTAGGCTTCTTTTGCTCGGCTTTAACTAGCTGGCAATTCATGCATTTCGATATAAACTTCCCAACGTCTCTTTTCATTCCTTCCCAGTAGTAAGTCTGCTTCATATCTCGATACATCTTGTTACCACCGGGGTGTATAGTCAACTTTGAGTGATGACATTCTCTAAGCACTTCATCCCTCAATCCATTGACATTGGGCACAACAAGCTTTCCATTCTTTCTAAGCCATCTATCTCGATCAAGCCCATACTTGTTCACCTCCTCATCGATACCCATCTCTAACTTGGAGATGATTTCCAATAGGTTAGGATCGTCCCTCTGACTAGAGCCGATCCGCTCAATCAAAGTGGGTCTGATCGTCAAACTCGCTAACATTTCTGGGTTCAATTCGCACTTTGGTCTGAAATCAAACCCCGCGATAAACTCCAGTTGCTCCCATTCAAGGAACATAGCCCCCAAGCTGGCATGTCTTCTACTCAATGCATCAGCCACCGCATTGCCCTTTCCTGGTGTGTATGCGATGTCAAAATCATAGGAAGCTAAGAACTCTAACCATCTTTGCTGACGGAGATTTAAATCCTTCTGGGAGAACAGATACTTCAATGACTTATGATCTGTAAACAACTCAAATCTTTCTCCCAAGAGATAGTGTCTCCACATCTTTAACGCGAACACGATTGCTGCCAATTCTAAATCATGGGTAGGGTATCTTCTCTCGTGCGGTTTCAACTGTCGACTTGCATAAGCTACAACCCTACCGCCTTGCATCAATACAGCACCCAGTCCGGTACCACAGGCATCCGTGTATACCGTCATCTCTTCATCCCCCTTAGGAATGACTAACACTGGTGCGCTTGTCAACTTGTCCTTTAGGCTTTTAAATGCATTCTCGCACCTTTCATCCCAGACAAAAGCTTGATTCTTCTTGGTCAACTGGGTCAATGGTGCTGCTATCTTGGAGAAACTTTGGATAAACTTACGATAATACCCCGCTAACCCCAAGAAACTTCTTACATCTGTTGCATTCTTGGGCGTAGGCCAATCTTGTACCGTAGCCACATTTGCTGGATCCACGGCAATACCACTCTCTGATACAACATGGCCCAAGAACCTCACTTCCCTCTTCTAGAAGTGACACTTAGAAAACTTGGCTTTCAATTGGTGTTTTCTCAACACCTCCATCGCTGCTCTTAAATGTTCCTTGTGTTCTTCCTCTGTCCTCGAATAGACCAAAATATCATCAACGAACACAAGAACAAACTTATTCAACTGATCCCTGAATACCCTATTCATAAGATCCACAAAATATGCTGGGGCATTGGTCAGCCCAAATGGCATAACCAACCACTCATAAAATCCAGACGGCGTCCGAAATGCCGTTTTAGCTATACTCTCAGCTTCCACTCTAAGCTGATGAAAACCTGTCGCGAGGTCCAACTGAGAAAATACTCTCGCGCCACTCAACTGATCGAACAAATCATCTATCCGCGGTAGAGGATACTTATTCTTCCTCGTCACTTTATTCAACTCGCGGTAGTCTACACACAAACGAAGGGAACCATCCGCCTTGGTAGCAAACACAACTGGTGCTCCCCATTCAGAAACACTCCTTCTGATAAATCCCTTCTTCAAAAGATTGCTGACTTGCACCTCGAGCTCTCGCTGCTCCCTTGGTGCCATACGACGAAGTGGCATCACTATAGGTCTGGCATCCTTTACCAAATCAATACGAAACTCAATCTCTCGGTGTGGTGGAAGTCCGGTCACTTCTTCGAAAACATCCGGATACTGGCCAACCACGGGCAAACCTGACAACTCACTATGCGGAATGTCGAGGGAGTTTAGAAAACTAGCCAATACCCCCTTACTGGGTAGACCACCAAACACTATCCTCCGCCCATCATCCGCTCTAGCTGTCACCAACAAGCCCTCACAGTCCACCACCAGCCCGTATCTTTGGAGCCAATCTACTCCCAAAATAATGCCAAACCCAGTAAAGCCCAAAACAAAACAATCACAAACAAACATGCATCCATGACTCGATAAGACCACATTGCGACAAATCATGCTAAGACTAGTCGAACCACCAATCGGGTTCGTCACTACTAAAGGTCTATCGACAATCTCGGGCTCCAATCCCAACCTATCTACCAGGTCACTAGATATGAAAGAACTGGAAGCTCCGGTATCAAACAAAACTCTAACAGGAACATCATAAACAGAAAGCATACCTTGAATGACGACATTCTTTCCCTTCTCCGCCGCAGTTGGGGCATTCGACGAAGAAGGAATAGCATTAAGAGCATATGCTTTCACCATTTGCTTTTCCTTAGGGGGCTGTGGACACTTGTCCTTGTGATGTCCCAATTGGCCACAATTGAAGCACTTCCTATCCGCTGGCTTGGCCCGACAATTACTAGCATAATGGCCCTTCTTACCACAGCTGAAGCACTCCACATCTCGCTTATTCTTTTTCTTCTGGCCATCCTTAGCCTGATTCTGTTTTCTCTTATTCTGGGAACCACCTTTGCCCCCACCACTAGCTTGTGGCTTTGGCTCTTCTGCGGATGCAACTTCAGTCTTCGGCTTAGGGTAGAGACTTTCTGATCTTAATGCTTTCCCCACAATCGATTCAAACGTCTCATCGATGTGGTTAATAAGTTTTTCCCCCAAGTACTGATCCAAACCAGTTATAAATTTCTCATTCTTTTTCTCGGCAGTATCAATAAGAGATAACCCATATTTTGACAAAGTGTCAAATTCAGCAATATACTCCGAGACAGCCCTGCCATTCTGCTTGAGCTCCAAGAATTTCTTAAACAACATTGACTTCTGAGCAGCTGGAATGAACTTCTCGCTAAAGCGAGCCTTGAACTGCTCCCAAGTAATCTGATCTTCGGGGGTAGCTGCCTTTATAGCATTCCACCAATTCATTGCCCGCCCTTGCAGCTGACGGGACGCTAGCTTCCTCTTCATCGCATCCTCGATACCCAAATCCTCGAAGATACGTTCGCAACTATCCACCCAATCTTGAACATCTGTAGCCGACTCCGTTCCGTGGAACGGCTTCCCACCAAGGCTAGTATAATCCTTATTCAGCTTGGCGAAGTCGACTCTTGGCGCCTGCACTATTGGACCACCACCATTTCCACCATTGGGAGCTGCCCTCTGCACATCTCTAAGCATCTCTCTCATAAGGTCAGTAAACATCGTCCTCATGTCAGCAGCAACCCCATTATTAGCTCCCCTACCAGCACCTCTAGTATCTCGGCTCATCGTCAATCTGAAAAAGGAAATGATTAACGACTCCATAGTGGTGCTAGTGCAGTACGACTCCATCCTTATACTACTAATAGTATATATATATATATAACTTTCAAAAACCAAAGTAATCACAAATACGCTCTCTCGTATACGTATATTATCTCTCCCTGACAACTTCCCTAGGTTAACTACGCAACCTAGAGCTCTGATACCAAGTGTGACGGCCCGTCTCGCACCAGCCTGCCTTTCCTCCAAGAGTGCACTGTACACGTGCCCGACTAGCACAAGACGGTCGTCAGAAGAAAGGAAAGAAGGGAATGAACTAATCAAAGAACCTGTAGAATGTCTCACAGCGCATGGGATAAAATATAATAATAACATACTTGACATAAAACAGGCGAGACAGTGCATAAGCTGATAACTAATAATCAATGTCAACGTCAAAACAGCGGAAATCCAAATACAGCTTATTACAACTTTCCAAATTTACTGTCTCTAAACAAAAGAAAGCTAAAATAGAAGATACACCAACAATGCCCAAGCAGTGATCTTCAACAACACAGGGAGAATATTATGTATATAGTACGTGGAAGCCTCCTGCTCGTCTCCGGATCATCTACCCGTGCATCACCAGCTAACCTGTCTCTAGTCTGCTCGTGTGAGCACCCAGAGTAATAAGAGGAGACATAAAACTCTGGGTCAGACATAAAGCCTGGTATGAGCGATAAGCATCTAAACAGAATAATAACAGGTATACTAAACCATACCTGAACCTGGACCTGCAACCAAAGGGTTAGTACCACATACCGTACAATACTCCAAGGTGCCATAATAAATAGTGTAAGAATACGGGGGTGGGGTGTGCATGTCAAAATGATAGCAACAAATCATCCATAGCAACCATCCTCACATCTCTCACTCAGTGCGTAAAGCGTACGACATCTACCACTTTGGAACACTAGACAAACTGAGGCAACGACGAATCCCGACTTGTAGAAACCCTGCTGTGACCAAGCCAAACACTTGGAGTCATGACCAAACATTTCAATGACCCACTTCATTGGTCATAGCCCTTGGTTCTACCAATGCCATAATGGCCCTGAATCCTCCTTCGTACCTCCTACCATAGTGGTCCAAAGCTATAGGTGTCGATAACTCCTTAGCACGCGTCCCGCAGCAAAGCCCAACCATGAAGTGAACGCATTGATTCCCATCTGAATCTTAAGCTCTAACTTCTCATTTGGACTTCCTTTGCATCTCGGGTTTGGTCGAATTGGAGTGGGTCTTCAGAAGAGTCATCGCGTAGTAGTAATAGCCCACGTATGGTTCGGTTCGGTGCTCCTCATCTAGCTTGGTTCAGTTCGGTATAACCCTCCTGATCGGTTCGGATTGGTGGTCCTCGTCTAGCTTGGTTCGGGTCGGTAGTCCACTTCGGGTCGGGTCGGTGTCTTCCTCCGGGTCGGGTCGGGGTCCTCCTCCAGGTCGGGTCGGGTGTCCTTCCCTCCAGCGCTCCAATCCCTAGCTTATTTCTTCTTTGCTTCCGATCCGAGCCCTGCATCTCCAAGTCGATCCGATCTGGCCTCCAATCACTCTTCCGATCCGATCCGCTCCGTCGCTCCGATCCGATCTTCTGTCCAACTCCAACTCTAAACAATGGCCTTCCTTCCTGCCAAACTTCTTCCAGTGGCAAGTCCTCATCCAGTTCGGATTCCCTTGGTCAGTTCCCTAGTCCGATCCGACCCCTTTCTCCGATCCGAACCGGTTCGGAGCCTGCACACTTCTGCAACTTTCCAGCGAGCTTTCTACGCCATTCGACGACGTTTTCGAGCAATTTAACTATTCTAATCAATCATGAAACATACCATAGGGTCATAGCAACATGTAATAGCAACCACACACAGCAAACAACAATTTAAATGAATCAAAATGGATCAAAAGTAGCTAAAACTTCATATTTTCCCTTAGGCACTCTTAATCATGTTTAGGCATACAATTAACAAAACACATCGAAATTATCTCAAATTTCTAACAGAGCCTTAAAACATTATTTTAGAATTTTAAGAATTTTTCCAGAATTTATTTACGTATAAATTCGCTAATCTTCACTAATTACCCTTAATCAACCGTAATTAGTGTCAAAATGATGCTATCACTCACCTTGGCCACAAATGAAATTCTCAGAACTGAAACTCCTCTGATTTGGGGCGAATACTGATGTCTAACAGCGGCTCTAACCTTGCTTTAGTGCCTTTTCTCCTTAATTTGGTGTTGCTAAGCCTAATCTTCAATTAGAGAGTGATTTGGGGTGTTTTAGATGTAGGAAGCCATTACTAAGGTCTCAAGGAGGTTTGTGGCGGCTCAAAACTGAAATGAAAGTGATAACCTAACCCTAATCAGACCTCCTATACCTCTAAACCCGAAATTCCCCTTGGGCCTAGCTGCTAATCACCCGGTTAAGCCCAATCAAGCTGTCTTTCACTATCTGAAACTTGTTTCAGCCATATCTCCCAAACGGTAAGTCCGTTTGGCTAATGTGACCACTCTACGGAAAGAGAAACTATCATTCAAAGCCAATGGAAGTGGTTTCAGGTCAAAATTCATTTCCAGTCAAAAGTTATGGCCAAAACAGTGCCAACTAGGGGTAAAATGGTCATTTAAAAATCGGGAAAAATCATGAACATGGGAAATGACCCCAATAGTCGTCTCCCAAAGTTACACGACCATACGACTTCGTATGTAAAAGAAATAAATATTCTACGATCCTATGATGCGTAGAATGCGGGTCGTTACATACATCCATGACTCGATAAGACCACATTAACAAATCATGCCAAAACTAGTCGAACCACCAATCGGGTTCGTCACTACTAAAGGTCTATCGACTAACTCAGGTTTGTCAAACAAAACCCGATCAAAACATTTTAAATAGAAAGCATACCTCGAATAACAACACCTTTTTCCTTCTGCGCCGCAGTTGGGGCATTTGACGAAGAAGGAATAGCGTTGATAGCATACGCTTTCACAATCTGCTTCTCCCTAGGAGGTTGTGGGCAATCATCCTTGTGATGTCCCGCCTGGCCGCAGTTAAAGCACTTCCTTTCCCCAGGCTTTTCTCGACAATCTCTGGCGTAATGGCCCTTCTGGCCACAACTAAGCATTCGCCATCTTACTTATTTTTCTTACTCTGACCATCCTTGGTCGGGTTCTGCTTCCTCTTGTTCTGAGAATTCTTCTTGCCTTCACCGCCTGCTTGCGGCTTTGGCTCCTCTGCAGATGATGTAGCAACCTCAATCTTCGACTTAGGGAAAAGGCTTTCTGACCTTAATGCCTTTCCTACAATAGACTCGAACGTCTCATCGATATGGTTTATAAGTCTTTCCCCTAAGTACCCATCCAAGCCAGTTATGAACTTCTCGTTCTTCTTTTCGACTGTATCGATAAGGGACCATCCATATTTCGATAAAGTGTCGAATTCAGCGATATACTCCGAGACTGCTCTACCGTTCTGCTTAAGCTCCAAGAACTTTCGGAACAGTTCTGATTTATGAGCAGCTGGAATAAACTTATCACAAAAGCGAGTCTTAAACTGATTCCAAGTAACTTGATCTTCTGGAGTAGTTGCCCTAATGGCATTCCACCAATTCATCGCTCGCCCTTGCAGCTGACGAGACGCTAGCCTTCTTTTCATCGCATCCTCAAGACCCAAGTCGTCGAAGATACGATCACAGCTATCCAACCAATCCTGAAAATCTGTGGCCGACTCCGTTCCGTGGAACGGCTTCCCACCAAGGTTAGTGTAATCCTTGCACAACTTGGCGAAATCGGCCCTAGGCGCCTGCACTACTGGACCACCACCATTTCCGGGATTGGGAACTGCTCCCTGAACATCTCTAAGCATGTCTCTCATGAAGTTAGTGAACATTATCCTCATGTCAGGAGCATTCCCATGGTTGGTCCCTCTACCAGCACCTCTAGGATATCGGCTCATCGTTAATCTGTAAAAGGGGAAACGATTAACGACCCCATAGTGGTGCTAGTGCAGTACAACTTCATTCTTATACTACCAATAGTATATATATAGCTTTTGAAAACCAAAGTAATCACAAATACGCGCTCTCATATACGTACTATCTCTCCCTAGTGTCTTTCCCTAGGTTAACTACGCAACCTAGAGCTTTGATACCAGGTGTGACGACCCGCACCGCACCAACCGACATTTACTCCAAAAGTGCGCTGTACACATATCCAGTTAGCACGGGACGGTCGCCAGAAGAAAAAGAAAGAAGAGAATGGGCTAATCAAGGAACCTGTAATATGTCTCACAGCGCATAGAACAAAATATAATAATAACATACTTGACATAAAACAGGAGAGACAGTGCATAAGCTAAAAACCAGAACTGAGCATCATAGCAGCGGAAATCCAAAATATAGCTTATTACAACTTTTCAAACTGTCTCAAAGCAAAAGCAAGATAAATGAGGTACACTACTAATGCTCAAGTAGCGACCACCAACGACACAGGGAGAATATCTATATATCATACGTGGAAGCCTCCTGCTCGCCTCCGAATCAGCTACTCGCGCATCACCAGCTAACCACAACCTGTCTCTAGTCTGCTCGTGTGAGCATCCAGAGTAATAAGAAGAGACATAAAACTCTGGGTCAGACATAAAGCCTGGTATGAGCGATAAGCATCTAAAAAGAATAATAACAGGTATAATCCAATCATACATGGACCTGGACCTGCAACCAAAGAGTTAGCACTACATACTGTACAACACTCTAAGGTGCCCTTTCAAATGGTGTAAAGATAACGGGGGTGGGTGTGTGCATGTCATAGTGATGTCAAACAATCAAGCATAGCAATCATCCTCACATCCCTCACTCAGTGCGTAAAGCATACGATATCCACTACTTTGGTCACCTAATACTTTGGGCCATGACGGAATCCAATCCCGTGTAACTATCACTACAAGCCCACTATCCATCTCTCAATGGTGGACCAAAGTTATGAATACCGACAATCCCTTTGCACAAGTCCCGCAGCAAAGCCCAACCATGAGTGAACTCATTGGATCCCATCTAGATCTTGAGCTCTAACTTCCATTTGGACTACCTTTGCATCTCAGGTTTTAGTCGTCATCTCCATCCGGATCGATCTTCATTCAGTTCGCTTCGCTTCAGGTCGTGGGCATCAATGTCGGATCGCGATCGCCCACTGGGTTCGGGTCGTGCATGTCTTGCAGCATCTGATCTTGGCGCTACATCAGTTCGGATCGACTCTCCCTTCGGATCGTGGCGCTTCATCAATTCATAGGGGCATCGCTTCAGAGGATACGAGGCGGATCGGTTCATGGCTTCAACTCCGGATCGTGAGAACCATTCGTGAGTGGATCGTGGCGCCCAAACTGGAGCGGATCGTGGAGACGACTCGCGACCGGGTTGGAGAAAATGGGGCGGATCATGGGACCTGTTGCGATCCGATCCGGTTTTGCGCGGTTTCCTACACTTTGTCCAGCGAGTTGTTTACGCCATTCGACGGCATTTTCGACCATTCTAACTATTCCAAACAATCACAAGTCATACCAAACAGTCATAGCAACATATATTATCGACCACAAGCATCAAAACAACAACTTGGTAGGATAAAATGGATCAAACATACCCAAAACCCCATATTTTCCCCTTAATCCCTCTTAATCATTTTTGGGTATATAATTAGCAAAACTTATCCAAATTAGCCAAATTTTCTAACAGAGGTCTAAAACAATATTTAAGAATTTTTGAATATTTTTCCAGATTTTAATCATGCATAAATTCGCTAATTATCATTAATCACCCCTTAATCCCCCAAATTCCGGGATTTGCAAAATTAGTCGAAATTAACCCAAATTCATATCAGAGGCATAAAATGATGTTTTAGAATTTTAGGAATTTTTCTAGATTTTTCTGAGCAATAATTTCGCTAATCTTCGCTAATTACCATAATTAGCCATAATTAGTGAGGAACTATGCAAATCACTCACCTTAGCCACAAACAAACTTTAGATCTAAAATAATCTCTGATTTGGATCCAATCCCTATGTGTTCCAGCAGCTCTCTCGCTAACTTGGTGAAGATCTTCTTTGATTTGATGTAGATTAGGCCAAAACTTGATTAGAAAGTGATTAGAGATGATTTGGGATGAAATTAGAAGGTGGAGGCCATTGCTAGAGCTTGAAGGAGGTAAGTGGCGGCTGAAAAAATGAGTCTAAAACCGAAATCCTAACCCTAGCAGCCCTTAAATACCCCAAATCCCGAAATCCCCCGTTGGGCCTAGCTGCTAATCACCCGGTTAAGCCCGATTAGCTGTTTTTCACCTTCTAAACATTGTTTCAGCCATATCTCCCAAGCGGTAAGTCCGTTTGGCTAATGTAACCACTCTACGGAAAGAGAAACCATCATTTGAATCCAATGGAAGTGGTTTCAGGTCAAAATTCCTTTCCAGTCAAAAGTTATGGCCAAAACAGTACCAACTAGGGGCAAAACGGTCATTTAAAAATCGACAAAAATCATGAACATGGGAAATGATCCCAATAATCGTCTCCCAAAGTTACATGACCATACGACTTCATATGTGAAAGAAATAAATATTCCACGATCCTCTGATGCGTAGAATGCGGGTCGTTACATATATAATCAACATTAATATTGGGTACATCAATTCAGTCAGAACTGATACGCAAAACATTATTTCCTACACGATCTAAGTGCATACAACACTTGTAACATACCGACTTTCCCGAACCCTTTGAATTGACAATCATGACTCACGTCCAACCCAAATTGCACAGAAAAGCAGATAGTTATTAGAAAATAATTAGAGGGTGAGATATATTCTCTCTGATGCCATTATTCCACCTAAAAATATGAGGAGCAGGGTATTTTTACCCGGGAAGCAGCATCCGTTGATGAGTGGTTATACAATGGCGGTCGAGCTAATTGTTCTGCAATTCTTACTTGGTGTAGCTTGTTACATGGGTCGTGAATGGGAACTTAGTTTCCGTCTGGGTAAACACGGGTTTATAGACTTCATTTGCCTTCTCTTTCTTTCACGAGAGTTATGCTTAACACAAAAAATTGAAAGGTAAGGTTTAGTGAAATACTATTTCTTAAATAAGCGCACTGGACGCATCATAGAGCAAAACTTTAGAGCCAGTGTATGAGAACATAACAATAGGACAGGGGACAACAAACACCAAGCAAGAGAACTCCTCTTCTTAGCCGCTGCCGCTCGGGGCTGCTTTTGAAGAAAACTTTCATTTTGCTAGGGGATAAACTGGGCTTTCGCTCCGGGGAATTGGTCCAACTTAGCTTTTTAAGAAAGATATATTAGAATAGAAGAGTAAGAAGAAGAAGACCACAACACATAATCAGAGTATCACATCGCAACAGAACAAAATATAATATAGAAATAATCTTTATAGAGGGCTAGAAAACTTACAAATTTTCAGAGTATAATAAAACATATGGATAGTTATAAATATTTGTCTTCACATACAACACACATCGGAATAAATATAAGATATCATACGTCCGGACTATTCCAGCTCGTCTCTTCATAGTATCTGATAACCTGAGCCTGTACTGCTCGGTCTAACCCAAGCATTACAAACGACGGGTCAGTCTGATGAACCAAAGTGAGAAAAACACACTAAGTTTAAACAAATAACTTGGACTTTAAGTCAAAAATCTTTTCGAAAATAAAGGATAATCGTAAGACCAAATCCACACATAAAACAGACGATTTTTACCTTATGATAACCCAAAAAAATTTTGAAAACAATATTATTCTAATATTATGATAGTATCTAAATACAAGTAAATATCAATCTAGAAGAACGCTTGCATCTCACGCTCCACATATTTAATATACAATTAAAACCGCGGGCGCTTATTGAGAATGGGTTTCCTGGCAAAGTACGGGACCACCTTTCCGACAATGTATTTCCGGAGATGAATACATTGGGGTTCAACAAGAACATCTTGCAACCCAGGATAAACATGACCGGCCCCTCACTTCGCTTGAGAGCACCGAATATATCATCACCACGTTTGGGGGCCAGCCAACCGAACTGATAGCATACATAAATAAAAAGGGACGACCGAAGACATTTGATTTCTCCAGATCAGGTAATGATATACCTTTTCGATGGGTGCGACCCATATAGCCATGCGACCTACCTGATTTTATACCATTTCCCGGTTGATGAGGCTAGAAGTTAAATGCATTCTTCAGCATAGCATGTCTCCATTCACTTTGAATGTCACATCATCAGATCTTCCAGATATCACTAATTGACGTCCACAAAAATACTCTGGGTGTTTAAGCAAAAAAAATAAATTCCTCCGCCACCAACATAAGTACGTTTGTAGAAATCTATGTATGTGAACTTTTGGAAATACTTTGTCAGACATTCGTCCATATAAGTTATCAAGGAACAGGATGAACCGAAGGCACCCTCCTACCACATCCTATATAGTTTCACCCCAAAAATCAGTAGCGAGCAGTCCTTACAATCGTAAATTTCAATCATGGCAGAATCATTGTTAACTCTAGGGATCAGCCAGAGATATTTAACAATAGTTCTTACGCTTATGAAGATCCACGGTCTTTAATTTCTCCAACTCAATTACCATCTTCCAAGTATTCGTATTTATTGATCGGAATGGTTTTTGAATATAAATTCGATCCCGGTCTTTCTGTACCAACAATTGTATGGCCAAGATTTGATAGTCGGATATTTAATTATCAAATAAACAAAAATGAAATGGATCTACTAGTTGAGTACACAGTATCATTTGGCCTTTTTGTTGAAAAATAATTAACGAATGATTAATTAAAGCTTCTAAATCTTTTAGAATAGTAATCACTTCTTATTTTAATATACAAATAGTCTCAAATCATTTCTCTAAATACTTTGAAAAGTATTTTATAATCATATACAATTTACCATTTATTTATCATTTCAAATCATTTGCTATGACATTTCTTATTATCTATTATCGGAAAATTGATTCAACACTTATCATTCGTAAAATAATCGTTATGATATCTTCTTTTGTTCCTTTTTCAATGGAAATATCATTTCATCTGTTCAAGCCCTTCTTACTTCCGTTACTTTAGAAATATCAATATATATTTTTCTCAAATTCTTTTATTTCCTTTATAATGAAATCTCATTATATCTATCCTCAAATACTTCAAATAATGTCGCATTATTATTTCTCATACGATCAAAAACATTCTTATCTTAACATAAATATGAATTGTAATTCAAAAACCCATATTCATTGTAAAACCAACAAATACCATTTCACTATTCTATTTAACATATGGTTTTATAAACCTTCTTACTTCTGAAATCTCCTTTTTACATATACTATTATTACTAAATTTGTTGATTTAGTAAATGATAAATAAAATATCAACTTTTAAACCTCAACTTCTTTAAACTGTTTGTTTCATTATCAGGATTTTATTAGAAATCCTATTACTCGATCTTTTACCAAATTCAAGTACGAAATCTTTGTTTCTAAACCTTTTAATCATTTCCTCTTTGGAAACCTTCTTCCAAAACTCATCCATTTCACTTAATGTGATTATTAAATAACGTTAATTTAAATTAACGCATTAACTCTCCATCTCCTTTATCAACTCGTTTATACAATTCTGGTTTAATATAAAACCCTTTTTTCATCTTGACTTCTTTTACTTAATTCCAACATTTATTTTAAGCTTATCGCATTCGCTTAAAACCACTTTATAACTTCATTTACCAAATTCGGTTTAAATATAAACCCGTTTATAAACCCACTTTGAAATCCAATTATATTTCATTACTAACTTCGATCACATACTTATATGAACTTCATTTAAGAAGTGATTTCTTTAAATTATTATTAATTTACTTTATCATTAACTGGAATTAAATTTCTATTTTTTAAAATCTCTTTAAGTTAAACAATTATTTACTAAATTACTCCATTATATTAATCAGTACAACTTAATTTAATTAAAAAATCAATTTCCGTTAAAACAGTTGGCTTCGTCAATTTTAAAACATGATTAATTTGCTGATCAACTCTAACTCATCTTTTCTTTTAAATTAATAAATAATATTATTAATTTAAATAAATCTCATTTATTAATCATTACATTGATCCTTGCTCACTTGCTTCGCACACGGTACGTGCTTCGCACATGGTATATTTTTGGTACAAAAATGGTATTTGTGTATAAAACAATCAATATATGCGTGTGCTTCGCACAGGATTTTTCTTTTTCTTTTTATAAACTTCATTTAAAAGAATATTTAAAAATATATATTCAGTTATAAAATAAATTTTATAACTTCATTTCTGATGATTCACCTAACGGTAAATCAATCTTTATAAAACAATTATAATTTAGGCCATCTACTATCAATTTCTCAACCAATATTTCTCATTGGTTAATATCAAGGGTTCAACAGTAATCAATAATCAATCCATCATCCAATCAGGTTATTAAACAGTACATGTGATATAACATGAAAATAAACGATAAATTTGAGGAATCTGGTTGGATTCTCCAAACTGTTCTTCCCTGTATTCAATACGACATGAATAATTAATTCAACTGGTAACGGTCAACTAAAAACCATTCAAGCAATTCAATTTTAAACATTTATATTATTATAAACGTAACCAACAAGGTAAGTTACCTCTATTGGAATTAATCGTTAAAATATACACTACAAAAATAAAGCTGAGTAGAGACAACTTTATTTGGTATCAAATTAAAATATTTCGCCTTTAATTGTTAATTGAGACAAACTAGTAACAAATAATATTGTCTTTAAATTCAGGTCTCAAAAAAATTAGTAACCACAAAATTATATCTCAAATATATTATAGACCAAAAAAATTGTCTCAAATTAGTCTGTGAAAATGTCTATAAAATGGCAAAAACTACAATATGCATACGTTATGAAAACTAATATATACATACAAACAAATTAATATACAGTTCTCGTCAGTCCATCAAACATGTAGTTCAAAGTTGGACATCAATGTTTCCATTCACATTCGCAATGCCAACAGCAGAAAGAATGCACAAACAAATATACAATAAATTATCATTTGCTGAACCATAGAAATTAAGTACAGTATTTCAAATCTAAAAAGCTTGAGTCTTACAACCGTAAATCCATGTCAAAATCCAAACAAAAAAATACAGAAGATGAATCGTGTTACAACACTTGCAACCCACGCTGCAAATACACTCTGAAGTCTCCAATCCCCATCATTTATTACCATCTACAGCAGATTTTTCTGATTTCTTCAAAGATCCAGATCCCATACTAGCACCCTTCGACCCGATTTTGGCTATACGAGGTCCTAGATCTGCTTCTTTCTCTAGTCGTTGAACCATTGATATGATGATGGCTTCTTTTTCTCTGCCCTGGAACTCGTCCACTATAGAAATTTCTTAATCTTTCAATGCAGACTCTTTACCCCGCAACATTTATAAACAGATGACCTGTGCAGAGTAAGGAGTTATGATTCCAATCTCAGAAGGATTAACGCCGCTTTCTTCAAGCCTCTTTGCATGGCATCTCTACCGTTCCTTCGCATGTGTGTCTTTTCCCTTCCCCCTAACCTCCTCCTAACCAGCTTCATCCAGCAGTATTCAAAGACATAAAATTAAGAAAAAAATAGCATGTTAATTGATTTTAGAAGACTGATACTGAAATAACTATTAATAATAGGTAAAACCATTCAACATTTGTAGACAAATTAGTGCAAAACAATTACAAAAACTAATTATACATAGAAAGCATATAGATTTACAAGTAGATCGGGGAGGAGAAAACTAACCGCTGCTTTCTTTAATCAGATTTGCCGACGACTTGAAAGATGAATTTAACCTTTTTTTCCGTCATTTTTGTGAGAAGAGTTTATCTCGTGAGGAGATGATGCAGGTAATCGTGTTTTTGGGGGAGAAATTGCACACGTTTATAGCTAAAAATGTGGAGAGTAAGGGATTGATTAAAGGACACGATGAAATCAGGTATTTTCAAATGGACATGTATTAATTGGGACCCATTTAAAACCATGATTTGGTCTTTGTAATAATAAACAGAGACGCACCTAATTTATATCAAATTAGACCTTGTTTAAAGACAAAAATATCAAATGTCTCTAGACTTCGTCTCAATTTTATATTATTGTTGTAGCGATAACGATTGGTTTGATTAAATTAAACAAATGTTTAATTTAAATCAGTTATATAAAAATATCCAGTATATATGCAAACATTTATCAAATCATTCAACAAATATCAAACAAAACACACAAATATTTAAACCCGACTTATATAAATATAAGTGGGAAACTGAGTGAGTTTAACTCACCTTGGATTATTTTGTCGATTAACCGCTTGTTTTTAATTAAATTAAACTTGCATTTAATTTAATTAAAAATTCCATTTGCTCCCAATGTTGACCGCACCACCTCCACAATACAGCTTGCGACCATACGTCGCCAACGTGATGAACCATGTTCGATTCTGTTAACGGATGATAAATATATTATTTTAATAAGTTTATACTATTTATTTTCAAAATTACTTAGATTTTATTATAAAATAAAACTGGTCTTACCCTATTACTCCATCAGCCATAACCTCTTCAGCCCACCGATTTATCACCGTTCGCTTCTCAAGCTGCTCTTCCACCATCCATTACACTTTATTCTTTTCCAGTTTTACGTTTGTATATTTTTTTCTTTATGGAGGCCCAAGCCCAATTCCATAAAATGACAGTCCACCGTTGATATTTCTCCCCACGATCCTGCTCGTCTTCTCTTACATTTTCCTGTTATGGACTGTATGCCCGTTTTCATCTTCCCATCTAAACTGATGCTCTTCGTTGCGCCCCCATTTTGATTTATTTTCTTCAATTTGTTCTTTTTTTCCACCCAATACCATGCATGAAAATCATGCATGCGTGCGTGCTCCACTGAGTACCAGTAGCGTGTCATGGCCATCCCTTTTGTTTTCTTTTTCGTGCTTTTTTTTTAATGCCGAAAGCCAAGGCACAAAACAAAAGTCACTTTAAACACCAACATGCATTTATACCTCTCCAATCTACAGGCTGTTGAATTCTTTCCCAAAGGCCTC
This sequence comes from Allium sativum, assembly GCA_030737875.1. Classification (NCBI taxonomy): domain Eukaryota; kingdom Viridiplantae; phylum Streptophyta; class Magnoliopsida; order Asparagales; family Amaryllidaceae; genus Allium; species Allium sativum. The sequence continues at coordinate 422,519,591 of CM060924.1, forward strand.
CTTTCTTCCTCACTCAGTATCTACGTCCAACCTGTTACATGCATTCCAACCCCACCTGTCATGTATAATTGAAACTTCCCTGCCCAACAATAATTTCCTTCCAATGTCCTTGCTTTTCTCCTTTAGTTTTTTTTTTTTATTAAACCCAAAGCTCATTTCCCATCGTTCAACCCCTGTTAATTTAACCCATGCACCATCTTTCTTTTTTTTTCTTAAATAAATGATCACCCAAACTTGCCCTCACCACTACCCCATTCTGCGTTCAACAGTATCATCCTTCTCCTCAAACTTTCCACCTTTCATTATCCTTCCTTTTGTGTGTACTGTGTACACGCATGAGCCCCTCCAACAAACGTCCAACGTAACCATCCCACCTCAAGCCTCATGTCTACACAGAAACTCGCACGCACGCTGAACAGACATCTGCCCATTCCTTCCCATGATCTATCGTCGAGTGTTATTTTATTAGTAGGTATGCAGGAGATATAGATTATCTGTTATGTGTGGTAAATTTCAAAACCACGAATGTCACTTTGAACATGGGTTGGCAGATAAGTAAGGGGGAAATTGGGTACGCAAGCATTAGGGTAGATTAGCTGTACTGGTTGCAGTACTTTGCAGTGTCATCTCATTCTTGTCATAGTTGTGCGCTCATTATTGGTTTGAGAAAAAGAAATAGCTTTACGTGGTACACATATGATATGTTATCATTTGGGGTTGGATAAGTTGTTGTTTACCTAGAAGCTGTAACATATTCGGTGGATATGGGGTAGTTGCATTGTGTAATTAATTGGAGGGTGAGGTATTGATATATATATTATTTTCCTTTGCTTTGGTTAAGTTTGTTTATTTCAAAAATGCCGGGTAGGTAACATTTGTAGGGTAATGCCATAAGGGACGCGCACATTTATTTTGTGTTGGCTAAATTATTCATATTATATGATTAAGAATATTTAAATTATAGTTTGCTTTGGTTTATACGGTTATTTAATTTTATTGATGTTTATTTTGTATGTTAAATATATGCGGTGTCACATACCATCTCCAGACGCAATGAAAACAGATATGTTACTTATGTTTTGATATTACGGTCCCAATTCAATTAATTTCATTGAATTCCATCTCCGTTTGTACAACGGTGTTATTTTAATTTCAATTATTTATTTGTTCACATTTAAAATTGGCGTACCGACAAAATAGTTTCGATTGGCTCCAAATTGGGAATATAGCAATAACTAATCATACGTATTCCAATAAAATTTGTTTCGTCGAAAACGGAGGTTATTTGGAAAATAAAATCTCCACGACTTGTATAGTATCATTATCATATTAATTTAATTTCAAAACAACTAAATTAAATAATAATAAATTATTATTGTCAGATATATCCCGATAAAATAGTATATCACTTCAAATTCAACCCATAAGAAATTATAACTCAACATTAACATTTTAGAGTTAAACGATACTCAAATATATATGAATTCCTATTTAAATATATTAAATAACGATATAATTTATAAATGATTTCCGTAGCGACTATTTTAAAATTTGAATTGGACATAACTTACAATATATGCACTGAAATCTCAAATTTTCTCTTTCATTAGAAAATTATAAACAATTAGATTCCAACGTTTCCTGTTTCACAGAATTCCAGCTTAAAACGGATTGTGTATATTCAATTAAAATTCAAAACTCAAATTTATGAACTACCGCGACGTTATGAGTTCGTTTTAATATAATTAATAATTATAATTATAAACATTAGATCATCGTTTTATAAATGAATTCAATATTAATAATCCATATAATATTTAAAACAAGTTTAAATATTCAAATTCAAATAGCGGAAAAATCCGGGTTGTTACAACATTGATCCTCATTTCAGGCATGAATTCATGCATTTATTTATACTTGTACTCAATCTAGTCTTGAATTCAAGTAGATTCTGGTAGCATGTAGTATCTGAAAGTATTTCTTACATAATAAAAACTGATACCAACACAATTATGTAACAGTATAACATCAGAAAAATTACCACATCAAGAAATGATGAATATAAACATAACACAGAAATTACAGTAAAAATGATACCTTAAAAATATAAAAATGATACCTTAAAACTGCTGTAATGTTTTTACATAAAAAAATTAAAGCAATACAAAACCTATGTACATCACCGATAGAAACAAAACTGACATGCTTGAAATAATTTTTAATAAAATTGTTTCGATTCAAACAAAATTTACCCTAATTTCGTGAACGATTTCAACAATCGAATACGCACGAGATTGAATTAATCATAATTGAAAGTCGCGATTGATATGCATGTTTGAAGATGATTGTTGAAGATCAAATATGGAAAAGAAATAAATTCGCATTGGAAATAAGAGACAAGATCGAGAAATGTGAGATAGACGATTGCGGAGGAAGAAGAAATAAGCGCACGTGAAGAAGAAAAGAAACAGTGCATTGTCCTTTTGAGTAAAATTTTAGTGGGCTGTCCTTATGGTTAAAAAGGCCTTCAATTTTTTCCTTGTAAATATTTTCCTGAATTACAAACTACTGCGATGTTACGAGTTAGTTTATATTTAGATTACAAATTATATGTTCAAACGTCATTAGATAAACGAATTCGTTAATATAATTCAAAACTGAACTAAATTAAATTCTTTTATATTGCCCAATTTACACCGGATTGCAAATTCAACTAATTCCGACTATATTGGAATTTATATATTATTATATTATTATATTATTTATATTAATAAAATATACAAAATCATTGAATTCAAGTAACTTAAATTCCAAAACCACATTTAAAACCAATTTTAAATGTTCAAATAAATGGTTAAAAATTGAGGATGGAAATGGGGCGGGTAATATGCGGGGAACGCATCCTCTGCCTCTGTAACAACCCAGAAAATCCGAACCAATTTAAAATTTTTATTTTGGCAATTTTAATGAATTTTGAATATTTAAAATGATTTATTTTAAATAATAACGATGAGAAATTTATTTTGAATAGAATTAGAACATATATATTTATTTGAATCGACGTTAGAATGTAAATATTTATTTACAAAAGGAATTGGAAATGGCGCGGTAGTTTGAAAATTCGATTTCAAATTTCAAATGAATGTACAGGATTCAAAATAAACCGGATTTTAGCGAAACCAAAAATATTAGAATCTATTTGAAAATATCTTTCCAGTGAATCCAAAAAATTGAAATTTCACAGTGGTAATAAAAAGTTATTCCCAGCTGAAAATTCAGAATAGTCGCTATGCAAAATATGGCCCTTAAAAATGGAAATTTTGTAAACGACCTCCGTTTTCGAGGGAACCACTTTTGTTGGATTCGGGATGTCAAGTTATTGCTAGATTCCAAAATTCATAATTTTTGAAAGCAATATGTGAGCATGGCAAAAGAAAACGTGTTTTGATAGTTTAGTCATTTTGGATCGACCAGAAAATGGCCATTTTTCAAACGATCTCCAAATTTGACGAAATTAGTTTTGTTAGGACCGTGCCATCAATACGAAACTAGAAATAATTTTTCTGGGTGCTTATAGTGGTATCAGAGCTTTGGTTTACAGAGCTCGATAACAAGACACATTAGAACCAAACGACAGAATTCATCAGAGATTGGATTAGTAATATCGATTGGGGATGACTTGTTAGAGATAGGATCAGTTATATCCTAGAACAAGTGTGAAGAGTATTATTTTTAAAATAAAAATGAAAACCAATTTTGTTTTGAAAATTTAAACCATTTTATACGTATTTGAATATTTATTTTAAATTGATTTGGACAATCCAATATATAAAGATTTAGCATATACGCCTTGCAAACGTGTATTCGAAGTTTTAATATACTGATAGATATAAAATCACAACCTAGTCGCCCGGAGATGATTCTGATGATTGTAGCTACATCATCAGAATTTGTGTTCGAGTTTCAAAAGTGGGATATCTATATATTTTCGATTGACTGGGGTGAGAATCGAAACTTGATAGGGCTTATCGTAGTGATTTGGCACCAAAAATGTGATTTTTGACTATATATCCAAGTTATGAATTTGAAAAGCTAATCAACCAGTTGATTGATGATTGTGTTGTGTGGTTATTTATTTAAATCAACAGGTGAAAGAAAGGTAAATTTAGGCCAAATTGAACCAAATATTGAACTGTATTGAAAATTGTTTGGATTTGCATGCATATACATGTATATACATAGAACAGGTAATAGCACGGAGGCTAGAGCAGAGGAATAAAATTGTATGCTCGACAAATAGGTACATGTTTACTAATTTATTGGGTTTGGATGGTTTCATGAGCCGATTGGCTTACCGCTTGGCTTTTTCTTTTTCTTTTTCTTTTTGAGATGAGAGAGCCTGTGTGGCAGTTTGGGATTTTCCCGGTGCTCCCGTACAAAGGAGATTATGGCGAAATTTTTCGAAAATTTAGGGTGTTAGCCAAATTTTTGAAGAATTGGAAAATTCTTAGAAACTAAAAAGTTGAAGAATGAAAACCAAACTGAAAGTTGAGTTGATTAGTAAAACAACTTTCAGCTCCGTTCCTTTTCGAGGACGAAAAGACTTTAAGTGGGGGAGATTGTAACAACCCGGAAAATCCAAACCAATTTAAAAAAATTTATTTTGGAAATTTTAATAAATTTTGAATATTAAAAATGATTTATTTTAAATAATAACGACGAGAAATTTATTTTGAATAGAATTAGAATGTATATATTTATTTGAATCGATGTTAGAATATAAATATTTATTTTAATTATAAATGGAATTGGAAATGGCGCGGTAGTTTGAAAATTCGATTTCAAATTTCAAATGAATATACAGGATTCAAAATAAACCGGATTTTAGCGAAATAAAAAATATTAGAATCTATTTGAAAATATCTTTCCAATGAATCCAAAAAATTGAAATTTCATAGCGGGAATAAAAAGTTATTCCCAGTCGAAAATTCAGAATAGTCACTACGGAAAATATGGCCCTTAAAAATGGAAATTTTGCAAACAACCACCATTTTCGACGAAACCACTTTTGTTGGATCCGGGATGTCAAGTTATTGCTAGATTCCAAAATTCATAATTTTTGAAAGCAATATGTGAGCATGGCAAAAGAAAACGTGTTTTGACAGTTTCAGTCAATTTGGATCGACCAGAAAATGGCCATTTTTCAAACGATCTCCATATTTGACGAAATTAGTTTTGTTAGGACAAACCGTCAATACAAAGCTAGAAATAATTTTTCTGGGTCCTTACAGCCTTCATCCCCGCTACCCATTTATGGCCTCCATCCTCGTCCGGTCCACGTTTAATATCCATCGGATTCAGGTAGGGGAATACCCATCGGTTATGGGAAATCCATTCGGTACCCATTAAGGCAAGATGAAGAAAAAAAGATAATAAATAAAAATAAAAGTTAAAACAATAAATGTAAATTTAAATTGAACAAATATTAGTTATACTTCATAATCAATATTAAGAAAAGCAATACCCAACACATCAATAATATTAGTTATATTTTCTATTCGAACATAATAAAGGAAGATGAATGGTTAATAGAATCAATACTTAATACACTAATTAATATTTTTTCTTAGTTTTTATATATGCATTGTAAATATAAAAAGAAACTATATATGTTATATATGCGTTGCCAAAAAAATTATATGTATTGGGTCGGATACGGGGAGAATGGTATCACCTCCGTACCTGCCCCTTATCCGTTTTGGGTACTGAAATCATCCTCCGCCACCGTCTCATTAACCGCTAAGTCCAGGAATCTCCGTTCGATTAGAGGTAGGTCTCCGCGGATTAAATTTCCATCTCTACTAAAAATGTAGGTCATTACAATGCATGAGTTAAATGATCCACTAATACATAATTGCTACCACAAAATTTTAAACTAACTAGTAGAAAATTTTGTTAAGTCAACAAATCACAACAACTTCACAGGCAACAATAAATTTTTTGAAGCTAATGAAATAGTTCACAGGTGGCAATAGAAATGGCAGCATCATGTTAACAATGAACTGGAACTGAGAAAGTCAATTTCGTTAATAAGAAGTTTGCGGAGAAATGAAAGTAAATCAGAGTTCAAATAACAAATAATGACATTACACTAAAACCGAATAAAATTGGGATTCAAATAATAACTAAATCTTTCTTTTGCGTATAAGTAATACAATATAATATAAAACACTATTTTATTGACTATCTGTCCAACTTAATCACCAGTTATATTCTATCATTTTGAACCTGTACCTATCTTTGTCATTTAATTTCAGTTACATTGTATTTCATTTCACGGTTCTTTTCATTTACATTTTCCAGTCTATGTCATTCGCCTTTCTGTATATTTGTCCACTTGCATTTTTCTATACCCCTCTATTTCAGCATTTCATTTGATTTCTCTATCAATTACATTCCATTCAATAAAACATTGCTTAGCTAGGTCTACATCACAACACATAAAATGAATAATTTTTTTAAATATTTCATTACGTTAAAATTCCATCCACATTCCTTGTAGTTTTAGTTCTTTGCTCAATTAGTAAATTTCTAAACTTATACTTTCCCATCACTCCAAATATTTGTGCATGTAACTTTTACAAGTAACATTAATACCTAATAACATTTAGAATAGTTACTATACTCTAGGGACAGGGATAAGACAAGAATACTATAGGCTATTGCCCAGCCAACGACTCTATAAATAAATAAATAATAACTATCGTATGTCTAATAACCATCCCAGTCATTTTTGGATACCTTGTTATTGTTAATTCTCATCTATCTATTACATAGTAGTTTTGTAAGTAATTTATTCTATTAATTGTACTATATTTTGAGACCTGCTGTTGCACCGAATGAAACCATTTATGCTAGAGAACCGACTTTAGAAAAAATGGCGACTCTGTCTAACTCTCTTCTTCTCCATCCAAATTCTAAAACAAGAGAAATTTTAAATCTCGATTCTGATAATAGATTGACATATTCACCCGATTTCAGATCTGTAAAGCAACACGCAAGGCGTCTTTCTTCTTCGTTACAAAGTAAGGTTAAGTGTCCAGATCTGGATTCAAAGCTTGAATTTCCAGATTTTTCTTCGAAAGATCAGGTGAATTCTACTTTAGTTAATTCTTTTCAACCTAAATCATGGTTAAATGCTGTTAAGGAGAATAGATCGCACCAAAAAGCAATTCAACTTTCTTATTTTGAACCATTGGTGAAGGATAATCAAAGATTAGCGTTAATCAGTGAAAATTTATTCAATTGCGCAAGAGAAAAGTGGTTAAATTCTATATTTTTTTTATGTCTATGGTAGTAGGCCACATTATAATTACCTAAAAGATTATATTGACAGATCTTGGAATTTTAAAGGCAGTTTTATTCTGTTTGCTAGAGATAATGGTTTCTTCATCATTAAGTGTGAGCTGTCTGAAGACTGTGACAAATTCTTGAGTTTGGACCTTATTATTATGGTAAAATATTGATATTTATGAAGAAATGAGAACCAAGAATGAAATTGTCACGAGAACTTCTGAACTCTATTCCTGTATGGGTTAAAATTTCCAATTTAGATTTGGACTTTTGGTCAGTGGAAGCCATTACTAGGATAGCCTCAATTTTGGGTGTACCTATAAGATTAGACAGTGTCACGCAAGACTTATCTAGTATCTCTTTTTCTAGAGTTTTAGTACAGATTAGTATTGACTTTAAATTCCTTGAGAATTAATTCATTGTTATAATGGGGATATAGTATGGCAAAATGTGATCTATGAATGGGTTCCGTCAGTGTGTTCAAACTACAAAGTGTTTGGGCATTCGAATGTGACATGGAAGTATAATAGGGTTTGGATTCCTAAGTGTAATCCTCAAAAGGATAATGGGATGCATGTGGATGAAGTTTTAGATAGTCAAGATAAACAGGTGAATTTAGATGTGGGAAAACATAATTTATCTGATAATTCTCCTTTAGATGGTGGGGTTAATACCAATGATAAACGACAACTAATCAAATCAGGAAGCTCTGATGCAGGTTTTAAACCAATAATTGATAAGGAAAAACATCAACATAGTGTAGCCGATCTTCCTAAAAATTCTAAGGTATTTCCGAATAATAATGTGTTTATGCAGGAATTTAATGACGGTCTAAAAACTGAAGGTAATAATTTGGGTTTAATTGAGACTAATGATGTTGTGAAGGCTACAACATATATTGAAGATAATATGGGTTTACTAGTTAATGATGAATTAGATTACAGGGATATTGTCATTGATGAATCTGATAGCTCTTCTAGAAGCTTCAAAAGGAGGAGAACAAAATACAAAAATAGTAAGTTAAAAGGAGGAAACAGGGTCTTGTATAAGGAGCCTTTGGTGGAGGATAATCCTGAGTGGGTTAAGTTGGTTTCATAATATCAAGCAAGGTCAAAATCTAAGAAGGTTAAAGAAGAAGGATGCTCCCCTGATGGTGTTATGAACGGAGGAATTTCTAAGAAGTAACTTGTTAGTGGTTGTGATGTAGTAGATTATGTCTTGGAGTTGATGGATGAAGTTCATTTAGTTGTGGATTTTGCTGCAGTGACTTTTGTGTGGTATTTTGGAAGTTCTCTTTTTTTTGGCTTTCTGGTTTCAATTGTAGGCCTATTCTGTTTATTCTTTGAAGTCATTTGTTGTGGTTTCAGAGTCTTGCCGGTGGAGGCATGTGTTTGTTATGTGGTTTTCTCTGGATCAAGCTATTTTATTTCTATCAGTTTGTATAGTATTTGTTATAGGTTGTTTTTTTTGTTTATTGCTTGATCCTTCTTTGTAAGTTGTTATATGTAATATAAGTACCCTCTTCTTCTAAAAAAAAAAATTTGTACTATATTTTATTTGAGTCAAGATAATACCTTAACCTAAGGTCACTTATAATGCTAGTAAAATAAAATATAAACCTGACCAACAACATATGAAGCAAGGTGTAAACATCAATCATCATTTATGTTAAAAAATAACTAAATTCTAATAAAAGATAGGAAAGTATTAATGAGTGCTTAATAACACTTGTTAACAACTGCAAACATGAGGCATCTTGAAAATTAGTCATAATCATGAATTTATATTTAAAAGGAAAATCACCCTAACAAATTATCGCTTCTCCAGTGGAATATAGATAGACTGATCAACTAGTGTTTAGCTCTATTTTATCGTCTGTTAATAGATGTATTTAGCTAATAAAATAATGTGTTAACAAGGCAACATTCACTGGTTTGGAATTAGATAAAAAAAAATCCTAATCTTAAATTAATATAAGGGTAAAACAAAGCATTCAATTGCAAAGTTAAACTGGTTCAACTTTGCCGTAGACCGTAGTGTTTAATTTTTTATGCAGAATCTGACAATATTTAGAAGGGAGAAGAGACAAATCTTTTGGCAAATATTTTACACACAAAGTTGATAGCCACTAGGTTCAGCCAAACGATACTGAAATATTTTGTCTACGACAATCCACGAAACGATACTATTTTCAATTGTTTTTGTGTTTAATTATATTTTTATTTTCATTTCATCATGTACTTCCTGCTTTCTTCAACTACGTGCAAACTGCTAACACATTTCTCCAATCTATGAACCGCAGCGCAAGCGCAAAAGAAGCCTCGAACTGTCTGTACCTCAAACTCCGTACTACTGGTTTTATTAGAGTTGTATTTACTCCTATATGTTAACTCTTTGGACGCAGGAATATATCAGGTATGGTTTACTATACTATGCATCCCATTTATTTTCAGTACTTCAGATTTTATTACTCACGGTAGACTTTGTCTGGCCTAGAGTTTTATGATTTGCTTCTTATTACTCTGGGTGCTCTCACATGAGCAGATTATAGACAGGCTAGGATTGAGCACGAGTAGCTGATCCGGGGATGAGCAAGAGGCTATCTACGAATTATTATCTGTACTATCTCATTTCACAATTCATTACTATGGGGTTCAGTAATATCTTTATCATTTTGCTTAGAGATAGCATCTGTTGGAGTTATTTCTTTTGCATAACTCTATGACATTGTAGTTTACTGTTTTGAATCTATTACTTTGATTTCTGGGATTCATTTCAGTTATTTATTGTTTTGCCTATTTTATATTAGTAAGTATTATTATTATATTGAATTCTTACACTGTTAGATATACGACAGGTTCTTTGTAGTTTTAGTTTTTTCTTCCTAAATGATCAGCTTACATTGCCCGGGATTTCGAAAGTGTAGGATCATTGTTTCATTACTCTCATTTAAGATTTTTACACAAAATCTTGGATTTGATCATGTGTGTTTTATTAGATTCAAACCATCTATTTTATAAAAATAAAGGTTTAAACAAACATAAGTGACCATACCCAAATCCACGCTTTTGTGTTAATTTGGTTTACAACAGAAATGGAAGAAAATAAAACAAACTAGATGGTAAATTTACACATACCCCTAAAAATCCATTTTTACTTGCATCCATTATCTAAAACCCAAATAAATACTAGACTGACAATTTTCGATTTATTAGATATTTGGGGGATCTATATGTGTTTTGTTATCATAGGAATCCCAAACCTCTATAGGAATAAACAATCCAATTTTACAATAACAATTACAGAAAAATAGGTAAACTTGAATGAATTCCCTCTCATTGTACAACAACAATAAGAAAACTATAAATAACTAGATTTTGGATTACAGCCTCGAACATATGTTCTCCAATTACTTTTTTTAAATTATTATACATGTATAGGAATCAGATTAGAATCGTATACATATATAAATATAGTTCCAGAGATCCTATATAGAAATTACAATAGGAAAGATAGAAATAGATCGGATTTGAGGAGAAGAAAACTAATTTGACCTGATTTGGAACTAATTTGAATGGAGAAGAGAAAGAACGAAGGTAGAGTCTAGAGGAAAATGCGAGGTTCAGAGAGGAGGCTAGGGTCTTATTTATATTTGTTAAAGTGTGTGTGAACCGTTGGATTCAAACTATAAATTCCATGCCCTTAAGGCATGGGCATGGTGAATTTAATTCACCGGAACATTTGTTTTAATATTAATTGCTTATTAATTCTATTTAAGTCTTTTCGTTTCTTTCATATATTGTCCTTTCTTACATGCATATATAGACACAATTTGGAATTTAAAAAGGGAATATTCTCTTATGTCGTTTGTATTTATTTTTATTCTAGATTTACACTTACAATGTCAATTTCAAAACTTATGCGTATATTATTATTGTCCAACTTTACGAACTCCATTTTCGATAAATAAAATATGAAAATGAGCTAGACTCTCGTAATGAATGCAATGATGATATTTCCTTAACCAAATTCTTAATTATTAAATATTTTATGGGGTGATACATTATATATATTTCCTTATTCATAAGAGAGAGGGTGCTAATTCTCTGAAGGATTTTAGGCCTATTTCCTTAATCAATTGTTCCGTCAAGATAGCTAATAGGCTTAGTACCAAGATGAATGATCTTATTGATTGTTCCCAAACTGCCTTTATCAAAGGTAGAAACATAGCGGTTAGAGTAGCCGCTGTGCAGGAGTATATTAATGTCTGTTGTAAAAACATTTTTTCTTGTGCTATTTTGAAGTTAGATTTTGAGGAGGCGTTTGATTCAGTTCATTGGGATTTTATTTGGGAGTTATGTCTTGCTAGGGGTTTTAATGTCAGATAGATCAACTGGATCATGCTTTTGCTTAGGTCTGGTTGTCTAATATTGTTGTTAATGGGGTTATGGGCAAGAAGATTCAATCTAAGAGAGGTCTTAGACAAGGTGATCCCCTATCACCTCTTCTGTTTGATTTAGAGACTATTGTTTTCTCTAGAATTATTAAGAGAGCTGTGAGATTAGGTGTCTTGGGTCGTATTGGTAATGAGGAATTTAATAATGAATTATCTATTCTCCAATTTGCAGATGACATATTATTATTTTCCTCTCATTTGCCTAAGCATATTATTTCTCTAAAGTTTATTCTTTATTGTTTTGAGATGTTATCTGGGCTCAAAATCAATTTTGATAAGAGTGCTATTATGGTTCTTAATGATTTTGAAAATGTTGAGACTCTAGTTGCGAGTCTCTAGTTGTTGACACCTTGAACTTTTCTGTCATGGAATTTCCTTTTGTTGTCTCCAAATTTTATTATTCTGAGGGTGTGTTTATTGTTGGTTCTAGTCCCAGTTGGAGTAATAGATTACCTTATTTTTGGAAGTCTGTTTTGAATTGTTTTGATTTTTTTTAATTTAGGTTGTAAGTTGACTGTTCATTTGGGGAATTTTACTTTCTTTTGGCATGATGCTTGGATTTCTCGTTTGCCGCTTAAAATTGAATTTAGAGAGCTTTTTAATATTAGTTGCTTTAAGAATGCTTTGATTATAGATGTTTATAGAGAGGATTTAGATCCGCCATGGGAGTTTACCTTTGATGATATATTAGAAGGGGGATTGTTGAGGCAATTAGCCCTTTTAAAGTCTAAGTTAGCTTTGTATCATTTGGATGAAAATGGGGATTGTGGTGGTTGGAGTCTTGAAAAGAGTCTACTGTGCTCTGTTAATTCTATGTATATTTTTCTTAATTTTTCTGGAGTTTCTTTGTTCCCTTTTAAGTTTCTTTGGAAGTTTAATTCTCCTCCTAAAGCCAAGTTTCTTATGTGGTTGATCATTCGTAAGAAGCTTAATATGGTTGAGATTTTAAAGAAGAAGAATATTATTTTTGATGTTAAGTGTAGTTTTTGTGGTCTTTTGGAGGAAGATGTTCATTATTTAATTTTCTCTTGTGATATTATCAGTTATATTTTAAATATGGTTTTAAGGATTTTTGTTTTTGGTTGTTTTAATTCTTTCAGTGGCTGTGTTGATTATTGGAATTGTGGTAGATTTGTTCATAATTCTAGGTAGAGATATGTGTTGGATTCTTTAGTTACTATCATTAGTTCATTTGGTTAGAGAGGAACCAGAGACTGTTTCATTCCATTTCTATTTCTGCTGAAAATATAATCATTAGGATTGTTTCTTAGTGTCTAGATTGGATGTCTAACTCTCATTATAAGTTGTTTGGTGATTCGCGTTTTGAGAGTTTTTTGATTAAGGTTAGATTTAATTTGAGTTTTTTTATTACAATCAATAGATATTTTAGATGTAATAGACCTCGCATTTGTTGTTAATTTCTGTTTTTTAGTATTGCTTGTTCATTTCTTTCTCTTTTTATTTCAGCTTCACATATATGTATGGATATGTGTGTGTGTGTATATATATATATATATTCTTTCATATATATATATACATATACTTATATATATGTGATGGTTAATTATGGTTTGGCTAGTGGCTTTCAGGTTTCAGGTAGTTGGTTACGCTTGAGGAGCTTGGTGGGAAGCTGTCTGGATTGGTGGTTGATTTTTGCTTTGAAGTTTTTTTGTGTGAGGTTTTGGAGTGTGTTTGGGATGTTATGTTATCCTTTTGTTGTATTATGTTTGGAGTGACTATTTTTTGTATTGGAGTAGATATACTTCACTATCGGGTGGTGGCTTTGCCGGAATTCGATATTGAAGTATGATGGGCGGTGGTTTGTCCAGAGCTCATCTATCTACTTTCCTTTACATTCTTGTAGCCTTGATTTTTGTTGCTTTTGGTCTTCTTTCAGTGTTGTAGATGGATATTGTAGCCTTTTTGTTTCATTTTATATATGTATGCTCTCTTCTTTTTAGAAGATCACATATTTTTGTTTTCAAAATAAAAGTAAAAATAGATTTCATCCCAAAATCTTTCTAAATGGGTGAGAAACACAAATAGCTCTAATAAATATGTTATTCAACCAAGTTATTTATTTATGTATCCATAAAAACTCATACTTAATGTGATTATGTACTAAAAACTTGTTAAACTGAGCTCAGTCCTAATGTGAAAGTGTAATACGTGATGTTCTATATATGCAAAACATCCTAATATACATATAATTTCTATATGAGTGCTTAGTGTATTCGTGTTCCATACAATTCCTACCATCCAATCTGGCAACCACAATGAAACCATAAAGAAAAAAATTAAAGGAAATAATTACCCATGAAAAGCTCTGGTGAGTTTGCCTCATCTTTTCTTCTATTTCGCAGGTGCTTTCTATAGGGTTACCTCCCCATTGTACTCGTACAAGGTTAATGGATTTACTGTGAAGCCTTTTGATTCTGTTCTCTACAATATGTATGGTGGCATGGGATACACAAGCTCCAACTCAAAGCTCCTAAAGTCCCTAATTTGATCAAGCTCGAGTCTTACGGCAGAATCATGACGGCACTTCCTAAGCTGAGAAACATGGAAAACTTAATAGACTCCTGATAATTTTTTAAGGAAGCTCCACACGATAAGCCAGTTTCCCAATTGTATCTATGATTTTGAATGGCCTAATGTGTCTAGGAGCTAACTTCCCAGTCTTTCCAGATCATATGGTTTTCTAAGAGAATATACTTTTACGAAGACTAAATCACCAATACTAAACTCATGTTCTTTTCTCCTCCTATCAATATAATATTTCTACCAGTCTTTGGATGCCTTCATTCTTTTCCGAAATAAAAGAATCTTCTCCGTGGAATCATGAATGAGGTTAGGTCCGATTAGAATCTTATCTGTAGTTTCCCACCAACAAGTTAGTGATTTACATGGCCTCTCATACAATGCCTCATAAGGGGCAATACCAATTGTCGCCTGAAAACTATTATTATAGAGAACTTGATTAATGATAAATGCTGCTCCCATAATCCTCAAATATCAATGATGCAGTCTCTTAGTAGTTCTTCAAGGACTCGGTTGATTCTCTTGGTTTATCTGTCGGTTTGCATGCGATATGCAGTGCTCAGATTGTCGCCCCTAAAGTTGTATGTAACTCGCTCGTGAACTGAGGATCTTAGTCACTTACTATACTCATCGGGATTCCATATATTTGCACTATTTTCTTGATACAAAGTTGGGGAAACGAAGTTGTAGTTATACTCATCTTTACTAGAATGAAGTGTGCACTCTTCGTCAATCGGTCCAATATAAACCAAATAGCTTCATTTCCTTTTTGAATCCTTGGTAGCCCATTCACGAAATCCATCGAGATATGTTCTTATTTTTAAGATGGAACCTCCAAAGGTAATACTAAACCTTTGGGCCTAACTTGCTCTGCTTTGACTTTCTGACAAGTAAAACACTTTGCAACAAACTCAGCAACATCTTTCTCCATTCCTTCCCAATAGAAAGTTCTCCTCATATCTTTAAACATTTCATGCCCTTACGGATGTACAGTCGTTCTTGAATGATGGAATTCCTTGAGGACCTCTTCTCGTAAATTACTAGTCGTAGGGACATAAAGTCACATGTCCCTTCTAAAGCTTCCATCACTATCAATAGAATATCTTTCAAAATGGGGAAAATGCTCTCCTCTAACAATCTATTCCCTTAATACTCTCAACTTCTCATCAAGATCTCGCTAACACTTAATCTTATCCATCATGGTTGGTCTTACTTCCAAAACTGCAAGAAATCCTTGAGTTCACTGCAATAGAAATTGTCTTTTATAGCGACATATAACCGCTATTAATCAGTACTATAGCAGTTCGATAAACGTTATATATCGACATGTTATAAGAAATTGTTGAATATTAATAACACTAAAATAGCCGCTATAAAAGAGCAAGGTTTTATAGCATAAATTTTCCGCTACGTTACTTAAAGACAAAAGCTCGTTCTCACCGCTATAATAGATCTAAATATCAATGAAAGTGCGAATATTTATAACACAATATTGTCGCTATAACATGTTTACTCGAGAGCGGATATATGACGCTATTAAATTAACAGGTTAATATTGCTAAATCATTTTACTGCTCATATGTGATACATTTTAATTATTGCAATCAAAATGGATGTGCATAACAATTTGAAGAGCAATGTATAAATGAAGTAAATATAACAATCAACAAATGTAACGCATATTCATGATAACAAAATAAAGCTATAACTAACGAAAATAAGTTCGGTACACGAGTAACTAAATTTAATACATATGTTTTCAATTTCATATTGATGCCAATTTGAGTTAACAAAAAAACAAAACATAGTTCATATTTAAAACTACAAGTAACAAATGCATCATTAAGAACTTTGACTTCTCAAAGCCTTTCTCCATGCACGTCTTCGATGATTGGTAGATACTTATGAAAATTCAAACCAACGGAAATTAATTGAAATCAGTGCGAATAAACTATGCTTTCTTACTTTAATCCATTAAAAATACAAATGTATAGTAAGAAAAATAAAGAAAGAAATAATTCCCACTTTGAAAAATTGATAACCCATCAGAGAGAGTACTTACATTTCCTCAACAGATGGCTCAAGCTAAAACTCATCCCAATCGAAAGCAACCTCAGGGAGATAGTATCATCCCTTCTGAGAATCCACCACTCTCTGATATAGTCCCTCCTCGTCGCATGGTAAGAACATATGGAAAATCTACCCAACAAACTAGCCAAAACGCCATCCAGAGCTTTTGCGCGGTCATGGATACCATCAAGATCCAACAGGACGAGGAAATAAAACAGAAGGCGAAATGCGAGGAGACACATAGGGAGTACCTGAAAAAGTCAAGGGCATTTCAGAATCGGTACAATAAGCACGAGCAAAAGATCACGGAGAATAACGTGGAAATGGGGATAACGCCAAGGATATAGTAGCAGAGAGGAGGTTTTTGGTTGATTCTTTGAAGATGAGAATGGATGACGAGGTTGAAGGGCATCAGAAGCTGTGTAGGCAGGTTAGGGAGAAATCACTTGGAAGTTTGAAGCCGCATTTGCCTGAGCATTTCAGGGCGATTTCGAATTTTTCACTGGCTTCTTCTGATATGTACAAGAGTTTGGGTTCCATTTCGATGTCGCTGGAAGAATCTAAAACCAGTTAGAGAAATGGGGAAGCGTGTATAGTGGTGTGATGTTAGATTGTAAGTTATTTGTTAGTTTTTTGGCTAGAAATTTGCTTTACTACTTTGTTGTGGTTCTTTGTTCCCATGCAAAAAGTTGGACTTACATGAAGTTATTTTATGATTGTTGGTTCAAAAAAGAATAAAGGTTACTTATAATCTTCAACGTCCTTCAATTGGTAGTAGTGAGGAGAAATTTCAACAAGCCACTCGGGTTTCAATTCAGTAACCTGCATGAAAACAAATAAATATTAACTACATATTTTTTTAATTTTATTTTTAACAAAAGAAACAAGTAGTTAAATTTTCTTGCAATGGTTTGAAAGAAGCACTAGTCTTCAACTACAAATACACTGACAACTCTATTGCTACAGAAAGCACAACAAAAAGCAAATGCAACAGAGTAGAACATACATGGGAAAAATCTGAAATTTACAGTAAAAGAAGTCAATATGTTTCAGTACCTATATGGTTCAAAAATCAAAAACTCGAAGCTCTACCATAGCCACTTTTCTCTTTGATGAATACCAAGCTAGTATCTTTTCAGACTCTAATCTTAGTGAATAGCTCAGTGCAAATATGACATCATCCATGTGAGGAACATGCTTTCCAGCTGGAATACACATTTAAACTTTAGAATCTACTCGAAATACAATTGGCCTAACCATCTGCTGCTAAAAGACAATACTAAGCTTTAAAGAAGCAAGAGGGTTGATTTCTCTATCTCTATTACCTTTGAATAAGTCAGATACTTTTAAAAAAAAAATCAACATAAATTTGCGCTCTTATTTTCTTTAAATAGTGACAAAGTTTCCAATTACAGTGTATAATGAATTAGTCCTCAGTCAATATGATCCAGAGTAAAAACATATATTAAAATGACAATACCAGAATAGTTGAAGCATTATAACATCAGTTTCTATAGCTTTGGTCTCTGAGAGTATGTCCGCACCTCGAGTTCTCTTCTTAATATTTTACCTGAAGCGGTTTTTGGAATGCTACTTTCAAAAATTACTTGCCTCAACCTCTTATAAGGAGCAACCTGACTTGCAACAAATTTCATGACATTAGATTCAGTAAGCAAGCTGTTTTGAGGAACTACAAAGGCAACTGGAACCTCTCCAGCTATAGTATCATCCTTTGGCACAACTGCAGCATCTAATACCTGAAGATGAGTTGTAAGAATATCTTCAAGCTCAGCTGGTGCCACCTGAAAACCCTTGCACTTGATAAGTTCCTTTATCCCGTCCTCGATATAAACTCGGCCTTTTACATCAAAATATTCGAGATCGCCCATGTGCAACCAGCCTTCATAATCTAAAGTTTGTTTTATGGCTTCAACATTATTCAAATACCCTTGCATCATATATGATCCACGAAATAGAAGCTCTTCATTGAGATTAAGTGGAAGAAGCTTTCCTGCGCCAAAGCTAATAACTTTCTTGGAGGAAATTTAAAATAAAGGAAAGCACAAAAGGGGCAAAAGTCTTTAGTCCCACATCATGAAATGTGCTTTGATTTGCCACTATGTATGTAAAGGCATTACATATAATATCAAAAGTAAGAAGAGAAGGGAGAGGTGAGACATGAAGCATGACATTGGCATTAATATTTAAAGGTCAAAAGATGGACCTTAGGGCTCATGGGGTCTCGTGATCAATTGGACCTTAGAATGCCGACGGATTTGTGCGGATCCGTTATGTTTTTACCCGCAAAGATTTTGAATTTGTAATGCTTCAGAGCCATTGCTAATGAATGGACGCATCTGTTCATCATTCAAATTTGCAACACTTTTGAACTGTCGCAAAATGAAAAGGTGTGACTGTTCGAATTCAAATAGTCATAACCATTGGAAAACAGTTGTATCTCCTCACTGCCTATATAAAGGCTGCCCGATGCCAGTTTTGAACATCATGAATTCATTTCTTTTTCTTCTTCTTCTTAATCTTTTCTGCCACTAAAATATTCTCGAGACTCTGCCAAATTCTTGAGTAAATTATACGAGTTATAGTTCTTCAGGCTATAACTCGATCATCATGTCACTGCAGGGAGCAATTCCGAGCTAGTGAATTACTGTGTCTGTGCAAACACGCCGATTAAAGATATTCAATATCTTTAAATTTTCCTTCAATGCCTGACAAATGGTAACCTGAAGATCCATATTGCCTATTTTCTTCTTTGGGATCTTCTAGTGAAATAATGCTAGTAGTTATCATGCCATTTCCCTGAATAATGCCGACTCCAGGCAAATTCTTCATAGCCTCCTCCATCAACTCTCCACTGCAAGGCGCTGTCCTAAAACAAATCCACGTCAAAGAGCTCGAATCATACTTCTTGAGCACATTCCCTTGCTTAGCAAACTCAATCATGACAAGTGGAACTACAAACATACAGCTAACCCTATACTTCTCAATCAATCTCAACTGTGCATAACACACAACAGAAAGACCAAACACATGAAACATAGTAAAGAAACACATTATAGTATTTTTGGGTTCACCGTTCTCACCTTGATCTGCTATAAGCATCAGACTAGAAGATATGAAGTTCCATGTGATATAATCACACCTTTACTCATACCCGTGGTGCCTGAACAATACAACAAAGCTGCAATATCAGCCTGTTTATGTGAGGATTTCAGTATACTTTAACAATACCCAATTGTGAAACCCTAGATCTGAAATGTAACCATATTGATTTAATCGAGAACAAATCAGAAAATAGATAACTTGATTAGCGGAAGCGTACCTGGATCTGTATTTAATTATTGCTATACCTGAATCCCATAATTGGTTGCCACGGAGAAGATTATCTGTTGTAGAAGAAGAAGAATTTGGTTCGGTCTTCCAAATTGACACAAACCCTAGATTAGATTCAGCTCTCCGTAGAAGAGGTTAGAGAGTTGCTAAGGCTTGTGTAATTCGGGGACCATAACCCTTTATTTATAGAGTTGGCATTTTGTAATTCGGCCCTTCAACAAATTATAAAATGCCCCGGTATCTACACATTAGGCCCATGATAACTTAAACTTTAAGCCTATTAATTCTAATCCAAAATTATATCACTTTAATTAGGCTTTACACCAAAATAGCACAACACATTTTATTTTACATATGTGACCCAATTGTCGAAATATTCCAACAATCTCCCCCTGGGTCACATATGAAATAACCTTAAAATGTGTTTGACTTTATGAGCTCCAAAATTTGCTATTTATAACATATGGTGTATCTGAAACAATCTCGTCCATTAATTGGGTTGACAAAGGATCAAAGCGGCATTCGTTACATTTATCGTAACTATACCCATCAATGGTCACATATATCAATACAATCAAACGACATAGATCAATCATGGATGCGTAGCATGGAAATTACATGAAATGTGATCTATACATGTCTATTTCCAACTGGTCCTTCTTTAGTGAGATCAAATGTTTAATATTTAAACAACCTGAGTGCAAAGAAAAATTCATTACTTTATTTCTGATCAGAAAAAAGAACTTGATATGCATATATCTGTAACTGAAGTATAGAGCAATGAGTCATATGACAATACCAAATACAAACTCCCCCTAAACCAAAATATCCTTACATAAAGTTACACCAATTGAGCTACATGCCCATGAAAGACCTTAGGTGATAACCATTTGGTAAGCGGATCCGCCATAATGGAGTTTGTATAAATATGCTCTATGATTTACAATATATTTTGCACTCTTCCCTTATTGGAAAATAATATATACTTTACTGTCACAATATTACTTGGTCTTTCAATTCTTTATCAATAACTGGAGTCTAGTGACAAAATTTCATTATTATTTTCCATATTTGGATGTCTTGTAATTAACCAAAGACGATATTTTCAAAGTGGTGAAAACTATAAGTGCCTAAGTGACACTTTTCCCTTATATAGTTTCACCTATAAAATATATTATCATTGCTAGAAGTGGATCTTTTACGATAATGACATCCAAAATATCTGGATCGTAATTCTTTATGATCTCCAACCGATCCGATCTTTTATCTATGAGCATATGATCTTTTATTTTATTCCTTAAAGATATCTCATAACCATTTTGGCTACTAAATCAGTGATCCACTTTTAATATCAGTAAGGTATCTGTTAAATAAAATAATACACGCATATCCATATGTGTATATACATTAGTATGCATTGGAATTCAAACTGCAAATGCATAAAAAATCTTTTGCATTTCTTTAGTTTCAAGGATGGCAACATTTATCTGTTTTGGTAAAAGAAAATCAACTGAATCGCAGTTTACATACCAAATCTTTTAAGCATTTATCTTCCTAATTCTTTTGTAATAATCCAAATATCACCCCATGAAAAATAATGGTGTATTTGAATCCCAAATACAAAAGACTAATCCATAAATGAGTTTCTTAAGTAGTTTGACCAATGTCTCCATTGAAACATAACTTTAATCTCCATCAGATAATGCTCAAAAGTACAAGCTGTAGTAAGCTCCAAAGCGATCGAATCTAAAGAATCGTTTACTAAGTCCAAAATGAAACATTCTTTAAAGAAAATAAAATTTCCTTTTAATAATAGCGATTTCAATAAAAGTACCTTATAAAATTCAATATTACCCACTTGATCCCTTTTGGCTTTGAATAGTTATTCATAACCGATGATCTTATTACTTAAGTTAGAGGGAGATTTCAAACTTCATTATCCATATAGATTTATGCTATATGTTCATTTCTTAAATCCACATTTTAAATTAGTACCTTACATGGATTGATGTAAGTCCATAGCATCATTTTTATCAATCCATTATTTATCTTTATGAAGAAATACTACACAATAATCTGAAATAGCATTTCTTCCTATTTAGGTGGATTTCCATAGTGATCTTTGCATTTTGAGGTTGTTGAGTTTGTTTTCTTGAAACAATAGAAAAAATTATCTTCAACATCGTCTTATTATGATTCTTAATTTACTTCTTCCTAATAAAAGAAAACAAATCTTAAACTTTAAGCGAAGAAGCAACCGCAGTTGAATCAAAGATAATGTTTCTCTTTAAAGACAACGATATTACTTTATTTCTCCCCCCAAACTCAACATCCTCAAAATAATTTTTGCAATTCCCACATTAAAACTTTTCCTTAGTGTGGGTTCATAAAAAAAAATATAAACTTTAAATCCCTTAGAATATCAATAAAGCATTTTCTATATTTATGATACCTCAATCTATAATTCCTCAGTAAACTAAAACAAAAAAATATATTAGTCACCAAAACAAAATTTTGAGACATCATTACATAAGTTATTTAGCATAAGTAGTCATAACTTGTATGAGCTTCTATTACATAAGATTTGGAATTTATTCATAAATTAACATTACTATTTCTTGATGAACAATAATAACCTAATATGTTCACGTTAGAAATATAAAACCGAAATCTGTCTAAATGACAGCATAAAAAATATATCAAATAAATCCAAAAAAAATTGACTTAAATTTCAATAATAACTATAAAATATCAAGTATATTTTACTTTATATGTCTGTATATCTCGTTAAAGAAACAACTATAAAAAAAATCCGTATGTTATTTCTTTTCTTTGAGATCCTTAGCGACTTCTTAATCGTTATTCATATATTTATTTATAATGTATATCAAATGAGTACTTTTCAATCATAAAAACTTCAATATCTATTTTAGTTACCAAAGCGCTAAATTAGCCCAATAAGAGAACATATTATTCTTAAAATAATTTTAATCTTTAAATGAATATACTGAAGATAGCACCAAAAATAACAATAACTTGAGCGTCTTTAGCTTTTGAAGCAGTATCTTTTTCGTATAGTACTCATTTATATTTCTTTTACTTTGACTTTATGTAATCAAGCACCACAAAGAGTGCTTGATTTCCCTTATTGTTTTCACAAAAAAAACTATTTTCATTCTCAGTAGATAACTTATATAAAGTTATCGTTACCTATAGCACATCCTTGAAAACTTCTGAAGTATTTACTTAATGATCATTTAACTCTTGCCTTTGAATTCTATCACCTTTCAATGTTCTTCATAATATTACAAGAATATTTAACCGTAGTAGGGTTGGTTGTAACCCTCTTAGTTACAAGAGTTAAATCTATAAAGTCAAGAACAAATAACATGCTCTCATACAAATCCTTATATTTATCCCAAAACAAGATGGAAATATTCTTTAAATTGACAGATAATTCAGTTAAATTAGCTGAAAATGAACAAAAAATAAAATGAAGATTGACCGTATATGCTCATAGCCAAATATCAACCATAGTAAATTCAAATAATTGGTAAGTCTCTTCTCAAGATACCTAGTACACATTAATATCAAGTCTTTGGACAGTAATATTAACTGTAAGTGGTACTCTTGTTGTAATGATCAAACACTGACAATAAATTCAAGTCAAATAACAACCTTCCTTTGGGCCGATTAATTATTCACTCGAAAAACTTTATAATTGTCACGTATTTATCATCACACATGTGTAAGTGATTCGGCCAAACATTAGCCTTCCTTTGGACCGACTAATATTCGCATGAATAACTACACACAAATATTAAACATTTTCATGAACCACCAAAATATAGAGGTCACTTTGGTGACATATTATTTTAAAGTTAATTCACTACTAATGTAAAATATTTACAGCTGTAAAGAGATGCCAAAATTATATTTGAATTTATCCTTAATATATGTGCAATATATTTTGAGTGTTATAAAACACTCTCAATGCTTTAGGTCTATATGACATCTGAAAAACTCAAAATTATAATAATAGCATAACGAGTTTTAGTCATAGTTGTCATAATCTGTTGCTTTAGGTATGCAGTTACATTCATGACATTTCCTTAATAAATATGATATAAGACATCATAAATAAATCACGATATCATAGATGAATGTCATGATCAATTACCACATAAAATTATGTGTAAATAACATAATAAATATCATACTGAATAACCTGAATGACTGAAGTAACCATGATGTATATCCGAAGCATAATATAACATGTGCCTTTTTATACTGTCAACCGAACCAAACAAAAAAAACTTTTTTTTTTAAAAAAAAAAAACGTAAAAGTTACTGTAGTTTGACCATAATAAAGTAACCTACTGATCATCATCCTAAAACGTAGGTGAAATGGTCAAAAATTCAAACATGATAGCTAATTAGATTAAGCAACACAAATGCAAAATTTTATATACCAATCCCAAAAGACGTAAAATAAAAGCATCATGATAGGTTACCGAAGCATCATACACATGCCATGAAACATTATTTGCATATGACAAATAAGTTAATGTGGCATGTCCTACATCCATACAATAAGTAATAATTGTTCCAAACAGTGCACATGGTATATAAAAAAAACTTTTTTTTTTTTTTTTAAAGCCCGTAAGGATAGCATGAGATTCGCTCATTAGAGCTTCCGAAACTTTATGCATAAAACGGGTTCAATACTTGGTCAAAACAAATAATATAGTACAATATATGACACCAGAAGTATATAACAATAGACCGGCGGCTGCAAAATGCAACTTATAACTAGACGTAATAAACATATGTTTTTGATATATTTTTAAACAAAAAACCAGAACCCGTTGAATTAACATATTGACAAACTATATTATATTAACATTATTCATGCTGGATCCATAGAACCAATGAAAGAACGTGAATGAGATAATAGATTTGAATCAATATAGATCTAAAACTTAAACAAAAAAAAAAACCTTTTTTTTTTAAATATTATTAGCCGCAGTAAATAAAGTCAACCTGTTGTGAAATGAAAACATAACATATAAACCGTATGAATTGAAAACACAATTCAACCTTTGTTCTGAAATGGCAAAACATGTATAAAAGAAAAAAAAACAAAATTTTCCCAATAGAATCAATAATGGTTGGCTCTGATACCACTTGTTAGGATTTCAGTATACTTTAACAATACCCAATTGTGAAACTCTAGATCTGAAATGTAACCATATTGATTTAATCGAGAACAAATCAGAAAATAGATAACTTGATTAGCGGAAGCGTACCTGGATCTGTATTTAATTATTGCTATACCTGAATCCCATAATTGATTGCCACGGAGAAGATTATCTGTTGTAGAAGAAGAAGAATTTGGTTCGGTCTTCCAAATTGACACAAACCCTAGATTAGATTCAGCTCTCCGTAGAAGAGGTTAGAGAGTTGCTAAGGCTTGTGTAATTCGGGGACCATAACCCTTTATTTATAGAGTTGGCATTTTGTAATTCAGCCCTTCAACAAATTATAAAATGCCCCGGTATCTACACATTAGGCCCATGATAACTTAAACTTTAAGCCTATTAATTCTAATCCAAAATTAGATCACTTTAATTAGGCTTTACACCAAAATAGCACAACACATTTTATTTTACATATGTGACCCAATTGTCGAAATATTCCAACAGTTTACACTTTACAGGGCTCTAATTCCACAAATCCTAACCCTAACACTAATTTGCTGAAGTCGGATAAAAGAACAATAAGGATATTCAAAGATTAAGCCTTGTCAACCAAATCCGTAGCAGTCAAAACAAGCTTCGCGTTACAATCCGAAGCCTGTAGTTTGCTTAATTCTCTAACAGTGTAAGGATGATTCACAGTAGTAGCAACGGAACCTAGATAAATGATTAATAAGAAAGCTACAAGATAAAAAAATCGATTTTTTCGTGAAGATGAGGACGACATTGCCTTTTTTACTGTCGGAACAGCGTAGGTACGCAGCGAAGGCGAAGACAGATGATCCGGGCTACGAAAAGGTAAGAGACTTTCAAGAAGCTGCATCGATTAAGGCGAGATTATTCACACAGACATTTGTGTTTTGGAAAAGGAATGAAATTATGAAGAGGTCAGGGTTTTGGGGGAAATCGAGTTTGGTGCGTGAGGATATGCAGGTGTAGGTGGATGGAATGAAAGCTTTTGATGCCATTGGAAACCTTCTATCAGAATTACTTGAAATATTGATTGAGATTTAGTGATCATCCTACAGAGACAAAAAGGAAAATGAAGTCAAGTACTAATAAGTCGGATACTAAAAAGGTAAGTTTTGTTTGCATCTCCAGTATTATTCAGTTCATCCACCCTACTTTTAAGCATGATTTTCGTTTTCCTTTTGCATTAAATATAAAATTATTCAGTTTATCCACTGTAATGTTTTTGTTTTGGTAATCATTTGTATAAGCTACTTATTAAATAGGAAATACTAATGACCATACTCAATACAATCACCTTTTCACAATAAATTCACAATTTATGTTATGCACTCATCAAATCTCTAATTATATCAAACTATCAATAGCATAAATTTCTATTTAATGTTGTTCTTTTGATATGATTGTGTATCATACTGCCTAATTGTATTACAAATAATTAGGGAATTATTTTGGCATTTGATATGAAGAGTTGGTTTTAACTTTTGAAAATCATCTTGATCTTTTCTGAATTATGAAGTTGCATTGTAGAATTGAGCATCACATTTTTTCTTTTTTCTTTTTTCCTGAAAAAATACTAATCTAGTAGTCCCTGAAATAAATGAGCATTCAACAATTTAATATGCAGAGATGAGAGAGTGTAGATGCAGTTTCGATGCATGGAGAAGAAAGTATCAATCAAAAGAAATAACAAGAGTAAATAATTCTGATTTAAGGTTTTATGTGGATAATTTCGCTAAAAAATGTTCTTTTGGAGACACGATATTCCATTGGATAATCAGTATAAGTAAAGAATAATATCCAATAGATCATTTGGTTTTCTGATTTGTTTCTCTCACTAATGTATTACGTACTAATAATATTCTTTTTGATCCAGTCGTGTTTGTCAATGAAATGGAAAACAAAAAATGGCATTTAGCTGATTGATCAGTTAATCCACATGTGGACCAACTAATCATTATTCTGTGGATTAATTTAGACATGGGTTAACTGATCGAAAGCATGGATAGATATAAAAATTACCTACTAAAGAGCATGCTCCCTTCATAAATGATAAAGCTAAAGCTATATCCAAGCGAGCATCTAACCTTGTACGATTATTGAAATCTTTTTTAAATTTGCCATGTCGAATTGTGAATCCAATAGATGCGAATAAATCAATGGTAAATGGGTGTCTTCTTTTCAGTTTTAAACCAATTTTTTCATGCCCAGTGAACCACGCAGCACAAGTACCACCAAAAATGCCAGACATAGCTGAATGTGGTTCTTGAAGTTGTACATCATAAGAAGGAAACCTTGCAGGTTCTTTCCTGAGATTATCTTCGATTTTTTAACCCTGTCTCTCCAATTCTTTTTTGCTTTTCTCATATGAAAAGGCATCTTTTGTGCATATACAAGGCATCAGAGAAGCAAGCACATCGTTGGATGAGGAATTAAAAGATTCTGGACTTCCACTGTTTCTATGCAGGTTAAATCTGTATCTTCATCCAGAAGGCGATATTAGAGATTGAATCTATATATATGCACATACTAGAGATATCTAAGTACCAGTGAAAACCACGATACATTAGATATTGAGAAATCAGAGTACCAGTGAAAATTGATTTGCATATATCAAGTGGTTTCCAGTTTCAACCGCAAATCTCAAGGTCTCAATCAAAACCACGGTACCTGAACAAACAAAAAGTGAACTACAATTTCTCAGCAGGGTGCGTCTATTTCCACCCCTTGTTTTACTTTTCACCCCCCGTTAAAAAAAATAAATTTTAATTTCAATTGTACCCTTACTAATTAGGTAATTTTTATTCTAATCCACGGTTTTATTAAGTTAATCCACCATTTTACTTTAATAAGTTCATCCACAACTATTTAGTAAGTTAATCCATGAATGGATTAACTTAAAGAATTCACCCTATTATACAGCTAACAATCGATTTTATGCTTCTTGGTTCACAATTTTGCGTTGTTTCACAATTTTGTTCCTCAAGACTTTGTTTACATCAGATCATTTTATAAGTGTATATCAGGCTACTCAATATTGCCCTCCAGGGTCTCCAATATATGCACATTACTGTGTGAATTTGTATTGGATTTTTGGTGCAACTGTGTGCCAACTGGTATGTGTATTTATTTTGGTTCATTCTCATATCCAATCTAATAACTTCCTCCCCCAGTACCCCTCAAAACTACAACAGGTTGATGCTGCTCTCCACTGTATACATCAAACTATATTATACTCGGTTCAATCTCATTAATACCTTGACTTGAGAGCATGCTTATTTAGTAAGACACAACTTTTAGCACATAGCTACTTACATGTTACACAGAATTCTATATGTACCTAGGGACAGCCCTAAAAAAATATTTAAGTACCACCTATTTTAGTAAGTCACTTTAGCAACTTAAGTGCCTAGGGCCTATTATTTTTACTTAGAAAAATATGTAAAAGTCATATAGATTTCCAGAATTACACAAATATGGGATTAAAAGTCATACACCCCTTTTAAATTCTAATAATCATGGGATTAAAATGCTTCTTGATATCCAAATTAACATACAAGCCACATTTATCCCTAACTTCAGTTAACAGGTTATACCTTATATACATAACTTCCTGTCGTTCAACTATTTGATTTTCTATACAGATGAACACTTATACACAGATTCAACAAGTGGAAAATTGGGAGAAGGACAAACTTAACAAAAATTTTGGTGAAAAGTATGGAAAGTTTAGAATTTAGTGAGAAGGACAAATTTTAGTGAAAATGGGGAAATGATAGTAGGCCCCTTGAATTCCACTTTTAGTGTAAATGTGTCCTTCTCCCTAATTTTGAAACTTTCCATACTTTTCACCAAATTTTTTGTAAAGTTTGTCCTTTAAAAGAAAATCCTCTTCATATAAATGCTCATATGTACAGACACACACACACTCTCTACTGAAATTCTGTGATTACTTCTTTAAATACATAAACTTCCAGACTCAATTTATATCTAATTCTTCAAACTTCTTTATACACATACCTAAGTTATTTTAACATGTATAAATCCGAGTGTGTATACAATTACACAAACATTAAAAAAAGTAATCATTGTCCTCTTTCAAACTTCATTAAAATCTCCAGTTCAATTCAGGAATTCTTAGCTTAAGCACCATAATTTTACAAACATTATACAATTTTCACTTCAAATTTAACAGCCAAGTAAACTGACTTTTAACACTCAGTACAAATAAAGCAATGTATAAAACATAATACTCTTAACCAAGCCTTTTGAATAACACTTTGAAACAAGCAATGTATCTTCTGTTTTTTTTTTTTTTTTTTTTTTTTTTTTGAACAACACTTTGAATCAATACTAAGAAAGATATCTACATTTGAAACAAGCAACGTATCTTCTGAATTATTTTTTTCAAAAACAAGCAATGTATCTTCTGAAATATCATTCTTCCACTTCATAGATAACAGGCCACACCTAGTCATGCCTACCGGGGCACAAAGGAAGATACACTTTTCAACAATTCCAACATATAAAATTATATTGCATAAGCATCTAGAAACACAAATCTTTATTAATTTGATTCAGTAAGCACCATAAAGTAATATTGATCACTTTTCTAGAAAATATAGCACCATTCAACGGAAAAAATAATAGTAATTTGGTTTAAATTTATGAAAACTAAAAAAAATTGAACAAACCTGAAAAGTTGCGAGTTCTTTGTGGGTTGAAAGAACTTCTGAAGCCATGACTCTATCCCACTTGTGAATTCTATTTTGAACTACTTCAATCCATTTTTGTGCATCAGGATAACAAACTTCTCCCAACCTGGATAAATATGTGGTAATGGTGCTTCTTCTTTCAAATGGACTATCATAAAGTGATTCCCACCCATCAAAGCAATTGGTATTATTCGACGTTCGATTGTTGGACCCAACCTTAAAGGAAAATATGTCATGTTCTCCTCACGAGAATAAACAATAAGCATGCACTTAAATGCAGCGACGATGCAAAACGCATAGAAGAGGTCTGAGAAGAAGAAAAAATACTTACTTTTTTAGGTGGATACAATGATTAAAATTTAAATTTTAGTAAAAGTTAATGATCCTATAAAATAGGGTGGATTAACTTACTAAAATTGTGGCTAGAATTAAATTTACCTAACAATTAATTAGATACCTTATTCAACATAATTTTCATCTTCCATTCTCATCTTCATCTCCATCTCTCAACTTTACTTGTCAAAATTATAATGGAAGATAGAAGCAATGGGTCAGTTATAGGCTTTGCAAACATCGTATAACAAAGTGATGTATGATTTCATCGTAGCTACCACCGTACTAGGAATTAGTATAATCATAGTGCCTCCATTCAGAATAATCGAGAACAACATTTGGATCATATATTAATTAGTTAACACTTATTCTATCATATTTCTTCAATAAAACTGGTGACACTGAAAGCTCTGTGCTAGTAGTAACATGTCACAGTAAGCTGTTTATAGCGCAAATTGTGCATGTATTTTATCACATTTCTATGAAATACAAACAAAAGACAAAACATAAAAAAATGCAAAATCAACATCGCGTTGTACATCATTATGTATATCAACTAAATTCAACTATACTTTGAAAATTCAAAATCAGTAGTGTAAATGATTTAAAAAAATTAAAGATATTAAAATAATTAAAAATTGGAAGAAATGATTAAATTCAAATAACGCCTAAATAGGGCGCTCTGGCTCCCACAATACAACATTTAGGTAGAGCATTGGTAAGCCTAATCGACGCCAGGAGAGAGCATTGATGAAATTCAACTAGTGTTAGCTCATTCGATCAAAACCATAATGGCTCAATCCAAATTGAAAATTCAGTAACTTGAAATCCAGTAACAATATCTGTATCATCACGAAATCCAACATCGAAATATTCCGAAGACAATTTCGATTCAAATCCATTCCAATGCAATTATTGGAAATTCTGGTTATTTTCAAAACCATTTCAAATCCAATTTATTTATTTAAAAATAAATAGAATTTTTAATCCTAGTTCAAAACTAGTTCATTTCGATAAAAATCTATTTTTATCTTTTCAAATATGGAGTTTTTCATCCCGATTCTTCACAAATCATTTCTTATGATTTTACATAAATTATTACTATTTTTAATAATTTTATCAAGGCCCGTACAGTCGATTTCCATCAACGGCCATCGAACTGCACTTACAACGACCTTTTCCAAATTTGATTTGGACATAATCCCAAATCCAACCGTTAGATTTCTAATTTCTAATATTCGTTAGAAAGCTCTTTTCGATACGAACCCAACGGTTCCGGTTTTAGGAGAATCTGACGGTTGGATATCCCGCAATATCCGTTCGAAGTCAATGGTTGAAATTCGCGAACTGCCGCGGCGCGGCGCGTTCTATTCAGGCCATTATATTATATATATAATATATATAATATATACTTCGTCGATTTCAATTCAAAACGTTCTTTATAAATCGTTATAAATTCATTTTAAATTCATTCTTTAATCATCCTTTGAATATCACTTCAAACTAGTCGGAATTAACGAACCACACCGAAGTAATCATTTGTTTTAATTTCCCAATCCCAACCTATTCATCCCATAAAGTAAAACTGGTAATACTTCATATCTAACACCACGTCGGACGCCAACGGTCTGATTTCCAACGTTCCTTCCTCCCCTCTACATAAACTACCCCTCCACCCCTCTTCATCCACACTACACCAACTCAATTCTCTTCTAAAATTATCTACAACCGAATTCGATTAGCAATCAGGTTTTTTTTCGTTTGTTGTTCATATTTTTTTTCGTTTTTTTTAATTTATTTCTAAAATATTTTGTTTTTCATTTTTCAGTATGGCAAATCAAAAATCTGCACATGACTGGTCATTTACTGCAACTCAGATTATACTGCAATGTTCTGTTGATGCATACGGTGCTTGTGGCAGCAACAAAAAAGGTGTGCATAAAGTGATTGCAGAAAAGTTCAATGATGCCATAGAAACCATTCCGGACATCGTACCGATCGACGAAAGCAAAATCCGAAACAAATATGATAGTCTTCAACGGGATTGGATGAAATGGGATGCACTGATGAACAAGACTGGCGCGGGTTGGGATGCTTGCAAAGGAACCGTCTCTGGAAGCGATGAATGGTGGGAAGATCGTGTTAAGGTCTGTAAATTTATTTTGTTACCATTCAGTTATTGTTAGTTTCTTACAATTTTCCCTCTTACATTTAGGAATTTGGATCGGGTGTCTTGAAATATAAGAAACGTCCACTAGAAAACTTAGAGCTGATGCAACAATTATTTCGTGGGACGAATGCAACTGGTCAATCGTCGTACACTCCTGCTGCTACTGTACAACCGTCGCAGACTGGCACCCCGCCATCAACACAAACCACTTTTGACAGAACATGGGAATTCGTCGGGTTTTTTAATCCTTTGGATGACACGCAAAATAATCATATTCCAAACCTGAATTCGCCATCAAATCCTCCTTTGCAACAAAATCCAATTAATCCACCAAATTATGAAGCTCCAATCCAAAATCCAATGAATCCGCCAACCCAAAATCCAATGAATCCGCTCAGTCAGCAAACTTCACGCCAACATTTAAGAAGAAGACGTGGTGAAAGTGACGATAAAATGACTATGCTAATTGACCTAATAACCGAGAGACAGATGAAAAAATCTCGCACGCATTCTGATAGTCCTAATACAGGTACTAGCGTGGAATCAACGGGAAGTACTACAAATTATGCAAATACGGTAGCTCGCATGCAACGTCTTGGAGCAACAGGTGAGTTTGATGTTGCAGACGCACTATTATTTGTTTTGGACCCCAAAATAAATGATATGTTCGCTGCTCTACCGGATGAGATAGCGAAAAGCTGGTTGATAAGAGGGCTTGCAGACAAACGCCACGAAAAAGAATACCAAACTTATCTGATAAATACCAACAAGTAGGAGGTTCATGTCATCGTGTTATTGTATTTCTATCGTATTTATGTTTGTTTTTTCTTTTGTGTAATGAAATGTAGACGTTTTGTTTTTCGAAATTAGTACTTAATTAAATTAAAACAAATAATTTAACATATAAATACCCCGCTCAAATACCACGCTCAAATACCCCGTTCGCCGTTAAAAACACATTCCCCGTTCGCTACAGTACCCCGCTCAAATACCCCGCTCGCGTTCGTTAAGAACGCACCCTTTGTAAGTTTACACCTTTTGGTGCCAATATGTATTCTGGTTTGTAAGACTACGTGGTGATGTGTATTATCTTGTATCATTTAGACTAAATCCTAATCATAAAATGTATTTATCATTTTACATGTGTGTGTATATATACATGTGTGTATACACACATGTGCGTGTTTTTTTTGAATATTTAATATTATAATATTTCTGTGTGTGCATATATAGAAAATAATTTCTCATTGTATACTTCACTTGGATATTTTTATATATTGCAACTATGAATGTATATACATATTTGCACAGCATACAATATATATTGGATGAGCTAGCATGTTGATTACCATGTAAATTTAAACATCTGCATATGGACATGTTGTACCTTACACGGAATAATGTTACACATGCATATACATATTGTATATATATATATATTGTATATGTATAGTATCATATGCTTATAAAATAAAGCAAGTAAATATATCTCAATAGTTCATAAATCTAAATGAAATGCATACGTTTATTTAAATTAAATTTAGAAATAATCTAAATAAATTAGACTTCAAAGGACCAACAAAAATAATAGAATACAAAAAAAATCACTTTCATAACTTCTGTTGTGCACTGGTCCTGTACCAATACTTAATTCATCACTAATAACTTAGATTTAATATCATAGAGGTGAATTAACGCAACTTGTTGGAGATACACACATTGCACAAATATAAATAATCCTGCTCATCGATTAAACATGTATCTTCTCCGACCCAAATGTTAATCCTCCTCTTCACCATCCAAATTATACACTGCTTTCAAAAATCTGAACATCTTAATAGCTTTCATTCTTTGCCTAGCTCTCTTAATGTTAGTTGATTTCATAAAATTGGATTTGATTTATGAGCTGAAAACTACAGTATTCGAGCTGAAATTTAAAAATTGTACTTACGAAAATGACACTAGACCCATTTATTGTTACCTGTTTCGATATGTAATGTTCCTGACCATAACATGTTGGATGCCATGAGATATATCCTTAAGCCTAATTCTAGCTCTTGTAAATATTTACGAAGTAAATGTTTGATGGCTAAGTAACAAACATATATTTCCCTAAATGAAACGTATCACAACAAAAGAATCTTTCAAAGCAGTGGGCATAAGTTCCAATGTAATATCCTAAATATCTACAGAGAAACAGAAGATCCATCAATAGAAAACTAATGCAAATAAAAATGGTTAGAATAAATAGGGCCTCTATCTATATCCCGGTAAAATTACAAGGGTGCTAAAGGTTTCAGGAACCTGTATAGTTTGCCATCTACTGCTACTAAAACCATTACATTTAGGTGAATATTGTCGATAACTTGCGCGGTATTCACGAAGCAGCTGCAGTGGCGCGAGCTTTCTCTCTTGGAGGAACATGCAGCAGAGATTTCATCATGTCATATGCTGTAAAACCTATGGCAACTGATGGAACAACCTGCAACCACGACAAAAGTTTATGATTTCGTTTGATCATGATGAGCGTATATATTCGTACATACAGTGGATTTATCTACATCTTAAGAAAGGAATCCAAGGATATAAATTATTGTTATTATAATACATAAGAACTGTTTAGGAAGGTATCTACCTTGAGATAATTGAGGCTTAATCCAGCAAATAGCTGTCTCATTCCTTGATTCTGCACGATATACTTTAGACCTTGCATAGTGCCATTGATTTGTGGAGCATCAACCTGCTTGCTTTGAACCTAACACATTTGTACATTAACTCGTAAGACTTCTGCAACCAAACCATTTTTATTATGGTGATACAACCTAGTTGAAATATAACGATCAGCAGTAAAAAGCAAAAGATAAATCTAACACCGTGCAAATCAAATATATTGAACATCCCTTGAAAGGGAAACAGGAAAAGCATGTAAAAAGAATGTAGAGGAAAGATTGTTTAACGTATGAAACTGTAGCAAATATTTTACCTGCATTTGTCTCCTAACAACATCAAGAGGATAGGTGAGCGTTTGACCAAAAAGGCCAGCTAAAGCGCCACAAGAGAGGCGCAACGTCACAGAGTTTTGGTAATCTTCAGGCACACGGGTCTTCAGCTCCTCATAAATATAGAATTTAAGACCAGCATAAGGAAGAATTCCAATAAGCGTAGGACCTGCATATATGTCAGTCAATCAAATGTGGGGAAAAACAAGTCTTTTGACCATAACATTAACAGCAGTATGCAACCAACAACGCTAAGTTGAAACATGGGTGCATATATATATTTGATCACATTCAGATTTCATACTTCTATTCCATTAGAAGTCGAAGCTGATAAAATTTAGGAAGAAACACGAGTAACTTGAAAGTTGATGAAATTAGGAGAAATAATTAATTACTATACTTGGTGCAGGGCTTACAAATTAAACTGATTGCGGCTATACTTGATACAGCAATAACAAGACCAACAGATCTAATAAACTAAAGTAAACACAAGTTCCCACGAAGTGAACCACACGAAACTGATAATGGCGGGGTCATAACTGTAAAAGAAAAGAATAGTGCCATACCTACTCCTCGATATAAAGCACGTACTCCACCTTCTTTGTAAACATTCCTGAAAACGTCAGTTATTCCACTGTAGGATCTTGGTCTGTCAAAGGAGCCATTTTTACTTGTAACCTATTAATATTAATATTAGTGCATGTTAGAAACAAATAAATATGAATAAAAAAATATAACATAAATATGTAGGAGTTGAAGTATATACAGATAAAACTGCCCTTCTATAATTTTTATGTGATATATAGTGCTGAAAATTCCAAGTGCTGTAACAAAAGAAAAAATATTGCTCAATGAATATATGTTACCTGATAAGCAAGTTTGGTTCGAGCTAAATCTAATGGATATGTGCACAAAACAGCAGTTCCACCAGAAGCTGAACCAGCTAACAAATCTATAACTGGTCCCGATCCTAGCGATGGATAGTTGTTTAAAATCCAGCATCGGTATTGTTCATACGTCATAAAGTGCAATGCTGCATAAGGAACAATTCGAAGTACGCTAGCGCCATTTCCCCTAATAAAAACATTAAAGAATCAGCTTCACATAGAAGAATAACATGAAAACAACACATGCCAAACAGCTGCAGCTTACTTATAGAATCCAAGAACACCTTCGTGTTGCTTCAGTTTCTTCAGAGACTGGAATATTCCGATAGTTTTGAAACCTTCAGTTCGTGTCTACAAGTAGAAATGTAAAGATAAATTTTAGTTTGAATTTAGGTGCTAGAACCCAGTGCATGAAGCTCCCGCACGATAGAGGGCTCTCGGAAGGTCGATAATGTATGCAGTCTTTCCCTCACGTTGCAAGAAGGCTGTTCTAGACTCGAATCTAAACGTTCAGATCACCATGCGGGTGAGTCGGTGACCTAACCATTGCGTTAAGGCTACACCTCCACCATTAGAATCTAAGATTTAATTTAATTTTTTAAAAGCACACAAATCGTAAAGACGTATTATGTCAGCCTAATATAGCTTACAATTGACAATT
Source organism: Allium sativum (assembly GCA_030737875.1). NCBI lineage: Eukaryota > Viridiplantae > Streptophyta > Magnoliopsida > Asparagales > Amaryllidaceae > Allium > Allium sativum. The sequence goes on from CM060924.1 coordinate 422,556,355, forward strand.
CACCACGACTTTTCAGGTAAACATGTGTCACTAATACAACAATGTAGTTGAAATATAGAAATGTAGCACCAATACTTTCACTGCATTTTGACCAAAATTCTTGAAATTTTATGATTTAAATTCAGTATCAGAACCGATCTCTCCTTTTACAATTTTACTCATATTCCGATTCAAACTTAGTTAAACCGACAATTTAGAAACATCAGTCAATACATAGTATTTATTTGAATTCACAATTCCAATTTCAAGGTTTTCAAACCAAAATAAAATTGAAATAAGAGAGAAAATTGAGTTTTAGGTCGTAAAGACGTATTATGTCAGCCTAATATAGCTTACAATTGACAATTCACCACGACTTTTCAGGTAAACATGTGTCACTAATACAACAATGTAGTTGAAATATAGAAATGTAGCACCAATACTTTCACTGCATTTTGACCAAAATTCTTGAAATTTTATGATTTAAATTCAGTATCAGAACCGATCTCTCCTTTTACAATTTTACTCATATTCCGATTCAAACTTAGTTAAACCGACAATTTAGAAACATCAGTCAATACATAGTATTTATTTGAATTCACAATTCCAATTTCAAGGTTTTCAAACCAAAATAAAATTGAAATAAGAGAGAAAATTGAGTTTTAGGTTTAGATCAAGTTCAAACAAATTATGATATAAATTTTTTGAATCCATGATTTGTGATTCAAAATTCAAAACTTGTGATGATTTAAAGTTTGAATCTTACGATTAAATCCTATTTTGTAACCTTTTCAATACAATATCACTTATAACCTAATTCATATATCTTTTTCAAATAAGAAAAAAAAAATGATGAACGTTCGATTGGTACATTGTAACAAACATGCATGTATGATTGATTAAAGATCATGTTATTTTAATTCGGTTTTATTCAAATATGTAAATATCAATATATAGAAATAACACATCATAAACCAATAACAAGATACATGGCAATGATCCGTAGTATTGTTGTCAAAAATCTCAAACAACTTACGATTTAAATCTCGATTCATATCGGATATCTCCCCTTACGATCCGATTTACACTCCAATTCTATTTTAGTGAAAACCACAATTAAAAATCATTCAACTCTAATTAACACATACGATATAATTATTTGGATTCACGATTCAAATTATAATATTTTCAAAATAAATATGAAATAAAAGAGAAAACTGAGTTCTAATTTTAGCTGTATAAGTTCAAACACCAAAATTAAATTCAAAATGTGTACAAACCCTTAAAATATGGATCTTTTGAATCTAAGATTTATAATTTGAATCAGTATAGTCCAACAGCAAACAGCGCAAGGTTTGAGCTATGCGAGCAAATAGCGCAAGGTTTGTGCAAATTTTGAGACATATCCAAACCGTCAAAACTTCAAATATAACCTTCTCATTTTACATGTACTAAATATTTTTTGATGTAAAATCTAGAGGTAGTTAGGGAGAAGGACAAACTTTGCCGAAAAATTAAGCTGAAGGACACCAAGTTTTATTTTTAGTCTGAAGGACAAACTTTAAACCATAATTAAGCTGAAGGGAAATGCTAAATGTAATTAGCATTATATTCAGTTTTTTACACTACACGAAAATGCTATTTTTAACTAGCATTATTCAGTTTTACACTACAGAAAATGCTAATTATATTTAGCATTGTCCTTCAGCCTAATTTTTTTCAAAGTTTGTTCTCCACCCTAAAAATAAAACTTGACGTCCTTCAGACTAAAAAATTTCCAAAGTTTGTCCTTATGCCTATTTTCCACTAAAATCTAATTATGTTAGAAAGAAGTTAATAATTTTGTATTATACCTTTAACATAATTGATGAATACACGGAATTTGAAATTTATTCCTGAATTGATGAATCATGATGAAAATTTTCCTACTTGTGAGATGATGAGATAAAACTCTACAAAATAATGCATGAAAATACAATTTTGCTTACAATATTTTAAATAATTAATGACAAGAACTTAGAAAAAAAATATAAACAAGAAAAGCAGCAAAGCGAACAAGAAATAATGTTATTTTGCATTATAGTAGACAGTAAATAATCCCAAAAGCAAACACAATGGTGACTCACCTAAGACTTACTGTTTTGATTGGCACATGGGCATCTAACACTGTTATATTGCACCACCGGTCCATCACTATTTGTATAGTTTTTTATATTACATAATGTAAAAAAAAAAAAAAAAAAGAGAGAAGAAGGACAAGAAGAAGAAAGGAAAAGAAAACTCAGCGCTTAGTCTTCCACCCCTCCTATAAAATGCATAGACTATTCAAAAATTAAACAATGCTCTTCTTCTAAGACATGATTAGTTTTAGCTAATATCAACAAACAATGAAAAGTTTAATTTTAAAAGACATGATATATAAACACCCCATCAACCATCCTTATCTCAAGCAAAAATTCATTACCAATATTAATTTCACTTTTATCCAACAAGGCTACATCATCAAAGGAAAAAATACCTGCAGCAATATTTTGACTCTTTCCAAGGGAGCAACGGCAGTCTTGGAAAAAGCACCTGCAGCTCCGCCAGCAATCAATTCCTTCACATAAACCGGCAGCAAATCAACAAAATCAACCTTCACGTCAGCTGTCGCCGCCGCCGACGTCAGAGTGGACCCTTGCGAAGACCCCATTATTCAATCAAATAAATCCCCCAATAAATCAAAAATGAAAAGCAAATATATTGTCTTCCAAATTCAAATCACCCCGCCTGTAATTTTGAAAATTCCTTATCCCATCTATCTCTCGAAAGGCAAAAGTAGAAATCCCTCCTGTGAAAAAGGAGAGATCTTTGTGCTTGATTCGATGGAATGCTATCAAACATCCAACGATTCAAAGTGGATTTGTCGATTGTTGTCAATAGTAAGGAAAAGATTGGAACTTTAGGTCTGTTATTCGCATAGCTCAAAAAAAGGGTACTTTTGTTGATACCAGATGGGATTCGAGAAATATCGTCAGCCAAATTGAGGAAGGTTACAAATCTCGAAGGATTGAGGTGAGTTTATGGGGGTCAATTTCAAGAGGAGAAGAAATTGAGAAGAAAAACCGAATCGAAATGAAGTTGGGCAATTTCGATTTGTTTTTCTAAGAAACTTCTTCCCTCTTCCGTCCTTACTTGCTGCGCAAACTAAGAAATTAAACTAAACCGAATTCCGAACGCGATTAAATGAATATATAAGTGGAATCCGCAAATGATCTACGCCGTCCATCTATTAAAATTCGCCGTGATTTTCGATAAAGAATGTTGACATTCTAAAACAGCGTTAATGTTACAAAAGGAAACAGAAAAATAGATCGTAAATCATTGGAGCATCTTGTGCTTAAAATGGATCACTCACTAATAATAATCTATGCAAATTAATTAATAATTTAATCATTAATAATGATTAACTAGAATCAGAATCTTTCAATTAATTTAATTGAAATCGAATGGAAAGCAAATTGGTTATTGATTGAGATAAGTCTCCACGGATGATGACCTAGACTATTCGAAAGATTTAAAGGTTGTGCTGTTATCGCGCTTATAGCGTTTGTTGGATATAGAGGTTTATATCGATTATAAACCAATATGATTTTTATAGAGATTCCAATATAAAAGGAAATATGATTTGGGTTTGTTGTAAATGATGTCTTCAATAACATTTTTCTTAGGCCAATGAAAAGGTAAGATATTTTCCAAGTAAAGCAAATGAAATCTTTATTTATACAGATTTTTGGGAAAGGAATGAACATGTGCTTACACGAGGCAGATGACGAATAATCGATAAGGATAATTGGAAAGATTTAACTTGAAATTCGAAGTTAAGTAATCAGAATATTTGGTTTGAAATCTTTCAACGAGATTTGAAGGAATAGGATTTGAAAGGTAATTAAAATTACCAAAATATATGATGATTAAAAATGGAGTATTATCAGTTTTGCTCCATGAGATAGAAATGAAGAGTTCGACGTCTTAAAACTTAATATAGCTTTAATGAATAGATTGAAAAAAAAATAAAGGGAACGAGGGTCATGAAATCCTGTAAACCGATTGGTTTTAAAAGATGCGTTAATTATTTGGAAGGCCAGGTTCTTACACATTCCGAATAATTATACGACGTGATGCTGATGTTAAGATATCAACGACGATGTGGAAGACCCAGATTTCTTCACATCGGATGAATGGCCTATTGATGCCTTAGATAAGCTACCCAGGTTAAAGTAGCGGCCAATCTGACCGTACTTGAAGCGATTTGGTTTGCAAGGACATGCACTCCCAAGCGGGGACGTGAAATCAAGTGCCTTCGGTTTCGTTTCTATTCCCGGAACGGACTTGTGGATGGATTACGTGTCTGACATGGAATGACCATGGAGCATGCTAAGTGTTGAGCAATGATCAAGGCTTTTGTTGAACAGTAGGGCCTTGTGGTGATAATCAAAGCATGACTTAAATGCACAGCTTTGTGTATGACGTGACTTCGCGGGCCTCACATCCTAGTATGATGGTGTGCTGATAGTCAGATTAGCATGATTTTATGTTTTGCATGGATTCGGTCAACCGACGGTATGATAAGTTGCGAGACAAAGTTCAACAGCCAGAGAGAATGGGTGCGGTGTTGTGTACAAACATGGTATCCGTTGAATGCCCGATTGGTCTTTCGATCAGCAACCACCATGATGGAATCCAAACTCCAATATGAACCCTTTTACGATTTCCAGTTGTACACCGATATAGCCAACATATTGGTATGTGACACTATGCGAGCTAAGATATATAAGTTTATTTTCGAAATGATTTTACACACCCTAGACATTATCATAATATCAAATGATTTGGTTTTAAATTATATCAAGAATGTTTTGCGATTACAAGGCAAACCCCTATCCTCTGGTGTGCGCTTGCATTGTGTGATGGGACCTGGGGCTTATAATCATTCATTTTTCTAAAGTCACGTTTTCATAATCTGGTTTATGGTTGCTATGTTTAGTTATGGTTGTTGCGGCTATGCACGTATTCTTGGGAGGAAACCCGTTTTATGACATACGGCGTGGTCCCGAGATACCTTATTCAAATTAAGGCTAAGTATAAGATTAGTAAATAAAGTTTCCTCACACCAGTCACATAACAGACTCATAGTTTGTTTTTTCCCTTGCAAGTTGTGGGTGCCCACAATTTTCACACGGGTAGTCTGTTAGTTTGTTTTTTCAGTTATCGAGATTAGATTCAAGCTTGAGGACTTGGAGTTCCCGAGAGAGCTGAAGTTTCATATGAAGGCCGGACGTACTCTATTATCGGTATACTATGTTAACTCTTCATGGAGTAATGGTATGTAAAATCAGATTTGTATTCAAAATGTTTTCGCTGCATTGATATATTCTTGTTACATTTGTTCTTTTGTATTCTGCTATGTCTGCTCTGATAAACCCTAACGAAACGTACTTTTGCTTACCTTGAATCGATGTGGACTCGGCTTTGGGTCGGTTTTAAGTGAGTGGAATTCAGGAGGGCCACTGTAATTTTTTAAAAAAAAAAATACACGGTGCCCCACAATTTCTTTGTAGTGGGGCCCGCGAGTATTGCACAGTCATGCACAGCCGACTGTAACACCCCATCTCCGTTAAGGTCACTCACAAAGGGAATGCATTAACTTCAGTGGAGCGTCATAAGTGTATAGAACAGATAAATTACAAAACAGACAAAATTTAAATAGCGGAAAATAAATAAAACTTTACTTTATTGATAAAACAGCAGCTTGGTACAATAGTTTGTACAATGATTGTTTTCCAGCACCAAAACACCAATACTCATTACAATAAAGCATCTGTCTTGTTTAACAAAATAAAGAAGCATGAAATAACAATGATATTCCCCAATAAAGCATGAGTCATCCATAGCTATGTAAAGGAGACTCCAAAGCAATACATCGTCTATCTTCGAGCTTGGAAAGGAAACTGAGCTAAGTGGTAATATTCCCTCCCTGTGAACCTGGAGGGGGGGGGGAGGGTTGGAAACGGAAGAAAAGAGAGAGAAACAAAACAGAGTCAGACATAAAGCCTGGTAAGTCCAGTGACTTTCACTATGTAAATAGGTAAAAGCATCATGACATGAATAAACTGGATGCCAGTCATAACCATGATCATAAGCATAACAAGACAACAAATGATGATTGTTAGATATGACAAGGTAAGATACACTGAATGCGCTTCGATTCTTTCTCTGATTTCCTATTTTCTCTGCACCACCCAACTAGCTTCCTAACCAATGTCTTTTATAGAACGATTCATATTCCCTACTAGTGTCACAACTAGTATCCTGTGAAAAAGGATCCGTGTCCCCTACTAGTGTCCCAACTAGTATCCTGTGTTATAAAATAAGGTGATCCCAACCCCGCAATTGTGGTAGCCTTCAGGTGTACATCTAGTATGAGGATCTTACCTCAACAGGCCTAATTGCCATCAAGATGTTAGATGTACCCTTACTACCCTATCGATCGGCTTCCTACTTGTATTAACTTTCCTTGTGTCTGTGTCAATCGGTCCTCTTTTGCGTGCAGATACCTTGTGTTGGTCCCATCATAAGGTGTATCAATCCCTATGATAGCAACTCGACACAAATTCTAGATGCAGTGTATACTACTGATGCCCAATGCTTACTTTTCCACTCCGGAGTACGTGCATGCCTATACTCCGTCGGAACTACACTGCTGCACCCCCTGCCACTATTTTTACCGCTTATAATCAGCCCAGTAATCGTGCCTCACCCTGCCTAGTTTCAGGGTACCGTGATACATCTGTGTGGGTTACTGCTGAAACGGGTCCCCGTTACTAGGGTTTTCTATGGTCTATTTGTATACCCTTCAAATTGGATAAGTGTTATCCATCCATTCAAGTTAACTTAACCCATCCACATGTCATGTCATGTTGGTTAAGTGTTTCTTGCTAACTTAACCCTTCTCATTCATCATGTTGTAATTGGTTAAGTGTTTTCTATTAACTTAACCCTGTTCATTCATCATATTATATTGGTTAAGTGTTTCCTCTTAGATTAACCAATGTAACATGACAAGTGGTAGGGTTAAGTAACACAAGAAGACAACACTTAACCGGTGTAACATGACAAGTGGTAGGGTTAAGTTAACACTTAACCCTACCATTCTTAGCATGTCCGTCATTAGCATTTATTCATTCATTAATGCCTCAACCTCTCACATCAGAACTGTTGTTTGCGGTTGCTGGATGTGCCGGGTGGTTCCGGGCAGACTTCTACCACAAACTCATTCTAACCTCGGCTTTTGGGCTTAATGTGCTAACCACTCACATTAGATCTATATTGTTGCGGTCACTGGATGTGTCGGGCGGTTCCGGGCAGTCTTACACCGCAACTCAATCTAACCTCGGGTTAGGCACGTTCATCTTTAGCTAATTTACATTTTTACTATGCATGTCCAAGTCTAGATTTTGTATGCTAATTATCCCAAATTCACAAAACTAGTCATGTTCCAATTTCCAAGTTATTCCCAACAAATTCAATTACAAGTTATTACTCAAAATAGGTTACACCCAATCTTCCCAAATTTGCAATAATAGTCATGCCCCAAAATCGCAATATTCATTATGCTTGGCATCCCAACCAATAATTATGCCCAATCTAGATTTAATATTGCAATTTACAATTTTCGCCCAATCTAGATTTAATATTTTAATTTACTCCAAGTTCACAGCAATAACATTTATGCCCCAAATCACAAGTTACAAATTATGTCCAACAATTTCATCGAATATGTTATGCCCAATTAGTTTATAGAATACATTATGCCCAATATTTACCCAAAATATTCCCCGTATTCCAATCGTTCGTATTTCGCGATTTCAACCTAGGTTCGAAGGTAACCCATGTTCATAAAAGAAAAAGGAAATAGGGGAAGTGAGAGAGGAGCATAAAATAAGAATAAGCATAAAAATAGGCATGTAATAAAGACCTAATACAAGAAATTTAGATCCAACAAAGATAGATTCTTGAATAAATTTATATAATCATTATCGTGGGCATAAGAATAACATCACGAACCAAAGAGGATTATAAACATGATGTACAACAAAGATAGGCCTGATTTAATCAATAAAAATAACCTTTAAGGCATGTAAAGACATAGATTCAATAAAAAGATAGGGATAAATCTGAAAAGATTATCTTACAATCCAGCATAGACTTCGATTCATTTTATCACATGTCAATATTACAATCAGGTATTCAAATCGGAAAATAATTTGAACTTACATTACTAGGATTAGAAAAGACAATTGAATCGTTATTGTTGCAAAAATTCTAATTTGATGTTGACTGATCTTCAAAGTTGATTGTTGATGAAGAACTTCTAACATGATTTAGGTTTTAAAGGCGGTGGCTAAGAGAATTGAGAGTTCAGCAGCATAGATGCGTCATAAAGAATTGTTATGAATTAGGGTTTAGGTTTAGAGATGTATATATAGATGTCTAGGATCAATTTGAGCCTTTAGATGAACTAGGAGATCATCAGAACCACACAGCTCGAAGACAGGTCATCCAGCAAATCAAAAGAAGACACGTCATCAATGAACACTCCAAAATGCTGTGCTGGACTGCCCTTTGTATGGGCGCACTTGGTAGGTGCGCCAGTGCATTTTTGTACTGGCGCACTTCACAAGTGCCCTAGTGCATTCTGGTCTGTTTTCGGTTTTTCTGCCTAACTTCGTTCGTCTATATCTCCCTCATATGGTATCCGTTTTACGCAAACTCGGACTCTATCTCAAGTAGAATTCCGAGACGAACACAATGGCGTAACCTGTTTCACCCAATTCTTCTTCTAATAATTAATTATTCTTTAATTATCTCTTATGTCCCATTTAAAAATTACGAGGTGTTACATTCCCCTCTACTTAAAGGATTTCGTCCCTGAAATCTTCAAGTCAAGAAGAATGTGTATCCTACCATCCAACAATCATCTACTCAACCATTCAATTATAGGCATCCATTGTCCTTAAAAAGGTTTCTAATGCTTTCATGATCATATGCATATTGTGTGTATATGTCCTTATCCAAATGCAAAATCAGGCGGCCTACTGATTCAGTTGACCTCCTTAATGCAATTCATGATAGTGACATGCGTTCATTATGTATGCAAAAGAACCCTATTGATACATATCATTTCTATATGAGTGCATAACCATACATTCAAATGCAACATCCATATGATAACACATCAAGTTTTAATCCATATATATAAAAAAATCCACTCATGCATATGCAATATGGAAGTGACGGAGCCGATTTAGTGCCTAATGTGTGTGTATATGCATCCACGAGTAACCACTAGCAAACACTTACGTCCACTTGCATCCAACAAACATAACATGTCTCAAACACATGTTTACATTCATTGGCTTCTACCTAAGGATCGAGGATATGATCGAGAGGATATACTTAAGATAAAGACTAGCATGCAAATAAACTTTACGAGAAAAGAAAGATCAAGGATATACCCTCAAAAAGGGTATGATGCGCGTATCTAGTCTTCAGCCTTCTAAGTCGCATCTTCTTGAGCTTTACCCCATTGTGCTGTGACTGTCTTAACTTCACAATTGCGTAGTTTCTTAATTTCTGTTTCCAAAGTATGAGCTGGAACTCATTTCATTGTCGCCTCTCGTTCCACCCCTTTTCCTTCTAGTATACTCGGCACTACAACTCCTGTTGTGTCATGCTAAAAAAGTCTTCCGAAAGGTCTTCCAAAATTCACTAGAGGGTATTCCATGTGGAAGAACTATCTCTTGAAAATAAACAGATGTTAACCATGTTACCAAGTGTAGTTACTAAGGTGATTAGAGGCATCTTCTCTACTTAACTTATCCATTGCGTCAACTATCTGAGAATCTTTTCTTTGTGAAGTCCCTATTTGATCCAAAAGCGTAGGTCTTACTCCTAGTGATGCCAACTACTAACTTAACCGAAGGTTTTAAAATCAAAGGTTGATGTGTATTCTGAACTTTTCCTTTTCACATAAAGAGGACTTGAAGTCAACCTTTTTCTTCTTAAGGCATCTACTATGACCTTACCCTTCCTTCTTACATCAAAATGACGCCTAGTTCAGTGCCACATACATCTGTGTATACCGTAAACCTTTTACTAAAAGTCAAAACTGGGGCCGTTGTAAGAGCCCTCTTCGATCGTTGGAAAGCAACATCACAATCAATATCCCATGCAAAGGTTAGATTCTTCTTCGTTAATCCAGTAAGTGGGGCTAATACCTTCGCAAAGTCCTTAATGAACTTCCTATATTAGTCCGCTAGTCCAAGAAAGCTTCTTATTTCCATCGCATTCCTTGGGACCTTCCAGTCTTGCACTACAGCTACTTTTGCGGGATCTACTGCTATCCCTTCTTTGGATACCACATCTCCTAGAAACCTTACTTCTTCTCTCCAAGAATGACATTTTGGAGAACTTCACGTTAAGTTAATGTACTCAAAGTGTATCCATGACTTCTCTTAAATGCAAAGCATGTTCTCCCTCGTTCTTTGAGAAAATCAAGATATCGTCCACGAAGACTACTACAAACTTATTAAGGAACTCCCTAAACACCCTACTCATCAAGTCAACAAAATAAGCGGATGTATTCCTTAAACCGAAAGGCATGACGAGCTACTCAAAGAAACCGTCAGTGGTCCTAAAAGCAGTTTTGTCTATACTGTCCTAAGCTTCTCTTAGCTGATGAAACCCTCTAGCCAAATCTAGTTGGGAGAAAACAGACGCACCTACAAGCTGGTCAAACAAATCATCTATTCTTGGAAGTGGGTGCCTATTTTTCTTTAGTCAGCTTGTTTAATTCCCTATAATCCACGCATAAGCGAAGTGAACCATCCGCCTTAGTAGAAAACACTACTGGAGCACCCCATTCAGAAATACTTTGCCTAATAAACCCCTTCTCAAGCAACTCTTTAACTTGCTTGCTGAGCTCCTTCCACTCCCTAGGAGCCATGTGCTGTACGGGTAATGCAACTGGGTTGGCGTTATCAACCAAGTATATGCAGAAATCTATTTCACATTTTGGGGGTAAACCCTTCACTTCATCAAAGACATCTGGATACTCATGAACTACTTAAACAGATTGCAAATTATCAACAGATGCATCAAGAGATCCTAGGTAACTAAGCATGACAGAACCCTTAGGGTTACACGAGATTTCGAGGGTATTATCGAGGCAAGCCAAAAGTCTAACTACCCTCCTTTCACAATTGAGAATAGCACTATTACTGGATAACCAACTCATCCCTAGAATCAACCCATAGCCCAAAAACGTAAGCATTATATCTAAACTCAACGCTTAGTATAGATATTCCCAAATCCAAACAAATCATAGATAAATGAGTCAAACCAACAATTGGATTTGAGAAAATAATGGGATCTTCTACTATACAAGTAATAAGGTGCAGAGACTTAACTATGGAAGCAGATAGAAAAGAAGGTGAAGTGCCAGAATCGAACAAAGTTCTAACAGGATGATTGAAAAGAAAAACTAAACTTTCAACAAAACCGTTCCTACCTCTCTTAGGTACACTAGCAGTGAGAGCTTGCAGTTGTCCTCTAGAAGATCATGCCTTTGTCCTTGTCCTTCGGGCAATCCTTGATAAGATGCCCTGCTCCACCATACTGAAAACAATACCCTACCTTCTTCTTCCTACAATTAAATGACCCACTATACCATAGAAAAGACACTCCCTCTTGTCGCGGGATCTATTATTTCTTCCATTCTTCTTATATTCCAATCCCTTATTTGTGATTCTTCCACTTTGGCCTCTTTCTTTTCACCTGTCTCCTTCTACGTGAATTAAGCCATATCAACAAGCTTCTTATCCTTGGGCTAGTGCTCCTTAGCCCAAACTCCTTTATTCTCATCCTTGTGTATCTTGTTGACAAGTTTCTCGAAACTACCTCCATCGCACGACAACCTACAAAGCTTGAAAGAAGATTAGCCGCAGGTGAAATTAGTGCGGCCACAGATGGAGGTTGGGCACTACTTCGCCCTCGATATGTGCCATATGCCTACGAAACTATGGCGAAAAGAAAGGAAGAAGAGATTGAAATAAAGAATCGACAGGTAGTGCATATGGCTTTGGGGAATATGCCTTTTAAAAACAATACTTTTCTCTTAAAAACGCTTCTTTAAAACAAGTTTTTGAAAATACTTCTTTAAAAATGCTTTTGAAAACCGGTTTCAAAATCCTTTATCTGTTCTGGTAACCTTCAGCTCTGATACCACGTGTAACACCCCACCTCCGTTAAGGTCACTCACAAAGGGAATGCATTAACTTCAGTGGAGCGTCATAAGTGTATAGAACAGATAAATTACAAAATAGACAAAATTTTAACAGCGGAAAATAAATAAAACTTTACTTTATTGATAAAACAGCTTGTACAAAGATTGTTTTCCAGCACCAAAACACCAATACCCATTACAACAAAGCATCTGTCTTGTTTAACAAAATAAAGAAGCATGAAATGACAGTGATATTCCCCAATAAAGCATGAGTCATCTATAGCTGTGTAAAGGAGAATCCAAAGTAATACATCGTCTATCTTCGAGCTTGAAAAGAAAACTAAGCTAAATGGTAATATTCCCTCCCTGTGAACCTGGAGGAAGGGGAGGGGTGGAAACAAAAGAAAAAAGAGCGAAACAAAACAGAGTCAGACATAAAGCCTGGTAAGTCCAGTGACTTTCAACATGTAAATAGGTAAAAGCATGATGACATAAATAAACTAGATACCAGTCATAACCATAATAATAAGCATAGCAAGACAACAAATGATGATCGTTAGATATGACAAGGTAAGATACACTGAATGCGCTTTGGTTCTTTCTTTGATTTCCTATTTTCTCTACACCACCCAACTAGCATCCTAACCAGTTCCTTTTATAGAACGATTCGTATTCCCTACTAGTGTCTCAACTAGTATCCTGTGAAAAAGGATCTGTATCCCCTACTAGTATCCTGTGTTATAAAATAAGGTGATTGCAACCCAGCAATTGTGGTAGCCTTCAGGTGTACTTTTAGTATGAGGATCTTACCTCTACCAGCCTAATTGTCATGAAGATGTTAGATGTACCCTTACTACCCTATCGATCGGCTCCCTACTTGCATTAACTTTCCTTGTGTTTGTGTCAGTCGGCCCTCTCTTGCGTGTAGATACCCTGTGTTGGTCCCACGATAAGGTGTATCAATCCCTATGATAGCAACCCGACACAAATTCTAGATCACAGTGTATACTAATGATGCCCAGTGCCTGCTTTTCCACTCCGGAGCACGTGTACGCCCATACTCCGTCGGAACTATGCTGCACCCCCTGCCGGTATTTTGACTGCTTATAATCAGCCCAATAATCGTGCCCCACCCTGCCTAGTTTCAGGGTACCGTGATATATCTGTGTTGGTTACTGCTGAAATGGGTCCCCGTTATTAGGGTTTTCTAGGGTCTATTCATATACACCCCAGACTGGCTAAGTGTTATCCATCCATTTAAGTTAACTTAACCCATCCACACGTCATGTTATGTTGGTTAAGTATTTCTTATTAACTTAACCCTTCTCATTCATCATGTGATAATTGGTTAAGTGTTTTCTATTAACTTAACCCTGTTCATTCATCATATTTTATTGGTTAAGTGTTTCCCCTTAGCTTAACCTCATTCGTTCATCGTGTTATATTAATTAAGTGTTTCCCTTTAACATAACCCCACTCGTTTATTGGTTAAGTGTTAACTTAACCCTACCACTTGTCATGTTACATTGGTTAAGTGTTGCCCTCTTGTGCTACTTAACCCTACCACTTGTCATGTTACATTAGTTAAGTGTTGCCTTCTTGTGTTACTTAACCCTACCACTTATCATGTCACATTGGTTAAGTTTTCCTTCTTGTGTTAACTTAAACCTACCATTCTTAGCATGTCCGTTTATTAGCATTAATTCATTCATTAATGCCTCAACCTCTCACATTAGAGCTATTGTTTGTGTTTGCTGGATGTGCCGGGTGGTTCCGGGAAGACTTCTACCCCAAACTCATTCTAACCTCGGCTTTTGGGCTTAATGTGCTAACCTCTCTCATTAGATCTATATTGTTGCGGTCGCTGGATGTGCTGGGCGGTTCCAGGCAGTCTTACACCGCAACTCAATCTAACCTCGGGTTAGGCACCTTCATCTTTAGCTAATTTACATTTTTTACTTTACATGTCCAAGTCTAGATTTTATATGCTAATTATCCCAAATTCACCAAACTAATCATGTTCCAATTTCCAAGTTATGCCCAACAAATTCAATTACAAGTTATTACTCAAAATAGGTTACACCCAATCTTCCCAAATTTGCAATAATAGTCATGCCCCAAAATCGCAATATTCATTATGGTTGGCGTCCCAACCAATAGTTATGCCCAATCTAGATTTAATATTGCAATTTATAGTTTTCGCTCAATCTAGATTTAATATTTCAATTTACCCCAAGCTCGCAACAATAACATTATGCCCCAAATCACAAGTTACAAATTATGTCCAACAATTTCACCGAATATGCTATGCCTAATTATTTCACCGAATACATTATGCCCAATATTTACCCAAAATATTCCCCGTATTCCAATCGTTCGTATTTCGCGATTTCAGCCTAGGTCGAAGGTAACCCAGGTTCATAGAAGAAAAAGGAAATAGGGGAAGAGAGAGAGAAGGAGCATAAAATAAGAATAGGCATGTAACAACAGACCTAATACAAGAAATTTAGATCCAACAAAGATAGATTCTTGAATAAACTGATATAATCATTATCGCAGGCATAAGAATAACATCACGAACCAAAGAGGATTATAAACCTGATGTACAACAAAGATAGGCCTGATTTAATCAATAAAAATAACCTCTAAGGCATGTAAAGACATAGATTCAATAGAAGGATAGGGATAAATTTGAAAAGATTATCTTACAATCCAGCATAGACTTCGATTCATTTTATCACATGTCAAGATTACAATCAAATATTCAAATTTGAAAATAACGTGAACTCACATTGCTAGGATTAGAAAAGACAATTGAATCGTTGTTGTTGCAGAAACTCTAATTTGATGTTGATTGATCTTCAAAGTTGATTGTTAATGAAGAACTTCTAACATGATTTAGGTTTTAAAGGCGGTGGCTAAGAGAATTGAGAGTTCAGCAGCATAGATGCGACATAAAGAATTGTTATGAATTAGGGTTTAGGTTTAGAGATGTATATATAGATGTCTAGGATCAATTTGAGCCTTTTGATGAACTAGGAGATCATCAGAACCACACAGCTCGAAGATAGGTCATCCAGCAAATCAAAAGAAGACACGTCATCACTGAACAATCCAAAATGTTGTGCTGGACTGCCCTTTGTATGGGCGCACTTGGTAGGTGCACCAGTGCATTTTTGTACCGGCGCACTTCACAAGTGCGCCAGTGCATTCTGGTCTATTTCCGGTTTTTCTGCCTAACTTCGCTCATCTATATCTCCTTCATACGGTATCCGGTTTATGCAAACTCGGACTCTATCTCAAGCAGAATTCCGAGACGAACACAATGGCGTCTGTTTCACCCAGTTCTTCTTTTAATAATTAATTATTCTTTAATTATCTCTTATGTCCCGTTTCAAAATTAAGGGGTGTTACACCGACTGTGCAAAGTATTTATGTTTATGCTTTGTTCACTCTAATGCAACTACAACAATGGGGTCCGTAGGGAAATCTGCATGCTTTGGAATTTGGATTACCCAAATCCACTCACTTCCGACCTCGGTACATTCGTGGTCAATGCCTTTTATGGTAAACTCTTTTTCCGTTTGTGATATACACTAATTCACGTTTATACAATGTATCCCTTAATGTGACGTGTTGTTCGATTACGTTTAATAATGAAAAAGCCTATTTAAACACAAAATATATACATAATTAATGGCATCATTCAGTGGAATAATCAGAAAACACACATGAGAAGGATAAAATATATATTTAAGGGGGTTTGGGGGTAGCCCCCATTTTTTTTTCATGTCGGCTAATTGATTGTGTTCAAATATCATTTCAGATCATTAAATAAGCACAACTAGATTACGAAAATTTCGGCAGAAATATCTTTGATGATCCTCTTAAAAAATTTCCGCATATCTAGAATTTAGAAAAAACATTTTATTTTCGTCAATACTAAATGTCATTGTCCACTGGGTCAAATGCCTGATAATCAAATAATTTTTTTTTAAAAATATATAACTGCGAATACCTAATTTACCTTTGTAACAAATTACTTTTGAATCAAATAGTCTCCTTTGAATCAAATTATTACTTTTGCAACAAATTACGTAATTTAATCAAATAATTAATGCTACCGCAAATTATCAAACTGTGAATGACTAATAGTCAAACAAATTACTTTTGAACCAAATACCTCACCAACCATTTTCTTCTTAGTTTTTACAACAAATTACTTTTGCAAAAACATATGAATCAATTCATTAACTCATAGTAACTTGCCACCCATTTTTTAATCGAGAAGCGGAGGAGAAAGAGTGTGACGACCCTAAACCCCCGTTCCATGGTGGCAAGGATAATCTTTGGAATATAACACATAAACATTAACAGCAAAACAGAAATATATCATTACACCAGATAATGTACAACATAATACACTGGATAAATATAATCATCAGAGTTACACGGTAAACAGGATCATACTTAGTACAAAATACAATTTCAGCTTTACATAAAATGTCTGCAGCGGAATCAAACATAATGTACATAACAAAAGCTGAACAGCATAATAGAAGTGATAGAATCCATCTTCAGCTCTATAGCTATCCAGAAAGAGCCTCCTAAAACCTGAATACAAGGCTGTCTGTGTAGAAAATAGGGCACCCGAGTTTGCAAGTGAAACGAACTACGAGTCAGTCATGGGACTGGTATGAGAAATCTACTTAACTTATTTTATAATAAGGCCAATCACATGACCACGCCACTAACACGAAACGGGTTTACTCCATTGGATTGCCAGTTCTTAAAACAAGTAAATCATTTAAACATCACAATGCTTTTTTTTTACAAAAATGAAGCCATTATAAGACTAAGGTCCCATCACACAATGCAACGCAAGCCGGAGGATAGAGTTTTACCTTATAATGGCCAAAATATGCTTGATACGTATAAAACAAAAGCATTTGATATTATTACTAGTGTTTATATGTTTCAAAAACAATTGCCATCATAATATCAATCATAGAAGGCATGGGTACCATATATCATGTCGCCATACTAGTTGCACAATCAAAACCGCACGATATCGTATTTGGAAATTGGATTTCCGTCATGAACCAAGGCACGGGATCATACTTACCGCTTCGAGACCATCTAGCCCATGTATCAGGATCTGAACGCATCGACCCTTGGATCGCCAGGGCCGGTCCACATGGAGTGGATTAAAATGCCTGAACACTGCGTTTCCCCGCCCTATAGGGCGTAAAACTGGTCGGTATATCTACCAAACCATCCAAGGCGCCTCGCTTTCCATCATCCATATAAGTAAAACATCAGGGAGTGCAAAACCCTGACACCACTCCTAGCTAGAAGGAAACACATGTCCTCCCTGATGTCCTCTCCTATTTCTGGTTCATACACGGGTGTGAGTCCCACAAACCAACGCTATACACAAAGCTAGATATATTAAAGCCGTGCTTTGATCATTAACCACAAGACATTGCTTTTCAACAAAAGCCTTGATCACAACATCTCTGTATGTCACGTTGTCAACCTACAACGTCAGACACACATCCATTTACAAGTCCGTTCTGGGTCTGAACGAAACCGGAGGCACCTTATTCCTCGTCCCATATGTCCAATACAGGAGAGAGGCCCTCACACATCCGAATGATCAACAAGTACCTCCGGACAATCACCACTGTAACCCCTTCAGGGTAGCAACTCCCATCAAAGGCATCAGTCACCATCGATTCAATGTGAAGATCATCGGTCTTGCACCGTCTTCATATCTTCGACTTCTAATCGTCGACCAATTATTTGAAATGAGAATTAACTCGGCCTTCTCAAATAATTCACGTATGTTTAGAATTTTAAATCAATTCTTTCCATGGTTGAATTATCTGACATCCATAATTCAGTTCACTAATATAATTTCCATGTCAAACACATTCAACCATCAAATATCCAATAAACCAAGTAAATTCGGTTTATTTCCATTTCATATCATTTATAACATTTTATAACGATTCACCGCTATTTTGTTTATTTAAAAATAGATCATTTTATTTAAACGACGCTTCAGGCCACAGTGTGGCCATGGCGCTGTTTTTCTTTAGATTTGATTTACGCATATCTGAAAATATAACTGTTGGATCTTTACAAATTTTATATCATTGGAATGATCTTTTCAAAGCGGACCCAACGGTTCCAGTTTTGGGAAAATCCGATGGTCGGATCTCCCAATATAATCGTTTTAAGTTACGATTTCATAACGCGAACTACTGTGTCGTTATTCGTGTTATTTTAATTTATATATATATATATATATATATATATAAATATAAATCATTCTTCGATTTCCAAACCATTTTCACTTCATATATGTGTTAAAAATATTATTTTTAACCAATAAATATTTATTTCAACACACAAATATTTTTATCGACTTATCCATACAATAAAATGTTAATTTTATTGTTCAAACAATTTATTCAACACATGAATATTTTTATAACTTCACATATATGATAAAAATAATGTTTTTATCGTTCAAAGAATTTATTCAACACGTGAATGTTTTTCTAACTTCACTTTAGATAATAAAAATGTGATTTTTATCGTTCTAATATTTTTCTCAACATATAAATATTAAATATGTGATTTTTATCGTTCCAATATTTTTCTCAACATATGAATATTTTATATACTTCATATACATGATAAAAATATGATTTTTATCCTTCCAATATTTTAGTCAACATATGAATATTTTTAATGCTTTAACCATACAATAAAAATGTGATTTTTATTGTCTAAAATTTTTATTTCCATCATGAATATTTTATAAAATTCATACGCATAATAAAAATGTGATTTTTATTATCTAAGAAATTTATTTCAATCATGAATAAATTATCAACAAATGAATATATTTCAATACATGAATACAATTCAAACACATGAATATTTCAGAAAATTTCGGCAGCATAACGTTAGGGGGTTTAAAACCGGCACCGTCCCGAGTACGGCTCCTTGCGCTGCCTTAGGCCTCGCGGCGTTCCCTAAGGGGCTTAACCTAAGGATCTAATCATTTCGATCATTTTCATATCACATTGAATTTTTCCACAAACAATTCCAATTTGGTTTTAACCACAAACAACCATAATCAACCATTCGCTATATCAATCAAATTTCACACCAATCACAATCAAGTCATCCATTGTTTGTGGACGAAGGATGTTGGGAGTTTTCTAAACTCATTGTACAACCTAATATATTTTATTTCTAAATTTAATTGACTTTAGAAATCTCATATTGCTTTCGGTTTCACCTAAAATTGCAGCGAGCTCTAAAAAATCTTCGGTCTCTTCTAGAATGTAGAAGACGTCCTCACGGTCCCGGTGTCTCTTTTTTCACTGGATTTCGACCATAAATGAAAAAGATACGATTTTTATAAGTTAATCGAACTTTGCAACACTTTTATACATTATAATCAGTTTAAAATTTATAAACCGTATACCTCTCTGAAACGTTCGAAACTAGGTGAAGGATTTGCGTCGAATCAGTTTAGGCCTCGCAGTGTTCCCTAAGGGGCTTATCCTAAGGATATAATCATTTCGATCATTTTCATATCACATTGAATTTTTCCACAAACAATTCCAATTTTGTTTTAACCACAAACAACCATAATCAACCATTCGCTATATCAGCCAAATTTCACACCAATTACAATCAAGTCGTCCATGGTTTGTGGACGACGGGTGTCGGGAGTTTCTAAACTCCGTCTACAACCTAATATATTTTATTTCTAAATTTAATTGAATTTAGAAATCTCACATTGCTTTCGGCTTCACCTAAAATTGTAGTGAGCTCTAAAAAATCTTCGGTCTCTTCTAGAATGTAGAAGATGTCCTCACGGTCCCGGTGTCTCTTGTTTCACTGGATTTCGACCACAAACGAAAAAGATACAATTTTTATAAGTTAATAGAACTTTGCAACACTTTTATACGTTATAATCAGTTTAAAATTTATAAACCGTATACCTTTATGAAACGTTCGAAACTAGGTTAAGGATTTGCGCCGAATCCATGAAGTGAGGTCGAGATTAACCGGTGTTGCGTCGAAGAGGAGGGTGAGGCGCCTCTGCGCAGGGTGGTGGGGTCTACTTCGATGGCCCCAGGCGTTGCCGACGGCGGTTTGAACTCCCCGACTTCGTGAGCGTGAATCTCAATAAATACTGAACGAAAAAGTCCAATCCCTATATGGATTTGAAGCTTGGAAGGAGATCTATAAAATCCCCAACAGGCTCTTGATTTTAATGAGTGGTTTGGAGGAAAAAGAGAAGAGAAAGGCTCAAAAGGTTTCCGTCGTTCGTCTGTAGGAGGGGGTTACGGGTTTATGGTCAACGCGTGAATGAATGGATAAAGATGATATGTCCATGCTTTATATTTTATTATTTAATTTATTTAATCTAGAAAATACCTTCTTGCCATATACGAACTCCAATTCAAACCCAACGACTATCGCACCTAGATAATTACTCCCATTCCGAACACATTGGAATATGTTTCGTAAGCCCATTCGACTATTACATTCAGTTATTCTTCAAATTAAATATAAAACATTCAATTTTAGATTTGAACGTACATTTTAATTTGCCGGGGCCACGTACTAGTTTCAAAAATTCCATAAAAATAAATCTAGCTATGCGTGGACGATATGGTCCCAACAAAATTAATTTCCTCGAATTTGGAGACTATTTGAAAATGGCCATTTTCTGGTCGATCCAATTAAAATTGAAATTACCAAACACGTTTTTCCTTTGCCATGCTCACATATTAATTCCAAAAATTATGGAATTTGTAACGTAGAAATAAATTAACATTCCAGATCCAACAAAAGTGGTTTCGTCGAAAACGGAGGTCGTTTGCAAAATGTCAATTTTTACGGGCTATATTTATTCCATTGCGACCATTCTAAATATCAACTGGCCATAACTTTTGATTCCCATTGTGAAATTTTGATTTTTCAGATTCGTTAGAAAGATACTTTTAAACAGATTTAAATATTTTTGGTTTCACTAAATCTGGTTTATTTTGAATCATGTACATTCAGTCAAATTTCAAAGTTGAATTTTCAAACTACATCGTTATTTCTAACTCCTTTTAAAATTAAAATAAATATTTATATTCTAATATCGATTCAAATAAATATATACGTTCTAATTCTATTCAAAATAAATTTCTTGTCGTTATTATTTAAAATAATTCATTTTAAATAATCAAAATTCATTAAAATTGCCAAAATAAATTTTTTATATTGGCCCTGATTTTCCGAGTTGTTACAATCCCCCCACTTAAAATCTTTTCGTCCTCGAAAAGGAACAGAGCTGAAAGTTTTTTAACTAACCAACTCAACTTTCATTATTTTCATTATGACTTAAGTTTTTCAACTTTTCAGTTTCTAAAACTTTTCAAATTCTTTGAAAATTTGGCTAACTTTCTAAATTTTCAAAAAATTTCGTCATAACCTCCTTTGTACAGAGAGGGGTTAGGAAATTTATTGGGCCGTATTAGGCACCCAATAAATCCTAAAAATCATATACATATTTATTGTGATATAACTTTGTGTCCACAGGGGAGTGTGTATAGATCATAACTCCAGAGAATAAATTCTCGTCACCCTATAAATAGTTTTTGTGCCTTAATGACTAGAGAAACATGATTATTGTCAACTCCATACCCATGTGGGATTTTTATTAATCTGGCAATTTACCGTTACATTTTATATAGTTCATATCTGTCTTCGGTTCAACCTGAAATATAGTCATCGCCATTCAAGCCTCTCACTTGTATAGTAAATCTTCAATCTCGTCACACAAGCTCCAAGTAATTATGTAGTATATGATAGAGTATGCTACCTTCGCGCAGTATGCCATGTAGTGTAGTTCAAAATTAATTGTTACTATCCTATGGCGATGTTTATAATCTCACACAAAACAACCAGCACTCCGCATCCAATGGCATTCGCAGTAGTTTGTATAATAAATAAAACTGCGCATCCAACTCGTTAAGGTTTACATATTTGTCGGGCACACAAATAAATTCTTTACTCAACAGCAAATCCATTTACTTGTTCAATGTATATGCATGTATATATAGGAAACTTTAACAAAATTTCAATCTAGTTTAATACTTGATCGAGTTGGCTAAATTTACCTTTCATTCACATGTTGGTTTTATTATTCCAATGTTATCAATTATTTAAACTAACAATCACACGACACAACCAGCAATCAATTTATTGATTAACTTTTTTAAATATATAGTTAAAACTACTCATCCCAAAACGAAAACAATAGTAAAGTAGGAAATAATAGTGAAGTAGGAGACAATACGGAAATGCAAAATATGATATATGTACCTTGCACCAGAGTTAATCAGAGATGTCCACTCTGCAACTGGGATAAGCTTGCTTAATGCTCTCTTCAGTTTCCCAAGTACAGTCCCGCGGGTCTCCACTCCACTGCACTTTGACCAAGTGAACCTTCTTATTCCTTAGCTCTTTAGTTTCTTTGCCAATAATCTTTATCGGCACCCTTCTCACTGCCAATTCTGGGGTAATTTCCAAGTCTTCTTGCGCGGCTTCTTCCACAACCAAGTCCGGATCATGTACATGCTTTCTAAGTTGAGACACATGAAACACATCATGTACGCCAGCCAACCAATCAGGCAATTTAACCCTATAAGCAAGAGTTCCAATTTGTTTGAGCACAGGAAATGGACCAATAAATCTAGGCGCCAACTTCCCTGTTTTACCAAATCGAACAACTCCTCTCATCGGAGAAACCCTTAAATATACATAGTCATCAACAAAAAAAGCCAAATCTCTTCTTCTTGAATCTACATAGCTCTTCTGTCGGTTTTGAGCTGTTTGTAATCGTTTCTTAATGAAATCGACCTTGTCTGAAGCTTCGCGAATCATATCTGGCCCCAATAAAAGTCTATTGCCAAGTTCTACCCAACATGCGGGAGATCTGCATGGTCTACCATACAATGCTTCGACTGGTGACATTTGCAAGCTCGCTTGGTAACTGTTGTTGTATGAGAACTCAGCTAAATGCAAGTGGTCTTCCCATGATCCGCCAAAATCAATAATACATGCCCGCAATAGATCTTCTAGAATACGATTCACCCTCTCAGTTTGGCCATCTGTTTGAGGATGATAAGCGGTGCTCAGGTTCAGTTTTGTTCCCAATTCTGCTTGGAATGCTTCCCAGAATTTACTAGCAAAAATCGGGTCTCTATCGTTGACTATACTAATGGGGACTCCATGTAATTTAACAATTTCTTGAAATAAATATGTGCCAGGCTTTGTGCTGTTCTATTCGATTTGACAGACATGAAATGGGCGGTCTTCGTGAAACGATCTACGATCACCCATATACTGTCGTTTCCTTTCTTGGTTCAGGGAAAACCACCTATGAAATCCATGGAAATTTGCTCCCACTTCCAATTCAGAATTTATAACGGTTGTAATAATCCAGATAGTTTCTGTTGATCGCTTTTGACTTGTTGACAATCACTTGCTAACGTATATAGAAATGTCCATTTTCATCGCCTTCCACCAGAATGTACGTTTGAGATCGTTGTACATTTTGCTCATACCTAGATGGGTACTCAGCTTGGACTTGTGACACTCATCCAATACTTCTCTTTTGAGCTCGGTGATGTCGGGAACACGAATTCTTCCGTTCAATCTCAAAACTCCCTTGTCATCCACTTGGAAACTGGAGACTTCTCCCTTTTGAGTTCTTTTGATCATCTCTTTAACAAAATTATCGTCTTTCTGAAGAATGGATATTTTATCAATCAACGAAGGCATAATTATAAGATTGGCGATGATCACATCCTTTCTGCTGAGCGCATCAACCACAAATTGGCTTTCCCCGGAGTATACAGAATATTAAGATCATATGCCGTGATAAATTCCATCCAACGCTGCTGCCTCAGATTCAGATCTTTCTAGGTGAACAAATACTTTAATGATTGATGATCGGTATATAGTTTGAACTTCTCACCCAATAGATAATGTCTCCAGATTTTCAAAGAAAACACGACGGCTAACAACTCAAGATCATGAGTGACATATCTATTTTCATGCGGCTTCAACTGACGGCTAGCATAAGCGACTACTTGGCCTCTTTGCATTAATACCGCACCAAGACCTCCAATAGAAGTATCCATCCAGACCGTCAAATCCCGATTGCCATCGATAATTGTTAATACTGCAGCAGTAGTCAATCTTACTTTTAGCTCTTGGAAAGCTGCCTCACATTCTGGAGTCCACTTAAACCTTGAATGTTTCTTAGTAAGCCGCGTCATTGGACTAGATAGCTTCGAAAAATCTTTAACAAATTTCCGGTAATAACTAGCCAATCGCAGAAAACTTCGGACTTCTGTGGGAGTACTAGGCTGTTTCCAATCCTGAATAGCAGTGATTTTACTTGGATCTACAGAAATTCCTTCCTTTGACATGACGTGACCAAGGAACTTTACCTCTTCTTGCCATAATATACATTTGGAAAATTTGGCCTTTAAAACATTCCTTCTCAGAATCTCTTACACTTGTTCCAAATGTTTTGCATGCTCGCTCTCTGACTTAGAGAAGATCAATATGTCATCAATGAAAATCAGTATGAATTTATTCAATACTTCTCCTGAATACTCTGTTCATTAGATCGACAAAATAATCTAGAGCGTTACATAAGACGGACAACATTTTTAACCACTCATAGAATAAATTGGGATCTCTGAATGCTATCAGAGGAACGCATTCCCCGACAATACGAAGTTGATGGAAACATGTAGTTAGGGGAAAATACTTGCGTGCCATTCAATCGATTCAACAAATCATCAATTCGCGGTAATGGATATTTATTCTTTAATATCTGCTTATTCAAGTCACGATAATCCATGCATAGTCGGATAGTACCGTTTGACTTTGGGACAAACACCACTGCTGCTCCCCAATCAGAGAAGCTAGGCTTGATCAGACCCTTCCATACAAGCTGTCGAGTTTGATTGTCTAATTCTTCTTTTTCCTTCAAGGTCATTCTTTGAAGAGCGTGCACTACTGGCCTTGCATTCAGAATTAAAGCTATTTTGAAATCGATTTCTCTACGTGGAGGTAAGCTAACAACTTCTTCGAACACATCCGCATAATTCTTGATAATGGGAATACTTTCTATGACGACCGGAATATTCTCTGTGACGACAGGAATATGTTCTAATTGAGCAGGAGAAACATCAAGAGCTGACCAAAAGTCTTTTCTATCTGAATTCGGACCTTCGCATGGTATGGTTATATAATTCTTTGATTTATCTTTGCTTTAACAACTCACTCGACGCATTTAACCTCAGCTTCATATTTGCTTAACCAGTCCAATCCCAAAATAAGATCAAATTCTGTAAAATTCATGACAATCGAGATGGTAGGGAACCGATAACAGGAAAAAGAAACTAGCACCCCAAAAATCCAACTAAGATTGAGGGAATCCCAACCGGATTATGGACAGTAATGGGTTCTTTGAGCTTTTTCAATTTCAAATCTAATTTCATAACCACATTACTTGCGATAAAGCTTCGTGACGTGCCTGTATCAAATAGTACTTTAACTGGAATGTTTTTGATAGTAAGCGTGCCTTCTAAAACATCTTGCCTCGCTTGACTGATTGATGGTGCCGGAACTTCTGCCACTTTATTTACCTGTACTACTTCAGATTTCTTTAATAGCTAGCAATTTTTCTCAATATGACCAGCCTGGTGGCACTTACGGCATCCCTGCTCTCTCGAACCTTCTTATTGGATTTTAATCCGTCATTTCTTCCTTTCTTCGAGGATTTTCATATGCCCTTGCTTATTGCAGTTATTGCATATGGCAGTCGTTACTGGTTCTTTCTCAGATTTGGCCTTTTTCCGATTGGCTTTAGGCTTCTTACTGACCTCAGACTTTGTAACACCCCGTAGTTTTGTAACATTAAGTTTCACAAATTAAAGTATAATTAAATTTTAGAAGAAGAATTTAGGGAAATGGGTTACGCCATTGCGTTCGTCTCGAAATTCTGCTTGAGATAGAGTCCGAGATTGCGTAAATCAGACTCCGTACGAAGGAGATATGACATACGAAAGTTTAAGAATTTATTTAAAATTCAAACAGCTCGAATATCGGATTCAAAATTCAAAAATAGGACCAGACCCGGGCTGGGCAGGAAATTCCTGCCCAGGGCCCAGGTCGACCATAGGGTCGACCTCCCCTGTCGACCTGGTCAGGTCTGGCTGGCCTGGTCTGTGTTCTGGTCGAATTTCTGGGCTTGGTCTTGTCACTAGGGCTGAGTTGTCTTCTTTTGATTGGCTTCTCTTTAGAACGGATGGCTTTGATTAAACCTAGCTTCATCGACGGCTCTAATCAACTTGCGACTCTATAAAAACACCCTAGGTCTCCAACGAAAATTCACACAAAAATAAGAACTTGAGTCGCCATACTGTTGGAAAAAAACTAAGGAGAGCCTCCGCTTGAAAAGAGACGAACAACGATTCAAGAAACAAAAGTCTAATCTAATTTCTATGCAACATTTTCTACTCCAAGGGAAAGCTTTGCAAATTCAGAATAACAGAAACCAGAAAACAAGTTTCAGCGCCCATTGTAAGTATAGTGGTTTTCTGAATATGAATAGAAATTGCGATGTGATTCGATGTAATTGAAATTGGGGTTTTATTATTGTAAAATATTGATGTAAATTCTGTGTATTGCATTGATTATGTCATATTTTGTATTGGGTGTTTGTGGCATAAATTGGTTGATGCGAGCCTCTTGATATTTGTATATGAAGATAGATATCACTTGCAAGTTTGTAGTAAAACTAGAATTGACATCTTTATGTTATGTCATTAACATGGTTAGCATACATTCTTTTTAGGCCTAAGTTGACACTCATGTAAACATGTTCCAAGATGAAACCTTTTATGCTTACATGACTCAAAACCTTTGTATAAATTATTATGTTTATTTGTAAGTGATAATTGGGTTTATGCAAGTACCTTTTGTTTACACAAATTATACTAGTTTCATGTTGAAATAGGTGCTTGATGTAAAGTTAGTTTACACCTTTGGGTTATGTCAAAATGTGGACATTTTTATGCTAGTTTGGTGTTTGACATTATGCCTAGTTATATGTGTATAAAACCATGTTTAAACAAGTCTAAAAGTACGCCATTTCTTGTGACACTAATTTAGTTATATCCTTATTGAATGCAAGTTCACATGACCCACAATCTATGTTAGTGAAAACGCTATGTTGCAAGTCCATGCACCACACACTTTTATGTATTCTAGAACAATTCATGATTCGGTGCTTCCCCTTTTATGTTTACGAGATGGGCTGAAATGTTAAGCCCAACATATGTTATAATGCTGCGTACGTACGGGAAACAAACGTTGGGTTTAAAATAAAATACATGTTTTGGCAAGTCTGACACATGCCAATGACTAGTGACATTTAAAGCGGTATAAATTGTTTTACCCAAAATTAGTGAATTAGGATAATTGGGCCATAAACATTTACATATAAAAATGAAAAGTGACAAATATGTAAATCTAGAAAATACGAGCATGCTTAACCCGAGGTTGGATTGAGTTGTGATGTAAACCTGCCCGGACCCGCCCGGTTGTCCAGTAATCACAACAATGCCTATCTAATGTGGGTGGTTAAGGCATTGAGCCCAATAAGGACCCGAGGTTAGGCTGAGTTGTGGCGTAAGACTGCCCGGAACCGACCGGCATAAAGGCAACCACAACAATACCTGTCTAATGTGAGTGGTTGGTGCTTTAATAAGACAATTAAAGCTAAGTTAGAATTGGTAGGGTTAAGTTAATCTGAACACTTAACCAACTTAACATGTTAACAAGACAAGACTTGCAGGGGCTAAGTAACTAAGAAAACACTTAGCCAATTTAACATGTTAACTAGACTAGAAGGTGAGGTTAAGTAAAGTTAATACACTTAACCAATTAACTAGACTAAAGGGTGAGGTTAAGTAAATTCAGGACACTTAACCGTTATACCTGATAATTAGATAAGTGGGTGAGGTTAAGTAAATTTAGAATACTTAACCATTATAACACGTTAGCTAGATAAGTGGGTAAGGTTAAGTAAATACACTTAGCCAAATTAATATGTTAGCTGGACTAGAGGGTAGGGTTAAGTAAACTTAGAACACTTAACCATCATAGTGTGATAAATTGAACAGGGTTAAGTTGAAACATGAAGGGGCAATACTTAACCATTAGAACATGTTAATTAAATAGATGTTAGGGTTAAGTTAACTAAGAGAACACTCAACCGCTTTGGCATGTTAGTTAAACAGAAGGGGGCAGGGTTAAGTAAAAGGGAACACTTAACCAATACAAGGTGAAGGGGTGGGGTTAAGTAATAAGAAACACTTAGCCCATATAACTTGATTTGTGGTAGGGTTAAGTCAACATGAACTACTGATAACACTTAATCAGTTTATCGTGACAAATGAATGGGTTAAGATAACTTGAATTGACTAATGATACCTAACCAATCCAACTTGACGAGAAAGAGACTAAGTAGTAAACCTTAGTTAAAAGGACTAAGTTGTAAACCTTAGTTAAGAAAACGACGGTTCGGGGACTAAGTAGTATACCTTAGTTAAAGGAACTAAGTAGTACACCTTAGTATGACACGAGAAGGAGCGAACGTCCATCTGATCTTAAAGAAGGCTCCAACGAACTAGGGAACGAAGCCCGCGGCTTCGAGGGGATGTGAGGGTACTCTTGGTATCCCTCTGTGAGGCTGTAGATGATCCGCCTAAGCTCACAGAGGTTAAGGTCTGCGTTAGAAGAACCAAGGGTATGCCTTGGTTGCAATATGAGGTTACCTAAAGACTAAGATGGACTAGCATGATTCAGTGGGACAAGTGGCCCTGTGATAGCGACCCTTCATCTACCTACCATCTTGAGTCAGTCGAGATACGCATGCGGAAAGGCGGAGAACTCCCAACAGACCATACACTTGCTATCTAGTTATGGGTGAGGCTGGCCAATAGGAAAGTGGGGCATAGGTGGCAGGAGTATAGTTCTCGTGCTTGATTTTCTTGGATTGCCTTTTATTAGTTGAGGGAGGGGTCAGGTAAGACCATAGGCACTGGAAAAATAGACCTTAGCATCTGCATCGGTAGAGATCTCAAAGCTCCCAACCGAGTTCTGTGTTTCCAGAATAACCCTGCCACGGGACTCAGGTCGCACATTTCAGGACATGTGCATCTAGACAGCGATAAACGATTCGCGACACACACGTGGGGAAGGTCTAGGAACATATACCACTCTAGGGCCGTCCCGGTTGTCCCTGCAATTAATATACTGGCGCCTCCCCTTATTGAGATTGAGTAGTGTGTCCTAGACTAGGGGCAACGTTCGATAGGTAGCATAATCCCTAGTTGGACCTAGGTGGCATAAATCCTGAATCCGAGAAGTATTAGATATGTGGCATAAACCTTAGTTGAATCTAGGAAGCGCTCGATAAGAAAACCCTAGATTAGATCTAGGTAATAAATAATAGATGTACACCTAAAGGCAACCGCAATTACAGGGATTGGGACCACGTTATCATCTTTATACAGATTACTAGTTGGGATACTAGTTAGGTGGTGCAGAGATTAGTATGGGGTGCGATAGTAATTTCGATTCTAAACCGCTTTGCCTTAGTTTATGGTATTTTCCCATTTTCAGTTTATGCTTGTCATGTCCTTTCCCTTATTCATATACCGAAGCACCACTAAACTTACCAGGCTTTATGTCTGACTCTATGTTTTCTTTCGTCTTCTTTTCTTCCGTTCCCCCCAGGTAGTCAGGGAGGGAATAACTCAGATTTGTATGGACCTGTTACTCTTTCCAAGTTTGAAGATTCTTTGATTTGCTGCTTTGGACTCTCTTTTCCACCGCTATGGCTGTCTAATGTTTCATTGGGGAATATCATTGTATATTTATGCTTCTTTATTTTGTTAAACAAGATAGATACTTTTTTGTTGGAAAACAATCTTTGTACAAGCTGTTTATAAATGAAATAAAGTTTTATTCACTTTTCCACTGCTTTATTTATCTGTCTTGTAATTTATCTGCATCTTTTACCTATAATACTTCACAGAACTTAGTGTATTCCCTTTTGAGTGACACTAACGGATGTGGGGTGTTACACGTGGTATCAGAGCTGAAGGTTACCAGATTAGATAAAAGATTTGAAAAATTATTTTCAAACGGTTTTAAAAGAAGCATTTTCAAAAGAAAAGTTTTGTTTTAAAAAGCATATTCCCCAAAGCCATATGCACTATCTTCTGATCCTCTGTTTGAATTCTTATCCCCTTCTTTCTTAAGTCTTCGGGCTCTTGGCTTTCTGGGAGGTAACCTCATCGCGGCACGGTTCCGTTGGCTTGATAAGACTACGATACCTATCGAAGGGCAAAGAAGCGCCCGACTTCCATCTATAGCCATAGTAGTTTCACCTGCGGCTAGTTTTCTTTCAAGCTTTGTAGGGTTTTCTACGCGGTGGTGGCAGCTTTCGAGAGACCTGTCAACATATTACACAAGTAAGAGGATGAGGAGTTTGGCTAAGGAGCACTACCTATGGATGAGAAATTCATGGATATGGACTTGGCTCATGAGGGAGGAAGGAATTGTAAAACCTAAGACGAGAGGAAGTATCTTTACTGTGGTATAATAGGGCATATAATTAAGGACAAAGGGCAAGAATGAGGGACATGATTCTTAGAAGGACTAGTACGTGCTCTCAACACCAACATACCTAAGAGAGAGATAGTAAAAGTCTTTGTTGGAAAAGTTTAGCTTTTCTTTTGATCAACTAGTTAGTACTCTTTTGATCTTAGTGTTCCGCGTTTGTTCATATCTACTTCCATAGTTGAGTCTCTGCACCTTAGCACTTGTATAGTAGAAGATCCCATTAGCATCTCAAAATCCAATTGGTGGTTTGGCCCGTTTATCTTTGGTTTATAAGGATTTGAGAATAACTATATTAAGTGTTGAATTTAAGCGTAATGCTTATGTTTTTGGTTCCATGGGCTATGAGTTGATTCTAGGCATGGGTTGGTTGGCTAGTAATTCTGAAAGAAGGGTAGTTAGACTTTTGATTTGCCTTGGAAATACCCACGAGATTTCATGTGATCCTAAAGGATCGGTTAGGCCTAGCTACCTAGAATCACTTGATACATCTATCGATGGTTTGCAATCCGTTAGAATAGTCCATGAGTACGCAAATGTTTTGATTAGGTTAAGGGTTTACCCCTAAAACGCGGGATAGACTTCCGCATATATCCAGTTGACAATGAAAAACCAGCTATCCGATCAACGACAGTTTTGGAAATGGAGTTCAAGAAACTTCGCAATCGTGATGATTAATTAGATAAGGTACAGAATAGTGAAGCCCAAGAAGATGCGACTTAGGAGACGGAAGATTAGATACACGCATCATACCCTTTTTCCTAAGGGTACATCCTTGATCTCTTTTAAGAATTTTATGCATACTTTCTAGCCTTTAAGGTATATCCTCTAGGACGTATCATCGATCCTTAGATAGAAGCCAATGGATGTAAACATGTATTTGAAACATGTTATGATTGATGATTGCAAATGGTTGCTCGTGGACGCATATACACACCATAGGCGCTAGAACGACTCAGTCACTTTCATATTGCATTTGCATACATGTATTTGCTTAACTGATTTAACTTGGTATGTTGTCATATGGATGTTGCATATGGATGAATGACTATGCACACATGTAGTATTTACATAACTAGGGATGTTTGCATACATGATTGGACGCATGGCACTGACATAATCCGCATTAAGGAGGTCAACTGAATCAGTAGACCGCCTGATTTTGCATTAGATAAAGACATATACACACACTATGCATATGAACATGAAAGCATTAGAAATATTTTTAAGGACAATGAATGCCTGTGATTGAATGGTTGAGTAGATGGGTGATTGGATGGTAGGACACATTCTTCCTAACTTGATGATTTCGGGGGACGAAATCCTTTTAAGAGGGGGAGAATGTAACACCCCATAGTTCTGTAACATTAAGTTTCACAAATTAAAGAATAATTAAATTTTAGAAGAAGAATTAAGGGAAAAGGGTTACGCCATTGCGTTCGTCTCAAAATTCTGCTTGAGATAGAGTCCGAGTTTGCGTAAATTGGACTCCGTACGAAGACCACCGGAAGTTTAAGAATTTATTTAAAATTCAAACAGCACGAAAATCGGATTCAAAATTCAAAAATAGGACCGACCCGGGCTGGGCAGGAAAATTCCTGCCCAGGGCCCAGGTCGACCATAGGGTCGACCTGGTTGACCAAGGTCGACCATAGGGTCGACCTCCCCTGTCGACCTGGTCAGGTCTGGCTGGCCTGGTCTGTGTACTGGTCGAATTTCTGGGCCTGGTCTTATCACTAGGGCTGAGTTGTCTTCTTTTGATTGGCTTCTCTTTAGAACAGATGGCTTTGATTAAACCTGGCTTCATCGACGACTCTAATTAACTTGCAACTCTATAAAAACACCCTAGGTCTCCAACTAAAATTCACACAAAAATAAGAACTTGAGCCGCCATACTGTCCGAAGAAAACTAAGGAGAGCCTCCGCTTGAAAAGAGACGAACAACGATTCAAGAAACAAAAGTCTAATCTAATTTCTATGCAACATTTTCTACTCCAAGGGAAAGCTTTGCAAATTCAGAATAACAGAAACCAAAAACAAGTTTCAACGCCCGTTGTAAGTATAGTGGTTTTCTGAATATGAATAGAAATTGCATTGTGATTCGATGTAATTGAAATTGGGGTTTTACTATTGTAAAATATTGATGTAAATTCTGTGTATTGCGTTGATTATGTCATATTTTGTATTGGGTGTTTGTGGCATAAATTGGATGATGCGAGCCTATTGACATTTGTATATGAAGATAAATATCACTTGCAAGTTTGTAGTAAAACTAGAATTGACATCTTTATGTTATGTCGTTAACATGGTTAGCATACATTCTTTTTAGGCCTAAGTTGAGACTCATGTAAACACGTTCCAAGATGAAATCTTTTATGCCTACACGACTCAAAACCTTTGTATACATTATTATGTTTATTTGCAAGTGATAATTGGGTTTATGCATGTACCTTTTGGTTACACAAATTATACTAGTTTCATGTTGAAATAGGCTACTTGATGTAAAGTTAGTTTACACCTTTGGGTTACATCAAAAGGTGGACATTTTTATGCTAGTTTGGTGTTTGACATTATGCCTAGTTATATGTGTATAAAACCATGTTTAAAAAAGTCTAAAAGTACGCCATTTCATGTAACACTAATTTAGTTATATCCTTATTGAATGCAAGTTCACATGACCCACAATCTATGTTAGTGAAAACGCTATGTTGCAAGTCCATGCGCCACACACTTTTATGTATTCTAGAACAATTCATGATTCGGTGCTTCCCCTTTTTATGTTTACGAGTTGTGCAGAAATGTTAAGCCCAACATATGTTATAATGCTGCGTACGTACAAACAAGGGAAACAAACGTTGGGTTTAAAATAAAATACATGTATTGGCATGTCTGACACATGCCAATTACTAGTGACATTTAAAGCGGTATAAATTGTTATACCCAAAATTAGTGAATTTGGATAATTGGGCCATAAACGTTTACATATAAAAATGAAAAGTGACAAATGTGTAAATCTAGAAAATACGAGCATGCTTAACCCGAGGTTGGATTGAGTTGTGATGTAAACCTGCCCGTACCCGCCCGGTTGTCCAGTAATCACAACAATGCCTATCTAATGTAGGTGGTTAAGGCATTGAGCCCAATAAGGACCCGAGGTTAGACTGAGTTGTGGCGTAAGACTGCCCGGAACCGACCGGCATACAGGCAGCCACAACAATACCTGTCTAATGTGAGTGGTTGGTGCTTTAATAAGACAATTAAAGCTAAGTTAGGATTGGTAGGGTTAAGTTAATACGAACACTTAACCAACTTAACATGTTAATAAGACAAGACTTGTAGGGGCTAAGTAACTAATAAAACACTTAGCCAATTTAACATGTTAACTAGACTAGAAGGTGAGGTTAAGTAAAGGTAATACACTTAACCAATTAACTAGACTAGAGGGTGAGGTTAAGTAAATTCAGGACACTTAACCGTTATAACCTGATAATTAGATAAGTGGGTGAGGTTAAGTAAATTTAGAATACTTAACCATTATAACACGTTAGCTAGATAAGTGGGTAAGGCTAAGTAAATACACTTAGCCAAATTAATATGTTAGCTGGACTAGAGGGTAGGGTTAAGTAAACTTAGAACACTTAACCATCATAGTGTGATAAATTGAACAGGGTTAAGTTGAAACATGAAGGGACAATACTTAACCAATAGAACATGTTAATTAAACAGATGTTAGGGTTAAGTTAACTAAGAGAACACTCAACCGTTTGGCATGTTAGTTAAACAGAAGGGGCAGGGTTAAGTAAAAGGGAACACTTAACCAATACAAGGTGAAAGGGTGGGGTTAAGTAATAAGAAACACTTAGCCAATATGACTTGATTTGTGGTAGGGTTAAGTCAACATGAACTACTGATAACACTTAATCAGTTTATCATGACAAATGAATGGGTTAAGATAACTCGAATTGACTAATGATACCTAACCAATCGAACTTGACAAGAAAGACACTAAGTAGTAAACCTTAGTTAAAAGGACTAAGTTGTAAACCTTAGTTAACAAAACGATGGTTCGGGGACTAAGTAGTAAACCTTAGTTAAAGGAACTAAGTAGTAAACCTTAGTACGACACGAGAAGGAGCGAACGTCCCTCTGATCTTAAAGAAGGCTCCAACGAACTGGGGAACGAAGCCCGCGGCTTCGAGGGGACGTGAGGGTACTCTTAGTATCGCTCTGTGAGGCTGCAGATGATCCGCCTGGGCTCACAGAGGTTAAGTTCTGCGTTAGAAGAACCAAGGGTATGCCTTGGTTGCAATATGAGGCAACCTAAAGCCTAGGATGGACCAGCGTGATTCGGCGGGACAAGTGGCCCTGTGATAGTGACCCGTCGTCTACCTACAATCATGAGTCAGTCTAGATACGCATGTGGAAAGGCAGAGAACTCCCAACAGACCATATACTTGCTATCTAGTTATGGGTGAGGCTGGCCAATAGGAAAGTGGGGTATAGGTGGCAGGAGTATAGTTCTAGTGCTTGATTTTCTTGGATTGCCTTTCATTAGTTGAGGGAGGGGTCAGGTGGGACCATAGCCACTGGAAAAACAGACCTTAGCATCTGCATCGGCAGATATCTGAAAGCTCCCGACCGAGTTCTGTGTTTCTAGAATAACCCTGCCACGGGACTCGGGTCGCACATTTCAGGACATGTGCATCTAGACAGCGATAAACGATTCGCGACACATACGTGGGAAAGTCTAGGAACATATACCACTCTTGGTAGTGTGTCCTAGACTAGGGGCATCGTTTGACAGGTAGCATAATCCCTAGTTGGACCTAGGTGGCATAAATCCTGAATCCGAGAAGTATTAGATAAGTCGCATAAACCCTAGTTGAATCTAGGAAGCGCTCGATAAGAAAACCCTAGATTAGATCTAGGTAATAAATAATAGATGTATACCTAAAGGCAACCGCAATTACAGGGATTGGGATCACGTTGTCATCTTTATACAGATTACTAGTTGGGATACTAGTTAGGTGTGCAGAGATTAGAATGGGGTGCGATAGTAATTTCGATTCTAAACCGCTTTGCCTTAGTTTATGGTATTTTCCCATTTTCAGTTTATGCATGTCATGTCCTTTCCCTTATTCATGTACCGAAGTACCACTAGACTTACCAGGCTTTATGTCTGACTCTATGTTTTCTTTCGTCTTCTTTTCTTCCACCCCCCCGGTAGTCAGGGAGGGAATAGCTCAGATTTGTACGGACCTGTTACTCTTTTCAAGCTTGAAGACTCTTTGATGTGCTGCTTTGGACTCTCTTTTCCACCGCTATGGCTGGCTAATGTTTCATTGGGGAATATCATTGTATATTTATGCTTCTTTATTTTGTTAAACAAGATAGATACTTTGTTGTTGGAAAACAATCTTTGTACAAGCTGTTTATAAATGAAATAAAGTTCTATTCACTTTTCCGCTGCTTTATTTATCTGTCTTGTAATTTATCTGCATCTTTTACTTATAATACTTCATAGAACTTAGTGCATTCCCTTTTGAGTGACACTTACGAATGTGGGGTGTTACAGACTTCGTGCTTACCTCAGGCTGCGTACTTGTCTCTGGGCTATCAGTTTCAAACTTCCTTTTATTTCTAGAACCGCCTTCCTCTTCGTCATCTAAAAGACCTTGCTTATCAAGATCTTCATACTGGTAAGCCATGTATATCATTTCAGAAAAAGGAAGCTTTACATGTGCAGTTACACTACTTTGGTACTTTCTTTGGAGCCCATTAATAAACCTTAGATTATTCCTCTTAGGATTTTGAATTAGATGCGGGGAAAAATAAGAAAGTTTATTGAATTTCTTATAATATTCCGGAGTGGTCATATCTCCTCGTATCATATAGTAGAATTCATCGTATAGCCGATCAGTTTTGCTTCTGGAGGAATAAATCTTTCATTAAAAATTTCTTTAAATCTATCCCATGTAATATTACCTTCTGGATTATCCTTAATAACAGTTTCCCACCAGATTTCGATACTTCTTTAATAGAGCTTTTATATCTGATCCTGGCTGTGGGAGCACAACTGGCCCATTAGATTGTCGAACCATAGAATTACTTCTTCTGCTTCTGCCACTCATTTTTCTATGTCTGCAAAAAGCAGAAAAAGTGTCAGGCCAACAGAAAAGAAATTGTACAGCACAGAGACATATATTTGAATGTATATGTGTCAATTGGGGTGTATTTTATTATACTTTGCTCATTCAAGGATATTACGGATCCTATTTATAATAAGTTATTCATCATAAAGTACTCTTGATTCTATTTCTAAGGAGTTCGTTAATATGTTATATTCCGAAACTAAGATTAATCAAAGCTCTGATACCACGTGTGACGATCCTAAACCCCCGTTACACGGTGGCAAGGATAATCTTTGGAATATAACACATAAACACTAACAGCAGAATAGAAATATATCATTACACCAGATAATGTACAACATAATACACTGGATAGATATAATCATCAGAGTTACACAGTAAACAGGATCATACTTAGTACAAAATACAGTTTCAGCTTTACATAAAATGTCTGCAGCGGAATCAAACATAATATATAACAAAAGCTGAACAACATAATAGAAGTGATAGAATCCATCTTCAGCTCCATAATTATCTAGAAAGAGCCTGCTAAAACCTGAATACAAGGTTGCTCGTGTAGAAAAATAAGGCACCCGAGTTCGCAAGTGAAACAAACTGTGACGACCCCAATCTACCGTAGTATGAAAGCAAGGATAATCATATAAGCATAACATAATTACAACATTAACATATCTCAGATTATAGCATAACACATAAATCATTGCAGCAGAAATAAGAATGTCATCACAACAGAACATCAAAGACATCAGAGTACGCAGTAACAGGATACACTTAGCAAATAGTCTCAACAAAGAAATAAATCAGTCTCTATCTCCATGAAATACATCAAAGATCAATAAAGTCTAAATGTCTCAAGTAGCAATAAAAATATAAAAAGAAAAATGTTCTTCATCCTCTTCATAAGCAAGCTCCAGTCCATAATGCATCAATACCAAAACCTGTTATTTGGCTGCCCGCGTGGAAAGAGGGCTCCCGAGTTTGCAAAGTGAAACAAACTACGAGTCAGTCATGGTACTAGTATGAGAAATCTTTTTTAACTAACAATATGGCTAATCACAGGACCACGCCGCTAACGGGGAATGGGTTTACTGCATTGGATTTCCAGTGCATATATTTTAATAAATTTTATTCCAAAAACAACGCAATGCTTTTTAGAAAATGAAATCATTATAAGACTCAAGTCCCATCACACAATGCAACGCAAACCGGAGGATAGAGTTTTACCTTATAATGTTAAAAAATGCTTGATATGTAGAAAATAATATTTTTAATATTATTATTAGTGTCTAATAGTTTTCAAAAATACTTCAAAGTAAATGTATCAATCCAAGACGGCATAGTACCCCATCCTACTATATCGCCATATATAGGTTTACAATAAAAACCGTAATCTCGTATTGGAGATTGGGTTTCCATCATGAGTCAAGGCTAGAGAAGATCTCCTACCGATTCGAGACACTCTAGCAATGTCTCAGGATTCAGACGCTGGCGAACCCTTCAATCCTGCAGGGCCGGTCCACAAATACTTTAGTGGATTGGCAATTCCTGAACACATGCTTCCCGGTCCTATTGAACGTATAAAATGGTCACAATCGACTAATAAATCCAAGGTTCCACATTCCATCAACCACATAAGTAAAATGTCAGGGCTTGCAAAACCCTGATACCACTTCTAGCTAGAAAGAAACGTGTGCACTCCCTGCGTTCCCTTGTCCCATTTTTGATTCTTACCGGGGTGTGAGGCTCGCGAGGTAACGTTATACACAAAGCTATGCCGAAAATATATGCGATGTAAATATAAATGTAATTTTAACAACGCATATAAATTCTAATATATGTGATGTAAATATAAATGTAATTTTCACTACTTCATTAAAAAAAAGTTTTTAATGTAAACATGTTTTATTTTGAAAACATACATGTTTGTCCAACTTCTATTATAACATTAAAAGTAAATTTTTAATGTGAAACCTGTTTTCTTTTTAAAAGATGAATCTTTATCCAAATTTCTACTATTACATTAAAAGTGAAATTTTAATGTAAAACATATTTTCATTTTAAAACATATTCCTTTTTCTACATTTCTATTGTTACATTAAAAAGTGAATTTTTAATGTACAACATATTTTCGTTTTAAAACATGAATCTTTTCACTAATTTCTAATATTACATTAAAAGTATATTTTTAATGTAATCATGTTTTGATTTTAAAATATGTACACTGTTCTTATTTCTAACATTATATTAAAAATGCATATTTTTAATGAAATCATGTTTTGATTTTAAAACATGAACACTTTTCTTATTTTTAATATTACATTAAAAATGTATATTTTTAATGAAATCATGTTTTGATTTTAAAACATGAACACTTTTCTTATTTTTTAACATTACATTAAAAATGTATATTTTTAATGAATTCATGTTTTGATTCAAAACATGTACATTTTCTATTTTCTAACTGTGAACTTTAGAATGTAATGTTCTAATTTTTTTTTAAACATGAACATTTCTATTTTTATAATAATTCCATAAAATGATAGAAATTTATATTTCATTTTTGTTGAATATTCTAATTCAACAAAATGACAAAATTTGATATTTCCTTTTGATTGAAAATTCTAACTCAATCAAATAACAAAAGTGTATATTTCATTTTGATTGATAATTCTATTTCAATCAAATAACAAAAGTGATATTTTATTTTGATTGAAAATTCTAATTCAATCAAACAACAACAAAACTGATGTTTTATTTCGATTGAAAATTCTAATTCAATCAAACAACAAACAAAAGTGATATTTTATTTTGATTGGAAATTCTAATTTAACCCAATAACAAAATGTATGATTCATTTTTGTTAAAGAATTTGATTCAACAAAATGTATAAAAGGACATTATTTCATTTTGACTGAAAATCCTAATTCAATCCAAGTGGCAGAATGTATGTTACATTTTTATTGAAAATTTAATCACAACCAAATATAATAAAGGTGATACTCTATTTTTGTTGAATATTTTTATTCAACAAAAATGTTTGATTCATTTTTATTGCAAATTTAATTCCAACCAAATATGATAAAGGTGATACTCTATTTTTGTTGAATATTTTGGTTCAACAAAATAACAACAAAAATGTTTGATTTATTTTTATTGCAAATTTAATTCCAACCAAATATGATAAAGGTGATACTCTATTTTTGTTGAATATTTTGATTCAACAAAATAACAACAAAAATGTTCGATTCATTTTTATTGCAAATTTTAATTATAACACAGTAACACCAAAATAACATATCTACATAACATGTCAAAAACAGATCAAATCACGACAGCATATCATGTAGAAATTTACAGCGGATCGATG
The DNA here is from genome assembly GCA_030737875.1 of Allium sativum. Taxonomy (NCBI): domain Eukaryota; kingdom Viridiplantae; phylum Streptophyta; class Magnoliopsida; order Asparagales; family Amaryllidaceae; genus Allium; species Allium sativum. The sequence continues at coordinate 422,596,979 of CM060924.1, forward strand.
ATAATACAATCATGATTTATTCTAATTATTTAAAAATAAAAATAAATAGAATTCTCACTGTCGTTTGAATCTGAATGGTTCAGATCTGAAAATTTTGGCCAAAATTTTATCAGCTCAGAATTGGCTCCAGTCAGTCTAGAAACGCAGATCTCGGGCTTACGATTGCAATGCTTCAAAAATTGTTCAGTTCTGAGTCAATATGTGCGAGTTATGATATAATTCATATTGTTAACATTTAAATTAAATAAATAAATTAAAATGGAAAATCACCCTTCTTCTTCAATACTCAGATAATGGCCATGAGTTTCACGATGGGTTTACTTCTAGGTCAGGAAATTATGATCCAATCGCTCCACTCCGCGACGATCCGAGACCACAGCGTCGAAGAGGAAGATGCCGCGCACCAGGGGGGCCCATGGCCTACAGCTCGATGGTAGCAAGGGGGAAGGGCGGCTGCTTGTACGGTGGCGGTTTGGAGGGGCAGAACTCGTCGGTTACTTCACGGTTTTATGATCACCCCGTATAGAAACGAAGCCCGAGATAATCTCTACAATAAACTCTAAAGGAGGATGAAGTTTCGTTGAGAGGATTACAAGAAATTAGTGGAAGAAGTATGAAGCAATTTCAGCCATGAACGGCAAGGGATGACAGCGGCTACAGTAATAGGATACTAGGGTTTTTTGGATTTTCCATTATTTATAATATTTAATTACCGGTTTTGCAAATAAACCCGTAAATCCTTAACAGTTCCAATTTCAACCCAACAAGAGTTGACACAACCCAATAGCCCCGTTCCGAATCCAATGGGCTAGGTCCCATCAGCCCAAACAACTATTTTCAACCTGATTTCCTTAATTTAAAATTTAAATCTTTTATGTATTTAATTTGATCACACATTTAAATTCACTGGGGCCACATACGGACTTTATAAATTCCCGAAAAATAAATCTAGCTATGTTTTGATGATACGGTCCTAACAAAATTAATTTCGTCAAATTTGGAGACCGTTTGAAAAATGGCCTTTTTAACGGTCGATTAAATTCAACAGAAATTATCAAATCAGAGTTTAATTTACTACGCTCACAAATTATTTCCAAAAATTCTGGAAAACTAAATTAGTAATAATTCGAATTATTCCGGATCTAACAAAAGTGGTTTCGTCGAAAATGGAGATCGTTTGTAAAATGGACTTTTATATGGGCTATAAATTATACTATATTCCATAGCGACTATTATGAATATTCAACTCGCCATAACTTTTGATTCCCGCTATCAACTTTTGATTTTTCGGATGTTGGAAAGATATTTTTAAACAGATTTAGATAATTTTGGTTTTACTAAAATACGTTAAATTTTGAATCCTGTACATTCAGTCAAAGTTCAGATTTGACTTTTCAAACTACCGTGCTATTTCTAATTCTTTTTGAAATTAAAATAAATATATTTGTTCTAACTTTGATTTAAATAAAATTTTAATTGTTTTTATTTAAAATAAATTATTTTAACTATTCAAAATTCATTGAAATAGCCAAAATAAAATTTTTAAATTGGTTCTGATTTTCTGGGTTATTACAATCTCCCCCACTTAATAGCTTTTCGTCCCCGAAAAGGAAATAATATTAAAGTAGGAAACAAAACGGAAAATGCAAGGTATTGTAAATATACCTTAACACAAGAGTCACTCGGAGATGTCCACTCTACACTTGGGATAAGCTTGTTTGATGCTATCCTCAGTCTCCCATGTACAGTCTCTAGGATCCCGCTCCACTGCACTTTGACTAAGTGGATCCTCTTATTCCTCAGAACTCGGGTCTCTTTGCCGACAATTTTCACTGGCTCCCTTCTCACTGCTAAGCTCGGGGTAATCTCCAAATCTTGTTATGCTGCTTCCTCCATAACTAAGTCTGGATCATGAGCATGCTTACGGAGTTGAGACACATGGAATACATCGTGAACCCCTAGCAACCAATCAGGCAACTACACCCTATAAGTGAGGGTTCCAATCCTTTCGAGAATAGGAAATGGACCAATGAATCTTGGCGCCAATTTCCCAGTCTTCCCAAATCGAATTACACCTCTCAGTGGGGAAACCCTCAAGTACAAAAGATCACCAACAGAGAATTCTAAATCCCTTCTTTGTGATTCTGCATAGCTCTTCTGTTGGCTTTGAGCAGCCAGTAATCGCTTCTTAATAAAATCAACTTTATCTGATGCTTCACGAATCATGTCGGGACCCAATACTAATCAATTGCCGGGTTCCACCCAACGTGCGGGAGATCTGCATGGCCATATAAGGCTTCAAATGGAGACATCTGTAAGCTTGCTCGGTAGCATTTATTATAAGAGAATTCAACCAAGTGCAAATGATCTTCCCATGACCCGCCAAAATCAAGAATGCATGCTTGCAACAAGACTTCCAATATGCGATTCACTCAGTCTGGCCATCTGTCTGAGGATGATAAGCGGTGCTCATAATCAACTTGGTCCCAAGCTCTTCTTAGAATGCTTCCCAGAATTTGCTAGCAAATATCGGATCGCGATCGCTAACGATGCTACTGGGAACTCCATGTAGTCTGACAATCTCTCTGAAATAAAGCTGTGCCAAACTTCGAGCTGTTCTATTAGATTTGACAGGGATAAAATGGGCAGTCTTTGTGAAGCGATCCACAATCACCCATATACTGTTATTTCCTTTTCTAGTCCGGGGCAAGCCATCAATGAAGTCCATAGAAATTTGGTCCCATTTCCAACCAGGAACCTCTAGCGGTTGCAACAATCCTGCTAGCTTCTGCTGATCGCTTTTGACTTGCTGGCAGGTGGGACATCTAGCAACATATATAGAAATGTCTCTCTTCATCGCCTTCCACCAAAAAGTACACTTAAGATCATGATACATCTTGCTTACTCCTGGATGGATGCTGAGCTTAGATTTGTGACATTCATCCATAACTTCTCTTTTTAGCTCAGGAATATCTGGCACACATATTCGCCCTTGCAGTCTAAGGGTCCCCTTTCTATCTATTTGGAAGCTTGACGGTTCACCCTTTCGAACTCGCTCATTAATCATCTGAATAAATTTATCATCTTTCTAAAGAGTAGAGATCTTATCCATTAATGTAGGCGTAATGATAAGACTAGCAATGATAAGATTGGTGCTGGCTGTATTCTTCCTGCTGAGCGCATCGGCTACAACATTGGCTTTTCCTGGTGTATATAAGATGTCCAGGTCATAAGCCGCAAGAAATTGAACCCAACATTACTGCCTCAAGTTCAAATCCCTTTGGGTGAACGGATACTTCAAGGATTTGTGATCAGTATACAACTCGAATTTCTCACCGAAGAGATAGTACCTCCATATCTTTAGAGTAAATACGATGGCCATCAACTCAAGATCATGAGTGGGGTATTTCTTCTCATGTGGTTTCAACTGGCAGCTAGCATATGTGACTACTTTGTCGCTTTGCATTAGTACCGCACCAATACCTTAAATAGATAACAGGATAACATGTTAAAATAAGGTTTGACATTAAAAATGTAATCTCTGACATGTTTGTTTAGATAAAAGGAATAACCTTCAATGGAAGCATCTGTCTAGACTTTCAAATCCTGATTGCCATCAATAATGGTCAACACAGGAGCAGTGGTCAACCTCCATTTCAGCTCTTGGAAATCTGCCTCACATTCGGGTGTCCAAATGAACTTTGTATGCTTCTTAGTCAGCTTCATCAATGGACCAGATAATTTCGAAAAATCCTTAATGAATTTATGATAATAGCCAACCAATCCTAAGAAACTTCTGACATCTGTAGGAGTGCTAGGCTGCTTCGAGTCTTGGATGGATGAGATCTTTCCTGGATCTACTATAATGCTTCCTCTGATACAACATGGCCAAGGAATTTCACCTCTTCTTGCCAAAATATGCATTTGGAGAATTTGGCTTTCAACACATTTCTTCGCAAAATCTCCAAGACTTCTTTCAAATGCTTTTCGTGTTCAGTAGTGGATTTAGAAAAGATTAGGATATCATCGATGAACACCAACACGAATTTATTTAAAACATCTTGGAATACTCTGTTCATCAGATCAACAAAGTATGCTGGAGCGTTGCATAAGCCGAAGGGCATTAATAGCCATTCATAGAATAAGTCTGGCCCTCTAAAAGCGGTCAAAGGAACACATTCTTCGGCAATACATAATTGATGGAAGCCTGTAGCTAGGTCCATCCTGGAGAATACTTGTGCTCCATTCAAGAGGTCCAACAGATCATCAATACGTGGTAGTGGATATTTATTTTTCAGCGTTTGCTTATTTAGGTCACGATAGTCCACACATAGTCTGAGGGTACTGTCTGACTTTGGGACAAACACCACTGCTGCACCCCAGTTTGAGAAGCTAGGCCTGATCAGACCCTTCCACAAAAGTTGCTTAGTTTTATTTCTCAGCTCCTCTTTTTCTTTCAGTGTCATTCTCCGAATGGGATGCACAGCAGGCCTTGCATTCGGAACTAAGTCAATCCTGAAGTCGATTTCTCCGCGCGGAGGTAAGCTGTTAACTTGTTCGAATACATCCGCATAATCTCTGACGACAGGAATATCCTCAATAGAAGTAGGAGTGACTTCTAAAGAAGACCAAAATTCTTTCCTATCTGTGGCTAAGCCGCGGCATGGAATAGCAATAACATCTCTGAATTTGGTTTTAATTCTAACTTCTTTCAGTGCACATTAACTCAGCCTCATACTTAATTAGCCAATCTAGCCCAAGTATGATATCGTATTCAGAAAAACTCATAACGATCAAGTCAAAAGGAAACTGGAAGTAAGAATAAGAAACAGGCACTCTACAATACTGATCGAGCATAAGTGAACCTCCTATCAGACTTTGGGCTCTAATTGATTATTTAAGTTTTCTTGGTTTCAGTTTTAGCTTTTTAATCGTGTCACTAGAAATGAATCTTCTTGATTCACCACTTCAAACAAAATTGTAATAGGAATGTTCTTAATATTAAGAGTACCTCCTAAAACATCGGATTTACCTGCTCCTTCGGAAGAAGCTGGTGCAGCCGCTCCATCATAGACATGCGCCACCTCAGTTTTCTTTAGCAATGGGCAATTTTCAATCAGATGCCCTGGCTTGTGGCAATTGAAGCATCCCCTAAGGCCACGAGAATTCTGTCCGCTGTTCTGACTCGGTCCAGATTCATTCCTTCTAGGTTTCTTTGGGGCTCGACATCCATAGTCAAAGTGCCTCATCTTCTAGCAACTGAAGCATTTCACCTTGGATTTGCCCCACTTCTTTTTCCCTTGGGGCTTGATGGTTGAAGAGCTTCTCGCCTCTGTTTTCCTGTCAGCTTGCTTTCTTTTATTATTACTCTGATTCTTCTCACGCTCCTGTTGTGCATTTCTGTCATTATCCTCATAGCGGCAAGCCATCTCGATCACATCCTTAAAGGAGAGCTTGATGTGAGCAGTGACCCTGTTCAGGTATTTCTTGGAGCGGCCATTGATAAGTCTCTTATTCTTCTGCACTGGTTCCTGAACTAACTCTGGAGCATAGCGTGAAAGTTCCTCGAACTTCCGCACATATTCTGAAATAGTCATATCACCTACTGCAAACTTGCAAATTGATCATGGAGACTCTCTACTTCCTGCGGAGGGATATACTTATCGTTGAAGAGCTCTTTGAATCTGGCCCGAGACATGTTGGCACATTATTGCCTATTTTGACTATATCCTACCAATTTTCAGCTTTGTCCTTCAATAGCCATGTTGCCAAAAAGCGCTTGCGTTGATCTTCCAATTCCAGGCCTTCAAAGATTTTCTCGCAGTTCTTAAGCCATGCCTATGCCTCAGTCACAGTCTCTCGTCCGGTAAAGGATACGCCCCCTAAGTTTATGTACTTCTTGTACATTTTATCCAAGTCAAAAAGCTGCGGGGGTAGAGGTGGTGTTACAGCCTCTGGAGTGGGTTGTCCCTGGGCCATAGGAGTCTCATCTCTAGCTGTGCCTCTAGTCCCACCTTTGCCTCGGGCTCTAGCTCGTGCTCTTGTTCTCATTTCTTAGTTAGTTCTGTACCATCAAGGAAAGAGTCAGACTAAGATAAATGATAATTTTAAAAGAAAGGTTAAAAGTAGAGACATATGATAAGATGATAAGATGATAATGATGTAATAATTGATTAATATGTGCTATTATGCTGTGCTCATTCTAGGACATTACTAATCCTATCTCTAATGAGCTACTCATCTTAGAATACTACTGATTCTATCTAGACAATGTTATACTCCGAAGATAAGGTTAACCTTTAGCTCTGATACCAACTGTGACGAACCCAAACTTCCGTAGCACGAAAATAAGGATAATCATAGGAGCATGGGACCAAAAATTGGGCCTAAAACCCAAATGCAGATCACAGATCACAGAATGCAGAAAAGAGTAAATAAAGAGGAGACACACAAAGTTTTTATAGTGGTTCGGCTGTAGATGTAGCCTACGTCCACTTTATAATCTTATTGTTATACTGACAACTTACAAGAATCAGTAACATGTAGACACACAATCCGTGTGTTCATTGTATTGAAAAGAGAAGAATTTGAGTGTATGGAGGTGCAAAGTCCTTGCACTTCAGTAATGGTGGAAGCTATGAAGAGTTAGAGCTAAAAGGATCCTTGAAAATGCCTTCAAATGGTGTATTTATAGCTGTTTCCTAAAGGCGGTTCATGGGACACATGGCACGCATCCCAAAAATCTCGAAATGTGGTGGAAAACATCCAGACATCATCTCCAAATCGTCATGTGACATGTGTATTCAGATCCATGCAAGTTGGAGTGAAAATATCCTTGAGAATAGGTCAGAACAAGCTGCGCAGGAGCAGGTGCGGGGAACGGATCGTGGTGGGGTACGTGGCACACGATCCAGGGTAATAGGAGCAAGATGTGGCATGAGGATAGGTCAAAACAGGGAGCGTATCTGCAGGTCGGAAGTTCAGATCGCGATCATGGGGTCGGATCGTGGTCATGGGTCGGATCGTGATATGGGTCGGATCGTGATATGGCTATCACGAGCCGAATCTGGTCGTGAGCGGCATAGTGAAGCTGGAGTGAAGTGCTGGCGATCGGGTCGGATCGTGAGATGTACCACGGACGGTTCGTGGTCTGAGGAGGGCGATCCGATGAGGGGCGATCCGAGGGTGCGTGATCCATACTTCGATCGTGTACTGCTTCATCGCTTTATCCAGGAAATTGCCAGATTACACCAGTTTACGGAAACGGGCATAAATTTCAAACCGTAAGTCCGATTGAACCAAACCGAAGCTCAAACTGAAGCTAACTCAGAGATCTACAAAAGTTACAGAGCATAGCTCTGTAATCGCTGTTTTTGGGCCCAAAAGAGATCGTTTGATAGGAGTTTCGGGCCTGTTTATGTTGAGGATGTGATTTTGACCAAATCTCTCAATGTCTTCTGACGTCGTTTCTATCGCTCGAGCATGTTATCATTCAGGAATTCCATGTGTGATGGCTTTTGCCAAAAAATGTGTCAACAATAACATAATTACAACAATAACAGATCTCAGATAATAACATAACACATAAATCATTACGGCGCAAATAAGAATGTCATCATAACATAACATCAAAGACATCAGAGTATGCAGTAACATGATGCACTTAGCAAATAGAAGTCTCAACAAAGAAAGAAATCAGTCTCAATCTCCACCAAATACATCAAAGATCAATAAAGTCTAAATGTCTCAAGTAGCAATAAAAAAATAAAAAGGAAAATGTTCTTCATCCTCTTCATAAGAAAGCTCCAGTCCAGAATGCATCAATACCTAAACATGTCATTTGGCTGCCCATGTGGAAAGAGGGCACCCGAGTTTGCAAAGTGAAACAAACTACGAGTCAGTCATGGGACTGGTATAAGAAATCTTTCTTAACTAACAATATGGCTAATCACAGGACCTCCAGGGGTTAACTCTATTGGATTGCCAGTGCATATGTTTTAATAAATTTTATTTCAAAAACAACGCAATGCTTTTTAGAAAATGAAATCATTACAAGACTCAAGTCCCATCACACAATGCAACACAAACTGGAGGATAGAGTTTTACCTTATAATGATCAAAAATGTCTGATACGTAGAAAATAATATTTTTAATATTATTATTAGTGTCTAATAGGTTTCAAAAATACTTCAAAATAAAGGTATCAATCCTAGACGGCATAGTAGCCCATCCTACTATATCGCCATATATAGGTTTATAATCAAAACCGTAATGTCGTATCGGAGGTTGGGTTTCCATAAAGAGTCAAGGGTAGGGACGATCTCCTACCGATTCGAGACACTCTAGCAATGTCTCAGGATTCAGACGTTGGCGAACCCATGGATCCTGCAGGGTCGGTCCACAAATACTTTAGTGGATTGGCAATTCCTGAACACATGCTTCCCAGTCCTATTGAACCTATAAAATGCTCACAATCGACCAATAAATCCGAGATGCCTCATTCCATCAACCACGTAAGTAAAATGTCAGGACTTGCAAAACCCTGATACCACTTCTAGCTAGAAAGAAACGTGTGCACTCCCTGCGTTCCCTTATCCCGTTTCTGACTCTTACCGGGGTGTGAGGCTTGCGAGGTAACGTTATACACAAAGCTATGCTGAAAATAGGCTATGCTTTGATCATCATCCACAAGGCTCTGCTTTTCAACAAAAACCTCGATCAATTGCATCTTGGCATGTCACATTGAAAATTCACGCCATGCGATCGATAACTACCAATATATAACCTCTGAGCTCGTGCGTCTCAGAGAAGGGTGTTAAGCAAGAGAATAAATTCTCCACCACCAACAGATATATATTAAATAGAAATCAATTTACATGGAATGAAATCCAATGTCGGACACACATCCATTTACAAGTCCGTTCTAGGTCTGAACGAAACCGGATTCACCTTATTCCTCATCCCGTATGTCTAATACGAAAGAGAGGTGCTCGCATATCCGGACAATCAACAAGTACGTCCGGACAACTACCACTTTAACCCTTTACTGGGAGCTAACCAATGTCGGGCACCAGTAGTTATCCTTTCGATGTGAAGATCGCCGGTCTTCAATCGCCGTCTTCAATATCTTTGATTTAAATCGTCGTATAATCATTTGAAATGAGATTGAACTTGGTCTTTTCAAATGATCCTCACATATATATAGTTTAAAACCATTTCATATCGTTAATAGTATTTAATGACGATTTATCGCTATTTATTTATATAAAAATAGCTAAATTAATTTAACGACGCTTCGGGTCAATAGGCGGCCCTGGCGCTGTTTTTATCAAAATTTGATTTACACTTATTTAGAAATCTAAGCATTGGATTTTAAAAAAGTTTATATCGTTGGAGAGATCTTCCCAAAGCGGTCCTAACAGCTCCCATTTTGGGAAAATTCGACGGTTGGATCTTTCGGTATAATCGTTTAAAGTTACGATTTCGTAACGCGAACTACCGCGTGTGATTCATTAAATTTTAGTTTATATTTATATATATAATTATATATAAATATGAACCATTCGACGATTCCACTAACATTTTTAATATGCTAAATAAAAGAATATTTTTGCTGGCATATCATATCTACGTATTGTCAAACAAAATACATTTCATTTACACGAAAATTGAACCGATGACAAGTTAACTTTGAATGTAAATCCTAATATATGCAATGTAAATATAAATGTCATTTTACTATGCATATAAATTCTAATATATGCATTGCAAATAAAATGTAGTTTTAACAATGCATATAAGTTCTAATATATGCGATGCAAATATAAATGTAATTTTAACAACGCATATAAATTCTAATATATGCGATGTAAATATAAATGTAATTTTAACAATGCATATAAATTCTAATATATGCGATGTAAATATAAATGTCGTTTAACTATGCATATAAATTCTAATATATGCATTGCAAATAAAAATGTAGTTTTAATAACGCATATAAGTTCTAATATATGCGATGTAAATATAAATGTAATTTTAACAACGCATATAAATTCTATTATATGCGATGTAAATATAAATGTAATTTTAACAACGCATATAAATTCTAATATATGCGATGTAAATATAAATGTAATTTTCACTACTTCATTAAAAATAAAGTTTTTAATGTAAACATGTTTTATTTTGAAAACATGCATGTTTGTCAAACTTCTATTATAACATTAAAAGTAAATTTTTAATGTGAAACATGTTTTCTTTTTAAAACAGGATTCACTATCTAAATTTCTACTATTACATTAAAAGTGAAATTTTAATGTAAAACATATTTTCATTTTAAAACATATTCCTTTTTCAACATTTCTATTATTACATTAAAAAGTGAATTTTTAATGTACAACATATTTTCATTTTAAAACATGAATCTTTTCACTAATTTCTAATATTACATTAAAAGTATATTTTTAATGTAATCATGTTTTGATTTTAAAACATGTACACTTTTCTTATTTTTTAACATTACATTAAAAATGCATATTTTTAATGAAATTATGTTTTGATTTTAAAACATGAACACTTTTCTTATTTTTAACATTACATTAAAAATGTATATTTTTAACGAGATCATGTTTTGATTTTAAAACATGAACACTTTTCTTATTTTTTAACATTACATTAAAAATGTATATTTTTAATGAAATCATGTTTTGATTCAAAACATGTATATTTTCCATTTTCTAACATTACATTAAAAATGTGAACTTTAGAATGTAATGTTCTTAATTTTTTTTAAAACATGAACATTTCTATTTTTATAATATTTCCATAAAATGATAGAAATTTATATTTCATTTTTGTTGAATATTCTAATTCAACAAAATGACAAAATTTGATATTTCCTTTTGATTGAAAATTCTAACTCAATCAAATAACAAAAGTGTATATTTCATTTTGATTGATAATTCTATTTCAATCAAATAACAAAAGTGATATTTTATTTTGATTGAAAATTCTAATTCAATCAAACAACAACAAAAGTGATATTTTATTTTGATTGAAAATTCTAATTCAATCAAACAACAAAAAAGTGATATTTTATTTTGATTGAAAATTCTAATTCAATCAAACAACAAACAAAAATGATATTTTATTTTGATTGGAAATTCTAATTTAATCCAATAACAAAATGTATGATTCATTTTTGTTGAAGAATTTGATTCAACAAAAATGTATAAAAGGGAATTGTTTCATTTTGATTGAAAATCCTAATTCAATCCAAGTGGTAAAATGTATGTTACATTTTTATTGGAAATTTAATCACGACCAAATATGATAAAGGTGATACTCTATTTTTGTTGAATATTTTGATTCAACAAAATAATAACAAAAATGTTTGATTCATTTTTATTGCAAATTTAATTCCAACCAAATATGATAAAGGTGATACTCTATTTTTGTTGAATATTTTGGTTCAACAAAATAACAACAAAAATGTTTGATTCATTTTTATTACAAATTTAATTCCAACCAAATATGATAAAGGTGATACTCTATTTTTGTTGAATATTTTGATTCAACAAAATAACAACAAAAATGTTCAATTCATTTTTATTGCAAATTTTAACTATAACACAGTAACACCAAAATAACATATCTACATAACATGTCAAATACAGATCAAATCACGTATCATAGCATGTAGAAATTTACAGCGGATTGATGATAATACAATCATGATTTATTCTAATTATTTAAAAATAAAAAAAAGTAGAATTCTCACTGTCATTTGAATCTGAATGGTTCAGATCTGAAAATTTTAGCCAAAATTTTATCAGCTCAGAATTGGCTCCAGTCAGTCAAGAAACGCAGATCTCGGGCTTACGATCGCAACGCTTCGAAATTCGTTTAGTTCTGAGTCAGTGTGTGCGAGTTATGATTTAATTGTATTGTTAACATTTAAATTAAATTAATAAATTAATTAAAATGGAAAGTCACCCTTCTTCTTCAATACTCAGACAATGGCCGTGAGTTTTCACGATGGGTTCACTTCTAGGTCAGGGAATTATGATCCAATCGCTCCACTCCGCGATGATCCAAGACCACTGCGTTGAAGAGGAAGATGCCGTGCACCAGGGAGGCCCACGGCCTGCAACTCGATGGTGGCAAGGGGGAAGGGAGGACTTGTACGGTGGCGGTTTGGAGGGGCAGAACTCATCGGTTACTTCACGGTTTTATGATCACCCCGTGTAGAATCGAAGCTCGGGAAAATCTCTACAATAAACTCTAAAGGAGGATGGAGTTTCGTTGAGAGGATTGCAAGAAATTAGTGGAAGAAGTATAAAGCAGTTTCAGCCATGAACGGCAAGGGACGGCGGTGGCTACAGTAATAGGATATTAGGATTTTTTGGATTTTCCATTATTTATAATATTTAATTGCCAGTTTTGCAAATAAACCCGTAAATCCTTAACAGTTCCAATTTCAACCCGACAAGAGTTGATCCCATCTAATAGCCCCGTTCCGGATCCAATGGGCTAGGTCCCGTCAGACGAAACGACTGTTTTCAGCTTGATTTTTTTATTTTAAAATTTAAATCTTTTCTTTATTTAATTCGATCACACATTTAAATTCATTGGAGCCACATACGGACTTTAAAAATTCCCGAAAAATAAATTTAGCTATGTTTTGACGATACGGTCCTAACAAAAATAATTTCGTCGAATTTGGAGACCGTTTGAAAAATGGCCTTTTTAATGGTTGATTAAATTCAACAGAAATTATCAAATTAGAGTTTAATTTACTACGCTCACAAATTAATTACAAAAATTCTAGAAAATTAAACTTAGCAATAATTCGATATTCCGGATCCGACAAAAGTGGTTTCGTCGAAACGGAGATCTTTTGTAAAATGGCATTTTATACGGGCTATAAATTATACTATATTCCATAGCGACTAATCTGAATATTCAACTGGCCATAACTTTTGATTCCAACTATGTAATTTGGATTTTTCTGATTCGTTGGAAAAATAATTTTAAAGAGATTTTGATATTTTTGGTTTCACTAAAATCCGTTAAATTTTGAATCTTGCACATTCAATCAAAGTTCAGATTTGACTTTTCAAACTACCGTGCTATTTCTAATTCTTTTTGAAATTAAAATAAATATATTCGTTCTAACTTCAATTTAAATAAATTTTTAATTGTTTTTATTTAAAATAAATTATTTTACATATTCAAAATTCATTGAAATAGAAAAAATAAAAAATTTAAATTGGTTCTGATTTTCCGGGTTGTTACACAAACTACGAGTCAGTTAAGGGACTGGTATGAGAAATCTACTTAACTTATTTTGTAATAAGGCCAATCGCAGGACCACGCCGCTAACGCGGTATGGGTTTGCTCCATTGAATTGCCAGTGCTTAAAACAAGTAAATCATTTAAACACCGCAATGCTTTTTTTTTACAAAAATGAAGCCATTATAAGACTCAAGTCCCATCACACAATGCAACGCAAGCCAGAGGATAGAGATTTACCTTATAACGGCCAAAATATGCTTGATACATATAAAAAAAGCCTTTGATATTATTACTAGTGTTTATATGTTTTAAAAACAATTTCCATCATAATATCAATCATAGACGACATGGGTACCAATATATATGTCGCCATACTAGTTACACAATCAAAACCGCACGATATCGTATTTAAAAATTGGATTTCCATCATGAACCAAGGCAAGGGATCGTCCTTACCACTTCGAGACAATCTAGCCCATGCCTCAGGATCAGAATGCATCGACCCTTGGATCGTCAGGACCGGTCCGCACGGAGCGGATTAAAATGCCTGAACACTACGTTTCCCAGCCCTATGGGGCGTAAAACAGGTCGGTATATCTACGAAACCATCCATCGGCTCCGTAGAGACCGAAATAACCGAGGCGCCCTTGCTTTCCATCATCCACATAAGTAAAACATTAGGGCATGCAAAACCCTGACACCACTCCTAGCTAGAAGGAAACGAATGTCCTCCCTGATGTCCTCTCCCATTTCTAGTTCATACAGGGGTGTGAGGCCCGTGAATCAACGATATACACAAAGCTAGCTATATTAAAGTCATGCTTTGATCATCAACCACAAGACTCTGCTTTTCAACAAAAGCCTTGATCACAGCATCTCTGTATGCCATGTTGTCAACCTACAACGTCAGAGACATATCCATTTACAAGTCTGTTCTGGGTCTGAACGAAACCGGAGGCACCTTATTCCTCATCCCATATGTCCAATACAGGAGAGAGGCCCTCATACATCCGAACGATCAACAAGTACGTCCAGACAACCACCACTGTAACCCCTTCAGGGCAGCAACTCCCATCAAAGGAATCAGTAGCCATCCATTTGATGTGAAGATCATCGGCCTTGCACCGTCTTCATATCATCGACTTCTAATCATCGACCAATTATTTGAAATGAGAATTAACTCGTCCTTTTCATATAATTCACGTATATTTAGAATTTTAAATCAATTCTTTCCATGGTTGAATTATCTGACATCCATAATTCAGATCATTAATATTATTTCCATGTCAAACACTTTCAACCATCAAATATCCAATAAACCAAGTAAATTCGGTTTATTTCCATTTCATATCGTTTATAATATTTTATAACGATTCACCGCTATTTTTATTTATTTAAAAACAACCCATTTTATTTAAACGACGATTCAGGCCACAACGCGACCATGGTGCTGTTTTTCTTCAGATTTGATTTACGCATAATTAAAAATCTAACCGTTGGATCTTTACGAATTTTATATCATTGGAAAGATCTTTTCAAAGCAGACCCAACGATTCTAGTTTTGGGAAAATCCGATGGTCGGATCTCTCGGTATAATCGTTTAAAGTTACGATTTCAAAACGCGAACTGTAGCATCGTTATTCGTTTTATTTTAATTTATATATATATATATACATATATGTATATATAATTCGTTCTTCGATTTCTAAACCATTTTCACTTGATATACGTGTTAAAAATATTATTTTTAACCAACAAATATTTATTTCAACACATGAATATTTTTAGCGACTTATCCATTCAATAAAATGTTAATTTTATTGTTCAAACAATTTATTCAACACATGAATATTTTTATAACTTCTCATATACGATAAAAATAATGTTTTTATCGTTCAAAGAATTTATTCAACACGTGAATGTTTTTCTAACTTCACTTTAGATGATAAAAATGTGATTTTTATCGTTCCAATATTTTTCTCAACATATGAATATTTTATATACTTCATATACATGATAAAAATGTGATTTTTATCCTTCCAATATTTTATTCAACATATGAATATTTTTAATGCTTTAACCATACAATAAAAATGTGATTTTTATTGTTAAAACAATTTATTTCCATCGTGAATATTTTATAAACTACATACACATAATTAAAATGTGATTTTTATTATCTAAGCAATTTATTTCAATCATGAATAAATTATCAACAAATGAATATATCTCAATACATGAATAAAATTCATACACATGAATATTTCAGAAAAGTTCGGCAGCATAACGGTAGTGGGTTTAAAACCGGCACCGTCCCCAGCACGGTTCCTCGCGCTGCCTTAGGCCTTGCGGCGTTCCCTAAGGGGCTTAACCTAAGAATCTAATCATTTCGATCATTTTCATATCACATTGAATTTTTCCACAAACAATTCCAATTTTGTTTTAACCACAAACAACCATAATCAACCATTCGTTATATCAACCAAATTTCACACCAATCACAATCATGTCGTCCATGGTTTGTGGACGATGGATGTTGGGACTTTCTAAACTGTGTGTACAACCTAATATATTTTATTTCTAAATTTAATTGACATTAGAAATCTCACATTGCTTTCTGTTTCGCCTAAAATTGTAGCGAGCTCCAAAAAATCTTCAGTCTCTTCTAGAATGTAGAAGACGTCCTCACGGTCCCGGTGTCTCTTGTTTCACTAGATTTCGACCACAAATGAAAAAGATACGATTTTTATAAGTTAATCAAACTTTGCAACACTTTTATACATTATAATCAGTTTAAAATTTATAAACCGTATACCTCTCTGAAACGTTCGAAACTAGGTGAAGGATTTGCGTCGAATCGGTGAAGCAAGGTCGAGATCAGCCGGTGCTCCGTCGAAGAGGAGGGTGAGGCGCCTCTGCGCAAGGTGGTAGGGTCCACTTCGGTGGCTCCAGGCGTTACTGGCGGCGGTTTGAACTCCCCGACTTCGTGAGCGTGAATCTCAATAAATACTGAACGAAAGATTCCAATCCCTATATTGATTTGAAGCTTGGAAGGAGAACTATAAAATCCCCAACATGAACTCTTGATTTTAATGAGTGGTTTGGAGGAAAAAGAGGTGAGAAGGGCTCAAAAAGTTTCCGTCGTTTGTCTGTTAGAGGGAGTTGCGTGTTTTTGGTCAACGCGCGAATGAATGATGAAAGATGATTCGTCCATGCTTTATATTTTATTATTTAATTTATTTAATCCGGGAAATACCTTATACCACATACGAACTCCAATTCAAACCCAACGACTGTCGCTTCTAGTTAATTACCCTCATTCCCAACACAATGGAATATGTTTCGTAAGCCCATTCGACTGTTACAGTCGGTTATTCTTCAAATTAAAATATAAATCATTCAATTTTAGATTTGAACATATATTTTAATTTGCTGGGGCCACATACTGGTTCCAAAAATTTCAGAAAAATAAATCTAGCTATGTCTGGACGATACAGTCCCAACAAAATTAATTTCGTCGAATTTGAAGACCGTTTGAAAAATGGCCATTTTCTGGTCGATCCTATTAAAACTAAAATTACCAAACGTGTTTTTCCTTCGCCACGCTCACATATTAAATCAAAAAATTATGGAATTTGGAACATAGCAATAAATTGACATTCCGGATCCAACAAAAGTGATTTCGTCGAAAACGGAGGTCGTTTGCAAAATGCCTATTTTTACGGGCTATATTTATTTAATAGCGACCATTCTGAATATTCAACTGACCATAACTTTTGACTCTCACTAGAAATTTTGATTTTTCAGATTCGTTAGAAAGATACTTTTAAACAGATTTAAATATTTTTGGTTTCACTAAAATTCGGTTTATTTTGAATCCTGTACATTTAGTCAAAGTTCAAAGTTGAATTTTCAAACTGCATCGCTATTTCTAGCTACTTTTAAAATTAAAATAAATATTTATATTCCAACATCGATTCAAATATATATACGTTCTAATTCTATTCAAAATAAATTTCTTGTTGTTATTATTTAAAATAATTCATTTTAAATATTCAAAATTGATTAAAATTGCCAAAATAAAAAATTCAAATTGGCCCTGATTTTCTGGGTTGTTACAAAGAGAGTTGGGAAGGAGAAGACAATGAAACTGCGGAGATCTGGAGGAGAAGACTTGTGGGTTACGGGGGAGTTGAAGAGCGGTTGTTGAGAAATCTAAAACTACGAACTAGGGTGGAGGGATATCTAATTCGCGCAGGCTAAAAGAGATGATGAGGAGCGATAGATAGATTATGTTTTTTTTCTTCTGAAGGAGCGGTTGCGTTTTTTTCCCATTGCGTTTGAAATACTGGGAGGATAATGTGTCCAGCCCAGCAATGATGTAGCTCCGCCCCTTACATCATTAATTAATCAACATTATTGGATTATTCAACTGATTTTCATCTTTCATATAGAAGACAAAATGATCTAATGATCGAGCACTTATAAGTCTGAATATATATTTAATTTTGTGTTTAAATAGTCGTCCCCATTAATCACAAATCACTTCCATTTAATGTGTAACGGTCTTGGTTTTGTGATTACTTGTACAAGCAAATCAAGACGGTGTTTGTGAATTGTTGATTGAAATCAAACATAATTTGGAGAGTATAACTTGTAAAATCCTTTGAGTTGAACAAGCCAAAGATATTGGGGTTAAAAATGAGTAGGTATGCTGGGTTGTGTTGAATTGAATTAAATAAAGTGTCAAAAGAATTTAGTTCAATATTAATTTGTTAATCAAAGAAAGTAAATATAAATTTGGACAAAATAATTTATTTAATCATTAAGTCGATTAAATAATGTGTTTTGAGTAATAAAAAAGAAATATGTGGAATTTGATGTTAAACTAAATAAAATAAAATAACAGAAGAATTTGATAATATTAAATTGTTAATCAAATTTAAATATAGAAAAAATAAAGATCTGAAAATTTATAATGAAAATTTATGGCAAAAACGTGTGTTAGAAGATTTTGTGCACCTTAATGCAATTATTTATAAATTATTGTTAAAGGAAGAATTTTAGCACAAAAGTACGTTTTTAAATTTAATTGAGATGCAAATAAAGATATAAAATGTAAATAATGATAAAAAATCAATATTTGAGTATTAAAATATTTTTTAGTAAGGTTTGCATATTTATTTTGTTAGGACAATGTATTTATTTAGTTGTTAATAAAATAAGTTGTAAACAAAGAAAACATAAAATAAACATTTTATTGAAAATATAAATTTTTATTGTGTCTATTTAAAAAAAAAATGTTTAGGTTGTTTAAAATGATTTAAAAACATGTTGTAACCTTTTTATAAAGTTAACTAATGTAAAAGTTGTGAACATTTTGATGTAAAAATAGGTGAAAATAGTGTAACTTCGTAAGTTTTAAGCTAAACATGGATTAATTAAGGCTACATAGCGTAATTAAGCCTAAAATATGACATGATTAGTCTGATTGTATCAAACTTGATCCAAAACCCAAAAAAAAAGTAAACTCTGGAATTTACAATGGAGGAAAAGTAACATACGTAGTTCTTCTTCCTTTCTGCTAATTCCCTGAAAAGGAAAATTTGAAAAACCATTCTCTTCAAACCTTAGATCAAAGTCTAGTTTCAAATAAAATTAAAGAAAAACTTGGAAATCTTATTTCTAACAGGTAACCACTTCAAACCAAAGGAATATTTCATCTATTTCTTTGATTTTGAGAAAAATCGTTTACTATAAGTACCAAGCCTGCTACATGTTTTAACATTTGATTTCTATTGGTCGCTGAAGCTTTCTTGAGGTCATTTCAAGATGAAAGCTCCATTTTTGTTTGCTAGAATCTGCCGTAATCCAATCTAAGGTGAGTTTACCTCATACATCTAGCTTATGCAAGCAAGTATGTCTGTGAATTGTATTTCTGTTATTATTTCAGGTATTGTAAACACAAATAACTTGAATGTTTGTAGTGCAAATATGTTCTGCGCTTGATTTTGAAAGCCTTGTGATTCATCATTTTATGTTAATTCAGCTGAAATTGGCTCGGATTGTTGTTAACATGTCACTCCTTTTGTATGTTTGAAAAATTCTCAGAATAAGCTTCAAACTATATCGATTATGCTTGGAAAAATCACAGCGAGGGAGGAGAGGTAACCTGTAAGACTTGCGTTCTATAGGACGACCTGAACCTTGGGAGAAGCATGGGTCAACCTAGCCCATGCAAGATTGGAGCCAGGTCGAGCCATTTATTTACAACTTTCCGTGCGATTTATGGTTTCTATTGCATTATTCTTGAGTGCTGTTAGTGATTTCGTCTGAGCTTTTGAGGCAAGTTATGAATTGATTTCAAGAGTCTTAATCCTACAATAGGAAAGATGAAAGTAGCACCAGTTTGTATCTCGGATTTGTGAATTTTGTTATGTATTTTGTTATGTCAGTTTTGATGAATTTCTATTTAATTTTATTGGTTTCGTGCATGTGATTTCTAAATTTATTTTTAAGAAATTTTGGTTTAGAAAAAATATTTGTTATCGATTTATAAAATTATAATTATATACTCAACACTATTTTGTATATATGTATTCTCTATTCTAAAGAGATTTGCAAAAAATGTTTTCCAAATAGTATTCGAGATCGTTTACAAACTCATTTCCTTTAAGTAAATATTTTCTATATCAAATTAAATGTTTTTACACTCTTCGAAAGAACGAGAAAGCGATTTAAACGATATAGCAAACCATGTTGTATGCCACACATAAGTTTATTATATCAGTTAATTTTAGGCTTGCTCAATTGAACCTCTACATAAGTGTGAAATTGATTGACTTATAGTAAACTGATAAGTGAAAACATGTTATATAGGACACATTGTTGCCACTATTAAGGTTAATGTTGGAAAGTTTATGACATATTGTATTAGTGTTTCTAGTACTAGACCATGTGGGATACTTATTAGCTTAGTGGGCCGATTATTAGACTAGGAGGTCATTATTTAGGCCGGTGGGCCATTATTTAGTCTGGTGGGTCGTTTATTATATAATACTTGGTAGGCTTCAACCATTTGCTGATAATGCATGCGACATAGCTTAAGCACCCGAAAGGTGATATGGATCCATTTTTTGTGTTATTTACATCTATTTATTATGATATTTCTAGATTTCATTATTTTGATTTTTAGACTTGGGATTCTCAATGTTTAACAATCTTATTGGTATTGGTGTTATATACATAGCCATATAGCTACATGGTGATTATATATATGACGATTACAACCATGTGCTTTGAACTCTTATACGAGTTCTTTATTTTGTTATATTTTGGGTGATTTCTATCTTGGTGGTTGTGACAACTGCCCTCCTGCACAAACCAAAGAAAAAGTGTGTTGTATTATGTGTCAGGCTGGTACGGGATGATCATCAGGGTAGAATAACTCGAAAATAGAACATGTCATATAACTCACAGCACATGAATAATATATAGTAATAAAATATACAATAGGATACAATAATGAAGCACAACTTAACAGAGAATCAAATTTCCATTAATCCATAGAATCTTGTGTACAATACTTCTTGATACATGAACCTCTGTATACAATATGCCTCACTACATCCCTTAGAGTCTCAATAACATCACCATACAGTGAAAATGGAAAAGAAATAGCTAAAATAACATACAATAATAATATGTCAATCTCCTACTCTTCAGGGCACACCAACACCGGCACCAAACCTACTACCTGCTACTCAGTCTGCCCACCATCAAATTGGTGAACAACCTAAGGTAATAAGATGTAACGACCCAGAAAATCTGAACCAATTAAAAATTTTTAAATTGGCTAAAATAATGAATTTTAAATATTTAAAATAAATATTTTAAATAATGGCAATGAAAAGTGAGTTTGAATCGACAATTGAAAACGAATATAATTAATTATAATTATAAACAAGGCCTGAAATGGCGCTGCAGTTTCAAAAATTGAATTCAAACTTTGTCGGACTGTACCGGGTGCAAAACATAACAGATTTGAGTGAAACCAAAAATATTTAAATTTGTTAGTGAATACCTTTCTAACGAATCTGAAAAATCGAATTTTCATAGCGGAAAGCAAAAGTTATGGCCAAATGAATTTTCAGAAAGGTCGCTATGGAATTTATATAGCCCGTGAAATTGGCCATTTTGCATACGACCTCGGAATTCGACGAATCCACTTTTGTTGGATCCGGGATGTGAAGTTATTGCTAGGTTTCAAATTTCATATTTTTTGAAGCTAATATGTGAGCGTGGCAAAGGAAAACGTGTTTTGGTCAATTACAGTTAAATTGGATCGACCAGAAATGGGCCTTTTTGCAAACAGTCTCAGAATTCGACGAAACTAGTTTTGTTGGGACCGTATCATCAAAACATAGCTAGATTTATTTTTCTGGAATTTTTCGAATCAGTTTGTGGCCCTGGCAAATTGAAATGTACGTTCAAATTAAATATTGAATGTTTTATATTTTAATTTGAAGGAAAACTGACCGAAACATTCGAATGGGCCTTCGAAACATATCCCATTGTGTTCGGAATGGGGGTAAAATGCTAGGGACGACAGTCGTTGGGTTTCAATTGGGGGTCGTGTCAGAAAACCCCTTTAAAGACCCACCGACCAATCAGAATTTAAATAAAAAAAAGGAAAAATCCTCAGACCCCCCCCCCCCCCCCGATCGACGACGGAAACGCCTCCATACCTTCCCGATCATTTTCCGACTGCCACGCGCATCGATAGCCCAAGCTCCAGTTCAACTTTTTGAAGCCCCTCCTCCCAGCTTCAAATCCATCTTGGTCTCACTCGTTATAGTGGAGCAACCATCGAGTTCTGGGCTCAGGAAGTTCGCTCGCGTCGGAGAAGATTCCGTCGCCACCTGGAGCTCGTGTTGAGCAACACCCACCTCGTCGGGAAGCCCTCTCGTAGGCGGAGGTCGTGGTCAACCCCGATCAGCCCCTAACGCAACGGATTTCGCGAGAGATCGAAACCTAGTTTTGAAGATCTAGTGAGGTAATCGGCTGTTTAATTTAAAATTGATTTTAATAGTTCAAAACCGTTGCAAACTTCGAAAAATCATATCTTTTTCTTTCGTTAACGAAATTCGATGAAACAGGAAACATCGTGACCGTGAGGACGTCTTCTACATTTTAGAAGAGACCGCATATTTTTCTGAGCCTTCTGCTATTTTTGATGGAGTGGAACCCAATGTGAGATTTCTAATTTATAAACGATATGGAAAACGACGATGTATAAATTATATAGTCGATGTATGAGTTATATAAGCGTTGTACACCTCTTGTATAAGCGTTGTATAAGTTGTATGTTCGATGTATAAGTTATATATGCGTTGTAAAAATTATATATGTGTTGAAATAGAAGTGAATTGCTATATATATATATATATATATATATATATATATATATATATATATATATATATATATATATGCCCCTGGTCCACAAACCATGGACGATATTTATTGGTTGTGATTGGTGTGAAAATTGATTGATAGCGAATGGTTGTTTGGGATTGTTTGTGGTTGATATTGATTGTTTGTGGTTGAAAAATACCCGTTTGTGGTTGAGAAATATTTGGTTGAAACCACATAGGATTAGTTTGTGGAAATGAAATAAATATATACATGCCGCCTGCGTGCGAACTAGATGCATGATCCTCATTGTCAAAAACCGCGAGGTTTTAAGGTAGAGCGAGGAGCCGTACTAGGGACGGTCCCGGTTTTAACTGCCCTGCCGTTATGCTACCGAAATTTTGAATAATATTCATGTGTTTGAATTATTTTCATTTGCTGAAACTATATTTATTCGTTGAATAGAAAACCTTCATGTGTTGAATCGATATTCACTCGTTGATTAGAAATTCATGTGTTGAATGGTATTCGTGTTTTAAATATAAAAATCACATTTTTATCTATATATAGAAACTATAGAAAACCTTCATGTGTTGAATCGATATCCATTCGTTGAATTGAAATTCATGTGTTGGATGGTATTCATATTTTGAAATAAATTGTTTTATAATAAAAATCACCTTTTTATCATCTATATGAACTATGTAAAATGACCTTGTTTTAAAATAAATTGTTTCACAATAAAAATCACCCTTTTTTTCATCTATATAGGCTATATAAAATAATAGTGTCTTGATAAGAATTGTTTTACAATAAAAATCACATTTTTATTATATACATGAATTGTTGAAATGTGTAGTGTTAAAAATAGCCACTCGTTCAAATAAATATGCCTGAGTTAAAATGTTCATTAATTAGCTAATGATATGATTTTTGCCTATGCATGCAACATTAGAATGAATGGTGTTTTTAAACCAAATGGAATCAAATATGAAGTTGAATAGAAAATAATAAGTGATAAGAACTGTATATATGTACATGCAAATTTATTGAACAGATTATAGCAAATGGGGCTAGAGAAGAGGAATAAAATTTTGTGCCCGACAAATAGGTACACATTTGTTGTTTTGTTTGGGTGATGATTTTATGAGCCTGTTGGCTAGCCGCTTGGCTTTTTCTTTTTCTTTTTGACATGAGACGCCCGTGTGGCTATTTGGGAATTTTTCCAGCCCCTCCCGTACAAAGGAGGTTATGGCGAAATTTTCCAAAATTTAAAGGCGTTAGTGAAATATTTGAAGTGAAAACGATATTGAAATTGTTGAATGAACTATATTTATATAAATATATAAATATAAATAAAATTAAAACGAAACGTGGCCGTGTAGTTCGTGTTTTGAAACCGTGATTTCAAACAACTAGTGCGGGAAATCCGACCGTCGGATTTTCCCGAGACCGCAACCGTTGGGTTCGCCTTGGAAATATCTTTCCAACGGTTGGATTGTCTGGAATGTTTAATTCAAATCTGAAGAAAAACAGCACCAGAAACGATTATATTTGTATATATATAAATATAATTATATTTAATCGAATAACGAGGCTGCAGTTCGTATTTTGAAATCGAAACTTCAAACGATTGTACCGGGAGATCCGACCGTCGGATTTTCCCGAAACTGGAACCGTTGGATTCGTTTTGAAAAGACCTTTCTAATGATGTAAATTTTGTGAAGATCCAACGGTTAGATTTTCAGATATGTGTAAATCAAATCTAAAGAAAAACAGCGCCACGGCCGCGTTATGGCCCGAAGCGTCGTTTTGAATAAATTGGCTATTTTAAAATAAATAAAAATAGCGATAAATCGTTATAAAATATCATAAACGATATGGAATGGAAATAAACTGAATTTGCTCGATTTATTTGGTATTTGATGGTTGAATGTGTTTGGTGTGAAAATTACATTAAAGAACAAAATTGGTGTTGTCGAATGATTTAACAATTGAAATAAATTGATTTGAAATTCTAAATATATGTGAATTATTTGAAAAGGCCGAGTTAATTCTCATTTCAAACAATTGACCGACGATTGAAAGTCGAAGATGGTGGTCGAAGACCGGAGATCTTCACCTCGTTTGGATGGTAACCGAGGTCTTGATTGGGAGGCATCCCGAAATATGGATAATGAGTGGTGATCGTCCAGACGTACGTGGTGATCGATGGGTTTGCGAGGTATTTAGTGCCTTCGGTTTCGTTCATACCCAGAACGGACTTGTAAATGGACTGTGTGTCTGACATTGGACTTTATTCTGTGTTGATTGATCTCTATTAAATATACATCTGTTTGGCGGCAGAGAATTTATTCTTTTTCTTAACGCCCTTCTCTGAAACGCACGAGCTCAGAGGTTGTATATCGATAGACATCAGTCGCATGGCATGAATTGCTAGTGTGGCATGCCTAAGTGGCAAATGATCAGGGCTTCTGTTGAAAAGCAAAGTCTTGTGGTGATGATCAAAGCACCGCTTGTGTGGCGTAGCTTTGTGTATAATGTGAATTCGCGAGCCTCACACCCCGGTATGAACCAGAAACGGGAGAAGGACCTCAGGGAGGGCATGCGTTTCTTTCTAGCTAGGGTGGTGTCAGTGACCTACCAGCCCTGACATTTATATACTTTTCACCTGTGTGGTTGTTGCTGTTGCGAGGTGCCTCGGTTAGATCGGACGATTCGGGTTCGATGGAGCCATTCGTTGGCTTATTTACACCCCAAAGGGTGGGGAAACGCAATGTTCAGGAATTTTAATCCACATCGGTGGACCGACCCTGACGGTCCAAGGGCCCACCTAAGTCTGGGTCCTGTGGCTCGGGTTAGAGAGTCACGAATTCGGTAAGGACTATCTTTTGCCTTGGTTCAGGACGGAAATCCAATTTCCAAATACGACATCGTGCGGTTTTGATTGTATACCTATTTATGGCGACATAGTGGTATGGGGCATTAATGCCGTCTATGATTGATAGTTATGATTTGAAATTGTTTTCAAAACATATAAACACTAGCAATAATATCAAATGCCTTTGTTTTATTCGTATCATGCATATTTTGGCCGTTATAAGGTAAAAACTCTATCCTCCAGTTTGCATTGCATTGTGTGATGGGAAATGAGTCTTATAACGACTTCATTTTTATAAAATACATTGCGTTGTTTAAAAGAAAGATTTGTTTTAAAGCACTGGCAATCCAATGGAGTAAACCCGTTCCACGAAAGTGGCATGGTCCTGTGATTAGCCATATTATATATGTGTTGAATAGATTTCTCATACCAGTCCCATGACTGACTCGTAGTTTGTTTCACTTTCAAACTCGGGTGCCCCTTTTTCTACAAGGGCAGCCTTGTATTCAGATTTAGCTGGTTCTTTCTGGATAGTGGGAGCTGAAGATGGATTCTATCATTTATCTCTTTTTATGCTGTTCAGCTCCTATTGTACATATTTTGTTTGTTTTCCGCTGTAGACATTTATGTATAGCTGAACTGTATTTGTACTAAGTAAGATCTTGTATACTGTGTAACTCTGATGATTACTTTTATCCAGTATATTCTATTGTTCATTATCTGGTGTATTTATTTAATTTTGTTCTGCTATTATCTGTTTCTGTGTTATATTCCAAAGATTACCCTTGTCTCCGTCTGTACGGGAAATGGGGTCGTCTCATAAGAGGGAAACATAAAATCTTGAGTCAGGCAACAGTCTTTGTAAATGATAAAATAGCAAACAACAATTACACAGGACAATATGAGTTTAGGAGGATCATCCAACCGTTCTGCCTAACAACCAACAAGTAAACCCATAAAAACCATCCATCACATGTCGCATTAGAAATAGAAAGGTTCAACAACCCGGAAAATCTGAACCAATTTAAAAATTTTATTTTGGCAATTTTGATGAATTTTGAATATTTAAAATGAATTATTTTAAATAATTAGGACGAGAAATTTATTTTGAATAGAATTAGAACGTATATATTCATTTGAATCGTCGTTAGAATATAAATATTTATTTTTAATTATAAAATGAATTGAAAATGGCGCGGTAGTTCAAAAATTCGATTTCAAATTTCAAATGAATGTACATGATTCAAAATAAACCGGATTTTAATGAAACCAAAAATATTAGAATCTATTTGAAAATATCTTTCCAAAGAATCCAAAAAATTGAAATTTCATAGCGGGAATAAAAAGTTATGCCTAGTTGAAAATTCAGAATAGTCGATATGGAATTTTGGCCCTTAAAAATGGAAATTTTGCAAACGACCTTCGTTTTGACGAAACCAATTTTGTTGGATCCGGGACGTTGAATTATTGCTAGATTCCAAAAATCATAATTTTCTGAATCCATAAGTGAGCGTGGCAAATGAAAACGTGTTTTAACAGTTTAAATCAATTTGGATCGACCAAAAAATGGCCATTTTTCAAACGGTCTCCAAATTTGGCGAAATTAGTTTTGTTAGAACCGTATCATCAATAAGAAGCTAGAAAATATTTTTCGGGAATTTTTGGGGTCCGTATGTGGCCCCAGTAAATTGAAATGTACATTTAAATTAAATATATATTGATTTATGTTGTAATTTAAATGAAAACTGATCGAACAGCCGAACTGTCTTATGATACATATCCCATTGCATTCGGAATGGGGTAATTAGCTAGGGGTGACAGTCGGTAGGCTCAATTTGGTGTTCGAATTCAAAAAGCAACTTTTTGAAGACAAATTACTTATATTCACACTTACCTTTCTCCCCCCGTTTGTGTAACAACCCGGAAAATCTGGGCCAGTTTAAAATTTTTATTTTGGCAATTTTAGCGAATTTTGATTATTTAAAATGAATTATTTTAAATAATATCGTCGAGAAATTTATTTTGAATAGAATTCGACGTATATATTATATACGTCGTCGTTAGAATATAAATATTTATATATAATTATAAATAGAATTGAAAATGGCGCGGTAGTTCGATAATTCGATTTCAAACTTCAATTGAATGTACCGGGTGCAAAACAATCCGGATTTTAGTGAAACCAAAAATAATGGAATCTAATAGTGAATATCTTTCCAACGAATCCGAAAAATCAAGATTTCATATCAGGAATCAAAAGATATGTCCAGTTGAAAATTCTGAATAGTCGCTATGGAATTCAGGCCCTTAAAAATGGACATTTTGCAAACGACCTCGGATTTCGACGAAACCAGTTTTGTTGGGTCCGCAGTGTCAAGTTATTGCTAGGTTTTAAATTTCATAATTTTTCGAATCAATATGTGAGCGTGGCAAAGGAAAACGCGTTTGACCAGTTTCAGTTGATTTTAATCGACTGGAAATTGGCCATTTTTCCAACGGTCTCAGAATTCGACGAAATTAGTTTTGTTAGGACCGTATCGTCAATACGAAGCTAGAAAATATTTTTCGGGAATTTTTCTAGTTAATATGTGACCCCGGTAATTTGAAATGTACGTTTAAAATTCAATATAGTGATTTAAATGTAAATTCAACGGAAACTGATTCAAACAGCCGAATCAGCTTACGATACATATCCCATTGTGTTCGGAATGAGGGTAATACACTAGAGACGACAGGCGGTGGACCTCGTTTCGAGGTCGTACGTAAAAGTCAACCCTTTGAAAATTTATTGAATTAAAAAAAAAAAAAAAAAGCGAAATCTTTAAATTCAAAAAGGCGAAATCTTTAAATTCAAAAAGGCGAAATCTTTTAAAAAAAAAAAAAAAAGCGAAATCTTTAAATTCAAAAAGGCGAAATCTTTAAATTCAAAAAGGCGAAATCTTTAAATTCAAAAAGACGAAATCTTTAAATTCAAAAAGGCGAAATCTTTAAATTCAAAAAGGCGAAATCTTTAAATTCAAAAAGGCGAAATCTTTAAATTCAAAAAGGCGAAATCTTTAAATTCAAAAAGGCGAAATCTTTAAATTCAAAAAGGCGAAATCTTCATATAGAAAATAGCGTGATAAAAATATAATTTTTATCTATATAACATAGAAGTAAAAATTCGATTTTTATATATTGAACTTTGAAGTAAAAATTCGATTTTTATATATTGAACTTTGAAGTAAAAATTCGATTTTTATATATTGAACTTTGAAATAAAAATTCGATTTTTATATATTGAACTTTGAAATAAAAATAGGATTTTTATATATTGAACTTTGAAATAAAAATTCGATTTTTATATATATTGAATAACATAGTAAAAATTCGATTTTTATATATATTGAATAACATAGTAAAAATTCGATTTTTATATATATTGAATAGCGAAGTAAAAATGTGATTTTTACGTATGTAGTGAAAGCAGCAACGAAGGTGACAAAAAGGCGAAACGACGAAGACTTCTGCAAAGGAGTGCCGCGGAGCTAGGATAGCTAATCTGTGAGAATTTCTCACCTTTCAATTTCTTTTCTAATTATATATATATACTAGGATGCAGACGGTGCTTAGTAGCACCCGACACAATCGTCCACAGACCATGGACTTGTTTGTTTGGTTGCATAGATTAGTTGAATTATTTGTTTGAATTGAATTGTTTGGTGAGATGAAATTGATTTGATTGATGTGTGAATGGCGTGGGCCTTCACTAGACCGGGGATAAGGCTAGGCCTTGTCCCGTTTCTAGTATCGTGCCGTTATGCCGCTGAAATTTTCTAAAATAAGTTAGAAAAATAAAGATATCATTTTATTGAATAAATGAATTGAATAGAAATTCATAGGTTGAAATAAAATGTTTTATCGTTAAAAATATAATTTTTAACGTGAATGTGAATAAATGAATAGTTATAAACAAATCGGCCGATTTGTTTGTATATACACTGATTTGACTGATATTGATTGGGTCGATAAATTTCACACATCGCCCAACTGCACAAATAAAATATGCGGTTGATTGTTTGAAACCCCACACGGGTGTTGGGATGGAATTTGAAGTTCACTCATCCTGATTGATTAAATATGTCGATCGATTGATTGACAGGCTGTTATAAGCGTTGAATATCTATATTTGATGCTTATACAGTGTAGTGCACTTTGGTTGATGGTTGATTATTTTCAATGTCATTATATACATGTGTTGTATGAAAATCCATATAATTAACTTTATATGGTAATTGATTGGGCCTCATTCCAATTTGAAAAATAAAGAATATTATAAAATAAAAGTTCATGTGTTGACAGTACTCATTCTTTGAGATTGGTCATGTGTTGAACGAAATATTTTGATAATAACAACTATTTTGAAAAAGAAATATTTGAAATAGAATATTTGAAAATAGAAATTTATGAAGCCGTGTTGATTAGATTGACGCCATTTTGACGTGAACGATATTTATATCGATTTTAAACGATTTCGAAATGAATTGAATTGAAAACGATTTCGAAATGAATTGAATTGAAAACGATTTCGAAATGAATTGAATTGAAAACGATTTCGAAATGAATTGAATTGAAAACGATTTCGAAATGAATTGAATTGAAAACGAATTGAAATGAATTCAAATTGAATTGAAATTTGAATTGAATAGAAATGAATTTTGAAACGAATTTATAAAGAAGAATTCAATTTTGATTTGAATTGAAAAGGAAGTTGAAATTGCTTTTGAAACGATTTTAAAACTATTTATATAATTCGTTTTAAATAGAAATCGACGAAGTATATATTATATATATTATATATATAATATAATGGCCTGAATAGAACGCGCCGCGCCGCGGCAGTTCGTGAATTTCGACCATTTATTTCAAACGGACATTACGGGAGATCCGACCGTCGGATTCTCCTAAAACCGGAACCGTTGGGTTCGTATCGAAGAGAGCTTTCTAACGAATGTGATAAATTAGAAATCTAACGGTTGGATTTGGAATTATGTCCAAATCAAATTGGAAAAAGGTCGCTATACGTGCAGTTCGATGGCCATTGGTGGAAATCGACTGTATGGGCCTTGATAAAATTATTAAAAATAGTAATAATTTGTGTAAAATCATAAGAAATGATTTGAGAAGAATTGGGATGAAAAACTCCATATTTGAAAAGATAAAAATAGATTTTTATCGAAATGAACTAGTTTTGAACTAGAATTATAATTCTATTTATTTTTAAATAAATAAATTGAATTTGAAATGGGTTTGAAAATAACCAAAATTTCCAATGATTGCATTAGAGTGGATTTGAATCGAAATTGTCTTCGGAATATTTCGATGTTGGAATTCGTGATTATACAGGTGTGGTTATGGAAATTTGAAAGATATATATTTATATCGTTATTTCCAATACGACATTTGTTAGTCGTAGAATTCGATATTGAATATAAGCCGATATATTTTCTATTCAGAGCCTTGTATTGAATATCGAATGTGATTTGGGTTTGTCGTGAATGGTGTCTTCACTAACACTGTTCTTGAACCCAGTTGAGAAAAGATTAAATCTTTTTATTTAGATTTAATGAAGTGTACCAATTAAATAACATTTAATTGGAATTGAATCGATATTGATTTTTGGGTTTATCGTGAACAGTGTTTTAAATAACACTTGTTCTTTAACCCGATAATTAATGGAATGTGATTTGGGTTTGTCGTGAATGGTGTCTTCACTAACACTGTTCTTGAACCCAGTTGAGAAAAGATTAAATCTTTTTATTTAGATTTAATGAAGTGTACCAATTAAATAACATTTAATTGGAATTGAATCGATATTGATTTTTGGGTTTATCGTGAACAGTGTTTTAAATAACACTTGTTCTTTAACCCGATAATTAATGGAATGTGATTTTGGGTTTATCGTGAATCGTGTTTTAAATGACACTGATTCTTTAACCCAGATAATGATTAAAACTAAGTGGAGTTTTAATGAATCTTTAATTAGATTGAAAAGATCGAGAATGGAGTATCACCAGTTTTGCTCCAGACGATAGTTAAATCTTTAATTAGATTTGAACGTGAAATTTAGAAACTAACTGTCGGTTAGCCAAGCAGAATGGTTTTCTGGATATTGATCTGATGTTGGTTTCGGCCTTCGGGGTTAATATTTGGGGAATTATTCTCTTGATTAATTTATGGTTAGTGACTGATGAATTGGAATGAGGCGTATGTTGTGTTTGTGTAACACTTATTTAAAATATACGCGAGTTATTCGGAAAGGCCGGGTTTATCCCATTCTGAATAACTGATACGACGATAAGTCGAAGATGAAGACGATGGTCGAAGACCGGAAGTCTTCACGTCGTTTGGGTGATAACTGATGATCTTGATTGGGCTGTACACCCAAGAAGATGGAAACAGTTAGTGATCGTCCAGACGTGCTTGGAGATCGATGGGTATGCGGGGTACTAGGTGCCTCCGGTTTCGTTCAGACCCAGAACGGACTTGTAAATGGACTGTGTGTCTGACATCGGATTTCATTCTGTGTGACTGATATCGGTTGCATAGGATGGTTTGCCTGTGTGGCATGCTAAGATGCAAATGATCAAGGCTTCTGTTGAAAAGCAAAGTCTTGTGGTTGATGATCAAAGCACGACCTTTGTGGCGTAGCTTTGTGTAACGTTTGATTCGCGAGTTTCACACCCGGTATGAATCAAAAACGGGAGACGGACCTCAGGGAGGGCATGCGTTTCTTTCTAGTTAGAAGTGGCGTCAGTGGTTTTACACGCCCTGACGAGTTTGACTTATGTGGTTGTTGCTGTTGCGAGGCGCCTCGGATTGATCGGTCGTTCTCGAACCGATGGAGTCATTCGTTGGCTCATTGACACCCCAAAGGGTGGGGAAACGCAGTGTTCAGGCATTTTAATCCACATCGGTGGACCGGCCCTGACGATCCAAGGGTCACTCGAGCTCTGATCCTGAGACACGGGCTAGAGCGTCTCGAATCGGTTGAGGACTATCTTTTGCCTCGGTTCATAGATGGAAATCCAATTTCCAAATACGTGACTTTGCGGTTTTAGTTGTAATCCTATATATGGCGACATAGTGGGATGGGGCGCTTATGCCGCCTATGATTGATACTTATGATTTGAAGTTGTTTTATACACTATGCACTTATTATAGTATCAGATGATTTGTTTTAAACGTATCAAGCATTCTTTGGCTGTTATAAGGGAAAACCCTATCCTCGACTGCGTTGCATTGTGTGATGGGACCTGGGTCTTATAACAGCTTCATCTTTCTTTATTTAGCATTGCGCTGTTTGTTTTATGCACTGGTATTCTTGGGAGGAAACCCGTTCCGTGTTATACGGCGTGGTCCCTTGATTTACCTAACTTTGAAAATAAAGATTAATATCTGTTTTAGTTCTCACACCAGTCACATGACTGACCTGGAGTTTATTGTTTTAACCTAAACTCTGGGTGCCCTTATTTTGACACGGGCAGCTAGTAGTTTTGGTTTTGCAGATTTATATTCACAGGATCCTGGTTTACAGCTGGAACGATATCCGGAAAGCTTTGTATCCGCATATCTACTTCTAGTTGTGTATTGTAATATTTTCCGCTGCTATGTATTTAAATGTAATTTAAATCTCTGATATTTCTGTGTAATATTCATTTAAACTCTGTATATTCTTGTAATCTGATGCACTGTTGTAATATATAGTGAAAAGTTCTTCGGTATGCGTTCTGTTTTGTCGTGTTCTCAAACGATAGGGCGTTTCGAACGGCCTGAATCGGTTTAGCGACTGGTTCGGACCGAGCGAGATTCCTTGCCGTCACAGTTTGACCCGATCAGTTGAATATTAAAAAAATGAAAAGGGGGGAACCCATGGCCGTTCTCGTCGTTCCCCCTCCAACCGCCGCCGCATCCATCACCACCAACCCCATACCGTCGCGCCTCCTCTCTCCTCTTCCCCTCCGATTCGCGAGCCCAAACCCCCCCATCGCGGCGCCAGTCGACCCACGAGACCCCCCAAACCCTAACGCCCAAAAACCGCTCCGCCTTAAGCCGCGTTCCGCCTAGGCTGGCCAATCCTCTCCTCCTTGCTCCAGCCCCCTCCGTTCTTTCCTCCCTCTTCCTTCAACCGACGCCTCCCCCCTCGAAAACCCGCCGCCACTACCTGCCGCCACCACCGATCAGCGAGCGCCCTTCCTCCACCTCCAATGCACAACACCAGCCCCCTTTTCCCGATTAAAAACTGTAAATCCCTTTTCTTTTTATCATTATTTATTTTTATTATCCTCTTTTAAGTAAATTGATTGTATTAGCAATAAAAATTTGGTTTTCATAGTGAATAAGAAGTAGATTTTTATGGAATAGAAAGATAAGATTTTTGTTAGAAGAAAATAAAGAAAGGCGATATTTTTATATTATAAAGATAATAAAAATATGATTTTTATATTATAAAGATAATAAAAATATGACTTTTATATTATATAGGTAATAAAAATATGATTTTTATAATATGAATAACGATAAGAAAATATTATTTTTAGTTAGATAAAAATATAAATTTTATCGTGTGTATGTAATAATATAAAAATTCGATCTTTATATAAGAAGTAAAAATATAGTTCTTATATAGAAAGAAGTGTTGTAAAAATATATGAAGTAGAAATAAAAATATGATTTTTATTTATTGGAATGAAGCGATAAAAATATGATTTTTATATATGAACAACGTGAAATAGATGCGTTGGAATTTCGAACAAATCCAAACAGTTCATAAAGGAAGAATGGAGGAGTGGATCCCAAAGGTGAGAACTTCTCACTATTATGTTATTTTCTAGTTAAAATATATACTAGGATGCAGACGGTGCTTAGCAACACCCGACATCCGTTGTCCACAGACCATGGATGGCTTGTTTGTTTATTTGATTATGTTGTGAAAAGATTGTGTGATGTGGAATGGAATAAGATATTTTATAGTTGAAAATATTTTATAGTTAAAAATATAATTTTTAACGTGTATATGAATAAAATAAATATTCATAAACAAATCGGACGATTTGTTTATGTACACTGATTTGACTGATATTGATTGGAATGATAAATTTTACACATCACCCAACTGCACAAATAAATCTGTATTTGTTGTTTGAAAACCCCACACGGGTATTGGGATGAAATTGGACATACACTGGCCCCAATATTTAGTTGTATATCGGTCGATTGATTGACAGGCTGCTGTAAGCGTCAAATATTTGTATTTGATGCTTATGCAGTGTAGAATGCATTCTGGATGATGGTCGACTGTGTTTGATTGTTGTTGTATACACGTGTTGTATGAAATCCATATAATCAAATTATATGGTAATTGACTGCGTCTGATTCCAGTTCAGAAAGGATGAATATTTTAAAATAACGAATATTTTAAAATAATGAATATTTTTAAATAATATTCAGAAAAGAATCAAAATATGATTTTGATGTTTGATTTGGGAGGGACACGAATATATATATATATATATATATATATATATATATATGTATATATTGGACATACACTGGCCCCAATATTTAGTTGTATATCGGTCGATTGATTGACAGGCTGCTGTAAGCGTCAAATATTTGTATTTGATGCTTATGCAGTGTAGAATGCATTCTGGATGATGGTCGACTGTGTTTGATTGTTGTTGTATACACGTGTTGTATGAAATCCATATAATCAAATTATATGGTAATTGACTGCGTCTGATTCCAGTTCAGAAAGGATGAATATTTTAAAATAACGAATATTTTAAAATAATGAATATTTTTAAATAATATTCAGAAAAGAATCAAAATATGATTTTGATGTTTGATTTGGGAGGGACACGAATATATATATATATATATGTATATATATATATATGTATATATATATATGTATATATATATATATATATATATATATAAAGCCGTGTTGATTAGATTGACGCCATTTTGATGTGAATGATATTTATATCGATTTTATTCATTTTTATAATGAGTATCGAAAAGGGATTGATTTCAAAATCTAATGTTTTAAAATTACTATCAATTATATATTAATGATATGGAATATTCAATTTTGATTGGAAATTGAATACGAAGTTGAAATCGTTTTGAAAACGAATTTAAAACGATTTATAAAATACGTTTGGAATAGAAATCAACGAAATTTATATTATATATATAACATAATGGTCTGAATAGAACACGACGCGCTGCGGCAGTTCGCAAATTTCGACCATTGACTTCGAATGGACATTACGGGAGATCCGACCGTCGGGTCTCTAAAACCGGAACTGTTGGGTTCGTATCGAAAAGAGATTTCTAACGAATATTAGAGATTTGAAATCTAACAGTTGTATTTGGAATTATGTCCAAATCAAATTTGGAAAAGGTCGCTGTAAGTACAGTTCGATGGCCATTTATGGAAATCGACTATACAGGCCTTGATAAAATTATTAAAAATATCAATAATTTGTGAAAAATCATAATAAATGATTTGGAAAGAATTAGGATGAAAAATCCCATATTTGAAAAGATAAAAATATATTTTTGTTGAAATGAACTAGTTTTGAACTAGAATTAAAAATCCAATATTTTTAAATAAATAAATTGGATTTGAAATGGTTTTTAAAAATATGCAGGATTTCCAATATGTGAATTGGAATGGATTTAAATCGAAATTATCTTTGGAATATTTTGATATTGGATTCCGTGATTATATGGATATTGTGGAGGAATTTGGAAGATATTGATATATCGTTATTCCAATATGATATTTGTCGATTTCAGAATTTGATATTGAATATAAGCCGATATATTTTCTATTCAGATCCTTGTATTTAATATCAAATTAGCTTTTGGGTTTGTCATGAATGGTATCTTTAATAATACTATTCTTAAACCCAATGTAGTTAAGAAAATTAGAAACTGACTGGAGATTAGTTAAGTTGAATGGTTTCCTGGGTATTGATCTGATGTTGGTTTCGGCCTTCGGGGTTAACACTTAGGGAATTGTTCTCTTACTAATTTACGGATAGAGACTGATGGAACGTGAACTGGGTTTATCTTTAACTATGTTTTTAACAACATTCATTCTTTAACCTAATTTACAGTGAAATGTGATTTGAAATTTATAAACTTTTGTTAAGATTTAAAGGAGATTTTCGAAAGTAAAGTTTCCAATTTAAAATATTAAATTGGAATTGAATGGAATTCGATTTGGTAATAATCGAAGTAAGCTTCTTTAGAGGAAGACGGTTAATATATATGGAATTTAAAAGGCCTTGTCGTTATTGCATTTATATTATTTGTTGGATATGGAAGTTTATATTGATTATATATATCGATTTGTTTTCCATGAAGATTCCATTGTTAATGGAATGTGATTTTGGGTTATCGTGAATGGTACCTTTAATAATACTGTTCTTAGACCCAACAGAGTTAAGAAAATCAGAAACTAACTGGGGATTAGTTAAGTTGAATGGTTTCCTGGGTATTGATCTAATGTTGGTTTCGACCTTTGGGGTTAATTCTTAGGGAATTGTTCACTTGCTAATTTACGATTAAAGGCTGATGGAATGGAATGTGATTTTGGGTTTATAGTGAACCGTGTTTTAAATGACATTGGTTCTTTAACCCAGTTAAAGACAGGATATGATTTCCTAAGTTAAACAATCGTTAATATTGATTTTTGGGAAGATTAAAACCAAGTGGAGTTTTAATGCATCTTTAATTAGATTGAATTGACATCCAAAGGAAGATTAAAGAATAGATTTAAAGAATTTATCTTTGATAAAATTAATGGGAACCTTTCCCAAAGTATATGAATATTTGGATAAATTAATATTCTGGATTGGAATAAGGCGTATGTTGTGTTTTTATAGCACTTGTTTATTATATACGCGAGTTGTCCGGAAAGACCGGGTTTACCCCATTCCGAATAACTAATTCGAAGATATGTCGAGGATGAAGATGGTGGTCGTAGACCGGAGGTCTTCACATCGTTTGGATGATTACTGATGTCTTGATTGGGCTCTACACCCAAGACAAGGTAATAAGTGGTGATCGTCCAGACATACTTGGAGATCGACCGGATATGCGAGGACCTCTCCCCTGTATTGGACATATGGGGGAGGAATAAGGTGCCTCCAGTTTCGTTCAGACCCAGAATGAACTTGTAAATGGATGCGTGTCTGACATCAGATTTCATTCTGTGTGATTGATTGACATCGGTTGCATAGCGTCAATTGCCTGTGTGGCATGCTGAGATGCAAATTATCAAGGCTTCTGTTGAAAACAGAGTCTTGAGGTTGATGATCAAAGCACGGCTTTAATATAGCATAGCTTTTGTAGCATTAATTCACGAGCCTCACACCCCGGTGTTAACCAGAAACGGGATAGGACATTAGGGAGGGCATGCGTTTCCTTCTAGCTAGGAGTCGTGTCAGCGTTTTACTAGCCCTGACATTTTACTTATGTGGATGATGGATTGCGAGGCGCCTCGGTTATATCGTTCGTTTCGAGGCTGATAGTTTTGTCGGGATATGACCAGTTGATGCCCTCATAGGGCGGGGAAACGCAATGTTCAGGCATTTTAATCAACATCGAGTGGACCGGCCTTGACGATCAGAGGTGCAATTGTGGCTGTATCCTGAGGGGCGGGCTAGAGCGTCTCGAATTCGGTAAGGACGATCCCTTGCCTTTGTTCAAAAATGGAAATCCAACTTCCAATACGACATTTTACGGTTTTAATTGTAAACCTATATATGGCGACATAATGGTATGGGGGCACTTATGCCATCTATGATTGGTACTTATGATTGAAATTGTTTTGACACTTTACACTTATATAATAATAAAAGATGAAATTTCACGTACCAAGCATTTTTGGCTATTATAAGGTAAAATCTCTATCCTCCGGCTTGCGTTGCATTGTGTGATGGGACCTGAGTCTTATAATAGCTTCATTGTTCTTTACTAGCATTGCACTGTTGTTTTATGCACTGGTATTCTTGGGAGGAAACCCGTTCCGTGTTATACGACGTGGTCCCTGAATTTACCTAACTTTAAAATAAAGATTAATAACTGTTTTAGTTCTCACACCAGTCACATGGCTGACCTGGAGTTTATTGTTTTAACCTAAACTCTGGGTGCCCCTATTTTCCATACGGGCAACCAGTAGTTTTGGTTTTGCAGAATTATATTCACAGGATCCTGGTTTACAGCTGGAAATATATCCGGAAAGCTCTGTATTCGTTTATCTCTTTCATTTGTGTATTGTATTATTTTGCGCTGCATTGTAACTTGTAAACCTCTGATATTTAGTAAATGTGTTGTATTTATTCATACTCTGTATATTCTTGTATTCTGATGAAATTGTTGTAATAAGCAATGAAATGTTCTTCTGTTTGTGTTTTGATTCGTCTTATTCTCAATTCAATCTGGGCTTTCCTTCACGGGGAGGTTCGGGATAATTCATTTGGTATCAGAGCTTTGGTTTACATAGCTCGGAGAACAAGACACGTTAGAACCGAACGAAAGAATTCATCAGAGATTGAATTAGTAATATCCAATGAGAATGACTCGTTAGAGATAAGATCAGTAGTATCCTAGAACGAGTGTAAAGAGTGATATTTAAAAAAAAATTGAAAAAAAATTGTTTTGAAAATTTAAATCAATTATTCGTATTTGAATATTATTTTTATATTGATTTGAACAATCAAGTATATATAGAGATTTTAATATACGTCTAATCCACATGTATTTGAAGCCTCAAATATATTAGATAGATATAGAATCACACACTAGTCGCCCGGGAATGATTCTGATGATGCGTACCCATCATCAGTGTTGTGTTCGAGTTTCGAAAGTGGGATATTTATATAATTCCAACTGGCTGGTGTGAGAACCAAAACTAGAAAGAGCTTATTGTTGTGAATTGGCTTGAACAATATGATTTTCCATATATATGTCAAATTTATGAATTTGAAACTTTAATTCACTAATTGATTGATGGTTGTGTTGTATGATTAGTTGTTATATAATAAAACCATTATGTGGATGAACTGTACATATAACCAAACTGTATCAAACCTTGAATTGAATTGAAAATTGTTTGGAATTGCATGCATATACATGTATATACATTGAACATGTCATAGCAAGGAGGCTAGAGAAGAGGAATAAAATTGTTTGCCCGACAAATAGTGTAACACCCCACGTCCATTAATGTCACTCACAAAGGGAATGCATTAACTTCTATGGAGCGTTTTAAGTAAGCATAGAACATAAACTTAACAACAAGACAGATATAAACAGTACTCAAAGATTTAAATCTTTATTTCATTGCAGCGGAAAACACATATGTTTGCTTACATCATCAGAAACTAGAGTCAAAGTACATAATATCCATCTTGACTACCAAAAGTACACAAATTAAAAGACATAATCCCCAATACAAAATAGCCACAAATAAAAGAGGAGTTGAACTTTACTTCAGTGATCCAAGCAATCTTCTAAAAGTAGTCAAAAATCAAGCTCCACTGGTGCTAGTTCCAACCTGAGCACCTTGGGGAGGGGGGGGGGGGGGGAGGAAGAAAAGAGGAGGAAACAAAGGGGGTCAGACAAAAAGTCTGGTGAGTGCGATAACTTTAATAATATAATCACCAAAGTAACTAGGCTAAGGCATAAGTTGAAAAATCAGGAAATGACTATGAACCATTGAGCATGGAAGAGTAAACAAGGAAACAAGATGAACAACGATATCGTTAAAGCGCACCTAACCCACTGTAAGGTAATTACTAAGCTACACCAACACTATGAGATAATTGCTATACTGCACCACCACTAGTCACCCTAAGGTTGATCCTGCCTACTGAACATAAGTGATAATAATAATGGTAGTTTCGTGTATCCCTAGTTGCTGTCATAGGTGCCGCCTGCTTGATGTGCACAAAAAATGCACATTTATATACACATATTTACTCTTGTTTAGTTTAATAAATGAACATTCTTGGGTATTTTATGTGATCAAACCATGTTTTAAAGATTTTCAAAATCATCACTTATTTTGGGAAAAAAGGGGGTCACTTGTGCATGTTTTAATTTGTGAAATCTTTTACTCGTTCCTTGTTATTTACTCTCGTAGGAATTTAGGAGCTAAAATGATCCATACACATGAAGAGATGAAGGAAAGCATGCACATACACAAGAGAAGGCAAAGAATTAATACATCTTATGGATAGTGGAGGGCCCATCTTTCAACTAGCCCACTTGCTTCATATTATTGAATGGGACAAATGGCCTCATGCATTCTACATGGCATATTAGTGGCTAAGATCAATTAGAAGCTTCATGAAGGGCCATTTTGGGGAATTCCCAAGAAAAGTGATTAGGGTTTTAGGGTTTTAGATCATGTATATATACCCCTTTGTTTCATGTATTTGGTATCTCCTTTTTTAGCATATGAAAGTGTAAGTGTTCAAATAAATAAAAATGGATTCCAAGCCTATCTCTTTTATGTCTATCTTATGTCTCTTTTAATTTCTATGCTTTACATTCATGTTCATAGTTTAGATTTATTTACATTCATGTTCATTTACTTTATGTTCATAGCTTAGATTTACTTTATGTTCTTAGTTTAGTTTTCTTCTTGTTCTACTTAGTTTTCTTTCATTTTGCTTAATTTTCTAATGTTGAAACTTACATGTGTTGATATGACAACACATATGAGTGGCTAATCCCTTGATTTAGGGGTAATGATGCTCTCTAACTTTGTGTAAGTTCAACAAGTTTATGATTTGTGATCTTTAATATGTTCTTAATGTTAGTGAATATGGATGTAAGTTTATACAATTGGGTTTGATAGGTCATGTTGCATTTGCAAATGATCTATGCTTATTCAATATAAACACAAGTTACATCAATATTTGCTAAGTGATTATTGATTTTGAAATGAAAGTATGAACAAAATTTGATGGTCTATAGTTCTAGACAAGAGTTCATAGACCATACTTAGAATAGTTTTGCTTTAGTTTCATTTTCATGAGAATCATAAGTGGTTTAAATATTGCATTTATATCACTTATTGAGATCATACATTGTATGTTTGATAACTTACATAAATGTGAGAGTGGATTTACCTCTAAATTACTCTCTAATTTCATATTTAGCTCTCAACTTAGTTTCTAGTTTCATAGTTTTTATTAGAACAATTCAAAGTTTGGTTTAATTCGATTGAATAAAATTGAAAACGCTTCTTTCCCTGTGGATCGACTCGCACTCACTACGTATTACAATAGTACGCCGTGCACTTGCGGTTATTTCAATATTCGTGCGATGGTTTTCTAATTTAATAGAAATTCCGTTGTAGCGAACACTGCTCCTATCTCCATTAGTGGTACCCAATACCCTCCCCATTCTAATTACAATATTCATAATATGGTAGCTGTACTCCTAGCTGCTGTCATAGGTTCCGCCTGCTCCTATCTCCACTAGTCGTACACGCTACTTTCCCATTCGATCAGCTCCCTAATTCGTAGATACCCATGCTGGCCCCACATTGGGGTGTATCACTCCAGAAAGTGGCAACCCAATACAACCAGAGATGCACGGCTTATACCTACATGATGCAACAACGTCTTACCTACCAGCCCGGGCCCACACACACATATGAACCCGTTGGACTTGCGTTGCCACTGCTAACCCGTTTTGGCCTCTTACAGTCAAGCCCAGTATGCATGTCTCGTCCTCGACTTGGGTCGATCTCACAAAGATACGTATGGGTTACTGGTTGAAATGGGCCCCCATTACTTGACACAAGCTATCCACCTAAGCTTGGTCCCCTCTAGTACATCCCACTTAACCCACTTCTTATTCATGTTTCAATTACATGTTTCAATTTTGGTTAAGTGTTTCTAATCGTATTTCCAAATGCCACCCAAGGCACCCACTAGATTCCACATGCCACCCAAGGCACCCACTTAACCCCCTCATGTCCCATTACATGTTTATCTGGTTAAGTGTTTCTTAATTCATTAAGACCGTAACCTCATAAAGACCTCTCACATTAGACTGGCATTTGTAGCAGTTGGATGTGCCGGGCGGGTCCGGGCAGTCTTACACCACAAAAGAGCCTAACCTCGTGTCTTTACAATTGTTACGTATTGAACTTATGTCTAAGACCTCTCACATTAGACTGGCATTTGTGGAAGATGGATTTGCCGGGCGGGTCCGGGCAGTCTTACACCACAAAAGAGACTAACCTCGTGTCTTAGACGATTAATTACTCCTAATTAATCATTCACCAATTTGAATTACTTTCCCTATTCAAATTATCAATCAATTCCAAATTTAACGATGTCCATAATTGACTTAATTATGTTCATCCATTTATGGTATGTAAAATCATACCAATTTTCATCACAAATTATTTTATGCATTTTAAGGCATTTATTCCAAATTAAATCTTTTTAATATTATCCCCTTTACCCCACGTTGTACGTTTGTTTGTTTAACATAAAATATACGTTAGACTCGAATAGTCTAACTCATGGAATAAAGAGAAAACTTCACAATATACACATAATTAAAACATAGATCTAAACATAGGGGCGAACTTGCATGTGTGAATGATGTTCTACATCTAAAACTTGCACAGGCCAAAGTTACAACTTGCATAAACAACATATGTCATGGATCCAAATCTAAAGGTGTGAACTTGTTGAGATAATG
Organism: Allium sativum; assembly: GCA_030737875.1. Classification (NCBI taxonomy): domain Eukaryota; kingdom Viridiplantae; phylum Streptophyta; class Magnoliopsida; order Asparagales; family Amaryllidaceae; genus Allium; species Allium sativum. The sequence goes on from CM060924.1 coordinate 422,640,363, forward strand.
GTCACAAACTTGCATAAATCATGTATGTCATAGATCTACATCTAAAGGTGTAAACTTGCATAGGCAATAACCCTAAACTTGCATAACATGATTCATATCCCAAACTCATATATTTATATAAACTTGCATATGTGATTTATGCATCATAACAATGGTGTAAACTTGCATCTAACATGTAAATTATCATGTAGAATTTATCATATAGCTCACACATGTCATAGCCTAACTTTAGATCTAAAATTGATGTCATGAAACATGTAAGGTTATACTAACTTGCCTATGATTCTTGTCTAAATCAATATCTAAACTTGCATACAAACTTGTGATCCGTCATATGAATCAACATAACCAAACTAGCATATGAACAACATGATGATTTGATTATACATAGGCAAAATCATAGAACTACAACATAGGTGATAGTATTACATCATAAATGATAGCATCACAACATAACGTCATAGAGATTTCAACATAATTACAACATACGATCAATAATTCACATCACATCCATACAATCCGCATCATAACTTAATCCAATTAAATTGCTAATTATTTCATTAAAATTATCGAACTCACAACTCAAAGGCGGTCTTGAGTTCTGAATTCTGTTTTCTGAACTTGAATTAGCTTTCCTTTGAAGAAGTTTCGTTGTTAGGGTTGAATAGAACTGATTTGATTTGCTGTTCTTCCTCTCTAATTGGTGGCGGCTACTCTAGGGTTCAAGCTGACAGCATGACGACCATAGTTTTAATTTTAATTCTGATTTATGGTTTGAGTCTATAGGTCTTTTTATAGAGTTTTGAATTAATTTAAGCCGTCGGATGATCTTAGGGTCTATCAAAATCATTCAGTCGAGATAAGGTGACACCTCAGCCCTAATGACTCAGCAAGGAGTCAGAAAGGACTCAGCAACATGGGTCAGACTGAACCAGAAAGCTGTGCAGGACTGCTGCCTCGGCCTGGGCGCACTTGGTAGGTGCGCCAGTGCAAATTTGTACTGGCGCACTTCCCAAGTATGCCAGTGCAAATATTTTTTTCCTTTTGCCACCAAACTTCGTTCGTCCATAACTCCTTCATCCGGTACCCGTTTCCCTCAAACTCGGACTCTATTTAACCAGAATTCCGAGACGAACACAATGGCGCAACCCCATTCCCTTAATTCCCACGTTTGAGATTAATTATTCTTTAATTTAGTTAATTGGATTATTCAAAAATCCGGGGTGTTACATTCTCCCATACTTAAAGGATTTCGTCCTCGAAATCTCTAAGTTAAGAAGAACGTATCCTACCATCCAAACAACCATCTACTCAACCATCAAACACAGGCATCCATTGTCCTTTAAATTTTCTAATGTTGTATGAACATATGCAAGAAGTGTGTGTATATGTTCCTTAGCTAATGCTAAATCAGGCGGTTTACTGATTCAGTTGACCTCCTTAATGCAAACCATGATAGTGCCATGCGTCCATTATGTATGCGAAAGAATCTTATCGATACATATTATCTCTACATGCGTGCACAACCATTCACCAAAATGCAACATCCATATGATAGTACAACCATTATACATCCATTAGCTTAAATATGCACACACATTTATATGCAATATGCAATATGAAGTGACTGAGCCGATCTAGTGCCTAAAGTGTGTGTATATGCATCCACAAGCAACCACTAGCAAACACTTGCATCCACATGCATCCATCATACATAACATGTCTCGAACACGTGTTTCAACCATAGTTTCTACCTAAAGGTCGAAGACTCGATCGATATGATACAACTGAGTGACAGAGGAAAGTATGATTAAAACAAAAACTTTGTTCCTATCAAACATCGGTTTAAGAGAATAATCCCCTAAGTATCAACCCCGAAGACCGAAATCAACATCAGATTGATACTCAGGGAATAGCTTCCATTAAACAAATGCCCAACTTCTAGCCCCGACAAACGTCTAAGTTCCATGAAGTGATTTTCCGCCCATCGTACAGAAGTCCTCATATATCTTAGGAAAAAAACATCTATGCATGGAGGAAGAGATTCAAAAAGGGAAAGAGGAAGAAATTCAAAACGGAGAATCGAATGAAAGGTATATGGCTCTTGGGGATTGTGCTTTCTAAAATAAGCTTTTCTCTTGAAAATACTTTCCTTAAAACATACTTTTGAAGGTACTTCTTTATAAAATTATTTTTGAAAAACAACTTTTCAAAATTCATATCTATTCTGGTAACCTTCAGCTCTGATACCACGTGTAACACCCCATGTCCATTAATGTCACTCACAAAGGGAATGCATTAACTTCTATGGAGCGTTTTAAGTAAGCATAGAACAGAAACTTAACAACAAGACAGATATAAACAGTACTCAAAGATTTAAAACTTTATTTCATTGCAACGAAAAACACATATGTTTGCTTACATCATCAGAAACCAGAGTCAAAGTACATAATATCCATCTTGACTACCAAAAGTACATAAATTAAAAGACATAATCCCCAATACAAAATAGCCATAAATAAAAGAGGAGTTGAACTTTACTTCAGCGATCCAAGCAATCTTCTAAAAGCAGTCCAAAATCAAGCTCCACTGGTGCTAGTTCCAACCAGAGCACCTTGGGGGGGGGGGGGGGGCGGGGGAGGAAGAAAAGAGGAGGAAACAAAGGGGGTCAGACATAAAGTCTGGTTACTGCGATAACTTTTACAATATAATCACCAAAGTAACTAGGCTAAGGCATAAGTTGAAAAATCAGGAAATGAGCACGAACCATTGAGTATGGCAGAGTAAACAAGGAAACAGGATGAACAATGATATCGTTAAAGTGCACCTAACCCACTGTAAGGTAATTACTAAACTACACCAACACTATGAGATAATTGCTACACTGCACCCCCACTAGTCACCCTAAGGTTGATCCTGCCTACTGAACATAAGTGATAATAATAATGGTAGTTTCATGTACCTCTAGCTGCTGTCATAGGTGCCGCCTGCTCCTATCTCCACTAGTGGTACCTACTACCCTCCCCATTCTAATTACAATATTCATAATATGGTAGATGTACTCCTAGTTGCTGTCATAGGTGCCGCCTGCTCCTATCTCCACTAGTCATACCCACTACATTCCCCATTCGATCGGCTCCCTAACTGATAAATACCCGTGCTAGCCCCACAGTGGGGTGTATGACTCCCCAAAGTGGCAACCTGATACAACCAGAGATGCACGGCTATACCTACACGATGCAACAACATCTTACCTACCAGCCCGGGCCCACACACGCATATGAACACTTTGGACTTGCGTTGCCACCGCTAACCCGTTTTGGCCACTTACAGTCAAGCCCAATATGCGTGTCCCATCCTCGACTTAGGTCGAGCTCACAAAGATACGTATGGGTTACTGGTTGAAATGGGCCCTCATTACTTGACACAAGCTATCCACCTAAGCTTGGTCCCCTCTAGTACATCCCACTTAACCCACTTCTTATTCATGTTTCAATTACATGTTTCAGTTTTGGTTAAGTGTTTCTAATCGTATTTCCAAATGCCACCCAAGGCACCCACTAGATTCCACATGCCACCCAAGGCACCCACTTAACCCCCTCATGTCACATTACATATATATCTGGTTAAGTGTTTCTTAATTCATTAAGATCGTAACCTAATAAAGACCTCTCACATTAGACTGGCATTTGTGGCAGCTGGATTTGCCGAGCGGGTCCGGGCAGTCTTACACCACAAAAGAGCCTAACCTCGTGTCTTTACAATTGTTACGTATTTAATTTATGTCTAAGACCTCTCAAATTAGATCAGCATTTGTGGCAGCCGGATTTGCCGGGCGGGTCCTGGCAGTCTTACACCACAAAAGAGCCTAACCTCGTGTCTTAGATGATTAATTACTCCTAATTAATCATTCCCCAATTTGAATTACTTTCCCTATTCAAATTATCAATCAATTCCAAATTTAACGATGTCCATAATTGACTCAATTATGTCCATCCATTTATGGTATGTAAAATCATACCAATTTTCGTCACAAATTTATTTTATGCCTTTTAAGGCATTTATGCCAAATTAAATCTTTTTAATATTATACCCTTTACCCCACGTTGTACGTTTGTTCGTTTGACATAAAATATACGTTAGACTCGAATAGTCTAACTCATGGAATAAAGAGAAAACATCACAATATACACATAATTAAAACATAGATCTAAACATAGGGGTGAACATGCATGTGTAAATGATGTTCTACATCTACAACTTGCATAGGCCAAAGTTACAACTTGCATAAACAACATATGTCATGGATCCAAATCTAAAGGTGTGAATTTGTTGAGATAATGGTCACAAACTTGCATAAATCATGTATGTCATAGATCTACATCTAAAGGTGTAAACTTGCATAAGCAATAACCCTAAACTTGCAAAACATGATTCATATCCCAAACTCATATATTTATATAAACTTGCATATGTGATTTATGCATCATAACAATGGTGTAAACTTGCATCTAACATGTAAATTATCATGTAGAATTTATCATATAACTCACACATGTCATAGCCTAACTTTAGATCTAAAATTGATGTCATGAAACATGTAAGGTTTACTAACTTGCCTACGATTCTTGTATAAATCAATATCTAAACTTGCATACAAACTTGTGATCCATCATATGAATCAACATAACCAAACTAGCATATGAACAACATGATGATTTGATTATACCTAGGCTAAATCATAGAAGTACAACATAGGTGATAGTATTACATCATAAATGATAGCATCACAACATAACGTCATAGAGATTTCAACACAATTCTACAACATAATTACAACATACGATCAATAATTCACATCACATCCATACAATCCGCATCATAACTTAATCCAATTAAATTGCGAATTATTTCATTAAAATTATCGAACTCACAACTCAAAGGCAGTCTTGATTTCTGAATTCTGATTTCTGAACTTGAATTAGCTTTCCTTTGAAGAAGTTTCGTTGTTAAGGTTGAATAGAACTGATTTGATTTGCTGTTCTTCCTCTCTAATTGGTGGCGGCTACTATAGGGTTCAAGCTGACAGCATGACAACCATAGTTTTAGTTTTAATTCTTATTTATGGTTTGAGTCTATGGGTCTTTTTATAGAGTTTTGAATTAATTTAAGCCGTCGGATGATCTTAGGGTCTATCAAAACCATTCAGTCGGGATAAGGTGACACCTCAGCCCTAATGACTCAGCAAGGAGTCAGAAAGGACTCAGCAACATGGGTCAGACTGAACCAGGAAGCTGTGCAGGCCTGCCGCCTCGTCCTGTGCGCACTTGGTAGGTGCGCCAGTGCAAATTTTTACTAGCGCACTTCCCAAGTGTGCCAGTGCAAATATTTTTATTTTCCTTTTGCCACCAAACTTCGTCCGTCCATAACTCCTTCATCCGGTACCCGTTTCCCGCAAACTCGGACTCTATTTCAACCAGAATTCCGAGATGAACACAATGGCGCAACCCCATTCCCTTAAATCCCACGTTTGAGATTAATTATTCTTTAATTTAGTTAATTCGATTATTCAAAAATCTGGGGTGTTACATTCTCCCCTACTTAAAGGATTTCGTCCTCGAAATCTCTAAGTCAAGAAGAACGTATTCTACCATCCAAACAACCATCTACTCAACCATCAAACACAGGCATCCATTGTCCTTAAAATTTTCTAATGCTGTATGAACATATGCAAGAAGTGTGTGTATATGTTCCTTATCTAATGCAAAATCAGGCGGTCTACTGATTTAGTTGACCTCCTTAATGCAAACCATCATAGTGCCATGCGTCCATTATGTATGCGAAAGAATCCTGTCGATACATATTATCTCTACATGCATGCACAACCATTCACCAAAATGCAACATCCATATGATAGTACAACCATTATACATCCATTAGCTTAAATATGCACACACATTTATATGCAATATGCAATATGAAGTGACTGAGCCGATCTAGTGCCTAAAGTGTGTGTATATGCATCCACGAGCAACCATTAGCAAACACTTGCATCCACATGCATCCATCATACATAACATGTCTCGAACACGTGTTTCAACCATAGTTTCTACCTAAAGTTCAAAGACTCGATCGATATGATACAACTGAGTGACAGAGGCAAGTTTGATTAAAACAAAAACTTTGTTCCTATCAAACATCGGTTTAAGAGAATATCCCCCTAAGTATCAACCCCGAAGACCGAAATCAACATCAGATTGATACTCAGAGAATCGCTTCCATTAAACAAATGCCCAACTTCTAGCCCCGACAAACATTTAAGTCCCATGAAGTGATTTTCTGCCCATCGTACGGAAGTCCTCATATATCTTAGGAAAAAAAAAACATCAATACGCGGAGGAAGAGATTCAAAAAGGGAAAGAGGAAGAAATTCAAAACGGAGAATCAAACGAAAGATATATGGCTCTTGGGGATTGTGCTTTCTAAAATAAGCTTTTCTCTTGAAAATACTTTCCTTAAAAAATATTTTTGAAGGTACTTCTTTATAAAATTGTTTTTGAAAAACAACTTTTCAAAATTCATATCTGTTCTGGTAACCTTCAGCTCTGATACCACGTGTAACACCCCATGTCCATTAATGTCACTCACAAAGGGAATGCATTAACTTCTATGGAGCGTTTTAAGTAAGCATAGAACAGAAACTTAACAACAAGACAGATATAAACAGTACTCAAAGATTTAAAACTTTATTTCATTGCAACGGAAAACACATATGTTTGCTTACATCATCAGAAACCAGAGTCAAAGTACATAATATCCATCTTGACTACCAAAAGTACATAAATTAAAAGACATAATCCCCAATACAAAATAGCCATAAATAAAAGAGGAGCTGAACTTTACTTCAGCGATCCAAGCAATCTTCTAAAAGCAGTCCAAAATCAAGCTCCACTGGTGCTAGTTCCAACCTGAGCACCTTGGGGGAGGGGGGGGGGGAGGGGGAGGAAGAAAAGAGGAGGAAACAAAGGGGGTCAGACATAAAGTCTGGTGAGTGCGATAAATTTTACAATATAATCACCAAAGTAACTAGGCTAAGGCATAAGTTGAAAAATCAGGAAATGAGCACGAACCATTGAGTATGGCAGAGTAAACAAGGAAACAGGATGAACAATGATATCGTTAAAGTGCACCTAACGCACTGTAAGGTAATTACTAAACTACACCAACACTATGAGATAATTGCTACACTGCACCACCACTAGTCACCCTAAGGTTGATCCTGCCTACTGAACATAAGTGATAATAATAATGGTAGTTTCATGTACCTCTAGCTGCTGTCATAGGTGCCGCCTGCTCCTATCTCCACTAGTGGTACCTACTACCCTCCCCATTCTAATTACAATATTCATAATATGGTAGCTGTACTCCTAGTTGCCGTCATAGGTGCCGCCTGCTCCTATCTCCACTAGTCATACCCACTACATTCCCTATTCGATCGGCTCCCTAACTGATAGATACCCGTGCTAGCCCCACAGTGGGGTGTATGACTCCCCAAAGTGGCAACCTGATACAACCAGAGATGCACGGCTATACCTACACGATGCAACAACATCTTACCTACCAGCCCGGGCCCACACACGCATATGAACACTTTGGACTTGCGTTGCCACCGCTAACCCGTTTTGGCCACTTACAGTCAAGCCCAATATGCGTGTCCCGTCCTCGACTAAGGTCGAGCTCACTACGTATGGGTTACTAGTTGAAATGGGCCCTCATTACTTGACATAAGCTATCCACCTAAGCTTGGTCCCCTCTAGTACATCCCACTTAACCCACTTCTTATTCATGTTTCAATTACATGTTTCAGTTTTGGTTAAGTGTTTCTAATCGTATTTCCAAATGCCACCCAAGGCACCCACTAGATTCCACATGCCACCCAAGGCACCCACTTAACCCCCTCATGTCACATTACATATATATCTGGTTAAGTGTTTCTTAATTCATTAAGATCGTAACCTAATAAAGACCTCTCACATTAGACTGGCATTTGTGGCAGCTGGATTTGCCGAGCGGGTCCGGGCAGTCTTACACCACAAAAGAGCCTAACCTCGTGTCTTTACAATTGTTACGTATTTAATTTATGTCTAAGACCTCTCAAATTAGACCGGCATTTGTGGCAGCCGGATTTGCCGGGCGGGTCCTGGCAGTCTTACACCACAAAAGAGCCTAACCTCGTGTCTTAGATGATTAATTACTCCTAATTAATCATTCCCCAATTTGAATTACTTTCCCTATTCAAATTATCAATCAATTCCAAATTTAACGATGTCCATAATTGACTCAATTATGTCCATCCATTTATGGTATGTAAAATCATACCAATTTTCGTCAAAAATTTATTTTATGCCTTTTAAGGCATTTATGCCAAATTAAATATTTTTAATATTATACCCTTTACCCCACGTTGTACGTTTGTTCGTTTGACATAAAATATACGTTAGACTCGAATAGTCTAACTCATGGAATAAAGAGAAAACATCACAATATACACATAATTAAAACATAGATCTAAACATAGGGGTGAACTTGCATGTGTGAATGATGTTCTACATCTAAAACTTGCATAGGCCAAAGTTACAACTTGCATAAACAACATATGTCATGGATCCAAATCTAAAGGTGTGAACTTGTTGAGATAATGGTCATAAACTTGCATAAATCATGTTTGTCATAGATCTACATCTAAAGGTGTAAACTTGCACAGGCAATAACCCTAAACTTGCATAACATGATTCATATCCCAAACTCATATATTTATATAAACTTGCATATGTGATTTATGCATCATAACAATGGTGTAAACTTGCATCTAACATGTAAATTATCATGTAGAATTTATCATATAACTCACACATGTCATAGCCTAACTTTAGATCTAAAATTGATGTCATGAAACATGTAAGGTTATACTAACTTGCCTATGATTCTTGTCTAAATCAATATCTAAACTTGCATACAAACTTGTGATCCATCATATGAATCAACATAACTAAACTAGCATATGAACCACATGATGATTTGATTATACATAGGCCAAATCATAGAATTACAACATAGGTGATAGTATTACATCATAAATGATAGCATCACAACATAACATCATAGAGATTTCAACACAATTCTACAACATAATTACAACATACGATCAATAATTCACATCACATCCATACAATCCGCATCATAACTTAATCCAATTAAATTGCTAATTATTTCATTAAAATTATCGAACTCACAACTCAAAGGCGGTCTTGAGTTCTGAATTCTGATTTCTGAACTTGAATTAGCTTTCCTTTGAAGAAGATTCGTTGTTAGGGTTGAATAGAACTGATTTGATTTGCTGTTCTTCCTCTCTAATTGGTGGCGGTTACTCTAGGGTTCAAGCTGACAGCATGACGACCATAGTTTTAGTTTTAATTCTGATTTAGGGTTTGAGTCTATGGGTCTTTTTATAGAGTTTTGAATTAATTTAAGCCGTCCGATGATCTTAGGGTTTATCAAAACCATTCAGTCGGGATAGGATGACACCTCAGCCCTAACGACTCAGCAAGGAGTCAGAAAGGACTCAGGAACATGGGTCAGACTGAACTAGAAAGATGTGCAGGCCTGCTGCCTCGGCCTGGGCGCACTTGGCAGGTGTGTCAGTGCAAATTTGTACTGGTGCACTTTCTAAGTGCGCCAGTGCAAATATTTTTTTTCCTTTTGCCACCAAACTTCGTTCGTCCATAACTCCTTCATCCAGTACCCGTTTCCCGCAAATTCGGACTCTATTTCAACTAGAATTCCGAAACGAACACAATGGCGCAACCCCATTCCCTTAATTCTCACGTCTGAGATAAATTATTCTTTAATTTAGTCAATTCAATTATTCAAAAATCCGGGGTGTTACAAATAAGTACATGTTTATTATATTTCTTGGGTTTTTGATGACTTTATGAGCCGATTGGTGTTTCTTTTTCTTTATTTGGATTGGAGAGTCCTGTATGGAGATTTCGGGATTTTCCCGGTGCTCCCGTACAAGGGAGGTTATGTTGAAATTTTTCGAAAATTTAGGGTGTTAGCAAATTTTTTGAAAATTTGAAAAATTCTTAGAAACTGAAAAGTTGAAGAATGAAAGACCAACTGAAAGTTGAGTTGGTTTGTAAACAACTTTCAGCTCCGTTCCTTTTCGAGGACGAAAAGATTTTAAGTGGGGGAGATTGTAACAACCCGGAAAAATCTGAACCAATTTTTTTTTTTTTGGAAATTTTGATGAATTTTGAATATTTAAAATGAATTATTTTAAATAATTAGGACGAGAAATTTATTTTGAATAGAATTGGAACGTACATATTCATTTGAATCATCATTAGAATATAAATATTTATTTTTAATTATAAAATGAATTGAAAATGGCGCGGTAGTTCGAAAATTCGATTTCAAATTTCAAATGAATGTACAGGATTCAAAATAAACCGGATTTTAACGAAACCAAAAACATTAGAATATATTTGAAAATATCTTTCCAAAGAATCCAAATAATTGAAATTTCATAGCGGGAATAAAAAATTATGCCCAGTTGAAAATTCAGAATAGTTGCTATGGAATTTTGGCCCTTAAAAATGGAAATTTTGCAAACGACCTTCGTTTTGACGAAACCAATTTTGTTGGATCCGGGACGTTAAATTATTGCTAGATTCCAAAAATCATAATTTTCTGAATCCATATGTGAGTGTGGCAAATGGAAACGGGTTTTAACAGTTTCAATCAATTTGGATCGACCTGAAAATGGCTATTTTTCAAACGGTCTCCAAATTTGGCGAAATTAGTTTTATTAGAACTGTATCATCAATACGAAGCTAGAAAATATTTTTTGGGAATTTTTGGAGTCCGTATGTGGCCCCAATAAATTGAAATTTACGTTTAAATTAAATATATATTGATTTAAATTGTAATTTAAATGAAAACTTATCGAAACAGCCAAACTGGCTTACGATAAATATCCCACTACGTTCGGCATGAGAGTAATTAGCTCGGGGCGACAGTCGATAGGCTCAATTTGGTGTTCAAATTCAAAAAGCAAAATTTTGAAGATAAATTAAAATAAATAAATAAATTATATTCCCCTCTTACCTTTCTCCCCTCCTCCGGGTTGACCCGATTGGTTGAAGATAAAAAAGAGAAAGAAAAAACGAAAAGGGGGAGACCCGTCGCCGTTCTTGTCATTGCCCCCTCCAACTGTCGCCGCATCTATCACCACCAACCCTATACCGCCGTGCCTCCTCTCTCCTCTTCCCCTCCGATTCACGAGCCCAAATCTCCCCATTGCTGCGCCAGTCGATCCACGATACCCCCAAACCCTAACGCCCAAAAGCCGCTCTGCCTTAGGTCGCGTGCCACCTAGGCTGGCCAACCCTCTCCTCCTTGTTCCATCCCCCTCCGTTCTTCCCTCCCTCTTCCTTCAACCGACGCCCCCCTCGAAAACCCGCCGCCACTGCCTGCCGCCACCACCGATCAGCGAGCGGCCCTCCTCCACCTCCAATGCACAACACTAGCGCCCTTTTCCCGATTAAAAACTGTAAGTCCCTTTTCTTTTTATCATTATTTATTTTTATTATCCTCTTTTAAGTAAATTGGTTGTATTGGCAATAAAAAATTGATTTTCATAGTGAATAAGAAGTAGATTTTTTGTGGAATAGAAAGATAGGATTTTTGTTAGAAGAAAATAAAGAAAGGCGATATTTTTATATTATAAAGATAATAAAAATATGATTTTATATTATAAAGATAATAAAAATATGATTTTTATATTATATAGCTAATAAAAATATGATCTTTATAATATGAATAACGATAAGAAAATATTATTTTTAGTTAGATAAAAATATAAATTTTACCGTGTGTGTGTAATAATATAAAAATTCGATCTTTATATAAGAAGTAAAAATATAATTCTTATACAGGAAGAAGTGTTGTAAAAATATATGAAGTAGAAATAAAAATATGATTTTTATTTATTGGAATGAAACGATAAAAATATGATTTTTATATATGAACAGCGTGAAAGAGATGCATTGGAATTTCGAACAAATCCAAATAGTTCAGAAAGGAAGAATGGAGGAGTGGATCCCAAAGGTGAGAACTTCAAACTTTTATGTTATTTTCTAGTTAAAATATATACTAGGATGCAGATGGTGCTTAGCAGCACCCGACACCCGTTGTCCACAGACCATGGACGACTTGTTTGTTTGTTTGATTATGTTGTGAAAATTGATTGTGTGATGTGGAATGGAATAAAATATTTTAGAGTTGAAAATATTTTATAGTTAAAAATATAATTTTTAACTTGTATGTGAATAAAATAAATATTCATAAAAAATCGGACGATTTATTTATGTACACTGATTTGACTGATATTGATTAGAACGATAAATTTTACACATCGCCTAATGCACAGATAAATCTGTGTTTGTTGTTTGAAAACCCCACACAGGTATTGGGATGATATTGGACATACACTAATACCAATATTTAGTTGTATGTCGGTCGATTGATTGACAGGCTGTTGTAAGCGTCAAATATTTGTATTTGATGCTTATGCAGTGTAGAATGCACTCTGGATGATGGTTGACTGTGTTTGATTGTTGTTACACACGTGTTGTATGAAATCCATATAATCAAATTATATGGTAATTGAATGTGTCTGATTCCAGTTCAGAAAGAATGAATATTTTAAAATAACGAATATTTTAAAATAATTAATATTTTTAAAAGATATTCAGAAAAGAATCAAAATCTGATTTTGATGTCCGATTTGGGATGGACACGAATATATATAAATATATAAAGCCATGTTGATTAGATTGATGCCATTTTGACGTGAACGATATTTATATCGATTTTATTAATTTTTATAATGAATATCGAAAAGGAATTGATTTCAAAATCTAATGTTTTGAAAATACTATCGTTTATATATTGATGATATGAAATATTCAATTTTGATTTGAAATTGAATACGAAGTTGAAATCGTTTTGAAAACGAATGTAAAACGGTTTACAAAATACGTTTTAAATGGAAATCAACGAAATATATATTATATATATATAATATAATGGCCTGAATAGAACGCGCCGCGCTGCGGCAGTTCGTGAATTACGACCATTGACTTCGTATGGACATCATGGGAGATCCGACCGTCGGATTGTCCTAAAACTGGAACCGTTAGGTTCGTACCGAAAAGTTCTTTCTAACGAATATTAGAGATTTGAAATCTAACCGTTGGATTTGGAATTAAGTCCAAATCAAATTTGGAAAAGGTTGTTGTAAGTGCAGTTCGATGACCGTTTGTGGAAATCGACTGTACAGGCCTTGATAAAATTATTAAAAATATCATTAGTTTGTGAAAAATCATAATAAATGATTTGGAAAGAATTGGGATGAAAAATACCATATTTGAAAAGATAATTTTTTTTTTGTTGAAATGAACTAGTTTTGAACTAGAATTAAAAATCCAATATTTTTAAATAAATAAAATGGATTTGAAATGGTTTTTAAAAATAACCAGGATTTCCAATATATGAATTTGAATGGATTTAAATCGAAATTATCTTCGGAATATTTCGATATTGGATTCCGTGATTATACGGATATTATGGAGGAATTTGGAAGATATAGATATATCGTTATTCCAATACGATATTTGTTGATTTCAGAATTTGATATTGAATATAAGCCGATATATTTTCTATTCAGAGCCTTGTATTTAATATCAAATTAGATTTTGGATTTGTCATGAATGGTATCTTTAATAATACAATTCTTAACCCCAATGTAGTTGGGAAAATTAGAAACTGACTGGAGATTAGTTAAGTTGAATGGTTTCCTGGGTATTGATCTGATGTTGGTTTTGGCCTTCGGGGTTAACACTTAGGGAATTGTTCTCTTACTAATTTACGGTTAGAGACTGATGGATTGTGAATTGGGTTTATTGTAAACTATGTTTTTAATGACATTCGTTCTTTAACCCGATTTACAGTAAATGAGATTTGAAATTTATAAATCTTTTGTTAAGATTTAAAGGAGATTTTCCAAAGTAAAGTTTTCCAATTTAACATATTAAATTGGAATTGAATGGAATTCGATTTGGTAATAATCAAAGTAAGCTTCTGTAGAGGAAGACAATTAATATATATGGAATTTAAAAGGCCTTGTCATTATTCCGTTTATATTATCGGTTGCATATGGAAGTTTATATCGATTTGTTTTCCATGAAGATTCCATTGTTAATGGAATTTGATTTTGGGTTGTCGTGAATGGTATCTTTAATAATACTCTTCTTAGAACCAACGGAGTTAAGAAAATCAGAAACTAACTGGGGATTAGTTAAGTTGAATAGTTTCCTGGGTATTGATCTGATATTGGTTTCGGCCTTCGGGGTTAATACTTAGGGAATTGTTCACTTGATAATTTACGGTTAAAGGCTGATGGATTGGAATGTGATTTTGGGTTTATAGTGAACCGTGTTTTAAATGACATTGGTTCTTTAACCCAGTTAAAGACAGGATATGATTTCCCAAGTTAAACAATCGCTAATATTGACTTTTGGGAAGATTAAAACCAAGTGGAGTTTTAATGCATCTTTAATTAGATTGAATTGATATCTAAAGGAAGATTAAAGAATAAATTTAAAGAATTTATCTTTGATAAAATTAATGGGAACCTTTCCCAAAGTATATGAATATTCGGATAAAGAAATATTCTGGATTGGAATGAGGCATATGTTGTGTTTTTATAGCACTTGTTTATTATATACGCGAGTTATTCGAAAAGACCAGGTTTATCCCATTCAGAATAACTGATTCGAAGATATGTCGAGGATGAAGACGGTGGTCGTAGACCGGAGGTCTTCACATCATTTGGATGATTACTGATGTCTTGATTGGGTTGTACACCCAAGTCCTGACAAACTTGGAGATCGACCGGATATGCGAGGACCTCTCCCCTGTATTGGACATATGGGGGAGGAGTAAGGTGCCTCCGGTTTCGTTCAGACCCAGAACGAATTTGTAAATGGATGTGTGTCTGACATCAGATTTCATTCTGTGTGATTGATTGACAAATGTTGCATTGCGTGAATTGCCTGTGTGGCATGCTGAGATGCAAATGATCAAGGCTTCTGCTGAAAAGCAGAGTCTTGTGATTGATGATCAAACCACGGCTTTAATATAGCATAGCTTTGTGTAGCGTTAATTCGCGAGCCTTATACCCCGGTGTGAACTAGAAACGGGAGAGGACATCTGGGAGGTCATGCGTTTCCTTCTAGCTAGGAGTTGTGTCAAGGTTTTACAAGCCCTGACATTTTACTTATGTGGATAATGGATTGCGAGGCGCCTCGGTTATATCGGTCATTCCGGGGCCGATAGTTTGGTCGGGATATGGCCAAATTATGCCCCAAAGGGCGGGGAAACGCAGTGTTCAGCCATTTTAATCCACATTGAGTGGACCGGCCCTGACGATCCAAGGTGCAGTTGCAGCTGTATCCTGAGGGGCGGGCTAGAGCGTCTTGAATTCGGTTAGGACGATCCCTTGCCTTGGTTCACTGATGGAAATCCAACTTCCAATAAAACATTTTGCGGTTTTATTTGTTAACCTATATATGGCGACATAGTGGTATCGGGAACTTATGCCATCTATGATTGATACTTATGATTGAAATTGTTTTGACACTTTACACTTATAGTATTAATAAAAGATGAAATTTCACGTACCAAGCATTTTTGGCTATTATAAGGTAAAAACCCTATCCTCCGGCTTGCATTGCATTGCATTGCATTGTGTCATAGGACTTGAATCTTATAATAGCATCATTGTTCTTTATTTAGCATTGCGCTGTTGTTTTATGCACTGGTATTCTTGGGAGGAAACCCATTCTGTCTTATACGGCGTGGTCCCTGGATTTACCTAACTTTAAAATAAAGATTAATAACTGTTTTAGTTCTCACACCAGTCACATGACTGACCTGGAGTTTATTGTTTTAACCTAAACTCTGGTTGCCCCTATTTTCCACACAGGCAGCTAGTAGTTTTGGTTTTGCAGATTTATACTCATAGGATCCTAGTTTACAGCTGGAACAATATCCGGAAAGCTCTGTATCCGTTTATCTCTTTCAGTTGTGTATTGTATTATTTTCCGCTGCATTGTAACTTGTAAGTCTCTGATATTTAGTAAGTGTGTAGTATTTATTCATACTCTGTATATTTCTTGTATTCTGATGAAATTGTTGTAATAAGAAATGAAATGTTCTTCTGTTTGTATTCTGATTCGTCTTGTTCTCAATTCAATTCGGGATTTCCTTCACGGGGAGGTTCGGGATGCTTCAAAAGGGCAAACCCTTATCCTGCTTCTTTTCAACATTCTACGGTGATGGCCTACCCTTAGAAAATAGAGAAGAAAACATAAAATCAACCATAGCATTTGTAAAACAAAACTCCCGCCACACATGATTTTGACTGTGTCCCTACAGTCAACCCAAGTGAAAGGAGAAAAGAAAAGGAAAAATTTAAAAACGTGACTTATCTTTTCAAGAAACAGTTATTATTTACACCATAACTGAAAACATACTTTCAGGAAGTAAATGAAATGATCTTCCAAAGGCCGATTCATTTGTCACTTCAAGTACGAGAGACACGGCGTAAACTTGGAAAACCAATGTAACAACCCGCATTCTACGTATCGAAGGATCGTAGAATATTTATTTCTTTTTCATATGAGGTCGTATGGTCGTATAACTTTAGGGAACGACTACTGGGGTCATTTACCATGTTTACAAATTTTGTCAATTTTTAAATGACCATTTTGCCCTTGGCGAATCTGGTTTTGCCAATAACTTTTGATTGGTAAGGATTTTTGACCTGAAACCATTTCCACTAGATTCGGATGATGGTTTACCTTTTCGTAGAGTGGGCATATTGATCAAACAGACTTACCGTTTGGGCGATATGGCTGAAATAAGGTTTGGAAGGTGAAAAACAGTTTAACCGGGCCTAATTAGGGTGATTAGCAGCTAGGCCCATAACCCATTTAAGGATTAGGATTATGGGGAGGCTGAAATGGGTTAGGTTTCCATTCTATTTCAGTTTTCTAACCGCCATTTACCTCTTAGAAACCCTAACAATGGCCTCCACCTTCTAATTTCATCCCAAATCGCTCTTTAATCAAGGATTAAGCTAATCTATGTCAAATCAAGGAGAAATAGCACCAAATTAGAGTTGGAGATGCTGCTAAGCATTGGAATTCGACCTATAACAGTAGCAAAGTTCAAATCTAAGATTAATTTGTGACCAAAGTGAGTGATTTTCATCGTTTTTCACTAATTATGGGTGATTAGTGATAATTAGCGAAATTATGGCTCAGTAAAATCCAGAAAAAATTGTAAAATTCTAAAATATTATTTTAGGGGAATTAGGGCTAATTTGGATATGTTTTGTTAATTCAATCATTAGTTATGGTTAATCATGATTAAGGGGAAAATATGGGTTTTTGGTATGTTTGATCCATTTTAACCTATTAAAATTGTTATTTTGATGTTTATATATGTTTCTATGACTGTTTGGTATGATTTATGATTGCCTAGAACAGTTAGAATGGTCGAAAACGCCGTCGAGTGGCGTAAACAGTTGCAGGAAATAGTGCAGGATCTTGACCTGAACCGGATCGGATTGGTGGGGGACGAACCGACCCACTCGTTGAGCATCCCACGACCCCGAACCACTCGCGTAAGAGTACCTGAACCGAAGCTTCTCGAATCGCTTGTGATCCAGTAACCCATCTCCGACCCGAACCGCTCGTGATTAAGACACCACGAACTGATGCTTGGATCTACGAGATATGAACCGACCCGATGCCATGAAGGAAGGAGCCACGAACCGGATTGATACGAGCCGTCGTCGGATTTCCGACCCGAACCGGTAGGTGTCACGAACGGGCGAGCAACAAAGCACCACGAGCCAACTAGAAGCAAGGACCACGAATCGGAGTACGTACCACGAGCCGATCTAGAAGATGCACAACCGAACCGATCCGGAGAAGACAAATAACCTGAGATGCAAAGGTAGTCCAAATAGGAAGTAGAACTCAAGATCCAGATGGGAACCAACGAGTTAACTTCATGAATTGGACTTTGCTGCAGGAGTGTGCAAAGGGGTTATCGATGTCTATAGCTTTGACTCACCACTGAGGAACAGATCGTTGGCTATGGATCAATGTAGTGGGGTCATCGTGACTTCATGGGGCAGAGTGATCGTAGCAGGTCTATGAGACAGCGCAGTGGAGCCATCATGACTCCATGGGGCAGAGTGGACATCGCAAAGTATTAGTGGTTACGGATCAGTGCAGTGAAGCCGGCATGACTCCATGGGGCAGAGTGATCATAACAAAGAATTGGGTGATCAAAGTGGTGGATATCGTATACTTTACGCACTGAGTGAGAGATGTGAGGATGATTGGTATGTTTGATGTTTTTCTATCACCATGACATGCACAGCCCCTCCCCATTATTTGAAACCATATGTTAGTCTCACCTTAGAGTATTGTACAGCTTGTTATGCTAACTCTTAGGTTGCAGGTCCAGGTTCAGGTATGGTTTAGTATACCTGTTATTGTTCTGTTTTGCTTCTTATTGCTCATACTAGACTTTTGTCTGAACCAGAGTTTTATGTCTCTTCTTATTACTCTGGGTGCTCTTAAACGGGCAGACTAGATGCAGGTTAGGTGATATGCACGAGTAGTTGTACCAGAGATAAGCAGGAGGCTTCCACGTATGATATATATAGGTATTCTCCCTGTGTTGTTGCTGGTCACTACTTTGGGCATTAGTAGTGCATCTTTTTCTTTGCTTTAGAGACAATATGTTGGAGCTGTAATAAGCTATATTTTGAATTTCCGATGCTATGATAATTATGGTTTAGTTTTCATCTTATGCACTGTCTCGCCTGTTTTATGTCAAGTATGTTATTATTATATTTTAATCCATGCGTTGTGAGACATTCTACAGGTTCCTTGTTAGTTCAAATTTCTTTCTTTTCCTTTCTTTGGCGACCGTCCCATGTTAGTTGGACATCGGTACAACGCATTTCGAAGGAAATGTCAGCAGGTTCGGGGCGGGCCGTCTCACTTGCTATCAGAGCTCTAGGTTGCGTAGGTAACCTAAGGGAAGACACCAAGGAGAGATATAAACGTATATGGGAGCGCATATTTGTAATATTTTGGTTTTCAAAAGCGCTATTTATATATATACTATTAGTATATTTAAGGATGGAGTTGCACTGCATTGGCACCACTAAAGAGATGGTTAATCGTTTTCTCCTTATAGATTGAACGATGAGCCGATATAATAGGGGTACTGGTAGAGGAGATAATAAAGGGAATGCTCCTAATTTGAGGACGATGTTATTGACTTCATGAGAGAGATGCTTAGGGATGTTCAGAGGACAGCTCCTAATGCTGCAAATGGTGATGGTGCAGCGGTGCAGGCGCCTAGGGCCAATTTCGCCAAGCTCTGTAAGGACTACACTAGTCTTGGTGGGAAGCCATTCCACGGAACGGAATCAGCTACAGAAGGTCAGGATTGGCTCGATGGTTGTGAGCGTATTTTCGAGGATCTGGGAATCGAGGACGCGGTGAGGAGGAAGCTAGCATCCCGTCAGCTGCAGGACGGGCTATGAATTGTTGGGATGCTATTAAGGCAGCTGCCCCTGAGGATCAAGTTACTTGGGATCATATCAAGGCCCGATTCAGTGATAAGTTTATCCCAGCTGCTCAGAAGTCAGAGTTGTTTAGGAAGTTCTTGGAGCTTAAACAGAATGGTAGGGCAGTCTCAGAATATGTTTCTGAGTTCGATACTTTATCGAAATATGGATTATCCCTTATTGACACTCCCGAGAAGAAGAATGAGAAGTTCATAATGAGCTTAGATCAGTACTTGGGGGAATGGCTTATAAACCATATTGATGAGACTTTTGAATCGATTGTTGGGAAAGCATTGAGATCAAAGAGCCTTTATCCTAAGCCCAAGGCTGAAATTTCTGTTGCATCTGCAGATGGGCCAAAGTCGTAAGCAAGCGATGGAGACAAGAATAATTCTCAGAATAAAAGGAAGCAGAGTCAGAACCAAGCTAAGGATGGTCAGAATAAGAATAAGAAAGATGTTGAGTGCTTTAGCTATGGCAAGAAGGGCTATTATGCTAAAGAATGTCGAGAAAGGCCAGCAGATAGGAAGTGCTTCAACTGCGGCCAAGTGGGACATCACAAGGATAAATGTCCGCAACCCCCGAAAGAGAGGCAGATTGTGAAAGCATATACTATTAATGTTATTCCTTCTTCATCGAATACCCCAACTACATCGGAGAAAGGAAAGAATTTCGTCATTCAAGGTATGCTTTCTGTTTATGAAGTTCCTGTTCAAGTACTGTTGATACTGGGGCTTCCCATTCCTTCATATCTAGTGACTTGGTAGATAGGTTGGGCCTGGAGCCCGAGATAGTCAATAGATCTTTAGTTGCGACGAACCCGATTGGTGGTTCGACTAGCCTTTGTATGATTTGTCGTAATATGAACTTATCGAGTCATGGATGTATGTTTGCTTGTGATTGCTTTGTTTTGGGCTTTACTGGGTTTGGCATTATTTTGGGAGTCGATTGGCTCCAAAGATATCGAGTGGTGGTAGACTGTGAGGGATTTTCGGTGATTATTAGGGAGGATGATGGGCGGATGGTAGTGTTTGATGGCATATATAGTGATGAGGTGATGGCTGGTGTTCTAAATTCCGTCGACATCCCGCAGGACGAGTTAGCAGGAATTCTCATTGTTGGCCAATATCCGGATATCTTCGTGGAAGTGACCGGACTTCCACCACATCGAGAGATTGAGTTACGTATTGATTTAGTGAAAGATGCCAGACCTATAGTGAGGCCACTTCGTCATATGGAACCAAGGGAGTAGCGAAAGCTCGGGGTGCAAGTGAGCGATCTTTTGAAGAAGGGATTTATCATAAGAATTGTTTCTAAGTGGGGAGCACCAGGTTGTTAGCTACCAAGGCAGATGGTTCCCTTCATTTATGTGTGGACTATCGCGAGTTGAATAAAGTGACTAGGAAGAATAAGTATCCTCTTCCATGGATAGATGATTTGTTTGATCAACTAGAGGGAGCAAGGGGGTTCTCCCAATTGGACCTCACGACAGGATTTCATCAGCTCCGATAAGCAACTGAGAGTATTCCTAAAACGGCATTTCGAACGCCGTCTGGATTCTATGAGTGGTTGGCCATGCCATTCGGGTTGACCAATGCACCCGCAAATTTTGTGGATCTTATGAGTAGAGTTTTCAGAGATCAGTTGAATAAGTTTGCCCTTGTGTTCATGGATGATATCTTGGTTTACTCGAGGACAGAGGAAGAATACAAGGAACATTTGAGGATAGTGATGGAGGTGTTGAGGAAACACCAATTGAAAGCGAAGTTTTCTAAGTGTCACTTCTGGAGGAGGGAAGTGAGGTTCTTAGGCCATGTTGTTTCAGAGAATGGGATTGCCATAGACCCTGCGAAGGTGGCTACGGTACAAGATCGGTCTACACCCAGGAATGCAACAGACGTAAGAAGTTTCTTGGGATTGGCTGGATATTGTCATAGGTTTATCCAAGACTTCTCCAAGATAGCGACACCGTTAACTCAGTTGACCAAGAAGAATCAAGCTTTCGTCTGGGACGGAAATTGTGAAAATGCATTTAAGAGTCTAAAGGAAAAGTTGACGCGTGCGCCAGTGTTAGTCATTCCTAAAGGGAATAAAGAGATTACAGTATACATGGATGCCTGTGGTACGGGACTAGGTGCTGTGTTGATGTAAGGAGGTAGGGTTGTAGCTTACGCTAGTCGGCAACTGAAACTGCATGAGAAAAGATATCCTACCCATGATTTGGAATTGGCAGCGATCATATTCGCGTTGAGGATATGGAGACATTATCTCTTGGGAGAAAGATTCGAGTTGTTTATTGATCATAAATCATTAAAGAATCTTTTCTCCAAAAAGAATTTAAATCTTCATCAGCAGGGATGGTTAGAGTTCTTGGCTTCCTATGATTTCGATATCGCATATACACCTGGAAAGGGCAATGCCGTAGCTGATGCATTGAGTAGGGGACATGCCAGTTTAGGGGCTATGCTTCTTGAGTGGAAGCAATTAGAATATATCGTAGGATATGATTTCAGACCTAAGTGCGAATTAGACCAGAAATATTAGCAAGTTTGACGATCAGACCCACTTTGATTGAGCGGATTGGTTCCAGTCAGAGGGATGATCCTAACCTATTGGAAATCACCTCCAAGTTAGAGATGGGTATCGACGAGGAGATGAACAAATATGGGCTTCATCGAGATGGATGGCTCAGAAAGAATGGAAGATTGGTTGTACCCAATGTTAATGGATTAAGAGATGAAGTGCTTAGAGAATGTCATCACTCGAAACTGACTATACATCCCGGTGGTAACAAAATGTATCAAGACATGAAGCAGATCTACTGCTGGGAAGGAATGAAAAGAGACGTTGGGAAGTTATATCCAAATGCATGAATTGCGAGCTAGTTAAAGCCAAGCAAAAGAAACCTAGTGCTTTGTTGCAACCATTAGAAATTCTAGAATGGAAATGGGAACAAGTCTCAATGGATTTCATTGATGGGTTACCAAGGACTAGATCGGGCCATGATAGTATTTGGGTGATTGTGGACCGATTGACCAAGAGTGTAAGGTTCATACCGGCCAAGTCGAATAGAACGGCAGCTAAGTTAGCGGAACTATATATGAAGTGGGTCGTGAGATTTCATGTAGTACCCAAAGGCATTGTAAGTGACCGAGATCCATTGTTCACTAGTGGATTTTGGAAGAGCTTACAAGAGGCTTTAGGATCAGAGTTACATCTCGGTACTGCATACCATCCTCAAACCGATGGTCAAACAGAGAGAGTGAATCGTATATTAGAAGATCTCTTGAGAGCTTGTATATTGGATTTTGGTGGATCATGGGATGACCATTTGCATCTGGTTGAGTTTGCATATAACAATAGTTATCAGTCCAGTACTGGTGTGGCTCCGTTTGAAGCTTTGTATGGAAGACCATGCAACTCACTATCATGTTGGTTAGAGATCAGTGATAAATTTGTGCTTGGACCAGATGTGATAAGAGAAACCTCAGATAAGATCAAGGTTATCCAACAGCGAATGAAGGCTGTCCAAGATAGGCAGAAGAGTTATGCTGATAAGAGACGAAGAGAGTTAAAATTCCCCATTGGCGACTTAGTATTCATTAAGATTTCTCCGTTAAAGAGTGTGACTCAATTTGGTAGGAGAGGAAAGCTGACACCAAGATTTGTTGGTCCATTCCCAGTTCTCGAGAAAGTTGGGAATTTGGCATATAAAGTTGAGTTTCCAGACAAGATGGCAGGAGTTCACAATGTGTATAATGTTTCCCAGTTAGGGAATTTCGTGCACGACCCCGATATGACTATTTTACTGGATCAGTTGGATGACATCGAAGTAGAACCCGAGGCAGTTGGGAACCGCAAGCCGATCCGTATTGTCGAGAGCGATACGAAGCAACTTCGAAGGAAAGCGGTGAAACTGGTCAAGGTCCAGTGGGGCGAGAATGAAAATGATTGAACTTGTGAAACAGAGGAGATCATAAGGAAGTCGTATCCAGAACTCTTTGCCTGGTAAGATTTTAAATTGCGATTTAGTTATTCCGCATGCTAGGATAGACTTGATTTGCTTGTTGTGTATGTTTGATTGTTTGTGAATGACTGATAGGCATGCAGAACACCTTTGTATGTTTTTGGTTAAGGGATTTCGGGTGCGAAATTTCTTAAGGGGGGAGAGTGTAACGACTCGCATTCTACGTATCGAAGGATCGTAGAATATTTATTTCTTTTTCATATGAGGTCGTATGGTCGTATAACTTTGGGGAACGACTATTGGGGTCATTTACCATGTTCACGATTTTTGTCGATTTTTAAACGACCATTTTGCCCCTGGCGAATCTTGTTTCGCCTATAGCTTTTGATTGGTAAGGACTTTTGACCTGAAACCACTTCCGTTTGATTCGGATGATGGTTTACCTTTCCGTAGAGTGGTCACAATAATCAAACGGACTTACCGTTTGGGCGCTATGGCTGAAATAAGGTTTGGAAGGTGAAAAACAGCTTAACCAGGCCTAATTAGGGTGATTAGCAACTAGGCCATAACCCATTTCGGGATTAGGATTATGGGGAGGCTGAAATGGGTTAGATATTCATTCTATTTCAGTTTATTACCGCCATTTACCTCTTAGAAACCCTAACAATGGCCTCCACCTTCTAATTTCATCCCAAATCGCTCTTTAATCAAGGATTAAGCTAATCTATGTCAAATCAAGGAGAAATAGAACCAAATCAGAGTTGGAGATGCTTCTAAGCATTGGAATTCGACCTATAATAGTAGCAAAGTTCAGATCTAAGATTAATTTGTTGCCAAGGTGAGTGATCTGCATCGGTTTTCACTAATTACAGCTAATTAGGGGTGATTAGTGATAATTAGTGAAATTATGGCTCAGTGAAATCTGGAAAAATTTGTAAAATTCTAAAATATTATTTTAGGGCTCTGATAAAAATTTGGGCTAATTTGTATATGTTTTGTTAATTCAATCACTAGTTATGGTTAAACATGATTAAGGGGAAAATATGGGTTTTTGGGTATGTTTGATCCGTTTTAACCTATTAAAATTGTTGCTTTGATGTTTATGGTTGTTTATATATGTTGTTATGACTATTTGGTATGATATATCATTGCTTAGAACAGTTAGAATGGTCGAAAACGCTGTCGTGTGGCGTAAACAGTTGCTAGAAAAGTTGTAGGAAACAGTGAAGGATCTTGACCCGAACCGGATCGGATCGGTGGGGGAGGAACCGACCCGCTCGTGGAGCATCCCACGACCCCGAACCACTCGCGTAAGAGTACCCAAACTGAAGCTTCTCGAATTGCTTGTGACCCAGGAACCCATCTCCGACCCGAACCGCTCGTGATTAAGACACCACGAACCGATGCTTGGATCTATGAGATATGAACCGACCCGATGCCATGAAGGAAGGAGCCACGAACCGGATTGCTACGAGCCGTCGTCGGATTTCCGACCCGAACCAGTAGGTGTCATGAACGGGCGATACCAAAGCACCACGAGCCGACTAGAAGCAAGGACCACGAACTGGAGTACGTACCACGAGCCGATCTAGAAGATGCATAACCGAACCGATCCGGAGAAGACAAATAACCCGAGATGCAAAGATAGTCCAAATAGGAAGTAAAACTCAGGATCCAGATGGGAACCAACGAGTTAAGTTCATAAATTAGACTTTGCTGCGGGACGTGTGCAAAGGGGTTATCGATGTCTATAGCTTTGACTCACCACTGTGGAACGGATCGTTGGCTATGGATCAGTGTAGTCGGGGTCATCGTGACTTCATGGGCTAGAGTGATCGTAGCAGGGCTATGAGCCAGTGCAGTGGAGCCATCATGACTCCATGTGGCAAAGTGGACATAACAAAGTATTAGTGGTTACGGATCAGTGCAGTGCAGCCGTCACGACTCCATGGGGCAGAGTGATCATAACAAAGAATTGGGTGATCTAAGTGGTGGATATCGTATACTTTACGCACTAAGTGAGAGATGTGAGGATGATTGGTATGTTTGATGTTTTTCAATCACCATGACATGCACAGCCCCTCCCCATTATTTGAAACCATATGTTAGTCTCACCTTAGAGTATTGTACATCTTGTTATGTTAACTCTTAGGTTTCAGGTCCAGGTTCAGGTATGGTTTAGTATACCGGTTATTGTTCTGTTTTGCAGCTTATCGCTCATACAAGACTTTTGTCTGACCCGGAGTTTTGTGTCTCTTCTTATTACTCTGGTTGCTCTTAAACGGGCAGACTAGAGGCATGTTAGGTGATATGCACGAGCAGTTGTACCGGAGATGAGCAGGAGGCTTCCACGTATGATATATATAGATATTCTCCCTGTGTTGTTGCTGGTCACTACTTTGGGCATTAGTAGTGCTCCTTTTTCTTTGCTTTAGAGACAATATGTTGGAGTTGTAATAAGCTTTATTTTGAATTTCCGCTGCTATGATGATTATGGTTTAGTTTTCAGCTTATGCACTGTCTCTCCTGTTTTATGTCAAGTATGTTATTATTAAATTTTATTCCATGCGCTGTGAGACATTCAACAGGTTCCTGGTTAGTTCAAATTTCTTTCTTTTCCTTTATTTGGCGACCGTCCCATGCTAGTTGGACATCGGTACAACGCATTTCGAAGGAAATGTCGGCTGGTTCGGGGCGGGCCGTCTCAACCAAACCATAAAAGATTTAGAAGCTAAACATTGATTTGGAAAACCAAGTGTTGTTTTATTAAAAATCGAATGATTTGCCTTATTTCTGGTGATATATTGTTGAAGTTCAAGTTGATTTTCACCAATCTCAAATTTAAGCTCATCATCGACAAATTCTTCGAAGTTATTGATTTTAAAATCAAAATGGTGATTTAAGTATACCCCTTCAGAATTCGACAACTCATCTTTGAAAAGACTGAAGAATTCGTATTCATCAAATTCATCTTTCTTTGAGTGATCGGCAATTTCAATGCACGTATTATTTTCAACATCCAAAGTTGTTATTTTCAATTTTTCAAAATTGAAACTGTAACAACCCAAAAATCCGAACCAGTTTGAAATTTTTATTTTTAAGAAATTTTGTTGAAATTTGATTCCGAATTTAAAATTTCTAATTTTAAATAATGTATAAACAGTTAAAAATGGTCATTTTTCAAACGACCTCGGAATTCGACGAAACCACTTTCGTTGGAACCGGAATGTCAAATAATGGTTAAGTTGAATTTTCCAAAAATTTTCATATTAATTTGTGACCGTGGCAGAGAGATATGTGTTCTGTAAATTGAAGTCAATTTCGATCGACTGAAAAATAGCCATTTTTCAAACAGGCTCAGAATCGAACGAAATAAATTTGTTTGCGATCGTATCGTCAAAACAAAGCCAGAAATAATTTTTCTGTATTTTTCTGAGCTAGTATGTGGCCTCGGTGGAATTAACAAGTACGTTCGAATTTAAATTAAACGATTTATTTAAAAAAAATAAAAGAAACATGCTTATAACTTCAGAATTGGATTTCGGCAATAGCGTCATTGCGTTCAGAAGACATCAAAACGTATTGTTCGACAGTCGTTGGGCTCCGTTTGGTGATCGGACGAAAAGCTCTAATTTTCTGGAATTAATTAAATTAAAAATTAAAAAAGAAAACCCTAGAATACGCGTATAAATACGCTACAGTACATTGTCCTCTCCCCTTTCATTAGCCGCCGAAACCCATGAACTGCTCGAATCTTTGAGCTCAAATTTCTACCCTTTCCACTCGAAATTAGGACACCCCACTGTGGAACTTTTTGTAGAGTTTCTTCCACTCTACGTTTCTACACCGGAATCGGATCTTCCCGTGCCCCGTAGCCACT
The DNA here is from genome assembly GCA_030737875.1 of Allium sativum. Taxonomy (NCBI): domain Eukaryota; kingdom Viridiplantae; phylum Streptophyta; class Magnoliopsida; order Asparagales; family Amaryllidaceae; genus Allium; species Allium sativum. The sequence goes on from CM060924.1 coordinate 422,667,996, forward strand.
GCCCCGACGCCCAGAAACCCGCCGGTGCCGAGCTCAGCCGGGCCCCACCACGCCGATCGCACGCCACCCCCCTTTGGCCGAACCTGCGCCTCACCTAGCCCGACCACCTCCAGCAATCCGCTCCTCAATCCGTGGATCCGAACTCGAGATAAATCGATCCAAAGATTTGAACCAAACTAAAAGTATTAAGGTATTATCTATTTCAGATTTTGCGACACTTATTTCCGTCGCTGCGACAGTTGTTAAAAGTCGTATTTTGATTTTCATATGTATTTGTATTCGAATCGTTCCAGATCTGAAATCTATTTGACTACGAACACTGAATCGGATCGAACCTGAATCATCTTCTCAGACCAGACAACGGTGAGAATTTATTTTTAATTAAATTTAATTTATTTAATGATTATTTCTATGATTATTAATAGTAGATCTAATATGACATGATATCTAAAACATGGATCTGAACTGTTCATACCGTACGATATTGAATCTAAATTGCCTATAATGACATGATATTAAATCTGAAATTTTATTGTTAAATATGAATTGAGGGATTAATTAGAATTAATTATGTGTTAATTTATTTAATCCTGTCTTGTTGATTTGCCATATGCCAAGTTAAACCTCATCTTGTAAATTGCCTTGAGATTAATCATTGGATTTGGACATGTTGTTATGTTTGGATGTTGATTGCCATGAGATTTGACATGAAATACGATAAAAATATTATTGAACATTGAAATGAGATATGGCGTTTACATTAAATTAATGTATGAAGTTTTGTATGAAATAAAGTTGCATTTTTATATGCAAATATAAGATAGAAAATGACGATGAAATAAAGTTGCATTTTTATATGCAAATATAAGATAGAAAATGACGATGAAATAAAGTTGCATTTTTATATGCAAATATAAGATAGAAAATGACGATGAAATAAATTTGCATTTTTACATGCAAATATAAGATAGAAAATGACGATGAAATAAAGTTGCATCTTTTTATATGCAAATATATGACAGAAAATGACGATGAAATAAAGTTGCATTTTTATATGCAAATATAGGAGTAGGAATTTACGATGAAACAAAATTTACATTTTTATTAATGTAAATGAAAGGGATTTTCATTACATTGAAATTTTACATTTTTCTTTGTAATTTAAAGGTGAATTTCATCGTATGTCAAGATTTACATTTTATATGTAAATTATAAAGTGAAATTATATCGTATGTAAAAATTTATATTTTCTTTAATGTAAATATATAGAAATGCACCGTATGTTAAAATTTACATTTTCTTTAATGTAAATATATAGAAATGCACCGAATGTTAAAATTTACATTTTCTTTAATGTAAATATATAGAAATGCACCGTATGTTAAAATTTATATATAGAAATGCACCGTATGTTAAAATTTACATTTTCTTTAATGTAAATATATAGAAATGCACCGTATGTTAAAATTTACATTTTCTTTAATGTAAATATATAGAAATGCACCGTATGTTAAAATTTACATTTTCTTTAATGTAAATATATAGAAATGCACCGTATGTTAAAATTTACATTTTCTTTAATGTAAATATATAGAAATGCACCGTATGTTAAAATTTACATTTTCTTAAATGTAAATATATAGAAATTCATCGTATGTTAAAATTTACATTTTTGTTAATGTAAATTAAGGGGGATATACCGTAGAAAATAATTACATTTTTTTTTTATTAATGTAAAAATAAAAGAAATTTCATCGCATTGATAAATGTACATTTTTGCTAATGTAGATATATAGGATTTTCACCATATGAAAAAAATTACATTTTTACTAAGGTAAGTATATTAAGAATGAATCTTGCATTGTAATTAAAGAGTGAATTTTTACGTTGTAAATAAAGAATGGATTTTAAATTGTAATTGAAGTAAAAAAATTTACATATTAATTTACAAATAAAACAAGAATGTGACATGTAAATAAAGATTACATTTATTATTAATGTAATGTGTATAGGAATTCCACCATAGGAAAAATTCACATTTTAATTTACAAATAAATAAGAATGTGACATGTAAATAAAGAAGTAGGAATTTACACTGTAGGAAAAATTATATTATCTACATTGTAATTAAAATGATGATTTACATGTAAAATAAAAATTACATCCTTACATGTAATTGGAATGAAATTTACATCGTAAAATTACATTTTAGATGTAATTAAAAATTAAGAATGCACTTTAAAAAGGAATGAATATTTTATATGTAAATAGACTTATAATGTAAATGAAAGATAAAAGGAAATGAATTGAACGATGGGTTATAATTTACATAAGAATGAAGAGTTAAACGAATATACTGGAAGATTCGACCGTCGGATTTTCCCAAAACTGAAAACATTAGGACCGTCTTGGAAAATTCTTTCCAACGATATAAAATACATCATGATCCAACGGTTAGATTTTGAGGAATGTGAAAATCAAAATTGGTTGAAAGCAATGCTAGGGTCGTCCATTGACCTGAAGCGTCGTTAATTAAAATTTAATTATTTTAAATAATTAAAATAGGATGAATTGTTAATAAAAATATTATTAACAAAAAAAAGAGGGATTTTCAAAATATATATATATATATATATATATATATATATACGAGGATTGTTTGGGAAGCCGAGTTATTCTCATTCCAAATGATCCAGCGGCGTTAAAAATCGAAGTATGAGGACGACGTATAAAGACCGCAAATCTTCCCTCGAATGGACAGCGATCGAGATCCTGAATTGACTTGCTCCCAATTCAAGGGTCAAGGTCATTGCCCAGACGTACGTGTTGATTTCACGGATTTGATTTTCACTCAGACCCAGAGCATAAGTTTAAATGGATGGTTTGTCTGAAATTGTACCCCGCTAAATATCATGTTGTCGATCTTCTGTTAATGTATAAATGTTGGTGGTGAAGAATTTATTCTTTACTTAACACCCATTTATATATTGATAGATGATCGGTGGCACGATATGGAGTGACAGTGTGGCATACTAAGATGCAATGATCAAGGTTTCTTGTTGAAAAGCAGAACCTTGTGGTGACGATCAAAGCACCGCTTGAATAAGCAGAGCTTTGTGTATTACGTAACTTCACGAGCCTCACAAACCGGTAGAGTCTAAAATGGGCGAAGGGAACACAGGGAAAGCAGCACGTTTCTCTCTAGCTAGAAGTGGTGTTTGGGTTTTACACGGCCTGGCATTTTACTTATGTGGATAATGGAATGAGGCGCCTCGGATATTAGGTCCTATAGGACTGGGAAACGTGTGCTTAGGAATTGCCAATCCTCAAAGCTGTATGTGAGGACCGGCCCTGCTGTTTCCAAGGGTTCACTGCGGGGAATCCTGAGACATTAGCTAGAGTGTCTCGAATCGGTAAGGAGCTCCGCTCTAGCCTTGACTCATGATGGAAACCAAAATCCAAATACGACCCGACGAATTTGATTGTATTACTAGTACGGAGGCATAATATATGGGTACCTATGCTTCCTAGGATTAATACATTTACTTTGAAATGTTTTCATATACACTAATGATAATATTAGATTCGTATTTGCCGTATTTAGCATGTTTAATCATCATAAGGTAAAACCCTATCCTCTGGTGTGCGTTGCATTGTGTGATGGGACTTGGGTCTTATGGTGATTCCATTTTTCCAAAAGCATCGTGTTGTTTACGATGTATTTATTTATTTGTTATGACACTTTAAATTATGCACGACAATCCATTAGAGTAAACCCGTTCCGCGTTAGCGGCGTTGTCTTTTGGACTTGCCTTATTACTAGTAGTTATTTTAGTTAAGAATTCTCACACCAGTCCCACGACTGACCTGTAGTTTGTTTCACCTTTTTGCAAACTCGGGTGCCCTCCTTTCTACACGGGCAGCCAAGTAAACAGGTTCATTCTTTTCTTGGAGCTTTTCTTTGGAGCTGCTCATTCTCTTCCTTGGATTTGCTTTTGTGGAGAGGTGATGACTTGGAGCTTTGAAGACATCTATCTTTTATTGCATCTTTTCTTTTTATTTTAGACATTAGACTTGTTTCATTTCATGTTGTTATTTTGGAGTTGGGACTTATTTCTCTTTTGCAAACTTGATGTAATAACTCAGTATTCTATGACTGTGGATTTTCTGTGGTTGATGACATTATATTTCCGCTGCTATGATGTTGTTACTCTATGAATTTCCTATGCTATGTGGTTTCTGTGATTTGTATTATCATATTTATGTTGTATTCCAAATGATTACTCCTACTTTCATTCTGTGGAAGTTTGGGGTCATCACAGTTGGTATCAGAGCTTTGGTTAAACTTAGCTTTGGGATATAACATATTTATGATAATTCGTTTACATAGAATCACAATATTCTGTGGCGAACATTTCATGAGATACAGAATAGCCAGTCACCTTATCATCAACTTTTCATTCATCCTTCGATCTTTTCTATCTATTTGAATCACCATTACAGTTGTTCTGACTCTTTCCTTGATCGTACAGAACTAACTAAAAATGAGTACTCTTGCCGCTAGAACTGCTAGAGTTAGAACAATGGGGCAAAATATTATTGGGACTGAGGAGACCGCAATTCAACAACCACCACCGCAGCACTTTGACTTGGTGAGGGTAGTAAAGAATTTTAAGAAATTAGATGGAGTTCCGTTCACAGGTACAGAGACCGTGACACAGGCTCAAGCTTGGCTGAGAAACTGCGAAAAGATTTTTGGAGGATTGGAGCTACCGGATCAGAGGAAAAGATTCATGGCTTCATGGCTACTACAGGAAGAAGCTCAAAACTGGTGGGACGTAGTCACGATTGGAGGGATTGCTGATAATATGTAATGGACAAGGTTTAAGGAGATTTTCAACGACAAATATATTGCAAGGCAAGAGGTGGAAAGGCTTCATGATAAGTTTGCCTGTCGCTATGAGAAGAAGTCTGAAGAAAGCTGTTCTGGAGCCGCTAAGACTCGTGATAAGACTAAGCTGCAATGCTACCACTGCCAGAAGTTTGGACACTATAGCAAGGACTACAGGAATCCAAAGAAGGCCAGAAGAGAGGACACTAGAAGATGCTATAACTGCCATAAAAAGGGTCACACCAAACGTAACTGTCCACTATTAAGGAGTTCCCAAGTTGCCCATGTGTACAAGGGGGAAAGTGCACCTTCTTCTTCCGCACCTATTTCTTCTGAAGGAGCAGGTAAGCCTGATGTTTTAGATGGTACCATTTCTGTTAAAAACATTCTTTATGTTGGTTCCTACCCTTCTACTCTTCTCGTTTCCTTTTCGAGGACGAAAAGTTCTTAAGGAGGGAAGATTGTAACAACCCAAAAATCCGAACCAGTTTGAAATTTTTATTTTTAAGAAATTTTGTTGAAATTTGAGTCCGGATTTAAAATTTATAATTTTAAATAATGTATAAACAGTTAAAAATGGTCATTTTTCAAACGACCTCGAAATTCGACGAAACCACTTTCGTTGGAACCGGAATGTCAAATAATGGTCAAGTTGAATTTTCCAGAATTTTTCATATTAATCTATGACCGTGGCAGAGAGATATGTGTTCTGTAAATTGTAGTCAATTTCGATCGACTGAAAAATAGCCATTTTTCAAACAGGCTCAGAATCGAACGAAATAAATTTGTTTGTGATCGTATCGTCAAAACAAAGCCAGAAATAATTTTTCTGGATTTTTCTGAGCTAGTATGTGGCCTCGGTGGAATTAACAAGTACGTTCGAATTTAAATTAAATGATTTATTTTAAAAAAATAAAAGAAACATGCTTATAACTTCAGAATTGGATTTCGGCAATAGCACCATTGCGTTCAGAAGACGTCAAAACGTATTGTTTGACAGTCGTTGGGCTTCGTTTGGTGATCGGACGAAAAGCTCTAATTTTCTGGAATTAATTAAATTAAAAATTAAAAAAGAAAACCCTAGAATACGCGTATAAATACGCTACAGTACATCGTCCTCTCCCCTTTCATTAGCCGCCGAAACCCATGAACTGCTCGAATCTTTGAGCTCGATTTTTAACCCTTTCCACAAGAAATTAGAACACCCCACTGTGGAACTTTTTGTAGAGTTTCTTCCACTCTACGTTTCTACACCGGAATCGGATCTTCCCGTGCCCCGCAGCCACCGCCCCGACGCCCAGAAACCCGTCGCCGCCGAGCTCAGCCGGGCCCCACCACGCCGATCGCACGCCACCCCCCTCTGGCCGAACCTGCGCCTCACCTAGCCCGACCACCTCCAGCAATCCGCTCCTCAATCCGTGGATCCGAACTCGAGATAAATCGATCCAAGGATTTGAACAAAACTGAAAGTATTAAGGTATTATCTATTTCAGATTTTGCGACACTTATTTCCGTCGCTGCGACAGTTGTTAAAAGTCGTATTTTGATTTTCATATGTATTTGTATTCGAATCGTTCCAGATCTGAAATCTATTTGACTACGAACACTGAATCGGATCGAACCTAAATCATCTTCTCAGACCAGACAACGGTGAGAATTTATTTTTAATTTAATTTTATTTATTTAATGATTATTTCTATGATTATTAATAGTAGATCTAATATGACATGATATCTAAAACATGGATCTGAACTGTTCATACCGTACGATATTGAATCTAAATTGCCTATAATGACATGATATTAAATCTGAAATTTTATCGTTAAATATGAATTGAGGGATTAATTAGAATTAATTATGTGTTAATTTATTTAACCCTGTCTTGTTGATTTGCCATATGCCAAGTTAAACCTCATCTTGTAAATTGCCTTGAGATTAATCATTGGATTTGGACATGTTGTTATGTTTGGATGTTGATTGCCATGAGATTTGACATGAAATACGATAAAAATATTATTGAACATTGAAATGAGATATGGCGTTTACATTAAATTAATGTATGAAGTTTTGTATGAAATAAAGTTGCATTTTTATATGCAAATATAAGATAGAAAATGACGATGAAATAAAGTTGCATTTTTATATGCAAATATAAGATAGAAAATGACGATGAAATAAAGTTGCATTTTTATATGCAAATATAAGATAGAAAATTACGATGAAATAAAGTTGCATCATTTTATATGCAAATATATGACAGAAAATGACGATGAAATAAAGTTGCATTTTTATATGCAAATATAGGAGTAGGAATTTACAATGAAACAAAATTTACATTTTTATTAATGTAAATGAAAGGGATTTTCATTACACTGAAATTTTACATTTTTCTTTGTAATTTAAAGGTGAATTTCATCGTATGTCAAGATTTACATTTTATATGTAAATTATAAAGTGAAATTATATCGTATGTTAAAATTTACATTTTCTTTAATGTAAATATATAGAAATGCACCGTATGTTAAAATTTACATTTTCTTTAATGTAAATATATAGAAATGCACCGTATGTTAAAATTTACATTTTCTTTAATGTTAATATATAGAAATGCACCGTATGTTAAAATTTACATTATCTTTAATGTAAATATATAGAAATGCACCGTATGTTAAAATTTACATTTTCTTTAATGTAAATATATAGAAATGCATCGTATGTTAAAATTTACATTTTCTTTAATGTAAATATATAGAAATGAACCGTATGTTAAAATTTACATTTTCTTTAATGTAAATATATAGAAATGCACCGTATGTTAAAATTTACATTTTCTTTAATGTAAATATATAGAAATGCACCATATGTTAAAATTTACATTTTCTTTAATGTAAATATATAGAAATGCACAGTATGTTAAAATTTACATTTTCTTTAATGTAAATATATAGAAATTCATCGTATGTTAAAATTTACATTTTTGTTAATGTAAATTAAGGGGGATATACCGTAGAAAAAAATTACATTTTTTTTATTAATGTAAAAATAAAAGAAATTTCATCGCATTGATAAATGTACATTTTTGCTAATGTAGATATATAGGATTTTCACCATATGAAAAAATTACATTTTTACTAAGGTAAGTATATAAAGAATGAATCTTGCATTGTAATTAAAGAGTGAATTTTTACGTTGTAAATAAAGAATGGATTTTATATTGTAATTGAAGGAAAAAAATTCACATTTTAATTTACAAATAAAACAAGAATGTGACATGTAAATAAAGATTACATTTATTATTAATGTAATGTGTATAGGAATTCCACCGTAGGAAAAATTCACATTTTAATTTACAAATAAAATAAGAATGTGACATGTAAATAAAGAAGTAGGAATTTACACTGTAGGAAAAATTATATTATCTACATTGTAATTAAAATGATGATTTACATGTAAAATAAAAATTACATCCTTACATGTAATTGGAATGAAATTTACATCGTAAAATTACATTTTAGATGTAATTAAAAATTATGAATGAACTTTAAAAAGGAATGAATATTTTATATGTAAATAGACTTATAATGTAAATGAAAGATAAAAGGAAATGAATTGAACGATGGGTTATAATTTACATAAGAATAAAGAGTTAAACGAATATACCGGAAGATCCGACCGTCGGATTTTCCCAAAACTGAAAACATTAGGACCGTCTTGGAAAATTCTTTCCAACGATATAAAATACGTCATGATCCAACGGTTAGATTTTGAGGAGTGTGAAAATCAAAATTGGTTGAAAGCAGTGCTATGGTCGTCCATTGACCTGAAGCGTCGTTAATTAAAATTTAATTATTTTAAATAATTAAAATAGAATGAATTGTTAATAAAAATATTATTAACAAAAAAAGAGGGATTTTCAATATATATATATATACGAGGATCGTTTGGGAAGCCGATTTATTCTCATTCCAAATGATCCAGCGGCGTTAAAAATCGAAGTATGAGGACGACGTATAAAGACCACAAATCTTCCCTCGAATGGACAGCGATCGAGATCCTGAATTGACTTGCTCCCAATTCAAGGGTCAAGGTCATTGCCCAGACGTACGTATTGATTTCACGGATTTGATTTTCGCTCAGACCCAGAGCATAAGTTTAAATGGATGGTTTGTTTGACATTGTACCCCGCTAAATATCATGTTGTCGATCTTCTGTTAATGTATAATTGTTGGTGGTGAAGAATTTATTCTTTACTTAACACCTATTTATATATTGATAGATGATCGGTGGCACGATATGGAGTGACAGTGTGGCATACTAAGATGCAATGATCAAGGTTTCTTGTTGAAAAGCAGAACCTTGTGGTGACGATCAAAGCACCGCTTGAATAAGCAGAGCTTTGTGTATTACGTAACTTCACGAGCCTCACAAACCGGTAGAGTCTAAAACGGGCGAAGGGAACGCAGGGAAAGCAGCACGTTTCTTTCTAGCTAGAAGTGGTGTTTGGGTTTTACACGGCCTGGCATTTTACATATGTGGATGATGGAATGAGGCGCCTCGGATATTAGGTCCTATAGGACTGGGAAACGTGTGCTTAGGAATTGCCAATCCTCAAAGCTGTATGTGAGGACTGGCCCTGCTGTTTCCAACGGTTCACTATGGAGAATCCTGAGACATTAGCTAGAGTGTCTCGAATCAGTAAGGAGCTCCGCTCTAACCTTGACTCATGATGGAAACCAAAATCCAAATACGACCCGACGAATTTGATTGTATTACTAGTACGGAGGCATAATATATGGGTACCTATGCTTCCTAGGATTAATACATTTACTTTGAAATGTTTTCATATACACTAATGATAATATTAGATTCGTATTTGCCGTATTTAGCATGTTTAATCATCATAAGGTAAAACCCTATCCTCTGGTGTGCGTTATTGTGTGATGGGACTTGGGTCTTATGGTGATTCCATTTTTTCAAAAGCATTGCGTTGTTTACGATGTATTTATTTATTTGTTATGACACTTTAAATTATGCACGATAATCCATTAGAGTAAACCCGTTCCGCGTTAGCGGCGTTGTCGTTTGGACTTGCCTTATTACTAGTAGTTATTTTAGTTAAGAATTCTCACACCAGTCCCATGACTGACCTGTAGTTTGTTTCACCTTTTTGCAAACTCGGGTGCCCTCCTTTCTACACGGGCAGCCAAGTAAACAGGTTCATTCTTTTCTTAGAGCTTTTCTTTGGAGCAGCTCATTCTCTTCCTTGGATTTGCTTTTGTGGAGAGGTGATGACTTGGAGCTTTGAAGACATCTATCTTTTATTGCATCTTTTCTTTTTATTTCAGACATCAGACTTGTTTCATTTCATGTTGTTATTTTGGAGTTGGGACTTATTTCCCTTTTGCAAACTTGATGTAATAACTCAGTATTCTGTGACTGTGGATTTTCTGTGGTTGATGACATTATATTTCCGCTGCTATGATGTTGTTACTCTATGAATTTCCTATGCTATGTGGTTTCTGTGATTTGTATTATCATATTTATGTTGTATTCCAAATGATTACTCCTACTTTCATTCTGTGGAAGTTTGGGGTCATCACAGAAACATGGAAGATCAAATTCTATGTTTGGTTCCACATACTCAAACGAAATTAAATCCAACTCCGTTACCGTATTATTAACAACTTCATTAAGATCGTCATTTTCCATTTCAAAAGTTTTTATTTGAAAATCATCAATTGTGGTAAAAGATGGATTATTGCTTGACTCGTCACACATTGAAATTTGATTTTGTTGCACACGTTGTTTCGAATATGTTTCAAATAAAAATCCGTGTTATCATCATAAATTTCATTCATTTGCTCAACAAAACCAAATTTATAATTATTTACTTGAGAATTTTCAATGTGAAATTGTTGAGAACAAAAATTTTCTCTGGCACCACAATTGAAATTATTCCCATTGCCAAAATCATTTGAAATTTTATTCACGTTTTCGTTTTGAGTTGAAATTAATTTTGGAGTTCGAAATTGAATTGGCAAGAGTTATAATCAAAATCATTTGAATTTGAAAGTGAATACAAATTTTGATTAACTTTGTCTTGAATTGTTGCACAAGTATGAATTACAACATTCATTTATTCTTTGATTTTGTTGTGTGCTCATTTCAAGTATAGATTCAATACTTTTTTCAGGATTTGAAGGTTGGTTGTCATTTTGAAAATTTGTTGGTGCAAAATCAAGTTAGTTTTAAAATAGTTGTTATTAAAATTTCCATATGAATTTGGTGAAAAAATATATGGATTATATTGATTTTCAGAACTATCGTCAAATTCCATCAAATGAGGAAATTGGGACATTTCTAAGAAAATGGTTCTTTTTTCGGTTTTAAAAGAGGAATGGAAATAAATGTTTCTCTTTTTTTTGGATTTATACTTTTTTTGGATTTCTGAACCTTTTTTTGGAATTTTAAAACAAAAGAGATTATTTACAAATGAAACTTTATTTTTCCTTTGGATTTTTTTTTAAAAAAAGGAAAATAAGAAAACCTATAAAAAGAAGATGTGGTTTTTAAGATTTTGATTTTTGTTTTTTTTATATATGCATGAACCTAATGCAACTTTATGACTGCAAATTACTTATTTACAAATTTTCTAAAATTATATAATGACAATTAGATTAATTTGAACAAAAGATTTCTCAGCCACTTAACAGACATGAGGTATCGATGTACCGGGAATCACCCTAGTAATGCAGCCGAAGGTTTAAGTATCTTCAGAGAAACTACTGTTATAATATTTACGAATCACCCTAATATTTATGAACTGTTATTGCTTTGCCGTGGTCTAGACATCGAGAAATAATTCGTTGGAAATAAACCAATTTGTCAAAATATAATAATGCCTTTAGAAATAAAATTAAAATGAGATGAATGCAAAACAGAAACTAACGTGAATTAACAATGCAACTACAAATGTATTTTTTTTTTGATTTTTTTTTTTGTAAATGCAAATGCAAGCAACCAACTATGCAAGGAAATAGAAACAGAGTTAGAATACAATACCTAAGCATGTAGAATTTTTGTAGCAATTTTTATTTAAGCAGCAATTTTTATTCTCTAAGCAAGCAAGCAACGCAGTTTTTAGCAAAGTTGAGAAATCACTTCTTGCGCAACTTGAAATATAGTTAAACACAATACTCCTCTTTTTTTTTAAAGGAAGTAAAAGGTAAATGAAAAAAAACGAAACAAATCAAAAACTCTGGCTTTATAAAAAAAAAAAGAATACCGACGCAGCCTTTTTTTATGATGAACAAAAGTTAAAAACGTCGATTAACACAACAAAGCAATACAAACTACAACAAGTAACACACGCAACATAGCCAAAACCTGAGTTTCTAAAGCCCGCAAATCCACTTACCCTAATAAAAACATCAATTGGAAAATTCACCACAATCAGCTCTCTTTATAACAAAATTTCCAGAATCTATTTTCTAAATAAAATTCAATCGCGATTTCAAAATAATTTCAAAGGCGATTGGATTTTTGGTTGTTTGAAATTAGGGTTCAATTTGGATTCAGGTCACGGAGCTTGCAAGGAGGAGTTTTGTGGTGATTGAAGTTTTCAGGTTGCCCTTTTTTTGGGGACTGTGAAGTTTGTTCTCTTTCTTTTTCTTTGAATTAGTGTGGTTCAATTGGATGTTCATGGATTTGGATTTTTGGTGCAAGGGATTTAGAATTACGAAGGTTCTACTGGTGATGGAAGTTGATTGTGTTATAGGATTAGGTGAGCATTGTTGTTTGTAGTAATTAGGGGCCAGGAATTGTGGCCGTAGAGAAGACAAGGTGATTTTGCGGTTTGAGGTTGGTGATCGGTTGATGGTTGTTTTTCTACTGGATGAGTGATAATGCAGATTGTTTCGGGGGTGAATTATGGTTGAACGTGGTTTGGTAGAGTGGTGACAATTTGGTAGATGTGCTGACAGGAGGGTAGTTGCACTGTTTTGTGAATGGTGGTGAACGGAGTGAAGGCAACAGTATGTGGTGATTAACTTATTTAGAAGGTGGAATGTAGTTTGTTTGGCACTGGATTGTTGTGATGTGCAGGATGAGGGATATTTCTATGTGATGTGTTGAAGGTTGATGGAGATTGTGTTCGCTGTTGGAGGGGAAGTTTGGGCAGGTTGGAGTAGTAGTGGTGTAAGTTGCAGGCTTGATTGAAGGGTGAGAAATAAACTGTGAATTGGAGTTGAAGATAGTGAACTGGTGAACTACCAGGTTCGTGGAAAGGACTAGGGAGTTTGGTGATTGAACTTGTATTGAATGAAATGTTCAAGTAAGGAGGTTTATGAGTTTGCGGAGATAGAGTTGATTATGGGGATGGAGTGAAGAATTGGAGTTATTGTGATGGTCTTAATGTTTGTATTTGGTGAGGCTAAGGACTGATTATTGTTGAAGAATTTGAATTGTTTATTTTTGGCTTTGGTAGTGGGGTAGTGGTGAGTTTGAAGTTGTGTAGGGGGCAGTTTGTATGATAGTGGAGATACTTGTATAGATGGTATGGCAGAAGTTTTTATGTGTCTAATTTGTGTGTAAAACAGTGCAGTTGCACTAAATAAAAGTAAGAGGGGTTATGTGTTGTTTGGTTTATGATACCTATAAACCTAATATCAGTTCAGCTCATGTGCATGTGAAACAACAAGCAATAGAGAAGTGTAGTAGCAATGGCAGAAATGTAACAAAGTAGGGAGTGGAAATGTAATAGAGTTGTGATATGAAATGAACTGTGTTGAGTTGGAAATCACTGTTTTTTAAATGGATGACTTGAAAACAGAACGCAAAGTGCAAAATGGTTCACTGTATACACCGATAGACAGAATGCAAAGTGGAAAATGGTTCACTATATGCAATGGAAAACAAAATGCAATTTTTTTTAAGAACACAACACACAGTAAGCAAAGAGAAGCAGAAACACAAGATGCACATGAGCAACAGAAACAAAATAGAAAGACAAGAAATGCACAGTAAATGAGGACTGATATCAAAACAAAGAAAGGCAGTGATTTTTTTTAAATAAAGAGAAGATGAACAAAACAACGTAAAGATAAGATGAGTTCAAATGCAATAGTGAACAACAAGATTAATGGAAATGAAAATGATTTTTTTGATAACGAGATGAACACAAAATGGATAATAACAAACAAATAAAAAAAAGAACATAAGATCCAGACAAAACACAAACAAACGAACAAGAAGAAAACAAAAAACTACAGCAACAACATACATAATCAAACAAGACACAAGCAATAAACACAAAAACTAATAACATGATTTTTTTTTAGAAGAACATAAAACAAGAAAATTAATTCGAAGAATAAAATCAAAATTAAATTCTCTCCCCGGCAACAACACCAAAAACTTGTTCGATGATGGAAATTCTATCGGTTTAGAAAACCGTCTAACAAATTATAGATATATTAAAATGAAAGCGCATGACAGACACTTGTAGTACGTAGCAACTCCGGGTCGATCCACCTAGAAAATAATAATTTTAAATTCAACTCAATCAAATTAAACCAAACTTAAGATTGTTAACTACAACTAAACTAACAAACTAAGATAGATAAAATTATGAGAGTTAAATATTAATATATAAGCAAATCCACTTTATAAATCATATAGTTTAACAAATTATGATCCCTTTAATTTGGTCATTAGTTAGTTTAATTGTTGTGTGCATCCTAAGCATGACCCATTTGAACTATTGATTAGCTCAACATTGGTCATCAAACAATAACACACCTCTTAAACCACTTACTTACTTCTATGAAAAATGACAACAATGTTGAAAATAAAATCTATTTTTAGCATGACCTATTAACTATTGATTAACAATATAGGCCATCAAATTTTGATAATAATTTCACTTCATTGTCATAATCATATTTATATGAGAATACAATTTGTGAATAATGTTTTTAAGCATAGTCTTTTTGCTATGACCAACATAAACTATCAAATTCAATCATGAAACACAAGTTAACATAAACAACTTTTGTTCCATTAAGCACTTAAAGAGATCAACAATCAAAATATGTTGAAGCTACATGATTAGAGAGCTACAGTACCCCTAAATTGAAGGGGTTTAACTATTCATATTAGTTATCATATAAACTAATGTAAAATGCAACATCAAAGAAAAGCAAAGAACAAAAGAGAGCAAAATAAAAGAAAATCAATTATACTTGCATAAAATAAAAGAGATCTACACTACAACAAGAAGTAAGAAGCATGTAAATAAAAGAGAAATAATTAACTAACATTGCATAAAAGAAAGAAATTACATTAAACTGGCTAAGTAGCCATGGAAAGAAAAGAGTGCTTTGATCCTATAATAAAAACTAACTAAAAGATAGGATATATTTACATGAACATATGGGGGTATTTGTACATATTTTAGAACCCTAACCCTAATCCATAATTTTGGGAACTACCAACACTACCCTCTTCATGAAGCTTCCATTTTGTCTTTAGCATGAAATAATCATCCATTAAGTGTGTATGAAGATTTAATGGCCCTTTGCATGTGGATTAGCTCTAATTTTTACATTAAGGTAAACGGGACCCTCCACTAACTTGCATGTGAATTAATTCCATCCCCATATCTTTGTTTAATTCTTTTGCATGCATATCTTCATGATCCTTGTTCATATTTACACCTAAATTTCTATAAAACAACGTGAAAATAAACAAGTAAATTTTATCAAAATTAAATGCAAGCACAAATGACCATTTTTCCTCAATATAAAGATGAATGCATGATAATTTGAGAATTTTGAGTTTTTGGTTTAAAAAAGTAAAAATAGCCAATATGTCATTTAGTTAATTAAACAAGAATAAATGTATGAATATAAATTTACACTTTTACGTGCACATCAAGATCTTTTTTCAATTCTCCTTATTTTACTTAATTACATTATTAAGTAGATGTTTGTTTATAATCATCATGCTAGCACGAAATCTCTCTTATAAACTTGGCTTATAAAACTTGGGTTTGTTATAAGATTTCTTATGGAAAACCCCTTTGCCCGATTCAACTAAGTCTTATCACAAGCTCGATTACTTTCCTAATTGAATTTCTATTAAAAAGGTAATCATTTCAGTTATTATTAACTAAATCATAATTGACTTCATCATTAACTACACTAAAGTAGTTAGCTACTTATTAATTAAAAATAGAATAATTAATTTCTTTTTAAAAGTTATTAAAATAATAATTAACAGCTCGATGATTTTCCTTAAGTACAGTAAATTAGGAGATTAATAAATTTTAGCGAAATCTTATTACATTAAATAATCATTTATCAAAACTAATTTTATTAGATTAATTAGAAAACCAATTAATCTAATAACCAATTACGGTTAAACAGTTGACTTTGTCAACTTGAAAACATTAGTTAGCTTGCAAATTGATTCTAACTAATTCTTCACCTTCAATTAATTAATAAAATAATTAATTTATATGATCTCACTTAATTGTTTTCTCAAAAGTAATTATCCCTAATTATTAACCCTTTGGTTAATTTCCAACTTAATTATCAAAAAAATTCTATATAAATCACTTAATAATATTTTATAAACCAATTATAAACATTTTATTATAGAACTTCTAATTTTATATAACTTACAAAAATATACTTGAAAATCTTGCTTAAATTTTAAAATAAATACGTCGATTTGCTCGGTCAATGTCTCAAAGGATATAATCTAAAAATTCAGATTTGTTTTAAAATTGATTCCAAAAATTTCTTATTTTTGTCTACAGTATTAAAGGGAAAAACTACTGCAGAAATACTAAACTGTGAAATAAGGGTTTATTTCGTCTAATTTCACATCCAATCAAATATATTCAACATAGATGATAAACATTATCAATTGAGGAATCTTGTTGGATTCCTTCAACCTGTTAACTCTTGCATCGTAAATTCAACATTTCAACATATATCGTATTATATTTGATATTTAACAACTGATGTTAAGGAATCCAGTTGGATCCCTCCAACCTATTTTTCCCTGCATCACAAATACATTACCTCAAGGAAAAATCGTCTAATAGATATAATTTTCAACAATCAACCAATAACAACAATCTAAACATACATCTTTTAATTTAATACGTTTATATTATTATAAATGTAACCAACAAGGTAAGTTACCTTATTTGGTCATAATCATTCAATTAAATTAAACAAACGTTTTATTCAACCGATATATCCAATATTTGTAGCACACATCAAACAATTATCAAAAATAGCACACAAACAAAAATCTTGATTTATATGAAATATAAGTGGGTTAAACTGAGTGAGTTATACCCACTTTGATTCCACTTGTCGCTAAAGCGATTGGGTTTCAATTAAATTAAACATGCATTTTATTTAACTAAAAATTCCATTTGCTTCTAGCTTTGTCCAAATTAGATTCAGAATATAGTGCTCGACAATACGGTCCCAATGTCTCTTGTTTGGTCCAATTCTGATAAGATAGGCACAAATTATAATTATTATAAATTTACAATTTTATTTAAAATAATTAACCTTAAATTATAATATAATTAAGCGTTATTACTTGATTAGTAATAACCCTGGCCTGATTAATTTACTTCCTACCTCGTTCGCATTTGCTTTAGACATAAACCCACGCTCGATCGATCTAGTTACCAGCCGCTCCCAAATCTGATCACTGCATGATGGTCTATCACCATCGATACGAGTGCCACGACGTCCTCTCCCTACGGCTTAAGTTTTGACACATTCGATTCCCTCTTCTGCCCGTACCCAGCATTTTCGAGGCTTTGATCGGGCCACCACTGTAATGACCCGTATTTATACGAATAATAATTAATTTATTTAATTATTTAAATAGTGAAAATGGTTGTTTAATTTAATAACTTTGAATATTTAATTAATATAATAATTAAATAATATATTTAATTTCTGAAATAATCAGAAATAGTGAATTGACAATATAACGTGAACTGGACAATTCAAAGAATTTAATTCAGCTTAGAATTTGAATTAGAATAATGAATATATTATTTGAACGACAGTTTGAACGTATAATTATATTATAATTATAATCGAGCTCGAAATGGCGCGGTAGTTCGCTATTTGGCGATTCGAACTTCAATTGAATATACAGGGTCCGTTTTAAATCGGATTTCCGTGAAACAAGAAATGTTCGGAGCTGGTGAAGTATATTTTTCTAGTAGAAGAGAAAAAATGGGGATTTCATTGTATAGATTTTGATTTGTGTCCAAATAAAATTTTAGAAAAGTCGCTATGGAATTCCTTTATAATTTATAACGATATATATATAAGGAATTTCAATATAAATTTGAATATCGATTTAACCGGGATTTGAATATCGAGTTGTAAATCCCAGTGGAGCTGTATGATTTGCTATTGTGAATATATAAGATAATATAAATTTATTCATATTTAATTTAATTATTTTTAAATATATTTATATATTTAAAAGGGTTATTTAGGGCTTTAAAAATAACCAGTTTTGCAAACGACTTATGTTTTTAATGAAACTAATTTTCTTGGATCCCAATATTAAATTATTGCTAGATTTCAATTTCCATGATTTTTGAAGTCACTGTGTGGCCGTATGGATTTTTAATGTGAAAAACAGTCAGGTATTTCGATGATTAAAATACGCTGTGTGAGCAAACGGAGTCAGAATTCGACGAAACCAGTTTCGTTGGGATCGTAATGTCGAACTGTAGCTACATAACCATTTTCGCGATTTTTGAATGTCGTGTGTGCTCACACGGATTTTTAGAAGGCGAAACGAATATTAAAATAAAATATCTAGCAAAATATCTCAACAAATATCTAAGGAAAATATCCTAAACTCTTGCCTATAAATAATCCTAATAATTCTAACCGAATTCCTCACTGCAGTCAAAAGATAAGCCGCCACCGTTCTCTCCTTAAAACCAAATGAGAAAAGTCGATCTTCATAAAAATCAAAAAAATTGAATAAATTCCTATAAATCATCATAGATGTATATTAGTGATCCTTGGGCATTGATCTTCATACCAGTACCCATCACAAAGGGTTCGACGTATAATTTGGTTTATGGGTTTTTGGCAGCAGATTTAGGGTTGAGATTTATTGCGAATAGGATCATCAATACCTGTTTGTGGTTGTATAGTGTGCCAAAGATTGGGGGATTCGGTGCAAACTGGGTTCGATGTTTGTACAGTAGCTTCCACGTGAAGCTGTAGAACGGATTTAAGGGTCCAGTGCGAGTTTAATGAAAGTTGTATGGGGAGGGGGAGATTCGAGTGTGGAGCGACTTGGTATATTTTGTTTGATCTATCATGAAGTATGGATGGGGCGTGGGTGGAGAGAACGTCGGCCATGTTTTGTTTGTGATGTTTACCAGTGAGCGGAATGCTTTTGGAAAGAAGGGTGTAAGCGGTCTGGGTTTGTAAAAGGGAGATGGACCAGATCTATTTGGTAAAGCCCATGATGAATTTAATCCAAGTTTAAATTTATTTTTATAATGTATTAACTTGTTATTATCGTAACGTATGCATATAATATCGGAATTCAGCGAAACAAGATCCAACAAGATTGTATGGACGGTGGCTCCACAATGGAACTAACGGGGAGTGAATCGAAGCTCGTTACAATTTATTGCAAAATAAATTGTTCATCTGAATCTAGCGATGGTTATCGTTATTAACGATGATCGTCCAATGTGAGTAAAACTCACCAACTCTGAACAGTTATATTTTTATAACGTATTACTAGAACTGATAATTATTTGTTGATTTCTGTGTGTTAACTGTTTGGTTGAATTGCTTGTGTATTGGTTGAAATTATAGATAACGATATATATATAAATCGTTAGTCAAATGTTGATTCTGTTTAGCAGAATATTTCATATTGAAATGAAATCGATGTTTATTATATTGTTTAACATCTGTGATGCAGGGAAACAGGTTGAAGGAATCCAACTGGATTCCTCAACATTTATTTTACTGTTTTCATATATTGTAATATATGATGTGATATAAAATCTTTTGATGATGATGTGTGTTTAAATGATATCGATCATTGTGATTTGGTATTTTAAATACCATAAGAAATAATGGCATGTAGAAAGGGGATTTTCAAAGTATATTTTGAAAATAAATTAGTTATATATAATCAATGGATTTTATATAGAAAAGGAAAAAGGGATTTTATAAAAGAAAACATTCATAAAATCGAAAGGGTTTTGAAAAGGAAATATTCATTAATAATAAATATGATAAGGATAAAAGAAAATTTATTTATAAAAGCAAAGGATTTTATAAAAAGGATATTTGCTTATAAAATGAATTAGAAAAGATAAAAAGGGAATTATTTATAAAATCAAAGGATTTTATAAAGAAGAATATTTATTAGGATGATAAATAGAAGTATAAAGGGATTATTTATTTGGGAAATAAATAGGAGTTATAAAGGAAAATAATTGTGAAAGAAATAGAAAGGAAAATATTTATTGGTTAAATAAATAGAAAGATGAAAAGGGAATATTTGTAAAACATTTACAAATAAAATCGAAAGAGAAATATTTGTAAAACATTTACAAATAAAATAGAAAGGGAAATATTTGTAAAACATTTACAAATAGAATTGGAAAGGAATATTTATTTGGAAAATAAATAGGATTATAAAAGAAAATCTTTGGAAAATGAATAGAATATGGAAATCTGTTTTTAACAGATAAATGGGAAGAATTTATTTAAAGTGGAATTAAATAGAAATCTGTTTTAACAGATAAATTGGAAAGAATATTTTATAAATTAAGTAAAATATTTATCATTGGATAAATAGAATATACCAGTCAGGACTTATATAGAGAATTAAGAATCGATTTCAACATCGATATTTGAAACTGAATGTGGACGAAGAGTCAACCTGTTAGAGTTAATCGATTAGAATTATAATTAATTGATTAGAATTAGAGTTAATTGAACAGGGTTAGTCGAGTTAATCGAGTCGGGCTAATCGAGTCAAGTTAGCCGAGTTAGTCAAGTCGAGTTAGTCGAGTTGAGTTAAATAAGTCGAGTTAATTAAGTTAAGTTAGTCAAACTGAGTTAATCCAGATGAGTTAATCCAAAGGAGCTAGTCGAATATTAGTTATTCAATTAGAGTTGATCGAATATAGTTTATTCGAATAGAGTTAAAGGAGTTATCGAATGTTAGTTATTTGAAAGGGTTATCGAATGTTAGTTATTCGAAACGGTTATCGAATATTAGTTATTCGAAAGGGTTATCGAATGTTAGTTATTCGAAAGGGTTATTGAATATTTGTTATTCGAAAGGAGTAATCGAATGTTAGTTTATTCGAATAGAGTTAAAAGGAGTTATCGAATTTAGTTATTCGAAAGAGTTATCGAATATTTGTTATTCAAAAAGAGTTATTAGATAAAGATTTATCCGAAAGAGAATTACGTAAGGAAGTTTTGTCAAAGATTTAAAAGATAAACTTTGGCTATTTCAAAGTTAAAACATTGTTCAATTAAGGTCTGAGAGGTAATTACACCCCAACTTTATTGACTTTTATCTTAACTAAGGAATGGTAAGGTTTGATAGTGAATGTTGGTTAAGTGAATATAGTTAATGAAGGTAATGGTGAATTGGCATAGCGATGTTTTATTTAAACATCTATTTAAATCTAAGGAGTGAGTTTTGGAAACGTTTTCCAAATATAATCAGAGATATTTTCTAATCATAGAAAATGAAATGTTGGATGGTAAAGAATACTGGAATAAAAGTGATACGTGGAAGGGAGGTGGAAATGTTTTCCAATGATTAATAACGTATATTTTCTAAATTTAGAAAGTAAGAATTTCTGTATATATACAAAAACAGGAAATGGAGAATGAATAAATTAATGATAAATTAATTTAAGAGATAAATGATGATTGATCGATATAATTTCCATTTGGAAATAATATCATTGTTTGCACATGTGTTTTTCTTTAATAGTTAACTCACCGACTATCGAAGTTTTTGACCATTTTTCCGTCGTCAATACGGAGAGACCGGTTGGACTCTTATACAAAGAACCACTCCGTATGGGCGTTAGCGTTTCGAATCAAATAGATCGAAGACAAATTGAAGATGGAGTAAAGTGCAAGGGCTGTTATATAAGTCCTTGGTAAAGATTGCCTAGGATGGATGTACGGAATAGTGCCTTCGTCTTGTCCAGTTTGAGGACAACTTGAATGGGTAAATGTTTGACTGGGTATATCTGGTAGAACACGTAAGTTGATCGTTCCAAACGTATTTACGTTGGTGGCAGAGGAATTCGTTTCTCTTAGCTTATAGACGTGGTATTTTTGGGGAAATAAATTTATGGTTTGACGGGTATGACGATGTGGCATTCAAAGTGAATGAATGAGTAATCTGTTGAAAGATACGTTATTACCTCCAGCTTCATCAACTGGGAAATGACAGAAATCGGGCAGGCAGCATGGCTAAATGGTTCACAACCAATTAGGGTATATTGTCACCATCTAGAGAATATTCATATTTGTTACTTCTTTCAGTTCTATATCTCCCGGGAATGGTTATGTTGGTTTACCAACTGTAAGGTGACAATATATTCGATACACTCAAGCGAAATGGGTGGTCGGTCATGTGTGGCCAAGTTACAAGATGTTCATGTTGAACTCCAGTGTATCGCTTCTAGAGTACACTGAGCGGAAGGCGAATCCATACCTTGTCATAGTTGAAAATCCATTCCCCAAATAAGAGCCCACTGTTTTGATTGTATATTATATATGTAGAACGTTAGATGCAAGCGTTTCTACTAGATTGATATTACTTGTGTTAGACATTATTATAATATCAGACAAGTATCGTTTTA
Organism: Allium sativum; assembly: GCA_030737875.1. Taxonomy (NCBI): domain Eukaryota; kingdom Viridiplantae; phylum Streptophyta; class Magnoliopsida; order Asparagales; family Amaryllidaceae; genus Allium; species Allium sativum. Next base: position 422,690,825 of record CM060924.1, read on the forward strand.
CAAATGATTTGGTTTATCGTAAGGTAAAAACCATCCGTGTTTATGTGTGGATCGGTCTTACGATTATTTTTTCTTTTGAAAGGATTTTGAAAGTTAAATCAAATGATTTGAGTTTGCTTACACTAGTCACATGACTGACCCAGAGTTTATTTTGTTTTGTTTTCCCTAAACTCTTAGGTGCCCAATTTTGTACGGGAAGTCAAGTAGTCGGGATTTACAGATAGTTGAAGAGTTGGAGCAGGAGGCTTCAGAATTATATAGCTACGGTTTTCCGCTGTGTTGTAAGTGCTGTACTTTGGAAATGATATGCATATTCAAGTACAGATTTATATTTCAAAGTTATGTTATGAAATATATTTATTCGTTCAACTGTAAGATTCGTGTTTACTCTGATATTGTATGTTCTTCTTTTTCTTCTATTCTAAGTTTCAATCTTATCTATTCTCATCCTCTAATTTCTTTCATTAACTACCAGTATTTTCGATCCTTGGATGTTCGATATGTTTTGTATATCGGATAACCAAGATCGACTTTTTCCGGGACGTTACAGTTGGTATTAGAGCTTAAGGATAAGTAATTACCTTGGCTTTGTGGTATGACTCAGTAGAGATGGGGTTAGTAACACCCTAGATTGAGTTGAGTGTACATATACGAGTGAACATATTTGTTATTTAATATAAAAATTGTTTTATATTGTGGACATTTATTGGTTGAGTTGTTTATGGGTTCTAATTGATCAGTTTGATCCACTGTATCGGTAGGAGTTTATGAACACTCAAATACGATGGGTCAACAATGTATGTTTTGAAAAAAAAGGTAAATGAAATAATTTTACCCAAATTATATTTTGATATAGAGAAAATATACATATTGGAATTATAATATATTGGATATATTGGTTGTTATTATAATCGAGTAAGATTATAAATTGAATGGTTATGTAAATAACCAATCAGAACTCATATAAGTGTAGTATATGGAATTAAATGGATTAAATCTGATTTTAGAATCAGAAATGGAATTAAAAGTTGGAGAAGTGTTTGTAAATGAAATTAGATTAAATATATATGAATTTTAAAATCCTAGGAGATTTTAAATTGTTACAAGCATTGAAATGATATTTTGAAATGGATTTCAAGATGAAAGTGTTTAGAAATGGTTTTGAAAGCGATATAGTATTGAACTCACTTTGATAGCTGGAAAATAGGTTTCGATGATGATCATGACATTAACGTCGTTCATTTTCGAGTTGTAAGTGATGGATTACAACCAGAGATACAGTTTTGAATTGTTTTGAGAAAAACAAGTTGGTTTGAATCCTGAAAAGGGAAGTTTGATTTTTGAGAAAAACAAAGCTGTTTAAAACTCCCAGAATTAGATTGTTTAATTTAAACCAAATTGAATTGGAATTTGGAATAGCAAATTGAAATTGAATTAAAGCCGATTAAGTGGAAATTGAACTGAAATGTGCAAAAGCAAATTGAAGATGAATTGGATTAGAATGTTATCGAAAAATTTGGATTTATGTGATCGGAATTTGAAATGGAACTAGATTAGTGGAGTTAAGAGTTTGAAATCATAATAAAACTCGATATTGAAATGAAATTCGACTTTGGTATAAGCGAATGATTGGGTTTGAGAATGAATTGATTGGAGTTTGGTTGGGATAACATTGGTATATGCTGAATTGACAGTAAATGGAGATAATATAATGATATGCCCGACAAAAAGGTACAAGTTTATATTTGGTATAAGCATGAGATTTATGAGCCGATTTGGCAAGCCGCTTGGCTGTTTGATTTTCTTTTGGGTTGGAGAAGGCCAGAGAGGCGAGTTGTAGTCGTACCGGTTGACCAGTAAAAAGGAGGTGCTGGCGAAATTTTTCGAAAATTTCGGGTGTTAGAAAATTTTCAAGATTTTTGAAAATATTCATTAATAGAAATGAATTAATAATTTAATTGAAATTAAATATGTTCAGTTGAAACTGAAGTTAAAGAAGTAAAAATAATTTTTAACACGTCAATAGGGTTTGTTTTCTACCTTAGCAATTTCAAGGACAAAATTATTTTAAGGGGGGAAGAATGTAACGAACCGTTTTTATACGGATAATAATTAATTTATTTAATTATTTAAATAGGGTTTGAATATTTAATCAATATAATAATTAAATAATGAGACAGCCCATAACTTCCTCGGTAAGGAACGCCCGGATTATCTTGAGAACAACACACATCGGAACGCAAACAGAAGAACATTTCATTGTTATTACAACAATTCCATCAGAATACAAGAATATACAGAGTATGAATAAATATTACACATTTCACAAATATCAGAGATTTAAATTACATTTACATACATCGCAGCGGAAAATAATACAAAACACAACTAGAAGTAATACATGGATACAGAGCTTTCTGAGTATCGTTCTAGCTGTAAATCAGGATCCTGTGAATTTAAATCTGCAAAAACCCAACTACTAGCTACCCGTGTCGAAAATAAGTGCACCCAGAGTTTAGGTTTAAACAATAAACTCCAGGTTAGTCATGTGACTGGTGTGAGAACTAAAACAGTTATTTAAAACTTTACTTTAAAAGAAAGTAATTCAAGGGACCACGCCGTATAACACGGAACCGGTTTCCTCCCAAGCATACTAGTGCATATAACAAAACAACGCAATGTTCTTTGGAAAAATGAAGCTATTATAAGACCCAGGTCCCATCACACAATGCAACGCAAGCCGGAGGATAGGGTTTTCCCTTATAATAGCCAAACATGCTTGGTACGTTTAAAACAAATCACTTGATACTATTATAGGTGTATAGTTTCAAAACAATTTCAATCATAAATATCAATCATAGACGGCATGGGTACCATATATCATGTCGCCATACTAGTTCTACAATTAAAACTGCAATATCGCGTATTGGAAATTGGATTTCCGTCATGAGTCGAGGCAAGGGGCAAGCTCCCCTCCATTTGAGACACTCTAGCAAATGTCTCAGGACCCCACTATGATCCTTGGATTGGTTGGGCCGGTCCTCTCTTACTTTTGAGGATTAGTTATTCCTGAACACACATTTACCGGTCCTAACAGACCTATATCCGAGGCGCCTCGCATTCCAACAACCACATAGTGAAAAGTACATATAAATGTCAGCCAGTCTAAGCACTGACACCACCAATAGCTAGAAAGAAACGTCGTGTTCTCCCAACGGTCCGTATCCCCTTTTTGACTCATACCGAGGTGGGAGGCTCGCGAATTCACGCTATACACAAAGCTATGCCACACAGGCTGTGCTTTGATCATCAACTACAAGACTTTGCTTTTCAACAGAAGCCTTGATCATTTGCCACTTAGGCGTGCCACACAGGCAATTCACTCCATGCGACTGATGTCCATCGATATACAACCTTTGAGCTCGTACGTCTCAGAGAAGGGCGTTAAGCAAGAGAATAAATTCTCTGCCGCCAAACAGATGTATATTTAATAGAGATCAATCAACACAGAATAAAATCCAATGTCAGCCACACAGTCCATTTACAAGTTCGTTCTGGGTCTGAACGAAACCGGAGGAACTTTCCTCGCATATCCATCCATCTCCAAGTACGTCTGGACGATCACCAACTGATTCCCTCATCTTGGGTGTACAGCCCAATCAAGATCATCAGTAATCACCCAAACGATGTGAAGACTTCCGGTCTTCAACCACCGTCTTCATCTTCGACTTACCGTCGAATCGGTTATTCAGAATGGGTATAAACCCGGTCTTTCCGAATAACCCACGTATATAATAAACAAATGTTACACAAACCCAACAAACGCCTCATTCCAATTCAGAATATTCTTTTATTCAAATTTTCACATTCTTAGGGAAAGGTTCCCGTTAATTTTATCAAAGATAAATTCTTCTAAATTTATTCATTAGTCTTCCTTTGGATATCATTTCAAACCATATTATGGTTTTCCAAACTTGTAGGGATTAGCGAGCCACACCGAAGTAATTATTTATTTTATATCCTAATCCCAACCTATTCATCTCATGGAGCAAAAATGTTATTACCCCATAACTAACACTACGGTGTCATCGGTAAATATTAATTACCAGTTCACGTTCAAATCTAATTAAAGATTTACATATCGCTTTGGAGCAAAACTGGTGATACTCCATTCTCGATCACTTTCCAGATTTGATAATTTAAATTATCAATTCACATTTCAATCTGATTACCGATTCATTAAAACTCCACTTAGTTTTAATCTTCCCAAAAATCAATATCCTGTCTTTAACTGGGTTAAAGAACCAATGTCATCTAAAACACGGTTCACGATATACCCAAATCACATTCCAATTCAATTCCAATTAAATATTATTTAATTGGTACACTTCATTAAATCTAAATAGGAAGATTTAATCTTTTCTACACTGGGTCCAAGAACAGTGTTATTCAAGACACCATTCACGACGAACCCAAAATCCCATTTGATATTAAATACAAGGCTCTGAAGAGAAAATATATCGTCTTATATTCAATATCAAATTCTGAAATCAACAAATATCGTATTGGAAATAACGATATAAATATATCTTTCAAATCTCCATAACAATATTTGTATAATCACGAAATCCAACATCGAAATATTCCGAGGATATTTTCGATTCAAATCCCTCCCAATTCACGTATTGGAATTCTGATTATTTTTAAAACCACTTTCAATCCAATTTATTTATTTAGAATTAATTGGATTTTTATTTCTAGTTATAAACTAGTTTATTTCGATAAAAATATATTTTTATCTTCTCAAATTGGGAATTTTCATCCCTATTCTTTCCAATCCATATATTATGATTTTACACAAATTATTAATATTTTTAATAATTTTATCAAGGCCCGTACAGTCAATTTCCATCAACGGCCATCGAACTGCACTTACAGCGACCTTTTCCAAATTTCATTTGGACATAATTCCAAATCCAACCGTTAGATTTCAAATTTCTAATATTCATTGGAAAGCTCTTTTCGATACGAACCCAACGGTTCTGGTTTAGGAGAATCCGACGGTCGGATCTCCCGCAACGTCAATTCGAAGTCAATGGTCGAAATTCGCGAACTGCCGCGGCGCGGCGCGTTCTATTCAGGCCATTATATATATATATAATATATATATATATAATATATATATATATATATATATATATATATATATTTTGTCGATTTCCTTTTAAAACGTATTTTACAAACCGTTTTAAATTCGTTTTCAAAACAATTTCAACTTCATATTCAATTTCTAATCAAAATTGAATATTTCACATCATTACTATATAAATGATAATATTTTCAAAACGTTATATTTTGAAATCACTTCTTTTTCTATATTCATTATAAAAACGAATATAATCGATATAAATATCATTCGCGTCGAAATGGCGCATCTCTAATCAACACGGCTTTATATATTTCAATAACTTCGTTATTCTGTTCAACAAATGAATATTTATTCTATTCAACACATGAATCTATATTTCTTTCAACATATGAATATATATTTTTCTTTCAACACATGAATATTTTTTTTCTTCAACACATGAATATTCTCAACACATGAACATTGTCAACACATGACTATTTTTGTTATTTAATATATTTTATATAATTTTGATAAAAGTATAAATTTTATTGTTAAAATATTTTACTCAACACACGATAAGTTTCAACAAATGAATTTTCTCAACACATGAGCATCGCCAACACATGACTATTTATTCTATTCAACACAGGAATCTTTATTTTATCATATTCTTTATTTTCCCAATTGGAATGAGGCCCAATCAATTACCGTATAATGTTAATAATATGGATTCCATACAACACATGTATATAATAGCAACGATAAATATTCAACCATCACCCAAGGTGCACCACACAACTGCATAAGCATTAAATATAAATAATTAACGCTTACACAATCTGTTGACCAATTGATCGACATACAACTAAATGATTGGGATTAGTGTACGCCAAATATCTTCCCAACACCCGTGTGGGGTTTCAAATCAACAAACACTGAATATTATTCGTGCAGTTGGGTGACATGTAAAATTTATTGTCCTAATCAATGTCCTTCAAGTAGGTGTTCATAAACAAACCGTTCGGTTTGTAAATGAATATTTATTTATTCACATTCACGTTAAAAATTATATTTTTAACTATAATTAATTTATTTCAACACATGAATGTTTTCAACACATGAATATTTTATTATCTATTTCACATCAACATCACAAACAAATTTCACAACACATCAAACAAGCATACAAGTCGTCCATGGTCTGTGGACGATGGGTGTCGGGTGCTGCTAAGCACCGTCTGCATCCTAGTATATATTTTTAACTAGCAAATGAGATTTAAAGTGAGAAGTTCTCGCTGACTAGCTAAACCAACACCACGACTCTTCATATGTAGAAATCTTCGTCGTGCTCGCCCTTTGTCAATTTCGTTGCCCGTAGCCACTACATATATAAAAATCACATTTTTATATTATTGTATGTATATAAAAATCCTATTTCTATACCGCTACTATATAGATAAAAATTCTATTTTTACAACGCTACTGTATAGATAAAAATTCTATTTTTACACCGCTACTATATAGATAAAAATTCTATTTTCACAACGGTGTTCATATAATAAAGATCACATTTTTATCACGCTATCCTCTATATAAAAATTATATTTTTATATCGCTCTTTTTCCAATAAAGATTATATTTTTATAACGCTCCTTCCTATATAAAAAATATATTTTTATATCTACTTCTAAATAAAGATCGAATTTTTATATCATCGCTATAAAAATCACATTTTTATTTCAACATATATATAATAAAAATCAGATTTTTATTTCGCTACACATACAAAGAGCAATTTTTTTACTATCTATATAATATAAAAATCGTATTTTTATTCTTTCTACTACATAAAAATCAAAATTTTATTATCTCCACTATATAAAAATCACATCTTTATTATCTACATTATATAAAAATCATATATTTTTTTCGATCAAAATCATATTTTGACCCAAGTAAAGATCGTATTTTTAAAAGGAGGATTAAATAAAATGAATTAAAAACTTACTGCAGTATTCTTTCAGCGAAGAGGGGGAGTGGTGCTGGCGCCATCGTTAGAGAAAGGGGGCTGCTCATTGTGGAAATCGAAGGGGGATTCACGTCGGGTTTGGATCGGGGGAGGCTGCGTGCATCGTTGACGCAAGGAGGAGGAGGGGAACGAGTGGCGTAGGTCTGGAGCGGTGGTGGTCGGCGCGGTGGTCGGAGGTGGGGCCAGGGAAAGAGTAAGCGGCGGTTTTGGTGGGGGGTCTTCCTCGATCGAGCGCGGGGGGGGGGGGGGGGGGAGGAGGAGGAGCAGGCGGGGAAGGAGGAGAGAGGAAGGGTGGGGCAGAGGCTTCGGTGGCGGCGGCCACCCTGGGCGGGGCGGCGAACTAGTCAAGGGGGTGCAAGATCGATTTTTTTTCTTTTTTCTGAATGAATGAAAAGGAGGGGGAGAAAGGAAGATGTGTGTATATATATATATAATTATTAAATTTTCTAAAAAGCAACTTTTATTTTCGACCTCTAAACGAGACCCACCGCCTGTCATCCGTGGCTAAATACCCCCATTCCGAACACAATGGGATATGTATCGTAAGCTGATTTGATCGTTTCGACCAGTTTCTGTTCAAATTAAAATATAAATATATATACATTCAATTTGAACGTGCATTTTAATTTACCGGGGCCACATACAAACTCTAAAAATTCCAGAAAAAATTATTTCTAGCTTCGTATTGACGATACGGTCCTAACATAACTAATTTCATCAAATTCCGAGACCGTTGGAAAAATGGCCATTTTCCAGTTGATTAAAATCAACTAAAACTGGTCAAACGCCTTTTCCTTTGCCACGCTCACATATTGATTCAGAAAATTATGAGTTTTGAAACCTAGCAATAATTTGACATCACGGATCCAACAAAAGTGGTTTCGTCGAGATCCGAGGTCGTTTGCGAAATTTTCATTTTTAAGTGCTGAAATTCCATAGCGAGTATTCTGAATTTTCAACTGGACGTAACTTTTGATTCCCACTATGAAATTTCAATTTTTCGGATTCGTTGGAAAGATATCCTCAATTAGATTCAAATATTTTTGGTTTCACCAAAATCCGGTTTAATTTGAATCCTGTACATTCATTTGAAATCGAATTATCGAACTACCGCGCCATTTCTAATTCTTTTATAATTTAAAATAAATATTTATATTCTAATGACGATCTATATAAATATATACGTTCTATTTCTATTCAGAATAAATTTCTCATCTTTACTATTTAGAATAATTCATTTTAAATATTCAAAATTCATCAAAATTGCCAAAATAAAAATTATAAATTGGCTCAGAATTTCCAGATTATTACAATCTCCCCCACTTAAAACTTTTCATCCCCGAAAAGGAACAAAGTCGAAAGTGGTTTGGTTAATCAACACAAATTCCATTATTTTCTTTACGGCTTAAGTTCTTCAACTATCAGTTTCTAAGAACTTTTCAAATTCTTCAAAAATTTGGCTAACTCCCTAAATTTTCAAAAAATTTCGCCATAACCTTCCCTGCACCAGAGACTTCAGGATATTTCGTATATCCTCCCATGGAATTCTTCAACTCAAAAGAAAAAGAAAAAGCCAAGCAGCTAGCCAATCGGCTCATAAAATCATCATCACCCAAAAAAACAGTAAATTATGGTAAACATGTACCTATTTGTCGGGCAAACAATTTTATTTCTCTGCTCTAGCCTCCTTGCTATGACCTATTCAATGTAAGTACATGTATATGCATGCAATTGTAATTATTTTTCAACACAGTTCAATATTCGGTTCAATTAGGCTAAATTGTTCAAAATTATCAAACAAATAAACCAACAACACGACCATCAATCAATTAGTGAATTAACGTTTCAAATTCATAATTTTGATATGTATACAGAAAATCATGTTTTTGATGCCAAATCACAACAATAAACCTATTTAGTTTTGGTTCTCACACCAGTCAATGGAAATATATAGATATCACACCTTCGAAACACGAATAAATACTGATGATGTCCGGACATCATCAGAATTATCCCCGAGCGACTAGAGTGCGAATCTATATCTATCCAGTACATTAAAACTTCGAATATACGTTCATGATGCATATATGCAAAATCTTTATATACTCGATTGTCCAAATTCAATACAAATAAAATATTCAAATACGTATAAACTGGTTTAAATTTTCAAAACAATATTGTTTTCATTTTAAAAACATACTCTTCACACTCGTTCTAGGATACTACTGATCCCATCTCTAACGAGTCATTCTAATTGGATATTACTAATCCAATATCTGATGGATTCTTTCGTTCGGTTCTAATGTGTCTTGTTCTCGAGCTATGTAAACCAAAGTTCTGATACCAACAAAGACAGCCCGTAACTTCCTCGGGAAGGAAAGCCCGGATTATCTTGAGAACAACACACATCGGAACGCAAACAGAAGAACATTTCATTGTTATTACAACAATTCCATCAGAATACAAGAATATACAGAGTATGAATAAATATTACACATTTCACAAATATCAGAGATTTAAATTACATTTACATACATCGCAGCGGAAAATAATACAAAACACAACTAGAAGTAATACACGGATACAGAGCTTTCCGAGTATCGTTCCAGCTGTAAATCAGGATCCTGTGAATATAAATCTGTAAAAACCCAACTACTAGCTGCCCGTGTTGAAAATAAGGGCACCTAGAGTTTTGGATAAAACAATAAACTCCAGGTCAGTCATGTGACTGGTGTGAGAACTAAAACAGTTATTTAAAACTTTACTTTAAAAGAAAGTAATTCAAGGGACCACGCCGTATAACACGGAACGGGTTTCCTCACAAGAATACTAGTGCATATAACAAAACAGCGCATTGCCCTTTGGAAAAATGAAGCTATTATAAGACCCAGGTCCCATCACACAATGCAACACAAGCCGGAGGATAGGGTTTTCCCTTATAATAGCCAAACATGCTTGGTACGTTTAAAACAAATCACTTGATACTATTATAGGTGTATAGTTTCAAAACAATTTCAATCATAAATATCAATCATAGACGGCATGGGTACCATATATCATGTCGCCATACTAGTTCTACAATTAAAACCGCAAATGTCACGTATTTGGAAATTGGATTTCCATCTATGAACCGAGGCAAAAGATAGTCCTCAACCGATTCGAGACTCTCTAGCCCGAGCCTCAGGACCCAGACTCAGGTGGGCCCTTGGAGCGACAGGGCCGGTCCACCGATGTAGATTAAAATGCCTGAACACTGCGTTTCCCCGCCCTTTGGGGCGTAAATGAGCCAACGAATGACTCCATCGGACTCGGATTGTCCGATCAAACCTTGGCGCTCGCAACAGCAACAACAACACAGATGAAAAGTATATAAATGTCAGGGCTGGTAGGTCACTGACACCACCCTAGCTCCCCTGAACACTGGCAAGCATTTCTACTAGATTGATATTACTTGTGTTAGACATTCTTATAATATCAGACAAGTATCGTTTTACAAATGATTTGGGTTATCGTAAGGTAAAAACCATCTGTGTTTATGTGTGGATCGGTCTTACGATTATTCTTTCTTTTGAAAGGATTTTGAAAGTTAAATCAAATGATTTGAGTTTGCTCACACCAGTCACATGACTGACCCGGAGTTTATTTTGTTTTGTTTTCCCTAAACTCTTGGGTGCCCAATTTTGTACAGGCAGTCAAGTAGTCGGGATTTACAGATACTTGAAGAGCTGGAGCAGGAGGCTTCAGAATTATATAACTATGGTTTTTCCGCTATGTTGTAAGTGTTGTACTTTGGAAATGATATGTATATTCAAGTACAGATTTATATTTCAAAGTTACGTTATGAAATATATTTATTCGTTCCGCTGTGAGATTCGTGTTTACTCTGATGTTGTATGTTCTTCTTTTTCTTTTATTCTAAGTTTTAATCTTATCTATTCTCATCCTCTAATTTCTTTCATTAATTACCGATATTTTCGATCCTTGGATGTTCAATATGTTTTGTATATCGGATAACCAAGATCGACTTTTTCCGGGACGTTATAGTTGGTATCAGAGCTTAAGGTTAAGTAATTACCTTGGCTCTGTGGTATGACTCAGTAGAGATGGGGTTAGTAACACCCTAGATTGAGTTGAGTGTATATATACGAGTGAACATATTTGTTATTTAATATAAAAATTGTTTTATATTGTAGAGATTTATTGGTTGAGTTGTTTATGGGTTCTGATCGATCAGTTTGATCCACTGTATCGGTAGGAGTTTATGAACACTCGAATACGATGGGTCGACACTGCATGTTTTGAAAAAAAAGTTAAATGAAATAATTTTACCCAAAGTATATTTTGATATAGAGAAAATATACATATTGGAATTATAATATATTGGATATATTGGTTGTTATCATAATCGAGTAAGATTATAAATTGAATGGTTATGTAAATAACCAATCAGAATTCATATAAGTGTATCATATGGAATTATATGGATTAAATCTGATTTTAGAATCAGAATTGGAATTAAAAGTTGGAGAAGTGTTTGTAAATGAAATTAGATTAAATATATATGAATTTTAAAATCCTAGGAGATTTTAAATTGTTACAAGCATTGAAATGATATTTTGAAATGGATTTCAAAATGAAAGTGTTTAGAAATGGTTTTGAAAGCAATATAGTATTGAACTCACTTCGAAAGCTGAAAAATAGGTTCCGATGATGATCATGACATTAACGGTGTTCATTTTCGAGTTATAAGTGACAAATTACTACCAAAGATATAGTTTTGAATTGTTTTGAGAAAAACAAGTTGGTTTGAATCCTGAAAAGGGAAGTTTGATTTTTGAGAAAAACAAAGCGGTTTAAAACTCCCATAATTAGATTGTTTAATTTAATCCAAACTGAATTGAAATTTGGGATAGCAAATTGAAATTGAATTAAAGCCGATTAAGTGGAAATTGAACTGAAATGTGCAAAAGCAAATTGAAGATGAATTGGATTAGAATGTTATCGAAAAATTTGGATTTATGTGATCGGAATTTGAAATGAACTAGATTAGTGGAGTTAAGAGTTTGAAATCGAAATAAAACTTGATATTGAAATGAAATTCGACTTTGGTGTAAGCGAATGATTGGGTTTGAGAATGAATTGATTGGAGTTTGGTTGGGATAACATTGGTATATGCTGAATTGACAGTAGATGGAGATAATATAATGATATGCGCGACAAAAAGGTACAAGTTTATATTTGGTATAAGCATGAGATTTATGAGCCGATTTGGCAAGCTGCTTGGCTGTTTGATATTCGTTTAGGTTAGAGAAGGCCCAGAGAGGCGAGTTGTAGTCGTACCGATTGACCAGTACAAAGGAGGTGCTGGTGAAATTTTTCGAAAATTTCGGGTGTTAGAAAAATTTCAAGATTTTTGAAAATATTCATTAATGGAAATGAATTAATAATTTAATTGAAATTAAATTGGTTCAGTTGAAACTGAAGTTAAAGAAGTAAAAATAATTTTTAACACGTCAATAAGGTTTGTTTTCTACCTTAGCAATTTCGAGGACGAAATTATTTTAAGGGGGGAAGAATGTAACGAACCGTTTTTATATGGATAATAATTAATTTATTTAATTATTTAAATAGTGAAAATGGTTGTTTAATTTAATAACTTTGAATATTTAATTAATATAATACTTAAATAATATGTTCAATTTCTGAAATAATCAGTAATAGTGAATTGACAATATAATGTGAACTGGACAATTCAAAGAATTTAATTCAGCTTAGAATTTGAATTTGAATAATGAATATATTATTTGAATGACAGTTTGAATGTATAATTATATTATAATTATAATCGAGCTCGAAATGGCGCGGTTGTTCGCTATTTGGCGATTCGAACTTCAATTGAATATACAGGGTCCGTTTTAAATCGGATTTTCGTGAAACAAGAAACGTTCGGAGCTGGTAAAGTATATATTTCTAGTGGAAGAGAAAAATCGGGATTTCATTGTGTAGATTTTGATTTATGTCCAAATCAAATTTTAGAAAAGTCGCTATGGAATTCCTTTATAATATATAACGATATATATAAGGAATTTCAATATAAATTTGAATATCGATTAAACCGGGATTTGAATATCGAGTTGTAAATCCTAGTGGAGCTGTATGATATTCTATTGTGAATATACGATAATATTTATTTATATTTTATTTAATTATTTTTAAATATATTTATATATTTAAAAGGGTTATTTAGGGCTTTAAAAATAGCCAGTCTTGCAAACGACCTCTATTTTCGATGAAACTAATTTTGTTGGATCCGCAATATTAAATTATTGCTAGATTTCAATTTCCGTGATTTTTGAAGTCACTGTGTGGCCGTACGGATTTTTATTGTGAAAAATAGTCAGTATTTCGATAATTAAAATACGCTGTGTAAGCAAACGGAGTCAGAATTCGACGAAACTAGTTTCGTTGGGACCGAAATGTCGAACTGTAGCTACATGACCGTTTTCACGATTTTTGAATATCGTGTGTGATCACATGGATTTTTAGAAGGAGAAACGAATATTAAAATAAAATATCTAGAAAAATATCTCAGCAAATATCTAAGGAAAATATCCTAAACTCTTGCCTATAAATACTCCTAACAATTCTAATCTAATTCCTCACTGTAGTCAAAAGATAAGCCGCCACCATTCTCTCCTAAAAACCAAACGAGAAAAGTTGATCTTCACAAAAATCAAACAAATTGAGTAAATTCCTATAAAACATTATAGATTTGTATTATCGATCCTTGGGCATTGATCTTTATACCAGTACCCATCACAAAGGGTTCGACACATAATTTGGTCGATGGGTTTTTGGCAGTAGATTTAGGGTTTGGATTTATTGCGAATAAGATCATCAATACCTATTTGTGGTTGTATAGTTGAAATCGTAGCGATGTTTAACATCAACGTGCCAAAGATTGGGGGATTCAGTGCAAACTGGGTTCGATGTTTGTACAATAGCTTTCACATGAAGCTGTAGAACGGATTTAAGGGTCGAGTGTGAGTTTACTGAAAGTTGTATGGGGAGGGAGAGATTCAAGTGTGGAGCAACTTAGTATATTTTGTTTGATTTATCGTGCAGTATGGATGGGGCCTGGATGGAGACAACATAGGCCATGTTTTGTTCGTGATGTTTACTGGAGAGCGGAATGCTTTTGGGAAGAAGGGTGTAAGCGGTCTGGGTTTGTAAAAGGGAGATGGACCAGATCTATTTGGTAAAGCCCATGATGAATTTAATCCAAGCTTAAATTTATTTTTATAACGTATTAACTTGTTATTATCGTAATGGATGCATACGATATCGGAATTCAGCGAAACAAGATCCGAAAGGATCATATGGACGGTGGCTCCACAATGGAACTTATTTTCATACAATAATTTAACTTGACGGATCTAATGAAACTAATTTCATTGAAATGTGTGACTGTTTCAAAACTGGCTATTTTTAACTATATTAAATTAATATAAAATTCTCATTTTTGTCAAATCAATATTAAACTAATTATTTTAAAACTCTATTAACTTTCATTACATCCCAATGGCGTATATAACTTATTTAGAAACCATTTCGATCAAATTCTAGGTTATAACTTTATTCAATTTATTAAAAACCCTTTTTATTTTGTTAAATAAATCATTATAGTTTATAAACAATTCCATAGTTAATTTTTAAAAAATTGATTTTGACATGACACAAATTCTATAATATGAAATCTTGATTTTTCTTTAGCATTAGAAAATTGTAATCCAATAGATTCAGACGACTCTTGTTTCAAAGAATTCCCACTTATATAGAATTATGTATATACAAAGTTCAAAACGTAATATTACGGACTACCGCAAGGTTACGAGATCGTTTTTAAATATGAATTATACATTCAAACTTTGTTAAATAATAAATAAAAATTCTTTTATATTTGTGAATCAACATTTAAAACCAATTTTTAAATGTTAAAACTTAACGGTTAAAAATTTGGGTCGTTACAATCTCCTTATACATGAGATTTATATTTTTTGATTTAGATAAACTATTTTCATGTAAGTATATCATATGAACCTATGTCGTTACATCTCTATGAGAAGTCTTGTCATTATGCAATATTAACCTTCATCTATCATGCTCTAATCATCTTGTTTAAGCTAGACTGACCCGTGTATTTTTATGTACTTGGGTCAGACCGAGTTGTTATAGGTTAATCACCTACTATTGATGTCTACTTAGTTTACTTCTGCAGTAGGCTATTTTATTGTCTTTTTCGATTCTTAGGCATGTTTTATGTACGTGTCTTGTAGTATATTTTCGTAACTCTCATGTGTATTTTCTTTTGTTCAAAACTTGATGCATATATGTGGTTCGTATAATCACTTACTTATGTATCAATCATGTATTATGTTTTTGATGTATCAATATATACTTGTGTCTGCTATTCTACGATCTATATTATTTTTCGTTATTATGCTTTATTTTAAATAGATCCTTATTCATCCTAGTATTGTGTTAAACTTGAATTGAGTAAGTCGATATACATGAGATATATAAAAGAAAAAAATCACTAAATCGATGTATTTGATACTTGTATAATACAAGACTCACAAATGGTCGCTCTTAACTAGCCATATTCTCTGCTCTAGCAGATGCTATTACTTATTAATTCTCTTTGCTAGTGTAGGCCTCGGGGTGGGGGGGTCACATAATGCGTGTTAGGCAAACTTTATTCTTCTCTACATGATCAGAAGTCGCCATTAACTCGATATTAGTCTTTGTTTTTATAAACGAATCTGATCAGATTTAATCCACGACCTTATTCATCCATAATTATCATATAAGCCAACCACGGATTTTTAACAAATGAAATCTTTAGTATTAAACGTCAGTTGATTCATGTTTAGGTTTTGGAACTAAGTTTGTGTCATGGGTTATGAAAGAGTTCAACTTGAGAAGTTCATCCAATTGTGGAAGAGAGATATGACAATAAAGTAGTGAGCAAGTAACTTTAATGAGTTAGCTAAGTTTGTATCCGATTTAGTGTAAACATATGTAGAGAAGAACATGAAAATTTTAAGGTGCTGGGACAACCACTTCAAAGTTTACACCTAACAAAATTCCAATGGATGCCACGTATGATAGCTTTGTTTGAACGACATTTCTTAGCATTATCTCCGAGAGGTCGCAAAAAAAGAGCCAAAGATCGTGGGTGACAGTAGGAGCAAGCAGCACTAACACAAAAGGACTAGGGGTAAAGAGGGGAAAGTTTAATCTAAAAGAAAAAGGCTTATTTGCAGAAGGTATAATATGAAGTGTAAAATAGGTAAGAATTGCAGAGTGAACTTGGGCCAGACTAAATGCTAGAACTACGATCAACTTGGACATATCAAGCATAATGCCTAAGTTTGGGAAATAATGGGAATGTAGTATAAGCATATACATTTATATGCTCACAATGTTGTAGGACCACTAGGTTATATAGACTATAACTAAAACAATTTGCCATCTACAATGTTCTAAACCTCCTATAGAACTGTCGCCCTGGACCTGGCAAATGATAAATCAATTTAAAATATATGACATAAAAATAAATCACAGAGCTATCTATAAAATATTACCCTGGACGAAAGGAACAAAATATAACAATTTAAGACTAGTCCAAACATATAAAATCGATCAACCTTAACTTGTACCATTTCCATATACAAGGAGTAAAATTAGTTTGATGTCTATGAATAACCAAAATAAAACTTCAAATAGCTATAAACATGCGTCTTCATCTAAACATCACTCCTCTAAGTCCCTATTAGTCATCTGTACCAACCTATTAGACTATTACTAAAAAGAAAGAAAAAATGATCAACGAGGTCAATCATTTGTTTTGTAAGTGAAACATATCATTTAGTGTAGATTACTAAAAGCTAATAAAATAGCACTTATTCCCAAAAACATACCTTAACACATGCCATCTACACCGAACAAATTAGCATAACATAATATAATATTACAATGACATTACATGTTAAAGTCTTAATTAAGATCCAAATTCATATATAATCATGTCCACAATTAAATCCAGACTCCCAATCTCACAATCGAGAAATCATATCCTAAGGACTCAACTCTTCTGATCATGACATAAGTCATATTAAATATCAATGACTCAAATCGTCAAGTTATTGTATGTTTAGGACTCGGTTCCTTAGGCCATAATGAGAACTTAGCTTCTTGAACTATCTTGAGGACTAGATTCCTTAGAGAATTTTTGGACTATAACATTCCTATTTTGAAGCCTAAAACAAAACATTACAAATCCTACAGTCACTTATAGTAATAGTTCCCACTGATGGAACATGGATATGTTAATGATGTCATACTAATAGTATATGAATATGAAATAAATATAAACAAAATTTCCAAAACAAATTTCTCATTTCATAAAAATGGTATTTCATACTCTTTACGTAATCTCATACATTTTCAAGGTTTTTTCAGGTTATAATAACATAAATGCTCCAAGGATGAATATGAAGATGTCCCTTGGTTGATCAAAGTAATAATAACTGACATATAACAATTATAACATGGAGAACACCAAAATATAACTCTTAATTACCTAGCGATGTATCGTGCATGTCTTTGGAAGCTTTACTTCTGATATGCTCAAATTAACACCCAAGAGTTAAAGGGGGAAAAATAAAAACTTCGAGTCATATAATAATTGCATTGTGAATAATAACATGCCACCTTGACAAATAAATATCTAGTGGGACCCACGCTGCTAAGCCGAACGGGTTTCCCTTCATTAATATCCTGAATTAATTTAGTTAAATCTTGCACCTACAATCACGGTAGTTATTAAGCATAATAATCATAATCAAACAAATGCATGCTTGTTTATGGATAATCTTGAATATTTGTCTCTACTTCATAGTTTTACCAGGGTAATTACAAAACTATATTAGTGTTTCGAGCAAACTAGATAAACCTATCTAAAGATTATCTAAAGAAACTAGACGGTCTGTCCGAACATGTCTTATCTAACTACCTGTCTAACTCTAAGATAACTAGGTTTCCTAAGAACCTAATTGTTCCACGAGCTCATCAATAGTTTGCTTATGGTGTTTCCCTTCTGTGTGCAACATACTTTCCGTTTACCCAACCATGCCCTATGCATTGGAATTCTAGAAAATTTCATCTAGGGGCGATAGCTGGGTATAAGGCTTGATTATATAGAAGTCCCACTTGGTTTTCTAATTATCAAAGTCAAAATTATCCTTATCCCATTTATCGAATGGTAATAGGATTGTTAATTTCTTTAATATGATACCAAGATTTATACTCTTAATTGTTTTCTTGGAAACATTGGCCTTAAAATAAATATTTCAGTCCTTTGAATTAAATCTTTAAAAGAAGAAAATTTTATAACCCTTTATTATACAAATCATATGCTAAAATATATGCTTTTTAAATCATTGTTGATGATAATCAATGCTCCTTAGAAATAATGTAACGACCCGGGGTTTTTGCGACCTTGGATATCGGAATACAACACTATTTCGACTATTCAGGTATCGGAAATACCGGATAGTCCATGAAAGAAATTTGAGGGTGAGAATAGATAAGATAGAAACTTAGAATAGAAGAAGAAGAAGAACACACAACATCAGAGTAAACACGAATCTCACAACGGAATGAAAAAATATAACATAACTTTGAAATAAAAGATTGTACTTGCATATACATATCATTATCAAAGTACATCACTTACAACACAGCGGAAATAAACAATACTAGATAAACGCTGCTGAAGCCTCCTGCTCCAGCTCTCCAGGTATATCTGTTAAATCCTGACTACTTGACTGCACATAAAAAATTGGGTACCCAAGAGTTTAGGGAAAACAAAACAAAATAAATTCCGGGTCAGTCATGGGACTGGTGTGCGTAAAACAATTTAAACAGTTTGAACAATAAAACGATATCTCATAAGACCACGAAGTATAACGGAACGGGTTTTTCCCTTATGAGAATCCGAAACATAGGATTTAACTTTCAAAATCTTTCTGAAAGAAACGATAACCTTTATATCAAAACTCATTGATATTATAATAGTGTCTATCAACCACAATATAATAATCATCTTGCAGAACGCTTTCATCTCACGTTCCACATAATAGTATACAATCAAAACCGCGAGCACTTATTGGGTAATGGATTTCCAACTATGACAAGGTATGGAACCACCTTCCGATAGTGTACAATCAAACATAGAAAAATAAGTTATTCTTTTTATTTGTGTTTCAACACAAATATACACATAGAAAATAAGTTATTCTTTTTATTTGTGTTTCAACACAAATATACACATAGAAAAATAAGTTATTCTTTTTATTTGTGTTTCAACACAAAAATATACATCGAAAAACAAGTTATTCTTTTTATATGTGTTTCAGCACAAATATATACATCTTATATTGAATAACATTTTAATTATGTCCTTAAACACAAATATTACATAGAACATTTAATTGCATTTTATTTGTGTCCATAAACACAAATATTTCATAGAAAAAATGAATGACTTTTTAGTGTGTTCTCAAATACAATTAAAATATTGACAATAAAAAAAATGTATTTTTATTTGTGTCCTCCAACGCAAATAAAATATGTTTTAAAAGTAGTATATTTTTATTTTCCCCTTTCCAATGTAAAAATGTTGAAAATAAATAATCATTTTTGTTGCATTCCCTAATGTAAACAAAATATAGAAAATGAAATATCATTTTTGTTGCATTCCCTAATGCAAACAAAATGTAGAAAATAAATAATCATTTTTGTTGCATTCTCCAATGCAAACAAAATGTAGAAAATAGATTATCATTTTTGTTGCATTCCTTAATGCAGACAAAATATGGAAAATGAAATAACATTTTTTTTTGCATTCCCTAATGCAAACAAAATGTAGAAAATAGATTATCATTTTTGTTGCATTCCCTAATGCAAACAAAATATAGAAAATGAAATATCATTTTTGTTGCATTCCCTAATGCAAACAAAATGTAGAAAATAAATTATCATTTTTGTTGCATTCCCTAATGCAAACAAGATATAGAAAATGAAATATCATTTTTGTTGCATTCCCTAATGCAAACAAAATGTAGAAAGTAGATAATCATTTTTGTTGCATTCTCTAACGCAAACAAGATGTAGAAAATGAAATATCATTTTTGTTGCATTCCTTAACGCAAACTAACCATGGAAAGATAAAATATCATCTTTGCATTTCTTAATATAATGAGAAAGAAAATAAAAATAAAATTTCATTTTATGTTTGCATTCCAAAATGCAAACGTTACAAAAAGGAAAAAGAGAAAAGCGATTTTATTTTATGTTTGCATTCTACAATGCAAACAATGCATGTAAATTAAAAATTCACATTTTCATTTGCCTTCTACTATACAAACAAAACATAGAGAATAGAAAATATATTTTTATTTATATTTTTCCATGCAAATAAAACAATAAAATAAGAAGATACATTTTTGTTTGCAATTTTAGATGCAAACAAATTAGTAGAAGAAATCTAGGTGCGAGCAAAATATTAAAAGAAAGATTACATTTTTCTTTTATTTATTTACATCCTTTAATGTAAATAAACATGAAATAAAGAGTTGTACTTTATTTACATTCCTTGTTGTAAATAAAATTACAAATTTAAAGATTCATTTTTATTTGCGTTCCTCAACGCAAATAAATCATGAATAGGATAATATGCAATTTTATTTGCAGTCCCGAATGCAAATAAAATATGAGAATTAAAGGTTGCATTTTTAATGTAACTTTAAAAGGGAAGAGAATAAGAATCATATTTCATTTAGAAATATGTTTTGTATTAAATATAATTTTAATGTAAGGTTAGAAGTATAGGAAGGAATTGTCATTTTGTTTATAAAAACGGACTAAACAAAAATATTCATTTTTGTTCATTGGATAGAAATCAACAATTTCACTCTTTAAAATAAAATGGGTAAAATATGCAATTTGTTTATTTTAAAAGAAATTTACACTTGGCATAGGTACGGAAGTTGAAACATGAATTGACATAAAAAAAATCATGAATGAACGAACAATACAATTTATCATCAATATACTATCAAATTGGTGTATGAAATAAAAACACGTTTAGCTAACGTAATAAACATGAATATATGATTTGTATTTTATTTACACCTTCATTTGGTGTGATATTCACGTGAATGTAATCTCTTAAGGAATTATTTATATAAATATAAATAGAAATTAAACAAATCATGCACGGTAGTTCGCGTTTCGACAATCGTGACTTTAAACGATTGTACCAAAAGATCCAACCGTCAGATTTTCCCAAAACCAGAACCGTTGGGACCGCTATGGGAAGATCTTTCCAATAAGACAAATTTTGTCAAAATCCAACGGTTAGATTTCAAGATATATGTAAATCAAATGTTGAGAAATACAGCGCCAAAGCCACACTTAACCCGAAGCGTCGTTTGATTTTATTGAGCTATTTTTAAATAAATAAAATAGCGATCAATCAATGTTAACGATATGAAATGATTCAAATAATAATTATTCGATAATTATTTGAAAAGTCCGAGTTCTACTCATTTCAAATAATTATACGTCGATGAAGAGACGAAGACGGTGTTGAAGACCGGCGGTCTTCGCATCGAACGGATGTATTGCTACAGAGGTCCTCGATAGGAGTAGCTACCCTGAAGGGATTTCGGCGGTAGTCATCCGGACGTATGTGATGACTGTCCGGATATACGAGAGCCTCTCAGGTGTCTCCGGTTCCGTTCAGACCCAGAACGGACTTGTAAATGGATGCATGTCTGACGTTGAACTTCGTACCATGTAAACTGATTTCTATTTAATATATAACCGTTGGTGGCAAGAGAATTTATTCTTTCGCTCAACACCCTTAGAGGTTGTGTATTGATAGTTGTTAATTTCATGGCATGGATTGTCAACGGGACACGCTAAGATGCAAATGATCAAGGCTTTGTTGAAAAGCAGGCCTTGTGGTTAATGATCAAAGCATAGCCTATTTAGGCATAGCTTTTTGTATATCGTGACTTCGCGAGCCTCACACACCGGTTGAGTCTAAAACGGGAGAAGGGAACACAGGAAGTGCACACGTTTCTTTCTAGCTAGAAGTGGTGTCAGTGCTTAAACTGGCTGACATTTGCTTATGTGGTTGTTGGAATTTTTGCGAGGCCTCGGTTTATTCTTATCGGTCGACCTCGGCCGATTTGTAGGTCAAATAGGATCGGAGAACGTGTGTTTAGGCATAACTAATCCACTAAAGTATTTGTGGACCGGCCCTGCTGTATCCAAGGGTTCGCCAGCGTCCGAATCCTGAGACATTGCTAGAGTGTCTCGAATCGGTCAGGAGTTCCTCCCTAGCCTTGACTCATGATGGAAACCCACTTTCCAATACATCCCATGCGGTTTTGATTGCATAACTAGTATGGCGACATAGTAGATATTAGCTATGCCGTCTAGGATTAATATTATAATTGAAATATCTTCTATAAACATATACACACTAATAATAATATCGTATTTTGCGTATTTGTAACACCCCACCTCCGCCAGGGTGGCTCTTTCAAGCGACTCTGGCTTTGGTGGGGCGTTTTAAAACAAGGTAAACATGCATAATGATATAGCAAGGCAGGACATGACATATATATATGTAAATAAACAGAGTAAGTAGGTAAAACAGCGGAAGACTTTTAAACCATTTCAAAACACAAGTCTGGTACATCAAAACGTCAATTTCCCAAAATTACAAGTCTAGATAAATACATCATCTGATACTGAAAAAGAAAACATAAAAGTAGCTATCCCCAAAGTGGCAAAACCATAGCGAGCTCAAGTCCAAAGCATACATGAGCTATCCAAGAAAGCAGCTAAGATCCAAGCTAGGCTCCTGTATTCCCTCCCTGAGAACCTGGGGGGGGAGGGGGGGGGGGAAACGGAAGAAAAGAGGCAAAACAAAACGGGTCAGTCAAAAAGACTGAGTAAGCCCTGCTACGATCAGTCTATAAACTAATAAAGTTAACATCATGATGGAAACTGAGATGATCATAGATAACATCATACTGGCCTGATAAATTAACTATAAGATAGATAGAGGTGTCATCGCATAAACATGGTTAAGTTTTGCACCACGGTGTACTAGCAACCCAACATAACAGATATTGATCCCTTGGCCCAAGCTTTGGCCCAATAACATGAGGTGACCTTAATACAAGGTCCAGCCCAACGGTCTAATCGATCGGCTCCCTATAAACCTAACACGTCAAGTGTTGGTGTCCATATGGCCCACGTATGGTTGTAGTTAGACTGTGCTGGGTCCACCTTTGGGTGTATCAAGCCCTCGGGTGTCAACCCCAGACACTTAAGCAATAATGCACAGTCCTAACCTACTGGTACCCGTGCCTCGAGTTTGTCCAACATCGGACTACGTGCACGTCCGTAGCCCGCCGGACCCGCACCGCTGTACCACTCAGCCATCGCCTTTTGGTCGCTTACATCCGTCTAGTAATCGTGCCCCGCCCTAGCCTAGTCCTCTAGGGTTGTGATGATACCAAACTGGGATTACTACCGGAACAGACCCGCTGCTAGGGTTTTCTAAGAAGGTTAAGTGCGATTTAACCCTTCACTAATCACGGATTAAATTGGTTAAGTGTAACTTAACCCCATTCTAATCCCTCGAACCCCCAATTGGATTAAACTGGTTAAGTGTATCTAATAGTTCACACTTAACCCCATTTCAATCCCTCAAATCCCCAAGTTGGTTAAGTATTAGTGGACCCTGACTTAACCCTAATCATGAGGCATTAATTAATTTAATGCACCTTAACCTCTCACATTAGACCTTGTTGTGGTTACTAGTTAGGCCGGGCGGGTCCGGGTAGCTTTACACCACAACTTGGTCTAACCTCGGGTCTTGGCACCCCATGACCAACTTCTCACATTGGGTCCTATTGTTTGTAGCCACTAGTTAAGCCGGTCGGTTCCGGGTAGAATTACGCTACAAACTCAACCCAACCTCGAGTTGGCCACACTTATGTTTTCTAAGTGTCATGTCCACTTTATTTCAAAACATAATTACAAGTCAACAATTACTTGGGTAGACCTAACTTAATAGGTAAATTCCCAAGGGGTAGACCTAACTTAATAGGTAAATTCCCAATCTTATATTTTCATGTATTTTAAGTTTACCCAAACCCCCCAACGTCATTCTATCGCTTACATATTCGTAATAACGCATAAAGGATAGGAAGAGGGAACTTGGCATAATCATACATGATGAACTTGCCTATCACAACAAACATGCATAACATGTTAGACTTGCATAACTTAGCATAGTGAACTTGCATATTAACATAACATGCATAACATGTTAGACTTGCATAACTTAGCATAGTGAACTTGCATATTAACATAACATGCATAACATGTTAGACTTGCATAACATGGTATAGGGAACTTGCATAAACATGCATAACTTGTTAAATATGCACAACATGTCATTTTGAACTTGCATAAATATGCATAGCTTGTCAAACTTGCAAATCATGACTTGGTGAACTTGCATAGACATGCATAACTTGTTAAACTTGCAAACCATGACTTAGTAAACTTGCATAAACATGCATAACTTGTTAAACTTGCAAACCATGACTTAGTAATCTTGCATAAACATGCATAACTCAATAATCATACAAATCATGGCTTAGCAAACTTGCATAAACATGCATAACTTATTAAACTTGCAAATCATGGCTTAGTATACATGCATAACTCAATTAACTTGCAAATCATGGCTTAGTACACTTGCATAAACATGCATAACTCAATAAACATACAAATCTTGGCTTAGCAAACTTGCATAAAACATGCATAACTCAATAAACATACAAATCTTGGCTTAGCAAACTTGCATAAACATGCATAACTCAATAAACATACAAATCTTGGCTTAGCAAACTTGCATAAACATGCATAGCTTATCAAACATGCATAAACCCCAACTTTCATCACACATTAACTTTAGAGTTTCTAAAATGAAGGTAAGAGGGCTTACTATGCTTATGCGGACTCAAATGAGTATAGCAAATGTAAGAAACCCCTTATGCAACTAATTTAAAACCCCCAAATGCAAGCAAACTTGATCAAGACTCCTCCTTTATGATGCCAATAGAGAAACAAGCCTTTAATGCAAACTAAGGAGGATCATACAAGCCTAAATACCCTTGTATGCATGGAAATCTCTTAGGGATTTGTTTAGGAATTGTATGAAGAGGGTGGAGGCCATGAGAGGATGGATTTTGGCATAGTTTAGTTGCTAGATTGAATAATGAATGATTTAGGGTAGGTTAGGGTCTTATTTATAGATTAGGTTAGTGATTTAGACCATAGGATTAACCCTAGGTTGAATTAGGGCCATCAGATCTCGGAACTCTCTAGAAACAGGCCACAAGACCCAACCCCCAAATCAGAAATGGTGCACCATGCTAAACAGCCGGGCACCCCCTGTCGACAGGGCTGTCGACAGGGCAGTCGACATGCTAAGACCCCTGTCGACAGGCCTGTCGACATGGGGTCCTGGGCGGGAATTTTTCCCGCCTGCCCAGTTTGCCCTAACCCTTATTTCTTAATTTAAAATTTAAATCTGTTTTTACTTAAGAATTTTCTGCAAACTTTAATGGGCCTTAACTGGGTCATACGGACTCCGATTTTCGAAAACTCGGATTCTATTTCGCGTATTTTTCCGAGACGAACGCAATGGCATAGCCCGTTTCCCTTGATTCACATTTTATAATTAAATTCTGCCTCGATTTATGTTATAACAGGTTTATTAAAAATACGGGTTGTTACATTCTCCCCTCCTTAAAGGATTTCGTCCCCGAAATCTTCAAGTTAGGAAGAACGTATCCTACCATCCAATCATCCATCTACTCAAAGCATCATCCACGAGCAATCATTGTCCTTACAAGATTCTGAATGTGGTATGAACATATGCAAAAGTGTGTGTATATGTACTTATCTAATGCAAAGATCAGGCGGTTACTGATACAGTAAACCTCCTTAATGCATATGTATGTCTTATCTAATGCAAAGATCAGGCGGTTACTGATACAGTAAACCTCCTTAATGCATATGTATGTTAGTGAAATGAATCCATATGTATGCAAATTCCTAACGTAATTCATAGTATCTATATGAGTGCACATAACATTCATCCATATGCAACATCCATGTGGTAGCACAACAAGTTTCAACCATGAATAAGTGTAAGCACTCATGCATATGCAATATGAGGAGTGTGCGAGCCGATCTAGTGCCTAATTGTGTATAATGCATCCACGAGCAACCACTTGCAAACACTTGCAACCACTTGCAACCATCAAGCATAACATGTTTCAAATACATGTTTCATCCAAAGGGTTTCTACCTAAGGTCCTCATGACAAGATAAACACGATAAACTAGATAAACATGGACAGAGAGAGATATCCATCCTTTCAAACTCTGACATATAATACTAACCGATGAGCCATAACCCCCTTATGGGGTTTACAACAGAGATAAGATCGAGAATGGGACCGAGAGGGTATATATACAAAAGATAATTAAGCAAGCTCCCCAGGAAAACAAGGATCAAGGATGCACTCCTACAAGGATATGATGCGTGTATCTGGTCTTTACTCTTCTTAGTCACGTTTCCTTGAGCTTAACTCCACTGTGCTTTGACCGTCTTTTACTTCATGATTTCTTGGCTTCCTAACTCCTATTTACCAAATTCGAGTTGGAACTCATTTCATTATCGCCTCTCGTCTTTCTTTTCCACTTATTCTTCTTTCTGTATACTTGGCTTAAACATACTATGACCTCATGATTTCATGCAAGCTCTCCAAAATTCACTAGTGAATCCTGGATCTCGTCTACTTACTATAAAGTATTCCACGCAGCAGAACTTTTCTTAAAAATACCAATCCACGTTGCCAATTGCCCTTATAAACGTGATTTTCTATAACTCATGCTTAATCGAAATGAACCATCTGCCTATGAGTGATAGGCCATACCTAGATTCAATTGCCTACCCATGGCTTCCTGTAGGCTATTTCAAAACTGGCCAACTTCTTGAGGATGAACCGTTGCTAACCATGATGCAATCCTCTCGCTCTTTACCGGACTGAGATGAGCACCCTTCGTGAGTCTACCTATTATGATCCACCTACCCGTATTCCTTTTCTTTGATCTAGGTAGTCTATCCACATAATCTATCGAGATGTTTTCACACTTCCCTTGCGAAACCTCCAATGGAGGTAATGGCCCGCTGGGCTTCTATGGCTTGACCTTAACCTGGTGGCACAACATGTATCCTGAGACCAACTCGGCCACCTCCTCGAGTGGTACGCATCTTCAAAATCCTTCTTTACCAAGTCTTTCACTCGAGGAACACATAATCTCTCATCGCGCCTTAGTCATCCCTTGTCATCTATAATATACCTAGCGAGGTGACTTAACATCTCGCCTCGAATCGGCTGGTCCATGTTCCTGACCAACGGCGGGTCTTCTTCCTGTGAAACCCCCTTCTTGACCCAGAAGAGTAAGTCTAAGCTCCGGGAATGCCAACTAACTAGCCAAACGGAGGAAGCTTCTTACTTCAATTGCC
The DNA here is from genome assembly GCA_030737875.1 of Allium sativum. Lineage (NCBI taxonomy): Eukaryota > Viridiplantae > Streptophyta > Magnoliopsida > Asparagales > Amaryllidaceae > Allium > Allium sativum. The sequence continues at coordinate 422,718,745 of CM060924.1, forward strand.
CTCCTCAGAGTTTTCCGGTCTTAACCCGCAACCACTTTAGCAGAACCCACCGCTAAGCCTTACTTAGGAACTATGTGCCCAAGAAATCCAACTTCTTTCCTCCAAAGTGGCATTTGGAGAACTTGACCTTCAACCGGTGGCTTCTAAGCATATCCATCACCTCTTTGAGATGTCTAGCATGCTTTCCCTCGTTCTTTTAAGGAGATCAAAATATCGTCTACGACGACCATGACAAACTTGTTCAAGGACTCCCTAAACACCCTACCCATCAAGTTCACGTAATATGTGGGTGCGTTAGTCAAGCCAAACAGCATGACTAGCCATTCTAAAAATCCATCTAGAGTCCTAAACGCAGTCTTGTCAATTCCATCCTCAGCCATCCTAAGCTGATGGAATCCGGTAGCTAGATTAAAAGAAAACAGATGCTCCTACAAGCTGATCAAACAAATCATTGATCCTTGGTAACGGTTATCTATTCCTCTCACGATAATCAACACATAAGCGAAACAAATTGTCCACATCAGTAACGAATACTACTGGAGCACCCTACTCGAAAATGCTTCGTCTCAGGAAGTTCTTCTCAAGCAACTCCTTGACTTGCTTTCTTAACTCTCACCTCGTGAGGTCATGTGCCTAACCGGCCACGAAACTGGCTTGGTATTACCAACCAGATAATGCGGAAATCTATCCCACGTCTGTGGGTAACCCCTTTACTTTCCCCCAAGATATCAGGATATTCTCGGACCACCCTCACAGATTGTAAACTATCGATAGACGAGTTGAGGGACTCAAGATAACATAACATGACGGGACCCATAGGGTTGCTAGAAATTTCTAGGGTATTACCGAGGCGAGTCATGAGCCTCACACCCCTATATACAAAAACCAAGAATGGCTCCAAACAGGACAACCATTCCATGCCCAAGACCAACCCATATCCCCTGAAACCGAGAATAAAACATCCTACAAGAATTCTATACTCAAGATAGAAATTTTCAAATCCACTCAGACCACAGACAAACGGGCAGAACCCTGAATTGGATTTGAAACATATACGGGATCATCAACTAGGCTAGTACTTAGGTGCAAACTATCAACAAGATCAGGTGAAATAAAACTATGCGATGTTCCAGAATCAAACAAAGTACAAACAGGGAAAGTCAGAAAATGTAAACAAGACTTTCAACAGAAACACTACCTCTATCATAAGCTGGACGAACGGTATTGAGGGGATGAACTCGCCCTCCAGATAGTCCTGCATACTGAGTCTGACCTTGCCCTTGTTTCCTCGGGCAATCCTTGCTGAGATGTCCAAACTCACCACAATGAAAGCATTCGCCCCGCTTTCTCTTCTCCTTCTTCTTACATTCCCTGGCTATATGTCCAACTTTACCACAGAAATTGCATTTCCTATTCCCTCTTTGCTTGTTCTTGCGGTTGTTGTTATTCTTGCCCCGTTTCCCGGAATTTACTCTCTTGTCTTGAGACTCATTCGCCTTGACCTCTTTCTTGTCATTGTTATCTTCTTCTTGAAGTAGGGCCAAATTCACCAAATTCTCGAAAGTCGCCCCCAAGGGTATATGAGACATGGCCAAACCATGTAATGGCTCGTTTAATCCTAGAGCAAAGTGTAGGGCCTTCTTCTGAGCTGTATTAACTAAGTCTAAATCGACCCGAGCCAGTTGATTAAACTTATCTATGTATTCCCTAATAGTCATGTCCCCTTGCTTTAGTGATAAGAACCTCAGTCCAAACCTTCCCCTAAAATCATCCCAAGTCTTAATTGGCCTAGTAGCGGTGGTGACTACCCACCAACGTGCAGCTTCTTCCTTTAGCAACCATACTGCTAACAAAACCTTCCTGCGGTCACCTATATCAAAGGTGGCTAGAAGATCTTCGGTCTCTTTCAACCAATTCCTTGCTTCTACAAAAGTCTCTGTTCCATTAAAATTTTTGCCACCCATCATCTTAAAGTTCTTACAAGTTTCCGCAAAATCCGCTTGTGGAGGCTGAGGGGGAAGAGGAACATCAGCTACGGGAGGAGGAGGAGGAACAGCGGCCTCGACTGGAAAGACAACATTAGAGATACCCGGGACTGGTGCCGTGACTTCCAAGTACTGACGAAACCAATCAGGTATTGTTACTCCTTCGGGTAAGACGGGATTATCAGACATGCTGGAAACGAAAAAGAAAAGAGTTCAAACGAGGGGTCAAAGGATAGTGCTAATGGCTTTTGGGGAATAGCCTTTTTTTTTTAAAACAACTAGACTTTTCTTTGGAAAATACTTTATACTTGGTTTTGAAAATAGTTTTTCAAAAGTTTTTAAAAAAAAACTTTTTATCCCTTCTCGTAAACCATATGTTCTGATACCAAATGTAACACCCCACCTCCGCCAGGGTGGCTCTTTCAAGCGACTCTGGCTTTGGTGGGGCGTTTTAAAACAAGGTAAACATGCATAATGATATAGCAAGGCAGGACATGACATATATATATGTAAATAAACAGAGTAAGTAGGTAAAACAGTGGAAGACTTTTAAACCATTTCAAAACACAAGTCTGGTACATCAAAACGTCAATTTCCCAAAATTACAAGTCTAGATAAATACATCATCTGATACTGAAAAAGAAAACATAAAAGTAGCTATCCCCAAAGTGGCAAAACCATAGCGAGCTCAAGCCCAAAGCATACATGAGCTATCCAAGAAAGCAGCTAAGATCCAAGCTAGGCTCCTGTATTCCCTCCCTGAGAACCTGGGGGGGGGGGGGAACGGAAGAAAAGAGGCGAAAAAAAGCGGGTCAGTCAAAAAGACTGAGTAAGCCCTGCTACGATCAGTCTATAAAATAATAAAGTTAACATCATGATGGAAACTGAGATGATCATAGATAACATCATACTGGCCTGATAAATTAACTATAAGATAGATAGAGGTGTCATCGCATAAACATGGTTAAGTTTTGCACCACGGTGTACTAGCAACCCAACATAACAGATATTGATCCATTGGCCCAAGCTTTGGCCCAATAACATGAGGTGACCTTAATACAAGGTCCAGCCCAACGGTCTAATCGATCGGCTCCCTATAAACCTAACACGTCAAGTGTTGGTGTCCATATGGCCCACGTATGGTTGTAGTTAGACTGTGCTGGGTCCACCTTTGGGTGTATCAAGCCCTCGGGTGTCAACCCCAGACACTTAAGCAATAATGCACAGTCCTAACCTACTGGTACCCGTGCCTCGAGTTTGTCCAACATCGGACTACGTGCACGTCCGTAGCCCGCCGGACCCGCACCGCTGTACCACTCAGCCATCGCCTTTTGGTCGCTTACATCCGTCTAGTAATCGTGCCCCGCCCTAGCCTAGTCCTCTAGGGTTGTGATGATACCAAACTGGGATTACTACCGGAACAGACCCGCTGCTAGGGTTTTCTAAGAAGGTTAAGTGCGATTTAACCCTTCACTAATCACGGATTAAATTGGTTAAGTGTAACTTAACCCCATTCTAATCCCTCGAACCCCCAATTGGATTAAACTGGTTAAGTGTATCTAATAGTTCACACTTAACCCCATTTCAATCCCTCAAATCCCCAAGTTGGTTAAGTATTAGTGGACCCTGACTTAACCCTAATCATGAGGCGTTAATTAATTTAATGCACCTTAACCTCTCACATTAGACCTTGTTGTGGTTACTAGTTAGGCCGGGCGGGTCCGGGTAGCTTTACACCACAACTTGGTCTAACCTCGGGTCTTGGCACCCCATGACCAACTTCTCACATTGGGTCCTATTGTTTGTAGCCACTAGTTAAGCCGGTCGGTTCCGGGTAGAATTACGCTACAAACTCAACCCAACCTCGAGTTGGCCACACTTATGTTTTCTAAGTGTCATGTCCACTTTATTTCAAAACATAATTACAAGTCAACAATTACTTGGGTAGACCTAACTTAATAGGTAAATTCCCAAGGGGTAGACCTAACTTAATAGGTAAATTCCCAATCTTATATTTTCATGTATTTTAAGTTTACCCAAACCCCCCAACGTCATTCTATCGCTTACATATTCGTAATAACGCATAAAGGATAGGAAGAGGGAACTTGGCATAATCATACATGATGAACTTGCCTATCACAACAAACATGCATAACATGTTAGACTTGCATAACTTAGCATAGTGAACTTGCATATTAACATAACATGCATAACATGTTAGACTTGCATAACTTAGCATAGTGAACTTGCATATTAACATAACATGCATAACATGTTAGACTTGCATAACATGGTATAGGGAACTTGCATAAACATGCATAACTTGTTAAATATGCACAACATGTCATTTTGAACTTGCATAAATATGCATAGCTTGTCAAACTTGCAAATCATGACTTGGTGAACTTGCATAGACATGCATAACTTGTTAAACTTGCAAACCATGACTTAGTAAACTTGCATAAACATGCATAACTTGTTAAACTTGCAAACCATGACTTAGTAATCTTGCATAAACATGCATAACTCAATAATCATACAAATCATGGCTTAGCAAACTTGCATAAACATGCATAACTTATTAAACTTGCAAATCATGGCTTAGTATACATGCATAACTCAATTAACTTGCAAATCATGGCTTAGTACACTTGCATAAACATGCATAACTCAATAAACATACAAATCTTGGCTTAGCAAACTTGCATAAACATGCATAACTCAATAAACATACAAATCTTGGCTTAGCAAACTTGCATAAACATGCATAACTCAATAAACATACAAATCTTGGCTTAGCAAACTTGCATAAACATGCATAGCTTATCAAACATGCATAAACCCCAACTTTCATCACACATTAACTTTAGAGTTTCTAAAATGAAGGTAAGAGGGCTTACTATGCTTATGCGGACTCAAATGAGTATAGCAAATGTAAGAAACCCCTTATGCAACTAATTTAAAACCCCCAAATGCAAGCAAACTTGATCAAGACTCCTCCTTTATGATGCCAATAGAGAAACAAGCCTTTAATGCAAACTAAGGAGGATCATACAAGCCTAAATACCCTTGTATGCATGGAAATCTCTTAGGGATTTGTTTAGGAATTGTATGAAGAGGGTGGAGGCCATGAGAGGATGGATTTTGGCATAGTTTAGTTGCTAGATTGAATAATGAATGATTTAGGGTAGGTTAGGGTCTTATTTATAGATTAGGTTAGTGATTTAGACCATAGGATTAACCCTAGGTTGAATTAGGGCCATCAGATCTCGGAACTCTCTAGAAACAGGCCACAAGACCCAAACCCAAATCAGAAATGGTGCACCAGGCTAAACAGCCGGGCACCCCCTGTCGACAGGGCTGTCGACAGGGCAGTCGACATGCTAAGACCCCTGTCGACAGGCCTGTCGACATGGGGTCCTGGGCGGGAATTTTTCCCGCCTGCCCAGTTTGCCCTAACCCTTGTTTCTTAATTTAAAATTTAAATCTGTTTTTACTTAAGAATTTTCTGCAAACTTTAATGGGCCTTAACTGGGTCATACGGACTCCGATTTTCGAAAACTCGGATTCTATTTCGCGTATTTTTCCGAGACGAACGCAATGGCATAGCCTTTTTCCCTTGATTCACATTTTATAATTAAATTCTGCCTTGATTTATGTTATAACAGGTTTATTAAAAATACGGGTTGTTACAGTATTTATCATCTTTTGACCATTATAAGGTAAAACCCTATCCTCCGGTTTGCGTTGCATTGTGTGATGGGACTTGGGTCTTATAATGGTTTCATTTTTCTAAAACGCTTTGCGTTATTTAACGTTATACCTCATTTATTGCACTGATAATCCCATGGAGTAAACCCGTTCCGCGATAGCGGCATGGTCCTCGTGCCGTTAGTTAATTAAGATATCTCATACCAGTCCCATGACTGACTCGTACACCTTTTGCAAACTCGGGTGCCCTCTTTTACACGGGCAGCCAAGTGACAGGTTAGGCTTGGATATTCGCTGGATGGAAGCTTGCTGATGGAGTTGCTAAAGAAACTTTCTTTTTATCTTTTATATTCTGCTTAAGACTTTGAGATAGTATTTAGTATTGATGTAATTTGAGAGATTGAGACTCTATTTCTTTTCTTTGAGACATCTATTTTGTTAAGTGTAATTCTGTGCTGCATACTCTGATGTTTCAGTGATGATGTTTGTGATGACATTTCTTTCCGCTGCAATGATTTATATGTTCTGCTATACTCTGAGATCTGTTATTGTTCTAGTTATGTTATATTCCATACGATTTTCCTTACTTTTATTACACGGGAGTTTGGGGTCGTCACATTTGGTATCAGAGCTTTGGTTAACCTTAGCTTTGCAATATAACATTTTTAAACAGTTCGTCTAGATAGAATCAGCAATGTTCTAAGACGAGAGGTTCATTAGAGATAGGATTAACAATATCCTAGAATGAGCTTAAACAGAATAGCACATATTTATCAGTCATTACTTCATTATCACCTGGACATGTCTCTACTTTTAACCTTCTCTTTGAATTTATCATTTCCTTTGGTCTGACTCTTTCCTTGATGATACAGACTAATTGAAAGATGTGTACAAGAGCTAGGACAAGAGGAAGAGGTCGTGGCGGAGTAGCTGGTAGGGGTAGAGGGAGAGATACACCCCCAACTGAGCAAGACCAACCCAATTCTGCGGTCGAGATGCCACCACCACCACCACCCCCAGTTGCTTTTGACCTGGATAAAGTGGCGAAGAAAATCAAGAATCTTGGAGGAATACATTTCACTGGTAGAGAGACGGTGGTAGAAGCGCAAGAATGGCTTAAGACGATGGGAAATATCTTGGGAGGTTTGGATCTTGAGGATCATAGGAAGCGTTTTATGGCAGTATGGTTCATGCAAGGACAGGCTCAAATTTGATGGGAAACAGTCATGATAGGGAGAGACGTTGCAGAGATAACTTGGACAAGATATAGTGAGCTTTTTAATGAAAAATTTATCCCGCCTCATGAAGTAGAACGTCTACACGATGTATTTGCTAACCTGCAGCAAGGCACCATGACCATTGCGGAGTACGTGAAGAAATTTGAGGAGCTTTCTAGGTATGCCCCTGAGCTAGTGCAAGACGCCTTACAGAAAAATAAGAGGTTCATAAATGGGCTTGCAAGGCGATACCATAACAGAGTGACAACCCATATTGAGAGCCCATTTGCCAAGGTGATAGAGATGGCATGCAGATATGAAGAAATTGATCAGAAGGGTGCTCAGCTAGAAAATGCCAGGAATCAAGCTAATAAGAAGAAGGAGGCGGACAAGAAACCAGGGGAAGGCAGTTCTTCGACGACAAAACCTCAGGGAAACAAGAAGAGAGACAAGTCTAAAGTCAGATGCTTCAACTGCCAGAAGATGGGACATTACGACTATGAGTGCAGGGCCTCGAAGAAGCCAAAGAGGAACGAGTCTGGGCCGAGCCAAAGCAGTGGACAGAATCCCCATGGTCTAAAAGAGTGCTACAACTGCCACAAGCCTGGACACCTTATCAAGAATTGCCCTCTGCTCAAGAAATCTGAAGTAGCTCACGTCTACAAAGATACGGCTGCACCGGCTTCTTCTGAAGGAGCAGGTAAGCTTGATGTTTTAGGCGGTACTCTTAACATTAAGGATATTCTCATTACTGTCTTGTTTGATACTGGTGCATCTAGAAGTTTCATATCAAGTGATACTATTAAAAAGCTTAAACTGAAACCAAGAAAACTTAAAGAGCCAATTAAAGCCCATAACCCAATAGGAGGTTCACTTATTCTAGATCAGTACTGTAGAGTGCCCGTTTCTTACTCTCACTTCCTATTTCCTTTCAATTTAATCATCATGAACTTTTTTGGATTTGATGTCATACTCGGGCTAGATTGGCTAACGAAGTATGGGGCTGAGTTGCTGTGTGCTGAAAGGGTAGTTAAAATTAAAACGAAATTTGGGAATATAATGACTATACCGTGCCACGGATCAGCCACAGATAGAAAAGAATTCTGGTCTTCTTTAGAAGTCACCCCTCCTTCTATTGAAATTATTCCCATCGTCAAAGACTATGCTGATGTATTTGAAGAAGTAAACAGCTTACCTCCCCGTAGAGAAATCGATTTCAGAATTGACTTGGTTCCTAATGCAAGACCTTTGGTGCATCCTATTAGGCGAATGTCGCCAAAGGAAAGAGAAGAGTTAAGCAATCAAACTAAGCAGCTCTTGGCCAAGGGTCTAATTAGACCCAGCTTCTCAGAATGGGGTGCAGCGGTGGTGTTTGTCCCAAAGTCAGATGGCACACTCCGTTTGTGTGTAGACTACCGCGATCTAAACAAGCAAACAATGGAAAACAAATATCCATTGCCTCGGATTGATGATCTATTAGACTGTCTGCATGGAGCACAGGTATTCTCTAAAATGGACCTAGCTACAGGATTCCATCAACTGCGCATTGCAGAAGAGAGTATCCCCTTAACTGCTTTCAGAGGGCCTGATCTATTTTACGAATGGCTAGTAATGCCTTTCGGTCTATGCAATGCCCCAGCATACTTTGTAGATTTGATGAATAGAGTATTTCGTGGGGTTCTAAATAAATTCGTGCTTGTGTTCATTGATGATATCCTTATCTTTTCCAAAACCATTGCTGAACATGAAAAACATTTGAAAGAAGTCTTGGAGATTTTGCAGAGGAATGTGCTGAAAGCAAAATTTTCCAAATGCATATTTTGGCAAGAAGAGGTGAAATTCCTCGGCCACGTGGTATCAAAAGAAGGCATCTCAGTAGATCCAGGAAAGATCTCGGCCATCCAAGACTGGAAGCAGCCTACCACTCCCACAGAAGTCTGAAGTTTCTTAGGACTAGCTGGTTATTATCGAAAGTTCGTTAAGGATTTTTCGAAATTATCTTGCCCACTGACGAAATTAACTAAGAAGCATTCAAAGTTCGTTTGGACACCTGAATGTGAGGCTGCATTCCAAGAGCTGAAAAAGAGATTGATCACTGCTCCTGTGTTGACCATCATAGATGGCAATGAGGATCTGAAGGTCTGGACAGACGCTTCTAAAGAAGGTCATTCTCTCTATCTGAATAAAACATGTCCGAGATAAAATTTTCTTTTGATGTCAAATCTCATTTTAACATGTTACCTTTCTGTCTATTTAAGGTATTGGTGCGGTGCTTATGCTAAAAGGTAGAGTGGTAGCATACGCTAGCAGGCAATTGAAACCGCATGAAAAGAATTATGCCACTCATGATCTTGAGCTAATGGCCATTGTATTCGCTCTAAAGATATGGAGGCATTATCTCTTGGGGGAAAAGTTCGAGCTGTATACGGACCACCAATCCTTGAAGCATCTATTTACCCAAAGAGTTTTAAACCTGAGGCAACAACGTTGGGTTGGATTCCTTGCACCCTACGACCTGGATATCCTATATACTTCGGGGAAAGCAAATGTAGTGGCAGATGCTCTCAGCAGAAAGAACATGGCCATTACCAATCTTATCCTTGCCCATCTCATTATTACTCCTTCTTTCATCGACGAGATCTCTGTCCTTCAAAAAGATGATGAGTTTATCCAAAAGATTAGCAAAAGAATTCGAGAAGGCGAACCCACGAGCTTCCAAATTGATGACAAAGGAGTTTTGAGGCTACGAGGCCGGATTTGTGTCCCAAACATTCCTGAACAAAAAGGGAAGTTATGGACGAATGTCACAAATCCAAGCTCAGTATTCGTCCTGGAGTAAGCAAGATGTACCACGATCTTAAGCGTACCTTTTGGTGGAGAGCAATGAAGAGGGACATCTCCATATATGTTGCCAAGTGCCCCACCTGTCAGCTTGTTAAGAGTGATCAGCAAAAGCTAGCAGGTCTATTGCAGCCATTATGAGTTCCAAATTGGAAGTGGGACGAAGATTCTATGGACTTTATTGATGGTTTGCCTCGGACTAGGAGAGGGAATGATAGCATATGGGTGATTGTAGATCGCTTGACGAAAGCTGCTCATTTCATTCCTGTCAAATCCAATAGAACGACTCAAAGTTTGGCACAACTTTATTTAAGAGAGATTGTCAGACTTCATGGAGTTCCCAGCAGCATTGTCAGTGACCGCGATCCAATATTTACTAGCAAGTTCTGGGAAGCTTTCCAAGAGGAGCTAGGAACCAAGTTGAATATGAGTACAGCTTATCACCCTCAGACAGACGGCCAGACTGAGAGGGTAAACCGCATCTTAGAAGATTTATTGCGAGCATGCATCCTTGACTTTGGTGGTTCATGGGAGGATCATCTGCACTTAGTGGAATTCTCTTATAATAACAGCTATCAAGTAAGCCTGCAAATGTCGCCATTCGAAGCTTTATATGGCAGGCCATGCAAATCTCCGGCATGTTGGGTGGAGCCAGGCAATAGAATAGTCTTGGGCCCCGATACGATTTGGGAAGCATCGAAAAAAGTTAATTTTATTAAGAAGCATTTGCTGGCTGCTCAAAGCTGACAGAAGAGTTATGCAGACACTCGAAGAAGAGATCTAGAATTCTCTGTTGATGATCTTGTGTACTTGAAGGTTTCTCCCTTAAGAGGCGTAATTCGCTTTGGAAAGACTGGAAAGTTGGCACCGAGGTTCATTGGTCCATTCCCTATTCTTGAAAGGATTGGGAATCTAGCTTATCTAGTACAGTTGCCCAACTGGCTGCCAGGGGTGCACGATGTATTTCACGTGTCCCAACTCAGGAAGCATGTTCATGATCCAAATTTAGTTGTGGAGGAAGAAGCACAATGAGATTTGGAAATTACTCCGAGCTTAGCCGTAAAGAGAGAGCCAGTAAAAATTGTGGGCAAGGAAATCAGAGCTTTGAGGAATAAGAAGATCAACCTCGTCAAGGTCCAATGGAGCAGGGATCCTAGAGACTGCACTTGGGAGACCGAGGATAGCTTCAAGAAAGCCTATCCCAAGTGTAGAGTGGATATCTCCGAATAGCTTTATGTTGAGGTACATTCTTAATACCTTGCATTTTTCGTTTTGTTCCTACTTTACTTTTATTTCCCTTTTCGAGGACGAAAAGTTTTTAAGTGGGGGACACTGTAACAACCCGGAAAATCCGAACCAATTTAAAATTTTTATTTTTAATAATTTGGTTAGAAAATGTGCCCAAATTTAAAAATTCTATTTTTAAATAATATTAAAACCAGTGAAAATAGTCAAATTTCAAACGACCTCTGTTTTCGACGAAACCACTTTTGTTGGAACCGGAATGTCAAATTATTGCTAGGTTTCAATTTTTAGAATTTTCCGATTTAGTATGTGAGCGTGGCAAAAGAAACTGTGTTTGGTCAAATACAGTCAAAATTGAACAACTGGAAAATAGCCATTTTTTGAACAGTCTCAGAATTCGACGAAATTAATTTTGTTGGATTCGTATCGTCAAGACATAGCCAAAAATATTTTTTTGGGATTTTTCGGGGTTTGTATGTGGCTCCGGTGGATTTTTGAATATGTCAAAAATTAATAATAAAAAGAATTAATTTTAAATTTGAAAAACAGGGGCTGAGTTGACCTCTTGGGCCTGCGAGACATGGTTAGATGGATCCGGAATAGGTGTTATTGGGTAGGGTAGCTTCTTGTTGGACTGAATTCTGAATACCTTAAGAGATTTGTTTTTTTTTTTGTAAAATTAACATTTTAATATTATAAAAGAGATTGTAAAACCCTAAAATACAATCCACTATTCATCATCCTCTAAAGCCGCCGCCCCCTTATCCATGGCCGAAACTTTCCCATTCAATCTCTTCCAATCCGCAACGAATTAAAATCCAAACCCTATACCACTTCGAAGAGATTCTTCTTCTCTTCATTTTCATACGGTTAGATATTCTCTGGTGCCACCATCTCCTCGAACCACGCACCCAAAGCCGCCGCCTAGCACCCACGTCGCACCCCCTAGACCCAACCGAGTTCCACTGTTCCGGGTCCCACGCGTGCGCCTCTCTGTCCTCTTCGCTGCAGCATCATCTGATCGATCACTGGTGGCTTGAATTGGAAGATAAAGGCAACCCTAGTTTTGAACAAAGGGATAAGGTGTCAGCCGAGAACACTGTAAGGAGGAAGATGGATTAACTAATTATTATTTTTACTTAATTTAATTATTAAATTAATTCCTAATCGTAGTTTACCCATAACTTTGTCAAATAAACTCAGAATTACACAATTTCTGAAGCATTGGACTCGTACGATCCTGAACTACAGTTCTAGACTGAAATGGGGAATTTCTGAGCTGTTGGAATTTTGGCTAAAATCACAAATGACTGTGAGATATCTCTTGTTTAAATTAATTAACTATTTTTTTTATTTTTTTATTTATAGTTATTCATCTTCAGATCTGATTGTGTAGATGTTGTATGATGTTTGTTTGTTGTATGATGGATTATTATGATTGGTTGTCATGTGTTATTCAAATATATATTTTTATCGCTTATTCTATTTAATTGAATTGAGTTAGATAATCAATTCAATATTTATTCTTATATTGAATAATCATAGATCTACATGTGGAAAAGGAAAAATAATAATAATAATATTATTGAATTGATTTAGATCATCGATTCAATATCAAATCATACAATATGCTTCGTAGAGTGATTGATCTAATTTATCAATTCCATACAGAGAAAATAAATATTGCTTTTATTTGAATTGATCTAGTTAATCAATTCAATATAGAGAAAATGAAATTGCCTTTCTATTTGAATTGATTTGTTTTGAACCAAACATAGAAAAATAAGTTATTCTTTTTATTTGTGTTTCAACACAAATATACACATAGAAAAATAAGTTATTCTATTTATTTGTGTTTCAACACAAATATACACATAGAAAAATAAGTTATTCTTTTTATTTGTGTTTCAACACAAAAATATACATCGAAAAACAAGTTATTCTTTTTATTTGTGTTTGAACACAAATATATACATCTTATATTGAATAACATTTTAATTGTGTCCTTAAACACAAATATTACATTGAACATTTAATTGCATTTTATTTGTGTCCATAAACACAAATATTTCATAGAAAAACTGAATGACTTTTTTGTGTGTTCTCAAATACAATTAAAATATTGACAATAAAAAAATGTATTTTTATTTGTGTCCTCCAACGCAAATAAAATATGTTTTAAAAGTAGTACATTTTTATTTACCCCTTTCCAATGTAAAAATGTTGAAAATATATAATCATTTTTGTTGCATTCACTAATGCAAACAAAATATAGAAAATGAAATATCATTTTTGTTGCATTCCCTAATGCAAACAAAATGTAGAAAATAAATAATCATTTTTGTTGCATTCTCTAATGCAAACAAAATGTAGAAAATAGATTATCATTTTTGTTCCATTCCCTAATGCAAACAAAATATAGAAAATGAAATATCATTTTTGTTGCATTCCTTAATGCAAACAAAATATAGAAAATAAATTATCATTTTTGTTGCATTCCCTAATGCAAACAAAATATAGAAAATGAAATATCATTTTTGTTGCATTCCCTAATGCAAACAAAACATAGAAAATAGATTATCATTTTTGTTGCATTCCCTAATGCAAACAAGATATAGAAAATGAAATATCATTTTTGTTGCATTCCCTAATGCAAACAAAATGTAGAAAGTAGATAATCATTTTTGTTGCATTCTCTAATGCAAACAAGATGTAGAAAATGAAATATCATTTTTGTTGCATTCCTTAACACAAACAAACTGTGGAAAGATAAAATATCATCTTTGCATTTCTTAATATAGTGAGATAGAAAATAAAAATAAAATTTCATTTTATGTTTGCATTCCAAAATGCAAACGTTACAAAAAGGAAAAAGAGAAAAGAGATTTTATTTTATGTTTGCATTCTACAATGCAAACAATGCATGTAAATTAAAAATTCACATTTTCATTTGCCTTCTACTATACAAACAAAACATAGAGAATAGAAAATATATTTTTATTTGTATTTTTCCATGCAAATAAAACAATAAAATAAGAAGATACATTTTTGTTTGCAATTTTAGATGCAAACAAATTAATAGAAGAAATCTAGATGCGAGCAAAATATTAAAAGAAAGATTACATTTTTCTTTTATTTATTTATATCCCTTAACGTAAATAAACATGAAATAAAGAGTTGTACTTTATTTACATTCCTTGTTGTAAATAAAATTACAAATTTAAAGATTCATTTTTATTTGCGTTCCTCAACGCAAATAAATCATGAATAGGATAATATGCATTTTTATTTGCAGTCCCGAATGCAAATAAAATATGAAAATTAAAGGTTGCATTTTTAATGTAATTTTAAAAGGGAAGAGAATAAGAATCATATTTCATTTAGAAATATGTTTTGTATTAAATATAATTTTAATGTAAGGTTAGAAGTATAGGAAGGAATTCTCATTTTGTTTATAAAAAGGGACTGAACAAAAATATTCATTTTTGTTCATTGGATGGAAATCAACAATTTCACTCTTTAAAATAAAATGGGTAAAATATACAATTTGTTTATTTTAAAAGAAATTTACACTTGGCATATGTACGGAAGTTGAAACATGAATTGACATTAAAAAAAATCATGAATGAACGAACATTACAATTTATAGTCAATATACTATCAAATTGGTGTATGAAATAAAAACACGTTTAGCTAACGTAATAAACATGAATATATGATTTGTATATAATTCACACCTTCATTTGGTGTGATATTCACGTGAATGTAATCGCTTAAGGAATTATATATATAAATATAAATAGAAATTAAACAAATCGCGCACGGTAGTTCGCGTTTCGGCAATCGTGACTTTAAACGATTGTACCGAAAGATCCAACCGTCGGATTTTCCCAAAACCGGAACCGTTGGGACCGCTTTGGGAAGATCTTTCCAATAAGACAAATTTTTTCAAAATCCAACGGTTAGATTTCAAGATATATGTAAATCAAATGTTGAGAAAAACAGCGCCAAAGCCACACTTAACCCGAAGCGCCGTTTGATTTTATTGAGCTATTTTTAAATAAATAAAATAGCGATAAATCAATGTTAACGATATGAAATGATTTAAATAATAATTATTCGATAATTATTTGAAAAGTCCGAGTTCTACTCATTTCAAATAATTATACGTCGATGAAGAGACGAAGACGGTGTTGAAGACAGGCGGTCTTCACATCGAACGGATGTATTGCTACTGAGGTCCTCAATAGGAGTAGCTACCCTGAAGGGATTTCGGCGGTAGTTGTTCGGACGTATGTGATGACTGTCCGGATATACGAGAGCCTCTCAGGTGTCATCGGTTCCGTTCAGACCCAGAACGGACTTGTAAATGGATGCATGTCCGACGTTGAACTTCGTACCATGTAAACTGATTTCTGGTTAATATATAACCGTTGGTGGCAAGAGAATTTATTCTTTCGCTCAACACCCTTAGAGGTTGTGTATTGATAGTTGTTAATTTCATGGAATGGATTGTCAACGGGACACGTTAGCTTTGTTGAAAAGCAGGCCTTGTGGTTGTTGATCAAAGCATAGCCTATTTAGGCATAGCTTTGTGTATATCGTGGCTTCGCGAGCCTCACACACCGGTTGAGTCTAAAACGGGAGAAGGGAACGCAAGGAGTGCACATGTTTCTTTCTAGCTAGAAGTGGTGTCAGTGCTTAAACTGGCTGACATTTGCTTATGCGGTTGTTGGAATTTTTGCGAGGCCTCAGTTTATTCTTATCGGTCGCCCTCGGCCGATTTGTATGTCCAATAGGATCGGGGAACGTGTGTTCAAGCATAACTAATCCACTAAAGTATTTATGGACCGGCCCTGCTCTATCAAAGGGTTCGCCAGCGTCCGAATCCTGAGACATTGCTAGAGTGTCTCGAATCGGTCAGGAGCTCCTCACTAGCCTTGACTCATGATGGAAACCCACTTTCCAATACGTCCCATGCGGTTTTGATTGCATAACTAATATGGCGACATAGTAGATGGTAGCTATGCCGTCTAGGATTAATATTATAATTGAAATATCTTCTTTAAACATACACACACTAATAATAATATCGTATTTTGCGTATTTATCATCTTTTGACCATTATAAGGTAAAACCCTATCCTCCGGTTTGCGTTGCATTGTGTGATGGGACTTGGGTCTTATAATGGTTTCATTTTTCTAAAAAGCATTGCATTATTTAACGTTATACCTCATTTATTGCACTAATAATCCCATGGAGTAAACCCGTTCAGCGATAGCGGCGTGGTCCTCGTGATTGTCAAACCCGTTCGTTAATTAAGATATCTCATACCAGTCCCATGACTGACTCGTAGTTTGTTTCACCTTTTGCAAAATCGGGTGCCCTCATTTACACGGGCAACCAAGTGATAGGTTAGGCTTGGATATTCGCTGGATGGAAGCTTGCTGATGGAGTTACTGAAGAAACTTTCTTTTTATCTTTTATTTTCTGCTTAAGACTTTGAGACAGTATTTAGTATTGATGTAATTTGAGAGATTGAGACTCTATTTCTTTTCTTTGAGACATCTATTTTGTTAAGTGTAATTCTGTGCTGCATACTCTGATGTTTCAGTGATGATGTTTGTGATGACATTTCTTTCCGCTGCAATGATTTATATGTTCTGCTATACTCTGAGATCTGTTATTATTCTAGTTATGTTATATTCCATACGATTTTCCTTACTTTCATTACACGGGAGTTTGGGGTCGTCACAACATCATCGACAGTAGATTATAGAATGAAATGAATATCTCTAGATAGGTGATAATACACCCTACTTGGCAGCCAACCACTTAGCCATGCTGCCTCCCCGATTTTTTTCATTTCCCGGTTGTGAGGCTAAAGGCCACGCTTATCTCTGACAGATCACACATTTATTCACTTTGAATGTCACATCGTCATACCCGCTAAATCACAAATTGATTTCCCCAAAAATACTATGGGAATACAGCTAAGAGAAACAAATTCCTCCGCCACCAAACGTACTTACGTTTGAAGAGATCAATTTACATGATCCATTAAATATACTTTGTCAGACATTCTTCCATATAGGTCGTCCTGGGACTGGACAAACCGAAGGCACTATTCTATAACCAGGACAGCCCTTGCATAACTCCGTCTTCAATTTTCTTCATCATATTTGACCGCTGCGCTAACGCCCATACAAAGTGGTTTTCAGATAATGAGCCTAATCCCAATCTCTCCGTATTGACGACGGAAAAATGGTCAAAAACTTCGATAGTTGGTGAGTTAACTATCAAAGAAAAATACGCGTGCAAACAACGATATTATTTCCGGGTGGAAATTATATCGATCAATCATCATTTATCATTTATCTCTTAAATTAATTTATCATTTATTTATTCATTCTCCATTTCCTGTTTCCGTTTATATACAGAAATTCTTATTTTTCTAAATTTAGAAAATATACATTATTAATCATTGGAAAACATTTCCATCTCCTTTCCACATATCACTGTCATTCCAGTATTCTTTACCATCCAACATTTAATTTTCAATGATTAGAAAATATCTCTGATTATATTTGGAAAACGTTTCCAAAACTTATTCCTTGGATTTAAACAGATGTTTAAATAAAACATCGCTATGCCAATTCAAACCATTACCTTCATTAACTATATTCACTTAACCAACCTTCACTATCAAACCTTACCATTCCTTATTAAGAAGGAAGTCAATCAAGTTTGGATATAATTACCTCTCAGACCTTAACTGAATAACGTTTTTACTTCGAAATTGTCAAAGTTAATCTTTTAAATCTTTAACAAACTTCCTTACGTAACTCTCGGATTTCTATTTACGAATCCACTTCTTTTATAGAAATCATTTGATAATAACATTAGTGTTATAATCCCATGCTTCCGAACTATATTAACTTAAGTATAACTTTTATTCCTTAATTTAAATAAATAAATAACTGATTTATTAAATAAAAAAATCTTGATTTAATTTCCGGAAAGTAAAAAGTACTTTCTAACATTCGATATAATCGAATTTCAACATATAACTCTCTCTCAAATAAACTCTATTCGATAACTCTTTCCTTCGAATAAACTATAATTGATAATCACTCTTCGAATAGCCATATTCGATTAACTTTATTCAATTAACACTATTCGATTAACTCTAATCCATTTACTCTTATTAGTTAGCTCTATTTGATTAACTCTATTCTATTAACTATGTTTGATTAACTCTATTGGGTTAACTCTTTTGGATTAACCATAATCGATTAACTCTTATCAATTAACTCCTATCAATTTACTTCTATCAAATAAACTATATTTGATTAACCCCTTTCGAATAAACTATATTCGATTTACTCCTTTCTCTATTCGAAGAAACTATATTAGATAACTCCTTTGAACTCTATTCGAATAAACTATATTCGATATCTCCTTTAAACTCTATTCGAATAAACTGACATTCGATAACTCCTTTCGAATAACTAACATTCGATAACCCTTTCGAATAACTAATATTCGATAACTCCTTTCGAATAACAAATATTCGATAACTCCTTTCGAATAACAAATATTCAATAACTCCTTTCGAATAACAAATATTCGATAACTCCTTTCGAATAAACTATATTCGATAGCCCTTTCGAATAACAAATATTCGATAACTCCTTTCGAATAAACTATAATCGATAACCCTTTCTTCAATTAACTCCATTCGATTACTCTAATCGATTAACTCTAACTCTAATCAATTAAATCTACTCTAATCGATTAACTCTATTCTCTAATCGATTAACTCTATTTGATTAACTCTAACTGGTTAACTGTAACTGGTTAACTGTAACTGGTTAACTCTAATTGATTAAATCTAATTGGTTAACCCTAACTGGTTAACTCTAACTGATTAACTCTTATTTAAATAAATTATATTTGATAACTCTGTTCGACTACAAATACCTCCTTTTCTATTTGTCTATATTTATTTCATAAAAATATTTACTTTATAACTTTATTTATTTCCTAAATAAATAATTCTCTTTTTCAATTCTATTTGTAAATGTTTTATAAATATTTTCTCTTTCTATTTGTTTTACGAATATTTCCTTTCAATTCTATCTATTTATTTTTCACAAATATTTCCTTTCAATTCTAGCTTTTTGTTTTCATAAATATTTCCTTTCAATTCTATTTGAAATCCTTTTACTAATATATCGTTTTCTATTTGTTTCATATATATCCCTTTTCTATTTGTTTACAAATATTTCCCTTTTATATTCTTCTTTGATTTTATAATTTTCTTTTAAAAAAATTCTTTCCTTTTTTATATATAAAATCCATTGATTTTATATAAATAATTCATTTTCAAAATACACTTTGAAAATCCCCTTTTCTACATCCCAGTATTTCTTACGGTATTTAAAATACCAAATAACCATGATCGTTATCATTCAAACACACATAATCTAGAACAGATTTTATATCACATCATATATTACAATATATGAAAAACATTAAAATAAATGTTGAGGAATCCAGTTGGATTCCTCCAACCTGTTTACCTGCATCACAGATGTTAAACAATATAATTAACATCGATTTCATTTCAATATGAAATATTCTGCTAAACAGAATCAATATTTGATTAACGATTTATATATATATATATCGTTATCTATAATTTCAACCAATACATAAGCAATTCAATCAAACAGTTAACACATAGCAATTAACAGATAATTATCAATTCTAAAATATGCTATTAAAATATAATTTTTCAGAGTTGGTGAGTTTTACTCACATTGGACGATCATCGTTAATAACGATAACCATCGCTTGATTCAGACGGACAATTTATTTCGCTATAAATTGTAATGAGCTCCAATCCACTCCCACTCAGTTCCATTGTGTAGTCGTCGTCCATACGATCCCGATGGATCTTGTTCCGCTGAATTTCGTTAATGTATGGATAAGATGTGAATTTTATAAGTTATCAAACAACTTAACTTAAATAAAAAGAAATGATGGGCTTTACTTTATATATTACGTCCCATTCACCCTTCTAAGGCCCATTCACCCTTAACCCAATAATGCCTACTGTTGCCCTCTTCCCTACCCAATAGAAAATATCGTGTCTGCTCACCATGAACGGCGGTTTCTCCTTCTAATCCGCCTCCTTCTCTCCATGTTTTCACCATCGTTCGCTAACCGGAAGTCACCGTCCATCCCCTCTTCCTGACCTCGACCCAAACATCATCTAGTACCGGAGCTCGCTGCCTTCCTCCCCAGCGCACAACTCAATCCTTTCGCACTGCTACAGTGCAGATGCGAAAATAAAATCCATCGAATTCTCCCAATTTTTGCAAGGAGATGTTGTTCTATTCCCTAAACCGAAATCCAACACCAGTTGAAGCACCTGTGCTTGAAAATTGTGAATAACTAAACCGTAGTTTCACTTATACGCACGCTGGCAAATTTGTCGAGACTCACCAAATCCATCGCAGGCAATTCTAGAAGTATCAGCATGAAGCTATCCCTTGCAGTAATCAATATGTGTGTGCATTTGGATTTATGGATTTCTATTTTAATTTATATGATTTTTTCTATTTGCATTTTGCTGAAAAGAAAAAGTTAGAAGTGGCGGCATTGTATTTTGACCACGGGAGATGGAAATGAGATTTTTAGGGTTAAGGGCATATTTATAGGAAATCTTTAATATAATATATTCGATTATTATATTCATTTTCAAACAACCGCTAATTGTATTCGTCTTTAAAAATTGTTGTTACCACACATGATATCCAAAAATCACGAAACTAGACATGCAGCTATAGTTCGACATTACAGACCAAACAAAACGGATTTCGTCAAATTCCGTGTAACAACCCGTATTTCTGATAACCTGTTATAACGTAAATCGAGGCAGAATTTAATTTATAAATCTGAATCAAGGGAAACGGGCTATGCCATTGCGTTCGTCTCGGAAAAATACGCGAAATAGAGTCCGAGTTTTCGAAAATCGGAGTCCGTATGACTCGGTTAAGGCCCAACGAAGTTTTCAGAAAATTTCAAAGTAAAAACAGATTTCAAATTCAAGTTTGAATTTGGAAATTTGGGCCAGTTTGGGCCAGGCGGGAAAATTCCCGCCAGAGCACCCAAGTCGACAGCCCTGTCGACTTGGGAGTCGACTTGGCTGTCGACAGGGGGTGCTCGGCCAGTTTGGCCTGGTGCACCATTTTAGGGTTTGGCTGTGTTTTGGGGGCTGTTTTCTGGAAGCTTCCGAGATCTGATGGTCCTAATCTAACCTAGGGTTAATCTAATGGCCTAAAACACTTGCCTAATCTATAAATAAGACCCTAACCTAAGCCTAAATCAACATTATTCACTCATACAACTAAACTATGGCAAAATTTTACCTCTCATGGCCTCCACTCTCTTCATCAAATTCCTAAATAAATTTCTATGAGAGATTTTCCATGCATACAAGTGTTTTCAAGCTTGTATAAGTGTCATTAGCTTGCATTCAAGTCAAGTTTCTATATTAGCATCATAAAGAAAGAGTTTTGATCATTTTGGCTCAAGGGTTTTGCTTGCATTTTGGGTTTATTTGATTTCATAAGGGCTTTGGCACTATAAGCCCTATTCTACTTTCATACTTAAACTCTAAAGTTAAATGTATGATATGCAAGTTTGATATGTTATGATATGCAAGTTTATGATGTTATGTTATGCAAGTATGCCATGTTATGATATGCAAGTTTATGATGTTATGTTATGCAAGTATGCCATGTTATGATATGCAAGTTTACCATGTTATGCTATGCAAGCTTGCCATGTTGTGATATGCAAGTTTATCATATTATGTTATGCAAGTTTGATATGCAAGTTTGTCAAATATGCAAGTTTACTATGCTATGAAATGCAAGTTTATCAAGTTATGTTATGCAAGTTGATATGCAAGTTTGTCATATGATATGCAAGCTATGTTATGCAAGTTTGTTATGCAAGTTTGTCATATGATATGCAAGTTATGTTATGCAAGTTTGGGTTGATCATTTGGCTCATGTTATCATGTTATGCAAGCTTATGTTGGGCTTATGAACATAAAGCTTCAAGCTTTATGCTAAAGGTTGCATTTTGGCAACATGTAAGTTATCATATCCCTTATGATAACTTGCATGTGAGGCTAAATGCGAACTTATGGCCATTTTTACATGTCATTTATCACCATGTATCACCAATATGATAAGTTTGGTTTTATGCATGCTTTTGAGGCCTAAAAATGTAATATGCAAGTGTATGAACATTTCATATGCCACCATGTTAAACTTGTGGCTTCAATACCTTTATTTCATGATTATGCCAAGTTCCCTCTTTCTATCCTTTATGCGCTATTGCGATATGTAAGCGATGGGATTGCATTTGGGGTTGGGTAAATTTAAAAGACATAAAACATAAGCTTGGGAATTTACCTATTAAGTTAGGTCTACCCATTGGGAATTTACCTATTAAGTTAGATCTACCCAATTGCTTGAAAACTTGTAATATGTTTTGGAAACATGATGGACATGACACTTAGAAAAGATAAGTGTGGCCAACTCGAGGTTGGGTTGAGTTTGTAGCGTAAACCTACCCGGAACCAACCGGCTTAACTAGTTGCTACAAATAATAGGACCCAATGTGAGAAGTTGGTCATGTTGTACCTTGAACCCGAGGTTAGACCAAGTTGTGGTGTAAAGCTACCCGGACCCGCCCGGCTTAACTAGTAACCTCAACGAGGTCTAATGTGAGAGGTTAAGGTGCATTAAATTAATTAATGCTACATGATAAGGTTAAGTAAATTTGATTTATGACACTTAACCAATTTGACATGAATGGGTAGGTTAAGTGAAACCGGGCTTGATTTCTTAATGACACTTAACCGTAAAATACGACTAGTGGTTAGGGTTAAGTTAACCTACACTTAACCAATCTGAACTCGGTAATTTAACGGGGTTAAGTTGAACTATACTTAACCAATCCAACTCAGTAATTTGATAAGGCTGAGGACCGATTTGATACCTGGTCTGGATAAACTAACTTGATTGATAAATTAAACGAACCTGTTTTGCGGATCTGTAGGACCCACACCAAGTTAGGCAAGTTTGTAAATCTGTTATCTGATTCGTTAGTCTGAAAACTGATCGTCTGAACCTGGTATGTCTGAACTCTGTTAATAAGTTAATCTGAATCTGATAGTCTGGGGACACAAGGGGGAATACTTGTGTCATCTGTTGTTTGGGACCCATATTAGTCAGTAACCCTCTCTGGTATCAAAACTTTGACCCAACTGTAGGTAGGGTCCGGGCACGCTTACTGAACTAATTATAAGTGGTTCATTCTGATAATGGCGATGGGTGTTGATGGTGCGTTCCAACCGGGTCATGTGCGTGCATGGATCCCGGTCTGCCTTTGAGGATGTAAGACGCCGTGACATCTGTAAATACGCCTGTGCCAATTGGTTGCCACTTTAGGGAGTGATACACCCTATCGTGGGGCCGACATAGGGTATTTATGTATTAGGGAGCCGATCGCTTGGGTAGGATTTAGGGTACACTTAGCTCTGTCTGATTCTGTTGGTACCGTCTGTTTGTTGGGTGGTAACACCCGTCTGTGTCTGCGTGGTACCGTCTGTTAGGGTGGTAAAGGCCCACTACTAGTGTACATCTAATTGTAGTATTCCGTTTCTGTACTCTGTTCTGTTAGGGTGGTAAAGGCCCATTATTGTTAGCATTCCGTTTCTGTACTTTATCTGTTAGGGTGGTAAAAGCCCATTTTTCCCGAACTCTATCTATGGACCATTCTGTTCCATCCTGTTTCGATGTAGACATTAGGGTAACACCTAATCCTGTTATACTAGTATTGGTACTAAGAAGTTGGATCTTGACTTAGGTCAACACCTGATATTAGGCCAAGTTTAGGCCAAGGGATAAATTCTTGTTTATACATGACATGTTAGAATGCTGGTACACCTGTGGTGAAAAACTTCACCTTGATTATATGATGACTCCTTTGAATTATCTGTTAGATATTCACCATGCTAGTATGTTATTATCCTTATGTTCATCCCTGCTTCTCATGCCAGTTAACTTTATCAGTTTACATTGATTGTAGTAGGGCTTACTCAGTCTTTTTGACTGACCTGTTTTCCTTTCGCCTCTTTTCTTCCGTTCCCCCCCCAAGGTTCTCAGGGTGGGAATATTGGAGCTTAGCTTGGATTTCTGATCGCTTGCTTGTGGGATTTTAGCTCATGTACGGTCTTGACATGAAGCTAGCTATGGTTATCACTTATTTTGCGGATAATACTTATGTATTTCAGTTTTTCAGAAATGTTGTTTCTATCTAGACTTATGTATTTGGAAAGTTGACATTATGTTGTACCAGAATTGTTTTGAAATAGTTTGAAATCTTCCGCTGTTTTATTTATCTTATTTACTCTGTTTACATATATACATATGTTCTTGTTCTGCCTTGATATATCATTATGCATGTTTACCTGATTCAAACACCCCTCCAAAGTTAGAGTGCTTGCAAGAGTCACCCTGGCGGAGGTGGGGTGTTACATTTGGTATCAGAGCATATGGTTTACGAGAAGGAACAAAAAGGCTTTTAAAACTTTTGGAAAACTATTTTCAAAACCAAGTATAAAGTATTTTCCAAAGAAAAGTCTAGTTTATTTTAAAGGCTATTCCCCAAAAAGCCATTAGCACAATCCTTAGTTATCTATTCTTAGTTCCCTCATTCTGAATCTATCTTTTCCTTAGTTTCAGTATGACAGATAACTTTGTTATCCCAGAGGGAGTGCAAGTTCCTGTTTGGTATAAGAGACTTATGGAGGCTAGGGCGACCGAAGCTGGCCCCGCAAATGTTACTCCTCCTCCGGTGGTTAATGTTCCTCCTCCTCCTATCGCTAAGGTTCCTCATCCTCCTCCCCCTCAGCATCCTCCAGTAGAGTTCACGAAGATTTGCAAGGACTTCAAAGCAATGGGTGGCAAGAACTTTCTAGGTACCGAGACTTTTGTAGAGGCCCGGAATTGGTTGAAAGAGACCGAGGATTTATTCGCTATCTTTGGATTAGATGATCAGAGAAAGATCTTGTTGGCGGTTTGGCTTATGAGAGATAAAGCCGCTTATTGGTGGGAAGTCACCAATGGTACTAGACCCGTTGAGACTTGGGCCGATTTCAGGACAAGATTCAGGCTTAAGTTTCTGTCTTCTGCTGAAGAGAATTTGCAAATGGAGAGGTTTATTGCTTTGAAGCAAGGAGACATGTCTGTCAAAGAATATGTGAACAAGTTCAATCAGTTAGCTTGTTTTGGCTTGGATATGGTGAGTACTACTCAGAAGAAGGCTCTCCGTTTTGCTAGAGGATTGAATGAGCCGTTACAGGAGTTAGCTATGTCTCATGTGCCCATGGGGGCCACGTTTGAGAGTTTGGTAGATATGGCCCTACTCAATGAAGAGAACAAGAGTGTAAAGAAGGAGGTCAAGGTGAATGAGTCTCAAAACAAGAAAACGGGGCCCAAAAAGGAAATGCAGAAGAAGGAGGAGAAGTCTGAAGATAAGAAGGAAAAGAAGTGCTTTACTTGTGGAAGCTCAACTCATCTAAACAAGGATTGCAGAAAGAGGAAGGGCACTTGCTTTACTGTGGAGAGATGGGACACTTCACTAGGGACTGCCCGAAGAAGAAAGGGACTACATCAGAAGGAACAGTGAATACTCGCATGGCGAGTGAATAGATTAGGGCTAGAATAATTTGTCTGTAGGATGTTTAACTTTCCTTGTCTGATTTTCAGTTTCAAACTCTTTTTCTGGTATTTTGATTCTGTAAAGGAAACTCGGTACTTTAATGTTAGTCTTGCTTCTGATCTGGTAATAGTCTCAAACTCCCTGAGAGTTATAACTCATCTGTTTGTGATAAATTGGGGTTTGAGAGTATCTGTGTTGGGCATGAGGGTGACTATGACGAATACATTCTGGGTTTCTATCATGCTTAGTTTCCTAAGAATCATTTGGGAAAAATCTGATCTGTACTAGTAGTCTGTAAGTATATGTACCAAGTTTTTGTTTTATCTGTACTCGCTTCCATCACTCGACTGTATCTTGTTGAGATAGGAATCCTATGGATGTAAACATGTGTTTGAGACATGTTATGTTTGATGGTTGCAAGTGGATGCAAGTGGTTGCTAGTGGTTGCTCGTGGATGCATAAACACACACTAGGCACTAGATCGGCTTGAAATACACTCTCATATTGCATATGGACGTGTGTACATTTTCAATTCTTATGGTTGCAAGATGGTTAATTAGGCACATGGATGTTGCATATGGACGAATGTTTGTGCACACATATAGTATTATATGATTAGGACTATTTGCATACATAATGGATTCATTTCACTGACATACTTTGCATTGAGGATCTTTGCATTAGATAAGAACATATACACACACCTTTTGCATATGTTCATACCGCATTAGAATCTTTAAGGACAATGATTGCTCGTGAATGATGATTTTAGTATATGGATGATGGATGGTAGGATGCGTTCTTCCTAATTTGA
Organism: Allium sativum; assembly: GCA_030737875.1. Taxonomy (NCBI): domain Eukaryota; kingdom Viridiplantae; phylum Streptophyta; class Magnoliopsida; order Asparagales; family Amaryllidaceae; genus Allium; species Allium sativum. The sequence continues at coordinate 422,745,369 of CM060924.1, forward strand.
AGATTTCGAGGACGAAATCCTTTAAGGAGGGGAGAATGTAACAACCCGTATTTCTGATAACCTGTTATAACGTAAATCGAGGCAGAATTTAATTTATAAATCTGAATCAAGGGAATCGGGCTATGCCATTGCGTTCTTCTCGGAAAAATACGCGAAATAGAGTCCGAGTTTTCGAAAATCGGAGTCCGCATGACTCGGTTAAGGCCCAACGAAGTTTTCAGAAAATTTCAAAGTAAAAACAGATTTCAAATTCAAGTTTGAATTTGGAAATTTGGGTCAGTTTGGGCCAGGCGGGAAAATTCCCGCCAGAGCACCCAAGTCGACAGCCCTGTCGACTTGGGAGTCGACTTGGTTGGACCAAGTCGACAGCCCTGTCGACTAGGCTGTCGACAGGGGGTGCTCGGCCAGTTTGGCCTGGTGCACCATTTTAGGGTTTGGCTGTGTTTTGGGGGCTGTTTTCTGGAAGCTTCCGAGATCTGATGGTCCTAATCTAACCTAGGGTTAATCTAATGGCCTAAAACACTTGCCTAATCTATAAATAAGACCCTAACCTAAGCCTAAATCAACATTATTCACTCATACAACTAAACTATGGCAAAATTTTACCTCTCATGGCCTCCACTCTCTTCATCAAATTCCTAAATAAATTTCTATGAGAGATTTTCCATGCATACAAGTGTTTTCAAGCTTGTATGAGTGTCATTAGCTTGCATTCAAGTCAAGTTTCTATATTAGCATCATAAAGAAAGAGTTTTGATCATTTTGGCTCAAGGGTTTTGCTTGCATTTTGGGTTTATTTGATTTCATAAGGGCTTTGGCATTGTAAGCCCTATTCTACTTTCATACTTAAACTCTAAAGTTAAATGTATGATATGCAAGTTTGATATGTTATGATATGCAAGTTTATGATGTTATGTTATGCAAGTATGCCATGTTATGATATGCAAGTTTATGATGTTATGTTATGCAAGTATGCCATGTTATGATATGCAAGTTTACCATGTTATGCTATGCAAGCTTGCCATGTTGTGATATGCAAGTTTATCATATTATGTTATGCAAGTTTGATATGCAAGTTTGTCAAATATGCAAGTTTACTATGCTATGAAATGCAAGTTTATCAAGTTATGTTATGCAAGTTGATATGCAAGTTTGTCATATGATATGCAAGCTATGTTATGCAAGTTTGATATGCAAGTTTGTCATATGATATGCAAGTTATGTTATGCAAGTTTGGGTTGATCATTTGGCTCATGTTATCATGTTATGCAAGCTTATGTTGGGCTTATGAACATAAAGCTTCAAGCTTTATGCTAAAGGTTGCATTTTGGCAACATGTAAGTTATCATATCCCTTATGATAACTTGCATGTGAGGCTAAATGCGAACTTATGGCCATTTTTACATGTCATTTATCACCATGTATCACCAATATGCTAAGTTTGGTTTTATGCATGCTTTTGAGGCCTAAAAATGTAATATGCAAGTGTATGAACATTTCATATGCCACCATGTTAAACTTGTGGCTTCAATACCTTTATGTCATGATTATGCCAAGTTCCCTCTTTCTATCCTTTATGCGCTATTGCGATATGTAAGCGATGGGATTGCGTTTGGGGTTGGGTAAATTTAAAAGACATAAAACATAAGCTTGGGAATTTACCTATTAAGTTAGGTCTACCCATTGGGAATTTACCTATTAAGTTAGGTCTACCCAATTGCTTGAAAACTTGTAACATGTTTTGGAAACATGATGGACATGACACTTAGAAAAGATAAGTGTGGCCAACTCGAGGTTGGGTTGAGTTTGTAGCGTAAACCTACCCGGAACCGACCGGCTTAACTAGTTGCTACAAACAATATGACCCAATGTGAGAAGTTGGTCATGTTGTACCTTGAACCCGAGGTTAGACCAAGTTGTGGTGTAAAGCTACCCGGACCCGCCCGGCTTAACTAGTAACCTCAACGAGGTCTAATGTGAGAGGTTAAGGTGCATTAAATTAATTAATGCTACATGATAAGGTTAAGTAAATTTGATTTATGACACTTAACCAATTTGACATGAATGGGTAGGTTAAGTGAAACCGGGCTTGATTTCTTAATGACACTTAACCGTAAAATACGACTAGTGGTTAGGGTTAAGTTAACCTACACTTAACCAATCTGAACTCGGTAATTTAACGGGGTTAAGTTGAACTATACTTAACCAATCCAACTCGGTAATTTGATAAGGCTGAGGACCGATTTGATACCTGGTCTGGATAAACTAACTTGATTGATAAATTAAACGAACCTGTTTTGTGGATCTGTAGGACCCACACCAAGTTAGGCAAGTTTGTAAATCTGTTATCTGATTCGTTAGTCTGAAAACTGATCGTCTGAACCTGGTATGTCTGAACTCTGTTAATAAGTTAATCTGAATCTGATAGTCTGGGGACACAAGGGGGAATACTTGTGTCATCTGTTGTTTGGGACCCATATTAGTCAGTAACCCACTCTGGTATCAAAACTTTGACCCAACTGTAGGTAGGGTCCGGGCACGCTTACTGAACTAATTATAAGTGGTTCATTCTGATAATGGCGGTGGGTGTTGATGGTGCGTTCCAACCGGGTCCTGTGCGTGCATGGATCCCGGTCTGCCTCTGAGGATGTAAGACGCCGTGACATCTGTAAATACGCCTGTGCCAATTGGTTGCCACTTTATGGAGTGATACACCCTATCGTGGGGCCGACATAGGGTATTTATGTATTAGGGAGCCGATCGCTTGGGTAGGATTTAGGGTACACTTAGCTCTGTCTGATTCTGTTTGTACCGTCTGTTTGTTGGGTGGTAACACCCGTCTGTGTCTGCGTGGTACCGTCTGTTAGGGTGGTAAAGGCCCACTACTAGTGTACACCTAATTGTAGTATTCCGTTTCTGTACTCTGTTCTGTTAGGGTGGTAAAGGCCCATTATTGCTAGCATTTTGTTTCTGTACTTTATCTGTTAGGGTGGTAAAAGCCCATTTTTCCCGAACTCTATCTATGGACCATTCTGTTCTATCCTGTTTCGATGTAGACATTAGGGTAACACCTAATCCTGTTATACTAGTATTGGTACTAAGAAGTTGGATCTTGACTTAGGTCAACACCTGATATTAGGCCAAGTTTAGGCCAAGGGATAAATTCTTGTTTATACATGACATGTTAGAATACTGGTACACCTATGGTGAAAAACTTCACCTTGATTATATGATGACTCCTTTGAACTATCTGTTAGATATTCACCATGCTAGTATGTTATTATCCTTATGTTCATCCCTGCTTCTCATGCCAGTTAACTTTATCAGTTTACATTGATTGTAGTAGGGCTTACTCAGTCTTTTTGACTGACCTGTTTTCCTTTCGCCTCTTTTCTTCCGTTTCCCCCCCAGGTTCTCAGGGTGGGAATATTGGAGCTTAACTTGGATTTCTGATCGCTTGCTTGTGGGATTTTAGCTCATGTACGGTCTTGACATGAAGCTAGCTATGGTTATCACTTATTTTGGGGATAGTACTTATGTATTTCAGTTTTTCAAAAATGTTGTTTCTATCTAGACTTATGTATTTGGAAAGTTGACATTATGTTGTACCAGACTTGTTTTGAAATAGTTTGAAATCTTCCGCTGTTTTATTTATCTTATTTACTCTGTTTACATATATACATATGTTCTTGTTCTGCCTTGATATATCATTATGCATGTTTACCTGATTCAAACTCCCCTCCAAAGTCAGAGTGCTTGCAAGAGTCACCCTGGCGGAGGTGGGGTGTTACATTCCGTCTCCGTTTGCTCACACAGTGTATTTTTAATCGTCAAAATACTGATTGTTTTTCACATTAAAAATCTGTACGGCCACACACTGACCCCAAGAATCACAGAAATTGAAATCTGGCAATAATTAAATATTACAGATCCAACAAAATTAGTTTTGTCGAAAATGGAGGTCGTTTGCAAAACTGGCTATTTTTAAAGCTCTAAATAACCCATTTAAATAATAAATATATTTAAAAATAATTAAATTAAATATTTATAAATAAATATTATTGTATATATTCACAATAGAATATCATAAAGCTCGAGAATATTCCCATACGAATTTCCAACTTGATATTTCAAAATCAGAGTTATATCGGTATTCGATTTATATTTAAATCTTTTTAACATATAAATAAATAATAAAGGGAATTCCATAGCGTCTATTTCAAATTTTGATTTGGATATAACTCAAAATCTACACGACGAAATTCCAATTTTTCTCTTCTATTAGAAAAATATACTTCACCAACTCCGAACTTTCTTGTTTCACAGAAATCCGGCTTAAAACGAATCCTGTACATTCAGTTGAAGTTCAAATCGCCAAACAACGAACTGCAGCGCCATTTCGAGCTCGATTATAATTATATTATAATTATATGTTCAAACTGTCGTTATTTAAATATATTCGTTATTCAAATTAAATTCTAAGTTGAATTAAATATTTTAAATTGTCCAATTCACATTATATTGTCAATTCACTATTTCTGACTATTTCAGAAATTAAATATATTATTATATTATTTATATTAATTAAATATTCCATATAATTTAATTAAACAACTATATAATTCTCTAAATCACTATATAAATAATTAGATTAATTAATTATTATACTGTAAATATACGGGACATTACATTCTTCCCCCCTTAAAATAATTTCGTCCTCGAAATTGCTAAGGTAGAAAACAAACCCTATTAACTGGGTTAAAATTTATTTATTCACTTCAGTTTTAACTGAACCAACTAATTTAAATTAAAATATTACCTAATTCTAATCAACGAAAATTTTCAAAAATTCTAAAAATTTTCTAACATCCGAAATTTTCGGAAAATTTCGCCAGCACCTCCTTTGTACTGTTCAACCGGTACAACTACAACTCGCCTCTCCGGGCCTTCTCCAATCCAAAAGAAAAATCAAACAGCCAAGCGGATTGCCAATTCGGCTCATAAAATTCTCATACCATATGAAATATAAACTTGTACCTTTTTGGTTGGGCATACCATTATATCATTTCCATCTGCTGTTAATTCAGCATATACCCATGTCATCCCAATCAAACTCAAATCACTTTTATCTCCAACACAACCATTTGCTCATGTCAAGGCCAAATATCATTTCAAGCTCGAGTTTCATTCTCGATTCCAAACTCTTAATTCATCAACCCAATATCATGTCAAATTCCTATGACACAAATCCAATTTCCTCGATATCCTTCTAATCCAATTCAACTTTAATTACCACTTAATTGGCTTTTGCAAATTTCAATTCAATTTGGTTTTAAATCAAACAATCTCTCCTTTGGAATTTTAAATAACTTTGCTTTTCCAAAATCAAATCTCCCTTTTTGAAATTCAAAACAACTTATTTTCTCAAAACAATTCAAAAACAATATCTTTGGGGGTAATCCGTCAATTAACAACTCAAAAATGACATTGATGATGTAGCCATCATCATCAGGGTTATTTTCCAGCTTATCGAAGTGAGTTCAATACTATAACAATTTCAAACCATATTTAAACACCTTCATTTTGAAATCACTTTCAAAATATCCTTCACAATGCTTGTAAACGATTTAAAATATCCCAGGATTTTAAAATTCTCATATATTCAATTCAATTCCATTCACAAACACTTCTCCAACTTTAAATTCCAATTCTGATTCTAAATTTAGATTTACTTCATCTTATTTCATGTATTATATTCATATGAATTCTGATTGGCTATTTACATAACCTTTCCAATTATAATCTTAGTCGATTATAATTACAACTAACACATTCGATAATAATATCAATATAAATCATTTGTTTATATCAAAAATAAAATTTCGGTAAAATTATATCATTTACCGTCTTTTCAAAACATACCATGTCGGTTCATCGTATTCGAGTGTTTTGAAACCCTTACCGATACAGTCGATCAAACTGATCGACCAGAACTTATAAACAACTCAACCAATAAATCTCCACAATATATAACCATTTTATATCAAATAACAAATACGTTCACTCGTATATATACACTCAACTCAATCTAGGGTATTGCTAACCCCATTTCTACTGAGTCACGCCACAGAGACAAGGTAATTACTTAACCTTAAGCTCTGATACCACTGTAACGACCCGGGGTTTTTGTGACCTTGGATATCGGCATACAACACTATGTCGACTATTCAAGCATCGGAAATACCGGATAGTCCATGACAGAAATTAGAAGGTGAGAATAGATAAGATAGAAACTTAGAATAAAAGAAAAAGAAGAACTCACAACATCAGAGTAAACACGAATCTCACATCGGAACGAATAAAATATAACATAACTTTGAAATAAAAGATTGTACTTGCAAATACATATCATTATCAAAGTACAACACTTACAACATAGCGGAAATAAACAATACTAGATAAATGCTGCTGAAGCCTCCTGATCCGGCTCTCCAGGTATATCTATAAAATCCTGACTACTTGACTGCCCATACAAAATTGGGCACCTGCAGTGACCCGAAATTCCGGTCCAATTTGAGCTGACTAAATAACACAAGTCCAACCCAAATTGCACTAGAAATCAGGAAACTAATAGATAGAATTTAGAGGGTGAGAATAGATAAGATAGAAACTTAGAATAGAAGAAGAATAAGAACAAAACAACAGAGTAACACGAATCTCATAGCGGAACGAATGCAATATAACATAAGTTTTGAAATACAAATAGTATGTGTATACAATAACCTTTCAGATTACAACACTTACAACAGCGGAAATAAATAATAGCTATATAATCCTGAAGCCTCCTGCTCCAAGCTCTCCAAGTGCATCTGTAAAATCCCGACTACTTGATTGCCCGTACAAATTTAGGCACCCAAGGGTTTAGGGAAAACAAAACAAAATAAACTCTGGGTCAGTCATGGGACTGGTGTGAGTAAATCAGTTTTAAATAGTTTGAACAAGTAAACGATATCTCGTAAGACCACACCGTATAACGGAACGGGTATTTCCCTTATGAGAATCAAAAATATCTTTATATCAAAAACCTTTTGATATTATAATAATGTCTATCAACGACAATATAATAATCATCTAGCAGAAACGCTTTCATCTCACGTTCTACATATATGGTATACAATCAAAACCACAAGCACGTATTGGGTAATGGATTTCCAACTATGACAAGGTATGGAACCACCTTTCGCTAGTGTACCTCTAGAGAGGAATACACTGGGTTCAACAAGAACATCTTGCAACCCGGCCACACATGACCGACCACTCATTTCGCTTGAGTGTATCGAATGTATATCACCAACGGTTGGGATCAGCAACCGTTTCCAGAATGGGACAGCATCAACAATAGATTTTTTAGAAGTAAATGAAACTCTAGATCAGGTGATTATACACCCTAATAGGTGCGACCTACATAGCCATGCTACCTGCCCGATTTCTATCATTTACCGGTTGATGAGGCTTGAGGTTACATCAGATTTACTTCGAATGCCACATTGTCAGATCCATCGAAAATCACTAATTAACGTCTACAACAGTACATTACGTGTTAGCTAAAGAAGTTTCCTTCTCTGCTTCCACTCTTGGTACGGTTGAAGAATTCAATGTACGTGACCTTTCTGGAAATACTCTGTCAGATATTCATCCATACAAGTCATCCAGGAACAGGATGAACCGAAGGCACTATTCAGTACATCCATCTTAGGCACTATTATCTAAGACTTATACAATAGCCCTTGCACTTTACTCTGTCTTCAATTATCTTTGGCATATATGATTCGCAACGCTTATGCCAATACAGAGTCGTTCTTTGGATAATAATCCAACCGGTCTCTCCATATTAACAACGTTAAAATGGTCAAAAACTTCGATAGTCGGTGAGTTAACTATCAAAGAAAAATACATGTGCAAACAACGATATTATTTCCCGATGGAAATTCTATCAAATCAATCATCAATCATATATATCTATATATATATATATATTCATATGTTCCTTATTTTCTATGTTTAAAAAATATACGTTAACACTGGAAAACATTTTCATAACTTACTTACGTATCACTATTCTTCTACAACTATCAGTCTCTGATTGTAAACTAGTATAAGAACAATTCCCTAAGTACCAATCCCGAAGGTCGAAACCAGCATCGGATAGACACTTAGGAAACCATTCAACTTAACAAGTCTCCAGTCAAATTCTGATTTAGTTTAACTCCATTTCTTAACTCCTTATACATGAACACTTCCTTTTCTAATTCATATTTCAAATTTCAATATTTGATTACATTTCTGATTCTATTTGGAAAACATTTCCAAATCTTTTTTTACTTGGATTTAAACAGATGTTTAAATCAACATCGCGACGACAACTCAAACCACTGTACTTATTTACTAAAATCACTTAACCACTTTCACTTTCAAACCTTAACCATTTCTAAATTAAAAACGAAGTCAATCAAGATGGGGTATAACTACCTCTCAGACCTTAACTGAACAACATTTCAAATCTCGAAATAGGGTAAGTTCATCTTTTAACCCTTTAACACTTCCTTATGAACCCTCGGATTCTTTACGAACCCCCTTCTTTTACAAGTTTACGTGATTATAACAATGGTGTTATAATCTTCTGCATCCGAAATATATTGTCTTTAATATGACTTTTATTTACTAACTCGAATAATATAACGACAACTAATTTATTTACTCCTATTCGGTTAACTCTAATCTATAACTCTTATTTGAATAACTCCAACTAATAACTCTTACTGAATTAACTCTTATTCGAATAACTCCAATCTAGTAACTCTTACTAGATTAACTCTTATTCGAATAACTTATTCGAATAACTTATATTCGATTTGCTTACTTACGAATACTTATATTCGAAAATCTCTTTCTTCGAATAAATCTTATACGATTTAACTCTTGTCGAATAACTAGATTCGATCAACTCACTTTGAATATTTCTGATTTGATTATCTCACTTTGAATATCTCTGATTCGATTATCTCACTTCGAATAGCTCAATTCGATTAACTCATTTCAACTCTATTCGAATAAACTAAATTCGCATTTGAATAACTCTAGTTCGATTTAACTTTATTCAATAACTCTAGTTCGATTTAACTCTATCGATTAACTCTAACTGATTAACTCTAACTGTTTAACTCTAACTGGTTAACTCTACTTATTAACTCTAACTGGTTAACCCTAATGGTTTTACTCTAACTGGTTAACCCTAACTGATTAACTCTAACTGGTTTAACTCTACTGATTAACTCTAACTAGTTAACCCTAAGGGTTTTACTCTAACTGGTTAACCCTAACTGATTAACTCTTTGCCCTTGTTCAGTTTCAAACATCGATGTTGAAATCAATTTTTACTTCTTTATATAAGTCCTGACTTATATATTCTATTTGTCTAAATGACAAATATTTAACTTAATTTATAAATATCATTTATAAATTAATATGCTCTTTTTTTTGTTTACTTCTTCATATATAAGTTCAGAATTATATATATATATATATATTTATCCAATGATAAATATTTCCTTTACAATCTATTTGCTTTCTAAATGCCTTTTACCCATATTCCCTTTTTAAATCTTTATTTGTAAATGGTTTACAAATATTACCCTTTTAAATTCTATTTGCAAATGGTTTGCAAATATTCTCTTTTCAACTCTATTAGCAAATGGTTTGCGAATATTTCCTTTTCAACTCTATTTGCAAATGGTTTGCGAATATTTCCTTTTCAACTCTATTTGCAAATGTGTTGCAAATATTTCTCGTATAATATCTTATTTGTTTTCTAAATAAATATTTGTTTTATCTTATTCTATTCATTTAACAAATAAATTTCCTTTTCTTATCTTATTTATTTAAAAACTAATATCCTTTATAACCTATTTGTAAATGTTTACACATATTTCTCTTTCTATTTTATTTGTAAATGGTTTACAAATATTTTTTTATTCATTCTCTAAATAAATAATCCCTTTTTATAACTTATTTATTTCCTACTGAATGCCCTTTTAAATAACTTATTTGTTTTCTAAGTCAATATCTCTTTATCTTATCCTATTTATTTAACAAATAAATAATCCATTTAAATATCTTATTTATTTATTCTAAATAAATAATTCACTTTATAAATATTCCATTTATAAAGATTTCCCTTCATATAAAATTTCACTCAAACATATTTCCTATTTATAAATATTCCATTTACAAATAAATTTCTATTTATAAGTATTCCATTTATAAATAATTTCCTTTATAAAATCTTCTTTGATTTTATGAATATTATCTCTTTCTATAAAACCCCTTTGATTTTATAAATAATCTTATTTCAATATTCATTTTGAAAATCCCCCTTTTTCCCAAATTCCGGTGTGTTATGGTGTTTAAAATATCAAATTACGATGTCCAATATCGTCCATACACATATAACCAACAACAGATTATAAACCACGTCATATATCACAATATATGAAAATAATAAAATAGCTGTTGAGGAATCCAGTCGGATTTCTCCAACCTGTTTCCCTGCATCCACAGATGTTACACAATAAAATCAACATCACTTTCAGTTCTATTTGATATATTCTGTTAAACAGAATCAATATAGAAATTCAACTAACTGACTAGCAGTTCAATCAAACAGTCAACACACAGTCAATCAGCCAATATTTAACAGTTCTAAAAATACAACATGAAATTATAAACTGTTCAGAGTTAGTGAGATTTACTCACATTGGAAGATCATCGTTAATAATGATAACCATCGCTCGATTTGATTTAGACGGACAATTTAATTTGCCATAAATTGTAACGAGCTCCGATGGACTTCCAGTCAGTCCTATCGTGTAGTGTCCTTCCATACGATCCCAACGAATCTTGTTTCACTGAATTCTGATAATGTATGGGTATGATATACCATTTGTAAGTTAGTATGATTTTTTTTTAAAACTAAAATAAACTTAGCCTTATATATACTGGGCCTCACCACTTTAAAAACCCTGCCCATCTTCTTTCCATAAGGACCCAGACCGGTTCCAAACCATCCACTCGCATTCGCTCCTCATCTTCTCCATCCAAATAAAAACCAAGACTACCAGCTCTTCACCACTCCGTTGATTTCAACGCCACCTCCTAAATTTATTCCTCGACAAAAACCCTCATAACCACCGTCGAATCACTTCTATCCTCGGGCTCCTCCATCTCGACACCCTGGTCTGCAACTCGTCGGCCTCCTTGGATGCTCAAATCTCCAGGTCCGAAAGCTGTCGCACAGAGGAAGTCGCAACATTTATGTGCATCGAATCCTACAAAAACCCTTCAACAGATGCTAATCCACCTCACAAACCCCATTTCAACAACAAATTCACGAGTTTCATCCTCTACTTCCCAAGAACAGCAACCCTAGGTTGCGCCTTCACATTTTCAACGGAGACAAAATACATCGGACCCCCTACAACGTATACAGAATCGAAGAGATTTCCATCGGGATTCAAAGATGATGGTTTTATGATTTTTAGGATTTTTCTTCATTTGATTTTATTTTTCTTTCTTGGACCTTTTTTTCTGTGTTCGGTTCATTTGGTATTTATATGCTGTGTTATGGTAGGTGATGTTTGTGGTTGAGAACGAAGGCTGCATGGCCTGTGTTGGATCATAGAAATGGGGGGGGGGATATTTTAAATTTGATTTTTCTATTTTATTTTCTCGATTTTCCCTTTGTATCTGCCCCCTAAAAATCCCAGTGTCCACATACGATCTCCAAAAATCACCAAACTGGACATGCAGCTAGAGTTCGACATTGCTGACTCAACAAACTAGTTTCATCGAACTTCGACTTCGTATGCTCACACAGCGTATTTTTAACCATCAAAATACTGACTGTTTTCCACTCTAAAAATCCACACGGCCACATACTGATTTCAAAAATCACGGAAATTGAAATCTAGCAATAATTTAAATATTGCGGATCCAACAAAATTGGTTTTGTCGAGTTCTAAGGTCGTTTGCAAAACTGGCTATTTTTAAAGCTCTGAATAACCCATTTAAATATATAAATATATTTAAATATAATTAAATTTAATATTTAAAAATAAATATTATCATCTATATTCACAGAGAAATACCATGCAGCTTCAGAATATTCCTATATGAATTTCTAACTTGATATTCTAAATCCCGATTAAATCGAAATTCGATTTATAATGAAATTCCTTTTATAAAATATAACTAAATTATAAAGGAATTCCACAGCGAATTTTCTGAAATTTGATTTGGACGTAAATCAAAATCTACATGACGAAATCCCGATTTTTCTCTTCCACTAGAAAGATATACTCCACCAGCTTCACATGTTTCTTGTTTCACAGAAATCCGGCTTAAAACGAATCCTGTACATTCAGTTGAAGTTCAAATCGCCAAATTACGAACTACCGCGCCATTTCGAGCTCGATTTTAATTATATTATAACTCTGCGTTCAAACTATCGTTTATATAATATATTCGTTATTCAAATTCAATTCTAAACTGAATTAAATATCACATATGATCCATTTCTCATCATATCGCCATTTCAGCCAATTCTGATTATTTCAGAATTAAATATATTATTTAATTTATTATTTTAATTAAATATTCACCATTATTTAATTAAATGACCATTAAATTCTCTAATCACTACATAAATAATTAAAGGGAAAGTCTATTTGAACACAACAAATAGACACAAATAAGGGGACACAAAATCTACACCATTGGATCTCCCTCTGAATTCCACCTCTCCACATAAAGACAAAAAGATCCAATGGTCAAGATTATGTGCCTCTATGTTTGTGTCTAGTTTTGTGTCCCAATAGCCGCCCCCATAATTAAATTAATTAATTGTTATACCGCTGGAAAATGCGGGTCATTACATTCTTCCCTATTTAAAAATAATTTCGCCCTCGAAATTGCTAATGTAGAAAACAACTCTATTAACTGGTTATAACTTATTTGTTCACTTCTTAACTTCAGTTTCCAACTGGACCAATTTAATTTCAATTAAATATTAATTAATTCTTATCAATGAAAATTTCAAAAATCCTGAAAATTTTCCAATGCCTTAACCTTTCGAAAAATTTCGCCAGCACCTCCCTTGTACTGGTCAATAGGTCAAACTCCAACTCGCCTCTCTGGGCCTTCTCCAACCCAAAAGAAAATCAAACAGCTAAGCGGCTTGCCAATTCGGCTTATCAAAATCTCATACCATATGAAATATAAACTTGTACCTTTTTGTCGGACATATCAACTCTTTCACTTCCATAAGCTATCAACTCAGCATATACCAATGTTATCCTAATCAATTTCTGATCGATTTATCCTCGAATCCAATCCTTTGGCTATATCCAAGCCAACTTCCATTTGAACTCAAATTTCAAATTTCAAACTCTTAATTCATTAATGCAATTCCATTCCAGATGATTCTCCAATCAAATCCTGTTTTATTTAACTTGGTTCAAGTTTAATTCTAATTTATTCATTCACTTATACCATCTCAATCTATTTAACTTTATTAGTTAAATTTTATTTCCAGAACTTAAATTCCTGGGTAAATTTCAATCGATTTGAAATCATACTGCCAATTCAAAACCTTTGAATTCCTAAACAACTTGTTTTCTCAAAAAAATTCAAAAACAAAATCTTTGGTAGTAATCCGTCGCTCAGCAACTCGAAAATGAACACCGATGATGTCTACCTCATCACCGGGGTTATTTCCCAGTATCGTAGTGAGTTCAATACTATATCACTTTCAAAATCATTCTTAAACACTTATATTTTGAAATTAGTTCAAAATATCATTCACAATTTCTTGGAATACAATTTAAAATCTCCCAGGATCTTAAAATTTACATATATTTAATCCAAGTCTATTTACAAATTCTATTCCGAATTTCCAAGGTTTCAATTTCAATTCTGATTTAAAATTTCAGATTCAACTCATCTGATTTTACGTATCTCACTTATATGAATTCTGATTGGTTATTTACATAACCATTTCACATTTTTATAATCTTATTTGATTATAATAACAACCAATATATCCAATATATATATACATTCATTCCAATATATATATCTTCTCTATATCAAAATATAATTTGGGTAAAATTATTTCGTTTACCCTCTTTTCAAAACATACCGTGTTGACCCATCGTATTCGAGTGTTTAAAAACCCCTATTGATATTGTGGTGCCCCACTATCGACTAGAATTTATAAACAACTCAGCCAATAAATCTCCCCAATATAAAATAATTTTATATTGAATAACAAATACGCGCTCATATATATACACTCAAACTCAATCTAAGGTATTACTAACCCCATCTCTACCGAGTCACGCCACAGAGCCAAGGTAATTCACATAACCTTATGCTCTGATACCAACTGTAGTGACCCGAAATTCTGGTCCAATTTGAGCTGACTAAATAATACAAGTCCGACCCAAATTGCACTAGAAATCAGGAAACTAAAAGACAGAATTTAGAGGGTGAGAATAGATAAGATAGAAACTTAAAATAGAAGAAGAAGAAGAAGAAGAACACAACATTAGAGTAACACGAATCTCACAGCGGAACGAATGCAATATAACATAACTTTTGAAATACAAATAGTATGTGTATACAATAACCTATCAGAGTACAACACTTACAACCACAGCAGAAATAAATAATAGCTATATAATCCTGAAGCCTCCTACTCCAAGCTCTCCAAGTGCATCTGTAAAATCCCGACTACTTGACTGCCCGTACAAATTTGACTGCCCGTACAAATTTAGGCACCCAAGAGTTTAGGGAAAACAAAACAAAATAAACTCTGGGTCAGTCATGGGATTGGTGTGAGTAAATCAGTTTTAAACAGTTTGAACAAGTAAACGATATCTCATAAGACCACGCTGTATAACGGAATGGGTTTTTCCCTTATGAGAATCAAAAATATCTTTATATCAAAAACCTTTTGATATTATAATAATGTCTATCAACCATAATATAATAATCATCTAGCAGAAATGCTTTCATCTCACGTTCTACATATATGGTATACAATCAAAACCGCAAGCACGTATTGGGTAATGGATTTCCAACTATGACAAGGTATGGAACCACCTTTCGCTAGTGTACCTCTAGAGAGGAATACACTAGGTTCAACAATAACATCTTGCAACCCGACCACACATGACCAACCACTCATTTCGCTTGAGTGTATCGAATGTATATCACCAACGGTTGGGATCATCAACCGTTTCCCGAATGGGACAACATCAACAATAGTTTTTTTAGAAGTAAATGGAACTCTAGATCAGGTGATTATACACCCTAATAGGAGCGACCTACATAGCCATGCTACCTGCCCGATTTCTGTCATTTACCGGTTGATGAGGCTTGAGGTTACATCAGATTTACTTCGAATGCCACATTGTCAGATCCATCGAAAATCACTAATTGACGTCTGCAACAGTACATTACGTGTTAGCTAAAGAAGTTTCCTTCTCTGCTTCCACTCTCGGTACGGCTGAAAAAATCAATGTACGTGACCTTTCTGGAAATACTCTGTCAGACATTCGTCCATACAAGTCATCCAGGAACAGGATGAACCGAAGGCACTATTCAGTATGTCCATCTTAGGCACTGTTATCTATGACTTAAACAATAGCCCTTGCACTTTACTCTGTCTTCAATTATCTTTGGCATATATGATTCGCAATGCTTATGCCAATACAGAGTGGTTCTTTGGATAATAATCCAACCGGTCTCTCCATATTAACAATGGAAAAATGGTCAAAAACTTCGATAGTTGGTGAGTTAACTATCAAAGAAAAATACGTGTGCAAACAACGATATTATTTCCAGATGGAAATTCTATCAAATCAGTCATCAATCATATATATATATATATATTCATATGTTCCTTATTTTCTATGTTTAGAAAATATACGTTAACGCTGGAAAACATTTCCATAACTTATTTACATATCACTATTCTTCTACAACTATCAGTCTCTGATTGTAAACTAGTATAAGAACAATTCCCTAAGTACCAATCCCGAAGGTCGAAACCAACATCAGATAGACACTTAGGAAACCATTCAACTTAACAAGTCTCCAGTCAAATTCTGATTTAGTTTAACTCCATTTCTTAACTCCTTATACTTGAACACTTCCTTTTCTAATTCATATTTCAAATTTCAATATTTGATTACGTTTCTGATTCTATTTGGAAAACATTTCCAAATCTTCTTTACTTGGATTTAAACAGATGTTTAAATCAACATCACGACGACAACTCAAACCACTATACTTATTTACTAAAATCACTTAACCACTTTCACTTTCAAACCTTAACCATTTCTAAATTAAAAACGAAGTCAATCAAGTTGGGGTATGACTACCTCTGAGACCTTAACTGAACAACATTTCAAATCTTGAAATAGGGTAAGTTCATCTTTTAACCCTTTAACACTTCCTTACGAACCCTCAGATTCTATTTACGAACCCCCTTCTTTTACAAGTTTACGTGATTATAACAATGGTGTTATAATCTCCTGCATCCGGAATATATTATCTTTAATATGACTTTTATTTCCTAACTCGAATAATATAATGACAACTAATTTATTTACTCCTATTCGGTTAACTCTAATCTATAACTCTTATTTGAATAACTCCAACCTAATAACTCTTATTGGATTAACTCTTATTCGAATAACTCCAACCTAATAACTCATACTGGATTTACTCTTATTCGAATAACTTATATTCGATATGCTTACTTTCAAATACTTATATTCGAAAATATCTTTCTTCGAATAAATCTTATTCGATTTAACTCCTGCCGAATAACTAGATTCGATCAACTCACTTCGAATATTTCTGATTCGATTATCTCACTTCGAATATCTCTGATTCGATTATCTCACTTTGAACAACTCAATTCGATTAACTCATTTCAACTCTATTCGAATAAACTAAATTCGCATTTGAATAACTCTAGTTCGATTTAACTCTATTCAATAACTCTAGTTCGATTTAACTCTATCGATTAACTCTAACTGATTAACTCTAACTGTTTAACTCTAACTGGTTAACTCTACTGATTAACTCTAACTGGTTAACCCTAATGGTTTTACTCTAACTGGTTAACCCTAACTGATTAACTCTAACTGGTTTAACTCTGCTGATTAACTCTAACTGGTTAACCCTAATGGTTTTACTCTAACTGGTTAACCCTAACTGATTAACTCTAACTGGTTTAGCTCTACTGATTAACTCTAACTGGTTCACCCTAAGGGTTTTACTCTAACTGGTTAACCCAAACTGATTAACTCTTTGTCTTTGTTCAGTTTCAAACATCGATGTTGAAACCAATTTTTACTTCTTTATATAAGTCCTAACTTATATATTCTATTTATCTAAATGACAAATATTTAACTTAATTTATAAATATCATTTATAAATCAATATGCTCTTTTTTCTGTTTACTTCTTCATATATAAGTTCAGACTTATATATATATATATATATATATATATATATATATATTTATCCAAAGATAAATAATTCCTTTACAATCTGTTTGCTTTCTAAATGCCTTTTACCCATATTCCCTTTTTAAATCTTTATTTGTAAATGGTTTACAAATATTACCCTTTTAAATTCTATTTGCAAATGGTTTGCAAATATTCCCTTTTCAACTCTATTTGCAAATGGTTTGCGAATATTTCCTTTTCAACTCTATTTGCAAATGGTTTGCGAATATTTCCTTTTCAACTCTATTTGCAAATGTGTTGCAAATATTTCTCATATAATATCTTATTTGTTTTCTAAATAAATATTTCTTTTATCTTATTCTATTCATTTAACAAATAAATATCCTTTTCTAATCCTATTTATTTAACAAACTAATATCCTTTATAACCTATTTGTAAATGTTTACACATATTTCTCTTTCTATTTTATTTGTAAATGGTTTACAAATATTTCTTTATTCATTCTCTAAATAAATAATCACTTTTTATAACCTATTTATTTCCTACTGAATGTCCTTTTAAATAACTTATTTGTTTTCTAAGTCAATATCTCTTTATCTTATCCTATTTATTTAACAAATAAATAATCCATTTAAATATCAAATTTATTTATTCTAAATAAATAATTCACTTTATAAATATTCCATTTATAAATATTTCCCTTCATATTAAATTCCACTTAAACATATTTCCTAATTATAAATATTCCATTTATAAATAAATTTCTATTTATAAGTATTCCATTTATAAATAATTTCCTTTATAAAATCTTCTTTGATTTTATAAATATTATCTCTTTCTATAAAACCCCTTTGATTTTATAAATAATCTAATTTCAATATTCATTTTGAAAATCCCCCTTTTTCCCAAATTCCCGTGTGTTATGGTGTTTAACATATTAAATTACAATGTCCAATATCGTCTATGCACATATAATCAACAACAGATTATAAACCACGTCATATATCACAATATATGGTAATAATAAAATAGCTGTTGAGGAATCTAGTCGGATTCCTCCAACCTGTTTCCCTGCATCCACAAATGTTACACAATAAAATCAACATCATTTTTAGTTCCATATGATATATTCTGTTAAACAGAATCAATATAGAAATTCAACTAACTGACTAGCAGTTCAATCAAACAGTCAACACACAGTCAATCAGCCAATATTTAACAGTTCTAAAAATACAACATGAAATTATAAATTGTTCAGAGTTAGTGAGATTTACTCACATTGGACGATCATCTTAATAACGATAACCATCGCTCGATTTGATTTAGATGGACAATTTATTTTTCCATAAATTGTAACGAGCCCCGATGGACTTCCAGTTAGTCTCATCGTGTAGTGTCCTTCCATACGATCCCAACGAATCTTGTTTCGCTAAATTCTGATAATGTATGGGTATGATATACCATTTATAAGTTAGTATGATTTTTTTAAACTAAAATAAACTTAGCCTTATATATACTGGGCCTCACCACTTTAAAAACCCGGCCCATCTTCTTTTCATAAGGACTTAGACCGGCTCCAAACCATCCACCCGCATTCGCTCCTCATCTTTTCCATCCAAATAAAAACCATGACTACCAGCTCTTCACCACTCCGTTGATTTCAACGCCACCTCCTCACTTTATTCCTCGACGAAAACCCTTATAACCGCCATCGATTCACTTCTATCCTCGAGCTCCTCCGCCTCGACACCCTGGTCTACAACTCGTCGGCCTCCTTGGATGCTCAAATCTCCAGGTCCGAAAGCTGTCGCACAGTGGAAGTCGCAACATTTATGTGCATCGAATCCTACAAAAAAACCTTCAACAGATGCTAATCCACCTCACAAACCCCATTTCAACAACAAATTCGCGAGTTTCATCCTCTACTTCCCAAGAACAGCAACCTTAGGTTGCGCCTTCACATTTTCAACGGAGGCAAAAACCATCGGACCCCCTATAACGTATACAGAATCGAAGAGATTTCCATCAGGGATTCAAATATGATGGTTTTATGATTTATAGGATTTTTCTTCATTTGAATTCATTTTTCTTTCTAGGACTTTTTTCTTTCTTCGGTTCATTTGGTATTTATAGGCTGTGTTGTGGTAGGTGATGTTTGTGGTTGAGAACGAAGGCTGCGTGGCCTGTGTTGGATCATAGAAATGGAGGGGGATATTTTAAATTTGATTTTTCTATTTTATTTTCTCGATTTTCCCTTTGTATATTGCCTTCTAAAAATCCAAGCGACCACATATGATCTCCAAAAATCACCAAACTGGACATGTAGCTAGAGTTCGACATTGCGGACCCAACGAAACTGGTTTCGTCGAATTTCGACTTCGTATGCTCACATAACGTATTTTTAACCATCAAAATACTGACTGTTTTTCACTCTAAAAATCCGTACGGCCACATACTGACTTCAAAAATCACGGAAATTGAAATCTAACAATAATTTAAATATTGCGGATCCAACAAAATTGGTTTTGTCGAATTCTAAGGTCGTTTGCAAAACTGGCTATTTTTAAAGCTCTGAATGACCCATTTAAATATTTAAATATAATTAAATTTAATATTTAAAAATAAATATTATCATCTATATTCACAGAGGAATACCATACAACTTTAGAATATTCCTATATGAATTTCTAACTTGATATTCTGAATCCCGATTAAATCGATATTCGATTTATAATGAAAATCCTTTTATAAATTATAATTAAATAATAAAGGAATTCCACAGCGACTTTTCTGAAATTTGATTTAGACGTAAATCAAAATCTACACGACAAAATCCCGATTTTTCTCTTCCACTAGAAAGATATACTCCACCAGCTTCACACGTTTCTTATTTCATAGAAATCCGGCTTAAAACGAATCCTGTACATTCAGTTGAAGTTCAAATTGCCAAATTACGAACTGCAGCACCATTTCGAGCTCAATTTTAATTATATTATAACTCTACGTTCAAACTGTCATTTATATAATATATTCATTATTCAAATTCAATTCTAAACTGAATTAAATATCAGAGATGATCCAGTTCACACCATATCGCCATTTCAGCCAATTCTAATTATTTCAGAATTTAATATATTATTTAATTTATTATTTTAATTAAATATTCACCATTATTTAATTAAATGACTATTAAATTCTCTAATCACTATATAAATAATTAAATAAATTAATTACTATACCGTTGGAAAATTCGGATCATTACAGCACCCAAGAGTTTAGGGAAAACAAAACAAAAAAAAATCTGGGTCATTCAGGGACTGGTGTGAGTAAAACAATTTAAACAGTTTGAATAATGAAACGATATCTCATAAGACCACGCCATATAACGGAACGGGTTTTTCCCTTATGAGAATCCAAAACATTTAATTAAACTTTCAAAATCTTTCTGAAAGAAACGATAACCTTTATATCAAAACTCATTGATATTATAATAGTGTCCATCAACCAAAATATAATAATCATCTTGCAGAACGCTTTCATCTCACGTTCCACATATATACTATACAATCAAAACTGCGAGCACTTATTAGGTAATGGATTTCCAACTATGACAAGGTATGGAACCACCTTCCGATAGTGTACCTCTAGAGAGGAATACACTGGGTTCAACAAGAACATCTTGCAACCCGGCCACACATGACCGACCACTCATTTCGCTTGAGTGTATTGAATGTACATCACCAACGGTTGGGATCAGCAACCGTTTCCTGAATGGGACAGCATCGACAATAGATTATAGAATGAAATGAATATCTCTAGATAGGTGATAATACACCCTACTTGGTAGCCAACCACTTAGCCATGCTGCCTGCCCGATTTTTGTCATTACCCGGTTGTGAGGCTAGAGGCCACGCTTATCTCTAACAAATCACACATTTATTTAATTTAAATGTCATATCGTCATACCCGCCAAATCACAAATTGGTTTCCCCAAAAATACCATGGGTATAGAGCTAAGAGAAACGAATTCCTCCGCCACCAAACGTACATACTTTTGAAGAGATCAATTTACACAATCCATTAAGTATACTCTGTCAGACATTCTTCCATACAGGTCGTCCTAGGACTGGACAAACCGAAGACACTATCCTGTAACCAGGACAGCCCTTGCATAACTCTGTATTCAATTTTCTTCATCATATTTGACCTCCACGATAACGCCTATACAGAGTGGTTTTCAGATAATGAGTCTGATCCCGGTTTCTCTGTATTGACGACGGAAAAATGGTCAAAAACTTTGATAGTCGGTGAGTTAACTATCAAAGAAAAATACGTGTGCAAACAACGATATTATTTCCGAATGGAAATTATACCGATCAATCATCATTCATCATTTATCTCTTAAATTAATTTATCGTTGATTTATTCATTCTCCGTTTCCTATTTCTGTATATATACAAAAATTCTTATTTTTCTAAATTTAGGAAATATACGTTACTAATCATTGGAAAACATTTCCATCTCCTTTCCACGTATCACTGTCATTCCAGTATTCTTTACCATCCAACATTACATTTTCTATGACTAGAAAATATCTCTGATTATATTTGGAAAACGTTTCCAATACTTATTCCTTGGATTTAAACAGATGTTTAAATAAAACATCGCCATGCCAATTCAAACCATTACCTTCATTAACTATATTCACTTAACCAACCTTCACTATCAAACCTTACCATTCCTTAGTTAAGAAGGAAGTCAATCAAGTTGGGGTATAATTACCTCTCAGACCTTAACTGAACAATGTTTTATCTTCGAAATAGTCAATGTTTATCTTTTAAATCTTTAACAAACTTCCTTACGTAACTCTCGGATTTCTATTTACGAATCCACTTCTTTTGCAGGAATCATTTGATAATAACATCAGTGTTATAATCCCATGCTTCCGAACTATTTTAACTTAAGTATAACTTTTATTCTTAATTTAAATTTAAATAAATGAATAACCGATTTATTAAATAAACAAATCTTGATTTAAAAACCGGAAAGTAAATAGTACTTTCCAACATTCGATATAATCGAATTTCAACGTATAACTCTCTCTCGAATAAACTCTATTCGATAACTCTTTCCTTTGAATAAACTATATTCGATAATCACTCTTCGAATAGCCATATTCGAATAACTCTATTCAATTAACATTATTCGATTAACTCTAATCAATTTTGTAACAAACCGGAAATGTGAGCCAGTTTAAAAATTTTATTTTTGGCAATTTTAGTGAATTTTGAACAACTAAAATAGATTATTTTGAAAAATATCGACGAGAAATTTATTTTGAATGGAATTAGAGCGTATATATTTATATACGTCATCGTTAGAATATAAATAATTATATATAATTATAAATAGAATTGAAAATGGCGCGGTAGTTCGATAATTCGATTTCAAACTTCAATTGAATGTACCGGGTGCAAAATAAACCGGATTTTAGTGAAACCAAAAATAATAGTATTTAATTGATAATATCTTTCCAACGAATCCGAAAAATTGAGATTTCATGGCGGGAATCAAAAGATATGTCCAGTTGAAAATTCTGAATAGTCGCTATGGAATTCAGTCCCTTAAAATAGCCATTTTGCAAACGACCTCGGATTTCGACGAAACCACTTTTGTTGGATCCGTGAGATCAAGTTATTGCTAGATTCCAAATTTCATAATTTTTCGAATCAATATGTGAGCGTGGCAAACGAAAACGCGTTTGACCAGTTTCAGTTGATTTTAATCGACTGGAAAATGGCCATTTTTCCAACGGTCTCAGAATTCGACAAAACAGGTTTGGTTAGGACCGTATCGTCAATACAAAGCTAGAAAATATTTTTCGGGAATTTTTAGAGTTAGTATGTGGCCCCCGGTAAATTGAAATGCGCGTTCAAATTCAATATATAGAGTTATATATTGATTTTAACGGAAACTGATCGAAACGGTCGAATCAGCTTATGGTACATATCCCATTGTGTTCGGAATGGGGGTGAAACGCTATGGACGACAGGCGGTGGGTCTCGTTTCGAGGTCGAATAAAAAAGTCAACCTTTGGTAGAAAATTAAATAATAATAATAATAGTATATATTAAAATCTTTTTTTTTATATAGCCCCCCCGGTTATTTTCTTTAATCCCAAACCCGACACCCCAAATCAGAAATGGCGACGTCGATCGCCATCACCCTCACCGCACCGACGACCGCACCCACTGCCGGACCCGCCACCCACTGCGTCGAGCCTTCTCCCCCATCGCTCCCTCCCCTCGTCTCCTCGGTGAACCCGAATCCAAATCGAAGCCCCCCCTAGAAAACCCTAATCGAAATCCACCGCCACCCACAGTCCGACCACCGCACCTCCCCCTACCCCTCCTGACGACGACGACGAACCTAATGGTGGCCCGGTCAACCACGGTGGTGGCGGAAAATGGAACGGCAAATCGATGGTTTGGGTATGGTAATCGGCTGTTATTACAGAAGGAAAGGAGGCAAAGGGTAATGGTTTATTTTAAGTGTTATAGCTTCGTTAGTTTTATTTTAATTATTTCCAATTGTTTTCTTTTGAAATTTTCTAGAAATTACATAAATAAAAATCCGGTTTTAATGATAGGAAGTTATGATTTTTGTCAATATAAAAATTCGATTTTTATATATGTGTTAGCATGAAAAAGATTTGTTTTTTAGCTACACAAAGTTGTCATTTTTATGAACATCAAGTTATAATTTTAATAAGGATAAAAATATAATCTTTTATATTGTAGAAGTATAAAAATATAATTTTTATATAGGTAAGATAGTAAAAATATCATCTTTATATATGTAATGAAATAAAAATCTGATTTTTATTATATATATATATATATATAATGAAGTAAAAATGTGATTTTTATAGTGATGAAATGGAAAAGGCAAAATCTTTATATTTGAAAAGGCAAGATCTTTATATAGAGAATGGCAATATAAAAATATAATTTTTATATAGTTACGATAATAAAAATCCAATCTTTATATGAGAGGTAGAAATATAAAAATATAATTTTTATATAGAAAGAAGAGTTGTAAATATATGAAGTGAAATAAAAATCTGAACTTTATTTATCGTGAAGTAAAGAGAATATAAAAATGTGATTTTTATATATGTAGTGGCTACGGGCAACGAAAGTGATGAAAGGCGAGCACGGTGAAGATGTTCTACATAAGAAGAGTCGTGGTATTGGATTAGCTAGTCGGTGAGAACTTCTCACTCTAAATTTCTTTTTCTAGTTATATATATATATATATATATATATATATATATATATATATATATACTAGGATGCAGACGGTGCTTAGCAGCACCCGACACCCGTCGTCCACAGACCATGGATGGCTTGTTTGTTTGATTGATGTGTTGTGAAAATTGATTGTGTTGTGGAATGATTGAATAATAAAATATTCTTGTGTTGAAAGGAAAAAAATTATTTATATAGTTAAAAATATTTTATCGATAAAAATATAATTTTTAACGTGAATGTGAATAAATAAATATTTATAAACAAATCGGCTGATTTGTTTGTATACACTGATTTGACTGATATTGATTGGGTCGATAAATTTTACACATCGCCCATCTGCACAAATAAAAATCTGTGTTTGTTGATTTGAAACCCCACACGGGTGTTGGGATGATATTTGGGTACACTAATCCCAATTATTTAATTGTATGTCGATCGATTGGTCGACAGACTGTGTAAGCGTTGATTATTTATATTTGATGCTTATGCAGTTATGTGGTGCTTTTTGGATAATGGTTGATTGTTTATCGTTGCTATTATATACATGTGTTGTATGGAACCCATATAATTAACGTTATATGGTAATTGATTGGGCCTCATTCCAATCGGAAAAATAAGGAATATTATAAAATTAGAAAATTCATGTATTGAATATAAAAATAGTCATGTGTCGATGATGTTCATGTGTTGAAACTGTTCATGTGTTGAGTAAAATATTTTAATAATAAAATTTACATCTTTATCATATTTAAAATTAGAACTACTTCACGGTGGAGTCTAATTGAAAATCAAACGATAGATACCAAAATTTTATAAAATATTTTACATAACAAAAATAGTTGTGTGTTGACAGTACTCATGTGTTGAGATTGGTCGTGTGTTGAAAGAAATATAGATTCATGTGTTGAATAGAATAAATATTCATTTGTTAAATAGAATAACGAATTTATTGAAATATATATGTATAAAGCCGTGTTGATTAGAGTTGCGCCATTTTGACGTGAACGATAGTTATACCGATTATATTCATTTTTATAATGAATATAGAAAAGAAGTGATTTCAAAATATAACGTTTTGAAAATATTATCATTTATATAGTAATGATATGAAATATTCAATTTTGATTTGAAATCGAATATAGAGTTGAAATGGTTTTGAAATCGAATTTAAAACGATTTATAAAATACGTTTTAAAAGGAAATCGACGAAATATATATAATATATATATATTATATATATATAATGGCCTGAATAGAACGCGCCGCGCCGCGGCAGTTCGTGAATTTCGACCATTGACTTCGAATTGACGTTGCGGGATATCCGACCGTCGGATTCTCCTAAAACCGGAACCGTTGGGTTCGTATCGAAAATAGCTTTCTAATGAATATTAGAAATTTGAAATCTAACAGTTGGATTTGGAATTATGTCCAAATCAAATTTGGAAAAGGTCGCTGTAAGTGCAGTTCGATGGCCATTGATGGAAATCGACTGTACGGGGCTTGATAAAATTATTAAAAATATTAATAATTTGTGTAAAATCATAGTATATGAATTGGAAGGAACTGGGATGAAAAATTCCACATTTGAAAGGATAAAAATAGATTTTTATCGAAATGAACTAGTTTTGAACAAGAATTAAAATCAATTTATTTTTAAAATAAATAAATTGAATTTGAAAGTGATTTTAAAAATAATCAATATTCCCAATACGTGAATTGGACTGGAGTTGAATCGAAATTATCTTCGGAATATTTTGATGTTGGATTTCATGACTATACAGATATTGTTATGGGAATTTGAAAGATATATTTTATACTGTTATTTCCAATACGATATTTGTTGGTTTTAGGATTTGATATTGAATATAAGCCGGTATATTTTCTATTCAGAGCCTTGTATTTAATATCAAATGTGATTTGGGTTTGTCGTGAATTGTGTCTTCATTAACACTATTCTTAAGCCCAATAGAGAAAAAGATTAAATCTTTCTATTTAGATTTAATGAAGTGTATCAATTAAATAATATTTAATTGGAATTGAATTTGAGTTGGTTTTTGGGTTTATCGTGAGCGGTGTTTTGAACAACACCTGTTCTTTAACCCGATTAACAATAGAGTGTGATTTTGGGTTTATCGTGAATCGTGTTTTAGATGACATTGGTTCTTTAACCCAGTTAAAGGCAGGATGTTGATTTTTGAGAAGATTAAAACTAAGTGAAATTTGAATGAATCTTTAATTACATTGAAATGTGAATTGATAATTTAAATTATCAAATCTGAAAGGTGATCGAAAATGGAGTACCACCAGTTTTGCTCCAAAGCTATAGTTAAATCTTTAATTAGATTTAAACGTGAAATGGTGATTAATTTTACCGATAACCCCGTGGTGTTAAGTATGGAGTATTACCAGTTTTGCTCCAGGGGATGAATTGGTTGGGATTGGGAAATAAAACAAATAATTACTTCGGTGTGGTTCGCTAATCCCGACTAGTTTGAAATGATATCCAAAGGAAGATTAAAGAATAAATTTAGAAGAATTTATCTTGGACAAAATTAATGGGAACCTTTCCCTAAGAATGTGATTTTGTGAATAAAAGAATATTCTGAATTGGAATGAGGCATTTGTTGTGTTTGTGTAACATTTGTTTATCATATATGTGGGTTATTCAGAAAGGCCGGGTTTATACCCATTCTGAATAACCGATTCGACGAGATGTCGAAGATGAAGATGGTGGTTGAAGACCGAAAGTCTTCACATCGTTTGGGTGATTACTGATGATCTCGATTGGGTTGTACACCCAAGATGAGGGAAACAGTTGGTGATCGTCTAGACGTACTTGGAGATGGATGGATATGCGAGGAAAGTGCCTCCGGTTTCGTTCAGACCCAGAACGAACTTGTAAATGGATTGTGTGTCTGACATTGGATTTTATTCTGTGTTGATTGATCTCTATTAAATATACATCTGTTTGGCGGCAGAGAATTTATTCTCTTGCTTAACGCTCTTCTCTGAGACGTACGAGCTCAGAGGTTGTATATCGATGGACATCAGTCGCATGGAGTGAATTGCCAGTGTGGCACGCGTAAGTGGCAATTGATCAAGGCTTCTGTTGAAAAGCAAAGTCTTGTGGTTGATGATCAAAGCACGGCCTGTGTGGCATAGCTTTGTGTATAGCGTGAATTCGCGAGCCTTACACCACGGTATGAGTCAAAAACGGGAGACGGACCGCTGGGAGAGCACGACGTTTCTTTCTAGCTAAGGTGGTGTCAGTGACCTACCAGCCTTGACATTTATATACTTTTCACCTATGTGGTTGTTGGAATGCGAGGCGCCTCGGATATAGGTCTGTAAGGACCGGGAAACGTGTGCTCAGGAATAACTAATCCTCCAAAGTTAGGTGAGGACCGGTCCAGCCGATTCCAAGGATCAAAGTGGGGTCCTGAGACATTTGCTAGAGTGTCTCGAACGGAGAGGGGCTTGCCCCTTGCCTCGACTCATGATGGAATCCAATTTCCAATACGTGTGTTTTGGTTTTATTTGTAGAGCCTAGTATGGCAACATAGTGGGATGGGGCGCTTATGCCGTCTACGATTTATATTTATGATTGAAATTGTTTTGACACTATACACCTATAATAGTATCAAATAATGTGTTTTAAACGTATCAAGCATGCTTTGGCTGTTATAAGGTAAAAACCCTATCCTCCGGCTTGCGTTGCATTGTGTGATGGGACCTGGGTCTTATAACAGCTTCATTTTTCTTTATTTAGCATTGCGCTGTTTGTTTTATGCATTGGTATTCTTGGGAGGAAACCCGTTCTGTGTTATATGGCGTGGTCCCTTGATTTACCGAACTTTAAAATAAAGATTAATAAATGTTTTAGTTCTCACACCAGTCACATGACTGACCTGGAGTTTATTATTTTAACCCAAACTTTGGGTGCCCCTATTTTCCACACGGGCAACTAGTAGTTTTGGTTTTGCAGATTTATATTCACTGGATCCTGATTTACAGCTGGAACGATGCTCGGAAAGCTCTGTATCCGTGTATTACTTCTAGTTGTGTTTTGTATTGTTTTTCCGCTGCGATGTATTTAAATGTAATTTAAATCTCTGATATTTGTTGAATGTAATTTATTCATTTATACTCTGTGTATTCTTGTATCTGATGGAATTGTTGTAATAACAATGAAATGTTCTTCTGTCTGCGTTCTATTTTGTCTTGTCCTCAACGCAATCCGTGCTTTCCTTACCGGGGAAGTTCGGGTCGTGTCAAATTTACTCTTATCAGTTAGCTCTATTTGATTAACTCTATTCTATTAACTCTATTTGATTAACTCTATTGGGTTAACTCTTTTTGATTAACCCTAATCGATTAACTCTTATCAGTTAACTCCTATCAAAAGAACTATATTTCATTAGCCCCTTTCGAATAAACTATATTCGATTTACTCCTTTCTCTATTTGAATAAACTATATTCGATAACTCCTTTTAAGTCTATTCGAATAAACTATATTCAATATCTCCTTTTAACACTGTTCGAATAAACTAACATTCGATAACTCCTTTCGAATAACTAACATTCGATAACCCTTTCGGATAACTAATATTCAATAACTCCTTTCGAACAATAAATATTCGATAACTCCTTTCGAATAACAAATATTCGATAACTCCTTTCGAATAACAAATATTCGATAACTCCTTTCAAATAAACTATATTCGATAACCCTTTCGAATAACAAATATTCGATAAATCCTTTCGAATAAACTATTTTCGATAATCCTTTCTTCAATTAACTCTATTCGATTACTCTAATCCATTAACTCTAACTCTAATCGATTAACTCTAATTCGATTAACTCTACTGTAATCGATTAACTCTACTCTCTAATCGATTAACTCTATTTGATTGACTCTAACTGCTTAACTCTAACTGGTTAACTCTAACAGGTTAACTCTAATTAATTAACTCTAACTGGTTAACCCTAACTGGTTAACTCCAACTGGTTAACTCTTATTCAAATAAATTATATTTGACAACTCTATTCAACTAACTCTATTCGATTACAAATACCTCCTTTTCTATTTGTCTATATTTATTTCACATAAATATTTCCTTTATAACTTTATTTATTTCCTAAATAAATAATTCTCCTTTTCAATTCTATTTGTAAATGTTTTACAAATATTTTCTCTTTCTATTTGTTTTACGAATATTTCCTTTCAATTCTATCTATTTGTTTTTCACAAATATTTCCTTTCAATTCTAGCTATTTGTTTTCACAAATATTTCCTTTAAATTCTATTTGAAATCCTTTTACAAATATATCATTTTCTATTTGTTTCATATATATCCATTTTCTATTTTTTACAAATATTTTCCTTTTATATTCTTCTTTGATTTTATAATTTTCTTTTAAAAAATATCTTTCCTTTTTTATATATAAAATCCATTGATTTTATATAAATAATTCAATTTCAAAATACACTTTGAAAATCCCCTTTTCTACATCCCATTATTTCTTATGGTATTTAAAATACCAAATAACCATGATCGATTTCATTTAAACACACATAATCCACAACAGGTTTTATATCACATCATGTATTACAATATATGAAAAACAATAAAATAAATGTTGAGGAATCCAGTTGGATTCCTCTGACCTATTTACCTACATTACAGATGTTAAACAATATAATTAACATCGATTTCATTTCAATATGAAATATTCTGCTAAACAGAATCAATATTTGATTAATGATTTATATATATATCGTTATTTATAATTTCAACCAATACATAAGCAATTCAACCAAATAGTTAACACACAACAATAAACAGATAATTATCAGTTCTAAAATATGCTATAAAAATATAACTATTCAGAGTTGGCGAGTTTACTTACATTGGACGATCATCGTTAATAAGATAACCATTGCTTGATTCATACGGACAATTTATTTCGCTATAAATTGTAACGAGCTCCAATCCACTCCCAGTCAGTTCCATTGTGTAGTCGTCGTCCATACGATCCCGACAGATCTTGTTTCGCTGAATTTCGTTAACGTATGGATAAGATGTGAATTTTATAAGTTAACAAACAATTTAACTTAAATAAGAAATGATGGGCTATACTTTATATATTACGGCCCATTCACCCTTCTAATGCCCATTCACCCTTAACCCAATAATGCCTACTGTTGCCCACTTCCCTACCCAATAGAAAATATCGTGTCTGCTCACTATGAACGTCAGTTTCTCCTTCTAATCCGCCTCCTTCTCACCATGTTTTCACCATCATTCGCCAACCGGAAGTCACCGTCCATCCCTTCTTCCCGACCACGACCCGAACATCACCTAGTACCAGAGCTCGCTGCCTTCCTCCCCAGCGCGCAGCTCAATCCTTTCGCACTGCTACAGTGCAGATGCGAAAATAAAATCCATCAAATTCTCCCAATTTTTGCCAGGAGATGCTTCTCTATTCCCAAAATCGAAATCCAACAACCATTTGAAGGATCCATCTTTGGAAATCGTGAATAACTAAACCCTAGTTTCACTTATACGCACGCTAGCGAATTTGTCGAGCCTCACCAAATCCATCGCAGGCAATTCTGGAACTATCGGCATGAAGCTATCCCTTGCAGCAATCCATATATGTGTACATTTGGATTTATGTGTTTCTATTTTAATTTATATGATTTTTTTTCTATTTGCATTTTGCTGAAAAGAAAACGTTAGAACTGGCGGCATTGTATTTTGACCACGGGAGATGGAAATGAGATTTTTAGGGTTAAGGGCATATTTATAGGAAATCTTTAATATAATTATATTCGATTATTATATTCATTTTTAAGCAACCGTAAATTGTATTCGTATTTAAAAATTCATGTTATCACACATGATATCCAAAAATCACGAAACTGGACATGCAGCTATAGTTCGACATTACAGACCCAACGAAGCAAGTTTTGTCGAATTCCGACTCCGTTTGCTCACACAGTGTATTTTTAACCGTCAAAATACTGACTGTTTTTCACATTAAAAATCTGTACGGCCACACACTGACCCCAAAAATCACAGAAATTGAAACCTGGTAACAGTTAAATATTGCGGATCCAACAAAATTAGTTTTGTCGAAAACGGAGGTCGTTTGCAAAACTGACTATTTTTAAAGCTCTAAATAACCCATTTAAATATTAAATATATTTAAAAATAATTAAATTAAATATTTATAAACAAAATATTATCGTATATATTCACAATAGATTTCATACAGCTCCAGAATATTCCCATACGAATTTCTAACTTGATATTTCAAAATCAGAGTTATATCGGTATTCGATTTATATTTAAATCCTTCTAAAATATAAATAAATTATAAAGGGAATTCCATAGAGACTATTTCAAATTTTGATTTGGACATAACTCAAAATATACACGACAAAATTCCGATTTTTCTCTTCCATTAGAAAAATATACTTCACCAGCTCCGAACGTTTCTTGTTTCACAGAAATCCGGCTTAAAACGAATGCTGTACATTCAGTTGAAGTACAAATCGCCAAATAACGAACTGCAGCGCCATTTCGAGCTCGATTATAATTATACGTTCAAACTGTCATTATTTAAATATATTCGTTATCAAATTAAATTCTAAGCTAAATTAAATATTTTAAATTGTCCAGTTCACATTATATTGTCAATTCACTATTTCTGACTATTTCAGAAATTAAATATATTATTATATTATTTATATTAATTAAATATTCCATATAATTTAATTAAACAACTATTTAATTCTCTAAATCACTATATAAATAATTAAATAAATTAATTATTATACTACAAATATACGGGACATTACAAATAACCAAACCTTAAAATTTAAGGTTATAAAGCCATACCATTTGAAACAAGTATTTAAAAGGGGAAACACAGTTATACCACTTCATAAGCTTTTCCCTTGTTTTATAATATGATACCGGGTAGAAATAAAGGCATCGTAGGGATTTAAAAGTTACAAAAGCGAAGAAAAGAGTGCTTTGCACCTATATAGTGTCGAAAGAGAAATAAAACTTGGAGTTGCTTTGATTAAAAACAAACGGGGAAACATAATATATGTTATGACCCAAAAATTTCTTGGCATTTCAAGCAGCGATACAAAACCTTTAAAACTCGATTTGAAGACAAATTATAAAGAAAAGAGAAGGAGATTGCATCAACCCAAAATGAAGAGAACAGGATTTTAGAAAGGCAACATCCCCAAGTCAAAGCAATGTATCACTTCCAATCAACTTCCTTTGCATCGTTACTTATCAATGCACTCTATACTAATGTTTCTTAGTATCGTGCCCTTCTCCCAGATATGAAACTACAAAGAGAAGCAGTTACACTATAATTATACCACCCTCCCTGTGACATCCCTTTCCCTCTAACAGAACTCAATTGAGTCATGTCAAAGAGCATGAACCATCTAGGTATAGCTAAAACATGCACAAACTAAGATCACAATACATAAAAATAAAAACATTTTATAGCGGAAACATTTGATACTATAAAAGAATTTCATAAAACCATTATTTCAAAATATGATGATCTTAAATTTCAACATCTCAGTCTAAAAAAAACATACCAGAGTACACATAAAATTCACCTAAAAATCCAAGATACAACCGAACCAAATGAAAAGATAAAGATGAGACAAAATACATAATGAAGACGGAATTCTCAAGCTGTGATTCTGGCTATCCATAAATCAACCACTGCTCTGTGAGCCTAATAGAGGAAAAGGAAACGGATTAGACATAAAAGTCCTATGGATAAAAAGTAACCACTGGAAAGAGAAAGATCATCTTGATAGTCACAAAATTATTTCCAAGTGTTACAAAGGTATTGTGTTCGTGTTTTCTTAAGGTGGTTGTTTGCATTGAATTCCTTTCTTTATAAATTTTGTTCAAGGATTTATTTCTTATTCTACCCTCTGATCAACCTAACTACTCTCTACCACGCGCCTGAAATGGTAGTCGATTCCCCTTACATTAAATCCTAATCTGTCGAAACGTTAATGGGCTACCCTAGCTCTTGTAGTCTCTTATTTCCTATTTGAAGCCACTCGCTTTATTCATTCAGATAGATATCTATCGTTAGTGTGTAGAACCAACAACGTCTTATTTCCTACTCCGATATTTGCACACTCGGTCATCGTTAGGATGTGGTGTCTCCAGTCCTTTCTCTATTAGGCCACTTATTTCCTGCTTCAGCGTGCATGTCCGTGTAGATGCAACGGAAGTGGATCTTAAGGAAAACCTAACACTAGAGTGGGCTGAATAGTGTTTATGGAATTTATATGAATCTTTTGAGTTACTTTAATTATACTTGTATAAATGAAAACTATCACAAATTTATCACAAAAATCAAAGAAAATAGAACAAAATCGAACGTAATAAAAAGGGGTAAAGTAAGGAAAAAAAAAACCATCGGATTTTATACTGGTCCAGAGTCACCCTACTTCCTGTCCCGCACTAAAGTCTATAAGGATTTTTACTATCTTCAAGGCTACAAGGAGGCACCCTTTAGAATTTCTTCATATAGGTGTAGCAGTCCTGTATTTCCACGTCAACAAGATGCACCCAGTTGTTTTATAGGCACAAATAGTCCTAACCTGGTTTACGGGCTAACAAGTCACACCTTTTAGAGTATATTTGAGAGTGTTTTACAATGGAATGTAGACTTGATCTTGTGATCTTGATTACAATAGCCTTATAAGTCTGATTTGCACTATTGTAATAACCTAAATTTCAATGTGCCAGATTTTTTGAGAAAATGCTAAAATCCAGGTCCATTGAAACTCAATTTGGTTTTCTGGTATCCAGCAGAAAGGCAAAGATAATGTATATCAGAGCTCACAGTGGAATGAATTAAATATAATAGTAAGTAAACTCTTACCATAATAATGACATTGTTTAACATGCGTCTCTAAGCTGTATAATCTCGCCACCTATCTAACCTACGGGTTTGTTATTAGGAGGGGGTTAGAACAAAAGTTCTGGTGAATGGACAAATTATACTTTCTATAAATAACACTACATATATCGTTCTATCACTGTTTTACCTTTATTAAGTTAGTTGGGTTTATTACACAATTTCACGTGCAAATAGTACCCATCTACTCCTAAGTAGATTAACCTAATGAATAATATATATGTAGCTATATGCCCAATATATCTAGGTACTCCCTATAGTGCCATCTTCGAGTTGCCTCCTTTACCACACTGTGAAAACAAACAAGACCTCCATCGCCATGTTAGGGAAGCGTACTAGACCATGCTGCGAAAGCACACTAAGTCTCCATCACTACGATACGAAAGCGTACTAGGCCACGCTACGAAAGCACATTAAGCCACCATCGCTGCGCTACTAAAGCGCCCTAATCTTGAGTTCTCCTATGGAACTCAGTTAGGAGATTTCCATATCTATGAAAAATGGCTTCGTTAGGCCCACAATAATAGCTTCGTTGGGACCACAATACAGATATCCAAGATTGGTATGTCCCTCTCATTGTTTATGGCCCAACTCGACCCCCTTTAACTAATGAAAGACCATTCAAAGGGCTAAGTGGTCATGCTTTCAACAAAAAAATCTAAGCATCCAAGTTTTCATTGTCCTTTATCTAATGAACTGATAGTAAAAGATCATTGTCGTTTTGGTTTAGCTCTAGTCTTTCCCGTACTCGCTCCGACTGATGATGAAAGGTACCCAATGACCTATTATCCCTATTTGGTCCTAACCACGAAGCCTACTCTCCCGAGCAGAGGCAACCGCCCATTCTTCCTAAAAATCATCCCATCATCCATTTATGCTGCCTTCAATAAAACTGCAGCTAAAGCATCCTCTATGGATGGAACGATACATACCATGTCTCTGTTGGTATAACTTCGTTAGGCCTATCGCAAAGGGCCATCATAGAGTATCCTCATGTCTCGTAGAAGTCTCACACTTTTTTCCAGTCCCTACAAATAATAAGTTGGACATGCTACCACCGTTTTCATAACGCCTACGATGATTTGCCCTGTTGGGCTCTTCATCTCCACAGACTAGACTAAATGCACACCGTTATTTTATTAGACCCTGCGTCTAGTTTACAATTATGTATTTTACTTCCTTGTCTTCTCGTTGATTAACAATATCCATTAATTTATTTAATCTGAATATTATATGTTCATCAATTTCATTGCCTAGTCGTAAGGCTACTATAGATTCTTAGGCTCTTAATTTACAACTTGTAAATCATATGTTCATATTAAAGCCTAACGCCTTTTAGGCTTGTAACTCGATATGTATAAGTCAATATGTCCATATTAAAGCCTAACGCCTTTTAGGCTTGTAACTCGATCTGTATAATTCAATATGTTCATATTAAACCCTAACCATCTCTTCAAGCATTTCCTATCATACAAATATTTGCAATTAAACTATGTTTATTTTATTTTGATTTCCCAATTTTCATATTTATGCAAATATAAGATGCGGTTGCAGGTTTATAATAAACTTCACATATTCCTTTTTCCTTTCATCACATCTTTTAATTATGTTACCCGTTTTATTTCTGTCTTTACAATTTATACTTTAGGAAGTTAGGCCTATTCCCAATTGGTTAGTTACCAAAATTGTATAAATTTTATTTCCATAGTTTTAAGTAATCATTGTAATAGGAACCCATAATTGTAAGATATTCATTTTCTAAAACCTTTGGTTATCGAATTATTGTGCAATATAATTAATTTCCTATTTCACACTAATCAATGCCTTTACTTGTTTTCATGTTTGCAATCATATTTCCAATTTTTCTTATTGACCAAACTATGCAAATATATTTCTCTTTTCCTAACCAATAAGTATTAGTTATTCCTAACCTCTCATTTTATAGTGTATGTGAATTCCTGTTTCCCTCTCTTTATTTTCAGCCCATGTCCTCTTTTTGTTATTGTTTTGGTGTACATGTACATTTAACCCTGAATTACAAAATCTTCTTTTATACATAATTCCAATCAAATTATATTTTCCAACGCTCACAAATAAAGAGGTTATAACTAGTCGCACAAAATTAGGCTCACAATTCAATCTTATGCATATGCCAATATTGCGGATTTGTACATATTTTGCGCATACCCAAAATTCAACATAAAACTGTAAATTCTGACTCAGAAATGGAAAAGAGGAAAGAGATAATATATTATAAATTTTATAGGAATCAAACGATATCGTATACTATTATAAGAAAATATAATTTAAATCTACTCACTTGAATTCTTTCCGATTCCTGAATCTGATTCAGATTTATCATTCGTGATCTTCCTAATTGAATCTATAATTGTGATTACCTTGGATTTACAAATCTGATTCTAATAGAATAAAAAGAAAAATATTATATTCAAATCATGGAATTAACCTCATACGAACGGGGAAATCTGGACACCTATAGCCTAAGTCTATGATCTTCACCTCCAAATATTGAACCAAAAATCCTTAAAATAATATTTTCTATTTCTGAAGAGTTTGGAGAAGAAACGACTTCCGCGATTGCTTAGAAAAACATGAGCTTGGTAGCTTGCCCTGCACATTTATTCATAGCTGCGTAGAAGAACCACGTCTGTCCTATTCGTGAAGATTAAATCTGAACCGCCTAAAAATACTAAACACATCGGATCTGGCCTGAATGGGTCGATCCAGACCTTGCTGTGTCGACCCATGGGTCGACACAATTCCTGAGTGGGTCGACCCACTTTAGCTTCAGGTCGATTCGTACACGGTTTCTATACCATGTTTTGGGCCATTCTTCGATGTGATTTTTGTTCTGTTAAACGTTACTCTTAACATTAATATTCTTGACTGTTTCTACTTATTTCTTCCCAGTTTCGACGTGCGTTCAAATCTCAAATTCAAATGTGTAATTATTACGTGTGTATACTTTGAGATTTATATACACAAAATTTCAGGCATTAAATTTATTTTGTGTTTATTATCTACACAATAATTTTCTTTCATTTTGAACATACGTTAAATTTTAATTTTAAATGCATACACTTTCTAGAATTAATGTGTGCACACTCATTTTTAAATTAGAACTTTAGTTAACATCATTAAATTCTTTGTAATCTATTTCCATACGTGACACAGGTTTATTTTCAAATTCAAAAGCACGTCACCTTTGATATTTAGGCCTATATATATTTTTACATACATGTGCGCTCACATGCGTGTCAACATTCCAAAATTAATTATCTACTTTTAGTTTTGGCATTATTTCATTTAAGTTCAATTATTTAATGTCATTAATGATGCCCGCCGACTTTAAAATTCAAATGTGCTTTGCTTTTGAAATATATATATATATATATATTTTTATGAAATAAATATGTAATTTACACACGCTTACATGTATGTTACTATTAATTAGTTTTCCGTTTTTAAACTTTAATGTTACCTACTTTTTTACTAACATGATATTAATTAACTTTCATTTATTCTTCTATAACGTTACTTTTTATTTAATTCTATTTATACCATTGCAATGTTATGTTTTGCATAACGAATTTTTTTATTTATTGCTCATTTTATAACATTTGCTTATTTTCTAATATCAAATACAAATTAAACATGTAATTATTTTGATAATTTTATTACTTAAAATGCGGGGTGTTACATTCTCCCACCCTTTAGAAAATTTCATCTCTGAATTTTAGTAAGAGTAAAATTATGTAGTTCCTCATAAAATTTACAACCATCATGTGTACAACTAATTTGAAAACCATCTGTTCATTTGGACAAAGTACAACACTCATAAAAATTCATGAATACCTAAGCGTACGTCTTATATGAATGCACTTATCTTTCAAATTTATTTTAAAAACATGACGCGCACAACCTAAATATACTGGTAATTTCTACATGAGTGTAGTAATTTTAAAATAAAAATATATTTTCATCTAATTTTACCCATACCCTTGCTGAACAATGACAAAGTTCATCCAAATTTTGCATCCAAACCCTACCAACCAACTTTAAATTTGCGAATTTTAGAAGAATCTATTTTTTTATTCGATTTCTGATGTTAGAAAAAATGTAAGAAATGGAAAATTCCATATTTTACATCCCTCTTTTATGCACCTTTTCTCCATACTTAGAAACCTCTATCACTAATTTTACAAAAATTCCTATTTTTATTCCAAGCACAATTTACATAAGAAGAATTTCTTTTTTAGTTTCCCAAACTTACTTAGGAAGGATTTATTTCACTTGTTATTCCCATTTATTGCATTTATTATCTTAGTTGTTTTCTGAAAATTTCATTTGTTTTTATTTTAGTTATTCATATTTTGTTTTTACTTTCATTTTATTTACAATATCTTTATTCTTTTCTAGTGATCATCACAAACACCCAGAAAGAAAATATCACAC
The DNA here is from genome assembly GCA_030737875.1 of Allium sativum. Taxonomy (NCBI): domain Eukaryota; kingdom Viridiplantae; phylum Streptophyta; class Magnoliopsida; order Asparagales; family Amaryllidaceae; genus Allium; species Allium sativum. Next base: position 422,784,744 of record CM060924.1, read on the forward strand.
CAAAATATTCCTTTTTTATAATAAAAAAATACTACATAGGTGTGTAAATCTGTACTAAAAGAAAACATGCTCTACTGCAATCACTACTGTGTAAAAGATACAAAGACTAAATGGGGTTATCCACAAGGACTTGGAGATCTAGAATCATGCCCCTCATACATAAAAAAAGTCCACATCATTGAATCTAGGCAACTATAGCGCTCCTCCTTTCCATCCACCACTCTCTATGAACTCGTACCGTGTACCCCTAGTTCTCATTTCATCGCAAAGTGAGACAACATGTTGAACTTGCTTCTTCCTCAAGAAGTGTTGAAAAAGTATTTCAATTAATTACAAGTCATGTCATAATTTCACTCACAAAAATCCCAACTTGCTCTTTCTAATTCATTTCCTCTTTATCCCTTTTATATAAATCATGCAAATTTAAGACTACCTTTAACTTCTTTCTATTAGTGTGACACCCCACGTCCACTAATGTCACTCATTAAGAGAAAGCATTAGGTTTTGTGAAACGTTATAGGTAAACAGAAATAGAAACATTACAAGACAGATAATAAATAGCAGTGGAATTTAAAATTTTATTAAGTAGAAAACATCGTAGTTCAAAACATGGTTATATCATATGTCTGAAATGCATAAAACTCAGTACATCTATTTTTAAAACTTTTGTCTTGTACTTAAGTCATCAGAGTACAATAATAAAGAAGCAAAATCCGTAAAATATAGCCATAGTAGAGAGAGATATGAAATCAAGCAACACATCTAAGTAGCTCCAAGCAAGATGAAAGCAGAATCCTGATTAAGCTTGAGTATTCCCACCCTGAGAACCTGGGGGGAGGAGGGGTAGGGGGAACGGAAGAGAAAGAAGAGGAAACAAAATGGGTCCAACATAAAGTCCGGTGAGTCCAGCTACTTTTAGCATATAAATAAGTAAAACTATCATGACATGCATATAAAGTGGAGAGATAGATAACAGCACAATAAGGTAGGTATGACAAGGTAAATAGGATAAACATGATAGAATATACTGCGCTTCTCTAATACTTTCTATTTCTCTGCACCAATACCAGTGTCGTATGAACAAGATGATCCCCACAAGTATAAGATGGTAAACTTAGGCGTACTTCTTGTGAGAGGTTTTACCTCATACAATAACAGGCAATCCAACATACCGGAGTTACCCCTAAGGATAATAACGGGCTCCTAAACATACCGGAGTCTAGATGTACTCTAATTACTACCCCAATCGATTGGCTCCCTACTTCGTAGATACCCTGTGCTGGCCACTTAACACTTCCTAAAGTGGCAACCCTTCGTTTTCAGGATATGCACAACAATATCTACAGGTGTCACAACGTCTAAACCTCCTTTGTCGGACCCATGCAGGCACATGACCCCATTGGAATGCACCCCCACATACCGTCCTCCACATTTGAATCTCTTATAATCAGCCTAGTAAGCATGCCCCGACTCTGACCTAGTTCGGAGTACTCATTTGATACCTATATATGGGTTACTGACTGAAACGGGTCCCACACTCAAGATGATACAAGCTTCCCCCTATGCTTGCATACCCACTACTAGGTTTCCACAGGTTATGCCATACTAGAGCAAAAAGATTGCATAATCCCACAGGTTAAGTTTGTGGGCCTGTATATAAATATTACCCACCAATCCAAGATATACTTAACCCTCCCACTGTTTCATACAATTTTACTTGACCCCTACTTAAGTCAACATATACAATCCCCATGAATTCAACTAGGTTAAGTATTCAAGTTTATTACCATATTCATTTATTAATATAATGTGCTAGACCTCCCACATTAAGCTTACAACTTGTGGATGTTGGATATGCCGGTTGGTTCTAGGCAGACTTCTACCACAAGTCGGGCTTAACCTCGTGTCTTAGCACGTTTCATGTTTATGCACTTAGACCCCTCACATTAGATTCACCACTTGTGGTTGCTGGATATGCCGGTTGGTTCCGGGGAGACTTCCACCCCAAGTGTAATCTAACCTCGTGTCTAAGCACGGTTACAGTTTCTAATTACTGTAATTCTAGGCATATCCATTATTAGTCAATTATTCTTATGTCATTATAGGTTTTCATGCCCCTTTCCCAAGTCATGTTCATAATGAACCATATGACCCAAATTAAGGTCTTTAATCACAATTGTTGTTTATGCCCTAAATCTACATTCATGTATTACATTCAATTTATGTCCAACTTTCCCGATACAAGTTATGCCCTAATTTTAATGTTTTTCCCTCGTTCCCAATTTCACTTGTTCGCATATTTCAGTGGCATGTCTAGGCTCAAAGGTAGCTTGGCTATAAAAATAAAACAGTAAAATAAGATGGGAAGAGGACAGAAATGAACATAATAAACAATATTGATATATAATGGCGGAGATGGGTATAGCAACTAATAAACATACAGTGATAAAGTTGGGCATAATGACAAGATATGCATATAGGAACAGATCTGATGAACATGTGATAGTAGAACTGACTCTAACATGATAGGGACATCATAAACAGGCATGATGAGATATAAACAATGAATTAGATCAACAAACAATGGCAGATCTGACATGATAAATAGGTATAGGCTTAGATCTAGTTCATAATCATGTCAGAATAACTTAGTTACACAGGTTATGGAAGATCTGATATGATTGAAATAGTCGTAGGCTTAGATCCAAGTTATAGTTATGTCAAGATTAACTTTAAAATATTTAGATCTAAAAATAATGTAGACTCACTGTGATCGGATCTAAAAAATAGAATTGCAGATGTTGAATCACAGATCTCTAAACTTGAATGACTTGATTGTTGAAGAAGAAAAGGCTTAATTTAATCTGGGCAGAGACAACATCTAGTTCTCCATTGGTTTTTTGTGAATAAAACAATGAGAATGGGGTCTTATTTATCGTCTATGTTTCACAAATCTGGTCAGAAAACAAGTCCACATATGCAGAAATGTACTTTGCCCGGATCTAGGGGTGTCGACACCCCCCTTATGATGTCGACCCATGGGTCGACACCCCTAGGTTATGTCGACCCCCAACGGGTCCAATTCCCTTCCAGACTTTTCACCTCTGATTTTGAACTTATTTGAACGGTTTTAACTTGTTATGCACGTATATATATTTTATGCATATACAAACTTTAAACCTTAATATCTTCTTCATATGGTGTCCGTTTTAAGCAAACCAGGTGCCTATTTTGGCCAGAATTTTGAAATAAACGCAATGGCGCAGTCTGTTTCCCCTAATTCTGAATACTTATTTTATTATTCTTTAATTTTCATCTTTAGTGTTGTTAAAAATATGGGGTGTTACATTTTGCCTTACTCAAAGGATTTCGTCCCCGAAATCTCTAAGTTAAGAAGAATGTATATCCTAACATCCATCACCCATCTGCTCATCCATCAATCACTGACATCCATTGTCCTTAAAGTCTTCTAATGCTTATATGAACATATGCAAAGGTTTTTCATATGTCCCAATACTAATGCGAAAGATCAGGCGATCTACTAATTCAGTTGACCTCCTTAATGCAATGTATGTTAGTGCCATAAATCCAATATGTATGCAGATAATCCTATTATAACATGTAAGTTCTATATGTGTGCACAATCATTTGTCCAAATGCAACATCCATATGATGATACATCCACTTTCATCCATTAAAAGAGAAAAGAAAAAAAAATGCATACACATCCATATGCAGTATAAGAGTGATTGAGTTGATCTAGTGCCTAATGTGTGTATATATGCATCCACGAGCAACCACTAGTAAACACTTGCATCCACTTGCATCCATCAAACATAACATGTCTCAAACACATGCTTACATTCATGGGATTCCTACCTAAAGGTCGAAGATTTGATCGATAAGATATACTTAAATGATAGAAACAAGCATGAATAAAAGCTTTGGAAAGGAAGTTAAGAACATACCCATGAAAAGAAAAGGATACGAAGCACGAATCTTGCCTTTGGTCTCCAAAGTTGCATCCTCTTGGTTATCTCCCCACTGAACTTTCATCAAGTTGACTTCTTGGTTGCGTAGCTTCTTAACTTCTGATCCAAGGATAAGGGTAGGAACTCGTCTTACTACCGCCTCCCGTTCTACCTCTACTTCCTCAAGCATATTTGAATCAACTACTTCTGCAGCATCATGCAAGCACTTCCATAAATAAGAAACGTGGAAAACATCATGAACACCAGATAGTCTCTTTGGTAGATTTACTTTATAGGCCATTTGACCGTTCCTTTCTGTTATGGGAAATAGCCCTACAAATCTTGGTGCCAATTTCCTTACAGATTTAAAGCGAACCACATTCCTTAATGGTGACACCTTAATGAAAACCATGTCTCCCACCTCAAACTCAATGTCAGTCCTTCACCTATCTGCATAGGATTTTTGCCTACCCTGAGCAGTCTTCATTCGCCGTCTAATAACATCAATAATTTTGGAAGTTTCTCTAACCATATCCGGTCCAAGTAGAAGTCTTTCTGTAGATTCCCAGCAACAAGCTAGTGATCTACAGGGTCGTCCGTACAATGCTTCGACATTGTGCCATGCCAATGCTAGCTTGATAACTGTTGTTGTAGGCAAACTCTACTAAAGGAAGATGCTCTTACCAAGTCCCTCCGAAGTCTAGGATACACAGTCTTAAAAGATCCTCAAGAACTCTGCTCACCCTTTCCGTCTGTCCATCGGTCTGAGAGTGATAAGCGGTGCTTAAACACAACTGTGTACCTAATGCTTCTTGCAAGCTCTTCCAAAATTCATTGGTAAAAATGGGGTCACGATCACTTATGATACCGGAAGATACTCCGTGAAGACGGACTATCTCACGAACGTAAACTGCTGCCAACCTTGTCGTTGTCCTCTTACTCTTAAATGCGATGAATTGAGCGCTCTTAGTAAGTTTGTATACTACAACCCAAATACTGGTGTTTCCATTCCTTGATCTAGGCAAACCATCAATGAAATCCATAGAGTTGCTCTCCCAGTTCCACTGTGGAACCTCCAAAGGACAAAGTAAACCACCGGGCTTCTTTTGCTCAGCTTTGACTTGCTGGCAAATAAAACATTGAGAAACAAACTCCGCTACATCTTTTTTCATCCCAGTCCAAAAGAAAACCATCTTCATATCTTTATACATCATATCACCGCCTGGATGAATAGTCATCTTAGAATGATGGGCTTTCTCAAGGACTGTCTTTAACAAACTCCCAACTCGGGGAATGCAAAGCCTTCTGTCTCGTCGCAACCACCCTCTATCATCCGTGGAATATCTACTGAGGTGACTAGAAGTCTCTCCTTTACTGAGCCTATCCAAGATGTCTGAAATATGTGGATCTGCTCGCTGTGAAGCTCCTATCTGATCCATAAGAGTAGGTCGCTCCTCTAGTGATGCTAATCAGCCAGGCAAAAACTCGGTGGAGGGTCTAAAGTCAAAAGTCAATATAAACTCCAAGCTTTTCCTCCACAAACAGAGGACTTGAGGGCATCCTCTGCCTACTCAGTGCGTCCGCCACCACATTACCCTTGCCAGGGGTATAAGCAATCTCAAAGTCAAAAGATGATAGGAACTCCATCCATCTTTGTTGCCTTAAATTAAGATCCTTCTGTGAGAACAAGTACTTGAGAGATTTATGATCGGTGTACAACTCAAATTTCTCTCCAAGCAACTAATGGCGCTAAGTCTTAAGCGCAAACACTGTGGCAGCTAGCTCTAAGTCATGGGTAGGGTAGTTCTTCTCATGAACCCTTAACTGTCTACCTCCATAACATACTACCCTTCCCTCTTGTATCAGAACCGCACCAAGTCCTGTACCACATGCATTAGTGTATACTGTAAACACTTTGTTCCCATCAGGCAAGGTCAAGACTTTGGTTGTTGTCAAATCCCTCTTCAATCATTGGAAAGCAACATCACAATCTATATCCCACGAAAACGTCAAATTCTTCTTCGTCAGCCTAGTGAGTGGGGTTGATATCTTCGTGAAGTCCTTAATGAACTTCCTATAATAGCCTACTAACCCCAGAAAACTTCTCACCTCCGTTGCAATCTTTCGGATCTGCCAATCTTGAACTGCAACTACCTTCGCGGAATCTACTGCTATCCCATCTTTGGAAACCACATGCCCTAGGAATCTCACATCTTTACTCCAAAAATGACACTTGGAGAACTTTTCCTTAAGCTAGTGCGCACGGAGAGTTTTCAAAACCTATCTCAAATGTTGGGCATGCTCTTCCTCGCTCTTCGAGAAAATTAAGATATCATCAACAAAGACCACAACGAACTTATTTAGAAACTCCCGAAACATCCTACTCCTTAGATCAACAATGTAGGCGGGTGAATTTGTCAACCCAAAAGGCATAACGAGCCATTCAAAGAAACCATCCGGAGTCCTAAAACCGGTCTTATCTATACTGTCCTCGGCCACTCTCAACTGATGAAATCCCGTGGCCAAGTCTAACTGAGAGAAAACAGGTGCACCAATGAGTTGATCAAACATATCTTCTCTTGTGAAAACCCGTAACTTCCCCGTAAAGGAAAGTGTCGGATAGTTCGAAAACAAACCACAACAAAACGCAGACGAAAGAACATTTCATTGTATACTAAAACAATGCATCAGATTACAAGAATATATAGAGTATAAATGAATATTACACAGAAATATCAGAGATTACAATACATTGTATAGCAGCGGAAAATAATACAATACACAACTAAAAGAGATATACGGATACAAAGCTTTCCGGATATCATTCCAGCTGTAAACCAGGATCCTGTGAATATAAATCTCCAAAACCAAAACTACTAGCTGCCCGTGTCAAAATAAGGGCACCCAGAGTTTTGGTTAAAACAATAAACTCCAGGTCAGTCATGGGACTGGTGTGAGAACTAAAACAGTTGTTAATCTTTAATTTAAAGTTAGGTAAATCAAGGGACCACGCCGTATAACACGGAACGGTTTCCTCCCAAGAATACCAGTGCATAAAACAAACAGCGCAATGCTAAATAAAGAAAAATGAAGCTGTAATAAGACCCAGGTCCTATCACACAATGCAACGCAAGCCGGGGGATAGGGTTTTTACCTTATAATAGCCAAGAATGCTTGATACGTTTAAAACAGATTATTTGATACTATAATAAGTGCATAGTGTATAAAACAACTTCAAATCATAAGTATCAATCATAGGCGGCATGAATGCCCCATACCACTATGTCACCATATATAGGTTATACAATCAAAATCGCAAAGTCACGTATTTGGAAATTGGGTTTCCATCTATGAACCGAGGCAAAAGATAGTCCTCAACCGATTCGAGACTCTCTAGCCCGAGCCTCAGGATCAGAGCTCGAGTGACCCTTGGAGTGACAGGGCCGGTCCACCGATGTGGATTAAAATTCCTGAACACTACATTTCCCCGCCCTTTGGGGCGTAAATGAGCCAACGAATGACTCCATCGGACCCGGATCGTCCGATCAAACCGAGGCGCCTCGCAACAGCAACAACCACACAGGTGAAAAGTATATAAATGTCAAGGCTGGTAGGTCACTGACACCACCCTAGCTAGAAAGAAACGCATGCCCTCCCTGAGGTCCTCTCCCGTTTTTGGTTCACAACCGGGGTGCGAAACTCGCGAAGTAAACGTTACACAAAGCTACGCCACTAAGGCCGTGCTTTGATCATCACCACAAGACTTTGCTTTTCAACAGAAGCCTCGATCAATTGCCACTTAGGCATGCCACACAGGCAATTCACTCCATGCGTTTGATATCCATCAATATATAACCCCTGAGCTCGTACATCTCAGAGAAGGGCGTTAAGCAAGAGAATAAATTCTCCGCCGCCAAACAGATATATATTTAATAGAGATCAATCACACGGACTAAAATTCAATGTCAGACACACAGTCCATTTACAAGTCCGTTCTAGGTCTGAACGAAACTGGAGGCACCTAGTACCCCGCATATCCATCGATCTCCAAGCACGTCTGGACGATCACCAACTGTTTCCATCTTCTTGGGTGTACAGCCCAATCAAGATCATCAGCAATCACCCAAACGACGTGAAGACTTCCGGTCTTCGACCACCGTCTTCATCTTCGACTTATCGTCATATCAGTTATTCAGAATGGGATAAACCCGGTCTTTCCGAACAACTCGCGTATATTTTAAATAAGTGTTACACAAACACAACATACGCCTCATTCCAATTCATCAGTCACTAACCGTAAATTAATCAAGAGAATAATTCCCCAAATATTAACCCCGAGGGCCAAAACCAACATCAGATCAATATCCAGAAAACCATTCTGCTTGGCTAACCGATAGTTAGTTTCTAAATTTCACATTCATAGGGAAAGGTTCCCATTAATTTTATCCAAGATAAATTCCTTGAATTTATTCTTTATTCTATTTTTGAATCTCAATTCAAACTAGTCGGGATTAGCGAACCTTACCGAAGTAATCATTTATTTTAATTTCCCAATCCCAACCTATTTATCCCATGAAGTAAAACTGGTAATACTTCATATCTAACACCACAGTGTTATCGGTAAATTCAATTACCATTTCACGTTCAAATCTAATTAAAGATTTAACTATCGCCTGGAGCAAAACTGGTGATACTCCATTCTCGATCATTTCAATCTAATTAAAGATTCATTAAAACTCCACTTAGTTTTAATCGTTAACTGGGTTAAAGAATCCGTGTCATTTAAAAACACGGTTCACGATAAACCCAAAGTCACATTCCATTAATTATCGGGTTAAAGAACGAGTGTTATTTAAAACACTGTTCACGATAAACCCAAAAATCAATATCAATTCAATTCCAATTAAATATTATTTAATTGGTACTCTTCATTAAATCTAAATAAAAAGATTTAATCTTTTCTCAACTGGGTTCAAGAACAGTGTTAATGAAGACACCATTCACGACAAACCCAAATCACATTTGATATTAAACACAAGGCTCTGAATAAAAAATATATCGGCTTATATTCAATATCAAATTCTACGATTAACAAATGTCGTATCGGAAATAACGATATATATATAATATATCTTTCAAATTCCCATAACAAAATCTGTATCATCACGAAATCCAACATCGAAATAATCCAAAGGCAATTTCGATTCAAATCCATTCCAATGCAATCATTGGAAACTCTGGTTATTTTCAAAACCATTTCAAATTCAATTTATTTATTTAAAAATAAATAGAATTATATTTCTAGTTCAAAACTAGTTCATTTCGATAAAAAAACTATTTTTATCTTTTCAAATATGGAGTTTTTCATCCCAATTTTTCGCAAATCATTTCTTATGATTTTACACAAATTATTACTATTTTTAATAATTTTATCAAGGCCCATACAGTCGATTTCCATCAATGGCCATCGAACTGCACTTACAACGACATTTTTCAAATTTGATTTGGACGTAACTCCAAATCCAACCGTTAGATTTCAAATTTCTAATATTCGTTAGAAAGCTCTTTTCGATACGAACCCAACGGTTCCAGTTTTAGGAGAACCCGACGGTCGGATCTCCCGTAATGTCCGCTTGAAATAAATGGTCGAAATTCAAGAACTGTCGCGGCGCGGCGCGTTCTATTCAGGCTATTATATTATATATATAATATATATATTATATATTTCGTCGATTTCTATTTAAAACGAATTATATAGATAGTTTTGAATTCGTTTCAAAAACAATTTCAACTTCCATTTCAATCCAAAGGAAAATTGAATTCTTCTTTATAAATTCGTTTTAAAATTCATTTCTATTCAATTCAAATTTCAATTCAATTTGAATTCAATTCAATTCGCTTTTTATTCAATTTGAATTCGTTTTCCATTCAATTTGAATTCGTTTTCAATTCAATTCAATTTCAAAGTCGTTTTCTATTCGATTCAATTCAAATTGGTTTTCTATTCGATTCAATTCAAATTGGTTTTCTATTCAATTCATTTCGAAATCGTTTTCAATTCAATTCATTTCGAAATCGTTTTCAATTCAATTCATTTCGAAATCGTTTTCAATTCATTTCAAAATGAATAAAATCGATATAAATATCGTTCACGTCAAAATGGCGTCAATCTAATCAACACGGCTTCATATATTTCTATTTTCAAATATTCTATTTCAAATATTTCTTTTTCAAAATAGTTGTTATTATCAAAATATTTCGTTCAACACATGACTAATCTCAACGGATGAGTACCGTCAACACATGAACCTTTATTTTATATATTCTTTATTTTCTAAATTGGAATGAGGCCCAATCAATTACCATATAAAGTTAATTATATGGATTTTCATACAACACATGTATAATAGCATTGAAAAATAATCAACCATCAACCAAAGTGCACTACACTGTATAAGCATCAAATATAGATATTTAACGCTTATAACAGCATGTCAATCAATTGATCGACATATTTAATCAATCAGGATGAGTGAACTTCATATTTCATCCCAACACCCGTGTGGGGTTTCAAACAATCAAACACAAATTTTATTTGTGCAGTTGGGCGATGTGTAAAGTTTATCGACACAATCAATCATTCAAATTAGTGTATATAAACAAATCGGCCGATTTGTTTATAAATATTCATTTATTCATATTCACGTTAAAATTATATTTTTAACGATAAAACATTTTATTCCAACACATGAATTTCTATTATTCATTTACACAATAAAATGATATTTTTATTTTTCTAACATATTTTTAGAAAATTTCGGCGGCATAACAGCACGATACTAGAAACGGGACGAGGCCTAGCCTTATCCCCGGTCTAGTGAAGGCCCACGCCATTCACACATCAATCAAACCAATTTCATTTCACCAAACAATTCAATTCAAACCAAAGCATCTAACTAATTTATGCAACAAAACAAACAAGTCCATGGTCTGTGGACGATTGTGTCGGGTGCTACTAAGCACCGTCTGCATCCTAGTATATATATATATAACTAGAAAAAGAAATTGAAAGGTGAGAAATTCTCACCGATAGCTATCCACCTCTACGGCACTTCTAAGGCAGGAAATCTTCACTGTTCTCGTCTCATATCACTTTTCACTGCCTGTACTCACTACATATGTAAAAATCGAATTTTCACTCTGCTATTCAATATATAGAAATCGAATTTTTACTCTGCTATTCAATATATAAAAATCGAATTTTTACTCTGCTATTCAATATATAAAAATCGAATTTTTACTCTGCTATTCAATATATAAAAATCGAATTTTTACTCTGCTATTCTATATATAAAAATCGATTTTTTACTCTGCTATTCAATATATAGAAATCGAATTTTTACTCTGCTATTCAATATATAAAAATCACATTTTTATTTTTCTACACATATAAAGATGCTATTTTTAATATTTCTATCATGTAAAAAATTATATTTTTAATTCTCTACCTACACAAATATCATGTTTTTGCATTTTTAAAAACCATTCCTTTTTATAAACTAAAAATCAAATCTTTTTAATGTTATAAAACAAATCTTTATCTTCTTCAAACATTATATTTATATACTTTAAAAAATCAGGTTTTTTTTCCTAATTAAAATCGGATAAAACAATATAAATAAAATAAAGAAATAAAAATAAAATAAACTTACAGTGTTCGTCGACTGGGGGGGTTTCACGCCAGTTGAGGAGGCCAGGGAGGTGGGGTCTTGGTGCTGGCGTCGGTCGCAGGGTAGAGGGAGGAAGCGGGGTCGCGCTCAGCGCGAGGGAGGGGGTGCGGATACGAATTCGAGGGGGGGGGACTTCGGTCGGCGGTGGGGGATCGATCGGAGTAGCGACGAGCTCCTCCGCCCCTTTTCTCTCGTCTCTCTGTTTTTTTTATTTGTTTCGATTCTGAATTGAGAATGAGGGGGGGCTACGGGTTTTAAGGGGAAAGGTTTTTTTTTATTATTTAATTTTCCTCCAAAAAGCAACTTTTATTTTTGACCTCAAAACGGGGCCCACCGCCTGTCGTCCATAGCTAAATACCCTCATTCCGAACACAATGGGATATGTATCGCAAGCTGATTTGATCGTTTCGATCTGTTTCCGTTAAAATCAACATATCGCTCTCTATATGGAATTTGAACGCGCATTTCAATTTACCGGGGTCACACACTAACTGTATAAGTTGTAGAAAAATATTTTCTAGCTTCGTATTGACGATACGGTCCTAACAAAACTAGTTTCGTCGAATTCTGAGACCGTATGAAAAATGGCCAATTTCCAGTCGATTAAAATCAACTAAAAATGGTCAAACGCGTTTTCCTTTGCCACGCTCACATATTGATTCAGAAAATTACGAAATTTGGAATCTAGCAATAACTTAACATCACGGACCCAACAAAAGTGGTTTCGTCTAAATCCGAGGTCGTTTGCAAAATGTCCATTTTTAAGGGCATGAATTCCATAGCGACTATTCAGAATTTTCAACTGGACATGTCTTTTGATTCCCGCTATGAAATTTTGATTTGTCGGATTCGCTGGAAAGATATTATCAAGTAGATCCTAATGTTTTTGGTTTCACTAAAATCCGGATTGTTTTGCACCCGGTACATTCAATTGAAGTTTGAAATCGAATTATCGAACTACCGCGCCATTTTCAATTCCTTTTACAATTATATATAAATATTTATATTCTAACGACGACGTATATAATATATACGTTCTAATTATATTCAAATTAAATTTCTCGTCGATTTTATTTAAACTAATTCATTTTAAATAATCAAAATTCGCTAAAATTGCCAAAATAAAAATTTCAAACTGGCCCAGATTTTCAGGTTGTTACAATCTCCCCCACTTAAAAACTTTTCGTCCCCGAAAAGGAACAAAGTCGAAAGTGGTTTGATCAATCAACTCTACGTTCGATCTGGCTTCCATTCTCCAACTTTTCAGTTTCTGAGAATTTTCAAAAATTTCAAAAATTTGGCTAACACCCTAAATTTTCGAAAAATTTCGCCATAACCTCCCCTGCAATGGGAGCATCGGGAAATCTCAAATAGCTTCCCCGGTCCTTCAGATCTCAAAAAGAAAAAGAAAAAGCCAAGCGGCTAGCCAATAGGCTCATAAAATCATCATCACCCAAACAAAACAGTAAATTATGTAGTAAACATGTACCTATTTGTCGGGCAAACAAATTTTATTCTCTGCTCTAGCCTCCTTGCTATGACCGGTTCAATATAAGTATAGGTATATGCAAGCAAATGCGACCAATTTTCAATACAATTCAATATGTGATTCAATTAAGCTAAATGGCTAAAAATTAGCAAACAAATAAACAAACAACACAAACATCAATCAATTAGTGAATTAGAGTTTCAAATTCATAATTTTGATACATATACAAAAATCAGATTTTTGGTGCCAAATCACAACAATAGGCCCTATCTAATTTTGGTTCTCACACCAGTCAATAAGAGATATATAGAAATCTCACTTTCGTTACTCGAAAATAAATACTAGCGACGGTGCCCCATCACCAGAATTATCCCCGGGCAACTAGAGTATGATTCTATAACTATCCAGTATATTAAAACTTCGAATACACGTTTGCAAGACATATATGCAAAATCTTTATATATCGGATTGTCCCGATCAATATAGAATAACTAATCAAATACGAATAATTGATTTAGATTTTCAAAACAAAATTTGTTTTCATCTTAAAAATATACTCTTCACACTCGTTCTAGGATACTACTGATCCTATCTCTAACGAGTCATTCTAATTGGATGTTACTAATCCAATATCCGATGAATTCTTTCGTATGGTTCTAAGGTGTCTTGTTCTCTAAGCTTTGTAAACCAAAGCTCTAATACCAACTGTGAAAACCCGTAACTTCCCCGTAAAGGAAAGTGTCGGATAGTTCGAGAACAAACCACAACAAAACGCAGACGAAAGAACATTTCATTGTATATTAAAACAATGCATCAGATTACAAGAATATACAGAGTATAAATGAATATTACACAGAAATATCAGAGATTACAATACATTGTATAGCAGCGGAAAATAATACAATACACAACTAGAAGAGATATACGGATACAAAGCTTTCCGGATATCATTCCAGCTGTAAACCAGGATCCTGTGAATATAAATCTGCAAAACCAAAACTACTAGCTGCCCGTGTCAAAATAAGGGCACCCAGAGTTTAGGTTAAAACAATAAACTCCAGGTCAGTCATGGGACTGGTGTGAGAACTAAAATAGTTGTTAATCTTTAATTTAAAGTTAGGTAAATCAAGGGACCACGCCGTATAACACGGAACGGTTTCCTCCCAAGAATACCAGTGCATAAAACAAACAGTGCAATGCTAAATAAAGAAAAATGAAGCTGTTATAAGACCCAGGTCCTATCACACAATGCAACGCAAGCCGGGGGATAGGGTTTTTACCTTATAATAGCCAAGAATGCTTGATACGTTTAAAACAGATTATTTGATACTATAATAAGTGCATAGTGTATAAAACAACTTCAAATCATAAGTATCAATCATAGGCGGCATGAATGCCCCATACCACTATGTCACCATATATAGGTTATACAATCAAAATCGCAAAGTCACGTATTTGGAAATTGGGTTTCCATCTATGAACCGAGGCAAAAGATAGTCCTCAACCGATTCGAGACTCTCTAGCCCGAGCCTCAGGATCAGAGCTCGAATGACCCTTGGAGCGACAGGGCCGGTCCGCCGATGTGGATTAAAATTCCTGAACACTACGTTTCCCCGCCCTTTGGGGTGTAAATGAGCCAACGAATGACTCCATCGGACCCAGATCGTCTGATCAAACCGAGGCGCCTCGCAACAGCAACAACCACACAGGTGAAAAGTATATAAATGTCAGGGCTGGTAGGTCACTGATACCACCCTAGCTAGAAAGAAACGCATGCCCTCCCTGAGGTCCTCTCCCGTTTTTGGTTCACAACCGGGGTGCGAAACTCGCAAAGTAAACGTTACACAAAGCTACGCCACTAAGGTCGTGCTTTGATCATCACCACAAGACTTTGCTTTTCAACAGAAGCCTCGATCAATTGCCACTTAGGCATGCCACACAGGCAATTCACTCCATGCGTTTGATATCCATCAATATATAACCCCTGAGCTCGTACGTCTCAGAGAAGGGCATTAAGCAAGAGAATAAATTCTCCGCCACCAAACAGATATATATTTAATAGAGATCAATCACACGGACTAAAATCCAATGTCAGACACACAGTCCATTTACAAGTCCGTTCTAGGTCTGAACGAAACCGGAGGCACCTAGTACCCCGCATATCCATCGATCTCCAAGCACGTCTGGACGATCACCAACTGTTTCCATCTTCTTGGGTGTACAGCCCAATCAAGATCATCAGCAATCACCCAAACGACGTGAAGACTTCCGGTCTTCGACCACCGTCTTCATCTTCGACTTATCGTCGTATCAGTTATTCAGAATGGGATAAACCTAGTCTTTCCGAACAACTCGCGTATATTTTAAATAAGTGTTACACAAACACAACATACGCCTCATTCCAATTCATCAGTCACTAACCGTAAATTAATCAAGAGAATAATTCCCCAAATATTAACCCCGAGGGCCGAAACCAACATCAGATCAATATCCAGAAAACCATTCTGCTTGGCTAACCGATAGTTAGTTTCTAAATTTCACATTCATAGGGAAAGGTTCCCATTAATTTTATCCAAGATAAATTCCTTGAATTTATTCTTTATTCTATTTTTGAATCTCAATTCAAACTAGTCGGGATTAGCGAACCTTACCGAAGTAATCATTTATTTTAATTTCCCAATCCCAACCTATTTATCCCATGAAGTAAAACTGGTAATACTTCATATCTAACACCACAGTGTTATCGGTAAATTCAATTACCATTTCACGTTCAAATCTAATTAAAGATTTAACTATCGCCTGGAGCAAAACTGGTGATACTCCATTCTCGATCATTTCAATCTAATTAAAGATTCATTAAAACTCCACTTAGTTTTAATCGTTAACTGGGTTAAAGAATCCGTGTCATTTAAAAACACGGTTCACGATAAACCCAAAGTCACATTCCATTAATTATCAGGTTAAAGAACGAGTGTTATTTAAAACACTGTTCACGATAAACCCAAAAATCAATATCAATTCAATTCCAATTAAATATTATTTAATTGGTACTCTTCATTAAATCTAAATAAAAAGATTTAATCTTTTCTCAACTGGGTTCAAGAACAGTGTTAATGAAGACACCATTCACGACAAACCCAAATCACATTTGATATTAAACACAAGGCTCTGAATAGAAAATATATCGGCTTATATTCAATATCAAATTCTACGATTAACAAATGTCGTATCGGAAATAACGATATATATATATATATATATCTTTCAAATTCCCATAACAAAATTTGTATCATCACGAAATCCAACATCGAAATAATCCAAAGGAAATTTCGATTCAAATCCATTCCAATGCAATCATTGGAAACTCTGGTTATTTTCAAAACCATTTCAAATTCAATTTATTTATTTAAAAATAAATAGAATTATATTTCTAGTTCAAAACTAGTTCATTTCGATAAAAAATCTATTTTTATCTTTTCAAATATGGAGTTTTTCATCCCAATTTTTCCCAAATCATTTCTTATGATTTTACACAAATTATTACTATTTTTAATAATTTTATCAAGGCCCGTACAGTCGATTTCCATCAATGGCCATCGAACTGCACTTACAGCGACCTTTTTCAAATTTGATTTGGACGTAACTCCAAATCCAACCGTTAGATTTCAAATTTCTAATATTCGTTAGAAAGCCCTTTTCGATACGAACCCAACGGTTTCGGTTTTAGGAGAATCCGACGGTCGGATCTCCCGTAATGTCCATTTGAAATAAATGGTCGAAATTCACGAACTGCCGCGGCGCGGCGCGTTCTATTCAGGCTATTATATTATATATAAAATATATACAATAAATATTTCATCGATTTCTATTTAAAACGAATTATATAGATAGTTTTGAATTCGTTTCAAAAACAATTTCAACTTCCATTTCAATCCAAAGCAAAATTGAATTCTTCTTTATAAATTCGTTTTAAAATTCATTTCTATTCAATTCAAATTTCAATTCAATTTGAATTCAATTCAATTCGCTTTCAATTCAATTTGAATTCGTTTTCCATTCAATTTGAATTCGTTTTCAATTCAATTCAATTTCAAAGTCGTTTTCTATTCGATTCAATTCAAATTGGTTTTCTATTCGATTCAATTCAAATTGGTTTTCTATTCAATTCATTTCGAAATCGTTTTCAATTCAATTCATTTCGAAATTGTTTTCAATTCATTTCAAAATGAATAAAATCGATATAAATATCGTTCACGTCAAAATGGCGTCAATCTAATCAACACGGCTTCATATATTTCTATTTTCAAATATTCTATTTCAAATATTTCTTTTTCAAAATAGTTGTTATTATCAAAATATTTCGTTCAACACATGACTAATCTCAACGGATGAGTACCGTCAACACATGAACCTTTATTTTATATATTCTTTATTTTCTAAATTGGAATGAGGCCCAATCAATTACCATATAAAGTTAATTATATGGATTTTCATACAACACATGTATAATAGCATTGAAAAATAATCAACCATCAACCAAAGTGCACTACACTGTATAAGCATCAAATATAGATATCTAACGCTTATAACAGCCTGTCAATCAATCGATCGACATATTTAATCAATCAGGATGAGTGAACTTCATATTTCATCCCAACACCCGTGTGGGGTTTCAAACAATCAAACACAGATTTTATTTGTGCAGTTGGGCGATGTGTAAAGTTTATCGACACAATCAATCATTCAAATTAGTGTATATAAACAAATCGGCCGATTTGTTTATAAATATTCATTTATTCATATTCACGTTAAAATTATATTTTTAACGATAAAACATTTTATTCCAACACATGAATTTCTATTATTCATTTACACAATAAAATGATATTTTTATTTTTCTAACATATTTTTAGAAAATTTCGGCGGCATAACTGCACGATACTAGAAACGGGACGAGACCTAGCCTTATCCCCAGTCTAGTGAAGGCCCACGCCATTCACACATCAATCAAACCAATTTCATTTCACCAAACAATTCAATTCAAACCAAAGCATCTAACTAATTTATGCAACAAAACAAACAAGTCCATGGTCTGTGGACGATTGTGTCGGGTGCTACTAAGCACCGTCTTCATCCTAGTATATATATATATATATAACTAGAAAAAGAAATTGAAAGGTGAGAAATTCTCACCGATAGCTATCCACCTCTACGGCACTTCTAAGGCAGGAAATCTTCACTGTTCTCGTCTCATATCACTTTTCACTGCCTGTACTCACTACATATGTAAAAATCGAATTTTCACTCTGCTATTCAATATATAGAAATCGAATTTTTACTCTGCTATTCAATATATAAAAATCGAATTTTTACTCTGCTATTCAATACATAAAAATCGAATTTTTACTCTGCTATTCAATATATAAAAATCGAATTTTTACTCTGCTATTCAATATATAGAAATCGAATTTTTACTCTGCTATTCAATATATAAAAATCACATTTTTATTTTTCTACACATATAAAGATGCTATTTTTAATATTTCTATCATGTAAAAAATTATATTTTTAATTCTCTACCTACACAAAAATCATGTTTTTGCATTTTTAAAAACCATTCCTTTTTATAAACTAAAAATCAAATCTTTTTAATGTTATAAAACAAATCTTTATCTTCTTCAAACATTATATTTCTATACTTTAAAAAATCAGGTTTTTTTTCTAATTAAAATCAGATAAAACAATATAAATAAAATAAAGAAATAAAAATAAAATAAACTTACAGTGTTCGTCGACTGGGGGGGGGTTCACGCTAGTTGAGGAGGCCGGGGAGGTGGGGTCTTGGTGCTGGCGTCGGTCGCAGGGTAGAGGGAGGAAGCGGGGTCGCGCTCAGTGCGAGGGAGGGGGTGCGGATACGAATTCGAGGGGGGGGGGGGTTTCGAACAGCAATCGCGAGGGGGGGACTTCGGTCGGCGGTGGGGGATCGATCGGAGGAGTGACGAGCTCCTCCGCCCCTTTTCTCTCGTCTCTTTTTTTTTTATTTGTTTTGATTCTGAATTGAGAATGAGGGGGGGGCTACGGGTTTTAAGGGGAAGTTTTTTTTATTATTATTTAATTTTCCTCCAAAAAGCAACTTTTATTTTCGACCTCAAAACGGGGCCCACCGCCTGTCGTCCATAGCTAATTACCCTCATTCCGAACACAATGGGATATGTATCGCAAGCTGATTTGATCGTTTCGATCTGTTTCCGTTAAAATCAACATATAACTCTCTATATGGAATTTGAACACGCATTTCAATTTACCGGGGTCACACACTAACTGTATAAGTTGCAGAAAAATATTTTCTAGCTTCGTATTGACGATACGGTCCTAACAAAACTAGTTTCGTCGAATTTTGAGACCGTATGAAAAATGGCCAATTTCCAGTCGATTAAAATCAACTGAAAATGGTCAAACGCGTTTTCCTTTGCCACGCTCACATATTGATTCAGAAAATTATGAAATTTGGAATCTAGCAATAACTTAACAACACGGACCCAACAAAAGTGGTTTCGTCGAAATCCGAGGTCGTTTGCAAAATGTCCATTTTTAAGGGCATGAATTCCATAGCGGCTATTCAGAATTTTCAAATGGACATATCTTTTTATTCCCACTATGAAATTTTGATTTGTCGGATTCGTTGGAAAGATATTATCAATTAGATCCTAATGTTTTTGGTTTCACTAAAATCCGGATTGTTTTGCACCCGGTACATTCAATTGAAGTTTGAAATCGAATTATCGAACTACCGCGCCATTTTCAATTCCTTTTAGAATTATATATAAATATTTATATTCTAACGACGACGTATATAATATATACGTTCTAATTATATTCAAATCAAATTTCTCGTCGATTTTATTTAAAATAATTCATTTTAAATAATCAAAATTCGCTAAAATTGCCAAAATAAAATTTTTAAACTGGCCCAGATTTTCGGGTTGTTACATCTCTCCTCGGGAGTGGGAGCCTATTCTTCTTGGTGAGTTTATTCAATTTTCTATAGTCTACACATAAGCGAAGAAAACCATCCGCCTTAGTTGCGAATACCACCGGAGCACCCTATTCAGAATTGCTTCGCCTAATAAACCCTTTCTCAAGTAGCTCCCCTACTTGCTTGCTGAGCTCCCTTCTTTCTCTTAGGGCCATATGGCGCACAAGCAATGCAACTGGCTTTGTATTGTCCACCAAGTATATACGAAAATCGATTTCGTGCCTCGGAGGCAAACCCTGAACCTCATCAAAAACATCAGGATACTCACGGACTACTGGTACAGATCGAAGATCATCGATAGATGCATCAAGTGACTCTATAAAACTAAGCATGACAGACCCCTTTGGGTCAGAAGAAATCTTGAGGGTCCTCCCATGGCAAGTCAAAAGTCTAACGACCCTCCTCTCACAATCCAGAATGGCACCATACATGGATAGCCAATCCATCCCTAAAATCAATCCGTAGCCCATGAAACCAAGCACATATGCATCGCACTCAAACTTGATACCTAACACAGATATTCTCAAACCCCGACAAATCATGGAAAAATGAGTCGTATCAACAATAGGGTTTGAGGCAACAATGAGATCCACTACCATGCTAGTACTAAGGTGCAAAGATTCAACCACAGAATCATATATAAATGAATGCGAAGCCCAAAATCAAAAAGAGTTTTAGTAGGATGATTGGAAATAGAAATTAAACCTTCCACGGAAACTTTCCTACCTCTATCGGGAGCACTAGTCACGAGAGCATGCACTTGCCCTCCAGAAGCTCCTGCCCTTTGGCCTTGTCCTTGCTTCTTCGGGCACTCCTTAGAAAAGTGTATGACCTCTCCACAACTGAAACAAGCATTTTTCCTTCTTATGCAGCCCTTGATCAAGTGACCCTCGCGTCCATAATTATGGCACTTTCTCTTATCCTTATCCTTGTCGTTCTTTCTGCCCTTCTTTTGTTGTTATCGTTGTCCCTTCTTGGGCCATACTTTCTTGTTTTGTGTTTCCTCCACCTTAGCTTTTTTTCTTTTTAGCTTTATCTTCCTCAAGCAACAATTACATATCAATGAGCCTTTCAAAATTTGCTCCCATTGGAATATTGGACATAACTAACTCATGGGGGGTTCATTCAGTCCTTTAGCAAACCTCAAAGCTTTCTTATGCGGGGTATCCACTAGCTCCAACCCAAACCTTGCTAGTTGGTTGAATTTCTTAACATACTCTTTGACAGTCATGCCTCCTTGCTTGAGTGCCAGAAATATTTCCGTCTGCATGCTTTTCTCAGCTTGAGAAAGAAACTTTATTTCAAACCTCTACCGAAAATCATCCCAAGTTTCCACTGGACGCCGTGCTTGCGTCACCTCCTACCAAAATGAAGCCTCATCTTTTAGCAACCAAGCGGCTAACTGAATCTTCCTACGATCGTCCACTTAGAAAATTCCAAACAAATCCTCTGTCTCCTTGAGCCAATTCCTTGCATCTACGAATGTTTCAGTTCCTCAGAATGACTTTCCACCCATAACATAGAAATCTTTATAGATATAAGAGAAATTATCAACTCGTGGAGGAGGAGAATGAGAAACAGCGGGTGCAGCTGGGGGAGGAACGTCTGCTGGACCACCGACAGGCGTCGTGGCCTCTAGATACCTACAGAACCAGCAAGGTATCGTAACGCCCTCAAGAATATTAGGTTCCCCAGACATGCTGAAAAGAAAAGGAAAAGGGATTCAAACAGAGAATTGATAGATATTACATATGGCTTTGGGGAATATGTTTTTTAGAAAAGACTTTTCTCCTAAAAATGCTTTCTTTTAAAACCTTTTTGAAAAGAATTATCAAAATCTTTTCTCTGATGTGGTAACCTTCAGCTCTGATACCAAATGTGACACCCCACGTCCGTTAATGTCACTCATTAAGAGAATGCATTAAGTTTCATGAAGCGTTATAGGTAAACAGAAACATTACTAGACAGATAATAAATAGCAGTGGAATTTAAAATTTTATTAAGCAGAAAACATCGTAGTTCGAAACATAGTTACATTATATATCTGAAATGCATAAAACCAGTACATCTAATTTTAGAACTTTTGTCTTGTACTTAAATCATTAGAGAACAATAATAAAGAAGCATAATCCCTGAAATATAGCCATAGTAGAGAGAGATATGAAATCAAGCAGTACATCTAAGCAGCTCCAAGTAAGATGAAAGAAGAATCCTGATCAAGCTTGAGTATACCCACCATGAGAACCTGAGGGGAGAGGGGATGGAAGAGAAAGAAGAGAAAACAAAATGGGTCCAACATAAAGTCTGGCGAGTCCAGTTACTTTTAGCATATAAATAAGTAAAAATATCATGATAGGCATATAAAGTGGAGAGATAGATAACAACACAATAAGGCAGGTATGATAATGTAAACAGGATAAACATGATAGAAGATACTGCGCTTCTCTAATACTTTCTATTTCTCTACACCAATACTAGTGTCATATGAACAAGATGATCCCCACGAGTATAAGATCATAGACTTATGTGTACTTCTAGTGAGAGGTTTTACCCTATACAATAACAGGCAGCCCAACAAACCAGAGTTACCCCTAAGGATAATAAGGGGCTCCTAAACGTACCGTGATTGGCTTCCTACTACGTAGATACCTTGTGCTGTCCCCACAGTAGGATGTATCACTTCCTAAAGTTGCAACTCTTCGTTTTAATGATGTGCACAACCATATCTCACTACACCAAACAGCCCATTTCGTCACATTTCCACGGCCTCATCTAGTAACAGTTATATCCGTTACTAAATAATCACGCTAATTACCATTATAACCAGGCATCACGGTTATAATCGTTATAACATTTCCTTAATACTGTAAATAACATAAAGTAATGTAGATGAGAATACTTTATTTTCGTGTCTTAACGCATTCACACTTTTTCTTTGCACCTTAAACCCATTTTAACGCTTATTCCCCAAATCTTTGGACGCCGCCACCTAGGGTTCTTCCACGTTCTACAGCCGCCGACTTTTAATTCGTGATCGACTCATCCTTGTTCTGTTAGCCTTCTCCTCATCTATTCAGTTGCTCAGGTAATTTATATGTTGTTGAATCTTTTCTCCGATGAGTATTTGATATTTAGTTTAGTCAGTTATGTGAATAATTGCAGTAGCCTTCCAAATGTTGGACCTATTTTTTTGATTTATTTTCGAATGATGATTGTTGGTTATTGTTACTAAGATGGATAATTTAATGGAGTTGGTTTTGTGATAATTTCAGTGCTCGGTTTTGTAGTTAATTTAAGTAGTTGGTTTTGTGAATAATTTCAATAGCATTTTGATAGCCGTAATTTTCAGTTTAGGAGCATTTATTAGCTCATATTATGTGTTGTTCAATTCAGATGTGAAAGTCAGATGTGTGCCAACGTAGTCAATCGCATTCATATTTTACTGGTACATGAACAAATGTAGTCAGTCGCATAGCAATTGTTGTTTGGGATAGTCTGCACCAAAAAATAAACCTAGAATTTTCACTCCTAGGCATTCTTTTCGGGCTTACTGTCTAATGATTTGTCTAAAATTGCCGGGAATAAGGTTTACAATTTCACGTAAGAATCAAAACATACATTTTGAAATTGACTAGTCATTATTTAGGATTTAATGATACGTATAAGCATTAATCAGTTAGTTTTAAACAGTTTTTGCCATTTCCGTCCATGTTCAAAATCCCATAATTTCAATTCAGACTAGCATAAGCTTTGATTCGGTCATTGCCTCAAAATAATAATACAGGCTTTATTGCATGTATTCTTAACAAAATTTTCATTTACCATTCAAGTTCCTATTGATTGTTTATCTAATATATTTTTTGGCAAAGCCGATGGGGTTGAATGGACCTCTACCATTTTTATTGATATACCTTAGAAGATTACATAGAGACAAAGTCAAATAAGCAAAAGGAAGTACAGGGATAACAAGGTACATCAACGCTAACAGGAACTAAACAAAACACATATAAACAAAAACTGCAAGACGCAGTACAAATCAGCTTCCAAAAATCCCCGGTTCATACGTAAATTTAAGGAATTTCAATCCAACCTTAATGTCATTCCAAAGGACGTGTTTCAGTTGGCATTCGTTGAGTGCACGCGCGATGTCAAAGATTTGAAGATTCCTTTGGATCCAAATGCGCCGAACAAACTTTTTGAGAACATTTGTGAAAATTCTTGATATGTAGCTTCTACCGTTGGCCTTGGCTTTTATTTCAACTCACTCTTGCTCACTACTGAATTGGATATTAGTTCTACCAATTTGATTCATAATCTCAGTCTAAAGCATGCTAATAGCCACACATTCAAAGAATAATTGGCTGAAGGTCTCATTATTGGCGCAACAGAATATACAAGTGTGAGCAGCATTCATCCCATGCGCACAAAGCTTGTCAGACGTCCAGATAGCTCTGTGAACAATTTTCCAAAAGCCGAGGTTCTCCTTCATTTGATTGTCCCTTCGCCAGATTATTTTGTGCCAGTTGCAATGAGGCAGAAGTGAAGCACCAAGAAGATGATAGTAAATATTTTTAATACAGAAGAGATCACCTTTGAGCTTCCAAACAGCAGTGGCTTTAGCATCCATAGAAGTCCACTTGCGTCTTATATTAGCCCAACAGTTCTCAAGTTCTTGAATAGCGGTAGTAGGCAGGTTAAGTTGACCATGTTGAACTATGCTCGCCACGCTGGAGCTGATACTAATACCACTTTGCATGATGTTAAAATAAGAAGTAGAGCTCGATAAAATAAAACCAAAATCAGTCCAAGGGTCATTCCAAAAACTAATCGAATCATATAAATTCGGACCATACTTGAAGAAAGGCAGAAAAACATTTCTAAGCTTAATTAAGCTTCGCCATGTCCTACTCATGCTACTCTTACAACTAACAATCCAGTACGTATCAGTTTTCAGCACATATTTAATTGAGCATTGGACCCATAAGCTATATTTATTCATTAAAACGTCATTTAAATGCTTAACAAGCGTAGCCCTATTCCAAATGCACATATTTATGATACGTAAACCACCTTTTCTTAATGGTTTTTCAATCTGTTTGAAGGATATCGGAGCGAAATATTTCATGTGAATATTGCCTTTCCATAGAATCCGCATAAACGCGGTTCTCAGCATAGTAAGAAGTTTTTTAGGTAAAATGTAAGTACGGTCCCAGTAAACATGCATCACAATAATGACAGATTTAACTAAAGTTACCCTACCCGCCTGTGAAAGAAGCCTAGCAGACCAACATTGAAGTCTATCGGTGATTTTAGCATATAATGGAGCGCATTGACGAGTCGTGATTCTCGAAGTTGCAAGCGGCAACCCAAGATACGACATAGTTGAGACATTCGATTTGAGACCAGTTTGCGTAGTAATTTGAGAGATCCCTTCACTACTAATACGAGCTGACATGAATTTAGATTTCTCTAAATTAATACGCAAACCAGTCATAAGGAAGAATTTATCAAGAGTGCTCATGATCTTAGAGAGCGTGTTATTATCAGGTTTGCAGAAGATGACTAAGTCATCCACAAACATAAGGGAAGTAATAAGAGGTTCTCCACATTTGGGGTGCAGAGTAAAGTTACATGTTTCGACCAGTTCGTTCATCATGCCCGTAAGAAGTTGC
The DNA here is from genome assembly GCA_030737875.1 of Allium sativum. NCBI lineage: Eukaryota > Viridiplantae > Streptophyta > Magnoliopsida > Asparagales > Amaryllidaceae > Allium > Allium sativum. The sequence goes on from CM060924.1 coordinate 422,810,642, forward strand.
ATCACAACAATAAAAAGATAAGCGGAGAGCGGGTCTCCCTGCCTAGTACCCTGCCTACTATGAAAAAAAACCAACAGAGGAGCCATTGACATTAATAGAAAAATGAGCAGAACTAATACAAGAAAAAAATCCATGCAGTGAAAGTAGGCGGGAATTTCATAAAACTCATGATCCTGACGATGGACATCCATTGAATTGTGTCAAAGACCTTACGTATATCAAGTTTTAACATAATACGAGGAGAAATATGCTTAGAGTTATAACCCTTAAGATGCTCGTGCGCAGGGAGCACATTATCTAAAATATTACGGCCCAGTAAGAAAGCTGCTTGGTTGCTAGTAATAAAGGAGGGTAGGAAAACCTTCAATCTAGTCGCTAAAATCTTTGAAATACATTTGTAGATTGTATTGCAACACGAGATAGGTCTAAAAGCATTAACATTACAAGCGTCGTTCGAAATTTTGGGAATAAAAGCAATTTATTTATCTAATATTTTGTTTGCATTAATGGTCTGTTACTCCTTGTTTTGCCATTGAATTCATTCACAAGCCTAGATTTTCACTCTGTTAATATGGATGAGAGTTGTAGGTCTAGCAACATATATAAATTTATATATTATACTAGAAATTGTAATATGCAAAATATTTTTCCTACAAATTAAAATAGACAAATATAGATATTTATTTGTCTGTGTATATTTATATTTTGAGTTTTATTAAGTAATCGTTAAAATACTAGAGTACATTGTACTATATTGGGTAGTGAAGGAGCTATTGTTTTCATGTTTGAGTACTGGCATATCGAGAGAAGTGCATGTGCACATCAGGCCATGCATAGGTGAGGTATACTTTAAGATGAATGATGCACATTTTTATGACATTTATATAGCTTTAAATAAATACGATCTCAAATATGATGCTCCTTAGTTTCAGGTTTCAGGCAGTTTGCTGAAACCGAGGTTGTTTTGTATGATATTTGTTGATAGGCCTGTTCTAAACATAAATGTACCTCAGCATAATGGAGCAAATGCTATCGGTAACTACTAAATTTATAAGTTGTATGGGGGCAGTTACTAGAATATAAAACTAGATGCCAATTGTTGATTAAGTTACTTCCATTTCCTGCATTGTTAAAAATAAAGCTAACCCTGTTGTTGTAGTTTTTGGATAAATACTTTCCATTTTTTTTTTGGTGCATCTTCATACTACAAGTACTCCTTGAATGCTCCAAAGTAGAATTCAAAGTAAAGTAGCCTTTTGTGTTTATGAGGTAACTGTTACAGTAAAAACGCGCTAGGACTCATAGCATGTTCAATGAAATATAAAAATAAATAACATATAACCTCAACGAAAAAGTTGAACCACAACTGTCAACTACATCCCTTTGTATGCTCCATTGTTTTCGTTTGAGACGGTCAGAGTTTTCATTTAAATCCAAACACTTCATAGATTGGTTTCTTCAGATTTAAACAATACATATAAAAGCTTGGAGTCAAGAATGAGGCCAACTTATATAGTATAACCTGAAGAAATATGGACCGTAAATTGAACACATAAAGGTATTTACATAAATTACAATAAGATATATAATGAATAACAAAGAAGTACACTATATCTGTCAGCAAGCACTGAACAACAGTCTATTAACAAACTAAAATTTAACCGGTGATCTTAGGTTTGACCCTGCTTCAGCAATCAGTGAGTTGTGTGTATATCTAGCATTTCTAATTGTACTTATGCGCTCCTAGAACCAGCTTCCAGCATCCATCATTTGTTCTTCCATAGAACCTAGTTTAATCTCAAAACCCGATTCATGTGATACAATACGCATTCTGTAACCATCTGGGACTTCAAATATATGATCTCCCTGCAAAACTACGTCTGTGGCTTCAAATTCTGCATTTCCTCGTAGAATAATCTTCAAACTTTCAATTCTCTCAACATCATGTATCCAGTAAACATTATCACTAGACATCCAATTTATTCCATTGTTCACCACTTTGACATTTTGCAATTTGCATTTTCCACATCTGTGTCCATATTGAATTATTGGTTCACCTACTTTTAATGAATACCCATTTGTAATGGTTTGAAAATTTGATTGCTGGTGAAATTTGTAATGTAATTTATGATTTTTCTGAATTTTATTAGTGTAGACTTTGCCTTTCTTTAATATCAGATCCCTCCTAAACAAATCCGGATTCACCCCTACATATAACAAACACAAAATATGCACCTAGAATACTTGATGTGAAAATGCAATAAAATATGATTTATCTCCAATGTATTTACATAATTCAAAGATGCTTAAAACTGTGGCACACAAATGAATTCTATATAATAGTCAGTACTCTTTGTTAGCGATAACCTTACTATTTAGTGTTTACTGTCAAAACAGTTTTCCATTTGACAATTTTAAGTCTTTGTTTCTTAAATTTTGAGTGAATGATCTATATTTTGTTGCTTTGTGATTATCAAGAAAAATTGTGAAATTTATTTTCAGTGTTGAAGTTGGATATAGTCTTAAGTAAACAAGTGTTAGAGAGAATTGTAATTTAATATAATTGCCATGCATCATTTGCTATATATGTTACAATTAAACGCAAACACATATCTTATTGAAAGCAGGTTGTTTTCTAATGTATTTATATTTGAAAAACGGTCCAATTTATAGTAGAATTAGCTAACTGCGTGCTTTGTCCATTATATATGTGAACATAGGTTGTTTTGAACCTATTGCATTGCACTGGATGTTAAGTCATGTTTTAAATTTTCTTCTTTCTGTGAATTTAAGAGTAACATAAAGTATTAGCCTATAATAACCATGGTTTAGCATGTGTAGTACATTCACATCTCATGTTGCTTTTCTACGTAAGAACTTCATTGAAGGTCCTATTTTCAAAAAAAAATAAAATAAATAAATAAATAACCCTCTGATTTGTGTAGCTCTTTCTTTTGTAAAGAAAACCGCAAGAGAAGGGTACGACTGTCTCAGACAACAATTCATGGATGAAACTTATTCTCACTACCACAAACAGTGTGCTGGCCAAACCATTGCATCGACATGGATTTACTTTACTGCTACCCCAAAAGGTATTTTACTGAACTCTGCAAACTGTTGCACAGTTTTTTCGTACGGCCTACTGAACATAGTAGAGTTCATCAAATGGTTAATTTTAAGTAAACATACACACTGGTTAATTTCTTGATTAATTACTACTGACATTCTGTACTTCATTTTTAACAGCCTTTTTCCTCATGTATTTCATTTCGACGTTTGGGATTCAATTACTCTCAAGCATTGGCAATGTAATGGATCTGTATGTATATGGTTCAGCGAAAATCTAGTTCAAATCTTCCAGTTCTCCTGCAGTTGACGCGGTATGTTATAACTCTTTCAAAGCGTTACATTCCCTATTTTAATCATTTATTATTATTTTTTGACTCATGCCATTACTTTCAACATGCTATTTCTACCAAAACTTACAGATTACCACATATATTTTGATGTATATTTCAAACTTACCAAAATTTGTTGTAGTTTAAAGGTATAATGTTGTAATTTTCTAGTTGGAAAATCCGTTAACAACTAAACTGAGATCTATGATGATGTTATCCTCCTAATTTTGTATCTAACATAAAGTCAACTTATTGCATTAAAACTAAGGGTGCGTTCTTGACGAACGGAAACGGTGTATTTGAGCGAAGTACTGTAGTGAACGGGGAATGTGTTTTCTGCTGCAAACGGGGTATTTGAGCAGGGAATTTTTAAATGTTATGAATTAATTAAATACTTAAGTGGACAAAACAAAATGATTACATTTCATTGCATAAAGGAAATACAAACAGAAATACAATAGAAATACAATAATATGATTACATGAACATCCTACTTGTTGGCACCACCTTGATTTATCAGATAAGTTTGGTATTATTTTGTGTGTTGTTTCTCTGCAAGACCTGATATCAACCAATTTTTTGCTAGATCGTCGGGAATAAAAGTGAACATCTCACTCTTGTCGGGTTTCATAACATATACTAAAGCGTCTGCAACATTAAATTCGCCTCCTTCTCTAAAACGTTGAATGCGAGTAACTACATTCGCAAAAGTTGTCGAATTTCCCGTTGATTCCACACTAGTTCCCGTATTCGGACTATCAGAATGTGTGCAAGATTTTTTCACTTGTCTCTCGTGCACTAGGTTAATGAGCGCAGTCATTTTTTCTTCATTTTCACCCCGTCGTCTTCTACAACCGTGGCGTGTTGGTTGAGAAGGGGGATTCATTGGAACTTGGGTTGAAGGAGGGATTGGTGGAGCTTCGTAAATTGGTGCATTCATTGACGGTTGTTGAAATAGGGGATTTGTTGGCGAATTTAAATTTGGAATATGATCATTTTATGTTGCATCCAATGGATTAAAAAACGCATCAAAATCCCATGTTCTATCAAACGTGCTTTGTCTTGCAGGTGGCGTACTAGTCTGCGACAGTTGTACGGTTGCTGCAGGAGTGTTGGATGACTGACCAGTAGCATTAGTCCCACGAAATTGTTGCATCAGCTCCAAGTTTTTTAGCGGACGTTTCTTATATTTCATAACAAATGGTCCAAATTCCTAAAAGAAATAAACACAATTGTAAGAAACTATCTTCAAAGAAACGGTTAAAAGTAAATTTCACGAACCTTAACACGATCTTCCCATCATTCTTCGCTTCCAGAAATCGTTCCTTTACAAGCATCCAACCAGCACCAGTCTTGTTCATCAGTGCATCCCATTTCATCCACTCTCGTCGAAGACTATCATATTTATGTCTGATCTTGGTTTCGTCTATTGGTTCGAGTTCTACATAGTTCTGTATGGAACTGTTGTACTTTTCTGCAATAACTTTGTGAACACCCTTTTTATTGCTGCCACAAGCTGTATATGCCTCAACAGCACATTACAACATAATCTGAGTTACGATAAACGACCAGTGATGTGCGCTTTTTCTGCTGGCCATACTAGAAAAAGAAAAAAAATTATCAGAAATCATTAAAAAAATGAATAAAAACTACGTTAAGTAACGGTATATAGCATAAACAACAAACTGAAAAAAACCTGATTTCTGCTCAGATTCGGTTGAATTAAGAATAGAAGAGTAGATGGATTGAAGAGAATGGAGTGAAGAGGTAGTAGGGGAAAGATGATTTATAGGGAGGGAAATGAAACATTGGAAATCAAGTCGTTGGCGTCTGAGGCGTGGACGTCGGACGCCAACGGTTGATTTATAATGTCTCCCCAGTGCTTCTTTTGCTTTATTTGGCGTCGGACACGTCGGATGCGAAAACTATACCCAGCGTGTCATTCAAAGGCTGCGAGTGGACCCTAACATATGTCTCTATTTTTAGTTCATTTGATGGCACAATTTCTGTACTGAGCTAGAGATGAAGTAATATCCAAGGAATTTGGATTTTGTATGGAGCCACTATTTTACCATTTTCTTTCCCATTATTCCTCTGTCTTTCAGTAATCCGAAATCATAACCACTCTTCCGAAATCCATAATTCCACTGCTACCTTGATAATTGAAAAAACAAAAAGAAACTTCATCTGTGTTATGCAGACCGTGTTCTTTCCTTTTCTCATATTTCTAAGAAAGATGTTATGAAAGTTCAACGAAAATTTGCTAGTTTTATAGTTGTTCCTTCAATTTTAACGATCATCAAACTATGTCCAACATAGGGCTATAAACGAATACTTTCGGATGCAGATAATGTCATATTCGCAGCCGCATCCAAAATTATTTTTGGAGTCATATCCGCATCCGAAAACATTTTCGGATATCTGCATCTGCAGATACGGACGGATATCAGATAATTATCCGCTCCACTAATGATCGATAAACTAATGAACATAAATAAATTTTTTTAGTTTAATACTGCGTTTTTTCAACCCAATCGATTACTAAAGTGCTAAAAATAAATAAATATGGTTATAATTTATAATTTTGAGCAATTAGCTTGCATTTAGTAGACTTTCAAATTTACAACATAATAAAGTAGTATATTTTAATTATGTTAAAATACACATAATTTAAGCAATAATCATAAAAAAAGCGGATGGATAATTTTCGGATGCAGAAGTGGCTATATCCGCATCCGTTTTTCTGGATATCAGATATTTATCCGCTTTTCGGATGCGGATGCGGACGGATGCCGAATTTTTCGGGTATCTATTGACAGCCTGTAACGACCCGGAAAATCTGAACCAATTTAAAAGTTTTAAATTGTCTATTTTAGTGGATTTTAAATATTTAAAATAAATATTTTAAATAATAACGATGAAAAGTAAGTTTGAATCGGCATTTGAAAATGAATATAATTAATTCTAATTATAAACAAGGCCTGAAATGACGCGGTAGTTTCAAAATTTGAATTCAAACTTTGACTGACTGTACCGGGTGCAAAACAAAACGGATTTGAGTGAAACCAAAAATATTTAAATCTGTTAGTGAATATCTTTCTAACGAATCTGAAAAATCAAAGTTTCATAGCGGGAAGCAAAAGTTATGGCCAAATGAATTTTCAGAAAGGTCGCTATAGAGTTTATATAGCCCGTGAACATGGCCATTTTGCAAACGACCTCGGAATTCGACAAAACCACTTTTTTTGGATCCGGGATGTTAAACTATTACTAGATTTCAAATTTCATATTTTTTTGAAGCTAGTATGTGAGCGTGGAAAAGGAAAATATGTTTGGTCGATTTCTATTAAATTAGGTCGACCAGAAAATGGCCACTTTGCAAACGACCTTAGAATTCGACGAAACCACTTTTGTTGGATCCGGGATGTCAAATTAATGCTAGGTTTAAAATTTCATAATTTTTGAAGTAAATATGTGAGCGTGGAAAAGGAAAACGTGTTTCGGTCAAATACAGTTAAATTGGATCGACCAGAAATGGGCCATTTTTCAAACGTTCTCAAAATTCGACGAAACTAGTTTTGTTGGGACTGTATCGTCAAAACATAGCTAGAATTATTTTTCAGGAATTTTTAGAATCAATATGTGGCCCCGGGAAATTGAAATGTACGTTCAAATTAAATATTGAATGTTGTATATGTTAATTTGAAGGAAAACTGACTGAAACAGTCTAATGGGCCTACGAAACATATCCCATTATGTTCGGAATGGGGGCAAAACGCTAGGGACGACAGTCGTTGGGCTTGAATTGGGGTTCGTGGGTGAAAGAGGGTATTTTCGAAATTTAAAAATATATAAATATAAAAAAATTTCCCGTTATTCCACATCAGCCCCCCCCCCCCCCCGACATTCTCTCTCCCCGCCTCTCTCCATGATCGACGACGGAAACGAGCTCCATCGTTTCCAATCAAATTCCGGTGAATCCACGCATCGATATCCTTTGCTCTAGTTGATCTTTTTGAAGCCATCACTCCCATCTACAAATCCATACCTGTGGCGCCTCCTTTCGTGGTGTATTCGTGGAGTTCTATCGCTCCAAAGTCGGAGTGTTCATCGCGCCGCCGTCGAGTTCGCCTGCACCACCACGGTTGCGCGTGCCTCTCCAAGCTGCTCCACGTGGTGTTTGCCGATCGTCATATCACTGCGCGGATTCGAAGAAAAATCGCGACCTAGTTTTGAAGATTTTCAGAGAGGCACGGCCTATTTAATTTTAAACTATATATTATAACAGTTTAAAGCGCTACTATTTTTGATTTCACTGTAAAAATCATTTCTTTTTCGTTTGTTGATGAAATTCAGTGAAACAAGAGACAGTGGACTCATGTGGATGTCTTCTACATTCTAAAAGAGACCGCATATTTTTTTGAGCCTTCTGCTATTTTTGGTGGAGTAGAACCCAATGTGAGATTTCTAAATTATAAACGATATGGAAAACGACGATGTATTAATTATATAGTCGATGTATGAGTTATATAAGCGTTGTACACCTCATGTATAAGCGTTGTATAAGTTGTACGTTCGATGTATAAGTTATATATGCGTTGTAAAAATTATATATGTGTTGAAATAGAAGTGAAATGCTTATATATATATATGCCCTCGTCCACAAACCATGGACGATATTTACTGGTTGTGATTGGTATGAAAATTGATTGATAGCGAATGGTTGATTAGAATTGTTTGTGGTTGAAATTGATTGATTGTGGTTGAAAAATACCCGTTTGTGGTTGAGAATTATTTGGTTGAAACCACATAGGATTAGTTTGTGGAAATGAAAAAAATATACATGCCGACTGCGTGCGAACTAGATGCATGAAATCCCCATTGTCAAAAGCTACGAGGCTTTAAGGTAGAGCGAGGAGCCGTACTAGGGACGGTCCCGGTTTTAACTACCCTCTGTTATGCTGCCGAAATTTTGAATAATATTCATGTGTTACAATTATTTTCATGTGTTGAAACTATATTCGTGTGTTGAATAGAAATTCATTCGTTGAATAGAAATTCATGTGTTGAATGGTAGTCGTGTTTTAAAATAAATTGTTTTATAATAAAAATCATATTTTTATCATTTATATGAACTATATAAAATAGTCGTGCTTTGAAATAAATCATTTTACAATAAAAATCACATTTTTACTATATATATACAAACTATAGAAAACCTTCATGTGTTGAATAGAAATTCATGTGTTGAATGGTATTTGTGTTTTAAAATAAATTGTTTTATAATAAAAATCATATTTTCATCATCTATATGAACTATATAAAATAGTCATGTTTTGAAATGAATTGTTTTACAATAAAAATCACATTTTTACCATATACATGAATTGAAAAAAAAAATAGCGAAGTGTTGAAATAATTGTCGGTTGGATAAAAATACCATTTTTATCAAATGTATGATAAGCATATGGTTTTGAAATCAAAGAATCGATTATAATTATATGTATATATATAAATAGAATTGAAATATATCGAATAACGAAGCTGCAGTTCGTGTTTTGAAATCGTGATTTCAAACGATTAGTGCGGGAGATCCGACCATCGGATTTTCCCGAAACCGAAACCGTTGGGTTCGCTTTGGAAATATCTTTCCAACGACACCAACTTTGTAAAGATCCAAGGTTGGATTGTCTAGAACGTTTAATTCAAATCTGAAGAAAAACAACGCCAGAAGCGATTATATTTATATACATATATATAAATATAATTAAATTAAATTGAATAACGACGCTGCAGTTCGTATTTTGAAATTGAAACTTCAAACGATTGTACCGGGAGATCTGACCGTCGGATTTTCACAAAACTGGAACCGTTGGATTCGTTTTGAAAAGATCTTTCTAATGATATAAATTTTGTGAAGATCCAACGGTTAGATTTTCAGATATGTGTAAATCAAATCTGAAGAAAAACAGCACCACGACCGCGTTATGTCCTGAAGCGTCGTTTGAATAAAATAGCTATTTTTAAATAAATAAAAATAGCGATAAATCGTTATAAAATATTATAAACGATATGGAATGTGAAATTTAGAAACTAACTGAAGGTTGGCTATGTGGAATGGTTTCCTGGATTTTGATCTGATGTTGGTTTCGGCCTTCGGGGTTAATATTTGGGAAATCGTTCTCTGACTGATTTACGGTTAACGACTGATGAATTGAAAGGATGCGTATGTTGTGTTTGTGTAGCACTTGTTTATTGTATACGCAAGTTGCTCAGAAAGACCGGGTTAATCCCATTTTGAATAACTGAATCGACGATAAGAAATTGAAGATGAAGACGGTGGTTGAAGAACGGAGATCTTCGCCTCGGTTGGATGGTAACTGATGTCCTGATTGGGAGGCATCCCGAAATATGGATAATGATTGGTGATCGTCCAGACGTACGTGGAGATTGATGGGTATGCGAGGTATATAGTGCCTCCGGTTTCATTCAGACCCAGAACGGACTTGTAAATGGACTGTGTGTCTAACATTGGAATTCATTCTGTGTGATTGATATCCATCAGTTGCATGGTGTGAATTGCCTGTGTGGCATGCTAAGATGCAGTGATCAAGGCTTCTGTTGAAAAGCAAAGTCTTGTGGTGATGATCAAAGCACCGCATGTGTGGCGTAGCTTTGTGTATAACGTGAATTCGCGAACCTCACACCCCAGTATGAACCAGAAACGGGAGAGGACATCAGGGAGGGCATGCGTTTCCTTCTAGTTAGAGGTGGTGTCGGTGCTTGAACTAGCAGACATTTATATTACTTTCATCTATGTGGTTGTTGTTGTTGTGAGGCGCCTCGGATATATCGGTCGATCCGGGACCGATGGAGTCATTCGTTAGCTCATTTACGCCCCAAAGGGCGGGGAAACATAGTGTTCAGGCATAATAATCCACATTGGTGGAACGGCCCTGATGATCCAAAGGGTTGATGCGTTCTGATCCTGAGACATGGGCTAGATTGTCTCGAATTCGGTAAGGACTATCTTTTGCCTTGGTTCATGATGGAAATCCAATTTCCAAATACGACACCGTGCGGTTTTGATTGTATATATATATGGCGACATGATATATGGTACCCATGCCGTCTATGATTGATAGTTATGATTGAAATTGTTTTGAAACCTATAGACACTAGTAATAATATCAAATGCTTTTGTTTTATTCGTATCAATCATATTTTGGCCATTATAAGGTAAAACTCTATCCTCTGGTTTGCGTTGCATTGTGTGATGAGAACTGAGTCTTATAATGGCTTCCTTTTATAAAAAACATTGCGATGTTTAAAAGATTTCCTTGTTTTAAAGCACTGGAGATCCTATGGAGTAAACCCGGACCGCGAAAGTGGCGTGGTCCTGTGATTAGCCAATTGTATAATGTGTTAAGTAGATTTCTCATACCAGTCCCATGACTGACTCGTAGTTTGTTTCACTTGCAAACCCGGGTGCCCTTTTTCCTACACGGGCAGCCTTGTATTCATGTTTTAGCAGGCTCTTTCTGGGTAGCTGGAGCTGAAGATGGATTTTATCATTTATTTCTTTTTATGTTGTTCAGCTCCTGTTGTACATATTATGTTTGTTTTCCGCTGTAGACATTTATGTATAGCTGAACTGTATTTGTACTAAGTATGATCCTGTATACTGTGTAACTCTGATGATTACGTTTATCCAGTGTATTATTTGTACATTATCTGGTGTATTTATTTAATTTTGCTCTGATATTATCTGTTTATGTGTTATATTCCAAAGATTACCCTTGCCGCCGTCAGTACAGGGTTTGGGGTCGTCATAGCTTGGTATCAGAGCTTTGGTTAAGCTTAGTTCTGGAATATAACATATTAACGAACTCGTCAGAAATAGAACCAGTAGTGTTCTAGGACGAATAACTCATTACAGAGAGGATCAGTAATATCCTAGTACGAGTATAGCAGAGTGAAACAACAACTAGATAGATGCATCTACATTCTAGTATATGTTTCTATGCTTTGAAATAGCTTTTCTGTGACCTGACACTTGATCTATTATTTACAGAAGTACTAGAAAATGAGTGTCAGAAACAGAAGGAATGCAGAACCAGATATTGAGGCCCTATTGATTAAGTATCGAAATATGGGTGGAATACCGTTCTCAGGCGAAGAATCTATTATGAAAACACAAGCTTGGATTCGTTCTACTGAGAAGATCTTTAACGGTTTAAAGCTGAGGGATGACCAAAAAAGATTACTGGCATCCTGGGCACTCAAAGACGAAGCCTTGTTCTGGTGGGATTCTATTATTGAGGATAATCCAGAAGGTGATATCACCTGGGATAGATTTAAAGTGATTTTCTTAGAAAGATTTACTCCTCCTGAAGCAATGGAGCGGTTATGTGATGAATTCTCTTATCTGATACACGGAGATATGACCATTCCAGAATATCATAAGAAATTCAACAAACTCTCTCATTTTGTCCCTCATTTGATTAAAGACCCAAAGAGGAAGAATTTGAGGTTTATTCATGGCCTGCAAAGAAAATATCAGAATAGTGTAATGAGGATTGTGAAGCTTCCTTTTTCTGAAATGATATACATGGATTACCAGTACGAGGATCTCGACAAGAAAGGTATGTTGCGTTATGAAGAGGAAGTCAGTTCTAGTCATAAAGGTGAGTATGAAACTGATCGTCCTGAGGCCAGTACGATGTCTGAGGTGAGTAAGAAGCCCAAAGTTAATCGGAAAAGGGCCAAATCTGAGAAAGAACCAGTAAAGACTGTCATATGCAATAACTGCCATAAGGAAGGGCATTTGCAGGGGAATTGCAAATCCTCGAAGAAACGAATAAAGAGTGGATATAAATCCAAGAAGAATTTTCAAGAGAATAGAGATTGCAGTAAATGCCATCGGGCGGGTCATCTTGCAAAGGATTGCTGGCTGTTAAAAAAGACCAACGCGGTTAAAGTGAATGAAGTGGCAGAAACTTCAGCACCCTCAGCTAGTCAGGGAAGATCTGATGTTTTAGAAGGAACGCTTATTGTCAAAAACATTCCAGTCAAAGTACTGTTTGACACAGGCGCGTCACAAAGCTTTATTGCAAATAATGCGGTCAAGAAGTTGGACTTGAAATTGAGGAAGCTCAAAGAACTGATCACTGTCCATAATCCGGTTGGGGGTTCTCTCGATCTTAGCTGGATTTGTACAGTGCCTGTCTCTTTTTCCTGTTATAAGTTCCCTACCATCTCTATAATCATGAATTTTACAGAGTTTGATCTTATCTTGGGGTTAGACTGGTTGACAAAATATGAAGCTGAGGTCAAATGCGCTGACAGAATAGTTAAGGCGAAGATTAAATCAGGTAATTATATAACCATTCCCTGTGAAGGTCAAAATTCTAATAGAAAAGACTTCTGGGCAGCTTTGGATGTTTCTCCTGCTCAAATAGAAAATATCCCTGTAGTCATAGAGAATATTCCCGACCTCATAAAAGATATTCCTGTCGTCAAGAAATATGCAGATGTGTTCGAAGAAGTTGTCAACTTACCTCTGTAGAGAGAAATTTATTTCAAAATTGCTTTAATCCCGAATGCAAGGCCAGTAGTGCACGCTATTCGGAGAATGACTCTAAAGGAAAAAGAAGAACTAGACAATCAGACTCGACAGCTTGTATGGAAGAGTCTGATCAGGCCTAGTTTCTCTAATTGGGGAGAAGCAGTGGTGTTTGTCCCAAAGTCTGACGGTACTCTGCGACTATGTGTGGATTATCGTGACTTGAATAAGCAGACAATAAAGAATAAATATCCATTGCCGCGAATTGATGATTTATTGGATCGTCTGAATGGAGCACAAGCATTTTCAAGGATGGACCTAGCTACAGGTTTCCATCAGCTTTGAATTGCCGAAGAGTGTGTTCCTATGACAACATTCAGGGGTCCAGACTTATTCTATGAGTGGTTAGTAATGCCGTTCGGCTTATGTAACGCTCCAGCTTACTTCGTCGATTTGTTGAATCGAGTGTTCAGAGGAGTCCTGAATAAGTTTGTTCTGGTTTTTATCGATGATATTCTAATCTTCTCTAATTCAAAAGCCGAACATGAAAAGCATTTGGAACAGGTTCTAGAAATCCTGAGAAGGAATGTATTGAAAGCTAAACTTTCCAAATGCATATTCTGGCAAGATGAAGTGAAATTTCTGGGCCACGTCATATCGAGAGAAGGAATTGCTGTGGATCCAAGTAAAATCACGGCTATTCAAAATTGGAAACAGCCTAGTACTCCTATAGAAGTCCGCAGTTTTCTCGGATTGGCTAGTTATTACCGGAAGTTCGTTAAAGATTTTTCGAAGATATCTAGTCACTTAACGAAGCTTACAAAGAAGCACTCAAAATTCAAGTGGACTCCAGAATGTGAGGAGGCTTTTGAAGAGCTAAAGTTAAGATTAACAACGGCTCCAGTGTTAACGATAATCGACGGCAATCGGGATTTAAAAGTATGGACGGATGCCTCTAGAGAAGGCCTTGGTGCAGTGTTAATGCAAAGAGGTCAGGTTGTTGCTTATGCTAGCCATCAGCTGAAGCCACATGAAAAGAAGACCTTGAGGTTTTGGCTATCGCATTTGCTTTGAAAATATGGAGGCATTATCTTCTGGGTGAGAAATTCGAACTGTTTACAGATCACCAGTCGTTAAAGTATCTGTTCACCCAGAAAGACTTGAATCTGAAGCAGCAACGTTGGTTAGAGTTCCTTGCAGCATACGATTTTGAGATTCTATACACTCCAGGGAAAGCCAATGTTGTGGCCGATGCGTTAAGCCGAAAGAATGTAATGATCGCCAGTTTTATTATCACAACTTCATTGATAGATAAAATATCTGCTCTTCAGAAGGATGATCACTTCATTCAGAAGATCAGAGAGATAATTCAGAAAGGCAAACCCTCGAGTTTTCAGGTTGATAATGATGGGATTCTAAGGCTAAAAGGTCGAATCTGTGTTCCTAACATTTCTGAGCTCCAAAAGGAAGTGCTGGATAAATGCCACAAGTCAAAACTTAGTATCCATCCAGGAGTAAGAAAAATGTATAATGACATCAAACGCACTTTCTGGTAGAGGTCGATGAAGAGAGACATTTCTTTATATGTTAGCCGATGCCTTACTTGCCAACTAGTCAAAAGCGACCAACAGAAACTGGCTGGATTGTTGCTACCGCTGGACGTTCCAGGTTGGAAGTGGGAACATATTACCATGGACTTCATTGATGGTTTTCCCAGAACCAAGAAAGGAAATGACAGTATTTGGGTGATCGTAGATCGCTTCACAAAGACCGTCCATTTCATACCTGTCAGATCAAATAGAACTGCTCAGAGTCTGACGCAGATATATTTCAAGGAAATTGTGAGACTACACGGAGTGCCGATCAGTATAGTTAGTGATAGGGATCCAATATTTACTAGCAAATTCTGGGAGGCATTTCAATTAGAACTGGGAACAAAGCTGAATCTAAGCATCGCCTATCATCCACAAACATATGGTCAGACTGAGAGGGTGAATCGCATTTTAGAAGATTTATTGCGGGCTTGTGTTCTTGACTTTGGTGGATCATCGGAAGACCATTTACATTTGGCTGAATTCTCATATAACAACAGCTACCAGGCGAGCCTGACAATGTTTCCATTCAAAGAATTATATGGTAGACCATGCCGATCTCC
This sequence comes from Allium sativum, assembly GCA_030737875.1. Lineage (NCBI taxonomy): Eukaryota > Viridiplantae > Streptophyta > Magnoliopsida > Asparagales > Amaryllidaceae > Allium > Allium sativum. Next base: position 422,825,760 of record CM060924.1, read on the forward strand.
TGCTTGTTGGGTCGAACCCGGTAATAGACTTGTGTTGGGGCCAGATAAGATCCGAGAAGCTGCCGACAAAGTCGATTTCGTTAAGAAACGATTACTCGCCACTCAAAGACGACAGAAGAGCTATGCCGATAAGAGAAGAAGAGATATATCATTTGCTGTTGGCGACTATGTATATTTGAAAGTATCGCCGATGAGAGGAGTTATCCGGTACGGTAAAACTGGGAAGTTGGCACCCAAATTCATTGGTCCGTTTCCTATTCTTGAACGGATTGGAACTCTCGCTTATAGGGTACAATTGCTTGATTGGTTGCCTGGAGTGCATGATGTATTTCACATATCTTAACTTCGAAAGCATGTTCATGACCCAGACTTGGTTGTGGAAAAGGCCGCACAACAAGATATTGAAATTACTCCAGAACTAGCTGTGAGAAGAGCGCCGCTCAAGATTATTGGCAAAGAAACCAAAGAGCTGAGGAACAAGAAGGTTCACTTAGTCAAAGTGCAATGGAGTGGAGATCTGCGAGATTGTACTTGGGAAACTGAGGAGACCATTCAGAAAGCCTATCCTAAGTGCCAAGTGGATATCTCTGATCGACTTCGGTGCAAGGTACATTTACCATATTTTGAGATTTCCAGTTGTTCTCTACTTTGTTGTTATTTTCTTTTCATAGATGTGCACTTTTAATTCTATAATCTGAATGATTTTAAAAGAGTATAGGAATTGATTAGTATATTTTTGAAAAGTTAAAAACCATTTGATTGTTGTTTGTGTTGTGTGATAGTAGATTTGATTAATTAAATTATTAAAACGATAGTTAATTTAATCAATAAGAGAATGAATGGTAGAATTTATTCGATTAAATCACACATTGAACTGATATAAAAATAGATAGAAATATATACATGTGTATCATATATGTTTGAACAGGTAAATGGATAGCTGTTGGGTAAAGAAATTATTTGCGTGCCCGATAAATAGGTAAACCTTAATGAGTTGGATGCGAAATATTATTATATCAACTCCTGTGAATGCCATTGGATGCGGAGTGCTGGTTGTTCTGTGTGTAATAATAAACATCGCCATAGGATAGTAACAATTAATTTTGAACTACATTACATGGCATACTTCTTGAAGATAAGCATACTTCATCATATACCACATAAGCATTTGGAGCTTGTGTGCGAGGTGGAAGATTTACCATACGAGCGAGAGGCTTGTATGGCGATGATTATATCTTACAGGTTGAACTGATGACTGATATGGAACATATAAATTGTAACGATAAATTGCCAAGATTAATAAAAAAAAACCACATTGGTCTAGAGTTGACAATAGACACGTCTCTCTAGTTATTAGATACGGCACATGGATTATTTATTTCCCACACGGGACGAGGTGACGAGAATTTATTCTCTGGAGCAATTAAAAATACACACTCCCTTAGGGTTTAAAGGGTGACGAGAAATTATTCTCTGGAGTTATTATCTATACACGCTCCCCTGTAAACACCAGAATATATCAGTATAAATATGTGTATGTTTATAGGATTTATTAGGTACCTAATACGACCCAATAAATTTCCAAACCCCTCCCCGTACAAAGGAGGTTATGGCGAAATTTTTCGAAAATTCCGGGTGTTAGCCAAATTTTTGAAGAATTTGAAAATTCTCAGAAACTGAAAAGTTGGAGAATGGAAGCCAGATTGAAAGTAGAGTTCATAAATCGAACCGCTTTCGACTCTTTTCCTTTTCGGGGACGAAAAGTTTTAAGTGGGGTAGACTGTAACGACCCGGAAAATCTGAACCAATTTGAAAATTTTAAATTGGCTATTTTAGCGGATTCTAAATATTTAAAATACATATTTTAAATAATAACGATGAAAAGTAAGTTTGAATCGACATTTGAAAATGAATATAATTAATTCTAATTATAAACAAGGACTGAAATGGCGCGGTAGTTTCAAAATTTGAATTCAAACTTTGACTGACTGTACCGGGTGCAAAACAAAAACGGATTTGAGTGAAACCAAAAATATTTAAATCTGTTAGTGAATATCTTTCTAACGAATCTGAAAAATCAAAGTTTTATAGCGGGAAGCAAAAGTTATGGCCAAATGAATTTTCAGAAAGTTCGCTATAGAGTTTATATAGCCCGTGAAAATGGCCATTTTGCAAACAACCTCGGAATTCGACGAAACCACTTTTGTTGGATACAGGATGTTAAACTATTGCTAAGCTTCAAATTTCATATTTTTTTGAAGCTAGTATGTGAGTGTGGCAAAGGAAAATGTGTTTGGTCGATTTCTATTAAATTAGGTCGACCAGAAAATGGCCATTTTGCAAACGACCTCAGAATTCGACGAAACCACTTTTTTTGGATTTGGGATGTCAAATTATTGCTAGGTTTCAAATTTCATAATTTTTGAAGTTAATATGTGAGCGTGGCAAAGGAAAATGTGTTTCAGTCAATTATAGTTAAATTAGATCGACCAGAAATGGGCCATTTTTCAAACGGTCTCAGAATTCGACGAAACTAGTTTTGTTGGGACCGTATCGTCAAAACATAGCTAGAATTATTTTTCGGGAATTTTTAGAATCAATATGTGGCCCCGGCAAATTGAAATGTACGTTCAAATTAAATATTGAATGTTGTATATGTTAATTTGAAGGAAAACAGACTGAAACAGTCGAATGGGCCTACGAAACATATCCCATTGTGTTCGGAATGGGGGTAAAACGCTAGGGACGACAGTCGTTGTGCTTGAATTGGGGTTCATGGGTGAAAGAGGGTATTTTCGAAATTTAAAAATATATAAATATAAAAAAAAATCCCATTAGTCCACATCAGCCCCCCCCCCCCCCCCCGACATTCTCTCTCCCCGCCTCTCTCCCCGATCGACGACGAAAACGTGCTCCATCGTTCCCAATCAAATTCCGGTGAATCCACGCATCGGTAGCCTTGCCTCTAGTTGATCTTTTTGAAGCCCTCACTCCCCTCTACAAATCCATACTTGTGGCGCCTCCTTTCGTGGAGTTCTATCGCTCCAAAGTCAGAGTGTTCATCGCGCCGCCGTAGATCAACGCCGCCGTCGAGTTCGCCTGCACCACCACGGTTGCACGAGCCTCTCCAAGCTGCTCTACGTGGTGTTGGCCGATCGTCATATCACTGCGCGGATTCGAAGAAAAATCGCGACCTAGTTTTGAAGATTTTCAGAGAGGTACGGCCTATTTAATTTTAAACTATATTATAGCAGTTTAAAGCGCTACGATTTTTGATTTCACTGTAAAAATCATATCTTTTTCGTTTGTTGATGAAATTCAATGAAACAAGAGACAGTGGACTCGTGTGGACGTCTTCTACATTCTAGAAGAGACCGCATATTTTTCTGAGCCTTCTGCTATTTTTGGTGGAGTAGAACCCAATGTGAGATTTCTAAATTATAAATGATATGGAAAACGACGATGTATTAATTATATAGTCGATGTATGAGTTATATAAGCATTGTACACCTCATGTATAAGCGTTGTATAAGTTGTACGTTCGATGTATAAGTTATATATGCATTGTAAAAATTATATATGTGCTGAAATAGAAGTGAAATGCTTATATATATATACATATATATACGCCCCTCGTCCACAAACCATGGACGATATTTATTGGTTGTAATCGGTGTGAAAATTGGTTGATAGCGAATGGTTGATTAGAATTGTTTGTGGTTGAAATTGATTGATTGTGGTTGAAAAATACCCGTTTGTGGTTGAGAATTATTTGGTTGAAACCACATAGGATTAGTCTGTGGAAATGAAAAAAAAATATGTCGCCTGCGTGCGAACTAGATGCATGAAATCCCAATTGTCAAAAGCTGCGAGGCTTTAAGGTAGAGCGAGGAGCCGTACTAGGGACGACCCCGGTTTTAACTACCCTGCCGTTATGCTGCCGAAATTTTGAATAATATTCATGTGTTAGAATTATTTTCATGTGTTGAAACTATATTTGTGTGTTGAATAGAAATTCATTCGTTTAATAGAAATTCATGTGTTGAATGGTATTCGTGTTTTAAAATAAATTGTTTTATAATAAAAATCATATTTTCATCATCTATATGAACTATATAAAATAGTCGTGTTTTGAAATAAATCATTTTACAATAAAAATCACATTTTTACTATATATATACAAACTATAGAAAACCTTCATGTGTTGAATAGAAATTCATTCGTTGAATAGAAATTCATGTGTTGAATGGTATTCGTGTTTTAAAATAAATTGTTTTATAATAAAAATCATATTTTTATCATCTATATGAACTATATAAAATTGTCATGTTTTGAAATGAATTGTTTTACAATAAAAATCACATTTTTACCATATACATGAATTGAAAAAAAATAGCGAAGTGTTGAAATAATTGTCGGTTGGATAAAAATACCATTTTTATCAAATGTATGATAAGCATATAGTTTTGAAATCGAAGAATCGATTATATTTATATGTATATATATAAATAGAATTGAAATATATCGAATAACGAAGCTGCAGTTCGTGTTTTGAAACCGTGATTTCAAACGATTAGTGCGGGAGATCCGACCATCGGATTTTCCCGAAACCGAAACCGTCGGGTTCGCTTTTGAAATATCTTTCCAACGACACCAACTTTGTAAAGATCCAACGGTTGGATTGTCTGGAATGTTTAATTCAAATCGGAAGAAAAACAGTGACAGAAACGATTATATATATATATAACTAAATTAAATCGAATAACGACGCTGCAGTTCGTATTTTGAAATCGAAACTTCAAACGATTGTACCAGGAGATCCGACCATCGGATTTTCCCAAAACTAGAACCGTTGGATTCGTTTTGAAAAGATCTTTCTAATGATATAAATTTTGTGAAGATCCAATGGTTAGATTTTCAGATACGTGTAAATCAAATCTGAAGAAAAACAACACCACGACTGCGTTATGGCCTGAAGCGTCATTTGAATAAAATAGCTATTTTTAAATAAATAAAAATAGCGATAAATCGTTATAAAATATTATAAACGATATGGAATGTGAAATTTAGAAACTAACTGAAGGTTAGCTAAGTGGAATGGTTTCCTGGATTTTGATCTGATGTTGGTTCGGCCTTCGGGGTTAATATTTGGGAAATCGTTCTCTGGCTGATTTACGGTTAGCGACTGATGAATTGAAAGGATGCGTATGTTGTGTTTGTGTAGCACTAGTTTATTGTATACACGAGTTGCTCAGAAAGACCGGGTTTATCCCATTCTGAATAACAGAATCGACGATAAGAAATCAAAGATGAAGACGGTGGTTGAAGACCGGAGATCTTCGCCTCGGTTAGATGGTAACTGATGTCCTGATTGGGAGGCATCCCGAAATATGGATAATGAGTGGTGATCGTCCAGAAGTACATGGAGATCGATGGGTATGCGAGGTATATAGTGCCTCCGGTTTCGTTCAAACCCAAAACGGACTTGTAAATGGACTGTGTGTCTGACATTGGAATTCATTCTGTGTGATTGATATCCATCAGTTGCATGGTGTGAATTGCCTGTGTGGCATGCTAAGATGCAGTGATCAAGGCTTCTGTTGAAAAGCAAAGTCTTGTGGTGATGATCAAAGCACCGCCTGTGTGGCGTAGCTTTGTGTTTTATGTGAATTCGCGAACCTCACACTACGGTATGAACCAGAAACGGGAGAGGTCATCAGGGAGGGCATGCGTTTCCTTCTAGTTAGAGGTGGTGTCTGTGCTTGAACTAGCTGACATTTATATTACTTTCACCTATGTGGTTGTTGCTGTTGCGAGGCGCCTCGGATATATCGGTCGATCCTGGACCGATGGAGTCATTCGTTGGCTCATTTACGCCCCAAAGGGCGGGGAAACGTAGTGTTCATGCATAATAATCCACATCGGTGGACCGGCCTTGACGATCCAAAGGGTTGATGCGTTCTAATCCTGAGACATGGGCTAGATTGTCTCGAATTCGGTAAGGACTATCTTTTGCCTTGGTTCATGATGGAAATCCAATTTCCAAATACGACACCGTGCGGTTTTGATTGTATATATATATGGCGACATGATATATGGTACCCATGCCGTCTATGATTGATAGTTATGATTGAAATTGTTTTGAAACCTATAGACACTAGTAATAATATCAAATGCTTTTGTTTTATTCGTATCAATCATATTTTGGCCATTATAAGGTAAAACTCTATTCTCCGGTTTGCGTTGCATTGTGTGATGGGAACTGAGTCTTATAATGGCTTCCTTTTATAAAAAGCATTGCGATGTTTAAAAGATTTACTTGTCTTAAAGCACTGGAGATCCTATGGAGTAAACCCGGACCGCGAAAGTGGCGTGGTCCTGTGATTAGCCAATTGTATAATGTGTTAAGTAGATTTCTCATACCAGTCCCATGACTGACTCGTAGTTTGTTTCACTTGCAAACTCGGGTGCCCTTTTTCCTACACGGGCAGCCTTGTATTCTGGTTTTAGCAGGCTCTTTCTGGATAGCTGGAGCTGAAGATGGATTCTATCATTTATTTCTTTTTATGCTGTTTAGCTCCTGTTGTACATATTATGTCTGTTTTCCGTTGTAGACATTTATGTATAGCTGAACTGTATTTGTACTAAGTATGATCCTGTATACTGTGTAACTCTGACGATTACGTTTATCCAGTGTATTATTTGTACATTATCTGGTGTATTTATTTAATTTTGTTCTGCTATTATCTGTTTATGTGTTATATTCCAAAGATTACCCTTGCCGCCGTCAGTACGGGGTTCGGGGTCATCACACAGCCCTAGTTTAACACTTAGTTTGTGTCGTGCAAATTGAAATTTTTTTATCATTATTTTTCTGAACAAGCAGTCATCGATGTGGGATGCCACTCTTACTTTACACTATGTTTTATAAATTACTATCAGTTTTAATTTTCTTGGTCTTATCTACTTTTTTTTCGTGTATACAATGTTTACAAAAATATATATTGTTGACTAGGAGAATCTTTTTACCTCATTTGATGACTCAAATTACATTATATTTCAAAGTTATGTTTTTTTTTTTTTTGTGAAAGTCGGCAATTTTTTGAATATAAGGACTGGATGTCAACGTTAAGACGAATTTTAAAAACACTAATGATTTTGTGTTCAATTGGTTCGAATCATAATTGAATTAATGGTCAATGAAACAGGAAATGTCAGCGTATTTCCATCATTATTAGTCTATGATTTGTGGGCTCAATTCCTCTGGTCCGGAATTGCCTGGACCGGTGGTCCAGGCAAATCCGGACCCTTGATTTCAGGGGGGTCCCCTTGAAATCAAGGGTCCGGATCTGCCTGGACCACTTGGTCCAGACAATTCCGGACCAGGTGATTATATCCCTGATTTGTGCATATAATCATTATTCCATAATCTTTGCTTCTTTTTCAATTTTCAGTAACTGAACTAAAAAGCTATGAAAATAATGTTAATCTGCATAATAGTCAACGAACCTTTGGCCCTGTAAACACTAAGTCTTAGAGTGGAAATTGTGCATGTTATAATTTAGGCTATCTTATCCTCGCTTGGTGTTAAGCACTAGATTGCATTCTTTATATTAGTAACATAGTCTCCTAAGTTGATATCATATAAACTTGTAATTCATCAATGTTCTTTCATTTTTGCATTTAAGGATAATAAGGACAAAGTAAAGAAGTTATGGACAATGTTATTTAGCTTTGGTTGGAATAAAAACAAAAATGCTTACAGGCACTACATAGGCATTGTAAAATGTGCATATAACGTGTGTGTGTGTTTTAATTTTAATTAGGATGGAAGAGGAAAAAAATTAAGCTTGGGTAACTTACTGCTTTCTACTTGATATATGTACATAGCGAAGGGAGATATACATTCAAGATTCATATTAGAAAAGGAGATTCATATGGTTGGAACAGCAAATCTATATTTGTAGACACGTTCTTAAATTTTTTAAAGTTGCCAAGGATGGCCGACACTCTTTCTTTGATTCTCTACATGATGTGCATGAACCCTTGAATTCAAGATAAGATTAACAACGAGATCAAATCTACTGCAAATTCCAGGGAATCATGTACTAAGTTCGAAGATATCAACCATGACCTTATTCGAGAAAGCTATTCACAACATGCAATATCTGCATGCTGCTATTACTAAGAATCATCGCCTCCATCTAACAGCTTCAACGGTAATATATTGATATATTTCAAAAAAAAAATGAATATTATTAATAATAATAGTGGAAACTTGACTGAAGGAAAAACATGAGCACCTAAGCATGTTTGTGCATTCATAATGACTCCCATTTATTTCTTTTGGTCGCGGTCTCCAGATTTCACTTAGGTACCCGTTTTGTAAATGGATGACTACTGAGCTTCGTGCGAATGAGGTGCTTGCTGCACTAATGCAGGTATGGATTCCTATATCTCGGCAATTGGCCCTTGCATAACAATGTGTTCACGTGGGCATATACACCACTAACTGTCTGGTTATCCAATCAAAGAAGATCATTTGCTGATGTCTACATGGTCTTGGCATTCGTTGATTAAAATAAACAAATTGTTATGGTTATAAATTTTGGGATATTTTTTATTTATTTATCTCCTTTAACAACTACAAGTAACACCATATCTTTAATTATACGTGACTCTTCAACTTTATCGATTATGTCACTGTCACTTCTGGTTTAAAAGATGTGTCTACCACATTGGAATGATAAATTAATAGGCTTGAATGAGACACTGGGTATCACTATAGTTATGGTTACAGGTCTCAGATTCTTATATTAGTAAAACTTGAAATCAATAGATGTATGATTGTAGCTTTAGTTATATGTATACCCTATAGTGCTCAGCCAGTTCAAAGTGCACATGTCAGGTCAATTGTGCCTCGGCTGTTCATCCTGTTTTTCAACAAGTGTGCCTCCTAGCATCCTTTGACAGCACTATAGTAATGCTTGATAACATCATTTTCATTTTGTGTAGATTGCATGGGCATAAGTTTTTTGTTATCTAAATTAGTTACGTTAATTAAGTTTAATAAAAATTAAACAAGTTTATAAAAATTAACTAAATTTTATTAAATTTTAACTAAGTCTTATTAAAAACCAAGTTTCTAACAATAATTAAGTTCTATAAAAGTTTAACAGATTTGAATATGTATATAAAATTTAAATTAACTAAATTTTCTATAATATAAAATAATAATAACAACTAAAATTTATTATAATAATAATACTAGTAGTAATAGTAATAGTAAAAATAATAATAATACATTCAAGAAAATTGCGTCTAGAGTTTCATATTTACACGTACGCATCTATCAGTTTCTACTATATGGCGTAAATTCTATAGAACTTTATGTGCACTTGCCTATACATTTTCTCACTGCTTAAGAATATTTTTTCCTCCATTTGACAACCACCATATATTACTCAACAAATATAGTAAACAAACTTCGATTTATGCATATTTATCTCCAAACACTGTAAACACAGTAAATAATCTTTGATGATGCTACTGGATACATTTTCTTTTTGGTGCAAGATATTTTACTATGCTTTTCATTTGATTAGTAATCAAAGTGCAAGATTGCTATGTTGTACATCTACTAGTTATTTTTGTTGTTTGGATAATCGGTTTATCTCTGTTGATTTATTTGTACGTTTTGCAAATTCTGTAACATGTTGCGAGTTGACTTGATCATGCTATAATCTGGTGTTTTTCTCCTGTTTTCTACTCAACTTTGTTACTCTATATTATATTATTGTTATAATCTGTATTAGAAGTGGTAGTATGCATTGTTTTCACGTTTTGACTCATATTGTTATTTGTTGAATATCGTAGGCTTTGGTTGGGACAGCGAAAGCAAGACAAGGATCAGAAGCTAGCAATGAAACTCAAAGTCTAGATAATTTTGAGAAAGATCCAATTGCTGAAATTTTTGAAGACGATAAAAGAAGTTGCTATTTTCGTGCTATTGACGCACCGCAAAATGATACGCATACGTTGTTTGGTCTTGTCGACGGTGGGTTTGTAATTTGGTCCATTTATCGCTTGCATTTTGTGTAATGGTTGTATGTTAAATTGTGATACTTCGATATTATTTGATATTTGTTATGGATGATGAATGGTTGTATGTTAAATTGTGATAACTTGATATTGTTGAAATGAAATTTGCTTTAGGACATAAATTGTGACATTTTTTTTGTATTTTCTTTGGGATATTGTTACATTACATGTATATTTTTATTGGTGTATGCTTTATAAAATTATTTGGAATGTATTATGATTGTTATTTGTTTAATGGAATCTCGTACTGTAGTCCTTGTACAATATTCAAGTTTGTAACAGTTATAACTATTATTAAATTTATTGTATTTAACAATCATTTTAACATACTAATAATAATAATAATTGTTACATATTTCATATTTGTCACGGTAATTACCATTATAAAAGTAAGCATTATAACAGTTATAAATGTTACAATTTTTTCAGTATCAACGGTTATAAGCGTGATAAAATCATATTTTTGTAACGGTTATAACTGTTACAATATACACACTGTATAACGGTTATAACCATTACAATATTCGTGACAACAGTTTGTCACGTATGCTGTAGTAACGGTTATTACTATTACAAAGTATATTTTTAACGGACTGTTACAAATACCCTTCTCTGTTGTTGTGTCTATAGGTGCCACGATGTCTAAACCGCCTTTGCCGGACCCATGCACGCACATGACCCCGTCGGAATGCGCCGCTCATACTGTCCCCCACACTTGGATGTCTTACAATCAGCCCAGTAAGCGTGCCCCAACTGCAACCTCGTTCGGAGTAATCGTTTGATACTTATATATGGGTTACTGACCGAAACGGGTCTCACACTCAAGATGATACAAGTTTCCCCCTACGCTTGCATCCCCACTACTAGGTTTTCCACAGGTTATTCCATACCAAAGTAAATAGATTGCAAAACCCCACATGTTAAGTTTGTGGGTCTATATATAGATGTTACCCACCAACCTAAAATATACTTAACCCTCCCACTGTTTCATACAATTTTACTTAACCCCTACTCAAGTTAACATATACAATCTCTATGGATTCAACTAGGTTAAGTATTCAAGTTTATTACCATATTCATTTATGGTTATAATGTGCTAGACCTCCTACATTAAGCCTACAACTTGTGGAGGCTGGATATGCCGGTTGGTTCCGGGCAGACTTCTTCCACAAGTCGAGCTTAACCTCGTGTCTTAGCACGTTTCGTGTTTATGCACTTAGACACCTCACATTAGATTTACCACTTGTGGTTACTGGATATGTCGGTTGGTTCTGAGAAGACTTCCACCGCAAGTGTAATCTAACCTCGTGTCTAAGCGCGGTTACAGTTTCTAATTACTGTAATTCTTGGCATTCCCATTATTAACCAGTAATTCCTATATCATTAAAGGTTTTCATACCCCTTTCCCAAGTCATGTTCATAATGAACCATATGGTCCAAATTAAGGTCTTTAATCACAATTGTGGTTTATGCCCCAAATCCACATTCATGTATTACATTCAATTTATGCCCGAATTTCCCAATACAAGTTATGCCCCAATTTTAACGTTTTCCCCTCGTTCCCAATTTCATGTGTTCGCATATTTCAGTGGCATGCCTAGGCTCGAAGGTAGCCTAGCTATAAAAATAAAAAGGGAAACGAAGAAGGGAAGAGGATAGAAATGAACATAATAAACAAGATTGACATATAATGGTAGAAATTGGTATAGCAACTAATAAATATACAGTGGTAAAGTTGGGCATAATGACAAGATAGACATATAGGAACAGATCTGATGAACATGTGATAGTAGAACTGCTTCTAACATAATAGGGACATCATTAGAAGGCATGATGAGATATAAATAATGAATTATATCAACAAACAATGGCAGATCTGACATGATAAATAGGTATAGGCTTAGATCTAGTTCATAGAAATGTCAGGATAACTTAGATACACAGGTATAGCAGATTTGATATGATTCAAATAGTCACAGACTTAGATCCAAGTTATAATCATGTCAAGATTAACTTTAAATTATTTAGATCTAAAAATAACTTAGAGTCACCGTGATTGGATCTAAGAAATAGATTTGCAGATGTTGAATCATAGATCTCTAAACTTGAATGACTTGATTGTTGAAGAAGAAAAGGCTTAATTTAATCTGGGCATAGACAACATCTAGTTCTCCATTGTTTTTGTGTGAATAAAACAATGAGAATCGGGTCTTATTTATAGTCTAGGGTTCATGAATCTGGTCAGAAAATAAGTCCACATACGCAGAAATGTACTTTGCCTAGATCTGGGGACGTGTCGGCACCCCTCTTATGGTGTCGACCCATAGGTCGACACCACTAGGGTATGTCGACTCCCAACGGGTCCAATTCCCACCCAGACTTCCCGCTTCTGATTTTGAACTTGTTTGAATGGTTTTGACATGTTATGCATATATAATATATATATATATATATATCTTATGCGTATACAAATTTCAAACCTTAATATTTTCTTCATATGGTGTCCGTTTTACGCAAACTAGGTGTTTATTTTGACCAGAATTCCGAGATGAACGCAATGACGTAGTCCGTTTCCCCTGATTCTAAATATTTATTTAATTGTTCTTTAATTTATCATCTTTAGTGTTGTTAAAATTACGGGATGGTACAATTAAACAATAACAACCAGAAACATCTTCTCAAAATTTCCTTTTTCTCAATTCTCGTACATCCCTGCATAACCTTTCAGTGCTTACCATTTCTCGTTCTTAGATCTTAGTTTCTCCCTTAATACTTTACCACTCAAGTTTAAGGTTTACTCACATACCAAAATAATTCCTCATACCTTTACCAGCAGTGCGTGCACATTACTGGAACCATTCCACTAAAATATTTTTAATTCAATAAAATTTTATATTTTCAAAACTTTTCCCAAAATTTAAAATGTATTATGAACTTTAACTCAATTGGAACTCTTATTTGTTTTAACACATACTTTTTCAAGAGGAATTAATAAGATTATGTTTCTATGAAACTTTTCTAGAGAGGACTTTTGTGTTCTGTGTAAAGTAATAAGAAAACTTCATTGTTGTAGTACTTTTTTCTTTCCTTTGTTGAAATAGGTAGCACAAAATATGGTGTTCCACCTATATTTTATACACCACTTTCATTATGCATTTTCTTACCACTTTAATAAAGCATGTTTACTTACGAACTTATTGATTCACAAAAGTTATCATATAATTCTTTTTTTTCCAGTAAGTTAAAAGTGTCTGACAATCATTCCTTATGAAAAACCTTTATATTTTCTTTCACTCAAGATCACTTAGGCATCATATATGTCTAATTCATTTATATTCGCATTTTTTCTTAACCCCACAAGTTTCTTATGCACTTTATTGTTTTGAAAAAAAATTTGCACAACTTTCTCAAAAATTATTTTAATGCAACTCTTAATATTACAAACTAGTAAATTTCTAAATTTGTAAACTTTTAAAGTTGAAACTTGAAAACTTTTGTAGAAATCTTTTTCTATATTTATATTTTTTTTCAGGATCTTTTTAAAAGTTTAACTATGGGACTAAGTACAAAGTGGTTTCTTAACTATTGTTCCCGAATCCTTTGCGCCAAATTATATTTCTTTGTCCAAATTTTCTCTTTCACTCTAGCTCGTCCAAAACTATGTCTCAATAGGAAAATGAGATTAGAGCCACTTTTCCACCAAGTATGTATATACACACACACACGAATTCCTAATCCATTTTCTCTTTCTTACTCTTTCTCATTTTACAAGGCTCTACCGCCCAATCAACTAATTTGAAATACAAATTTTTTGAATGTTAACACATGTAATTCTCCATTTTATCACAAATCATATAGCCAACATGGGCCAACTATTCTCAAATTTCCTAAACCATTTCCCTAGTGTACAAAATTGACACTCCAACTTTTTTCATGTGTTGATTCACTTATTTAGTGGATTCCCCTATGGAAATAGGTGTGTATATATAATATTTATATTTTGAAATATGTTCACTCATTATCTATATAGGGATACTAAACCTAAGCTCTGATACAAGATGTAACAAACCAAATTTCAATGGAAACGAATTTTTCGCAAAAATGCTAAAATCCAAGTTTATTGAACTCGAGTTGGCTTGTTTGGTATACTGCAGAAAGGCAAAAATAAAATATATCAAAGCTCACACTGAAATCTCTCACATCGGAACGAATCAAATATAATAGTAAGTAAATTCTTACCATAATATTGACACTATCTAACAATTGTCTTTAAGTTGTATAATCTCTGTCACCTGTCTAACAAAGGGTTTGTTATAAGGAGGGGGTCGGAATAAAAGTTCTGGTCAATGGACAAAATATACATTCTATAAATAACACTACATATATCGTTCTATCATTAGTTTACCTTTATTAAGTTATTCTGGTTTATTACACAATTTCGCCCCTGATTTCATGCGTAAATCATACCCATTCGCTCCCCAGTAGATTAACTTAATGAATCGTAAATATTTAGCTATTAGCCCAATATATCGAGGTATTCCCCGTATACCCACCTCAAGTGGTCTCTATCACCACACTATGAAAACAAACAAGACCTCCATGGCCATGCTAGGGAAGCGTACTGGACCAAGCTACAAAAGCACACTAAGTCCACATCGCTACACTACGAAAGCATATTAGGCCATGCTACAAAAGCGTATTCAGCCTCCATCATTGCACTACTAAAGTTCCTTAATCCTGAGTTTTCCCATGGAACTCAGACGGGGGATTTCCATATTTGTGAAGAATGGCATCGTTAGGACCACAATAATGGCTTTGTTAGGCCCACAATAAAGATATCTAAGATTGGTGGGTCCTTTTTGGTGGTAATGTCCCCACCCAGGATATCCCTCTAACTAATGAAAGACCATCCAAAGAGCTTAGTGACCGTGCCCCTAACAAGCAATCTAAGCATCCAAGTTGGTGTTGTCCCTCATCAAATGACTTGATAGCAAAAGGTCACTGACCTTTTGGTTTAGCTCCAGTCTTTCACGTACTCGCTTCATCAATGATGATAGGTACCAGATGACCCACTATCTTTATTGGGTCCTGACCACGAAGTCCGCTCTCCCGAGCCGAGATAGCTGCCGAATCTTCCTAAAAAATCATCTTATCATCCACTTAGGCCGCTCTCGATAATAATGAAGCCAAGGCATAACTTATAGATGGAACCATACAGACCATTCCTCCGTGGGTACAACTTCGTTAACCCTACTACAATGGGTCATCTTAGAATATCCTCATGTCCCATTGAAGTTCCGCACTTCTTTCCGGTTCCGTCAAATAATAAGTTGGGCGTGCTATTACCGTGTCTTCGGACACCTATGATGATTTACCCCATTGGGCTGTTCATCCCCACAGATTGGACCGAACGTATACTGATATTTTATCAGACCTTATGTCTAATTTACAATTATGCGTTTTACTCCCTCGTCTTCCCATTGATTAACAATATTCATTAATTTATTTAATATAAATATTATTTGTTCATCAATTTCGTTGCCTACTCACAAGGCTACTATAGTCTTAGGCTCGTAACTTACACCGTGTAAATCAATATGTTCATATTAGAGCTTAATGCCTTTTAGTCTCGTAACTTAACCCCTTTAAGTCAATATTATCATATTATAGCCTAATCGTCTCTTCAACCATTTTATGTCATATTTATATTTTTAATTAAATTATATTTGTTTTATTATGATTTCCCAATCTTCATATTTATGCAAATATAAGTTGCGGTTATAGGTTTATAATAAACCTCACATATTATTTTTTTTCCTTTCATAACATCTTTCAATTATGTTACCCTTTTTCTTTCCGTCTTTACAGTTTGTTATTTAGGAAGTTAGGCCTATTCCCAATTAACTAGTTACCAAAACTGTATAAAATTTATTCCCAATGTTTTAGGTAATCACTGTAATAGGAACCCATAATTGTAAGACATTCATTTTCTAAACCTTTGGTTATCAAATTAGTGCACAATACGGTTAATCTCCTATTTTGCATTAATCCCTGACTTTGCTTGTTTTCATGCTTTTAATTTTGTTACCTATTTTCCTTATTGACCAAACTAAGCAAATATATTCCTCTTTTCCTAACCATTCAATATAGGCTATTTCTAACCTTTCGTTTTATAGATATATGTGAATTCATGTTTTCCTCTTTTTATTTTCAACCCATTTCCCATTTTTGTAATTGTTTGGGAATACAAGTTCATTTTACCTTGAATTACCAAATCCTCTTTTATGTATAATTCCAATTGAATTATATTTTCCAACGCGTGCAAATAAAAGAGATTATAATCAATTGCACAAAATTGGGTGCATAATTCAGTTTAAATATGCCAATATTGCGGATTTATACATATTTTGCGTATACCTAAAATTCAACATAAAACAGTAAATTTCGACATTAAAAGGGAAAAAAAGGAAAAAGAGTACATATTTTATAAATTTATAGGAGTCAAACGATATCATGTACTATTATAAGAAAATATAATTTAAATCCCCTCACTTGAATGCTTTCCAGTTCCTGAATCTGATTTAGATTTATCATTCGTGGTCTTCCTAATTGAATCTACAACTGTAATTGACACAAATTTATAAATTTGATTCTAACAGAATGAAAAGAATCATATTAGATTTAGATTCATGGAATTTACCTCATACGGATAGGGAAATCTAGGCACTGTACCCTAAATCTACGATCTTCACCTCCAAATCTTGAATTAGAAATCCCTTGATTAATGTTTTCTATTTCAGAAAAGTTTGGAGAAGAAATAAAACAGTAGGGCCTTCGCACTTGCTTAGAAAAATATAAGTTTGGTGGCTAGCCCTGCACGTTTATTTATAATTTCCTCGAAGAACCACGTCCGTCCTATTCGCGAATATTAAATCTGAACCGCCTAAAAAAATAAAGCACATTAGATCTGACCAGAGTAAGTCGACCTAGACCCTTATTGTGTTGAACTATGGATCGACACAGTCCCTAAGTGGGTCGACTCACTTCAGGTTTGGGTCGACCATTACATTATTTTAAACTGTGTTTTGGGCCATTCTTCGACATGATTTTTGTTTAATTAAACGTTACTCTTAACGTTAATATTCTTGACTGTTTTATTTTTCCTTCCCATTTTTGACATCGATTCAAATTTCAACTTCTAAAGCGTAATTAAAATGCGCGATATTTGTTTACATAAAATTTCAAGCGTTATATTTATTTCCTGTTTAACATCTACACATTATTATTATTTTTCATGTTCAACACACATTAAATTTTAATTTTAATCGCGTACCCATATTAGAATTAATGCACGCACACTCATTTTTAAATTAGAACCTTAATTAACATCATTAAATTCCATAATTTAATTCTATATGTGACGCACATTTATTTTCAAATTCAAACGCGCGCCACCTTTAATATTTATGTTTATACATTCATGTGTGCTCGCATGCATGTCAATATTTCAGAATTAATTATCTACTTTCAATTTTGACATTATTTTCATTTATGTTTACATTAATGTTGTAACAACCCGTATTTTTAGAACCAAATTAAAAAATTGATTTAAGTTATTTTAAGGAATATGGAAGCATAATTTGGCTATTTTTGCTAAATAAAATTTGAGAATAGTTTTAAAATTAGTTTTTATATTTTATTTAACTTAAAACAAACTCAGTAGAATTATTAAATTGAGTTATAAGCTTTGTATTTGAAAATTCTTCGATTTTTAAAATCATCGCATGGCCCTTAAAAGTGAAATTTTGCTAGCGAGCTCAGAATTCGACGACACAATTTTTGTTGGATTCAGAATAATAAGTCATGGCTAATTTTCAAATTTCATGCGAAACGGAGTTAGTATGTGGCCATGAGAGACAAACCTGTTTGGGGCAAAACTGACAGTCAGTTTACAAAGGAACATTATCGTGACGATTTTAGAATTCGATTTCACCTTTTTTGGGGATTCGTATCATCAAATAATATGGAATAATTTTTTTTATAATTTTGGATTTAGCGTTTGGACGTACAAGAAGAAAAGGTACGCCAAAATCGCATTTTTAAAGCTTATTTGAGCCTGTTTGAGAAATTAAACGAAAAGTCAAACGAACTCGGAATTCGACTAAACTTGATTCGTTGGACTCGACATCACATGTATTATCTCGTGTCCAAATTTCGTGATGAGCGGAGATCGTTTGCAGTCGGATGATAGGAGAAATATGCATATAAACTCCTTTTCTTTCTCACTTTCCTCCTCCTCCTCTCTCTCTCTCTTTCTTTTTCTCCCTTCACAAACCACTTTCCCCAAAACCCGAGCCACCTCCTCCGCGCCCACCACCACCGCCACCACCCCCTGCCACCACCCGTCAACCTGCCTCTGCCAGTCAGGCCATCCCCTCCAGTCGTGGGCCCCACCTCCTTCAAAATCCCCTCTTTCTCCAAAAATCCGTTTTGTAAATAAATCCCTCCCCTTCTTTGCTCTATAGCTTTGGATCCATGCATTTCTGACTGAGGCCCCATAGATGAAAGTCGTAGATCTCATTTTTCTCTACAGAATTCATATATCAAAATCGAATTTTAGGGTTTGGAGCTGCTCGGAAAATGCGATTGAAGATCCCAGACCTAGAGCCAAAATCGACGATTTTTGGATAATCCGTGCATTTTTGGAAGAAAGTGCGCTACGCAAAAGTTGGCCGGAATGGCGTTACCATATTGGTGACCACGTTTGTTGAAGATTGGAGGTCGTATGCAAACTGTAGATCCCGAATAGTGAATTCGATTAGCGGAAAGCGACAACGGCGAGTGCGTGATGAGAAATTCTACTTAAGAAGTGTCATGACGACTGGTTTAGCTTGGGTGAGAATTTATATCTTAAATAATTAATGTGAGAAATCTAATGTCATTAGAAATTTAGTTGCGTGAAAAGTTAATTAATTATGCATTTTAAGTTGTTAAGTAATGCGGTGAAAATTAGTAAGTTGCAAGTTAGAAATTGTATCATATTATAATTAGAATGACATTTAAAATTTTCATGTAGTTATATTACCCATTGCATGTAATATCTCTTTTGGAGTTCAACACATGAACTATTCACAAATCATTTGCATAAGAAGCATTGTATGAATATGCGACTCTCGCATTTCATACTCTGTTGATGGACACTTGTGGCGTCGTAGATGACATTGGATGATTGGTTATGTTGTGATATGGATGAGAATTAAAAATAATTAATTGACTGAAAAAAATATCATGTTATTTGTAGTAGAAAAATTGGAGTAAAATACATTGACAAGTTGAACGGCTTGTTCATGTTCACATATTTCAATAAAATCAATGTGATGAAATAAATGATTCATTAAATAATTGTTGGCAGTTGAAAACCCCACATGGGTCTTGGGATGATATTTGACTCACACATCTCCCTTGTGTGAAAGTGCGCTTAATCGATTGCTTGATTGATTTATGAAAGTGACAATTATTTGATTGAAGCTCATATGAAAATAAAATGCACATTGGATGTCATTTTGGATGTTGATAGTTGTTTGCAACTATAGTTGGGTGCATATGATGAATGTAATCCTTATAAATTTATTTATATGGATATTGGTTGAAATTTTATTCTAATCTGGAATAAATGTGAATATTTATATCATGTAATATTCAAGGAAAAAATAGGAAGTTGATTTTGATGTCCGATTTTGGATGGGCACAAAAATATAAAAACGTGAAGCCGAGTTAAGTATATAAATTGCTATTTTGACTCGAACGGATTTTTATATCGATTTTATTCATTTTTACAATAAACATCGAGAATATTGAATTTCAAAATATTGCATTTTGAAAATAATTATCATGTTGAGATCATAATAAAATGGGATGTTCAATTTGATTAAAAAAATTGAAATGGAAGTTGAAATCATTTTTAAACTAATTTATAAACATTTTATAAAATACGTTTTTGAATGGGAATCGACGAAATATAATATATATATATATATATATATATTTAAATGGTTTGAATAGAACGTGTCGTGCAGCGATTGTTCGCGAATTTCAACCATTAACTTTAAATGGATGCAACTGGAGACCGTTGGATCCTCCTAAAACCGGAACCATTGGGTTCGTATCAGAACGATCTTTACAATGAATGTATGCGATTAAAATTTGAAAGGTTATATTTTGAAATGTGTCTAGATTATTTTTGGAAAAGGTCGTTATGGATGCTGTTCAGTGGCCGATATTGGAAACCGACTGTTAGGGTCTTGAAAAAATTATTTAAAATATGGGAAAATTTTGAAAAATCGTAATAAATGATTTGGAAAGATTTTGGACGAAATATCCATATTTGAAAAGATAAAAAGTACTTTTACCCGAATGAAAAAGTTAATAACTAGAATAACAATCCAATGATTTTTAGAAATAATAAATTGGATATGCAAACGGTTTTGTCGTAACCAAAAGTTTCCAACATATAAATTTGAATTAAATGGAGAATGCGATTTTTGGGTTTGTCGTGAATTGTATTTTCATGGATACAGTTCTTGAACCTATTTGTGAATAAAATGAACCTTTTGATTAAGATGTAGAGAAGTTTTCCGGTTTTTTTAAATTAAATTGGAATTGAATGGAATTCGATTCATAATAATCGAAATGAGCTTCTATGAAAGAAGACGTTTACTATTTATGGAATTTTAAAAGGCTTCTCCACTATTGCACTTATTGTATTAGTCCGATACGGAAATTTATATCGATTATAAATGGTTTAGAATTCCGTGAAGATTCCATATAAAATGGAAGATGATTCAGGGTTTATCGTGAACGGTGTTTTACATGACATTTGTTTTTTAACCCAAGTAAAGACAAGATTAATTTCCAATGGTTGAATAATCATTAAGTAATGATTTTTGAAGATTAAAACAAAGTTGGAGTTTTAATAATTTTTTAATTTGATTAAAAGTTAAACGGTAATTAAATTTACCGATAACAATGGGTGTTAGACATAGAGTACTACTAGTTTTGCTTCATGGGGTGAATAGGTTGGGAATGGGATAATAAAATGAATGATTATTTCAGTAAGGCTCGATAATCCCGACTAGTTTTATAACCTTAATTCGTTTTAGGCTTGTTAAAATATAATACCAAATATTTTGCAATGGTATTTAAGGAAAGATTTATAAAAGAATTTTAAATGAATTAAATCTTTGATAAGATTAATGGAAACCTTTCCCAGAGTTATGAATTTTTCATTTAAAAGAATATTCTAGATTGGAAGGAGATGTGTGCTGTCTTTGTGTATTTGTCACATGGTTATAAAGATACGTTAGTTATTCGGAAAGACCGGGTTTAACCCATTCTAAATAACTGTTACGATGATTAAAAGTCGAAGATATTGAAGACGGAGCAAGACCGACATTCTTCACATCGAATGGATTGGTACTGATACCATTGATTGGAGTTGCTGCCTTGAAGGGGTTATAGTGGTAGTGGTTCGGACGTACTTGTTGATTGTTCGGATATGCGAGGACCTCTCTCCTGTATTGGACATATGAGATGAGGAATAAGGTGCCTTGGGTTTCGTTTAGACCCAGAAAGGACATGTAAATGGATTATGCCTGACATTGTATTGTGTGCTGTATCTGTTGATCTTTGCTAAATATATATATATATATATTTGTTTGGTGGCGAAGAATTTATTCTCTTGCTTAACAACCTTCTCTAAGACATACGAGCTTAGAGGTTATATATTAGCAGAAATCAATGGTATGGATTGACAATTTGACATGCTAAGATGCAGTGATCAATGCCTTTGTTGAAAACAAAATCTTAAGGTTGATGATCAAAGCACGACTTTAATTAGCATAGCTTTGTATATAGAGTTAATTCACAAACCTCACACCACAGTATAAGTCAAAAACGGGACGAGGACGATAGAGAGTGCATGCGTTTCTTTCTAGCTAAGAGTGGTGTCATGGTATGGAGCCCAGACATTTTTATTTACTTGGATGATAGATTGTGAGGCGCCTCATATGTAGAGCGGACTAAAAGGCTCAAGTGGTAGGTCCAATAGGACTGGGAACCATATTGTTCATGAATAACTTATCCATAAACGTTAGGTGTGGATCGGCCCTGCTGCTAACCAAGGGTTGCCCAAAGGTGTGATTCTGGATATCTTGCTAGAGGTGATCCGAAACCAGTGAGGAAGATCCCTTGACTCAACTCATAAAAGGAATCCAATTTCCAATACATGACTTTTCGGTTTTAGTTGTAAACCTATATGGCGACATAGTAAGATGGGGTACTATGTCGTCTATGACTGATACATTTATATTTGAAGTTGTTTTTAACACTGTGCACCTATAGTAATATCAAAATGATTTGTTTTAACGCGTATCAAGCATGTTTAGCTATTATAAGGTAAAAATCTATCCTTCGGTTTGCATTGCATTGTGTGATGAGACCTAAGTCTTATAATAGCTTCATTTTCCAAAAATCATTGCGTTGTTTATAAATTGTTTTGTTTCAGCGTATTCATGGGAGTGAACCCGTTTCGTGACATACGGCATGGTCCCGTGATTTACCCTATTTTAAAGTAAAAGTTTGATAACTGTTTTAAGTTCTCGCACCAATCCCATGACTGACCTAGAGTTTCTTGTTTTTGCCTAAAATCTGGGTGCCCGTATTTTTCCACAAGGGAAGCTAGTAGTTTTGGTTTTGCAGATATTTTTTTTAACTGGATCCTGGTTTACAGCTGGAGCTATATTCGAAAAGCTTTGTATCTGTGTATTTCTTTCAGTTGTGTTAGTTGATGTATTTCCTCTGTGCATTGTATTTATACATTTTTATTTCCGTTGCTATGTAATTTATTCTCTAATATTATATTTCCGCTGTGTATATTATTTATTCGTACTCTGATATTCTTGTACTCTGATGAAATTGTTATAAAAGCAATGAAAAGTTCTGTTGTTCTGTGTACTGATGCGTCGTGTTCCCACACAATCCTTGCTTTTCCGTCTCTTCGGAGATCAAGGGATTTTGGTGCGTTACAGGCGTGGTATCAGAGCTTTGGTTTACAAAGCTCGAGAATAAGACACATTAGAACCAAATGAAAGAATTCATCAGGGATAGAATTAGTAACATTATATTTAAGAATACTCCTTAGAGATAGCATAGTAGTATCCTAGAATGAGAAACTCAATAGAGATGGGGTTAGTAATGCCCTAAAATGAGTTGAGAGTGTGACATTTATAAATAACGTAATTGTGATTATATATATATATATAATCCGATCTTAGAAAATATTTTTTTTTTGAGTATATAAAATTTATATGTTCAGAAATTTAGTTAATCAATTGATTATTTGTGTGATTGTTTAATTTCCTATTTGATTACTTATGGTGTCTGATCTAAATAAATTAGACGAAGCCTTCGGCGATTTTGGACATTGAATTTAAGAGAACACTTGTTATTTAATTTGATTGAGTTAAATTAAACTGAATTGCAAATTTAGTTGGAATTATATATATATATATATATGTTGAACAGGTTAATGGCTTAGCGTTGAGTAGAGAAATAAATTGTGTGCCCGACAAACAGGTGCACCTTTATGAGTTGGTTGCACAATTTTATTATTATATTATAACTACTGTGAGTGATCTGGATGCACTGTGATGGTTGTTCTATGTAAAATCAAATGTATGCCATAGGATACTAACCAATAAATTATGGACTACATTGCATAACATACTACTGAAGATGGCATATCATATCATATTCCATATAATCATTTGGCGCTAATATAATGAGTTTTTGTCACTATACTAGCAAGATGCTTGTACGACGAGGACTGGACTACAGTTTGTATTGGACAGATTATGGAATTAATAACCTAAAACGGAAAATTGCAGGATTTAATAAAAAATCCTACACTGGTCTTGAGATGACTAAAATACACACATCACGTCTATCTTGTTTTAGTTACGGCGCGTGGGTATGGGGGGAGCAGGGTATATAAATCATAATGGGTGTACACAATTGATTTGTATGCGATATATTGATTTATTGGGTGCCTAATATGGCCCAATAAAAGTTTCAGATCAACCCGTACAAATGAGATTATGGTGAAATTTTTCAGAAATTTAGGGTGTTAGCCAAATTTCAGAGAAATTTAGAAGTTCTTAGAAATGGAAAAGTTGAAGAACTCAAGCCAGAATGAAAATTGAGTTGGTTAGTTAAACAACTTTCAGCTCCATTCTTTTTTCGAGGATGAAAAAGTTTTAAGTGGGGAAGATTGTAACAACCCGTATTTTCAGAACTAATTTAAAAAATTGATTTAAGTTTTTTTAAGGAATATGGAAATATAAATTAGTTATTTTTGCTAATTAAAATTTGAGAATAATATTAAAATTAGTTTTTATATTTTATTTGACTTAAAACAAACTCAGTAAAATTATTAAATTGATTTATAATCTTTATATTTGAAAATTTTGAAAATTTTATTCTTAAAACCATCACATAGCCCTTAAAAGTGAAATTTTGCTAGCGAGCTCAGAATTCAAGGAGACCAATTTTGTTGGGTCCGGAATAATAAGTCATGGCTAGATTTCAATTTCATGCGAAACGGAGTTAGCATGTGGCCGTGAGAGGCAAACCCATTTGGGGCAAAACAGACAGTCAGTTTACAAAGGAACATTATTGTGACGATCTCATAATTCAGTTTCACTTTTTTTTCCAGATTCTTATCGTCAAATAATGGTGGAATCCAAAATTTCATAACTTTTGGAGTTAGCGTTTGGGGATACGAGAAGAAAAGGTACGCCAAAATCGCATTTTTTAAAGCTTGTTTGAGCCTATTTGAGAAATTAAATGGAAGGTCAAACGATCTCAGAATTCGAGGAAACTTAATTCGTTGGACTTGTCATCAGGGCTATTATCTCATGTCCAAATTTCATGATGAATAAAGATCGTTTGCTGTAACACCCCACCTCCGCTAGGGTCACTCACAAAGGGAATGCACTAGTTTTGGTGGAGTATTATCTAGGTAAGCATGCACAGAGATATCACAAGGCAGAACATAAATAAAGCAGCGGTAGAAATTAAAAATTACCAACTTTTTATTATTTTCCAGGAAAGAGTCAAAAGCTCATATATCCAAGATACAAATTATTCCATTACATCAAATTCAAAGTAAAGAAGCATAAACTTTAAAACAAAAGTAAATCATTCCCCATAATTAGCAGAAGCAGCCATAGCATAGTCAAAGACCAAACCGTACATGAGCTGTCAGAAAGCAAGTTGAATCCAAGCTAAGAGCTAGTTCCTCCCTGAGAACCGGGGGGAGGGGGGAAACGAAAGAAAAATGGGCGAAAGAAAAAGGGTCAGTCATAAAGACTGGTAAGCCCTAGTGACCTTGAGTATGAAAACTAGTAAACATAACATGACATGTGAAAACTGGAATTAAACATAAGGATGATAACATAACTAGTTGGATAATTAAGATAACAAGATAAGTCAAGTCTGGCATCGCATATTCAAGGTTCGCTGCACCAACTGTACTAGTATTCTAACCCATGTCAAGTGTTAACCATGAAATGATCCCTTAGCCTAGTGTCATGAAGTGACCCATTACAGGGATACTGCGGTACGATCTATTAATCGATCGGCTCCCTACAAGTCCTAGCTCGTCATGTGTCTGTGTCATACAGCCCTATCCAGAAATGTAGTTACCTGTGCTAGGTCCACCATAGGGTGTGTCAAGTCCTATGGTGCCGACCATCGACACGAATCAAGCATGCATAGTGTAAATCTACGGGTGCCCAATGTCTGGTTTTTCAATTCCGGACTACGTGCACGACCATAGCCCGCCTAAACCTATAATGGCGCACCTACTCAGCCGTCATTCTGGTCGCTTACAATCAGCCCAGTAATCGTGCCCCACCCTGCCTAGTCCCAGGATATCGTGATACATCAAAGTGGGTTACTGCTGAAAAGGACCATGTAACTAGGGTTTCTAATGGGTTAAGTGTTGTCATTCAAATTCGTGACTTAACCCTATCCAAATCATGTATCAAGTTGGTTAAGTGTGTTCAATCAGTTCATGACTTAACCCTAGCAATTCATCGTGTCAAGTTGGTTAAGTATATTCAAGTGGTTCATGACTTAACCCTATCATGTGGCATTAATTCATTAGTGCACGCCAACCTCTCACATTAGACTAGCTATTGTGGTTACTGGATTTGCCGGGCGGTTCCGGGCAGATTTACACCACAACATAGTCTAACCTCGGGTTTTTACGTGCGATATGACCAACTACCCATATTGGATCCTATTGTTTGCAGCCACTGGATTTGCCGGGCGGTTCCGGGCAGATTTACACTGCAAACTCAACCCAACCTCGAGTTGGCCATTTTCAAGTTAACTAATTGTCATGCCCACGTTCAAGTATTCATGTCTAGATTCATGTCCAATTTTCAGGTCATGTTTCGTGTCAAATCGTGCCAAGTTCATGTCCATATTCAGGTTCAAATCATAACAACGTTCTTGTTCAAGTTTAAAGCTAATTCATGTTTTACCTAGTCTACCCAAATCGTATTCCCATCGCACGTAAGTTCGAATCGATACAAATAAATCTAGTTAGGGAATGACATAAAAAGGAATGGGTATAAGGTGGCAAGAGTGATTACTAGCATAACATGATATGACTTGAAATAAAACATTACCGGCATATGAATTATTGGCCTCAAACATTACTAGTCAAAATAATAGTTGTCATAAGGTGATAGTATAGTCATGATACAACTGTCATAAGGTGATAGTATAGTCATGGTACGATTGACATAAGGTGATAGTCATAAACATGTGACTAATATCAGATTCAACGTGATAATAAGAGGGGTTTCTTTTGACTTACAACATGAATAGGCCCCAAATCAATGTCATAATAATATCCAAGAGTCAAGATCCATGATGAACAAGAATGGATGTAAAACAGTCATTATACATAGGTCCAATTTCAATTTTACATCGTATTCATATTACATTTACAGTTTAAATCTAAAAATAACTGGGGCTTACAGATCGTGGTTCGAGAATTAGAAAAAGAGAGTCGATGTTGAATCTTTATATGCTTAGTCAAGTCTTAATAGAAATCCCCAAATCAGCAATTCCCTTAACGCAGTCTCAACGTAGAAGAAGCAGTCCCTCTCTTAAACTTTTCGACCAGAATTAAAGCAGCATAAAGTCAGAAAGAATTTTGTGTAGAGAGACTGGTGTTAGGGGCTGTATTTATAGGGTCAGGTCAACGAATGTGGACAGAAATGAGGCCAAATACATTAGAGTGAATCCAGCTTCAGAAATGGGCTCGGGCACCAGGTCGACCCCCAGGTCGACACTATGGTCGACCTGGCCTTGAGTAGGTCGACTACATAGTCGACCCCCAGGTCGACCTGGTCTTGGGCGGGAAATTTCCCGCCCAGTCCATTTGGAGGTTTGAAATTCGAATTTTGATTTCGAATTGAGTCTGTTTTGAACTTGAAAATTTCTGAAAACTTCGAATGGTCATAACTTGGTCATACGGACTCCGATTTTCGAAACTCGGACTCGTTTCCAAGCAGAATTTCGAGATGAACGCAATGGTGTGACCCGTTTCCCTTGATTCTTATTTTAAAAATTAATTCTGCCTTGATTTATGGTTACTACACGTTATAAAAACATGGGTTGTTACATTCTCCCCTCCTTAAAGGATTTCATCCCCGAAATCTCTAAGTTAGGGAGGATGTGTCCTACCATCCATCATCCATCTACTCAAAGCATCATCCACGGGCAACCATTGTCCTTAAGAGATTTCTAGTGCTGTATGAACATATGCAGAAAGTGTGTGTATATGTACTTATCTAATGCAAAAGATCAGGCGGTTACTGATTCAGTAAACCTCCTTAATGCAAAATATGTTAGTGTCATGAATCCAACATGTATGCAAATTCCTAACATAGTTCATAATCTCTACATGAGTGCACAAACATTCATCCATATGCAACATCCAAGTGATAGCATAACAAGTTCCATCCATGTACAAGTATTAGCACTCATGCATATGCAACATGAAAATGTGACTGAGCCGATCTAGTGCCTAATGCGTGTCATGCATCCACTAGCAACCACTTGCAACCATTTGCAACCGTTTGCAAACATCAACCATAACATGTTTCAATCACATGTTTACATCCATATGGTTCTACCTAAGGTTCTCAAGATAAGATCGAGAAGATAACAAGACAAACGTAGATATTAGAAGCATGATACGAAAAGGTTTTCAAGTTTCTAGTGAAAAGAGATCGAGAATGTACCCTCAAAAAGAAATGGGTAAAGCGCGCGTATCTTCTCTTCGGTTTCCCAAGTTGCGTCTTCTTGGGCTTCACTCCACTGCACTTTAACT
The DNA here is from genome assembly GCA_030737875.1 of Allium sativum. Classification (NCBI taxonomy): domain Eukaryota; kingdom Viridiplantae; phylum Streptophyta; class Magnoliopsida; order Asparagales; family Amaryllidaceae; genus Allium; species Allium sativum. The sequence goes on from CM060924.1 coordinate 422,854,330, forward strand.
AGCTTGACCTCTCGATTCCTTAGCTTCTTAATCTCCGTTCCTAAGATACGAATCGGAACCCGCCTCAATGTTGCTTCTTTCTCCACTTCTACGTCTTCAAGGATGCTTGGCTCAACCACTTCGGCTGACTCATGCAAGCACTTCCGGAGATGTGAGACGTGAAAGACATTGTGTACTCCAGACAACTTCTCGGGCAAGTCTACCTTATAGGCCATCCGTCCGATCCTCTCAACGATAGAGAACGGTCCTACGAACCTTGGTGCTAGCTTTCCAATGGCTCCAAAACGAACTACATTGCGTAACGGAGAAACTTTTATAAAGACCATATCTCCGACTTCGAACTCTAGGTCTGTCCTTCTCTGGTCCGCATAAGTTTTCTGTCTATCTTGGGCCGTTTTCATCCATCTTCGTATCAACTCAATCTTCTCAGAAGTGTCCCTTATCATGTCGGGGCCAAGTTTAAGCCTGTCTGTCGTCTCCCACCAACAAGTTGGCGACTTGCACGGTCTTCCATACAGGGTTTCGAATGGTGCCATTCCGATGCTAGCTTGGTAACTGTTATTATATGCAAACTCCATGAGAGAAAGATGGTATTCCCAAGTACCACCAAAGTCAAGAATACATATCCTCAGGAGATATTCTAGTACCCTATTTACCCTTTCGGTTTGTCCATCCGTCTGTGGGTGATAGGCCGTGCTTAAGTTCAGTCGTGTTCCCATTGCTTCTTGCAGACTATTCCAAAACTGGCCAGTGAAAATCGGGTCACGATCACTAACTATACTAGAAGGAACTCCATGCAATTGTACTATCTCTTGAAGGTAAATAGACGCTAGCACTGATGCGGTCCTCTTGCTCTTCACCGGAATGAAGTGAGCACTTTTCGTGAGTCTATCAACTATGACCCATATGCTAGTATTTCCCTTCCTTGACCTAGGCAATCCATCCACGAAATCCATCGAGATACTCTCCCATTTCCATTGCGGAACTTCCAAAGGGTGTAATAGTCCACCGGGCTTCTTCGACTCGGCCTTTACTTGTTGGCACACCATGCACTTCGAAACGAACTCTGCCACATCCTTTTTCATTCCAGCCCAAAAGAAAATGCGTTTCATATCCCTGTACATCTTATCCCCTCCGGGATGTATAGTCATCTTCGAGTGGTGCGCTTCTTCGAGAACTTTCCTTACTAGGTCTCCCACTTGTGGGACACATAGCCTTCCATCACGCCTTAGCCATCCCTTGTCATCTATGGCATACCTAATGAGGTGACTCGACGTCTCACCCCTAATCAGCTTGTCCATGATTTCAACTATCTGTGGGTCTTCCTTCTATGAAGTCCCTACTTGGTCTAGAAGTGTAGGTCATAGCTCAAGAGATGCTAACGTAGCAGTCAATGACTCAACAACAGGTGTAAAATCAAAGGTTGTTATAAACTTAAGGCTTTTCATTTCAACAAACAAGGGGCTCAAAGTCAACCTTTTTCTACTTAGCGCGTCCGCCACCACAATACCCTTGCCAGGGGTATAAGCTATATCGAAGTCATATGATGCCAAGAACTCCATCCACCACTGTTGCCTCAAATTCAAGTCTTTCTGTGAGAAGAGGTACTTAAGCGATTTGTGGTCGGTATACAGCTCGAACCTCCCCCCTAGAAGATAATGACGCCACGCTTTAAGTGCAAAAACAATCGCGGCCAACTCCAAGTCATGCGTGGGATGGTTTTTCTCATGAACTTTAAGTTGTCTGCCCCCGTAGCATATTACTCTTCCTTCCTGCATTAGGACAGCGCCTAATCCCGTGCCGCATGCATCAGTGTACACCGTAAACATCTTACCTCCATCAGGTAATGCCAAAACTGGAGCTGTGGTGAGGGCTCTCTTAAGTCTCTGAAAAGCAGCATCACATTCTATGCCCCATGCAAAAAGTAGGTTCTTCTTTGTTAACTTGATAAAAGGGGCTGAAATCTTAGCGAAGTCCTTAATGAACTTCCTGTAGTAGCCCGCCAAACTGAGAAAGCTCCTCACCTCCGTTGCATTCTTAGGAATTTTCCAGTCCTGTACCGCAACTACCTTTGCGGGGTCCACGGCTATGCCTTGCTTAGAAACTACATGTCCAAGGAACCGAACTTCCTTCCTCCAAAAATGGCATTTGGAGAACTTTGCTTTTAACTGGTGTGCTCTAAGCGTTTCCATGACTTCCTTGAGATGTCTAGCATGCTCTTCTTCATCTTTTGAGAAGATCAAAATATCATCCACGAAAACTACCACAAACTTGTTAAGGAACTCCCGAAACACCCTACTCATCAAATCTACAAAGTACGCTGGTGCATTCGTTAACCCAAACGGCATGACGAGCCATTCGAAGAACCCATCTGGAGTCCTAAACGCAGTTTTGTCAATGCTATCCTCAGCCACTCTAATCTGATGGAATCCTGTGGCTAGGTCGAGTTGAGAGAAAACAGATGCTCCCACAAGCTGGTCAAACAAATCGTCGATTCTTGGTAGTGGGTGCCTATTCTTCTTTGTCAGCTTGTTTAACTCACGATAATCTACGCACAGACGAAGCGATCCATCCGCCTTAGTAGCGAATACCACCGGAGCATCCCATTCAGAAATGCTTCGTCTTATGAAATTTTTCTCAAGCAACTCGTTAATTTGTTTACTGAGCTCTCTTCTTTCTCGCGCGGCCATGTGCCTAACGGGCAATGAAACTGGCTTGGCATTATCAACAAGATAAATTCTGAACTCTATCTCGCGTTTAGGAGGTAATCCCCTCACTTCATCAAAGACATCTGGATATTCTCGGACCACTCTTACAGATTGCAAATTATCGTCGGACGAGTCAAGAGATTCAAGATAACACAACATGACCGGACCCTTAGGGTTACAAGAAATTTCAAGGGTGTTACGAAGGTGAGTCATGAGCCTCACTACCCTTCGCTCACAATCAAGAATGACTCCATAATCGGACAACCAATCCATACCTAGGATCAAACCGTATCCCATGAATCCGAGAACATAAGCATTACACGTGAATTCTACGCTTAAGATAGAGATCCTCAAATCCACACACATCATAGATAAATGGGCGGAGCCCCCAATTGGATTTGAAACTATAACGGGATCCTCAACCAGACTAGTACTTAGGTGCAGATTTTCAACAATATCAGAAGAAATAAAAATATGCGATGCGCCAGAGTCAAATAAGGTTCGAACAGGAAAGTCAGAAATGTAAACAAGGCTTTTTACGGAAATATTACTACCTCGATCAGGAGCTAGAGTGGTGTTGAGAGCATGCAACTGCCCTTCAGAAGGTCCTGCTAGCTGGGTCTGCCCTTTCCCCTGTCCTTGCTACTTAGGGAAATCCTTGCTGATGTGTCCAGTATCTCCACAATGAAAGCATTCACCCAACTTCCTCTTCTTCCTTCTACAGTCTTTAGCTAGATTTCCAGTAATACCACAGAAGTTGCACTTCCTCATCTCACGTGATTTGTTGTTGCTCTTGTTATTCTTATTATTCTTGTTGTTCCCCTTCTTAAAATCAGCTTTCTTATTCTGAGTCTCGTTAGGCTTAACCTCCTTCTTGCTATTCTTGTCTTCCTCAAGAAGTAGAGCCATATCCACCAAGCTTTCAAAGGTCGCCCCCATGGGTATATGAGTTAGGGCCAAGCTGTGTAGTGGCTCGTTCAATCCTCGAGCAAAGCGTACAGCCTTTTTCTGGGCTGTGTTGACCAAATCCAAACCGAATCGAGCAAGCTGATTAAACTTATTCACGTACTCCCTCACAGACATATCCCCTTGCTTGAGTTCTAGGAGCCTCTCCATCTGAAGGTTCTCCTCTGCTGACAATAGGAATTTAAGCCCAAACCTCTCTCTAAAGTCTTCCTAAGTCTCAATTGGCCTGGTAGCGTTGGTGACTTCCTACCAAAATGCAGCTTCCTCTTTCAGCAACCATGCTGCCAACTGAACTTTCCTATGGTCCTCCATATCAAAGATAATGAACAAGTCTTCTTTCTCCTTTAGCCAGTTTCGTGCCTCAACGAAGGTTTCAGTTCCAACGAAGTTCTTGCCGCCCATCGCTTTAAAGTCTTTGCATATTTTGGCAAAGGCGGGTACCAGGAGGAGGAGGAACCGCAGCCACTGGGGGAGGAGGAGGAGGGATGTCTGCCGTGCCCGCGTCGTTGGCCCTGGCTTCTAAGTACCTTCGGAACCATCCAGGTACGGGTTTCCCTCAGGAAGGTTAAGATCGGCCATGCTGAAAAACGAAAAGAAAAAGATTCAAGCGAGGAAACAAAGGGAAGTGCTAATGGCTTTTGGGGAATAGCCTTTTTAAACTAGTAAAACTTTTCTTGAAAAATGCTTCTTTATAAATGGTTTTGAAAATAGTTTCAGAAGGTTTTTAAAACTTTTTGCCCAGCCTGGTAACCTGGCTCTGATACCAAATTGTAACACCCCACCTCCGCTAGGGTCACTCACAAAGGGAATGCACTAGTTTTGGTGGAGTATTATCTAGGTAAGCATGCACAGAGATATCACAAGGCAGAACATAAATAAAGCAGCGGTAGAAATTAAAAACCAACTTTTTATTACTTTCCAGGAAAGAGTCAAAAGCTCATATATCCAAGATACAAATTATTCCATTACATCAAGTTCATAGTAAAGAAGCATAAACTTTAAAACAAAAGTAAATTATTCCCCATAAATAGCAGAAGCAGCCATAGCATAGCCCAAGACCAAACCGTACATGAGCTATTAGAAAGCAAGTTGAATTCAAGCTAAGAGCTAGTGTTTCCTCCCTGAGAACCTGGGGGGGAGGGGACGAAAGAAAAAGGGGCGAAAGAAAAAGGGTCAGTCATAAAGACTGGTAAGCCCTAGTGACCTTCAGTATGAAAACTAGTAAAGGTAACATGACATGTGAAAACTGGAATTAAAGATAAGGATGATAACAAAACTAGTTTGATAATTAAGATAACAAGATAAGTCAAGTCTGGCATCGCATATTCAAGGTTCGCTACACCAACTGTACTAGTATTCTAACCCATGTCAAGTATTAACCATGAAATGATCCCTTAGCCAGTGTCATGAAGTGACCCATTACGGGGTCCTACGGTACGATCTATTAATCGATCGGCTCCCTACAAGTCCTAGCTCGTCATGTGTCTATGTCATACGGCCCTATCCAGAAATGTAATTACCTGTGCTAGGTCCACCATAGGGTGTATCAAGTCCTATGGTGCCAACCACCGACACGAATCAAGCACGCACAGTGTAAATCTACGGGTGCCAATGCCTGGTTTTTCAACTCCGGACTACGTGCACGACCATAGCCCACCTGAACCTACAATGGCGCACCTACTCAGCCGTCGTTCTGGTCGCTTACAATCAGCCCAGTAATCGTGCCACACCCTGCCTAGTCCCAGGGTATCGTGATACATCTAAATGGGTTACTGCTGAAAAGGATCGCGTAACTAGGGTTTCTAATGGGTCAAGTGTTGTCATTCAAATTCGTGACTTAACCCTATCCAAATCATGTATCAAGTTGGTTAAGTGTGTTCAAGCAGTTCATGACTTAACCCTAGCAATTCATCGTGTCAAGTTGGTTAAGTATATTCAAGTGGTTCTTGACTTAACCCTATCATGTGGCATCAATTCATTAGTGCACGCCAACCTCTCACATTAGACTAGCTGTTGTGGTTACTGGATTTGCCGGGCGGTTCCGGGCAGATTTACACCACAACATAGTCTAACCTCGGGTTTTTCCGTGCGATATGACCAACTACCCACATTGGATCCTATTGTTTGCAGCCACTGGATTTGCCGGGCGGTTCCGGGCAGATTTACACTGCAAACTCAACCCAACCTCGAGTTAGCCATTTTCAAGTTAACTAATTGTCATGCCCACGTTCAAGTATTCATGTTAGATTCATGTCCAATTTTATGGTCATGTTTCGTGTCAAATCGTGTCAAGTTCATGTCCATATTCAGGTTCAAGTCATAACAACGTTCTTGTTCAAGTTTAAAGCTAATTCATGTTTTACCTAGTCTACCCAAATCGTATTCCCATCGCACATAAGTTCGAATCGATACAAATAAATCTAATTAGGGAATGACATAAAAAGGAATGGGTATAAGGTGGCAAGAGTGATTACTAGCATAACATGATATGACTTGAAATAAAACATTACCGGCATATGAATTATTGGCCTCAAACATAAAGATTCCAAATCTAGCAAGATAAGGTACTAGTCAAAATAACAATTGTCATAAGGTGATAGTATAGTCATGATACAACTGTCATAAGGTGATAGTATAGTCATGGTACGATTGACATAAGGTGATAGTCATAAACATGTGACTAATATCAGATTCAACGTGATAATAAGAGGGGTTTCTTTTGACTTACAACATGAATAGGCCCCAAATCAATGTCATAATAATATCCAAGAGTCAAGATCCATGATGAACAAGAATGGATGTAAAACAGTCATTATACATAGGTCCAATTTCAATTTTACATCGTATTCATATTACATTTACAGTTTAAATCTAAAAATAACTGGGGCTTACAGATCGTGGTTCGAGAATTAGAAAAAGAGAGTCGATGTTGAATCTTTATATGCTTAGTCAAGTCTTAATAGAAATCCCCAAATCAGCAATTCCCTTAACGCAGTCTCAACGTAGAAGAAGCAGTCCCTCTCTTAAACTTTTCGACCAGAATTAAAGCAGCATAAAGTCAGAAAGAATTTTGTGTAGAGAGACTGGTGTTAGGGGCTGTATTTATAGGGTCAGGTCAACGAATGTGGACAGAAATGAGGCCAAATACATCAGAGTGAATCCAGCTTCAGAAATGGGCTCGGGCACCAGGTCGACCCCCAGGTCGACACTATGGTCGACCTAGCCCTGTGTAGGTCGACTACATAGTCGACCCCCAGGTCGACCTGGTCCTGGGTGGGAAATTTCCCGCCCATTCCATTTGGAGGTTTGAAATTCGAAATTTGAATTCGAATTGAGTCTGTTTTGAACTTGAAAATTTCTGAAAACTTCGAATGGTCATAACTTGGTCATACGGACTCCGATTTTCGAAAACTCAGACTCGTTTCCAAGCAGAATTTCGAGATGAACGCAATGGCATAACCCGTTTCCCTTGATTCTTATTTTAAAAATTAATTCTTTCTTGATTTATGGTTACTACATATTATAAAAACATGGGTTGTTACATTTGCAGTTGGATGATAGGAGAAATATGCTTATAAACTCCTTTTCTTTCTCACTTTTCTCCTTCCTCTCTTTTCTTCCTCTTTAAACAAAAATGGCCTCCACCTCTCCCCTAGGTCAGCCACCGTCCTCTCTCGCTGCCACCACCCGCCGCCGCTCCTCCCCTCTAGCCACTCCTCCTCCTTCTCTATTTCCTCTCCTCTCTCTCTATCTCTTTCTCCCTTCACAAACCACTTTCCCCAAAATCCTAGCGACCTCCTCCGTGCCCACCGCCACCTCCCCCCGCCACCACCCACCGACCTGCCTCCGCCAGTTAGGCCATCCCCTCTGGTCATGGGACCCACCTCCTCCAAAATTCCCTCTTTCTCCAAAAATCTGTTTCGCAAATAACACCTCCCCTTCTTCGCTCAATAACTTTCGCTCCGTGCATCTCTTACTAAGGCCCCATAAATGAAAGTCATAGATCTCGTTTTTTCTGCAAAATGCACATATCAAAAACGAATTTTGGAGTTCGGAGCTGCTCGGAAAGTGTGATTTAAGATCGCAGACCTGGAGCTAAAATCAGCTATTTCTGGCGGATCCGTGCATTTTTGGAAGAAAGTGCACTAGGTAAAAGTTGTCCAGAATGGTGTTTCCGGGTTCTTGACCAATTTTGTTAAAGATCGAAGGTCCTATGCAAACTGTAGATCCCAAATAGTGAATTCGAGTAGCGGAGACCGACAACGGCGAGTGCATGACGAGAAATTCTACTTAAGAATTTTCATGACGATTGGTTTAGCTTGGGCGAGAATTTATATCTTAAATTTTTAATGTGAGAAATTTAATGTCATTTGAAATTTAGTTGCATGAAAAGTTAATCAATTATGCATTTTAAATTGCTAAGTAATGCGGTGAAAATTAGTAAGTTGCATGTTAGAAATTGTATCTTGTTATAATTAGGAAGACATTTAAAATTTTCATGTAGTTATATTACCCATTGCATGTAATATCCCTTTTGGAGTTCAACATATGAACTATTCATAAATCATTTGCATTAGAAGCGTTGTACGAATATGTGACACTCACATTTCATACTCCGTTGATGGACACTTGTGGCGCCGTAAATGACATTGGATGATTGGTTATGTTGTGATATGGATGAGAATTAAAATAATTAATTGATTGAAAAAAATGTTATGTTATTTGTAGTAGAAAAATTGGAGTAAAATACATTTACAAGTTGAATGGCTTGTTTATGTTCACATATTTCAATAAAATCAATGTGATGAAATAAATGATTCATTAAATAATTGTTGTTGGTTGAAAACCCCACACGGGTCTTGGGATGATATTTGACTCACACATCTCCCATGTGTGAAAGTGCGCTTAATCGATTGTTTGATGGATTTATTAAAATATCAATTATTTGATTGAAGCTCATATGAAAATAAAATGCACATTGGATGTCATTTTGGATGTTGATTGTTGTTTGCAACTATTGTTGGGTGCATATGATGAATGTAATCCATATAAATTTATTTATATGGATATTGGTTGAAATTTTATTCCAGTCCGAAATAAATGTGGATATTTTTATCATGTAATATTCACGGAAAAAAACTGGAAGTTGATTTTGATGTCTGATTTTGGATGGGCGCAAAAATATAAAAATGTGAAGCTGAGTTAAGTATATAAATGCTATTTTGACTCAAACGGATTTTTATATCGATTTTATTCATTTTTGTAATGAACATCGAGGATATTGAATTTCAAAATATTACATTTCGAAAATAATTATCAAGTTGAGATCATAATAAAATGGGATGTTCAATTTTAACAAAAAAATTGAAATGGAAGTTGAAATCGTCTTTAAACGAATTTATAAACATTTTATAAAATATGTTTTCGAATGGGAATAGACGAAATATAATATATATGTTTAAATGCTTTGAATAGAAAATGTCGCGCAACGACTGTTCGCGAATTTCAACCATTAAATTGAAATGGATGTAACGGGAGATCCGACCGTCGGATCCTCCTAAAATCAGAACCACTGGGTTCGTCGAAAAGATTTTTCCAATGAATATATGTGATTTAAATTTGAAAGGTTAGATTTTAAAATATGTCCAAATCAGTTTTGGAAAAGGTCGCTATGGATGCAGTTCGGTGGCTAATATTGGAAATCGACTGTTAGGGCCTTGATAAAATTATTAAAAATATGGGAAAATTTTATAAAATCATAATAGATGATTTGGAAAGATTTTAGATAAAATATTCCACATTTGAAAAAATTAAAGTTATTTTTATCCGAATGAACCAACTAATAACTAGAATAACAATCCAATGATTTTTAGAAATAGTAAATTGGATATGCGAACGGTTTTGTCATAACTAGAAGTTTCCAACGTATAAATTGGAATTAAATGGAGAATGGGATTTTTGGGCTTGTCGTGAATAATATTTTTTTAATAGCGTTCTTGAACCTATTTGTGAATGGAATGAACCTTTTGATTAAGATGTAGAGAAGTTTTCCACTTTATTTAATTAAATTGGAATTGAATGGAATTCGATTCACAATAATCGAGATATGCTTTTGTGAAGGAAGACGTTTACTATTTTGGAATTTAAAAAGGCTTCTCCGCTATTTCACTTATAGTATTAGTCTTATATGGAAATTTATATCGATTATAAATGGTTTAGATTTCCGTGAAAATTCCATATAAAATGGAAGATGATTTTGGGTTTATCGTGAACTACATAACATTTGTTCTTTAACCCAAGTAAAGACAAGGTTAATTTCTAAAGGTTGAATAATGATTTAATAATGATTTTTGAAGATTAAAACTAAGTTTGAGTTTTAATAAATCTTTAATTAGATTGAAGGTTAAATGGTAATTAAATTTACCAATAATAATAGGTGGTAGATATGGAGACTACCAGTTTTGCTTCATGGAGTAAATAGGTTGGAAATGGGATAACAAAATGACTGATTACTTCGGTAAGGCTCGATAATCTCGGCTAGTTTTATAAACCTTAATTCGACTAAGGCTTGTTAAAAGATAATACCAAATCTTTTGCAATCGTATTTAAAGAAAGATTTGAAAAAGAAGATAAAATAAATTAAATCTTTGATAAGATTAATGGGAACCTTTCCCAGAGTTACAAATATTTGAATAAAAGAATTTTTTGGATTGGAATGAGATGTTTGCTATCTTTGTGTATTTATCAAATGATTAAAAAGATATGTTAGTAATTCAGAAAGACCAGTTTTAACCCATTCTGAATAACTGTAACGACAATTAAAAATCGAAGATATTGAAGATGGTGCAAGACCGACAATCTTCACATCGAATGGATTGCTACTGATTCCCTTGATTGGAGTTATTTCCTTGAAGGAGTTATAGTGGTAGTAGTCTGGACGTACTTGCTGATTGTTCGGATATGCGAGGACCCCTCTCCTATATTGGACTTATGCGATGAGGAATAAGGTGCCTCCGGTTTCGTTCAGACCCAGAAAGGACTTGTAAATGGATTATGCCTGACATTGTATTATGTGCTGTATCTATTGATCTCTGCTAAATATATATATATATATGTTTGGTGGCGGAGAATTTATTCTCTTGCTTAACACCCTTCTCTGAGACATACGAGCTTAGAGGTTTTTTACTAGCAGAAATAAATGGTATGATATGGATTGACAATGTGACATGCTAAGATGCAGTGATCAAGGCTTTTGTTGAAAAGCAAAGTCTTAAGGTTGATGACCAAAGCACAACTTTATTTAGCATAGCTTTGTGTATAGCGTTAATTGGCGATCCTCATACCTCGGTATGAGTCAAAAACGGGATGAGGACGGCAAGTAGTGCATGCGTTTCTTTCTAGTTGATAGTGGTGTCATGGTATGGAGCCCATACATTTTTACTTATGTGGATGATGGATTGCGAGGCGCGTCGGATGTAGAGTTGACTAAAAGGCTCAAGTGATAGGTCTTATAGGACCGGGAAACATATTGTTCAGGAATAACTAATCCATAAACGTTAGGTGTGGACCGACTCTGCTGCTAACCAAGGGTTGCCCATAGGTGTGATCCTGGACATCTTTCTAGAGGTGATCCAAAACCGGTGAGGAAGATCCCTTGCCTCGACTCATAGAAGGAAACCAATTTCCAATACATAACTTTTCGGTTTTATTTGTAAACCTATATGGTGACATAGTAGGATGTGGTACTATGCCATTTACGATTGATACATTCATATTAGAAGTTGTTTTTGACACTAAGCACCTATCGTAATATCAAAATGACTAGATTTAAAGTGTATCAAACATGTTTGGCTGTTATAAGGTAAAACTCTATCCTCCGGTTTGAATTGCATTGTGTGAGGGATCTAAGTCTTATAATAGTCTCATTTTCCAAAAAGCATTGCGTTGTTTATAAATTGTTTTATTTCATCGTATTCATGGGAGTGAACCAGTTCCGTGACATACAGAATATTCCAGTGATTTACCTTATTTTAAAGTAAAAGTTTAATAACTGTTTTGAGTTCCCACATCAAACCCATGACTGACCTAGAGTTTATTATTTTTGCCTAAACTCCGGGTGCCCATATTTTTCACAGGGGCAGCCAGTAGTTTTGGTTTCGCAGATATTTATTTATCAGGATCCTGATTTAGAACTAGAGCTATATTCAGAAAGATTTGTATCTGTGTATTTCTTTCAATTGTGTTAGTTGATGTATTTTCGCTATGTATTGTATTCATACATTTCTATTTCTACTGCTATGTAATTTATTCTTTGATATTGTATTTCCATTGTGTATATTATTTATTCATACTATGATATTCTTGTACTTTGATGAAATTGTTATAAAACCAATGAAAAGTTTTGTTGTACTGTGCGTTGATGCGTCGTTTTCTCACACAATCCATGCTTTTTCATTCTTCGGAGATCGGGGGATTTCTGTGCGTTACAAATGTCATTAATGACACATACTAAATTTCAATTTCAAATGCACGTTGCTTTTAACACTTATACATATGTATTTTTATGAAATTAATATGTATTTACACATGCTTACATGTGTGTTACTATTAATTAGTTTTCCTTTTTTAAAATTAAATTTTACATTCTATTTATTAACATGCTGTTAATTAACTTAAATTCATTCATTTTAAAGTTTCTTTTTATTTAATTCTATTTATATCACTGCAAAATTATGTTTTGCATAATGGAAAATGTAACGACTCGGGTATTCGTGATCCTGGTTATCGACATAAACTCAAGGTGGACTACCCAAGCATCGGAAACACCGGATAGTCTATTAAAGAAATTAGAGGGTGAGAATAGATAAGATAGAATCTTAGAATAGAAGAAGAAGAAGAACATACAACAACATTAGAGTAACATGAATCTCACAACGGAATGAACAACATATAATAGATAACATATCTTTGAAATAAAATCAGTATATGTATACAGTAACATTATCGGAGTATAACACTTACAACACAGCGGAATAAACAATAGCTATATAAATCCTGAAGCCTCCTACTCCAAGCTCTCCCAGTATATCTATAAACCTTGACTACTTGACTGCCCGTACAAATTTGGGCACCTAAGAGTTTAAGGTAAAACAAAACAAAGTAAACTCCGGGTCAGTCATAGGACTGGTATGAATAAACAATTTAAAACAGTTTGAGCAATTAAACGATATCTCATAAGACCACGCCATATAACGGAACGGGTTTTTCCCTTATGAGAATCAAAGCATTTAATTTAACATCAAAAATCCTTTTGAACGAAATATTAAACTTTATATCAAACTCTTTTGATATTATAATAGTGTCTATTAATCACAACTAAATAATCATCTAGCAGAAACGCTTTCATCTCACGTTCTACATATATATTATACAATCAAACAACGAGCACTATTGGATAATGGATTACCAACTATGGCAAGGTATGGAACCACCTTCCAATAGTGTACCTCTAGAAAGGAATACACTGGGTTCATGTAACAACCCGGAAAATGCGAGCCAGTTTGAAATTTTTATTTTGGCGATTTTAGCGAATTTTGAATATTTAAAATAGATTATTTTAAATAATATTGTCGAGGAATTTATTTTGAATAGAATTCAAACGTATATATTATATACGTCGTCGTTAGAATATAAATATTTATATATAATTATAAATAGAATTGAAAATGGCGCGGTAGTTCGATAATTCGATTTCAAACTTCAATTGAATGTACCGGGTGCAAAACAATCCGGATTTTAGTGAAACCAAAAATAATGGAATCTAATAGTGAATATCTTTCCAACGAATCCGAAAAATCAAAAGTTCGTAGCGGGAATCAAAAGATATGTCCAGTTGAAAATTCTGAATAGTCACTATGGAATTCAGGCCCTTAAAAATGGACATTTTGCAAATGACCTCGGATTTCGATGAAACCAATTTTGTTGGGTCCGTGATGTCAAGTTATTGCTAGGTTTCAAATTTCATAATTTTTCGAATCAATATGTGAGCGTGGCAAAAGAAAACGCGTTTGACCAGTTTCAGTTGATTTTAATCGACTGGAAAATGGCCATTTTTCCAACGGTCTCAGAATTCGACGAAACTAGTTTTGTTAGGACCGTATCGTCAATACGAAGCTAGAAAATATTTTTCGAGAATTTTTAGAGTTAGTATGTGACCCCGGTAATTTGAAATGTACGTTAAAAATTCAATATACTGATTTAAATGTAAATTTAACGGAAACTGATTGTAACAGCCGAATCAGCTGACGATACATATCCCATTGTGTTCAGAATGGGGGTAAAATGCTATGGACGATAGGCGGTGGGCCTCGTTTTGAGGTCGAGAATAAAAGTTGCTTTTTTAAATTTATTAAATTAAATAATATAATATATTAATATATATTTCCCTCTCCCCTTCTCTCTCCTCATTTCAGAAAAGGAAAAAAAAAGAAAAAAAACCCGCTCAGGCCCCTCGACCTCGCCGCCCAAGCCTCCGTCGGACCCCGCCCCACCGCGCGCCACCTCCCCAGGCCGCGCTGCCTCTTCCCGATCCCCTATCCTCTCTCTCTCTCCTCCCCATAACCATCCGTTCGAAGACCCAGACCCCAAATCGAACGACACAAGCCCTAGAACCCAATGCCCTAGGCCACCGCACCTCCCTCCACCTTCTTCTTCCTCCTCCCTGCTGACTCGCGCCCCCCCTACCATCCTCCTCCTCCGACGCAGGAAGAACCCCCCCCCTCGGCTGTAAGTTCTTGTTTTTTTTATTATTATTATTTTATTTTGTTTTTTTTAGTTAATTTAGTTTAGTGTAATTTCGAGATCTAGTATAGTTAAATACAAAAACTGAATTGTTATAAATAAAATTTGTATTATCTTTATAAATAAAATTGGTATTGTTTTTAAAATAGCATTGAAGGGAAAAAATGTGTGATCTTTTTTATGAAAATATAAAATAGCATAGATTTTTGAAATAGAAAAAGCATGGTTTTTAAAATAAAAATAGCAATATAAAAGTTAAGTTTTAAGAATATAAAAGCATGGTTTGAATATGATTTCCAGTGAAGTAAAAATATTATTTTTAATAGTGGAATAGCAAATGAGTATATGATTTTTATTTATATTTCTAGCGAATAAAGATATGATTTTTATATAGTAGAGGGTATAAAAATATGATTTTTATTTATATATTAGCGAACGTGAAAACATGATTTTTATCATATTAAAGAAGTGATTTTTATTATATAAACATCATGATAAAAATGAGATTTTTATTCATTTGAATAGCGATAAAAATATGATTTTTATATAAGGCGTGTAATAAAAATATAATTTTTATAAGGTAGAGAATATAAAAATGTGATTTTTATATATGTAGCGAGCACGGACGGCGAAAGTGGCAAAAGAAGAGGCAAGCGAAGATTTATATCAAAGAAGAGTCAAGATGATTGGATAGCTATCGGTGAGAATTTCTCACCTTTCAATTTCATTTTCTAGTTATATATATATATATATATATATATATATATATACTAGGATGCAGACGGTGCTTAGTAGCACCCGACACAATCGTCCACAGACCATGGACTTGTTTGTTTGGTTGCATAGATTAGTTGGATTATTTGATTGAAATTGAATTGTTTGGTGAAATGAATTGATTTGATTGATGTGTGAATGGCGTGGGCCTTCACTAGACCGGGGATAAGGCTAGGCCTTGTCCCGTTTCTAGTATCGTGCCGTTATGCCGCCGAAATTTTCTAAAATATGTTAGAAAATAAAAATATCATTTTATTGGGTAAATGAATAATAGGAATTCATATGTGGAATAAAATGTTTTATCGTTAAAAATATAATTTTTAACGTGAATATGAATATCGTGAATGTGAATAAATAAATATTCATTTACAAACCAGACGGTTTGTTTATGTACACCTATTTGAAGGACATTGATTGGGACGATAAATTTTACACATCGCCCAACTGCACAAATAAAATCTGTGTTTGATTGTTTGAAACCCCACACGGGTGTTGGGATGAAATTTGAAGTTCACTCATCCTGATTGATTAAATATGTCGATCGATTGATTGACAGGCTGTTATAAGCGTTAGATATCTATATTTGGTGCTTATACAGTGTAGTGCACTTTGGTTGATGGTTGATTATTTTTCAATGCTATTATACATGTGTTGTATGAAAATCCATATAATTAACTTTATATGGTAATTGATTGGGCCTCATTCCAGTTTTAAAATAGAAATATTTAAAATAGAAATATTTGAAATAGAATATTTGAAAATAGAAATTTATGAAGTCGTGTTGATTAGTTTGACGCCATTTTGACGTGAACGATATTTATATCGATTTTAAACGATTTCGAAATGAAGTGAATTGAAAACGATTTCGAAATGAAGTGAATTGAAAACGATTTCGAAATGAAGTGAATTGAAAACGATTTCGAAATGAAGTGAATTGAAAACGATTTCGAAATGAAGTGAATTGAAAACGATTTCGAAATGAAGTGAATTGAAAACGATTTCGAAATGAATTGAATTGAAAACGATTTCGAAATGAATGGAATTGAAAATGATTTCGAAATGAATTGAATTGAATATGAATTCAAATTGAATTGAAATTTGAATTGAATAGAAATGAATTTTAAAACGAATTTATAGAGAAGAATTCAATTTTGATTTGAATTGAAACGGAAGTTGAAATTGCTTTTGAAACGAATTTAAAACTATTTATATAATTCGTTTTAAATAGAAATCGACGAAATATTATATATATATATATTATATATATAATATAATGGCCTGAATAGAACGCGCCGCGCCGCGGCAGTTCGCGAATTTCCACCATTGATTTCAAACGGACATTATGGGAGATCCGACCGTCGGATTCTCCTAAAACCGGAACCGTTGGGTTCGTATCGAAGAGAGCTTTCTAACGAATGTGAGAAAATAGAAATCTAACGGTTGGATTTGGAATTATGTCCAAATCAAATTTGAAAAAGGTCGTTGTAAGTGCAGTTCGATGGCCATTGGTGGAAATCGACTGCACGGGCCTTGATAAAATTATTAAAAATAGTAATAATTTGTGTAAAATCATAAGAAATGATTTGTGAAGATTTGGGATGAAAAACTCCACATTTGAATAGGTAAAAATAGATTTCTATCGAAATGAACTAGTTTTGAACTAGAAATATAATTCTATTTATTTTTAAATAAATAAATTGAATTTGAAAAGGGTTTTAAAAATAACCAGAATTTCCAATGATTGCATTGGAGTGGATTTGAATCGAAATTGTCTTCGGAATATTTCGATGTTGGAATTCGTGATTATACAGATGTTGTTATGGGAATTTGAAAGATATACATTTATATCGTTATTTCAATACGACATTTGTTAATCGTAGAATTTGATATTGAATATAAGCCGATATATTTTCTATTCAGAGCCTTGTATTGAATATCAAATGTGATTTGGGTTTGTCGTGAATGGTGTCTTCACTAACACTGTTCTTGAACCCAGTTGTGAAAAGATTAAATCTTTTTATTTGGATTTAATGAAGTGTACCAATTAAATGAGATTTCATTGGAATTGAATTGATATTGATTTTTGGGTTTATCGTGAACAGTGTTTTAAATAACACTCGTTCTTTAACCCGATAATTAATGAATGTAATTTTGGGTTTATCGTGAACTGTGTTTTTAAATGACACTGATTCTTTAACCCAGAGAAATATTAAAACTAAGTGGAGTTTTAATGAATCTTTAATTAGATTGAAAAGATCGAGAATGGAGTATCACCAGTTTTACTCCAGGCGATAGTTAAATCTTTAATTAGATTTGAACGTGAAATGGTAATTGAATTTACCGATAACACTATGGTGTTAGATATGAAGTATAACCAGTTTTACTTCATGGGATGAATAGGTTGGGATTGGGAAATAAAATAAATGATTTCTTCGGTGTGGTTCGCTAATCCCGACTAGTTTGAATTGATATTCAAAGGAGATTAAAGAATAAATTTAAAGAATTTATCTTGGATAAAATTAATGGGAACTTTTCCCAAAGTATAGGAATATTTGAATAAAAGAATATTCTGAATTGGAATGAGGCATATGTTGTGTTTGTGTAACACTTTTATAATATATACGCGAGTTATTCAGAAAGACCGGGTTTATCCCATTCTGAATAACTGATTCGACGTGGTGTCGAAGATGAAGACGATGGTCGAAGACCGGAAGTCTTCACGTCGTTTGGGTGATTACTGATGATCTTGATTGGGCTGTACACCCAAGAAGATGGAAACAGTTGGTGATCGTCCAGACGTACTTGGAGATCGATGGATATGCGGGGTACTAGGTGCCTCCGGTTTCGTTCAGACCCAGAACGGACTTGTAAATGGACTGTGTGTCTGACATTGGATTTTAGTCCGTGTGATTGATCTCTATTAAATATATATCTGTTTGGCGGCGGAGAATTTATTCTCTTGCTTAACGCCCTTCTCTGAAACGTACGAGCTCAGGGGTTATATATTGATGGATATCAAACGCATGGAGTGAATTGCCTGTGTGGCATGCCTAAGTGGCAATTGATCGAGGCTTCTGTTGAAAAGCAAAGCCTTGTGGTGATGATCAAAGCACGGCCTGTGTGGCATAGCTTTGTGTAACGTTTACTTCGCGAGTTTCACAACCGGTATGAACCAAAAACGGGAGAGGACATCAGGGAGGACTTGCGTTTCTTTCTAGCTAGAAGTGGCGTCAGTGGTTTTACACGCCCTGACGAGTTTGACTTATGTGGTTGTTGCTGTTGCGAGGCGCCTCGGTTTGATCGGACGATCCGGGTCCGATGGAGTCATTTGTTGGCTCGCTTACGCCCCAAAGGGCGGGGAAACGTAGTGTTCAGGCATAATAATCCACATCGGTGGACCGGCCCTGACGATCTAAAGGGTTGATGCGTTCTGATCCTGGGGCTCGGGCTAGAGAGTCACGAATCGGTTGAGGACTATCTTTTGCCTCGGTTCATAGACGGAAATCCAATTTCCAAATACGTGACATTTGCGGTTTTATTTGTAAACCTATATATGGCGACATAGTGGCATGGGACGCTCATGCCGCCTATGATTGATACTTATGATTTGAAGTTGTTTTATACACTATGCACTTATTATAGTATCAAATGATTTGTTTTAAACGTATCAAGCATGTTTGGCTGTTATAAGGTAAAACCCTATCCTCCGGCTTGCGTTGCATTGTGTGATGGGACCTGGGTCTTATAACAGCTTCATTTTTCTTTATTTAGCATTGCGCTGTTTGTTTTATGCACTGGTACTCTTGGGAGGAAACCCGTTCCGTGTTACGGCGTGGTCCCTTGATTTACCGAACTTTAAAATAAAGAATTATAACTGTTTTAGTTCTCACACCAGTCACATGACTGACCTGGAGTTTATTGTTTTAACCTAAACTCTGGGTGCCCTTATTTTCGACACGGGCAGCTAGTAGTTTTGGTTTTGCAGATTTATATTCACAGGATCCTGGTTTACAGCTGGAATGATATCCGGAAAGCTTTGTATCCGTATATCTCTTCTAGTTGTGTATTGTATTATTTTCCGCTGCTAGGTATTTAAATGTAATTTAAATCTCTGATATTTCTGTGTAATATTCATTTATACTCTGTATATTCTTGTAATCTGATGCATTGTTGTAATAACAGTGAAATGTTCTTCTGTTTGTGTTCTGATTTGTCTTGTCCTCACAGTAATTCGTTCTTTCTCATCTCTTCGGAGACCGGGGAAGTTTCAGGTTGCTTCATTTGGTATCAGAGCTTTGGTTTACAAAGCAGAGAACAAGGCACATTAGAACCGTACGAAAGAATTCATCAGATATCGGATTAGCAATATCCAATGAGAGTGACTCGTTAGAGATAGGATCAGTAGTATCCTAGAACGAGTGTGAAGAGTATATTTTTGAAAATGAAAACAATTTTGTTTTGAAAATTTAAATCAACTATTCGTATTTGATTATTTATTTATATTGATTTGGACAGTCCAGTATATAAAGATTTTGCATATACGCCTTGCAAACGTGTATTTGAAGTTTTAATATACTGGATAGATATAGAATTACACTCTAGTCGCCCGGGGGTGATTCTGATGATTGATCGATCATCATCCGAATTTATGTTCGAGTGACGAAAGTGGACTTTCTATATATTTCCTATTGATTGGTGTGAGAACCAAAAATTAGATAAGGCCTATTGTGGTGATTTGGCATCAAAAACATGATTTTTGTATATGTATCAAAATTATGAATTTTAAACGTTAAATTCACTAATTGATTGATGTTTGAGTTGTTTGTTTAAATTGTTTGATAATTTTGAACCATTTATGCCTAATTGAATCAAATATTGAACAGTATTGAAAATCGGTTGCATTTGCTTGCATATACATATATATCATTGAACAGGTCATAGCAAGGAGGCTAGAGCCAGAGAATAAAATTTGTTTGCCCGACAAATAGGTACATGTTTACTATATAATTTACTGTTTTGTTTGGGTGATGATGATTTTGTGAGCCTATTGGCTAGCCGCTTGGCTTTTTCTTTTTCTTTTTGAGATCTGAAGGACCGGGGAAGCTATTTGAAATTCCCCGATGCTCCCGGTGCAGGGGAGGTTATGGCGAAATTTTTCAAAAATTTAGGGTGTTAGCCAAATTTTTGAAATTTGAAAATTCTCAGAAACTAAAGAGTTGGAGAATGGAAGCCAGATCGAACGTAGAGCTGAATAATCAAACCACTTTCGACTTTGTTCCTTCTCGGGGACGAAAAGTTTTAAGTGGGGGAGATTGTAACAACCCGGAAAATGCGAGCCAGTTTGAAATTTTTATTTTGGCGATTTTAGCGAATTTTGAATATTTAAAATAGATTATTTTAAATAATATTGTCGAGGAATTTATTTTGAATAGAATTCAAATGTATATATTATATACGTCGTCGTTAGAATATAAATATTTATATATAATTATAAATAGAATTGAAAATGGCGCGGTAGTTCGATAATTCGATTTCAAACTTCAATTGAATGTACCGGGTGCAAAACAATCCGGATTTTAGTGAAACCAAAAATAATGGAATCTAATAGTGAATATCTTTCCAACGAATCCGAAAAATCAAAAGTTCGTAGCGGGAATCAAAAGATATGTCCAGTTGAAAATTCTGAATAGTCGCTATGGAATTCAGGCCCTTAAAAATGGACATTTTGCAAATGACCTCGGATTTCGATGAAACCAATTTTGTTGGGTCCATGATGTCAAGTTATTGCTAGGTTTCAAATTTCATAATTTTTCGAATCAATATGTGAGCGTGGCAAAAGAAAACGCGTTTGACCAGTTTCAGTTGATTTTAATCGACTGGAAAATGGCCATTTTTCCAATGGTCTCAGAATTCGACGAAACTAGTTTTGTTAGGACCGTATCGTCAATACGAAGCTAGAAAATATTTTTCGAGAATTTTTAGAGTTAGTATGCGACCCCGGTAATTTGAAATGTACGTTAAAAATTCAATATAGTGATTTAAATGTAAATTTAACGGAAACTGATTGTAACAGCCGAATCAGCTGACGATACATATCCCATTGTGTTCAGAATGGGGGTAAAACGCTATGGACGACAGGCGGTGGGCCTCGTTTTGAGGTCGAGAATAAAAGTTGCTTTTTGAAATTTATTAAATTAAATAATATAATATATTAATATATATTTCCCTCTCCCCCTTCTCTCTCCTCATTTCAGAAAAGGAAAAAAAAAAACCCGCTCAGGCCCCTCGACCTCGCCGCCCAAGCCTCCGCCGGACCCCGCCCCACCGCGCGCCACCTCCCCAGGCCGCGCTGCCTCTTCCCGATCCCCTATCCTCTCTCTCTCCTCCCCATAACCATCCGTTCGAAGACCCAGACCCCAAATCGAACGACGCAAGCCCTAGAACCCAACGCCCTAGGCCACCGCACCTCCCTCCACCTTCTTCTTCCTCCTCCCTGCTGACTCGCGCCCCCCTACCATCCTCCTCCGACGCAGGAAGAACCCCCCCTCGGCTGTAAGTTCTTGTTTTTTTTATTATTATTATTTTATTTTGTTTTTTTTAGTTAATTTAGTTTAGTGTAATTTTGAGATCTAGTATAGTTAAATACAAAAACTGAATTGTTATAAATAAAATTTGTATTATCTTTATAAATAAAATTGGTATTGTTTTTAAAATAGCATTGAAAGGAAAAAATGTGTGATCTTTTTTATGAAAATATAAAATAGCATAGATTTTTGAAATAGAAAAAGCATGGTTTTTAAAATAAAAATAGCAATATAAAAGTTAAGTTTTAAGAATATAAAAGCATGGTTTGAATATGATTTCCAGTGAAGTAAAAATATTATTTTTAATAGTGGAATAGCAAATGAGTATATGATTTTTATTTATATTTCTAGCGAATAAAGATATGATTTTTATATAGTAGAGGGTATAAAAATATGATTTTTATTTATATATTAGCGAACGTGAAAACATGATTTTTATCATATTAAAGAAGTGATTTTTATTATATAAACATCATGATAAAAATGAGATTTTTATTCATTTGAATAGCGATAAAAATATGTTTTTTATATAAGGCGTGTAATAAAAATATAATTTTTATAAGGTAGAGAATATAAAAATGTGATTTTTATATATGTAGCGAGCACGGACGGCGAAAGTGGCAAAAGAAGAGGCAAGCGAAGATTTATATCAAAGAAGAGTCAAGATGATTGGATAGCTATCGGTGAGAATTTCTCACCTTTCAATTTCATTTTCTAGTTATATATATATATATACTAGGATGCAGACGATGCTTAGTAGCACCCGACACAATCGTCCACAGACCATGGACTTGTTTGTTTGGTTGCATAGATTAGTTGGATTATTTGATTGAAATTGAATTGTTTGGTGAAATGAATTGATTTGATTGATGTGTGAATGGCGTGGGCCTTCACTAGACCGGGGATAAGGCTAGGCCTTGTCCCGTTTCTAGTATCGTGCCGTTATGCCGCCGAAATTTTCTAAAATATGTTAGAAAATAAAAATATAATTTTATTGGGTAAATGAATAATAGGAATTCATATGTGGAATAAAATGTTTTATCGTTAAAAATATAATTTTTAACGTGAATATGAATATCGTGAATGTAAATAAATAAATATTCATTTACAAACCAGACGGTTTGTTTATGTACACCTATTTGAAGGACATTGATTGGGACGATAAATTTTACACATCGCCCAACTGCACAAATAAAATCTGTGTTTGATTGTTTGAAACCCCACACGGGTGTTGGGATGAAATTTGAAGTTCACTCATCCTGATTGATTAAATATGTCGATCGATTGATTGACAGGCTGTTATAAGCGTTAGATATCTATATTTGGTGCTTATACAGTGTAGTGCACTTTGGTTGATGGTTGATTATTTTTCAATGCTATTATACATGTGTTGTATGAAAATCCATATAATTAACTTTATATGGTAATTGATTGGGCCTCATTCCAGTTTTAAAATAGAAATATTTAAAATAGAAATATTTGAAATAGAATATTTGAAAATAGAAATTTATGAAGTCGTGTTGATTAGTTTGACGCCATTTTGACGTGAACGATATTTATATCGATTTTAAACGATTTCGAAATGAAGTGAATTGAAAACGATTTCGAAATGAAGTGAATTGAAAACGATTTCGAAATGAAGTGAATTGAAAACGATTTCGAAATGAAGTGAATTGAAAACGATTTCGAAATGAAGTGAATTGAAAACGATTTCGAAATGAATTGAATTGAAAACGATTTCGAAATGAATGGAATTGAAAACGATTTCGAAATGAATTGAATTGAATATGAATTCAAATTGAATTGAAATTTGAATTGAATAGAAATGAATTTTAAAACGAATTTATAGAGAAGAATTCAATTTTGATTTGAATTGAAACGGAAGTTGAAATTGCTTTTGAAACGAATTTAAAACTATTTATATAATTCGTTTTAAATAGAAATCGACGAAATATATTATATATATATTATATATATAATATAATGGCCTGAATAGAACGCGCCGCGCCGCGGCAGTTCGCGAATTTCCACCATTGATTTCAAACGGACATTATGGGAGATCCGACCGTCGGATTCTCCTAAAACCGGAACCGTTGGGTTCGTATCGAAGAGAGCTTTCTAACGAATGTGAGAAATTAGAAATCTAACGGTTGGATTTGGAATTATGTCCAAATCAAATTTGAAAAAGGTCGCTGTAAGTGCAGTTCGATGGCCATTGGTGGAAATCGACTGTACGGGCCTTGATAAAATTATTAAAAATAGTAATAATTTGTGTAAAATCATAAGAAATGATTTGTGAAGATTTGGGATGAAAAACTCCACATTTGAATAGGTAAAAATAGATTTCTATCGAAATGAACTAGTTTTGAACTAGAAATATAATTCTATTTATTTTTAAATAAATAAATTGAATTTGAAAAGGGTTTTAAAAATAACCAGAATTTCCAATGATTGCATTGGAGTGGATTTGAATCGAAATTGTCTTCGGAATATTTCGATGTTGGAATTCGTGATTATACAGATGTTGTTATGGGAATTTGAAAGATATACATTTATATCGTTATTTCAATACGACATTTGTTAATCGTAGAATTTGATATTGAATATAAGCCGATATATTTTCTATTCAGAGCCTTGTATTGAATATCAAATGTGATTTGGGTTTGTCGTGAATGGTGTCTTCACTAACACTGTTCTTGAACCCAGTTGTGAAAAGATTAAATCTTTTTATTTGGATTTAATGAAGTGTACCAATTAAATGAGATTTCATTGGAATTGAATTGATATTGATTTTTGGGTTTATCGTGAACAGTGTTTTAAATAACACTCGTTCTTTAACCCGATAATTAATGAATGTAATTTTGGGTTTATCGTGAACTGTGTTTTTAAATGACACTGATTCTTTAACCCAGAGAAATATTAAAACTAAGTGGAGTTTTAATGAATCTTTAATTAGATTGAAAAGATCGAGAATGGAGTATCACCAGTTTTACTCCAGGCGATAGTTAAATCTTTAATTAGATTTGAACGTGAAATGGTAATTGAATTTACCGATAACACCGTGGTGTTAGATATGAAGTATAACCAGTTTTACTTCATAGGATGAATAGGTTGGGATTGGAAAATAAAATAAATGATTTCTTCGGTGTGGTTTGCTAATCCCGACTAGTTTGAATTGATATTCAAAGGAGATTAAAGAATAAATTTAAAGAATTTATCTTGGATAAAATTAATGGGAACTTTTCCCAAAGTATAGGAATATTTGAATAAAAGAATATTCTGAATTGGAATGAGGCATATGTTGTGTTTGTGTAACACTTTTATAATATATACGCGAGTTATTCAGAAAGACCGGGTTTATCCCATTCTGAATAACTGATTCGACGTGGTGTCGAAGATGAAGACGATGGTCGAAGACCGGAAGTCTTCACGTCGTTTGGGTGATTACTGATGATCTTGATTGGGCTGTACACCCAAGAAGATGGAAACAGTTGGTGATTGTCCAGACGTACTTGGAGATCGATGGATATGCGGGGTACTAGGTGCCTCCGGTTTCGTTCAGACCCAGAACGGACTTGTAAATGGACTGTGTGTCTGACATTGGATTTTAGGCCGTGTGATTGATCTCTATTAAATATATATCTGTTTGGCGGCGGAGAATTTATTCTCTTGCTTAACGCCCTTCTCTGAGACGTACGAGCTCAGGGGTTATATATTGATGGATATCAAACGCATGGAGTGAATTGCCTGTGTGGCATGCCTAAGTGGCAATTGATCGAGGCTTCTGTTGAAAAGCAAAGCCTTGTGGTGATGATCAAAGCACGGCCTGTGTGGCATAGCTTTGTGTAACGTTTACTTCGCGAGTTTCACACCCGGTATGAACCAAAAACGGGAGAGGACATCAGGGAGGACTTGCGTTTCTTTCTAGCTAGAAGTGGCGTCAGTGGTTTTACACGCCCTGACGAGTTTGACTTATGCGGTTGTTGCTGTTGCAAGGCGCCTCGGTTTGATCGGACGATCCGGGTCCGATGGAGTCATTTGTTGGCTCGCTTACGCCCCAAAGGGCGGGGAAACGTAGTGTTCAGGCATAATAATCCACATCGGTGGACCAGCCCTGACGATCTAAAGGGTTGATGCGTTCTGATCCTGTGGCTCGGGCTAGAGAGTCACGAATCGGTTGAGGACTATCTTTTGCCTCGGTTCATAGACGGAAATCCAATTTCCAAATACGTGACATTTGCGGTTTTATTTGTAAACCTATATATGGCGACATAGTGGCATGGGACGCTCATGCCGCCTATGATTGATACTTATGATTTGAAGTTGTTTTATACACTATGCACTTATTATAGTATCAAATGATTTGTTTTAAACGTATCAAGCATGTTTGGCTGTTATAAGGTAAAACCCTATCCTCCAGCTTGCGTTGCATTGTGTGATGGGACCTGGGTCTTATAACAGCTTCATTTTTCTTTATTTAGCATTGCGCTGTTTGTTTTATGCACTGGTACTCTTGGGAGGAAACCCGTTCCGTGTTACGGCGTGGTCCCTTGATTTACCGAACTTTAAAATAAAGAATTATAATTGTTTTAGTTCTCACACCAGTCACATGACTGACCTGGAGTTTATTGTTTTAACCTAAACTCTGGGTGCCCTTATTTTCGACACGGGCAGCTAGTAGTTTTGGTTTTGCAGATTTATATTCACAGGATCCTGGTTTACAGCTGGAATGATATCCGGAAAGCTTTGTATCCGTATATCTCTTCTAGTTGTGTATTGTATTATTTTCCGCTGCTAGGTATTTAAATGTAATTTAAATCTCTGATATTTCTGTGTAATATTCATTTATACTCTGTATATTCTTGTAATCTGATGCATTGTTGTAATAACAGTGAAATGTTCTTCTGTTTGTGTTCTGATTTGTCTTGTCCTCACAGTAATTCGTTCTTTCTCATCTCTTCGGAGACCGGGGAAGTTTCAGGTTGCTTCAGTTCAACAAGAACATCTTGCAACCCGACCATTCATGACCTACCACTCATTTCAGTTGAGTGTATCGAATGTATATCACCAACGGTTGGGATCAGCAACCATTTCCCGAATGGGATAGCATCGAATAGATTAAAGAATGAAATGAATGTCTCTAGATAGGTGATAATACACCCTAATGGAAGCAACCCACATAGCCATGTTGCCTGCCCGATTTTTGTCATTTCCCGGTTGTGAGGCTAGAGGCCACACTTATCTCTGACAAATCACACATTTATTCACTTTGAATGTCACATTGTCATACCCGCCAAACCACAAATTGATTTCCCTAAAAAATACAACGGGTATACAACTAAGAGAAACGAATTTCTCCACCACCAAACGCACATACGTTTGGAGAGATCAACCTATGCGATCTATTAAAATACTCTGTCAGATATTCTTTCATACAGTTCGTCCCGGGACTGGACAAACCGAAGGCACTATTCTGTAAACAGGACAACCCTTACATAACTCCGTCTTCAATTATCTTCATCATATTTGATCGCAACGCTAACGCTCATACATAGTGGTTTTCAGATAATGAATCTGATCCCGGTCTCTTCGTATTGACAATGGGAATGGTTAAAAACTTTGATAATTGGTGAATTAACTATCAAAGAAAAACACGTGTGCAAACAACGATATTATTTCCAAAAGGAAATTATATCGGTCAATCATCATTTAACATTTATCTCTTTAGTTCATTAATTTATTTATTTCCTGTTCCCATATATTCAACATTCCTTAATTTCTATATTTAGAAAATATACGTTATTAACATTGGAAAACATTTCCATTTCTTATTTTCTATATTAGAAAAAAATTCTGATTCTTATTTGGAAAAAATTTCCAAAACTCCTACATTAGGATTTAAACAGATGTTTAAATAAAACATCGCTATGCGAACTCAAAACATTACACTCATAAACTAAATTCACTTAAACAAACTTTACTCTCAAATCATAACCATTCCTTAGTTAAAAATGGTGTCAATCAAGTTGGGATATAATTATCTTTCAAACCTATACTGAACAACATTTCTAACCTCAAAATAGACAAAGTTCATGTGACGACCCCAAACCCCGTAGGATGATGGCAAGGGTAATCTTTGGAATATAACACATAAACAGATAACAGCAGAACAGAAATAATTAAATACACCAGATAATGTACAATAGAATACACTAGATAAACATAATCATCAGAGTTACACAGTATATAGGATCTTACTTAGTACAAATACAGTTCAGCCATACATAAATGTCTACAGCGGAAAACAAAACATAATATGTACAACAGGAGCTGAACAACATAAAAAGAGATAAATGATAGAACCCATCTTCAGCTCCAGCTATCCAGAAAGAGCCTGTTAAAACCTGAATACAAGGCTGCCCGTGTAGAAATAGGGGCACCCGAGTTTGCAAGTGAAACAAACTACGAGTCAGTCGTGGGACTGGTATGAGAAATCTACTTAACACATTTTCCAATTTGGCTAATCACTGAACCACACCACTTTCACGGAACGGGTTTACTCCATTGGATTTCCAGTGCTTTAAAACAAGTAAATCTTTTAAACATCGCAATGCTTTTTATAAAAATGAAGCCATTATAAGACTCAGGTCCCATCACACAATGCAACACAAACCGGAGGATAGAGTTTTACCTTATAATGGCCAAAATATGCTTGATACGAGCAAAACAAATCATTTGATATTGTTGCTAATGTTTATATGTTCCAAAAACAATTTGAATCATATCTATCAATCATAGACGGCATGGGTACCATATATCATGTCGCCATATATATATACAATCAAAACCGCACGGTATCGTATTTGGAAATTGGATTTCCATCATGAACCAAGGCAAAAGATAGTCCTTACCGAATTCGAGACTGTCTAGCCCGAGTCTCAAGATCAAAACGCATCGACCCTTTGGAGCCACAGGGTCGGTCCACCGATGTGGATTAAAATGCCTGAACACCGCGTTTCCCCCACCCTTTGGGGCGCAAATGAGTCCTACGACTCCATCGGCTCCACATAGTCACCGATATATCTGAGGCGCCTCGTAACAACCACACAGGTGAAAATAATATAAATGTCAGGGCTGGTAGGTCACTAACACCACCCTAGCTAGAAAGAAACGCAAGTCCTCCCTGGATCCTTCTCCCGTTTCTGGTCCATATCGGGGTGTGAGGCTCGCGAATTCATGTTATACACAAAGCTATGCCACAAAGGCCGTGCTTTGATCATCAACCACAAGACTTTGCTTTTCAACAGAAGCCTTGATCATCTGCCACTTAGGCATGCCACACAGGCAATTCACTCCATGCGACTAATTTCTATCGATATATAACCTCTGAGATCGTACGTCTCAGAGAAGGGCGTTAAGCAAGAGAATAAATTCTCCGCCGCCAAACAGATATATATTTAATAGAGATCAATCAGCACAAAACAAAATCCAATGTCAGACACGCAGTCCTTTTACAAGTTCGTTCTGGGTCTGAACGAAACCGGAGGCACTCAATACCTCGCATATCCGTACAATCAACAAGTACGTCCGGACGACTACTACTTCAGCCCCTTTAAGGTAGCTACTCTCATCATAAGCATCAGTAGCACCACTCCATTCGATGTGCAGATCATCGGTCTTGCGCCGTCTTCATATCTTCGCCTTTCAATCGTCGATCAATTCTTCGAAATGTGAATCAACTCGGCCTTTTCAAATAATTCACGTATATTTAGAATTTCAAATCAATCCATTTCAATGGTTAAATTATTCGATATCACTAATTCTATTCTTTAATGTAATTTTCACGCCAAACACATTCAACCATCAAATAGCACATAAACCAAGCAAATTCAGTTTATTTCCATTCCATATCGTTTATAATATTTTATCACGATTTATCGCTATTTTTAATTATTTAAAAATTGCCAATTCATTCAAATAGCGCTTCAGGCCATAACGCGGCCGTGGCGCTGTTTTTCTTCAGATTTGATTTACACATATCTGAAAATCTAACCGTTGGATCTTCACAAATTTTATATCATTAGAAAGATCTTTTCAAAACAAATCCAACGGTTTCAATTTCGGGAAAATCCGACGGTCGGATCTCCCGCACAAATCGTTTGAAGTTATGATTTCAAAATACGAACTGCAGCGTCGTTTTCGATTTAATTTAATTATATTTATATATATATAATCGATTCTGGCGCTGTTTTTCTTCAGATTTGAATTAAACGTTCCAGACAATCCAACCGTTGGATCTTCAAAAAGTGGGTGTCGTTGGAAAGATATTTCCAAAGCGAACCCAACGGTTTCGGTTTCGAGAAAATCCGATGGTCGGATCTCCTGCACTATTATTTTGAAATCACGGTTTCAAAACACGAACTACTGCTTCGTTATTCGATTTATCTTAATTATATATATATAATTCTTTCTTCGATTTCAAAACTATATTCTTTTCATATATTTGATAAAAATGATATTTCTAACATCAAGAATATTTATTCAACACATGAATATTTTTAGCACTTCATATTCACAATAAAATTGTAGATTTTATTGTTCAATCTATATATTCAACACATGAATGTTTTTGACTTCACACATATGATAAAAACATGATTTTTATCGTTCTAGTCCTTTGTTCAACACATGAATATTTTCTATAATTGATATGTATAATAAAAATGTTATTTTTATCCTTCAAAGAATTTATTCAACACATGAGCTTCATTCAACACATGAATTTCTATTCAATACATGAATTTCTATTCAACACATGAATATTTTCTATAGTTTATATATATAATAAAAATGTGATTTTTATTGTAAAACAATTTATTTCAAAACACGATTATTTTATATAGTTCATACATAAGGTAAAAATGTTACTTTTGGTGTTAAAACAATTTATTTAAAAACTAATATTTTATATAGTCTATATATATAATAAAAATGTGATTTTTATTGCAAAACAATTTATTCAACACATGAAATTCATTCAACACATGAATTTCTACTCAAAACATGAATTTCTATTCAATACATGAATATAGTTTCAACACATGAAAATAATTCTAACACATGAATATTATTGAAAATTTCGGTAGCATAACGGCAGGGTAGTTAAAACCGGCACCGTCCCTAGTACGACTCCTCGCTCTACCTTAAAACCTTGCGGTTTTTGACAATGGGGATTTTCAATATCTAGTTCGTACACAGACGAATTTTCCCATATACTAATCCTATTGGGATTTCAATCACAATCAGTAATTTCAAATCAACCATTCATGATATTCACCAAATTTCACATCAACCAATAATCCAAACAATATCACAACCAATATATATCGTCCATGGTATGTGGACGAGGGGAGTATATATATATAGATAGATATACGTATATAACTATATTTCGATTTCATTTCAATATCATTTCAATTTATTTCAACGCATATATTATTTTTACAATGCATATATAACTTATACATCGAACATACAACTTATACAACACTTATACATGTGGTGTACAACGCTTATATAACGCATACATCGACTATATAATTTATACATCGTTGTTTTCCATGTCGTTTATAAATTAGAAATCTCACATTGGGTTCCACTCCACCAAAAATTGCAGAAGGCTCAGAAAAATATGCGGTCTCTTCTAGAATGTAGAAGACGTTCACACGAGTCCACTGTCTGTTGTTTCACTGGATTTCGATAAGAAACGAAAAAGATATGATTTTTATTTTAAAATCATAAACCGTAGCGCTTTAAAGTGCTATTAAACCATTTAAAATAATTAAAGCCGTTACCTCCACAATATCTTCAAAACTAGGTTTCGAAATTACTTTCAATCCGCGCAACGGTTGAATGATCGGATTACACCACAGTGGAGTGCTTCGAGAGGCGCTCCTAACAAGGGGGACGGCGTCGAACTCGCACGGCGGAGGAATTGGGATTCTGGCTTCGAACAGCGGAAGTTTCGAGGCTCAGATCTCGAAAATTACCGATCGATGGAGGGTGCCACTGGTATTGATGCGGAGAGGGGATCAAGATCTTCAAAATCCATAACTGGGTCGATGGGTTTCGTTGGGTGTGGAAGGAGAAATCGAAGAGAGAAGTTTCAAATTGTTTTCCGCCGTTCGTCGCTGTCGGGGAAAGAGAAAGGGCGGTTTTTTTTTATGAAAGGATTTTTCTGATTCGCCATGAGTTATATAAAATTTTAAAAAAGGGGTTTTCTAATACGAACTCCAATCCAAACCCAATGACTGCGTCATTAGCTAAATACCCCCATTCCGAACACAATGGGATATGTTTTGTAGGCCCATTCGACTATTTCAGTCGGATTTCCTTTAAATTAAAATATAAAACATTCAATATTTGATTTGAACGTACATTTCAATTTGCCGGGGCCACATATTGATTCTAAAAATTCCCGAAAAATAAATTTGGCTATGTTTTGACGATACGGCCCCAACAAAACTAGTTTCATCGAATTCTGAGACCATTTGAAAAATGGCCATTTTCTGGTCGATCCAATTTAACAGAAATTCAACAAACACATTTTTCTTCGCCACACTCACATATTAACTTCAAAAGTTACGGAATTTGAAACCTAGCAATAATTTGACATCCCGGATCCAAAAAAAGTGGTTTCGTCGAATTCCGAGGTTGTTTGAAAATGTCTATTTTCAAGGGCAATATATTCTCTATAGCGACCTTTCTGAAAATTCATTTGGCCATAACTTTTGATTTTCGCTATGAAACTTCGATTATTAGATTCGTTAGAAAGATATTCACTAACAGATTTAAATATTTTTGGTTTCACTAAAATCTGTTTTATTTTGCACCCGGAACAGTCAGTCAAAGTTTGAATAGAAATTTTGAAACTGCCGCGCCATTTCACGCCTTGTTTATAATTTAAAATAATTATATTTATTTTCAAACATCGATTCAAACATACTTTTCGTCGTTATTATTTAAAATATTTATTTTAAATATTTAAAATCCACTAAAATAGCCAAATTAAAATTTTTAAACTGGCTTAGATTTTCCGGGTTGTTACAATCTCCCCCACTTAAAACTTTTCGTCCCCGAAAAGGAACAAAGTCGAAAGTGGTTTAATTGACCAACTCTACTTTCAATCCGGCTTCCATTTTCCAACTTTTCAGTTTCTAAGAATTTTCAAATTCTTTGAAAATTTGGCTAACACCTTAAATTTTTGAAATTTTTTGCCATATCCTCCTTTGTACGGGGAGCTTCGGGATATTTCAAATAGCCTCCCATGGCCCTTACCAATCCAAAAGAAAAAGGAAAAGCCAGGCGGCTAGCCAATCGGCTCATAAAATCATCAAATCCCAAGAAATACAATAAACATGTACCTATTTGTCGGGCAAACAATTTTATTCCTCTACTTTGCTGTTTATCCATAACCTGTTCACACATATATAATGCACATGTATATATTTCTATCTATTTCTAAATCAGTTCAATACTTGTTCAATTGCATACATTTAACTTCATTCTCTTATTGATTAAATTAACTATCATTCTAATAATTCAATTAATCAAATCCACTATCACACAACGCAACCAACAATCAATTTGTTTTTAACTTTTCAAAAATATACTAATTAATTCATATACTCTTTTGAAATCATTCAGACCATATAATTAAAAAGTTCACATTCATGAAAAGAAAACAACAATAAAGTAGAGAACAAAATGGTAATGCCAAATATGGTAAATGTACCTTGCACCGGAGTCAATCAGAGATATCCGCCCTGCACTTAGGATAGGCTTTTTTAATGCTTTCCTCTGTTTCCCAAGTACAATCTCGTGGATCTCCACTCCATTGCACTTTGACTAAGTGAACCTTCTTGTTCCTCAGTTCTTTGGTTTCTTTGCCAATTATCTTCAGCGGCTCTCTTCTCACAGCCAATTATGGATTAATTTCTATATCCCATTGTGCTGCTTCTTCAACAATCAAGTTTGGATCATGAACATGCTTTCAAAGTTGAGATACGTGAAACACATTATGTACTCCAGGCAACCAATCCGGCAATTGAACCCTATAAGCGAGAGTTCCAACCGTTCCAGAATAGGAAACAGACAAATAAATTTGGGCGCCAATTTCCCTGTTTTACTGAACCGGATAAATCCTCTCATCGGAGATACCTTCAAATACACGTGGTCGCCAACAACAAATGATATATCTCATCTTCTCTTATCTGCATAGCTTTTCTATCGGCTTTGGGCGGCTAGTAATCGTTTTGTAATGAAATTGACTTTGTCCGTGGTTCGCGAATCATATCTGGTCCCAATACGAGTCTATTACCAGGTTCTACCCAACAAGAAGGAGATCGGCATGGTCTACCATACAATGCTTTGAATGGTGACATTGTCAGGCTCGCTTGGTAGCTGTTGTTGTAGGAGAACTCGGCCAAATGCAAATGATCTTCCCATGATCCGCCAAAATCAATAACACAAGCCCGCAATAAATCTTCAAGAATACGGTTCACCCTCTCAGTTTGACCATCTGTTTGAGGATGATATGCGGTGCTCAAGTTCATCTTCGTTCCCAATTCTACTCGGAATGCTTCCCAAAATTTACTAGCAAAAATCGGGTCACGGTCGCTAACTATACTCATGGGAACTCCATGCAGTCTAACTATTTCCTTGAAGTAAATCTGCGCCAGACTTTGAGCAGTTCTATTCGATTTGACAGGTATGAAATGGGAGGTCTTCGTGAAACAATCTACGATCACCCAAATACTGTCATTTCCTTTCCTGGTTCTAGGCAAACCATCTACGAAATCCATAGAAATCTGTTCCCACTTCCCACCCGGAATTTCCAAAGGTTGCAACAATCCAGCGAGCTTCTGCTGATCGCTTTTGACTTGTTGACAAGTAAAACACCGGCTAACATATAAAGAAATGTCCCTTGTCATAGATTTCCACCAGAAAGTGCGTTTAATGTCATTATACATTTTGCTCACCCCTGGATGGATACTAAGCTTGGCTTTGTGACATTCATCTAATACTTCTCTCTGGAGTTCAGGAATATTTGGCACGCATATTCGGCCTTTCAACCTAAGAATCCCCTCGTTATCTATATGAAAACTCGAGGGCTCGCCTTTTTGAATTCTCTCTCTGATCTTCTAAATGAAGTGATCATCCTTCTGAAGAGCAGATATGTTATCAACCAATGAAGGTCTGATAATAAGACTGGCGATAATTACATTCTTTCTGCTGAGCATCAGCCACAACATTGGCTTTCCCCGGAGTATATAAAATATCAAGATCATATGCTGCGAGAAATTCTAACCAACGTTGCTGCCTCATATTCAGATCTTTCTGGGTGAATAAATACTTCAATGATTGATGATCAGTATATAATTCAAACTTTTCACCCAATAGATAATGCCTCCAGATTTTCATAGCAAACATGATAGCTAGCAATTCGAGATCGTGAGTTACATAATTCTTTTCATGGGGTTTCAATTGACGGCTAGCATAAGCGACTACATGGCCTCTTTGCATTAACACTGCGCCAAGGCCTTCTTTAGAAGCATCGGTCCAGACTTTTTAATCCTGATTGCCATCAATAATTGTAAGCACTGGAGCAGTCGTCAATTTTAACTCTAGCTCCTGGAAAGCTGCCTCGCATTCGGGAGTCCAGTTGAATCTCGAATGCTTATTAGTAAGCTTTGTTAAGTGAGTGGATATCTTTGAAAAATTCTCAACGAACTTCCGATAATAACTATCCAATTAGAGAAAACTTCTGACTTCTATGGGTGTACGAGGCTGTTTCCAAATCTTAATAGCAGTGATTTTACTGGGATCCAATGAAATTCCTTGCTTTGACACGACATGGCCAAGAAATTTGACTTCTTCTTGCCAGAATATACATTTGGAAAACAATGCTTTCAACACATTCTTCCTCAGAATTTCTAACACTTGTTCCAAATGTTTTTCATGCTCACTTTTTGACTTAGAGAAGATCAGGATATCATCAATGAAAACCAGAAAAAATTTATTCAATACTTCTCTGAATACTCAGTTCATTAGATTGACAAAATAAGCCGGAGCGTTACATAAGTCGAACGACATTACTAACCACTCGTAGAATAAGTCTGGACCTCTGAATGCTGTCAAAGGAACACACTCTTCGGCAATAAGAAGCTGAAGGAAACCTGTAGCTAGGTCCATTCGGGAAAATACTTGTGCGCCATTCAATCGGTCCAATAAATCAATCATCAATCCACGGCAATGGATATTTGTTCTTCAGCGTCTGCTTATTCAAGTCACGATAATCTACACATAGTCTGAGAGTACCGTCTGACTTTTGGGAACAATACCACTGCTGGTCCCCAATCAGAAAAACTAAGCCTAATCAGACCCTTCCATATTAGTTGTCGAGTATGATTATCTAACTCTTCTTTCTCTTTCAAGGTCATTCTTCGAATAGCGTGAACTACTAGCCTTGCATTCAAAACTAAAGAGATTTTAAAATCAATTTCTCTCTGTGGAGGTAAGATAACAACTTCTTCGAACACATCTGCATAGTTCTTAACAATAGGAATATTTGCAATGTCAACCTGAATACTCTCTGTAACGACAGGAACAGGTTCTATTTGAGCGGGAGAAACATCCAAAACTGCCCATAAGTCTTTTCTATTAGAATTCGGACCTTCACAGGGAATTACAATATTGGCAAGCTTCGTTTTAACCTTGACAACCCTTTCTGCACATTTAACCTCCGCTTCGTATTTGGTTAACTAATCCAATCCTAAAATAAGATCGAATTCGGTAAAATTCATGACGATCGAGATACAAGGAAACCGATAATGAGAAAAAGAAACTGGTACCCCACAAACCCAACTAAGATCGAGGGAACCCCCAACCGGATTATGGACAGTTATGGGTTCTTTAAGCTTTTTCAATTTCAAATTCAATTTCTTAACCGCATTCTTTGCAATAAAGCTTCGTGATGCGCCTATATCA
The DNA here is from genome assembly GCA_030737875.1 of Allium sativum. NCBI lineage: Eukaryota > Viridiplantae > Streptophyta > Magnoliopsida > Asparagales > Amaryllidaceae > Allium > Allium sativum. The sequence continues at coordinate 422,891,210 of CM060924.1, forward strand.
AATAATACCTTTACCGGAATATCTTTGACAGTAAGCGTGCCTTCTAAAACATCTGGCCTTTCCTGACTAGCTGAGGGTTTAGAAGTTTCCGCTACTTTATTTACCTGAACCACTTCAGATTTCTTTAAGAACCGGAATTCCTTTTCAAGATGACCAGTTCGATGGCATTGACTGCATTTTCTATTCTCTTGAAACTGGCTATCGGGTTTAAACCCCTTCTTCTTCTGCTTCCGATTGGATTTTGATCCTTTCTTCTTTTGCATTTTCAAGGGTTTACAGTTCCTATTCAAATGCCTTTGCTTATTGCAGTTATTGCATATGACAGTCATTACAGGTTCTTTCTCAGACTTAACCTTTTCCCGATTGAATCTAGGCTTCTTCCTGAACTCAGACTTCGTACTGGCCTCAGGCTGTGCACCTGTCTCTGGGCTATTAGTTTTAAACTTCCTTTTATGGTTAAAACTGACTTCCTCTTCATCAACAAAAAGGCCTCGCTTATCCATATCTTCATACTGATAAGCCATGTATATCATTTCAGAAAAAGGAAGCTTCACATGGCCCATCACACTATTCTGGTATTCTCTTTGAAGACCATTGATAAACCTCAGATTCTTCCTCTTTGGATCTTGAATTAGATGAGGGGCAAAATGAGAAAGTTCATTGAATCTCTAATGATATTCTGGGATATTCATATCTCCTTGTATCAGATAGTAGAATTCATCACATAACCACTCAGTAGCTTTGGGAGGAATAAATCTTTCAATGAAAATCTCTTTAAATCTATCCCAGGTAATATTACCTTTTGGATTATCCTTAGTAACCGTTTCCCACCAGATTAAAGCTTCATCTTTGAGTGCCAAAGATGACACTAATCTTTTCTGGTCATCACTCAGTTGGGAACGTTCAAAAATTCTTTCTGCAGAACTCATCCAAGCTTGAGTTTGAATAATGGACTCATTTCCCGAGAATTGTGCTCCACCCAGATTTCGATATCTCTTTAATAGAGCCTCTAGATCTGGTTCTGAATTCCTTCTGTTTCTGACACTCATTTTCTATGTCTGCAAATAGCAAACAAAGTGTTAGGCCCACAGAAAAGGTAATTTTAAAACATAGAGACATATACGTTAATGTAAATGTGTCTATTGAGGTGTATTTCATTCTGCTATACTCATACTAGGATATTACTGATCCTATCTATAATGAGTTATTCACCCTAGAACACTACTGGTTCTATTTCTGACGAGTTCGTTAATATGTTATATTCCAGAGCTAAGCTTATCCAATGCTCTGATACCACGTTTGTGACGACCCCAAACCCCGTAGGATGATGGCAAGGGTAATCTTTGGAATATAACACATAAACAGATAACAACAGAATAGTAATAATTAAATACACCAGATAATGTACAATAGAATACACTGGATAAACATAATCATCAGAGTTACACAGTATATAGGATCTTACTTAGTACAAATACAGTTCAGCTATACATAAATGTCTACAGCGGAAAACAAAACATAATATGTACAACAGAACAGCATAAAAAGAGATAAATGATAGAACCCATCTTCAGCTCCAGCTATCCAGAAAGAGCCTGTTAAAAGCTGAATACAAGGCTGCCCGTGTAGAAATAGGGGCACCCGAGTTTGCAAGTGAAACAAACTACGAGTCAGTCATGGGACTAGTATGAGAAATCTACTTAGCACATTTTCCAATATGGCTAATCACTGGACCACGCCACTCTCACGGAACGGGTTTACTCCATTGGATTGACAGTGCTTTAAAACAAGTAAATCTTTTAAATATGCTTGATACGAGCAAAACAAATCATTTGATATTATTGCTAGTGTTTATATGTTTCAAAAACAATTTGAATCATAACTATCAATCATAGGCGGCCTGGGTACCATATATCATGTCGCCATATATATATATATATATATATATATATATATATATATACAATCAAAACCGCACAGTATCGTATTTGGAAATTGGATTTACATCATGAACCAAGGGAAAAGATAGTCCTTATCGAATTCGAGACTGTCTATCCCGAGTCTCAGGATCAGTACGCATCGAACCTTTGGAGCCACAGGGCCGGTCCACCGATGTGGATTAAAATGCCTAAACACTGCGTTACCACGCCCTTTGGGGCGTAAATGAGTCCTATGACTCCATCGGCTCCACAGTCACCGATATATCCGAGGCGCCTCGCAACAGCAACAACCACACAGGTGAAAATAATATAAATGTCAGGGCTGGTAGGTCACTGACACCACCCTAGCTAGAAAGAAACGCATGTCCTCCCTGGATCCTTCTCCCGTTTCTAGTCCATACCAAGGTGTGAGGCTCGCGAATTCACGTTATACACAAAGCTATGCCACACAGGCCGTGCTTTGATCATCAACCACAAGACTTTGCTTTTCAACAGAAGCCTTGATCATCTGCCACTTAGGCATGCCACACAGGCAATTCACTCCATGCGACTGATTCTATCGATATATAACCTTTGAGCTCGTACATCTCAGAGAAGGGCGTTAAGCAAGAGAATAAATTCTCCGCCGCCAAACAGATATATATTTAATAGAGATCAATCAGCACAGAACAAAATCCAATGTCAGACACACAGTCCTTTTAAAAGTTCGTTCTGGGTCTGAACGAAACCGGAGGCACTCAACACCTCGCATATTCGTACAATCAACAAGTACGTCCGGACAGCTACTACTTCAGCCCCTTCAAGGTAGCTACTCCCATCATAAGCATCAGTAGCACCCCTCCATTCGACGTGCAGATCATCGGTCTTGTACCATCGTCATATCTTTGCCTTTCAATCATCGATCAATTATTTGAATGAGAATCAACTCGGCCTTTTCAAATAATTCACGTGTATTTAGAATTTCAAATCAATTCATTTCAATGGCTAAATTATTCGATATCACTAATTCTGTTTTTTAATGTAATTTTCACGCCAAACACATTCAACCATCAAATAGCACATAAACCGAGCAAATTCAATTTATTTCCATTCCATATCATTTATGATATTTTATCACGATTTATCGCTATTTTTATTTATTTAAAAATTGCCAATTTATTCAAATAGCGCTTCAGGCCATAACGCGGGCGTGGCGCTGTTTTTCTTTAGATTTGATTTACACATATCTGAAAATCTAACCGTTGGATCTTCACAAATTTTATATCATTAGAAAGATCTTTTCAAAACGAACCCAACGGTTTCAGTTTCGGGAAAATCCGAAGGTCGGATCTCCCGCACTAATTGTTTGAAGTTACGATTTCAAAATACGAACTACAGTGTCGTTATTCGATTTAATTTAATTATATATATATATATAATCGATTCTGGCGCTGTTTTTCTTCAGATTTGAATTAAATGTTCTAGACAATCCAACCGTTGGATCTTCACACAGTGGCTGTCGTTGCAAAGATAATTCCAAAGCGAACCCAACGGTTTCAGTTTCGGGAAAATCCGATGGTCGGATCTTCTGCACTAATCGTTTGAAATCACGGTTTCAAAACATATACTACAGCTTCGTTATTCGATTTATTTTAATTATATTCATATATATATATATATATATATATAAAATTCTTTCTTCGATTTCAAAACTATATTCTTTTCATATATTTGATAAAAATGATATTTCTATCATCAAAAATATTTATTCAACACATGAATATTTTTAGCACTTCATATTCACAACAAAAATGTAGATTTTATTGTTCAATCTATATATTCAACACATGAATGTTTTTGACTTCACACATATGATAAAAACATGATTTTTATCATTCTAATCCTTTATTCAACACATGAATATTTTCTATAATTGATATATATAATAAAAATGTTATTTTTATCTTTCAAAGAATTTATTCAACACATGAGCTTCATTCAACACATGAATTTCTATTCAACACACGAATTTCTACTCAACACATGAATATTTTCTATAGTTTATATATATAATAAAAACAGGAAACTACTGACAAGGACAAAAATTAGGGCTTTTTTAACCATAAGGACAGCCCATCAAAATTTTATACTAAAGGACAATATACTGTATATTTTTTACTCAGAAGTATTTCGGCCGTGAAATCCGTCATCTTCCTCAATTCTCTCTCGCGACCGTGAATTCCATCTTCTTCCTCCATTCTCTCTCGTGGAAAAAATCAACAGCATCGTCATCCATCATTTCGTCGCTAATTATCCCGTTCATCACCTCGTCGTTCATCATCCCGAACGATTTTCTATCACGAAATCATTTTTGCTGAAATCATTTTTAATATCAATCAAATCAAAATCGAAACAATAAAAATTAGGGCACGAAATCGATTTCAAAAATCAACCTTTAATGGATTTTTATTTGTTGCTATAATCATTATACTTTAATGATGATTTCGTCCGATTAGTTTTAGGGTTTTTGGAAAGGTGATTCGTGATTTTTTTTCTCGTTCGGCAATTTTGATGTTTAACCTTTCAGCGCGTGGTTATCATTTTTGTATTTTTTTAGTTATCATTTTTCTTGTTTTTAACTTTACAACGTAGCAGAAGTTTTTAGTTATCACTTTTCTATTTTTTAAGTTATCATTTTTCCTGTTTTAACTTTAAAAACATAACAGCAGTTTTTAGTTATCATTTTTCTATTTTTCTGGTTATCATTTTTAGTGGAACTGCTCTGTTATGTTAAACATTACTGCAGTTTTAAGGTATCATTTTTATATTTTTTAAGGTATCATTTTTACTCTATTTTATGTGTTATGTTAAACATCATAGCAGTTTTAAGGTATCCTTTTTATATTTTTTAAGGTATCATTTTTAGTGTAATTTCTGTGTTATGTTTATATGCATCTTTTTTTTACCTACAATATTAAAAAACTGATATCCATGAACTGTGAATATGAGAAAAAATTTAGCTTAGCCCTACCAACTTATAAAACTGATAACAGAATAAAAAATCACATGAAAAAACAATTAACATAGTTAAAATAGTAAAACTGATACGTAAGAAAATAGGAAACTTATACCTAAAACCTGATTCAATGTTTTGAAGTAAAAGTAATGGAAAAAATGTTTACATCAAATTTTGGTGCTATTTTACTTTTATTCTTGTACTGATGCATCAGTTTTGCTACTCAAACAAATTTATTTCATTTTAAACAATTAAATTGTGATTCGAACATTTTCTGTATTACATTTTGTTGTTAAAATAGTAAAGCAGTTTTAAGGTATCATTTTTTTATTTTTTTAGTTATCATTTTTATATTTACTAGTTGAATTTACATCGTAGCAGTTTTTAGGTATCATTTTTATATTTTTTTAGTTATCAGTTTTATATATTTCTAGTTGAATTTACATCATAGCAGCTTTTAGGTAGATTTGTGTTGTTTGCTTTGGTAATTGATTTTTTTTTATACACAACATTAATTATAATTGATGCAAAAATTGTTTACATCACAGTTTGATTGAATAAAATAGAATATGTTCGACTGAGTGACGAAGTTGATGCAAAAAAACAGTTTCAAAATTAACACAGCAATAAAAACACATGAAAACAACACATAACATAGCTAAAACAGTAAAAATGATACCTAAATTAGTAGGAAAATGATAACTAAATACTGATGCAATGCTTTTGAAGATAAAACAATGAAAAAAAATAATATCACAGTTTGATTGATTAAATTGAAATAAGTTCGACTTAGTTTCTTAGCTGATACAATAATATAATTTCAAAATTAACACAACAACAAAATTTCATGAAAAATACATATAACACAGTTAAAACGGTAAAAATGATAACTACAGAAATAGAAAAATGATAACTAAAAACTGCTGCTATGTTCTTAAAGTTAAAACATGAAAAATGATAACTAAAAAATAGAAAAATGATAACTAAAAACTGCAGCTATGCTTTAAAGTTAAAAAAAAAATGATAACTACAAAAATACAAAAATGATACCTACGAACTGTTATACTATTAACGATAAAAAAAAAACATTTCTAATCACGAAAAAATTGTTTCAACAATTTCGACTTCTTCAATTGTGTTTTCCATCGTTTGAAAAATATTTTTATTCCATTCAATCGTCATTTCGAACGGATTTTTGATGTTCGATCTATTTTTTTTTTAGGGTTTTTATTTCGGCTGATTTATGGTGGTGATTTTGATTCATGAATTTTGTCTTTGAATTCGAATTTCGATTCTAATGTATTATCATATTTGTGATTTAAGCGATTTATGATTTCGTGAATTTGGTGATTTCGTGATAAACGATGAAATCGACAAAGACGTGAGAGAGGGAGAAGAAGAAAGCAGCGGACGGTGGTTTCTTTGGGCTGGGCTAAATGTTGTCCTTTAGGATAAAATATAATAGTGGTGTCCTTATGGATAAAATATTACACTAATTTGTCCTTAAAAAATATTTCCCCTAATAAAAATGTGATTTTTATTGTAAAACAATTTATTTTAAAACACGACTATTTTATATAGTTCATACATAAGGTAAAAATGTTACCTTTGGTGTTAAAACAAGTTATTTAAAATACTAATATTTTTTATAGTCTATATATATAATAAAAATGTGATTTTTATTGTAAAACAATTTATTCAACACATGAACTTCATTCAACACATGAATTTCTACTCAACACATGAATTTCTATTCAACACATGAATATAGTTTCAACACATTAAAATAATTCTAACACGTTAATATTATTGAAAATTTCGGCAGCATAATGGCGGGGTAGTTAAAACCGGCACCGTCCCTAGTACGGGTCCTCGCTCTACCTTAAAACCTCGCAGTTTTTGACAATGAGGATTTTCAATATCTAGTTCGTACACAGACGAATTTTCCCATATACTAATCCTATTCGGATTTCAATCACAATCAATAATTTCTAATTAACCATTCATGATATTCACCAAATTTCACATCAACCAATAATCCAAACAATATCACAACCAATATATATCGTCCATGGTCTGTTGACGAGGAGAGTATATATATATATATATATATATATATAGTTATACATATATAACTATATTTCAATTTCATTTCAATATCATTTCAATTTATTTCAACGCATATATTATTTTTACAATGCATATATAACTTATACATCGAACATACAACTTATACAATGCTTATACATGTGGTGTACAACGCTTATATAACTCATACATTGAGTATATAATTTATACATCATTGTTTTCCATATCGTTTATAAATTAGAAATCTCACATTGGGTTCCACTCCACCAAAAATTGCAGAAGGCTCAGAAAAATATGCGGTCTCTTCTAGAATGTAGAAGACGTCCACACGAGTCCACTGTCTCTTGTTTCACTAGATTTTGATAAAAAATGAAAAAGATATGATTTTTATTGTAAAATCATAAACAGTAGCGCTTTAAAGTGCTATTAAACCATTTAAAATAGTTAAAGCCGTTACCTCCACAATATCTTCAAAACTAGGTTTCGAAATTACTTTCAAACCGCGCAATGGTTGAACGATCATATTACACCACAGTGGAGTGCTTCGAGAGGCGTGCCTAACAAGGGGGACGGCATCGAACTCGCACGACAGAGAAAGGGGGATTCTGGCTTTGAATGGCGGAAGTTTCGGGGCTCGGATCTCGAAAAATACCGATCGATGGAGGGCACCACTGGTATGGATACAGAGAGGGGATCGAGATCATCAAAATCCTTAACTGGGTCGATGGGTTTCGTTGAGTGTGGAAGGAGAAATCGAAGAGAGAAGTTTCAAATTGTTTTCCGCCGTTCGTCGCTGTCGGGGAGAGAGAAAGGGCAACTTTTTTTTTATGAAAGGAATTTTCTGATTCGCTGTAAGTTATATAAAAATTTAAAAAAGGGGTTTTCTAATACGGACTCCAATCCAAACCAACGACTGTCGTCCCTAACTAAATACCCCCATTCCGAATACAATGGGATATGTTTCGTAGGCCCATTCAACTGTTTCAGTCGGTTTTCCTTTAAATTAAAATATAAAACATTCAATATTTGATTTGAACGTACATTTCAATTTGCCGGGGCCACATACTGATTCTAAAAATTCCCGAAAAATAAATTTTGCTATGTTTTGACGATACGGTCTCAACAAAACAAGTTTCGTTGAATTCTGAGACCGTTTGAAAAATGGCCATTTTCTGGTCGATCCAATTTAACAAAAATTCAGCAAACACATTTTCCTTCGCCACGCTCGCATATTAACTTCACAAATTACGGAATTTGAAACTTTGCAATAATTTGACATCCCGGATCCAACAAAAGTGGTATCGTCGAATTCCGATGTCGTTTGCAAAATGTCTATTTTCAAGGGCGATATATTCTCTATAGCGACCTTTCTGAAAATTCATTTGGCGATAACTTTTGATTTCCGTTATGAAACTTCGATTTTTCAGATTCTTTAGAAAGATATTCACTAACAGATTTAAATATTTTTGGTTTCACTAAAATCCTTTTTATTTTGCACCCGGTACAGTCAGTCAAAGTTTGAATTGAAAATTTGAAACTACCATGCCATTTCAGGCCTTGTTTATAATTTAAAATAATTATATTTATTTTCAAACATCGATTCAAACATACTTTTCGTCGTTATTATTTAAAATATTTAAAATCCACTAAAATAGACAAATTAAAAATTTTAAACTGGCTCAGATTTCCCGGGTTTGTAATAACCCGGAAAATCCGAGCCAATTTTAATTTTTAGTGAATTTTGATTATTTAAAATGAATTATTTTAAATAAAAACGACGAGAAATTTATTTTGAATAGAATTCGAACGTTTAAATTTATATAGATCGTCGTTAGAATATAAATGTTTATTTATATATATAAAAGGAATTGAAAATGGCACGGTAGTTCGATAATTCGATTTCAAACTTGAAATGAATGTACCTGGTGCAAAATAAACCGGATTTTAGTGGAACCAAAAATAGTTGGATCTATTTGAGAATATCTTTCCAACGAATCCAAAAAATCGAAATTTCATAGCGAGAATCAAAAGATACGTCCAGTTGAAAATTCAGAATAGTCGCTATGAAATTCTGGCCCATAAAAATGGAAATTTTGCAATTGACCTCGGTTTTCAACGAAACCACTTTTGTTGGATCCGCGAAGTCAAATTATTGCTAGGTTTCAAATTTCATAATTTTTCGAATCAGTATGTGAGCGTGGCAAAGGAAAACGCGTTTGACCAATTTCAATTGATTTTAAATCGACTAGAAAATGGCCATTTTTCAAACAGTCTCGGAATTTGACGAAATTGGATTTGTTAGGACCGTATCGTTAATACGAAGCTAGAAAATATTTTTCTGGAATTTATTGAGTCAGTATGTGGCTCCGGTAAATTGACATGAGCGTTCAAAATTAATATACAGATTTATATTTTGGTTTTGGCAGAAACTGATCGAAACGATCGAATTAGCCTCCAATACATATCCCATTGTGTTCAGAATGGGGGTAACACGCTTGGGACGATAGTCGGTGGGTCTCCTTTGGAGTTCGAAATAAAAAGTTGCTTTTTGAAATCAATAAATAATTAAATATATTTTTTATATAATACCCCTCCCTTTATCTCTCTCCCTCATTCAGTCAACGCACCAAATAAAAGGAAAAACCCGATTCACTAAAGCTCCTCCCCGTCGCCCTCTCGTGGAACACACCGCCGCTCTCCAGGGTGCCGCCGTCGCTGGCGTGCTCCCACCGCACCTCGCCCCTACCCTCTCTCTCCGATCCTCCGCTGGCGCGCAACTCAAACCCTAGCCCCCCTTCAGCCAAAACCGCCGACCTCTGTTCAAGCCACCCAGTCCGCCGTCGCACTGAAAGCCAGCCGCCACCGCGATGAAACCCCCCTGCGCCGCCAACCATCACTAGAACCTCCTCCTCCGACCTAACAGTGAGTTTTATCTTCCTTTATTTTGATTTCTTGGTTTAGCGATATAAATATTTATGATCTCTTGGTTAATTAAGAACAAATAAAAAAGAAAGTATGTGATTTTGTTTATAAAAAGTTATAATTTTTATTTATATAAAAATAGGATTTTTTATCATATATGTAGTGAATAAAAATCTAATTATATATATATATATATATATATGATTAGCGAATAAAAATCTGATTTTTATACATATCAAAGCAAGATGAAAAAATAATCTTTGGTTATATAGAAATATAATTTTTAGCAAAGAAAGGTCGGAGTTTTATATGTGATATTAGCGAAGAAATGTTGGATTTTTAATGAAGTAGAGATTTGGTTTTTAACAAAGTAAGAATATAATTTTTATATAGTAGAAATTATAAAAATATAATTTTTATATAGTAGAGATTATAAAAATATGATTTGTATAAGATAAAGAATATAAAAATTCGATTTTTATATGGGTAGCATAGTAAAAATTCGATCTTTGTATATGTAGCAATATAATAAAACTGCGATTTTTATTATATGTATAACGATATAAAAATACGATTTTTATATAATGAAGTGACGATATAAAAATGTAAATTTCATAACAAAGTGACGATATAAAAATATGACGTTTATAAATAAAACTGAATAATAAAATTGTGACTTTTATTTATATGTGAACAGTGTGAATAAGAGTGCGATGGAATTGACCGAAAGCAGAATGGAATCCAGATATTCAGAAATTCAGAATAAAACCGGAGGAGTGGAACCCTCTGTTAGAAATCTTCAATTTTAATTTATTTCTAGTTAAAATATATACTAGGATGCAGACGGTGTTTAGTAGCACCCGACACCCGTCGTCCACAGACCATGAACGGCTTGTATGCTTGTTTGTTTGATTTTGATGGGTGGTTGATTGTGTGATGTGATGTGAAATGAAATAAAATATTTTATAATGGAAAATATTTTATAGTTAAAAATAGAATTTTTAACGTGTATTTAAAATGAAATCAATATAAAAAATTCGAATGATTTGTTTATATACACACATTTGACTGATATTGACTGGGACGATAAATTTTACACATCGCCCAACTGCACAAATAAAATCTGTGTTTGATTGTTTGAAACCCCACACAGGTATTGGGATAATATATGACATGCACTAATCCCAATAATTAATTATATGTCGATCGATTGATTGACAGACTGTTATAAGCGTTGAATATTTATATTTGATGCTTATACAGTGTAGAATGCACTTTGGATGATGGTTGATTAATTGTTGTTGTTGATATATAACTGCGTTGTATGGAAATCCATAGGAATAAAATTTATGGTAATTGATTGGGCCTCATTCCAGTTTTGAAATAGTATATTTGAAGAGAACTATTTGAATAAAATATTTGAATAGAAATATTTGAAAAAGAAATATTTGAAATAGAATATTTGAAAATAGAAATATATGAAGCCGTGTTGATTAGATTGACGCCATTTTGACGTGAACGATATTTATATCGATTATATTCGGTTTTATAATGAATATTGAAAAGTGATTTCAAAATCGAATATTTTGAAATGAAATTCGAACTAATTGAATTGAAACGAATTAGAATTCGAATTGAATTGAATTGAATAGAATTGAATTCGAATTGAAATTGAATTGAAAACGAATTGAAATTGAATAGAATTGAATTCGAATTGAAATTGAATAGAAATGAATTCGAATTGAAATTGAATTGAATTGAAAACGAACTGGAATTGAATTAAAAATCGATTTGAATTGAAATCAATTTGAAATGAATTTAAAACGAATTTATATTGGAAAAATTCAATTTCGATTTGAATTTGAAATGTAGTTGATATCGTTTTGAAAACGAATTTTGAACGATTTATATAATACATTTTAAAAGGAAATCGACGAAGTATATATTATATATATAATATAATGTCCTGAATAGAACGCGCCGCGCTGCGGTAGTTCGTGATTTTCGACCATTGACTTCGAACGGATATTACGGGAGATCCGACCGTTGGATTCTCCTAAAACCGGAACCTTTGGGTTCGTATCGAAAAGAGCTTTCTAACGAATATTAGAAATTAAAAATCTAACGGTTGGATTTGGAATTATGTCCAAATCAAATTTGGAAAAGGTAGTTGTAAGTGCAGTTCGATGGCCGTTGATGGAAATCGACTGTACGGGCCTTGATAAAATTATTAAAAATAGTAATAATTTGTGTAAAATCATAAGAAATGATTTGTGAAGAATTGGGATGAAAAACTCCATATTTGAAAAGATAAAAATATTTTTTTATCGAAATGAACTAGTTTTGAACTAGAATCATAATTCATTTATTTTTGAAATAAATAAAGTGGATTTGAAATGGTTTTGAAAAATAACCAGAATTTCCAATATATGAATTGGAATAGATTTGACTCGAAATTGTCTTTGGAATATTTCGATGTTGGATTTCGTGATTATACAGATATTGTTATGGAAATTTGAAAGATATATTTATATCGTTATTTCCAATACGACATTTGTTGGTCGTAGAATTTGATATTGAATATAAGCCGATATATTTTCTACTCAGAATCTTGTATTTAATATCAAATGTGATTTGGGTTTGTGGTGAATGGTGTCTTCATTAACACTGTTCTTAAGCCCAGTTGAGAAAAAGAGTAAATCTTTTTATTTAGATTTAATGAAGTGTACCAATTAAATAATATTTAATTGGAATTCAAATGGGATGTGATTTTGGGTTTATCGTGAACCGTGTTTTAAATGACACTGATTCTTTAACCCAGTTAAAGATTAAAACTAAGTGGAGTTTTAATGAATCTTTAATTAGATTGAAAAGATCGAGAATGGAGTATCACCAGTTTTACTCCAGGCCATAGTTAAGTCTTTAATTAGATTTGAACGTGAAATGGTAATTGAATTTACCGATAACACCGTGGTGTTAGATATGAAGTATTACCAGTTTTACTTCATGGGATAAATAGGTTGGGATTGGGAAATAAAATAAATAATTACTTCGATGTGGTTCGCTAATCCCAACTAGTTTGAAGTGATATTCAAAGGAAGATTAAAGAATAAATTTAAAAGAATTTATCTTTGATAAAATTAATGGGAACCTTTCCCTAAGGAAGTGAAATTTAGAAACTAACGGTAGGTTAGCTAAGATGAATGGTTTCCTGGGTATTGATCTGATGTTGGTTTCGGCCTTCGGGGTTAATATTTGGGGAATTATTCTCTTGTTGATTTACGGTTAGTGACTGATGAATTGGAATGAGGCGTATGTTGTGTTTGTGTAACACTTGTTTATAAGATACGCGAGTTATTCAGAAAGACCGGGTTTATCCCATTCTGAATAACTGAGTCGACGTGATGTCGAAGATGAAGACGGTGGTTGATGACCGGAGGTCTTCACGTCGTTTGGATAATTACTAATGATCTTGATTGGGCCGTACACCCAAGAGGAGGGAATCAGTTGGTGATCGTCCAGACGTACTTGGAGATCGATGGATATGCGGGGTACTAGGTGCCTCCGGTTTCGTTCATACCCAGAACGGACTTCTAAATGGACTGTGTGTCTGACATTGGGTATCATTCTGTGTGATTGATGGATATCGGTTGCATGGAGTGGTTTTCATGTGTGGCATGCTAAGATGCAAATGATCAAGGCTTCTGTTGAAAAGAAAAGTCTTGTGGTTGATGATCAAAGCACGGCCTGTGTAGCATAGCTTTGTGTAACGTGAATTCGCGAGCCTTACACCCCGGTTGTGAACTAAAAATGGGAGAAGGACCTCAGGGAGGACATGCGTTTCTTTCTAGCTAGAAGTGGCGTCATTGGTTTTACACGCCCTAACTAGTTTGACTTATGTGGTTGTTGCTGTTGCGAGGCGCCCCAGTTTGATCGGACGATCCGGGTCCGATGGAGTCATTCGTTGGCTCGTTTACACCCCAAAGGGCGGGGAAACGTAGTTTTCAGGCATAATAATCCACATCGGTGGATCGGCCCTGACGATCCAAGGCTTGTCTGCGCGCTTGCCTGAGACTCGGGCTAGACAGTCTCGAATCGGTTGAGGACTATCTTTTGCCTCGGTTCACAGATGGAAATCCAACTTCCAATACGTGTCTTTGCGGTTTTATTCGTAGAGCCTAGTATGGCGACATAGTGGGATGGGGCTCTTATGCCGTCTATGATTGATACATATGATTTGAAGTTGTTTTATACACTATGCACTTATAATAGTATCAAATGATTTGTTTTAAACGTACTAAGCATGTTTGGCTATTATAAGGGAAAACCCTATCCCCCGGCTTGCGCTGCATTGTGTGATAGGACCTGGGTCTTATAATAGCTTCATTTTTTCAAAAAGCATTGCGCTGTTTTGTTATATGCACTGGTATTCTTGGGAGGAAATCCGTTCCGTGTTATACGGCGTGGTCCCTTGATATATCTGATTTAAAATAAAGATTAATAACTGTTTTAGTTCTCACACCAGTCCCATGACTGACCTGGATTTTATTGTTTTAACCTAAACTCTGGGTGCCCTTATTTTGACACGGGCAGCTAGTAGTTTTGGTTTTGCAGATTTATATTCACAGGATCCTGATTAACAGCTGGAATGATATCCGGAAAGCTCTGTATCCGTATATCTCCTTCAGTTGTGAATTGTATTATTTTCCGCTGCTATGTAATGTATTGTAATCTCTGATATTTTCTGTGTAATATTTATTCTTACTCTGTATATTCTTGTATTCTGGTGGAATTGTTGTAAAATACAATGAAATTTTCTTCTGTCTGCGTTCTATTTTGTCGTGTTCTCAAAACAATCAGGCGTTTCGAACGGTCTGGGTCGGTTTAGCAACTGATTCGGATCGAGCGGAATTCCCGGTCGTGACATCGTTGTATCAGAGCTTTGGTTTACAAAGCTCAGAGAACAAGACACATTAGAACCAAACGACAGAATTCATCAGAAATTGGATTAGTAATATCCAATAAGAATGACTCGTTAGAGATGGGATCAGTAGTATCCTAGAACGAGTGTGAAGAGTAGTGTTTTAAAAAAACAAAAATTAAAACAAGTTTTGTTTTGAAATTTAAATCGTTGTATACGTATTTGAATATTTATTTCAAATTAATTGGGACAATCAAATATATAAAGATTTTGCATATACGTCTTGCAAACGTGTATTCGAAGTTTTAATGTACTGGATGGTTATAGAATCACACTCTAGTTGCCCGGGGATAATTCTGGTGATGGGGCACCATCGCCACTATTTATTTTCGAGTTTTGAAAGTGAGATTTCTATATATTTCCAATTGACTGGTGTGAAAACCGAAATTAGATAGGGCTTATTGTTGTGATTTGGCATCAAAAATCTGATTTTTTAGACTATGTATCAAAGTTATAAATTTGAAAAGCTAATCAACTAATTGATTGATGGTTGTGTTGTTGATTAATTAAAATTGGTACCCTATAGCCAAATTGTATCAAATAGTGAAATGTATTGAAAATTAGTCGCATTTGCATGCATACACATGTACTTACATTGAACAGGTCATAGCAAGGAGGCTAGAGCAGAAGAATAAAATTGTTTGCCCGACAAATAGGTATATGTTTATCATAATTTACTGTTTTGTTTGGGTGATGATGATTTTATGAGCCGATTGGCTAGCCGCTTGGCTTTTTCTTTTTATTTTGGATTGAAGAAGGCCATGGGAGGCTATATGAAATATCCCAAAGTCCCCGATGCAGGGGAGGTTATGGCGAAATTTTTCGAAAATTTAGGGTGTTAGCCAAATTTTTGAAAAATTTCAAAAGTTCTTAGAAACTGAAAAGTTGAAGAACTTAAGCCGTAATGAAAACAATGGAAGTTGAGTTGATTAGTTGAACAATTTTCGGCTTCGTTCCTTTTCGGGGACGAAAAGTTTTAAGTGGGGGAGATTGTAATAACCCGGAAAATCTGAGCCAATTAAAAATTTTTATTTTGGCAATTTTAGTGAATTTTGATTATTTAAAATGAATTATTTTAAATAAAAAAGACAAGAAATTTATTTTGAATAGAATTCGAACGTATAAATTTATATAGATCGTTGTTAGAATATAAATATTTATTTATATATATATATATATAAGGAATTGAAAATGGCGCGGTAGTTCGATAATTCGATTTCAAACTTCAAATGAATGTACCAAGTGCAAAATAAACTGGATTTTAGTGAAACCAAAAATAGTTGGATCTATTTGAGAATATATTTCCAACGAATCCAAAAAATCGAAATTTCATAGCGGGAATCAAAAGATACGTCCAGTTGAAAATTCAGAATAGTCGCTATGGAATTCTGGCCCTTAAAAATGGAAATTTTGCAAACAACCTCGGTTTTCGACGAAACATCTTTTGTCGGATCCGCGATGTCAAATTATTGCTAGGTTTCAAATTTCATAATTTTTCGAATTAGTATGTGAGCGTGGCAAAGGAAAACGCGTTTGACCAGTTTCAGTTGATTTTAAATCGACTGGAAAACGGCCATTTTCCAAACGGTCTCGAAATTTGACGAAAGTGGTTTTGTTAGGACCGTATCGTCAATACGAAGCTAGAAAAAAAAATTGGAATTTATTAAGTCAGTTTGTGGCCCCGGTAAATTGAAATGCGCGTTCAAAATCAATATATAGATTAATATTTTGATTTTGGCGGAAACTGATCGAAATGATCGAATCGGCCTCTAATACATATGCCATTGGGTTAGGAATGGGGGTAATACGCTAGGGACGACAGTCGGTGGGTCTCCTTTGGAGTTTGAAATAAAAAGTTGCTTTTTGAAATCAATAAATAATTAAATATATATTTTATATAATACCCCTCCCCTTATCTCTCTCCCTCATTCAGTCAACGCACCAAATAAAAGGAAAAACCCGATTCACCAAAACTCCTCCCCGTCGCCCTCTCGTGGAACACACCGCCGCTCACTAGGGTGTCGCCGTCGCTGGCGTGCCTCCACTGCACCTCACCCCTACCCTCTCTCTCCGATCCTCCGCTGGCGCGCAACCCAAACCCTAGCCCCCCTTCAGCCAAAACCGCCGCCCTCTGTTCAAGCCACCCCAGTTCTCCCTCGCACTGAAAGCCAGCCGCCACCGCGATGAAACCCCCCTGCGCCGCCAAACATCACCGGAACCTATTCCTGAGACCTAATAGTGAGTTTTATCTTCCTTTATTTTGATTTCTTGGTTTAGAAATATAAATATTTATGATCTCTTAGTTAATTAAGAACAAATAAAAAAGAAAGTATGTGATTTTGTTTATAAAAAGTTATAATTTTTATTTATATAAAAATAGGATTTTTTATAATATATGTAGTGAATAAAAATCTGATTTTAATATATATATGATTAGCGAATAAAAATCTGATTTTTATACATATCAAAGCAAGATGAAAATATAATCTTTGGTTATATAGAAATATAATTTTTAGCAAAGAAAGGTCGGAGTTTTATATGTGATATTAGCGAAGAAATGTTGGATTTTTAATGAAGTAGAGATTTGTTTTTTAACAAAGTAAGAATATAATTTTTATATAGTAGAAATTATAAAAATATAATTTTTATATAGTAGAGATTATAAAAATATGATTTTTATAAGATTAAAAATATAAAAATTCGATTTTTATATGGGTAGCATAGTAAAAATTCGATCTTTGTATATGTAGCGATATAATAAAACTGCGATTTTTATTATATGTATAACGATATAAAAATACGATTTTTATATAATGAAGTGACGATATAAAAATATAAATTTTATAACAAAGTGACGATATAAAAATATGACGTTTATAAATAAAACTGAATAATAAAATTGTGACTTTTATTTATATGTGAACAGTGTGAATAAGAGTGCGATGGAATTGACCGAAAGCAGAACGGAATCCAGATATTCAGAAATTCAGAATAAAACCGGAGGAGTGGAACCCTCTGTGAGAACTCCTCACTTTTAATTTATTTCTAGTTAAAATATATACTAGGATGCAGACGGTGTTTAGTAGCACCCGACACCCGTCGTCCACAGACCATGGACGGCTTGTATGCTTGTTTGTTTGATTTTGATGGGTAGTTGATTGTGTGATGTGATCTGAAATGAAATAAAATATTTTATAATAAAAAATATTTTATAGTTAAAAATAGAATTTTTAACGTGTATATAAAATGAAATCAATATAAACAAATCGAACGATTTGTTTATATACACACATTTGACTGATATTGATGGAACGATAAATTTTACACATCGCCCAACTGCACAAATAAAATCTATGCTTGATTGTTTGAAACCCCACACAGGTATTGGGATAACATATGACTTGCACTAATCCCAATAATTAGTTGTATGTTGATCGATTGATTGACAGACTGTTATAAGCGTTGAATATTTATATTTGATGCTTATACAGTGTAGAATGCACTTTGGATGATGGTTGATTAATTGTCGTTGTTGATATATACATGCGTTGTATGGAAATCCATAGGAATAAGATCTATGGTAATTGATTGGGTCTCATTCCAGTTTTGAAATAGAATATTTGAAGAGAACTATTTGAATAGAAATATTTGAAAAAGAAATATTTGAAATAGAATATTTGAAAATAGAAATATATGAAGCCGTGTTGATTAGAATGACGCCATTTTGACGTGAACGATATTTATATCGATTATATTTGTTTTTATAATGAATATTGAAAAGTGATTTCAAAATCGAATATTTTGAAATGAAATTCGAATTAATTGAATTGAAACGAATTAGAATTCGAATTGAATTGAATAGAATTGAATTCGAATTGAAATTGAATTGAAAACGAATTGAAATTGAATAGAATTGAATTCGAATTGAAATTGAATAGAAATGAATTCGAATTGAAATTGAATTGAATTGAAAACGAACTGGAATTGAATTAAAAATACATTTGAATTGAAATCAATTTGAAATGAATTTAAAACGAATTTATATTGGAAAAATTCAATATTGATTTGAAATTGAAATGAAGTTGAAATCGTTTTGAAAACGAATTTTAAACGATTTATATGATACGTTTTAAAAGGAAATCGACGAAGTATATATTATATATAGTATATATATAATATAATGGCCTGAATAGAACGCGCCGCGCTGCGGTAGTTCGTGAGTTTCGACCATTGACTTCGAACGGATATTACGGGAGATCCGACCATCGGATTCTCCTAAAACCGGAAAGGGTTGCGTTCGTATCGAAAAGAGCTTTCTAATGAATATTAGAAATTAAAAATCTAACGGTTGGATTTGGAATTATGTCCAAATCAAATTTGGAAAAGGTCGCTGTAAGTGAAGTTCGATGGCCGTTGATGGAAATCGACTGTACGGGGCTTGATAAAATTATTAAAAATAGTAATAATTTGTGTAAAATCATAAGAAATGATTTGTGAAGAATTGGGATGAAAAACTCCATATTTGAAAAGATAAAAATAGATTTTTATCGAAATGAACTAGTTTTGAACTAGAATTATAATTCATTTATTTTTGAAATAAATAAAGTGGATTTGAAATGGTTTTGAAAAATAACCAGAATTTTCAATATATGAATTGGAATGGATTTGAATCGAAATTGTCTTTGGAATATTTCGATGTTGGATTTCGTGATTATATAGATATTGTTATGGAAATTTGAACGATATATTTATATCGTTATTTCCAATACGATGTTTGTTGGTCGTAGAATTTGATATTGAATATAAGCTGATATATTTTCTATTCAGAGTCTTGTATTTAATATCAAATATGATTTGGGTTTGTGGTGAATGGTGTCTTCATTAAAACTGTTCTTAAGCCCAGTTGAGAAAAAGATTATATCTTTTTATTTAGATTTAATGAAGTGTACCAATTAAATAATATTGAATTCGAATTCAAATGGGATGTGATTTTGGTTTTATCGTGAACCGTGTTTTAAATGACACTGATTCTTTAACCCAGTTAAAGATTAAAACTAAGTGGTGTTTTAATGAATCTTTAATTAGATTGAAAAGATCGAGAATGGAGTATCACCAGTTTTACTCCACGCGATAGTAAAATCTTTAATTAGATTTGAACGTGAAATGGTAATTGAATTTACCGATAACACCGTGGTGTTAGATATGAAGTATTACCAGTTTTACTTCATGGGATAAATAGGTTGGGATTGGGAAATAAAATAAATAATTACTTCGGTGTGGTTCGCTAATCCCGACTAGTTTGAAGTGATATTCAAAGGAAGATTAAAGAATAAATTTAAAAGAATTTATCTTTGATAAAATTAATGGGAACCTTTCCCAAAAGAAGTGAAATTTAGAAACTAACTGTAGGTTAGCTAAGATGAATGGTTTCCTGGGTATTGATCTGATGTTGGCTTCGGCCTTCAGGGTTAATATTTTGGGATTTATTCTCTTGTTGATTTGCGGTTAGTGACTGATGAATTGGAATGAGGCGTACTTTGTGTTTGTGTAACACTTGTTTATAATATACGCGAGTTATTCAGAAAGACCGGGTTTATCCTATTCTGAATAACTGAGTCGACGTGGTGTCGAAGATGAAGACGGTGGTTAAAGACCGGAGGTCTTCACGTCGTTTGGATAATTACTGATGATCTTGATTAGGCCGTACACCCAAGAGGAGGGAATCAGTTGGTGATCGTCCAGACGTACTTGGAGATCGATGGATATGCGGGGTACTAGGTGCCTCCGGTTTCGTTCAGACCCAGAACGGACTTGTAAATGGACTGTGTGTCTGACATTGGATATCATTCTGTGTGATTGATGGATATTGGTTGCATGGAGTGGTTTGCCTGTGTGGCATGTTAAGATGCAAATGATCAAGGCTTCTGTTGAAAAGCAAAGTCTTGTGGTTGATGATCAAAGCACGGCC
Organism: Allium sativum; assembly: GCA_030737875.1. NCBI lineage: Eukaryota > Viridiplantae > Streptophyta > Magnoliopsida > Asparagales > Amaryllidaceae > Allium > Allium sativum. The sequence continues at coordinate 422,912,104 of CM060924.1, forward strand.
TGTGTGGCATAGCTTTGTGTAACGTGAATTCGCGAGCCTCACACCCCGCTTGTGAACTAAAAACGGGAGAAGGACCTCAGGGAGGCCATGCGTTTCTTTCTAGCTAGAAGTGGCGTCAGTGGTTTTACATGCCCTGACGAGTTTGACTTATGTGGTTGTTGCTATTGCGAGGCGCCTCGGTTTGATCGGACGATCCGGGTCTGATGGAGTCATTCGTTGGCTCGTTTATGCCCCAAAGGGCAGGGAAACGTAGTGTTCAGGCATAATAATTGTAATAACCCGAATTTTAATAATGTGTTAAGACAAGAATCAAGGCAGAATTAAATCATAAAATCTGAATCAGGGGAAACGGGTTGTGCCATTGCGTTCGCCTTGGAAAAATACGCGAAATAGAGTCCGAGTTTTCGAGAATCGGAGTCCGTATGACCCAGTTATGGCCCGTCAAAGTTTTCAGAAAATTCCAAGTTCAAAACAGCTCGAAAATTCAAATCTGGAGCCAAACAGATTGGGCGGGAAAATTCCCGCCCAAGCCCCAGGTCGACTGGGGTGTCGACTGGGGAGTCGACACACCCAGCGGGCAGGTCGACTGCCCAGTCGACACGGGTGTCGACCTGGGTGGTCCGACCACTTTGGCCTGGGCGCACCTGCTTGGCCTTGTGCTCTGTTCTGATGGCCTGTGACGGATTTTGAGGGTTCAGATCTATCCTAGGGTTTATCCTATGGCCTAAACTACTCCTAATCTCTATAAAAACACCCTAGGACCTAACCTAAATCACTAAAAATCATTCTAGCAACTAAGTGCTGCCAAAATCTATCTTGATCATGGCCTCCATCTCCAACTCCAAGGGCTTATGCATTCAAATCGGATTCAAATCAAAAGGTGCAATCTTTCTACATCAAATCAAGGGAGTGGATCAACGTTGCTACGCAAATTTCATGACGATTCTACGACAAGACGATTCATGCTCATAATCCTTTAGCCACGCTATGTAAGTTCTAGCTACTTGTAGATCTAAACGATAGTTCTAATGTGACATGGAATAAAATGAGATGAACATAAGTATGCTAGCCTATATGAACCTTGTCATGCCTCTTTTGCTTGAACCTATGACTTTAGGCTCTGGTTAGTGACTAAATCAAGTTACTCATGTTGCATTGGACTTAGTTTGCCATGCAAGATTGAACCTTTATTTGTGGGATGTTGGCATGAACACTTGGAACCATTTTGACTTGTGAAATATGTGCACGAATTTGACTTGGGCTTATGCATGTAAAAGAACCCAAAACCCTTTATGATTTCATGTTTATGCGAGGCCAAACCCCTTATGATATTATGCATGTTTGAGGCCAAACCCCTTATGATACCGTGCATGTTTGTGGCCAATCCCTTTTTGACATCGTGCATGTTTTGAGGCCAATATGCAATATGCTAGTTATGTGAACACCTTTGCCTCAATTTTCACCATGTTTAACTTGTGATTCATCTTTGCCATCTTGTACCCATCTTTGTCATATTATTCCAAATATGTTGATTCGCTTTCATGTGCGCTGGGGACACGTTTTGGGTAGTTTAGGGAAACTTGAAAATGGGCTATGAACTTGACATGGAATTACATGGAACATGTAATGATAATAAACGTGAATAGGACACGAAAACTTGACATGGGGTTACATGAAAACATAGACTAAAAAAAAGGGGTCTAAACTTGACATGAACATGACACGTAGAAAAACATGGAAGTGGCCAACTCGAGGTTGGGTTGAGTTTGTAGCATAAATCTGCCCGGACCCGCCCGGCAAATCCAGTGGCTACAAACAATAGGACCCAATGTGGGTAGTTGATCATATCGCGCTTGAAACCCGAGGTTAGACTAGGTTGTGGTGTAAATCTGCCCGGACCCGCCCAGCGTAACCAGTAACCACAACAACGTCTAATGTGAGAGGTTGAGAGTGCATTAATTTAATTAATGCCACATGATAAGGTTAAGTAAATCTGACTAATAGCACTTAACTGATATGACACGAACGGGTAGGTTATGTGAAACCGGACTTGATTTCTTAATGACACTTAACCGTAAAATACAGTTAGGGGATGGGGTTAAGCTAATCCATACTTAACTAATCCGACTCGGTAATTAGATGGGGTTAAGTAACCTACACTTAACTAATCTAAACACGGTAACTAGATGGAGTTAAGTTAACCTAGACTTAACTAATCTAAACACGGTAATTAGATGGGGTTAAGTAACCTACACTTAACTAATCTAAACACGGTAATTAGATGGAGTTAAGTTAACCTAGACTTAACTAATCTAAACACGGTAATTCAATGGGGTTAAGTTAAACACTTAAACAATCTAAACATGATAATTCAATGAGGTTAAGTAACCAATACTTAACCAATTTAACATGATAATTTAATGAGGTTAAGTAACTTATACTTAACCAATTATACATGATGATTTGATGAGGTTAAGTAACCTATACTTAACCCATCTAATATGAGAACTTGGTAGGGTTAAGTCACAAGACCGTTTAAATATACTTAACCATGGTAATACGATTAGTGGATGGGGTTAAGCTAACCCATACTTAACCAATCCGACTTGATAATCAGATGGGGATAAGATAATCTATAATTAACCAATCTAACACGGTAATCTGATAGGGTCAAGAAAAACTAATACTTAACCAATCTGACTTGATAATTGAATAGGGTTAAGTCATGAGCTTCTTGGTATACTTAACCAACTTATACGGCAAAGTCTTGAGCTTAAATACTTAGTCAATCTTGACATGATTCGTAGGCGGGTTAAGTCATGAACTGGAATGACAACACTTAAATCATTAGACAAAACCCTAGTTCAGGGGACTAGAAGGAAAATCGTAGTTGACAAGGATAACGGGAAAGGGAACTAAGTGATAAACCTTAGTTTAGGATAACTAAGTAATAATTCTTAGTCAAGGGATTTGGACCAGTTCACAGATAGATGAGTAACCCGATACAGTAGGTCATCGCTTAAACACACGAGGAGGAGCAAATTATCTGACTTAGATAAAGGCTCCAACGAACTGGGTGACGAAGCAGTAGCTTCGGGCGACGTGAGGGTACTCTTGGTATCCCTCTGTGAGGTTGCAGATGATCCGCCTGGGCTCATAGAGGTTAAGGTATGCGGTAGAAGAACCAAGAGTATGCCTTGGTTGCTGTGCGAGCAACCTAAAGACGGGGATGGATTAGCGTGGAGTCGACAATACTTTATTTTTGCCCTGGATAGCGCGTCGTCGACTACCTACCATCTTTAGTCAATCGTGTAAGGCAGAGAACTCCCAACAGACCACATACTTGCTATCGAGTTATGGGTGAGGTTGGCCAATAGGTAAGTGGGGCATAGGGGGCCGGAGTATAGTTCTCGTGCATGATTTTTCTTGGATTGCCTTTCAGTATTTGAGGGAGGGGTCACGTGGGACCATAGCCACGGATACAAAAACAGACCTTGATATCTGCATTCGGAAAACGACTTAAAGCTCCCGACCGAGTCTCGTATTTCTTGATTTGCCCTGGCAAGGGACTCGGATGGAACATTGAGATACATGTGCAGTTAGACATGGAAAAACGATTCACGGTGCTTACGTGGGAAAAAGGGCGCGGTTGACGGGTAGCATAATCAATAGTAGCCCTAGGTGGCTAAAACCCAAACCGAGATACGAAAACGTTCATTAGGTAGCATAATCCCTAGCGGTCCTAGTTGGCATAAATCCTTGGTGAACACGCGATAGTTCATGGTAAGAAAACATAACCAGATCAAGGGTAGCAGTCCAAAACAACTTCAAGGATAAAATGGTACTACATTGAGGTGGTATAGATTTACATGGGAAAGCCCGTACGGCCTACGGCAAAGGACTGAACTTATACATGGAAAGAAACATACGAGTTAGGAAAACCTATGTACGCGATATATTAGGTTGACATGGACCATTTCATGACTTTGGTCAAGGGACATTTTATAGTTAACTCATGACACGGGTTGGGATACTAGTACGGGAGGTGCAGAGCAAATATACATGATAGATACCTTAGGATATTATACTTGATAGAAACCTGACGATGTGATAATTTGATTTACCTTGACACCATAGTTTATCATGATTCCTTGGTTTATCTTAATACCATAGTTCACCCTGTTATCTTGGTTTAGTTTATCTATCTTGCCGTCATCCTTATGTTTATTTTTAGTTTATGCATGTCATGTTACCTTTACCTGTTTTTATACTAGAAGTAGATAGGACTTACCAGTCTTTATGACTGACCCCGTTTTCTTTCGCCTCTTTGTCTTCCGTTTCCCCCCCCCCCCCCCCCCTAGGTTTTCAGGGAGGAAATACTGTTGTTAGTTCGAACCTCTTCTGCTTGAAGGTCATCATGTAGGGCTTGAACTTCCATGGGATATGGCTGCTTTACTGCTTTACTTGGGGAATAATTTATGAAAAGGTTTATTGCTTCTTTACTATTGCAAGACAGGTTTCTATGTAATCTGTTGTAAAAAAGCTTTACTGTTTATAGAGAAATGAAAATTTGTTTTACTTCCGCTGTTTTATATGTTCTGTCTTGTAATATTTCTGTGCATGTTTACCAATAATGCCCCTCCAAACCTAGTGCATTCCCTTGTGAGTGACCCTGGCGGAGGTGGGGTGTTACATTTGGTATCAGAGCAGAAGGTTACCAGATTGGGCAAAAGTTTTTAAAACCTTCTGAAAACTATTTGAGAAACCGTTTACAAAGAAGCATTTTTCAAGAAAAGTTTTTAAAGGCTATTCCCCAAAAGCCATTAGCACTATCCTTTGTTTCCTTGATCGAGTCTCTTTTCCTTTCCTTCCTCCATCCGTAGTCACAGTAGTTTTAACTGCGACTAATCCTTGTCTAGCTAAGTAAGAGTTTTCCGTACGATGGAGGGAGTCCTCGAGAGACCTGTTGCTGTGCTATAAGGAAGGATAATAAGAGCAAGGATAGAGGACACGAGCTTAAAGATAAGCAACTTGTTGATATGGCTTAATCCACAAAGGAGGAAAAAAGATGAACAATAAAACCCATGACGAGAGAGTATCTTTGGCATGGTAAAACGGGACGCATAGTTAAGTGTTATGGGACGAGGACAAGATCATCGAGAGGGCAATTGTATGCTCTCATTTCTAGCGTACCTAAGAGGGATGGTACCGTTTCTGTTGAAGGTTTAGCCTTTCTTTTCTATCATCCCGTCTAGACTTTGTCTTGATCATCGCATCATTTAAGTCTACTTCGATAGTTGAGTATCTTCACCTTAGTACTAGCGTGGTAGAGGATCCCATTTTTGTCTCAAATCCTGTTGGAGGATCGGTCCATTTATTCATGACTTGTTTGGAATTGAGAGTGTAAATGCCAAGTGTTGAGATTAGAAGCAATGCTTCTATTGTTGAGCTATGGATGGATTCTAGGGATGAAGTGGTTATCCAGTAAGGGATGCCATTCTCGGTTTTGAAAGGAGGGTAGTTAAACTCTCAACTTGCCTTGGTAATACCCTCGAAGTTTCGTATAACCTTTTGGGTTTTGTCATGGTTAGTTACCTAGAATCTCTTGATGCAATTATCGAAAATCTCTGATCCGATCAAGTAACGTTCGCCAATAAGGTGGATGGTTTATTCTGCTTAAGCATGGGTTATAGGAATCACCCTAGTAAGTGCACGTGGTAACATGAATTGGCATCGGTAAACGAGATCCAGAATTCACTAGTGAATTTTGGAGAGCTTGCATGAGTACGCAGATATGTTTGAGCCGAGCATACTAGGGAAAGAATAAGTGAAAGTGAAACGAGAGGCGACAGTGAAATGAGTTCCAACTCATACCTTGGAAATGGGAATCAAGGAGCTACGAAAATCATGAAGTCAAAGGTGGTCAAGGCACACTGGAATTAAGCTCAAGGAAATGCGGCTTAAACGCGCGCATCATATCTCTTTTTTAAGAGTATATCGTTGATCCCTGGTTCTCCTGTAGAGCTTGCTTGCATGCTATCGCTGGGTGGATATCCTCTCGATCATGTTTCCTTTGCAAACCCCGTAAGGAGTTTATCTTGTTTATCTCCTTGATCCTATCTTGGGAACCTTAGGTAGAACCCTATGGATGTAAACATGTATTTGAAACATGTTATGATTGATATGGTTGCAAATGGTTGCAAGTGGTTGCTCGTGGATGCGCGAATACACACTAGATACTAGATCGACTCAGTCACATTTCATGTTGCATATGCACGAGTATTTATACTTGTTTATGGATGAAATTGAATATGTTATCATGTGGATGTTGCATGTGGATGAATGGTTGTGCACACATATAGTGTTTATATGACTAGGACTATTTGCATACATGTTGGACTCATGGCACTAAACATATTTTGCATTAGAAAGATCATTCAGGCCTGATCATTAGCATTAGCTAAGGAACATATACACACACTTTCTGCATGTGTTCATAAAGCATTAGGAGTCTTTTAAGGACCATGGTTGCATGTGGATGATGTTTTGAGTAGATGGATGATGGATGGTAGGATACGTTCTTCCTAACTTGGAGATTTCGGGGACGAAATCCTTAAAGGAGGGGAGAATGTAATAACCCGAATTTTAATAACGTGTTAAGACAAGAATCAAGGCAGAATTAAATCATAAAATTTGAATCAGGGGAAACGGGCTGTGCCATTGCGTTCGTCTCGGAAAAATACGCGAAATAGAGTCCGAGTTTTCGAGAATCGGAGTCCGTATGACCCAGTTATGGCCCGTCAAAGTTTTCAGAAAATTCCAAGTTCAAAACAGCTCGAAAATTCAAATCTGGAGCCAAACATATTGGGCGGGAAAATTCCCGCCCAAGCCCCAAGTCGACTGGGGTGTCGACTGGGGAGTCGACACACCCAGGGGGCAGGTAGACTGCCCAGTCGACACGGGTGTCGACCTGGGTGGTCCGACCACTTTGGCCTGTGCGCACCTGCTTGGCCTTGTGCCCTGTTCTGATGGCCTATGACGGATTTTGAGGGTTCAGATCTATCCTAGGGTTTATCCTATGGCCTAAACTACTCCTAATCTCTATAAAAACACCCTAGGACCTACCTAAATCACTAAAAATCATTCTAGCAACTAAGTGCTGCCAAAATCTATCTTGATCATGGCCTCCATCTCCAACTCCAAGGGCTTATGCATTCAAATCGGATTCAAATCAAAAGGTGCAAGCTTTCTACATCAAATCAAGGGAGTGGATCAACGTTGCTATGCAAATTTCATGACGATTCTATGACAAGACGATTCATGCTCATAATCCTTTAGCCACGCTATGTAAGTTCTAGCTACTTGTAGATCTAAATGATAGTTCTAATGTGACATGGAATAAAATGAGATGAACATAAGTATGCTAGCCTATATGAACCTTGTCATGCCTCTTTTGCTTGAACCTATGACTTTAGGCTATGGTTAGTGACTAAATCAAGTTACTCATGTTGCATTGGACTTAGTTTGCCATGCAAGATTGAACCTTTATTTGTGGGATGTTGACATGAACACTTGGAACCATTTTGACTTGTGAAATATGTGCATGAATTTGACTTGGACTTATGCATGTAAAAGAACCCAAAACCCCTTACGATTTCATGTTTATGCGAGGCCAAACCCCTTATGATATTATGCATGTTTGAGGCCAAACCGCTTATGATACCGTGCATGTTTGTGGCCAATCCCTTTTTGACATCGTGCATGTTTTGAGGCCAATATGCTATATGCTAGTTATGTGAACACCTTTGCCTCAATTTTCACCATGTTTAACTTGTGATTCATCTTTGACATCTTGTACCCATCTTTTTCATATTATTCCAAATATGTTGATTCGCTTTCATGTGTGTTGGGGACACGTTTTGGGTAGTTTAGGCAAACTTAAAAATGGGCTATGAACTTGACATGGAATTACATGGAACATGTAATGATAATAAACGTGAATAGGACACGAAAACTTGACATGGGGTTACATGAAAACATAGACTAAAAAAAAGGGTCTAAACTTGACATGAACATGACACGTAGAAAAACATGGAAGTGGCCAACTCGAGGTTGGGTTGAGTTTGTAGCGTAAATCTGCCCGGACCCGCCCAGCAAATCCAGTGGCTACAAACAATAGGACCCAATGTGGGTAGTTGGTCATATCGCACTTGAAACCCGAGGTTAGACTAGGTTGTGGTGTAAATCTGCCCGGACCCGCCCGGCGTAACTGAAACGACCCGAACTTCCCCGGTCTCCGAAGAGAAGAGAAAGAACGAATTGTTTTGAGAACACGACAAACTAGAACGCAGACGAAAGAACATTTCATTGTATATTACAACAATCCATCAGATTACAAGAGTATACAGAGTATAAATGAATATTACACAGAAATATTAGAGATTTAAATTACATTTAAATACATTGCAGCGGAAAATAATACAATACACAACTAGAAGAGATATATGGATACAAAGCTTTCCGGATATCATTCCAGCTGTAAACCGGGATCCTGTGAATATAAATCTGCAAAACCAAAACTACTAGCTGCCCGTGTCAAAATAAGGGCACCAAGAGTTTAGGTTAAAACAATAAACTCCAGGTCAGTCATGTGACTGGTGTGAGAACTAAAACAGTTATTAATCTTTATTTTTAAAGTTAGGTAAATTAAGGGACCACGCCGTATAACACGGAACGGGTTTCCTCCCAAGAATACTAGTGCATAAAACAAACAGCGCAATGCTAAATAAAGAAAAATGAAGCTGTTATAAGACCCAGGTCCTATCACACAATGCAACGCAAGCCGGGGGATAGGGTTTTCCCTTATAACAGCCAAAGAATGCTTGATACGTCTAAAACAAATCATTTGATACTATTATAAGTGCATAGTGTATAAAACAACTTCAAATCATAAGTATCAATCATAGGCGGCATGGGTACCATATATCATGTCGCCATACTAGTTCTACAATTAAAACCGCAAATGTCATGTATTTGGAAATTGGATTTCCATCTATGAACCGAGGCCAGGGATCGTCCTCTACCGATTCGATACTCTCTAGCCCGAGCCTCAGGCAAGCGCGCAGGCAAGCCTTGGAGCGACAGGGCCGGTCCACCGATGTGGATTATTATGCCTGAACACTACGTTTCCCCGCCCTTTGGGGCGTAAATGAGCCAACGAATGGCTCCATCTGACCCGGATCATCCGATCTAACCGAGGCGCCTCGCAACAACAACAACCACACAGGTGAAAAGTATATAAATGTCAGGGTTGGTTGGTCACTGACACCACCCTAGCTAGAAAGAAACGCATGCCCTCCCTGAGGTCCTCTCCCGTTTTTGGTTCACAACCGGGGTGCGAGACTCGCGAATTCACGTTACACAAATCTGTGCCACACAGGTTGTGCTTTGATCATCACCACAAGACTTTTCTTTTCAACAGAAGCCTCGATCAATTGCCACTTAGGCATGCCACACAGGCAATTCACTCCATGCATTTGATATTCATCAATATATAACCCCTGAGCTCGTACATCTCAAAGAAGGGCGTTAAGTAAGAGAATAAATTCTCCGCCGCCAAACAGATATATATTTAATAGAAATCAATCACACGGACTAAAATCCAATGTCAGACACACAGTCCATTTACAAGTTCGCTCTGGGTCTGAATGAAACCGGAGGCACCTAGTACCCCGCATATCCATCGATCTCTAAGTACGTCTGGACGATCACCAACTGTTTCAATCTACTTGGGTGTACAGCCCAATCAAGATCATCAGTAATTACCCAAACGACGTGAAGACCTCCGGTCTTCAACCACCGTCTTCATCTTCGACACCACGTCGAATCAGTTATTCAGAATGGGATAAACCCGATCTTTCCGAATAACTCGCGTATATTTTAAATAAGTGTTACACAAACACAAAATACGCCTCATTCCAATTCATCAGTCACTAACCGTCAATTAACAAGAGAATAATTCCCCAAATATTAACCCCGAAGGCCGAAACCAACATCAGATCAATATCCAGAAAACCATTCTGCTTGGCTAACCGATAGTTAGTTTCTAAATTTCATATTCATAGGGAAAGGTTTCCATTAATTTTATCAAAGATAAATCCCTTGAATTTATTCTCTAATCTTCTTTTGAATTTCGATTCAACTAGTCGGGATTAACGAACCTTACCAAAGTAATCATTTGTTTTAATTTCCCAATCCCAACCTATTCATCCCATGAAGTAAAACTGGTCATACTTCATATCTAACACCACGGTGTTATCGGTAAATTCAATTACCATTTCACGTTCAAATCTAATTAAAGATTTAACTATCGCCTGGAGCAAAACTGGTGATACTCCATTCTCAATCTTTTCAATCTAATTAAAGATTCATTAAAACTCCACTTAGTTTTAATCTGTGACTGGGTTAAAGAATCAGTGTCATTTGAAACACGGTTCACGATAAACCCAAAATCACATCACATTTCAATCGGTTCCTAACCGTAAATTAGCAAGTGAGCAACCCCATATGTATTAACCCCGAAGGCCGAAACCAACATCAGATCAATACCTCTGAAACCATTCAACTTAACTAATCTCCAGTTAGTTTCTGATTTTCTTAACTCCTTTAGGTCTAAGAACAGTATTATTGAAGATACCGGTCACAACAACCCAAAATCACGTTCCATTAATTATCGGGTTAAAGAACAAGTGTTATTTAAAACACTGTTCACGATAAACCCAAAAATCAATATCAATTCAATTCCAATTAAATATTATTTAATTGGTACACTTTATTAAATCTAAATAAAAAGATTTAATCTTTTTCTCAACTGGGCTTAAGAACAGTGTTAATGAAGACACCATTCACGACAAACCCAAATCACATTTGATATTAAATACAAGGCTCTGAATAGAAAATATATCGGCTTATTTTCAATATCAAATTCTATGACCAACAGATATCGTATTGGAAATAACCATATATGTATATCTTTCAAATTTCCATAACAACATTTGTATAACCACGAAATCCAACATCGAAATATTCCGAAGACAATTTCGATTCAAATCCATTCCAATGAAATTATTGGAAATTCTGGTTATTTTCAAAACCATTTCAAATCCAATTTATTTATTTAAAAATAAATAGAATTATAATTCTAGTTCAAAACTAGTTCATTTCGATAAAAATGTATTTTTATCTTTTCAAATATGGAGTTTTTCATCCCAATTTTTCCCAAATCATTTCTTATTATTTTACACAAATTATTACTATTTTTAATAATTTTATTAAGGCCCGTACAGTCGATTTCCAACAACGGCCATCGAACTGCACTTACGGTGACCTTTTTCAAATATGATTTGGACATAATTCCAAATCCAACCGTTAGATTTCAAATTTCTAATATTCATTAGAAAGCTCTTTTCGATACGAATCCAATGGTTCTGGTTTTAGGAGAATCTGACGGTCGGATATCCCGTAATATCCGTTCGAAGTCAATGGTCGAAATTCGCGAACTGCCGCGGCGCGGCGCGTTCTATTCAGGCCATTATATTATATATATATATATATATATATATATATATATATAATATATAATATATACTTCGTCGATTTCCTTATCAAAACGATTTTTAATTCAATTTCAATTCGTTTTCAATTCAGTTTGAATTTCAAATTAACTCAATTTCAATTCAAATTCATTTCTATTCAATTCGAATTCATTTCAAAACGATTTCAATTCTATTTCAATTCTATTCGAATTCATTTCAAAATGATTTCAATTCTATTTCAATTCCGATTCGAATTCATTTCAAAACGATTTCAATTCTATTTCAATTCTATTCGAATTCATTTCAAAACGATTTCAATTCTATTCGAATTTCAATTCACTTTAATATTCACTTCAATTTGAATAAAATCGATATAAATATCGTTCACGTCAAAATGGCGTCAATCTATCAACGCGGCTTCATATATTTCGATTTTCAAATATTCTATTTCAAATATTTCTTTTTCAAATATTTCTAATTTTCAAATATTCCTAATTTTCAAATATTCTATTTCGAATATTTCTTTTTCAAATATTTCTATTTCAAATATTTCTATTTTCAAATATTTCTATTTCAAATATTTCTATTTCAAATATTTCTATTTTCAAACTGGAATGAGGCCCAATCAATTACCATATAATGTTAATTATATGGATTTTCTACAACACATGTATACAATAACAACGATGAATAATCAACCATCATCCAAAGTGCATTCTACACTGTATAAGCATCAAATATAGATATTCAACGCTTATAACAGTCTGTCAATCAATCGATCGATATACAACTAAACAATCGGGATTAGTGTACGTCAAATATCATCCCAATACCCGTGTGGGGTTTCAAACAATCAAACACAGATTTTATTTGTGCAGTTGGGCGATGTGTAAAATTTATCGTCCCAATCAATATCAGTCAAATGTGCGTATATAAACAAATCATCCGATTTGTTTATTTTTATTTCATTCCATATACACATTAAAAATTCTATTTTTAACTATAAAATATTTTCCCCTATAAAATATTTTATTTCAACTATATAAATATTTTATTTCATTCCACATCACATCAAACAATCAACTTCACATCAAAATCAAACAAACAAGCATACAAGCCGTCCATGGTCTGTGGACGACGGGTGTCGGGTGCTACTAAACACCGTCTGCATCCTAGTATATATTTCAACTAGAAATAAATTAAAGGTGAGAAGTTCTCACAGAATTGCTAATCCAACGCCACGACTCTTCTTAGGTAGAAATCTTCGTCGTTCTTGCCTCTTGTCACTTTCTTTGCCCGTATTCTCTACATATGTAAAAATCACATTTTTACTTCGTTATTCAGTACATACAAATCGAATTTTTACTTCGCTATTCAATATATAAAAATCGAATTTTTACTTCGCTATTCAATATATAATAATCGAATTTTTACTTCGCTATTCAATATATAAAAATCGAATTTTTACTTCGCAATTCAATATATAAAAATCGAATTTTTACTTCGCTATTCAATATATAAAAATCGAATTTTTACTTCGCTATTCAATATATAAAAATCGAATTTTTACTTCGCTATTCAATCTATAAAAATCGAATTTTTACTTCGCTATTCAATGTATAAAAATCGAATTTTTACTTCGCTATTCAATATATAAAAATCGAATTTTTACTTCGGTATTCAATATATAAAAATCTAATTTTTACTTAGCTACTATATAGATAAAAATTCCATTTTTACACGCTATCCTCTACATAAAGATTTCGCCTTTTCAAATATAAAGATTTAATTTTTATTTCCCTACATATATAAAGGTGAAATTTTTACTATCTTACCTATATAAAAATTATATTTTTATACTTCTACAATATAAAAGATTATATTTTTATAACTCTACAACATAAAAGATTATATTTTTATAACTTCTATTTTATAAAAATTATATTTTTATATTTCACATATGATAAAAATCATATTTTTAATTGTCTACTAATATCAAAATCATATTTTTATCTCTAACGAACTAATTACTTTATAAATAAATAACCTAGACAATTAAATAAACCAAAAAAAAAAAAAAAAAAAAAAACTTACATTGTTTCGGATTTTCAGAGAGGGGGGGGTCTTCCGTCGGCAGCAGGAGGAGGGGGGCGTCGGTCTCGGCAGAGGATGGGGGGGTGTCGCGGTGGCGTAGGGGAAGGGGGGAGGGTATCGCGCGGTGGCGCAGGGGAAGGGGGGTATCGCGTGGTGGCACAGGGAAGGGGGGGTATCGCACGGTGGCACAGGGGAAGGGGGGGTATCGCGCGGTGGCGCAGGGGAAGGGGGTATCGGGCGGTGGCACAGGGGAAGGCGGAAGGGGGTATCACGCGGTGGCGCAGGGGAAGGGGGTATCGTGGTGGCGCACCGCCTAGGGGGGGTATCGCGCGGTAGTTTAGGTTTTTTTTTCATCTGAAATGATTTGGGGGAGAACAAAAAAGGGGGGCCTATATATTTTATATTTAATTCATTTTATTTTTCAAAAAGCAACTTTTTATTTTGACCTCGAAACCGAATCCACCGCCTGTCTTCCATAGCTAATTACCCCATTTCGAACACAATGGGAAATATATCGTAAGCTGATTCGGCTGTTACAATCAGTTTCCGTTAAATTCAACATATAACTCTATTTATTGAATTTGAACGCGCATTTCAATTTACCGGGGTCACATACGATCTGTAAAAATTCCAGAAAAATATTTTCTAGCTTCGTATTGACGATACGGTCCTAAAAAAACTAGTTTCGTCGAATTCTGAGACCGTTGGAAAAATGGCCATTTTCCAGTCGATTAAAATCAACTAAAACTGGTCAAACGCGTTTTCCTTTGCCACGCTCACATATTGATTCGAAAAATTATGAAAATTGGAACCTAGCAATAACTTTACATCACGGATCCAACAAAATTGGTTTCGTCGAAATCCGAGGTCTTTTGCAAAATTTCCATTTTTAAGGGCCAGAATTCCATAGCGACTATTCTGAATTTTCAACTGGACATATTTTTTATCCCCGCTATGAAATTTCAAATTTTCGGATTCGTTGGAAATATATTCTTAAATAGATTCCATTATTTTTGGTTTCACTAAAATCCGGTTTGTTTTGCACCCGGTATGTTCATTTGAAGTTTGAAATCGAATTATCGAACTACCGCGCCATTTTCAATTCCTTTTATAATTATAAATAAATATTTATATTCTAACGACGACATATATTATATATATATTCGAATTCTATTCAAAATAAATTTCTCGTCGATTATTATTTAAAATAATTCTTTTTAATAATCAAAATTCACTAAAATTGCCAAAATAAAAATTTTAAACTGGCCCAGATTTTCGGGTTGTTACAATCTCCCCCACTTAAAACTTTTCGTCCCCGAAAAGGAACAAAGTCGAAAGTGGTTTGATTAATCAACTCTACGTTCATCTGGCTTCCATTCTCCAACTTTTCAGTTTCTAAGAATTTTCAAATTCTTCAAAAATTTGGCTAACAGCCGGAATTTTCGAAAAATTTCGCCATAACCTCCCCTGCACCGGGAGCCACGGGAAAATCCCGAAATTGCCATACAGGCCCTCTGATCTCAAAAAGAAAAAGAAAATGCCAAGCGGCTAGCCAATCGACTCATAAAATCATCATCACCCAAACAAAACAGTAAATTATAATAAACATGTACCTATTTGTCGGGCAAACAAATTTTATTCTCTGCTCTAGCCTCCTTGCTATGACCTGTTCAATGTAAGTACAAGTATATGCAAGCAAATGCGATAAATTTTCAATACAACTCACTTTTTGGTACAATTTGACTAAATGGTTTAAATTTTAATTAATCAACCAATAATCAAACAACACAATCAGCAATCAATTAGTGAATTATCATTTGAAATTCACAACTTTGATATATAGTCAAAAATCAGATTTTTGATGCCAAATCACAATAATAGAACCTATCTAATTTTGGTTCTCACTCCATTCAATAGGAAATATATAGAAATCTCACTTTCGTCACTCGAATATAAACACTGATGATGAGGCCTCATCATCAGAATCATCTCCGGGCGACTAGAGTGTGATTCTATATCTATCCAATATATTAAAATTTCGAACACATGTTTGCAAGACGTATATGCAAAATCTCTATATACTGGACTGTCCTAATCAATATGAAATAATCAAATACGAATAATTGATTTTAAATTTTCAAAACAAAATTTGTTTTCACTTTAAAAATATACTCTTCACACTCGTTCTAGGACACTGCTGATCCTATCTCTAACGAGTCATTCCCATTGGATATTACTAATCCAATATCTGATGAATTCTTTCGTATGGTTCTAATGTGTCTTGTTCTCTGAGCTTTGTAAACCAAAGCTCTGATTTCACGATGAAACGACCCGAACTTCCCCGGTCTCCGAAGAGAAGAGAAAGAACGAATTGTTTTGAGAACACGACAAACTAGAACGCAGACGGAAGAACATTTCATTGTATATTACAACAATCCATCAGATTACAAGAATATATAGAGTATAAATGAATATTACACAGAAATATCAGAGATTTAAATTACATTTAAATACATTGCAGCGGAAAATAATACAATACACAACTAGAAGAGATATACGGATACAAAGCTTTCCGGATATCATTCCAGCTGTAAACCAGGATCCTGTGAATATAAATCTGCAAAACCAAAACTACTAGCTGCCCGTGTCAAAATAAGGGCACCCAGAGATTAGGTTAAAACAATAAACTCCAGGTCAGTCATGTGACTGGTGTGAGAACTAAAACAGTTATTAATCTTTATTTTTAAAGTTAGGTAAATCAAGGGACCACGCCGTATAACACGGAACGGGTTTCCTCCCAAGAATACCAGTGCATAAAACGAACAGCGCAATGCTAAATAAAGAAAAATGAAGCTGTTATAAGACCCAGGTCCTATCATACAATGCAATGCAAGCCGGGGGATATGGTTTTCCCTTATAACAGCCAAAGAATGCTTGATACGTTTAAAACAAATCATTTGATACTATTATAAGTGCATAGTGTATAAAACAACTTCAAATCATAAGTATCAATCATAGGCGGCATGGGTACCATATATCATGTCGCCATACTAGTTCAACAACTAAAACCGCAAATGTCACGTATTTGGAAATTGGATTTCCATCTATGAACCGAGGCCAGGGATCGTCCTCTACTGATTCGAGACTCTATAGCCCGAGCCTCAGGCAAGCGCGCAGGCAAGCCTTGGAACGACAGGGCCGGTCCACCGATGTGGATTATTATGCCTGAACACTACGTTTCCCCGCCCTTTGGGGCGTAAATGAGCCAACGAATGGCTCCATCGGACCCGGATCGTCCGATCTAACCGAGGCGCCTCGCAACAGCAACAACCACACAGGTGAAAAGTATATAAATGTCAGGGCTGGTAGGTCACTGACACCACCCAAGCTAGAAAGAAACGCACGCCCTCCCTGAGGTCCTCTCCCGTTTTTGGTTCACAACCGGGGTGCGAGACTCGTGAATTCAAGTTACACAAAGCTGTGCCACACAGGCTGTGCTATGATCATCACCACAAGACTTTGCTTTTCAACAGAAGCCTCGATCAATTGCCACTTAGGCATGCCACACAGGCAATTTACTCCATGCGTTTGATATCCATCAATATATAACCCCTAAGCTCGTACGTCTCAAAGAAGGGCGTTAAGCAAGAGAATAAATTCTCCGCCGCCAAATAGATATATATTTAATAGAAATCAATCACACGGACTAAAATCCAATGTCAGAAACACAGTCCATTTACAAGTTCGCTCTGGGTCTGAACGAAACCGGAGGCACCTAGTACCCCGCATATCCATCGATCTCCAAGTACGTCTGGACGATCACCAACTGTTTCCATCTTCTTGGGTGTACAACCCAATCAAGATCATCAGTAATTACCCAAACGACGTGAAGACCTCTGGTCTTCAACCACCGTCTTCATCTTCGACACCACGTCGAATCAGTTATTCAGAATGGGATAAACCCGGTCTTTCCGAATAACTCGCGTATATTTTAAATAAGTGTTACACAAACACAACATACGCCTCATTCCAATTCATCAGTCACTAACCGTAAATTAACAAGAGAATAATTCCCCAAATATTAACCCCGAAGGCCGAAACCAACATCAGATCAATATCCAGAAAACCATTCTGCTTGGCTAACCGACAGTTAGTTTCTAAATTTCACATTCATAGGAAAAGGTTCCCATTAATTTTATCAAAGATAAATCCCTTAAATTTATTCTCTAATCTTCTTTTGAATTTCGATTCAACTAGTCGGGATTAACGAACCTTACCGAAGTAATAATTTGTTTTAATTTCCCAATCTCAACCTATTCATCCCATGAAGTAAAACTGGTCATACTTCTTATCTAACACCACAGTGTTATCGGTAAATTCAATTACCATTTCACGTTCAAATCTAATTAAAGATTTAACTATCGCCTGGAGCAAAACTGGTGATACTCCATTCTCAATCTTTTCAATCTAATTAAAGATTCATTAAAACTCCACTTAGTTTTAATCTGTGACTGGGTTAAAGAATCCGTGTCATTTGAAACACGGTTCACGATAAACCCAAAATTACATCACATTTCAATCGGTCCCTAGCCGTAAATTAGCAAGTGAGCAATCCCCTAAGTATTAAACGCGAAGGCCGAAACCAACATCAGATCAATACCTCTGAAACCATTCAACTTAACTAATCTCCAGTTAGTTTCTGATTTTCTTAACTCCTTTAGGTCTAAGAATAGTATTATTGAAGATACCGTTCACAACAACCCAAAATCACGTTCCATTAATTATCGGGTTAAAGAACAAGTGTTATTTAAAACACTGTTCACGATAAACCCAAAAATCAATATCAATTCCAATTAAATATTATTTAATTGGTACACTTCATTAAATCTAAATAAAAAGATTTAATCTTTTTCTCAACTGGGCTTAAGAACAGTGTTAATGAAGACACCATTCACGACAAACCCAAATCACATTTGATATTAAATACAAGGCTCTGAATAGAAAATATATCGGCTTATTTTCAATATCAAATTCTACGACCAACAGATATCGTATTGGAAATAACGATATATGTATATCTATCAAATTTCCATAACAACATCTGTATAACCACGAAATCCAACATCGAAATATTCCGAAGACAATTTCGATTCAAATCCATTCCAATGAAATTATTGGAAATTCTGGTTATTTTCAAAACCATTTCAAATCCAATTTACTTATTTAAAAATAAATAGAATTATAATTCTAGTTCAAAACTAGTTCATTTCGATAAAAATGTATTTTTATCTTTTCAAATATGGAGTTTTTCATTCCTAATTTTTCCCAAATCATTTCTTATAATTTCACACAAATTATTACCATTTTTAATAATTTTATTAAGGCCCGTACAGTCGATTTCCAACAACGGCCATCGAACTGCACTTACGGCGACCTTTTTCAAATTTGATTTGGACATAATTCCAAATCCAACCGTTAGATTTTGAATTTCTAATATTCTTTAGAAAGCTCCTTTCGATACGAACCCAACGGTTTCGGTTTTAGGAGAATCCGACGGTCGGATCTCCCGTAATATCCGTTCGAAGTCAATGGTCGAAATTCGCGAACTGTCGCGGCGCGACGCGTTCTATTCAGGCCATTATATTATATATATAATATATGTAATATATACTTCGTCGATTTCCTTTTCAAAACGATTTTTAATTCAATTTCAATTCGTTTTCAATTCAGTTTGAATTTCAAATTAACTCAATTTCAATTCAAATTCATTTCTATTCAATTTCATTTCGAATTCATTTCAAAACGATTTCAATTCTATTTCAATTCTATTCGAATTCATTTCAAAACGATTTCAATTCCGATTCGAATTCATTTCAAAACGATTTCAATTCTATTTCAATTCTATACAAATTCATTTCAAAACGATTTCAATTCTATTTTAATTCTATTCGAATTTCAATTCACTTCAAAATTCACTTCAATTTGAATAAAATCGATATAAATATCGTTCACGTCAAAATGGCGTCAATCTATCAACGCGGCTTCATATATTTCGATTTTCAAATATTCTATTTCAAATATTTCTAATTTTCAAATATTCCTAATTTTCAAATATTCTATTTCGAATATTTCTTTTTCAAATATTTCTATTTCAAATATTTCTATTTTAAAATATTTCTATTTCAAATATTTCTATTTTCAAACTGGAATGAGGCCCAATCAATTACCATATAATGTTAATTATATGGATTTTCTACAACACATGTATACAATAACAACGATGAATAATCAACCATCATCCAAAGTGCATTGTAAACTGTATAAGCATCAAATATAGATATTCAACGCTTAAACAGTCTGTCAATCAATCGATCGACATACAACTAAACAATCGGGATTAGTGTACGTCAAATATCATCACAATAGCCGTGTGGGGTTTCAAACAATCAAACACAGATTTTATTTGTGCAGTTCGGCGATGTGTAAAATTTATCGTCCCAATCAATATCAGTCAAATGTGTGTATATAAACAAATCGTCCGATTTGTTTATTTTTATTTCATTCCATATACACGTTAAAAATTCTATTTTTAACTATAAAATATTTTCCCCTATAAAATATTGTATTTCAACTATATAAATATTTTATTTCATTCCACATCACATCACACAATCAACTTCACATCAAAATCAAACAAACAAGCATACAAGCCGTCCATGGTATGTGGACGACGGGTGTCGGGTGCTACTAAACACCGTCTGCATCCTAGTATATATTTCAACTAGAAATAAATTATAGGTGAGAAATTCTCACATAATTGCTAATCCAACGCCACGACTCTTCTTAGGTAGAAATCTTCGTCGTTCTTGCCTCTTGTCACTTTCTTTGCCCGTATTCTCTACATATGTAAAAATCACATTTTTACTTCGTTATTCAATACATACAAGTCGAATTTTTACTTCGCTATTCAATATATAAAAATCGAATTTTTACTTTGCTATTCAATATATAAAAATCGAATTTTTACTTTGCTATTCAATATATAAAAATCGAATTTTTACTTCGCTATTCAATATATAAAAATCGAATTTTTACTTCGCTATATAAAAATCGAATTTTTACTTCGCTATTCAATATATAAAAATCGAACTTTTACTTCGCTATTCAATATATAAAAATCGAATTTTTACTTCGCTATTCAATATATAAAAATCGAATTTTTACTTCGCTACTATATAGATAAAAATTCCATTTTTACACGCTATCCTCTACATAAAGATTTCGCCTTTTCAAATATAAAGATTTAATTTTTATTTCCCTACATATATAAAGGTGATATTTTTACTATCTTACCTATATAAAAATTATATTTTTATACTTCTACAATATAAAAGATTATATTTTTATAACTTCTATTTTATAAAAATTATATTTTTATATTTCACATATGATAAAAATCATATTTTTAATTGTCTACTAATATCAAAATCATATTTTTATCTCTAACGAACTAATTACTTTATAAATAAATAACCTAGACAATTAAATAAACCAAAATAAAAATAAAATAAACTTACATTGTATCGGATTTTCAGAGAGGGGGGGTCTTCGGTCGGCAGCAGGAGGAGGGGGGTGTCGCGGTGGCGCAGGGGAAGGAGGGTATCGCGCGGTGGCGCAGGGGAAGGCGGGGTATCGCGCGGTGGCGCAGGGGAAGGGGGGGTATCGCGCGGTGGCGCAGGGGAAGGGGGGTATCGTGCGGTGGCGCAGGGAAGGGGGTATCGCGGTGGCGCACCACCTGGGGGGGTATCGCGCGGTAGTTTAGGGCTTTTTTCTTTTTTCTTTTTCATCTGAAATGATTTGGGGGAGAACGAAAAGGGGGGCTATATATTTTATATTTAATTCATTTTATTTTTCAAAAAGCAACTTTTTATTTTGACCTCGAAACCGAACCTACCGCCTGTCGTCCATAGCTAATTACCCCCATTCCGAACACAATGGGATATGTATCGTAAGCTGATTCGGCTGTTACAATCAGTTTCCGTTAAAATCAACATATAACTCTATATATTGAATTTGAACGCGCATTTCAATTTACCGCGGTCACATACGAACTCTAAAAATTCCAGAAAAATATTTTCTAGCTTCGTATTGACGATACGGTCCTAACAAAACTAGTTTCGTCGAATTCTGAGACCGTTGGAAAAATGGCCATTTTCCAGTCGATTAAAATCAACTGAAAATGGTCAAACGCGTTTTCCTTTGCCACGCTCACATATTGATTCGAAAAATTATGAAAATTGTAACCTAGCAATAACTTTACATCACGGATCCAACAAAAGTGGTTTCGTCGAAATCCGAGGTCGTTTGCAAAATTTCCATTTTTAAGGGCCAGAATTTCATAGCGGTTATTCTGAATTTTCAACTGGACATATCTTTTTATCCCCGCTATGAAATTTCAAATTTTCGGATTCTTTGGAAAGATATTCTCAAATAGATTCCATTATTTTTGGTTTCAATAAAATCCGGTTTGTTTTGCACCCGGTATGTTCATTTGAAGTTTGAAATCGAATTATCGAACTACCGCGCCATTTTCAATTCCTTTTATATTATAAATAAATATTTATATTCTAACGACGACGTATATAATATATACGTTCGAATTCTATTCAAAATAAATTTGTCGTCGATTATTATTTAAAATAATTCTTTTTAAATAATCAAAATTCGCTAAAATTGCCAAAATAAAAATTTTAAACTGGCCCAAATTTTCGGGTTGTTACAGTAACCAGTAACCACAACAACGTCTATTGTGAGAGGTTGAGAGTGCATTAATTCAATTAATGCCACATGATAAGGTTAAGTAAATCTGACTAATGACACTTAACCGATATGACATGAATGGGTAGGTTAAGTGAAACCGGACTTGATTTCTTAATGACACTTAACCGTAAAATACAGTTAGGGGATGGGGTTAAGCTAATCCATACTTAACTAATCCGACTCGGTAATTAGATGGGGTTAAGTAACCTACACTTAACTAATCTAAACACGTTAACTAGATGGAGTTAAGTTAACCTAGACTTAACTAATCTAAACACGGTAATTAGATGGGGTTAAGTAACCTACACTTAACTAATCTAAACACGGTAATTAGATGGAGTTAAGTTAACCTAGACTTAACTAATCTAAACACGGTAATTCGATGGGGTTAATTTAAACACTTAAACAATCTAAACATGATAATTCAATGAGGTTAAGTAACCAATACTTAACCAATCTAACATGATAATTTAATGAGGTTAAGTAACTTATACTTAACCAATTATACATGATGATTTGATGAGGTTAAGTAACCTATACTTAACCAATCTAATATGAGAACTTTGTAGGGTTAAGTCACAAGACCGTTTAAATATACTTAACCATGGTAATACGATTAGTGGATGGGGTTAAGCTAACCCATACTTAACCAATCCGACTTGATAATCTGATGTGGTTAAGATAATCTATACTTAACCAATCTAACACGGTAATCTAATAGGGTCAAGACAAACTAATACTTAACCAATCTGACTTGATAGTTGAATAGGGTTAAGTCATGAGCTTCTTGGTATACTTAACCAACTTGTAGGGCTAAGTCTTGAGCTTAAATACTAAGCCAATCTTGACATGATTCGAAGGCGGGTTAATGAACTGGAATGACAACACTTAACCCATTAGACAAAACCCTAGTTCAGGGGACTAGGGGGAAAATCGTAGTTGACAAGGATAACGGGAAAGGGAACTAAGTGATAAACCTTAGTTTAGGATAACTAAGTAATAATTCTTAGTCAAGGGATTTGGACCAGTTCACAGATAGATGAGTAACCCGATACGGTAGGTCATCGCTTAAACACACGAGGAGGAGCAAATTATCTGACTTAGATAAAGACTCCAACGAACTGGGTGACGAAGCAGTAGCTTCGGGGGACGTGAGGGTACTCTTGGTATCCCTCTGTGAGGTTGCAGATGATCTGCCTGGGCTCACAGAGGTTAAGGTCTGCGGTAGAAGAACCAAGAGTATGCCTTGGTTGTTGTACGAGCAACCTAAAGACGAGGATGGATTAGCGTGGAGTTGATGATACTTGATTTTTGCCCTGGATAGCGCGTCATCGACTACCTACCATCTTTAGTCAATCGTGTACGTATACGGAAAGGCAGAGAACTCCCAACAGACCATATACTTGCTATCGAGTTATGGGTGAGGTTGGCCAATAGGTAAGTGGGGCATAGGGGGCCGGAGTATAGTTCTCGTGCATGATTTTTCTTGGATTGCCTTTCAGTAGTTGAGGAAGGGGTCACGTGGGACCATAGCCACGGATACAAAAATAGACCTTGATATCTGCATTCGGCAGACGACTTAAAGCTCCCGACCGAGTCTCGTATTTCTTGCTTTGCCCTGGCACGGGACTCGGATGGCACATTGAGATACATGTGCAGTTAGACATGGAAAAACGATTCACGGTTCTTACGTGGGAAAAAGGGCGTGATTGACGGGTAGCATAATCCCTAGTAGCCCTAGGTGGCTAAAACCCAAACCGAGATACGAAAACGTTCATTAGGTAGCATAATCCCTAGCGGTCCTACGTAGCATAAATCCTAGGTGAACACGCGATAGTTCATGGTAAGAAAACATAACCAGATCAAGGGTAGCAGTCCAAAACAACTTCAAGGATAAAATGGTACTACGTTGAGGTGGTATAGATTTACATGGGAAAGTCCGTACGGTCTACGTCAGAGGACTGAACTTATACATGGAAAGAAACATGTAACGACCCGCATTCTACGCATCATAGGATCGTAGAATATTTATTTTTGTCACATACGAAGTCGTATGGTCATGTAACTTTGGGGGACGACAATTAGGGTCATTTCCCATGTTCATGATTTTTCCCGATTTTTAAATGACCATTTTACCCCTAGTTGGCACTGTTTTGGCCATAACTTTTGACTAGAAAGGAATTTTGACCTGAAACCACTTCCATTAGCTCCGGATGATGGTTTCTCTTTCCGTAGAGTGGTCACACTAGTCAAACGGACTCACTGTTTGGGAGATATGGCTGAAACAATTTTCAGATGGTGAAAAACAGCTTAATTGGGCTTAACCGGGTGATTAGCAGCTATGCCCAAAGGGGAATTTCGGGTTTAGAGGTATAGGAAGACTGATTAGGGTTAGGTTATCACTTTCATTTCAGTTTTGAGCCGCCACAAACCTTCTTGAGACCTTAGTAATGGCTTCCATCCTCTAAAACCTCTCCAAAACACATTTTTAGTGAAGATTAAGCCTAAACTACATCAAAACAAGGCCAAATAGCAACAAAGCAAGGTTGGAGCTGCTGCTATACATAGGAATTCGACCCAAACAGAGGATACTTCAGATTTGGTGTTTCATTTGTGGCCAAGGCGAGTGATTTGCATAGTTTTTGCACTAATTACGGTGATTAAGGGTAATTAGTGAAGATTAGCG
The DNA here is from genome assembly GCA_030737875.1 of Allium sativum. NCBI lineage: Eukaryota > Viridiplantae > Streptophyta > Magnoliopsida > Asparagales > Amaryllidaceae > Allium > Allium sativum. The sequence goes on from CM060924.1 coordinate 422,937,298, forward strand.
AACTTATACGTAAATAAATTCTGGAAAAATTCTTAAAATTCTAAAATAATGTTTTAAGGCTCTGTTAGAAATTTGGGTTAATTTCGATGTGTTTTGCTAATTGTATGCTTGAACATGATTAAGAGTGATTAGGGGAAAATGCGGGGTTCTAGCTATATTTGATCCATTTTAAATCTATCAAATTGTTGTTATGGTGTTTGCAATTGATGTTACATGTTGCTATGACTCTATGGTATGTTTCATGATTGATTAGAATAGTTAAATTGGTCGAAAACGTCGTCGAATGGCGTAGAAAGCTCGCTGGAAAGTTGCAGAAGTGTGCAGGTTCCGAACCGGTTCGGATCGGAGAAAGGGGTCGGATCGGATTTGTGAACTGACCAAGGGAATTCGAACTGGATTGGAACTTGTCACTGGAGGAGGCTTGGCGAGAAGGAAGGCCGTTTACTTAGGGTTGGAGTTGGACAGAGGATCGGATCGGAGCTATGGAGCAGGATCGGATCGGATCGGAGTAAGCTAAAGAGTGGGATCGGATCGGATAAGGGGATCGGGTCGGGTAGCCGAACTGAACCAAGGTGGTGGCATCTCCAGCAGCGTGGAACTCCAGGGACAACAAGGGAGACCCGGACCGCGACTCTGAAGGACTCGGAAGTAGTTGAAGAAACGGCGGCAGGAGCAAGACACCCGAACCGAACCGAGTGGAGAACCCGAACCGAAGGAGCACCGAACCGGGTGGAGTACTGTGACCCGAACCGAACCGAGTGGAGGACCCAAACCGAAGGAGCACCGAACCAGATTGGAGCTGCGATTACGCGACGACTCTTTTGAAGACCAACTCCAATTCGACCAAACCCGAGATGCAAAGGAAGTCCAAATGAGAAGTTAGAGCTCAAGATTCAGATGGGAATCAACGAGTTCGCTTCATGGTTGGGCTTTGCTGCGGGACGTGTGTTAAGGGGTTATCGATGTCTATAGCTTAGGACCACTATGGTAGGAGGTACGAAGGCGGATTCAGGGCCATTATGGCATCGGTAGAACCAAGGGCTACGACCAATGAAGTGGGTCATTGAAATGTTTGGTCATGACTCCAAATGTTTGGCTTGGTCACAGCAGGGTTTCTACAAGTCGGGGTTCGTCGTTACCTCATTTTGTCTAGTGTTCCAAGGTGGTAGATATCGTATACTTTACGCACTGAGTGAAAGACGTAAGGATGGTTGCTATGCTTGATTGTTTGACATACACACCCCACCCCCGTATTCTTACACTATTTATTATGGCACCTTAGAGCATTGTACGGTATGTGGTACTAACTCTTTGGTTGCAGGTCCAGGTTCAGGTATGGTTTAGTATACCTGTTATTACTCTATTTAGATGCTTATCGCTCATACCAGGCTTTATGTCTGACCCAGAGTTTTATGTCTCTTCTTATTACTCTGGGTGCTCACACGAGCAGACTAGAGACAGGTTAGCTGGTGATGCACGGGTAGGTGATCCGGAGACGAGCAGGAGGCTTCCACGTAATATATATAGTATTCTCCCTGTGTTGTTGAAGATCACTGCTTGGGCATTGGTGGTGCATCTTCTACTTTAGTTTTCTTTTGTTAGAGACAGTAAATTTGGAAAGTTGTAATAAGCTGTATTTGGATTTCCGCTGCTTTGATGTTGACATTTATTATTAGTTATCAGCTTATGCACTGTCTCTCCTGTTTTATGTCAAGTATGTTATTATCATATTTTATTCCATGCGCTGTGAGACATTCTACAGGTTCCTTGATTAGTTCATTCTCTTCTTTCCTTTCTCCTGACGACCGTCTTGTGCTAGTCGGGCATGTGTACAGCGCACTTTTGGAGGAAATGCAGACTGGTGCGGGGCGGGCCGTCACACTTGGTATCAGAGCTCCAGGTTGCGTAGTTAACCTAGGGAAGTTATCAGGGAGAGATAGTATACGTATACGAGAGAGCGTATTTGTGATTTCTTTGATTTTTAAAAGCTATATATATACTATTACTAGTATAAGGATGAAGTCGTACTGCACTAGCACCACTATGGAGTCGTTAATCGTTTCCTTTTTCAGATTGACGATGAGCCGAGATACTAGAGGTGCTGGTAGGGGAGCCAATAATGGAAATGCTGCTGACATGAGGACGATGTTTATTGACCTCATGAGAGAGATGCTTAGAGATGTACAGAGGGCAGCTCCCAATGGTAGAAATGGTGGTGGTCCAATAGTGCAGGCACCAAGGGTCGACTTCGCCAAGCTGAATAAGGACTATACTAGCCTTGGTGGGAAGCCATTCCACGGAACGGAGTCGGCCACGGATGTTCAGGATTGGTTGGATAGTTGCGAACGTATCTTCGAGGATTTGGGTATCGAGGATGCAATAAAGAGAAAGTTAGCGTCCCGTCAGCTGCAAGGGCGGGCAATGAATTGGTGGAATGCTATAAAGGCAGATACTCCCGAAGATCATGTTACTTGGGAGCAGTTTAAGGCTTGCTTTAGCGAGAAGTTCATTCCAGCTGCTCAGAAGTCAGTGCTGTTTAAGAAATTCTTGGAGCTCAAACAGAATGGCAGGGCTGTCTCGGAGTATATTGCTGAATTCGACAATTTGTCAAAGTATGGGTTATCTCTTATCGATACTGCCGAGAAGAAGAATGAGAAATTCATAACTGGTTTGGATCAGTACTTGGGGGAAAAGCTTATTAACCACATCGATGAGACGTTTGAGTCGATTGTGGGAAAATCATTGAGGTCGGAGAGTCTCTACCCTAAGCCGAAGACTGAGGTTGCATCTGCAGAAGAGCCAAAACCACAAGCAAGTGGTGGAGGCAAAGGTGGTTCCCAAAATAAGAGAAAGCAGAATCAGACTAAGGATGGCCAGAAGAAAAAGAATAAGCAAGATGTTGAGTGCTTCAGCTGTGGTAAAAAGGGCCATTATGCTAGTAATTGTTGGGCCAAGCCAGCGGATAGGAAGTGCTTCAACTGTGGCCAGATGGGACATCACAAGGACAAGTGTCCGCAACCCCCCAAAGAAAAGCAAATGGTGAAAGCATATGCCCTTAATGCTATTCCTTCTTCGTCGAATGCCCCAACTGCGGCGGAGAAAGGAAAGAATGTCGTCATTCAAGGTATGCTTTCTGTTTACGATATTCCTATTAGAGTTTTGTTTGATACCGGAGCTTCCAGTTCTTTCATATCTAGTGACCTGGTAGATAGGTTGGGATTGGAGCCCGAGATTGTCGATAGACCTTTAGTAGTGACGAATCTGATTGGTGGTTCGACTAGCCTTAGCATGATTTGTCATAATGTGGTCTTATCGAGTCATGGATGCATGTTTGTTTGTGATTGCTTTGTTTTGGGCTTTACTGGGTTTGGCATTATTTTGGGAGTAGATTGGCTCCGAAGGTACGGGGTGGTGGTAGACTGTGAGGGCTTTTTGGTGACAGCTAGAGCGGATGATGGGCGTAGGATAGTGTTTGGTGGTCTACCCAGTGAGGGGGTATTGGCTAGTTTTCTAAACTCCCTCGACATTCCGCATAGTGAGTTGTCAGGTTTGCCCGTAGTTGGCCAGTATCCGGATGTTTTCGAAGAAGTGACCGGACTTCCACCACACCGAGAGATTGAGTTTCGTATTGATTTGGTAAAAGATGCCAGGCCTATAGTGATGCCACTTCGTCGTATGGCACCAAGAGAGCAGCGAGAGCTCGAGGTGCAAGTCAGCGATCTTTTGAAGAAGGGATTTATCAGAAGGAGTGTTTCTGAATGGGGAGCACCAGTTGTGTTTGCTACCAAGGCGGATGGTTCCCTTCGTTTGTGTGTAGACTACCGCGAGTTGAATAAAGTGACGAGGAAGAACAAGTATCCTCTACCGCGGATAGATGATTTGTTTGATCAGTTGAGTGGCGCGAGAGTATTTTCTCAGTTGGATCTCGCGACAGGTTTTCATCAGCTGAGAGTATAGCTAAAACGACTTTCGGACGCCGTCTGGGTTTTATGAGTGGTTGGTCATGCCATTCGGGCTGACCAATGCCCCAGCATATTTTGTGGATCTTATGAATAGGGTATTCAGAGATCAGTTGAATAAGTTTGTCCTTGTGTTCGTTGATGATATTTTGGTTTACTCGAGGACAGAGGAAGAACACAAGGGACATTTAAGAATAGTGATGGAGGTGTTGAGAAAACACCAATTGAAAGCAAAGTTTTCTAAGTGTCACTTCTGGAAGAGGGAAGTGAGATTCTTGGGCCATGTTGTATCAGAAAATGGGATTGCCGTAGACCCGGCAAAGGTGGCTACGGTACAGGATTGGCCTACACCCAAGAATGCAACAGATGTAAGAAGTTTCTTGGGGCTAGCGGGATATTATCGTAAGTTTATCCATGGTTTCTCCAAGATAGCAGCACCATTGACCCAGTTGACCAAGAAGAATCAAGCTTTTGTCTGGGATGAAAGGTGCGAGAATGCATTCAAAATTCTAAAGGACAAGTTGACAAGCGCACCAGTGTTAGTCACTCCTAAGGGGGATGAAGAGATGACGGTATACACGGATGCCTGTGGTACCGGACTGGGTGCTGTATTGATGCAAGGCGGTAGGGTTATAGCTTACGCAAGTCGGCAATTGAAACCGCACGAGAGAAGATACCCTACCCATGATTTAGAATTGGCAGCGATCGTGTTCGCGTTAAAAATGTGGAGACACTATCTCTTGGGAGAAAGATTTGAGCTGTTTACAGATCATAAGTCGCTGAAGTATCTATTCTCCCAGAAGGATTTAAATCTCCGTCAGCAGAGATGGTTAGAGTTCTTAGCTTCCTACGATTTTGACATCGCATACACACCGGGAAAGGGCAATGCGGTGGCTGATGCATTGAGTAGAAGACATGCCAGCTTAGGGGCTATGTTCCTTGAATGGAAGCAACTGGAGTATATCGCGGGGTTTGATTTCAGACCAAAGTGCGAATTGGATCCAGAAATGTTAGCAAGTTTGACGATCAGACCCACTTTGATTGAGCGGATCGGCTCTAGTCAGAGGGACGATCCTAACCTATTGGAAATCATCTCCAAGTTAGAGATGGGTATCGATGAGGAGATGAACAAGTATGGGCTTGATCGAGATGGATGGCTTAGAAAGGATGGAAGACTAGTCGTACCTAATGTCAATGGATTGAGAGATGAAGTGCTTAGAGAATGTCATCACTCAAAGTTGACTATACATCCCGGTGGTAATAAAATGTATAGAGACATGAAACAGACTTACTACTGGGAAGGAATGAAAAGAGACGTTGGGAAGTTTATATCCAAATGCATGAATTGCCAGTTAGTTAAAGCCGAGCAAAAGAAGCCTAGTGGTTTGTTACAGCCATTAGAAATTCCCGAATGGAAATGGGAGCAAGTCTCGATGGATTTCATCGATGGTTTACTAAGGACTAGATCGGGACATGATAGCATTTGGGTGATTGTGGACCGATTGACTAAAAGTGCAAGATTTATACCAGTCAAATCAACCAGAACGGCAGCTAAGTTAGCAGAATTGTATATGAAGTGGGTAGTGAGATTCCATGGAGTACCTAAAAGCATTGTGAGTGACCGAGACCCGTTGTTTACTAGTGGGTTTTGGAAGAGCTTGCAAGAGGCTCTAGGGTCAGAGTTACATCTCAGTACCGCATATCATCCTCAGACCGACGGTCAGACGGAGAGGGTGAACCGTATTTTGGAAGATCTCTTGAGAGCATGTATATTGGATTTTGGTGGATCATGGGATGACCATTTGCATCTAGTAGAGTTTGCATATAATAATAGCTACCAATCCAGTATCGGTATGGCTCCATATGAAGCTTTGTACGGAAGACCGTGCAACTCACCATCATGTTGGATAGAAACTGGCGAGAAGTTTGTGCTTGGACCAGATGTGGTGAGGGAAACTTCAGATAAAATCAAGACCATTCAACGACGAATGAAGGCTGCCCAAGATAGGCAGAAGAGTTATGCTGATAAGAGGAGAAGAGACTTAAAATTCTCCGTTGGCGACTTGGTGTTTGTCAAGATTTCTCCGTTGAAGAGCGTAATACGATTTGGCAGGAGAGGCAAGTTGGCACCAAGATTTGTTGGCCCATTCCCTGTTCTTGAGCTAGTCGGGAATTTGGCATATAGAATTGACTTACCGGAGAAGATGGCGGGAGTTCACAACGTATTTCATGTTTCCCAACTAAGGAAGTTCGTTCACGACTCAGATATGACTATTTCACCTGATCAGTTAGAGGACTTCAAAGTAGAACCCGAGGCGGTTGGGAACCGCAAGCCGACCCGTATTGTCGAGAACGACATGAAGCAACTTCGAAGGAAGACGGTGAAGCTAGTCAAGGTACAGTGGAGCGAGAACGAGAATGATTGTACTTGGGAGACAGAGGAGAACATTAGGAAGTCACACCCAGAACTCTTCGCCTGGTAAGATTTTGACTTCGATTTAGTTTTCCGCATGCTAGGATAGACTTGTTTGCTTGTTTTGCATGATTGATTGTTGTATGTCGTTGTTAGGCATGCGGGATCCTTTGTATGTTTTGGGTTAAGGAATTTCGGGGACGAAATTTCTTAAGGGGGGGAGAGTGTAACGACCCGCATTCTACGCATCATAGGATCGTAGAATATTTATTTCTGTCACATACGAAGTCGTATGGTCATGTAACTTTAGGGGACGACTATTAGGGTCATTTCCCATGTTCATGATTTTTCCCGATTTTTAAATGACCATTTTACCCCTAGTTGGCACTGTTTTGGCCATAACTTTTGACTGGAAAGGAATTTTGACCTGAAACTACTTCCATTAGCTCCGGATGATGGTTTCTCTTTCCGTAGAATGGTCACATTTGTCAAACGGACTCACCGTTTGGGAGATATGGCTGAAACAAGTTTCAGATGGTGAAAAACAGCTTAATTGGGCTTAACCGGGTGATTAGCAGCTAGGCCCATAGGGGAATTTCGGGTTTAGAGGTATAGGAAGACTGATTAGGGTTAGGTTATCACTTTCATTTCAGTTTTGAGCCGCCACAGACCTTCTTGAGACCTTAGTAATGGCTTCCATCCTCTAAAACCTCTCCAAAACACATTTTTAGTGAAGATTAAGCCTAAACTACATCAAAACAAGGCCAAATAGCAACAAAGCAAGGTTGGAGCTGCTGCTATACATAGGAATTCGACCCAAACAGAGGATACTTCAGATTTGGTGTTTCATTTGTGGCCAAGGTGAGTGATTTGCATAGTTTTTGCACTAATTACGGTGATTAAGGGTAATTAGTGAAGATTAGCTAACTTATACATAAATAAATTCTGGAAAAATTCTTAAAATTCTAAAATAATGTTTTAAGGCTCTGTTAGAAATTTGGGTTAATTTCGATGTGTTTTGCTAATTGTATGCTTGAACATGATTAAGAGTGATTAGGGGAAAATGAGGGGTTCTAGCTATATTTGATCCATTTTAAATCTATCAAATTGTTGTTATGGTGTTTGCAATTGATGTTACATGTTGCTATGACTCTATGGTATGTTTCATGATTGATTAGAATAGTTAAATTGGTCGAAAATGTCGTCGAATGGCGTAGAAAGCTCGCTGGAAAGTTGCAGAAGTGTGCAGGTTCCGAACCGGTTCGGATCGGAGAAAGGGGTCGGATCGGATTTGTGAACTGACCAAGGGAATTCGAACTGGATTGGAACTTGTCACTGGAGGAGGCTTGGCGAGAAGGAAGGCCGTTTACTTAGGGTTGGAGTTGGACAGAGGATCGGATCGGAGCTATGGAGCAGGATCGGATCGGATCGGAGTAAGCTAAAGAGTGGGATCGGATCGGATAAGGGGATCGGGTCGGGTAGCCGAACTGAACCAAGGTGGTGGCATCTCCAGCAGCGTGGAACTCCAGGGACAACAAGGGAGACCCGGACCGCGACTCTGAAGGACTCGGAAGTAGTTGAAGAAACGGCGGCAGGAGCAAGACACCCGAACCGAACCGAGTGGAGAACCCGAACCGAAGGAGCACCGAACCGGGTGGAGTACTGTGACCCGAACCGAACCGAGTGGAGGACCCGAACCGAAGGAGCACCGAACCGATTTGGAGCTGCAATTACGCGACGAATCTTTTGAAGACCAACTCCAATTCGACCAAACCCGAGATGCAAAGGAAGTCCAAATGAGAAGTTAGAGCTCAAGATTCAGATGGGAATCAACGAGTTCGCTTCATGGTTGGGCTTTGCTGCGGGACGTGTGTTAAGGGGTTATCGATGTCCATAGCTTAGGACCACTATGGTAGGAGGTACGAAGGCGGATTCAGGGCCATTATGGCATCGGTAGAACCAAGGGCTACGACCAATGAAGTGGGTCATTGAAATGTTTGGTCATGACTCCAAATGTTTGGCTTGGTCACAGCAGGGTTTCTACAAGTCGGGGTTCGTCGTTACCTCATTTTGTCTAGTGTTCCAAGGTGGTAGATATCGTATACTTTACGCACTGAGTGAAAGACGTAAGGATGGTTGCTATGCTTGATTGTTTGACATACACACCCCACCCCCGTATTCTTACACTATTTATTATGGCACCTTAGAGCATTGTACGGTATGTGGTACTAACTCTTTGGTTGCAGGTCCAGGTTCAGGTATGGTTTAGTATACCTGTTATTACTCTGTTTAGATGCTTATCGCTCATACCAGGCTTTATGTCTGACCCAGAGTTTTATGTCTCTTCTTATTACTCTGGGTGCTCACACGAGCAGACTAGAGACAGGTTAGCTGGTGATGCACGGGTAGCTGATCCGGAGACGAGCAGGAGGCTTCCACGTAATATATATAGTATTCTCCCTGTGTTGTTGAAGATCACTGCTTGGGCATTGGTGGTGCATCTTCTACTTTAGTTTTCTTTTGTTAGAGACAGTAAATTTGGAAAGTTGTAATAAGCTGTATTTGGATTTCCGCTGCTTTGATGTTGACATTTATTATTAGTTATCAGCTTATGCACTGTCTCTCCTGTTTTATGTCAAGTATGTTATTATCATATTTTATTCCATGCGCTGTGAGACATTCTACAGGTTCCTTGATTAGTTCATTCTCTTCTTTCCTTTCTCCTAACGACCGTCTTGTGCTAGTCGGGCATGTGTACAGCGCACTTTTGGAGGAAATGCAGACTGGTGCGGGGCGGGCCGTCACACTACATACGAGTTAGGAAAACCTATGTACGCGATATATTAGGTTGACATGGACCATTTCATGACTTTGGTCAAGGGACATTTTATAGTTAACTCATAACACGGGTTGGGATACTAGTACGGGAGGTGCAGAGCAAATATACATGATAGATACCTTGGGATACTATACTTGATATAAACCTGACGATGTGATACTTTGATTTACCTTGACACCGTAGTTTATCATGATACCTTGGTTTATCTTGATACCGTAGTTCACCCTGTTATCTTGGTTTAGTTTATCTATCTTGTCTTCATCCTTATGTTTATTTTCAGTTTATGCATGTCATGTTACCTTTACCTGTTTTTATACTGGAAGTAGATAGGACTTACCAGTCTTTATGACTGACCCCGTTTTCTTTCGCCTCTTTGTCTTCCGTTCCCCCCCCCCCCCCCCAGGTTTTCAGGGAGGAAATATTGTTGTTAGTTCGGACCTCTTCTGCTTGAAGGTCATCATGTATGGCTTGAACTTCCATGGGCTATGGCTGCTTTACTGCTTTACTTGGGGAATAATTTATGAAAAGGTTTATTGCTTCTTTAATATTGCAAGACAGGTTTCTATGTAATCTGTTATAAAAAGGATTTACTGTTTATAAAGAAATGAAAATTTGTTTTACTTCCGCTGTTTTATATGTTCTGTCTTGTAATATTTCTGTGCATGTTTACCAATAATGCCCCTCGAAACCTAGTGCAATCCCTTGTGAGTGACCCTAGCGGAGGTAGGGTGTTACAATAATCCACATCGGTGGACCGGCCCTGACGATCCAAGGCTTGTCTGCGCGCTTGCCTGAGACTCGGGCTAGACAGTCTCAAATCGGTTGAGGACTATCTTTTGCCTCGGTTCACAGATGGAAACCCAACTTCCAATACGTGTCTTTGCGGTTTTATTTGTAGAGCCTAGTATGGCGACATAGTGGGATGGGGCGCTTATGCCGTCTATGATTGATACTTATGATGTGAAGTTGTTTTATACACTATGCACTTATAATAGTATCAAATGATTTGTTTTAAATGTACTAAGCATATTTGGCTATTATAAGGGAAAACCCTAACCCCCGGCTTGCGTTGCATTGTGTGATAGTACCTGGGTCTTATAATAGCTTCATTTTTCCAAAAAGCATTGCGCTGTTTTGTTATATCACTGGTATTATTGGGAGGAAATCCGTTCCGTGTTATACGGCGTGGTCCCTTGATATATCTGATTTAAAATAAAGATTAATAACAGTTTAGTTCTCACACCAGTCCCATGACTGACTTGGATTTTATTGTTTTAACCTAAACTCTGGGTGCCCTTATTTTGACATGGGCAGCAAGTATTTTTGGTTTTGCAGATTTATATTCACAGGATCCTGATTAACAGCTGGAATGATATCCGGAAAGCTCTGTATCCGTATATCTCCTTCAGTTGTGAATTGTATTATTTTCCGCTGCTATGTAATGTATTGTAATCTCTGATATTTTCTGTGTAATATTTATTCGTACTCTGTATATTTTTGTATTCTGATGGAATTGTTGTAAAATACAATGAAATGTTCTTCTGTCTGCGTTCTATTTTGTCGTGTTCTCAAAACAATCAGGCGTTTCGAACGGTCTGGGTCGGTTTATCGACTTATTCGGATCGAGCGGAATTCCCGGTCGTGACAGGGTTGTTACAGTTCACACTTTTAAATCTTTAACAAACTTCCTTAAGTAACTCTCGGATTCTATTCTCGAATCCACTTCTTTTGAATAAAGCATTTGATTATAACAATAGTGTGATAATCTCATGCTTCCAATAATAACTTAAATATAACTTTTATTTGTTAATTTGGATAAACAAACAAATAACTAATTTATTAATAGATAAATAAATCTGGATTAAAACGACAAGTAAATGGTACTTTCCCGAATTCGATATAATCGAATTTCAACATATAACTCTCCTTCGAATAATCTCTATTCGATAACTCATTTTCGAATAAACTATATTCGATAGCTCCTTTTGAGTAAACTATATTCGATAACTCCTTTAACTCTATTAGAATAAACTATATTCGATTAACTCATTTCGAATAAACTATATTCGATAACTCCTTTTTTCGAATAAACTATATTCGATAACTCCTTTAACTCTATTCAAATAAACTATATTCGATTAACTCTTTTAACTCTATTCGAATAAACTCTGTTCGATTAACTCTTTTAACTCTATTCGAATAAACTCTATTTGGTAACTCCTTTTAACTCTATTCCAATAAACTCTATTCGATTAACTCTAATTCGATTAACTAATATTCGATTAACTCTATTCGAATAACTAATATTCGACTAACTCTATTCGAATAACTAATATTCGATTAACTCTCTTCGAATAACTAATATTCGATTAACTCTCTTCGAATAACTAATATTCAATTAACTCTCTTTGAATAACTCTTATTCGATTAACTAATATTCGACTAACTCTAATTTGATTAACTCTAGTTAATTAACTCTCTTTGATTAACTCTATTTGATTAACTCCAATTAATTAACTCTATTTGATTAACTCTAATTAATTAACTCTCTTTGATTAACCCTAATTAATTAACTTTTTTTGATTAAATCTAATTAATTAACTCTTTTCGATTAACTCTAATCGAATAACTCTATTTGATTAACTCTAATTAATTATTAACTCTATTTGATTAACTCTAATCGAATAACTCTATTTGACTAACTCTAATCATTTAACTCTAATTCCTTTTATAATCCTACTAACTTTCCAAGTATTTCCTTTTATGATATCTTATTTATTTTCTAAATAAATATTCCTTTTATCTTTCTATTTATTTTCCTAAATAAATATTCCTTTTATCTTTCTATTTGTTCAACAAATATTTCCTTTTCAATTCCATTTATTTTCTAAATAAATATTTCCTTTTCAATTCTATTTATTTAACAAATAAATATTTCGTTTTCAATTCTATTTATTTAACAAATAAATATTTCGTTTTCAATTCTATTTATTTAACAAATAAATATTTCTTTTTAAATTCTATTTATTTAACAAATAAATATTTCTTTTTCAATTCTATTTATTTAACAAATAAATATTTCTTTTTCAATTCTATTTATTTAACAAATAAATATTTCCTTTTTAACATTCCAGTATTCCGTATGGTATTTAGCATACTATATAACAATGATCGGTATCATTCAAACATACGAAATCAGCAACAGATTTCATATCACATCATATAACACAATATATGAAAACCAATAAAATAAATGTTGAGGAATCCAGTTGGATTTATAAAAACCTGTTTCCCTGCATCCACAGATGTTACACAATGTAATTCACATCAATTTCATTTCAATATGAAATAATCTGATAAACAGAATCAATATTTGATTAATAATATATATATATATATATATATCATTATCTATAATTTCAACCAATAAATCAGCAGTTCAACCAAATAGTCAGCACACAGCAATCAATCATCATTTATCAGTTCTAAAAACACGTTATAAAAATATGAATTGGTAGAGTTGGTGAGTTTTACTCACATTGGACAGTTATCGTTAAATAACGATTAACTATCTTTGATTCAGATGGACAATTTATTTTGCAATAAATTGTAGTGAGCTCCAACTCACTACCAACTAGATCCATTGTGTAGCCACCATTCATACGATCCCAATGGATCTTGTTTCGCTGAATTTCGATCACGTATGTTAAAGTTATACCTTACACAAGTTTATACTCTAATTTAATTGAAAGTTAAACATATATATATATTAATTTCAGGCCTCACCAATTTAAAAACACCGGCCCAACTAACGTCCAAAGCCCAACCCGCGTGTATTCACTTCCCCCTTCTTCTTTGATGCATACTCCAGGATCCCGCTCAACCAAAAGGCTCCAACGCCCTTACCAACTTCAAAAAAAAAAAAATCAAAGCTCCTCCATCACCCATTGGAAAACCAAACAAACATCACCAACTTCACTCTCTTCGCTTCCTCTCTAGATTCGTACAAAAAGGAACAACTCGACACCCTCATGAAAGTTGCGACATCGGACAGGTACAGCACAACACCGACCTTTTCTATCACCTATTCAACCCAAAATCGCCACATAAGTGCTGCTCGACATGAAAATCCCTAAAACAATATCGAATTCAAACATTGACACCTTAAATCCTCCAATACGCGAACCCTAGGCATGCTGAAATGAAACCAGCAACACAACATGATGATCGAACCCAACAATAATGATATGAGGATGAAGCTCTCCTCACTAGGATCCTAAACATACGCGTCTTATGATTTCTGGATTTTTATTTGATTTGGGGGAATTTTTCAAAGATCACGAAATGTTTTCTTTAAAAGAAAACAGCAGCGGTTTTATGTTTGATACGAGAATGGGTTTCAGAATTAGGGTTACAATAGGATGCTATTTATAGTGTAGGAAAATAATATTTTAATTGATTATTTAATTTAGTTTTAAGCAATAGTTTTATATATTCGTTGAATAAAAATTCCTATAATCACATACCATATCCAAAAATCATGAAAATGGTCATGTAGCTATAGGTTGACATTACGGACCCAATGAAACTGGTTTCGTCGAATTCCGACTCCGTTTGCTCACACAGCATATTTTTAACCATTAAAATATCGACTGTTTTTCAGATTAAAATCCCGTACGGCCGCATACTGACTCTAAAAATCACGAAAATTGAAATCTAGAAATTATTTAATATTGCAGATCCAACAAAATTATTTTCATCAAAAACGGAGGTCGTTTGCAAACTGGCTATTTTTAATGCTCTAAATAAACCCTTTTTAAATATTAATGTATTTAAAAATAATTAAATTTAATATTTATAAATAAATATTATCGTATATATGTTCACAATAGAATATCATACAACTCCAATTGGATTTATAACTCGATATTCAAATCCCGGTTGAATCGATATTCAATTTATATTGAAAAATTCATTTATCATATAAATAAATAGTTATAAATTATAAAGGAATTCCATAACGACTATTTTAAAATTTGATTTGGACATAAATCAAAATCTACATGACGAAATTCCGATTTTTCTCTTCCATTAGAAAAATATACTTCACCAGCTCCGAACGTTTCTTGTTTCACAGAAATCCGGCTTAAAACGGGTTCTGTATATTCGTTTAAAGTTCGAATCGCCAAATTACGAACTGCAGCGCTATTTTGAGCTCGATTATAATTATAATATAATTATATGTTCAAACTTCGTTTAAATAATATATTCGTTAATATAATTCAACTCTATACTGAATTATATATTATAAATTGTCCAGTTCACATTATATTATCAATTCACTATTTCCGACTATTTCAAAATTAAATATATTATTCGATTATTAATATTAATTAAATATTCATTATTATTTAATTAAACAATGATTTAAATATCTAATTCACTATTTAAATAATTAAATAAATTAATTATTACACCCTAAAAATATGGGACATTACATTCTTCCCCCTTAAAATAATTGCATCCTCGAAATTGCTAAGGTAGAAAACAAACCTTATTAACTGGTTAAAAATTATTTGTTCACTTCTTAATTTCAGTTTCAACTAAACTAATTTAATTTCAATTAAAATATTAATTTATTTCGACTAATTAAATTTTCAAAAATTCTAAAAAAATTCTAACGTCTTAAATTTTCGAAAAATTTCGCCAGCATCTCCTTTATACTGGTCAATAGCTCAAACTCCAACTCGCCTCTCTAGGCCTTCTTTAATCCAAAAGAAAATAAAACAGCCAAGCGGCTTACCAATTCGGCTCATCAAAATCTCAAACTCATATATAATATAAACTGGTACCTTTTGTCGGGCATATAAATATATCATTTCCATCTATTACCAATTCTGCATATATCAATGTCATCCCAATTGTTCGCTTATACTCAAGCCAAATCCTATCCTCAATTTAGATTCCATTATTAATTTCAGCTCTTAACTTACCAGTCAAATTCCATTTTGGATTATCTCTAATCCAATCTAATTCAATACTTTCTATCTCAATTCATTATCCACTTAACTGATTTCAATTCAATTTCTATTTCTATTTGCTTTTACAAATTCTAATTTAATTTGTTTTCATTCAAACAATCTTCCCCAGGTAATTTCAAATAGATTACCTTTTCTAAAACCAAATATCCCCATTCAGGATTCAAAACAACTTTCTTTTCACAAAACAATTCAAAAACAAAATCTTTGGTAGTAACCTGTCACTTAGCAATTCAAAAATTAACACTAATGATGTCGCGATTCATCACCAAGGTTATTTCCCAGCTATCGAAGTGAGTTCAATACTATATCACTTTCAAAACCATATCTAAACACTTCCATTTTGAAATTCATTTCAAAATACCCTTTTCAATGCTTGTAACAAATTTAAAATCTCTCAGGATTTTAAAATTCACACATATTTAACCGAGATTCATTTACAAACACTTTTATAACCTTCCAGGGTTATGATTTAAATTCAGATTTAATTCATTTGATTTCACGTATTTCACTTATATGAAATCTGATTGGCGATTTACATAACCATTCCAATTATAATCTTATTCGATTATTATTACAACCTACACATTCAATATACCATAATACTTCAAATATCTATAATTTGTTTATATCAAAATATAATTTGGGTAAAATTATTTCATTTACCCTCTTTTCAAAACATACCATGTCGGTTCATCGTATTCGAGTATTTAGAAACCCTTACCGATACAGCGGATCAAATTGATCGACCAGAACTTATAGACAACTCAACCAATAAATCTCCACAATATAAAACAAATTTATATTGAAATCTACAAATACATTCTCTCATATATATACACTCAAACTCAATCTAGGGTATTGATAACCTTATCTCTACTGGGTCACGCCATAGAGCCAATGTAATAACTTAACCTTCATCTCTGATACCACTGTAACGACCCGGGTTTTCGCGATCCTAGTTATCGACATAAACTCAATGTCGACTACCCAAGCATCGGAAACACCGTATAGTCCATGAAAGAAATTAGAGGGTGAGAATAGATAAGATAGAAATTTAGAATAGAAGAAGAAGAAGAACATACAACAACATCAGAGTAACACGAATCTCATAGGGGAACGAACAATATATAATAGATAACATATCTTTGAAATAAAATCAGTATATGTATACAGTAGCATTATCAGAGTATAACACTTACAACACAACGGAATAAGCAATAGCTATATAAATCCTGAAGCCTTCTGTTCCAAGCTCTCCCAATATATCTGTAAAACCAGACTACTTGACTGCCCATACAAATTTGGGCACCCAAGAGTTTAAGGTAAAACAAAACCAAATAAACTCCGAGTTAGTCATGGGACTGGTATGAGTAAACAATTTGAAACCGTATGAGCAATTAAACGATATCTCATAAGACCACGCCGTATAATGGAACGGGGTTTTCCCTTATGAGAATCCAAGCGTTTGATTTAACATCAAAAATCCTTTTGAATGAAATGATAAACTTTATATCAAACTCTTTTGATATTATAATTGTGTCTATTAATCACAACTAAATAATCATCTAGCAGAAACGCTTTCATCTCATGTTCTACATACATAATATACAATCAAAACCGCGAGCACATATTGGATAATGGATTACCACCTATGACAAGTTATAGAACCACCTTCCGATAGTGTACCTCTAGATAGGAATACACTGGGTTCAACAAGAACATCTTGCAACCCGGCCATACATGACCGACCACTCATTTCGCTTGAGTGTATCGAATGTATATCACCAACGGTTGGGATTAGCAAATGTTTCCCGAATGGGACAACATCGAATAGATCAAAGAATTAAATGAATATCTCTGGATAGTTGATAATACACCCTAATGGAAGCAACCCACATAGTCATGTTGCCTGCCCGATTTTTGTCATTTCCCGGTTGTGAGGCTAGAGGCCATGCTTATCTCTGATAGATCACACATTTATTCACTTTGAATGTCACATCATCATACCCGCCAAAACACAAATTGATTTCCCCAAAATACAATGGGTATACAGCTAAGAGAAATGAATTTTTCCGCCACCAAACGTACATACGTTTGGAGTGATCAACTTACGCGATCTATTAAATATACTCTGTCAAACATTCTTCCATACAGGTCGTCCTGGGAATGGACAAACCGAAGGCACTATTCTATAAACAGGAAAGCCCTTGCATAACTCCGTCTTCAATTATCTTCATCATATTTGATCGCAACGCTAACGTGCATACAGAGTGGTTTTCAGATAATGAATCTAATCCCGGTCTGTCCGTATTGGCGATAGAAATGGTCAAAAACTTCGATAGTCGGTGAGTTAACTATCAAAGAAAAACATGTGCGCAAACAATGATATTATTTCTAGAAGGAACTTATATTGATCAATCATCATTTAACATTTATCTCTTTAGTTCATTATTTTATTTATTTCCTGTTCCCATATATTCAACATTCCTTATTTTCTAAATTTAGAAAATATATGTTATTAACATTGCAAAACATTTCCATTTCTTATTTTCTATATTAGAAAACATTTCTGATTCTTATTTGGAAAACATTTCCAAAACTCCTACATTAGGATTTAAACAGATGTTTAAATAAAACATCGCTATGCCAACTCAAAACATTGCACTCATTAACTAAATTCACTTAATCAAACTTTACTCTCAAATCTTAACCATTCCTTAGTTAAAAGTGGAGTCAATCAAGTTAGGGTATAACTACCTCTCAGACCTTAACTGAACAACATTTCTAACCTCAAAATAGACAAAGTTCACCCTTTTAAATCTTTAACAAACTTCCTTAAGTAACTCTTAGATTCTATTTACGAATCCACTTCTTTTATAGAAAGCATTTGATTATAACAATAGTCTGATAATCCCATGCTTCTGAACTGTAATAACTTAAATATAACTTTTATTTGTTAATTTGGATAAACAAACAAATAACTAATTTATTAATAAATAAATAAATCTTGATTAAAACGGAAAGTAAATGGTACTTTCCCGAATTCGATATAATCGAATTTTAACCTATAACTCTCCTTCGAATAATCTGATTGATAACTCCTTTTCGAATAAACTATATTTGATAACTCCTTTCGAATAAACTATATTCGATAACTCCTTTTACTCTATTCGAATAAACTATATTCGATTAACTATTTTCGAATAAACTATATTCGATAACTCCTTTTTTCGAATAAACTATATTTGATAATTCCTTTAACTCTATTCGAATAAACATATTTGATTAACTCTTTTAACTATATTCGATTAACTCTTTTAACTCTATTCAAATAAACTCTATTCGATAACTCCTTTTAACTCTATTCGATTAACCCTCTTCGAATAACTAATATTCGATTAACTCTCTTCGAATTACAAATATTCGATTAACTCTCTTTGAATAACTCTTATTCGATTAACTAATATTCGACTAACTCTAATTTGATTAACTATAATTAATTAACTCTCTTTGATTAACTCTAATTAATTAACTCTATTTGATTAACTCTAATTAATTAATTATATTTGATTAACTCTAATTAATTAACTCTCTTTGATTAACTCCAATTAATTAACTCTATTTGATTAACTCTAATTAATTAACTCTATTCGATTAACTCTGATCGAATAACTCTATTTGATTAACTCTAATTAATTAACTCTATTCAATTAACTCTAATCGAATAACTTTATTTGACTAACTCTAGTCAATTAATTCTAATTCCTTTTATAATCCTACTTACTTTCCAAATATTTCCTTTTACGATATCTTATTTATTTTCTAAATAAATATTCCTTTTATCTTTCTATTTATTTTCCCAAATAAATATTCCTTTTATCTTTCTATTTGTTCAACAAACATTTCCTTTTCAATTCTATTTATTTTCAAAATAAATATTTCCTTTTCAATTCTATTTATTTAGCAAATAAATATTTCTTTTTCAATTCTATTTATTTAACAAATAAATATTTGTTTTTCAATTCTATTTATTTAACAAATAAATATTTTCTTTTCTTTAACAAATAAATATTTCTTTTTCAATTCTATTTATTTAACAAATAAATATTTCTTTTTCAATTCTATTCATTTAACAAATAAATATTTCTTTTTCAATTCTATTTATTTAACAAATAAATATTTCCTTTTTAACATTCAAGTATTCCTTATGGTATTTAACGTACTATATAACAATGATCGGTATCATTCAAACAAATAAAATCAGCAACAGATTTCATATCACATCATATAACACAATATACGAAAAACAGGAAAATAAATGTTGAGGAATCCAGTTGGATTTCTCCGACCTGTTTCCCTGCATCCACAGATGTTACACAATGTAATTCACATCAATTTCATTTCAATATGAAATAATCTGATAAACAGAATCAATATTTGATTAACGATATATATATATATCGTTATCTATAATTTCAACCAATAAATCAGCAGTTCAACCAAATAGTCAGCACACAGCAATCAATCATCATTTATCAGTCCTAAAAATACGTTATAAAAATATGAACTAGTTGAGTTGGTGAGTTTAGCTCACTTTGGACAGTTATCGTTAAATAACGATTAACTATCTTTGATTCAGACGGACAATTTATTTTGCAATAAATTGTAATGAGCTCCAATCCACTCCCAACTAGCTCCATTGTGTAGCCATCATCCATATGATCCCAACGGATCTTGTTTCGCTGAATTTCGATCACGTATGATAAATTTATACCTTACACAAGTTTATACTCTAATTTAATTGAAAGTTAAACATATATATATATATATATATATATATATATTAATTTCAGGCCTCACCAATTTTAAAACACCGGCCTAACTAACGTCTAAAGCCCAACCCGCATGTATTCACTTCCCCCTTCTTCTTTGATGCATACTCCAGGAACCCGCTCAACCAAAAGGCTCCAATGCCATTACCAACTTCAAAAAAAAAAAAGCTCCTCCATCACTCAATGGAAAACCAAACAAACATCACCAACTTCACTCTCTTCGCTTCCCCTCTAGATTCATACAAAAAAGGAACAACTCGACACTATGATGACCCCAAACCCCATTCCATGGTGGCAAGGGTAATCTTTGGAATATAACACACAAACAAATAAAAGCAGAACAGAAATATATAAATACATCAGATAATGTACAATAGAATACAATGGATAAACATAATCATTAGAGTTACACAGTATACAGGGTCATACTTAGTACAAAATACAGTTCAGCTTTACATAAAATGTCTACAGCGGAGTCATAACATAATATGTACAACAGGAGATGAACAACATAAAAAGAAAGAAGTGATAGACCCCATCTTCAGCTCCATAGCTATCTAGAAAGAGCCTGCTAAAACTTGAATGCAAGACTGCCGTATAGAAAACAGGGCACCTGAGTTTGCAAGTGAAACAAACTACGAGTCAGTCATAGGACTGGTATGAGAAATCTACTTAACTTATTTTAATATTAAGGCCAATCACAGGACCACGCCCTACCGCGGAACGAGTTTACTCCATTGGATTGCCAAGGCTTTAAAACAAATAAATCATTTAAACATCTCAATGACTTTTTTATAAAAATGAAGCCATTATAAGACTCAATTCCCATTGCATAATGCAATGCAAACCGAAGGATAGAGTTTTACCTTATAATGGCCAAAAGATGCTGTATACGAATAAAACAAAAGCATTTGATATTATTACTAGTGTTTATATGTTTCAAAAACAATTTCAATCATAAGTATCAATCATAGACGACATGGGTATCATATATCATGTCGCCATATATAGGTTTACGATCAAAACCGCACAATGTCATATTTGGAAATTGGATTTCCGTCAATGAACCAAGGAAAAAGATAGTCATTACCGCTTCGAGAAAATCTAGCCCATGTCTCAGGATCAGAACGCATCGACCCTTGGATCTTCAGGGCCGGTCCACACAGAGTGGATTAAAATGCCTGAACAATTCGTTTCCCCGCCCTATGGGGCATAAATTGGTCATATAACGACCAAACCATCGGCCCAGTAGCGACCGATATAACCAAGGTGCCTCGCTATCCACCATCCACATAAGTAAAATGTCAGGCCATGTAAAAACACTGACACCACTCCTAGCTAGAAGGAAATGCATGTTCTCCCTGCAGTCCTTTCCCGTTTATGGTCCATACCGGGGTGTGAGGCTCGCGAATCAACGCTAAACACAAAGCTAGCTATTTAAAGCCCCTCTTTGATCATCAACCACAAAGCTCTGCTTTTCAACAAAAGTTTTGATCACAACATCTATGTATGCCACGTTGTCAATCTACAACGTCAGACACACATCCATTTACAAGTCCATTCTGGGTCTGAACAAAACCGGAGGCACCTTATTCCTCTCCCGTATGTCCAATACAGGAGAGAGGCCCTCGCACATCCGAATGATCAACAAGTATGTCCGGACGACCACCATTGTAACCCCTTCAGGGAAGCAACTCCCATCAAAAGCATCAGTAGCCATCTATTCGATGTGAAGATCCTCGGTCTCGCATCGTCTTCATATCTTCGACTTCTAACCGTCGAACAATTATTTGAATTGAGTATTAACTCGGCCTTTTCAAATAATTCACGTATATTTAGAATTTCAAATCAATTAATTTCAATGGTTCAATTATCTGACATCCATAATTCAGTTCATTAATGTAATTTTTGCATCAAACACATTCAACCATTAAATATCCAAATAAACCGGGTAAATTCAGTTTATTTCCATTCCATATCATTTATAATATTTTATCATGATTTATTGCTATTTTTATTTATTTAAATATAGCCAATTTATTCAAACGCCGCTTCAGGCCATAACGCGGCCATGGCGCTGTTTTTCTCCAAATTTGATTTACACATATCTGAAAATATAACCATTGGATCTTTACAAATTTGATATCATTAGAAAGATCTTTTCAAAACGGACCCAACGGTTCTAGTTTTGAGAAAATCCGACGGTCGGATCTCTCGGTATAATCGTTTAAAATTACGGTTTCAAAATACGAACTGCAGCGTCGTTATTCGATTTATTTTAATTTTATTTATATATATATAATCCATTCTGGCACTGTTTTCGTTTAAATTTAAATTAAACATTCCAGAAAATCCAACTGTTGGACCTTTACAAAGTTGATATCGTTGGAAAGATATTTCCAAAGCGAACCCAACAGTTTCGGTTTCGGGAAAATCCGATGGTCGGATCTCCCAATACAATCATTTGAAATTACGGTTTCAAAATACGAACTGCAGCTTCGTTATTCAATTTATTTTAATTATATTTATATATATGTATATGTATAAATATAATCCATTCTTCGATTTCAAAAACCATTTCAACTCATATAGGTGATAAAAATGATATTTTTATCCAATAAATATTTACTTCAACACATGACTATTTTTAACAATTCATATACATAGTAAAAATATGGTTTTTATTGTCAAAACAATTTATTTCAAACATGATTAATTTATATACTTCATATAGGTGATAAAAATGTGATTTTTATTGTTAACGCAATTTATCTGAAGATTTTTAGCGATTCATATATATTATAAAAATGTGATTTTTATTGTCAAAATAATTTATTTCAAACACGACTATTTTATATATTTCACACATACAATAAAAATGTTATTTTTATCGCTCAAACTATTTTATTTCATACATTCTATAAAAATGTTATTCTTATCGCTCAAACCATTTTTATTTCATACATTCGATAAAAATGTTATTTTTATTGTTCAAACCATTTTATTTCACACATTCGATAAAAATGTTATTTTTATCGTTCAAACCATTTTATTTCAAAAATGAATATTTTCTAACACAACAATATATTTCAATACATGAATGTAAATCAAACACAGGAATATTTCAGGAAATTTCGGCAGCATAACGACAGGGTAGTTAATACCGACACCGTCCCAAGTGTGGCTCCTCGCTCTACCTTAAAGCCTCGCAGCTTTTGACAATGGGGATTTCAATAATCTAGTTCGTACGCAAATTAATTTTCCCATAAACTAACCCTATTGGGATTTCAACCACAATCAATCATATCAAATCAACCATTCATGGTATTCACCAAATTTCACATCAACCAAATCAAAACAATCACAACCAATATATATCGTCCATGGTCTGTGGACGAGTGGAGTGTGTGTGTATATATATATATATATATATATATATATATATACGTATATAAATATATTTCGATTTCATTTCAATTCATCTCAATTCCATTCGACACATATTTTTTTTACAACGCATATATAACTTATACATCACACATACAACTTATACAACGCTTATACATGAGGTGTACAATGCTTATATAACTCATACATCGATCGTATAATTTATACATCGTGATTCCATATCGTTTATAATTCGGAAATCTCATATTGGGTTCCACTCCTCCAAAAAATTTAGGAAGCTCAGAAAAATATCCGGTCTCTTCTAGAATGTAGAAGACGTCCACACGAGTCCAATGTCTCTTGTTTCACTGGATTTCGACAAAATAACAAGAAGATATGATTTTTATTGTAGAATCATAAATCGTAGCGCTTTAAAGTGCTATAAACAGTTAAATTTATTTTCAGCCTTTACCTTTCACTAAAATCCGTTTTATTTTGCACCCAGTACGGTCAGTCAAAGTTCGAATTCAAATTTTCAAACTGTCGCGCCATTTCAGGCCTTATTTATAATTAAAATAAATATATTTATTTTACAACATCGATTCAAATAGACTTTTGGTCGTTATTATTTAAAATAATTTATTTTAAATATTCAAAATTCACTAAAATTGCCAAATTATTTTTTTTTAAATTGGTTTAGATTTTCCGGGTTATTACAATCTCCCCCACTTAAAATCTTTTCATCCTTGAAAAGGAACAAAGCTAAAAGTAGTTTAACTAACCAACTCAACTTTCATTCTTTCTTTCATTATTCAATTTTCAGTTTCTAAGAATTTTCCAATTCTTCAAAAATTTGGCTAACATCCTAAATTTTCGAAAAATTTCGCCATAACCTCCTTTGTACGGGGAGGGGTTTGGATATTTATTAGGCCGTATTAGGTACCCAATAAATCCTAATAAGCATGCACATATTTGTAGTGATACATTCTGGTGTCCACAGGGGAGTGTGTATAGATCATAACTCCAGAGAATAAATTCTCGTCACCCTATAAATGGTTTTTGTGCCTTAATGACCAGAGAGACGTGTTTATTGTCATCTCCAGACCCTTGTGGGGTTTTTATTAATCTGGCAATTTACCGTTATATTTTATATTGTTCATATCAGTCATCAGTTCAACCTATAACATATAGTCATCGCCATATAAGCCTCTCGCTCGTATGGTAAATCTTCAACCTCGTCACATAAGCACCATATGCTTATGTGGTATATGATGAAGTATGATATCTACAAGAAGTATGACATGTAGTGTAATTCAAAATTAATTGTTACTATCCTATGGCGACGTTTATTATTACACACAGAACAACTAGTACCCGCATCCAATGGCATTCACAGGAGTTGATATAATAATAAAACTGCGCATCCAACTCATTAAGGTTTACCTATTTGTCGGGCACGCAAATAAATTCTTTACTCAATAGCTAATCCATTTACCTGTTCAAACATATATAATGTACATGCATATATTTCTATCTATTTCAAACCAGTTCAATATTTGATTCATTTGAATAAATTTACCATCATTCTCTTATTGATTAAATTAATTATTTATAATATTTTGATTAATCAAATTCATAATCACACAACACAAACTACAATCAATTTATTTTTAACCTTTTCAAATCTACAGTAATTAATTCATATACCCTTTTATAATAATTTAGACTATATATTTAAAAAGTTTACATCCATGAAAAGAAAAAAACAACCAAGTAGAAAACAATATGGAAATGCAAAATATGGTAAATATACCTTGCACCAGAGTTAATCAGAGATACCCACCCTGCACTTGGGATATGCTTTCTTAATGCTCTCCTCGGTTTCCCAAGTACAGTCTTACGGATCTCCACTCCATTGCACTTTGACTAAGTGAGTCTTCTTGCTCCTCAGCTCTTTAGTTTCTTTGCGAATAATCTTTAGCGGCTCTCTCTTCACTGCCAATTCTGGAGTAATTTCCAATTCTTGTTGCACGGATTCTTCCACGACCAAGTCTGAATCATGCACATGCTTTCGAAGTTGAGATACATGAAACACATCATGTACTCCAGGCAACCAATCTGGTAATTGAACCCTATAAGCGAGAGTTCCAATCCGTTCTAGAATAGGAAACAGACCAATAAATTTGGGCGCCAATTTCCCCGTTTTACCGAACCGGACTACTCCACTCATCGGAGATACCTTCAAATACACATAGTCGCCAACAACGAACGATAAATCTCTTCTTCTCTTATCTGCATAGCTCATCTGTCGACTTTGAGCGGCTAGTAATCGTTTCTTAATGAAATCGACTTTGTCTGCAACTTCGCGAATCATATCCGACCCCAATACATGTCTATTACCACGTTCTACCCAACAAGCATGGGATCTGCACGGTCTACCATACAATGCTTCGAGTGGTGACATTTTCAGGCTCGCTTGGTATCTGTTGTTATATGAGAACTCGGCCAAATGCAAATGGTCTTCCCATGATCCGACAAAATCAATAACACAAGCCCGCAATAAATATTCTAGTATATGATTGACCCTCTCAGTTTGACCATCTGTTTGAGGATGATAAGTGGTGCTCAAATTCAGTTTCGTTCCCAATTCTGCTTGGAAGGCTTCCCAGAATTTACTAGCAAAAATTAGGTCACGATCGCTAACGATACTCATGGGAACTCCATGGAGTTTAACAATTTCCTTAAAATAAATCTATGACAGACTTTGAGCAGTTCTATTTGATCTGACAGGTATAAAATGGGTGGTCTTCGTGAAACGATCTACGATCACCCAAATACTGTCGTTTCCTTTCTTGGTTCTGGGCAAACCATCTATGAAATCCATAGAAATCTATTCCCACTTCCAACCTGGAATTTTCAACGGTTGCAACAATCCGGCGAGTTTCTATTGATCACTTTTGACTTGTTGACAAGTAGAACACTGGCTAACATATAAAGAAATATCTCTTTTCATTGATCTCTACCAGAAGGTGCGTTTGATATCATTATACATCTTGCTCACTCCTAGATGGATACTAAGATTGGCTTTGTGACATTCATCCAATACTTCTCTCTGGAGTTCAGGAATGTTTGGAACACAAATCCGGCCCTTTAACCTCAGAATCCCATCGTTGTCAATTTGAAAACTCGATGACTCGCCTTTTTGAATTCTCTCTTCGATCTTCTGAATGAAGTGATCATCCTTCCGACCCGAACTTCCCCGGCCCCCGAAGAGATGAGAAAGAACGGATTGTTTTGAGAACACGACAAAATAGAACACAGACGGAAGAACATTTCATTGTATTTTACAACAATGCATCAGATTACAAGAATATACAGAGTATAAATGAAACAATATTACACAGAAATATCAGAGATTTAAATTACATTTAAATACATCGCAGCGGAAAATAATACAATACACAACTAGAAGAGATATACGGATACAAAGCTTTCCGGATATCGTTCCAACTGTAAACCAGGATCCTGTGAATATACATCTGCAAAACCAAAACTACTAGCTGCCCGTGTCAAAATAGGGGCACCCAGAGTTTAGGTTAAAACAATAAACTCCAGGTCAGTCATGTGACTGGTGTGAGAACTAAAACAGTAATCTTTGTTTTTAAAGTTAGGTAAATCAAGGGGCCACGCCGTATAACACGGAACGGGTTTCCTCCCAAGAACACCAGTGCATAAAACAACAGCGCAATGCTAAATAAAGAAAAATGAAGCTATTATAAGACCCAGGTCCTATCACACAATGCAACGCAAGCCGGGGGATAGGGTTTTTACCTTATAATAGCCAAGAATGCTTGATACGTTTAAAAGAAATCATTTGATACTATTATAAGTGTATAGTGTATAAAACAACTTCAAATCATAAGTATCAATCATAGGCGACATGAATGACCCATACCACTATGTCGCCATATATAAGTTTACAATTAAAACCGCAAAGTCACGTATTTGGAAATTGGGTTTCCGTCTGTGAACCGAGGCCAGGGATCGTCCTCTACCGATTCGAGACAATCTAGCCCATGTCTCAGGCAAGTACTCAGTCAAGCCTTGGAGCGACAGGGCCGGTCCACCGATGTGGATTAAAATGCCTGAACACTACGTTTCCCCGCCCTTTGGGGCGTAAATGAGCCAACGAATGACTCCATCGGACCCGGATCGTCCGATCTAACCGAGGCGCCTCGCAACAGCAACAACCACACAGGTGAAAAGTATATAAATGTCAGAGCTGGTAGGTCACTGACACCACCCTAGCTAGAAGGAAACGCATGCCCTCCCTGAGGTCCTCTCCCGTTTTTGGTTCACAACCGGGGTGCGAGGCTCGCGAATTCACGTTACACAAAGTTGTGCCACACAGGCTGTGCTTTGATCATCATCACAAGACTTTGCTTTTCAACAGAAGCCTCGATCAATTGCCATTTAGGCATGCCACACAGGCAAACCATTCTATGCAACCGATATCAGTCACACAGAATGAAATCCGATGTCAGACACACAATCCATTTACAAGTCCGTTCTGGGTCTGAACGAAACCGGAGGCACCTAGTACCCCGCATATCCATCGATCTCCAAGTACGTCTGGACGATCACCAACTGTTTCCATCTTCTTGGGTGTACAGCCCAATCAAGATCGTCAGTAATCACCTAAACGACGTGAAGACTTCCGGTCTTCGACCCCCGTCTTCACCTTCGACTTATCGTCGTATCAGTTATTCAGAATGGGATAAACCCGGTCTTCCCGAATAACTCGCGTATATTTTAAATAAGTGTTACACAAACACAACATATGCCTTATTCCAATTCATCAGTCACTTACCGTAAATTAATCAAGAGAATAATTCTCCAAATATTAACCCCGAAGGCCGAAACCAACATCAGATCAATATCCAGAAAACCATTCTGCTTGGCTAACCGACAGTTAGTTTCTAAATTTCACATTCATAGGGAAAGGTTCCCATTAATTTTATCCAAGATAAATTCCTTGAATTTATTCTTTAATCATCTTTTGAATTTCGATTCAACTAGTCGGGATTAACGAACCTTACCGAAGTAATCATTGGTTTTAATTTCCCGATCCCAACCTATTCATCCCATGAAGTAAAACTGGTAGTACTTCATATCTAACACCACGATGTTATCGGTAAATTCAATTATCATTTCATGTTCAAATCTAATTAAAGATTTAACTATCGCCTGGAGTAAAACTGGTGATACTCCAATCTCGGTCTTTTCAATCTAATTAAAGATTCAATAAAACTCTACTTAGTTTTAATCTTTAACTGGGTTAAAGAATCAGTGCCATTTAAAACACAATTCACGATAAACCCAAAATCACATTCCATTAATTATCGGGTTAAAGAACGAGTGTTATTTAAAACACTGTCATAAACCCAAAAATTAATATCAATTTAATTCCAATTAAATATCATTTAATTGGTACGCTTCATTAAATCTAGATAAAAAGATTTAATCTTTTCCCAACTGGGTTCAAGAACAGTGTTAATGAAGACACCATTCACGACAAACCCAAATCACATTTGGTATTCAATACAAGGCTCTGAATAGAAAATATATCGGCTTATATTCAATATCAAATTCTACGATTAACAAATGTCGTATTGGAAATAACGATATAAATATATATATCTTTCAAATTTCCATAACAACATCTGTATAATCACGAATTCCAACATCGAAATAATCCAAAGACAATTTCGATTCAAATCCATTCCAATATAATTATTGGAAATTCTGGTTATTTTCAAAACCATTTCTAATCCAGTTTATTTATTTAAAAATAAATAGAATTATAATTCTAGTTCAAAACTAGTTCATTTCGATAAAAAAAATCTACTTTTATCTTTTCAAATATGGAGTATTTCATCCTAATTCTTTCTAAATCATTTCTTATGATTTTACACAAATTATTACTATTTTTAATAATTTTATCAAGGCCCGTACAGTCGATTTCCATCAACGGTCATCGAACTGCACTTACAGCGACCTTTTCTGAAATTGATTTGGACGTATCTCCAAATCCAACCGTTAGATTTCTAATATTCGTTAGAAAGCTCTTTTCGATACGAACCCAACGGTTCCGGTTTTAGGAGAATCCGACGGTCGGATCTCCCGTAATGTCCGTGCGAAGTCAATGGTCGAAATTCGCGAACTGCCGCGGCGTGGCGCGTTCTATTCAGGCCATTATATTATATATATAATATATATAATATATACTTCGTTTATTTCAATTCAAAATGTGCTTTATAAATCGTTTTAAATTCTTTTTCAAAAACGGTTTCAACTTCATACTCAATTTCAAATAAAAATTGAATATTCCAATTTAAATTCATTTTAAATTCGTTTTAAAATTATTTCAAATTGATTTCAATTCAAATTGATTTCAATTCAAATTGATTTTTAATTCAATTTCAGTTCGTTTTCAATTCAATTCAATATCAATTCGAATTCATTTATATTCAATTTCAATTCGAATTCATTTATATTCAATTCCTTTTCAAAATATCAGATTTTGAAATCACTTTCGATATTCATTATAAAATGAATAAAATCGATATAAATATCGTTTACGTAAAAAATGGCTTCAATATAATCAATACGGCTTCATATATTACTATTTTCAAATATTCTATTTCAAATATTTCTTTTTCAAATATTTCTATTTTAAAACTGGAATGAGGCCCAATCAATTACCATATAATGTTAATTATATGGATTTTCTACAACACATGTATATATCAACAACGATGAATAATCAACCATCATCCAAAGTGCATTCTACACTGTATAAGCATCAAATATAAATATTCAACGCTTATAACAGCCTGTCAATCAATCGATCGACATACAACTAAACAATCGGGATTAGTGTACGTCAAATATCATCCCAATACCCGTGTGGGGTTTCAAGCAATCAAACACAGATTTTTACTTGTGCAGTTGGGCGATGTGTAAAATTTATCGTCCCAATCAATGTCCTTCAAATAGGTGTACATAAACAAACCGTCCGGTTTGTAAATGAATATTTATTTATTCACATTCACATTAAAAATTATATTTTTAACGATCAAACTATTTTATTCAACCTATGAATATTCTATTCGGTTCATTTATTAAATAAAATGTTATCTTTATTTTTCTAACTTATTTTTAGAAAATTTCGGCGGCATAACGGCACGATACTAGAAACGGGACAAGGCCTAGCCTTATCCCCGGTCTAGTGAAGGCCCACGCCATTCACACATCAATCAAATCAATTCAAACCAAATAATCTAGCCAACTACACAACCAAACAATTGAACAAACAAGCCATCCATGGTCTGTGGATGACGGGTGTCGGGTGCTACTAAACACCGTCTGCATCCTAGTATATATATATATAACTAGAAAATTTAAATTGAAAGGTGAGAAGTTCTCACCGATAGCTATCCTAACTCCATGGCACTTCTAATGCAGGAAATCTTCACTGTTCTCGCCTCTTATCACTTTCTTTCGCCCGTAGTCACTACATATATAAAAATCGAATTTTTACTATGCTATTCAATACATAAAAATCGTCTTTTTACTATGCTATTCAATATATAAAAATCGAATTTTTACTATGCTATTCAATATATAAAAATCGAATTTTTACTATGCTATTCAATATATAAAAATCGTCTTTTTACTATTCTATTCAATATATAAAAATCGTCTTTTTACTATGCTATTCAATATATAAAAATCGTCTTTTTACTATGTTATTCAATATATAAAAATCGTCTTTTTACTATGCTATTCAATATATAAAAATCATCTTTTTACTATGCTATTCAATATATAAAAATCGAATTTTTACTTCCTATTCAATATATAAAAATCGAATTTTTACTTCCTATACTTTATAAAAATATAGTCTTTCTCGTGAACGAAAATCCTGTTCATTTTCTACAAACAAAACCCAATCTTTTTATTTTTCAACAAAAATCAGATTTTTACTTGCTAAAAATCTAAACTTTGTATAATTATAAATCTAAACTTCATATAACTATAAATTTAAACTGCTCCCTCTAATAAAAAAATCAAGAAAACTCACCTTTTATCAATAAAAACTGGATCTTCGTTGCCGGAGCGGATCTACCTCGACTGGAGGACGAGCGGTGCCATCAGCAGGTGGAAGGGGAGGCTCCAACAGGTCGGAGGAGGGTTCAGAGGCAGTAGGGGTTTGCGGTGGTCTCGATTTCGGGCTATAGGGTTTGGGGGTTTTGGTAGGGGTGCGGGTTCGTCTGAGATGGGGCGAACATGATCGAGGAAGAAGGCGGAGAGGCCGACGTCGAAGGGGGGGCGAGGGGAGCGGAGCGCCGACGTCACGGCGGTGGGTGGCTGAGCGCAATGAAGCCCCCCCTTTTTTTTATTTATTTTAAAATTCTCGATCTGGAAAATAAAAAAGGGGGGGGGGAGATAAAGGCCGTTGACTTATATTATAATAATATATATTTTTAATTAAATTTTTAATCCCAAAAAGTAACTTTCAAATTCGAACTCGAAACGAAACCCACCGACTGTCGTCCCTAGCGTTTTACGCCCATTCCGAACACAATGGGATATGTATCACAGGCCAATTCGACCGTTTCGATCAGTTTCCGTTAAAATCAACATTTAACTCTATATATTGAATTTAAACGCGCATTTCGTTTTATCGGGTTAAATATGAACTCTAAAAATTCCAGAAAAATATTTTCTAGCTTCATACTGACGATACGGTCCTAATAAAACTAGTTTCGTCGAATTCTGAGACCGTTGGAAAAATGGCCATTTTCCAGTCGATTAAAATCAACTGAAACTGGTCAAACGCGTTTTCCTTTGCCACACTCACATATTGATACGAAAAATTATGAAATTTGAAACCTAGCAATGACTTTACATCACGGACCCAGCAAAAGTGGTTTCGTCGAAATCCGAGGTCGTTTGCAAAATTTCTATTTTTAAGGGCCTGAATTCCATAGCGACTATTCAGAATTTTCAACTGGGCTTATCTTTTGATTCCCGCTATGAAATCTTGATTTTTTGGATTCGTTGGAAAGATATCATCAAATAGATCCTATTAATTTTGGTTTCACTAAAATCCAGATTGTTTTGCACCCGGTACATTCAATTGAAGTTTGAAATCGAATTATCGAACTACCGCGCCATTTTCAATTCTATTTATAATTATATAAAATTATTTATATTCTAACGACGATCTATATAATATATACGTTCGAATTATATTCAAAATAAATTTCTCGTCGATATTATTTAAAATAATTCATTTTAAATAATCAAAATTTGCTAAAATTGCCAAAATAAAAATTTTAAACTGGCCCAGATTTTCGGGTTGTTACATCTGAAGAGCAGATATATTATCAATCAATGAAGGCGTGATTATAAGACTGGCAATGATTACATTCTTTCTGCTGAGCGCATCCGCCATAACATTGGATTTCCTCGGAGTATATAAAATATCCAGATCATATGCCATGAGAAATTCTAACCAACGTTGCTGCCTCATATTTAGATATTTCTGGGTGAATAAATACTTCAATGATTGATGATCAGTACATAATTCGAACTTCTCACCCAATAGAAAATGTCTCCAGATTTTCATAGCAAACACAATGGCTAACAATTCAAGATCGTGAGTTGCATAATTCTTCTCATGTGGTTTCAATTAATGGCTAGCATAAGCGACTACTTGGTCTCTTTGCATCAATACTGCACCAAGACCTTCTTTAGAAGCATCTGTCCAGACTTTCAAGTCTTGATTGCCATTAATAATTGTTAACACTGGAGCAGTTGTCAGCCTTAATTTCAGCTTTTTGAATGCAGTCTCACATTCTAGAGTCCAATTGAACCTTGAATGTTTCTTAGTAAGCTCCGTTAAGGAACTAGATATCTTCGAAAAATCTTTAACAAACTTCCGATAATACCTAGCCAATCCGAGAAAACTACGTACTTCCGTGGGCGTAGTTGGCTGCTACCAATTTTCAGTAGCTGTGATTTTACTGGGATCCACAGAAATTCCTTCTTTTGATACTATGTGGCCAAGGAATTTGACTTCTTCTTGCCAGAATATACACTTGGAAAACTTTTCTTTTAAAAAACATTCTTTCTGAAAATTTCTAACATTTGTTCCAAATGTTTTTCATGCTCGCTTTCTGAAAGAAGATTAGAATATCATTAATGAAGACCAGTACAAATTTATTCAATACTTCTCTGAATACCCGGTTCATTATATCGACAAAATAAGCTGGAGCGTTACATAAGCCGAATGACATTACTAACCACTCGTAGAATAATTCTGGACCTCTGAGTGCTTTCAAAGGAACACATTCTTCGGCAATACGA
Source organism: Allium sativum (assembly GCA_030737875.1). Taxonomy (NCBI): domain Eukaryota; kingdom Viridiplantae; phylum Streptophyta; class Magnoliopsida; order Asparagales; family Amaryllidaceae; genus Allium; species Allium sativum. The sequence goes on from CM060924.1 coordinate 422,971,206, forward strand.
AGTTGATGGAAACCTGTAGCTAGGTCCATTCGTGAAAATACTTGCGCTCCATTCAATCGATCCAACAAATCATCAATCAGCGACAATGGATATTTGTTCTTTAATGTCTTCTTATTCAAGTTACGATAATCCACACATAGTCTGAGAGTACCGTCTGACTTTGGGACAAACACCACTGCTGCACCCCAATCAGAGAAACTAGGTCTGATAAAACCCTTCCATACAAGCTGTCGAGTTTGATTATCTAACTCTTCTTTCTCCTTCAAGGTCATTTTTCGAATAGCGTGAACTACTGGCCTTGCATCCGGGATTAGAGAGATTTTGAAATCAATTTCTGTACGCGGAGGTAAGCTAACAACTTCTTCGAACACATCCGCGTAGTTCTTCACAATAGGGATATTTTCAATGTCGACCGGAATTTTCTCCGTAACGACAGGAACATGTTCTAATTGAGCAGGAGAAACATCAAGAGCTGACCAAAAGTCTTTTCTATCAGAATTTGGACCTTCGCATGGAATGGTTATATAATTCCCTGATTTGATCTTCGCCCCTTACGACTCTATCGCCGCATTTGACCTCAGCTTCATATTTGGTTAACCAATCCAGTCCCAAAATAAGATTAAACTCTGTGAAATTCATGACGATCGCGATGGTAGGGAACCGATACAGGAAAAAGAAACAGGCACCCCACAAATCCAACTAAGATCGAGGGAATCCCCAACCAGATTATGGACAGTCATGGGTGTTTTGAGATTTTTCAAATTCAAATCCAGTTTCTTAACCGCATTCTTTGCAATAAAGCTTCGCGACGCGCCTGTATCAAATAATACTTTGACTGGAATATTCTTGACAATAAGCGTGCCTTCCAAAAGATCTGGCCTTCCCTGACTAGCGGAGGGCGTTGAAGTTTCCACCACTTTATTTACATGTACTATTTCAGATTTCTTTGAGAGTTGACACTCCCTTGCAATATAACCTACTTGGTGGCACTTATGGCATTCTCTCCCACTATAAGATTTCTTTTGCTTCTTTGAAGATTTGCAATTTCTGGTCAAATGCCCTGGCGTATTGCAGTTATTGCATGTAGCCGTCATTACGGGTTCTTTCTTAGACTTAACCCTTTACTAATGTCTTTAGGCCTCTTAGTAACCTCAGACTTCGTACTTGCCTCAGGCTGCGTACTTTTCTCTGGACTATCAGTTTCGAGTTTCCTTTTGTTACTAGAACTGACTTCCTCTTCACGCCTAAAAGACCCTTCTTATCTAGATCTTCATACTGATAAGCCATATATATCATTTCAGAAAAAGATTGTTGCACATGTGCAGTTACATTATTTTGATACTTTCTTTGGAGCCCGTTAATAAATCTTAGATTTTTCATCTTTGGATTTTGAATTAGATGCGGGGCGAAACGAGAAAGTTCATTGAATTTCTTATGATATTCTGGAATGGTCATATCTCCTTGTATCAGATAGTAGAATTCATCACTTAACCGCTCAGTTGTTTATGGAAGAATAAATCTTTCATTGAAAATCTCTTTAAATCTAACCCAGATGATATCACCTTCTGGATTATCTTTAATGACAGTTTCCCACCAGATTAAAACTTCGTCTTTGAGTGCCCATGATGCCAGTAATCTTTTCTGATCATCTCTCAGCTTGAAACCTTCAAATATTATCTTCGCAGAATGCATCTAAGCTTGAGTTTGAATAATGGATTCATAGCCCGAGAACGGTACTCCACCTAGATTTCAATATCTCTTCAATAGAGCTTCTATATTTGATCCTAGCTGAGGGAGCACAACTCGCTCATTAGATTGTCGAACCATAGGATTATTTCTTCTACTTCTGCCACTCATTCTCTATGTCTGCAAATAGCAGACAAAGTGTCAGACCAACAGAAAAGGTATTTTAAAGCATAGAGACATATATTTAAATGTATATGCATCTATCGGGGTGTATTTCATTCTGCTACACTCATTCTAGGATATTACTGATCCTATCTGAAATGAGTTATCCGTCTTAGAACACTACTGGTTCAATTTCTGACGAGTTCATTAATATGTTATATTCTAGAACAAAGCTTAACCAAAGCTCTGATACCATGTTGTGACAACCCCAAACCCCGTTCCATGGTGGCAAGGGTAATCTTTGCAATATAACACATAAACAGATAACAACAGAACCAAAATATATAAATACATCAGATAATTTACAACAGAATACAATGGATAAACATAATCATCAGAGTTACACAGTATACAGGATCATACTTAGTACAAAATACAGTTCAGCTTTACATAAAATGTCTACAGCGGAATCAAAACATAATATATACAAAAGGAGTTAAACCGCAAAAAAAGAAAGAAGTGATAGACCCCATCTTCAGCTCCATAGCTATCCAGAAAGAGCCTGCTAGAACCTGAATACAATGCTGCCCATGTAGAAAATAGGGCACCTGAGTTTGCAAGTGAAACAAACTAAGAGTCAGTCATGGGGCTGGTATGAGAAATCTACTTAACTTATTTTAATAATAAGGCCAATCAAAGGACCACGCCGCTACCGCGGAACGGGTTTACTCCATTGGATTGCCAGTGCTTTAAAACAAATAAATCATTTAAACATCGCAATGCTTTTTTTTAAAATGAAGCCATTATAAGACTCAGTTCCCATCACACAATGCAACGCAAACTGGAGGATAGAGTTTTACCTTATAATGGCCAAAAGATGCTTGATACGAATAAAACAAAAGCATTTGATATTATTACTAGTGTTTATATGTTTCAAAAACAATTTCAATCATAAGTATCAATCATAGACAACATAGATACCATATATCATGTCGCCATATATTGGTTTACAATCAGAACCGTACGATGTCATATTTGGAAATTGGATTTCCGTCAATGAACCAAGGAAAAAGATAGTTCTTACTGCTTCGAGACAATCTAGCCCATGTCTCAGGATTAGAACTCATCGACCCTTGGATCTTCAGGGACAGTCCATACGAACTGGATTAAAATGCCTGAACAATGCATTTCCCCGCCCTATGGGGCATAAGCTGGTCATATAACGACCAAACCATCGACCTAGTAGCGACCGATATAACCGAGGCGCATCGCTATCCACCATCCACATAAGTAAAATGTCAGGTCGTGTAAAACAACTGACACCACACATAGCTAGAAGGAAACGCATGTTCTCCCTGCAGTCCTCTCCCGTTTCTGGTCCATATCGGGGTGCGAGGCTCGCGAATCAACGTTAAACACAAAGCTAGCTATTTAAAGCCCTTCTCTGATCATCAACCACAAAGCTCTGATTTTCAACAAAAGCTTTGATCATAGCATCATTGTATGCCATGTTGTCAATCTACAACATCAGACACGCATCCATTTACAAGTCTGTTCTTGGTCTGAACGAAACCGGAGGCACCTTATTCCTCTCTCGTATGTCCAATACAGGAGAGAGGCCCTCGCACACCCGGCCGATCAACAAGTATGTCCGTACGACCACCACTGTAACTTCTTCAAGGCAGCAACTCCCATCAAAGGCATCAGTAGCCATCTATTCGATGTGAAGATCCTTGGTCTCGCACCGTCTTCATATCTTCAACTTCTAACCATCGACCAATTATTTGAAATGAGAATTAACTCGGCCTTTTCAAATAATTCACGTATATTTAGAATTTCAAATCAATTAATTTCAATGGTTCAATTATCTGACATCCAAATTCAGTTCATTAATGTAATTTTCACGTCAACACATTCAACCATCAAATATCCAATAAACAAGGTAAATTCAGTTTATTTCCATTCCATATCATTTATAATATTTTATCACGATTTATCGCTGTTTTTATTTATTTAAATATAGCCAATTTATTCAAACGCCGCTTCAGGCAATAACGCGGCCATGGCACTGTTTTTCTCCAAATTTGATTTACACATATATGAAAATCTAACTGTTGGATATTTAAAAATTTTATACCATTAGAAATATCTTTTCAAAACAGACCCAACAGTTCTAGTTTTGGGAAAATCCGACGGCCGGATCTCCCGGTACAATCGTTTAAAGTTATGGTTTCAAAATACGAACTGCAGCGTCGTTATTCGATTAATTTTACTTATATATATATAATCCATTCTAGCGTTTTTTTCATTTAGATTTAAATTAAACATTCCAGACAATCCAACCGTTGAATATTTGCAAAGTTGGTATCAATGGAAAGATATTTCCAAAGAGAACCCAACGGTTTCGATTTCGGGAAAATCCGAACCCCGGTACAATCATTTGAAATTACGGTTTCAAAATATGAACTACAGCTTCGTTATTCAATTTATTTTAATTATATATATATATAATCCATTCTTTGATTTCAAAAACCATTTCAACTCATATAGGTGATAAAAATGATATTTTTATCCAATAGATATTTACTTCAATACATGACTATTTTTAACAATTCATATACATAGTAAAAATATGATTTTTATTGTCAAAACAATTTATTTCAAACACGATTAATTTGTATACTTCATATAGATGATAAAAATGTGATTTTTATTGTTAAGGCAATTTATTTCAAAAATGAAGATTTTTAGCGATTCATATATATTATAAAAATGTGATTTTTATTGTCAAAACAATTTATTTCAAACCCGACTATTTTATATATTTCACACATACAATAAAAATGTTATTTTTATCGCTCAAACTATTTATTTCATACATACTATAAAAATGTTATTTTTATTGTTCAAACCATTTTTATTTCACACATTCGATAAAAATGTTATTTTTATCGTTCAAACCATTTTATTTCACTGTTATTTTTATCGTTCAAACCATTTTATTTCACACATTCGATAAAAATGTTATTTTCTTCGTTCAAACCATTTTATTTCAAAAATGAATATTTTCCAACACATGAATATATTTAAATACATGAATATAAATCAAACACAGGAATATTTCAGGAAATCTCGGCAGCATAATGACAGGGTAGTTAAAACCGACACAGTTCCGGGAATGGCTCCTCGCTCTACCTTAAAACCTCGCAGCTTTTGACAATGGGGATTTCAATAATCTAGTTCGTATGCAGACGAATTTTCCCATAAACTAACCCTATTGGGATTTCAACCACAATTAATCATATCAAATCAACCATTCGTGGTATTCACCAAATTTCACATCAACCAAATCCAAACAATCACAACGAATATATATCGTCCATGGTCTGTGGACGAGGGGAGTGCATATATATATATATATATATATATATATATATATATATATATATATATATATACGTATATAAATATATTTCGATTTCATTTCAATTCCATTCAACGCATATATTTTTTTACAATGCATATATAACTTATACACCGCATATACAACTTATACAACGCTTATATAACTCACACATCGAACGTATAATTTATTCATCGTTATTCCATATCATTTATAATTCAGAAATCTCACATTGGGTTCCACTCCTCCAAAAATTGTAGGAAGCTCAAAAAAATATCTGGTCTCTTCTGGAATGTAGAAGATGTCCACACGAGTCCAATGTCTCTTGTTTCACTGGATTTCGACAACATAGCAAAAAGATATATTTTTATTGTAAAATCATAAATCATAGCGCTTTAAAGTGCTATAAACAGTTAAATTTATTTTCAGCGGTTACCTTTCAGAAGAGGTTCGAAACAAGGTTTGCATTTATCTTTCAATCCGCTACGCTATAGGAGGATCGACCAACGCCACATCGAAGAGGGAGGAGAGGCGCCTCCGCGCGTGGTGGTGGGGTCCACTTCGGTGGTGGCAGGTGCGAGCGGTGGCGGTTCAAACCCCCGAACTTTGGAGCGCGATCCTCTTCAAACATGCGATGAAAAATTACAATCCTTATATGGATTTGAAGATCTTGGAGAGGGCTATAGAATTCCCAACTGGAGGAAGGTCAAATTTTGCGTGTAGGAGGAGGAATTAGAGGAGGAAGTGGGGAAAGCTTTTCCGCTATCGTCTGGAGAAAGACCAGGGAGAGAGAAAGTTGAGATGGCCAATTATGATTGGTCCTTGATTTTATATTTATTTTTAAAATCAAAAAAATACCCCTTCTCCTTACGATCTCCAATTCAAACCCAAAGACTATCGTCCCTTGCTACATACCCCTAATCCGGACACAATGGAATATGTTTTGTAACACCCCGTATTTTTGTAACATGTTAAAACCATAAATCAAGGCTGAATTAAATTTTAAAATAAGAATCATGGGAAACAGGTTACGCCATTGCATTCATCTCAAAATTCTTCTTGGAAACGAGTCCGAGTTTTCGAGAAACGGAGTCCGTATAAGGGAGATATGACCCTCCGAAGTTTAAGGAATTTTCAGAATAGAAAAATAGCTTGAAATTCAAATTCAATTTCGAATTCAAAAACCCAGAATATGCTGGGCGGGAAATTTCCCGCCCAGGACCAGGTCGACCTGGGGGTCGACCATAGTGTCGACCTCCCAGGGACCAGGTCGACCATAGTGTCGACCTGGGGGTCGACCTGGTGCCAGAACCCAGTTCTGAGCCTGGGTTCATCTAATGTTTCTGGTCTCGTTTTCAGTCTAGATTCGTCCGCCTAATCCTATATAAACAGCCCCTAGCCTCATTCTCTTTACACCATTTCATTCGCTCCTTATGATGCCTCTGGAATAATTGAAATAAATAAATTAAAATAAAATACGAAGACTATTTCTTGAAGACTACGGCTAGGAATTGCAAATTGGAGATTCAAATCAAGTTAGAGCTTCAAGAAGGGAAGGAATGGCTAATTCAACGGCTTCGAGCAACGTCGCGCGAATCATAACAAATCACCTCAACGTTATCTTATTATCCTTTTCTAAAACCGATCAATGTAAGTCAGTTACTTTTTAGATTTGAACGTCTAGATATATTTATGGCATGTAATTGAATGGATATAAGAATATGCCTAATCCTTTCGCCTTAATCGATGCTTGTATATGCCTCTGGATCTGATTCTCGATTATGACGTTGAAACTATTGTTAATAGCCTATGCTTATGCCTATGACTGTGAACATGATACTATGCATATGCCTATGACTGAACATAAGACTATGCCTATGCCTATGACTGTGAACATAAGACTATGCCTATGCCTAAGGCCGTGAACATAAAACTATTGCCTATGACTATGACAAGGACAATTGTGGCTAATCACCTATGACTCATGACTATGAGATTACTGCCTATGATTATAAGACTATTATCCATGACTATTGTGTTTAACCGCCCATGATTCATAACTATGAAACCATGACTATGACTATTGAGGTTAATTGCCTATGACTAGTATGGTTAGTTGCTTATGCCCATAACACTATAGTTGTAAATAATGTTGTACACCAAATTGGCATTATGTTAGACCAAATCACCTATGCCTATTCCCTAAATTGTGTTATCTTGTATTTATGATGTAGCTTGTCTAGTTTATTCCTATTCACTGTTATGTACATCAAACTTATTGGAACAATTATCATTGTAATTGGCTCGCTTTCGCATGCCTATTCTTTTATGTCAAATTCTCATGCTTATCCCCTGATCCTTTTGCTGGTTTCATTTCATAAGTACTTAGAAACTTGTGAAATCATGTTATACGTATGACTACGGCGGGGGAATTTGGGCGTAGCTTAATTTATATAATTTGGCATAATAAATATGTTGATATAAATCCGAATTGGCTATAATAGTAAATATTAATGCATATTAGACTTGGACGTATAATGGTAAATTGTTAATTGGCCGTAAACCATGTAGTTGGCATGTGAGTCTAGTTTTGGCATAAATTGTAAACTAGAATATTAAATCTAGTTCTAACATGAATTGAAAATTTGGATATTTAATCTAAGTTGGGCCAAAAATGTAAATAAGAACATTAAGTCTAGATTAGGCTTAACAACTTATTTGGAACGCCAAATATGTGGCATAGTGATTTTGGGCATAACTACTATGGCAAGTTTGGGAAGGTAGGTTATAGCCTATTCTGATTAATAACTTGAAATTACATGTAATTGTCATGTTTAGCATAACCATGGTTAGTGACACTTAATTTGGTATAATCTTATAAACATGGTTTAGAGGGAAAGTGGGCCATAATAATAAATGTTGACAATGTACAATAAAAGAGTAATTATGGCATAAGTAAATTAGTAATAATTTACAAGAATAATTTGTCCTAAATGAGAAATATGTACATTGTAGAAAATACGAATATGCCTAACCCGAGTTGAGTTACGGTATAAGACTGCCCGGAACCGCCCGACAAATCCAGCAACCATAACAATACCTATCTAATGTGGGTAGTTAGAGCATTGATCCCAAAAAGGACCTGAGGTTAGACTGAGTTGCGGTGTAAATCTGCCCGGAACCGGCCGGCACATCCAGTGATCGCAACAATATCTGTCTAATGTGAGTGGTTGGTGCTTTAAATGAATAATTTAAAGCTAATAAATAATTAAGCTAGACAAGTGGGTGAGGTTAAGTAAAATACACTTAGCCAATTTAACATGTTTACTAGACTAGAAGGTGGAGTTAAGTAAACTTAGAACACTTAGCCATCGTGGTGTGCCGAATGAACAAGGTTAAGTTAAAATAGGGAGGGACAATACTTAACCATTAGAACATGTGAATTAAACAGATGTTAGGGTTAAGTTAACTAAGAGAACACTTAACTGCTTTAGCATGCTAGCTAAACAGAAAGGGCAGGATTAAGTAAAAGGGAACACTTAGCCAATACAAGGTGAAGGGGTGGGGTTAAGTAATAAGAAATACTTAAGCAATTTAACTTGATTTGTGGTAGGGTTAAGTCAACATGAACTACTGATAACACTTAATCGGTTTATCATGACAAATGAATGGGTTAAGATAACTTGAATTGACTAATGATACTTAACCAGTCCAACTTGACGAGAAAGAGAACTAAGTAGTAAACCTTAGTTAAAAGGACTAAGTTGTAAACCTTAGTTAAGAAAAAGACGGTTCGGGGACTAAGTAGTAAACCTTAGTTAAAGGAACTAAGTAGTAAACCTTAGAACGACACGAGAAGGAGCGAACGTCCATCTGATCTTAAAGAAGGCTCCAACGAAATGGGGGACGAAGCATGCGGCTTCGAGGGGACGTGAGGGTACTCTTGGTATCCCTCTGTGAGGCCGCAGATGATCCGCCTGGGCTCACAGAGGTTAAGGTCTGCGTTAGAAGAACCAAGGGTATGCCTTGGTTGCAATATAGGGCAACCTAAAGACTAGGATGGACCAGCGTGATTCGACGAGACCAGTAGCCCTGTGATAGCGACTCGTCGTCTACCTACCATCTTGAGTCAATCGAAATATGTGAAGCGGAAAGGCGGAGAACTTCAAAAGACAATATACTTGCTATCAAGTTATGGTTGCGGATGGCCATAGGTTAGTGGGGGCATGAGGGGCCTGCGTATAGTTCTCATTTTTCAAGGTGTGCCTTTCATTAGTTGAGGTAGGGGTCAGGTGGGACCATAGTGTAACACCCCACGTCCATTAATGTCACTCACAAAGGGAATGCATTAACTTCCATGGAGGTTTTAAGTGAATATAGAACAGAAAAATTACAACAAGACAGATAATAAGTAGTACTTGGAAATCTAAAACTTTATTTTATTGCAGCGGAAATTAAACATGTTTGTTACATCTTGAAACCACAAATCAAAGTCAAGTACAATATCCATCTTGATAAAACAAAATACATAATCCCATTACATAAATAGCCATTAAAGAAGATAACAAGATGGACTTTACTTCAACGGTCCAAGCTTTCCAAAAGAGAGAGTAAGCAATCCAATCAAACTCCGCTAGAGTTGGGCCTACCCTGAGGACCTGGTGGGGGGAAAAAGATAGAAATGGAGGGGGTCAGACATAAAGTCTGGCGAGTATGATAATTCTAACAATACTATTATCAAAATAATTAGACTAAGGCATAAGCTGGAAAACAAGGAAATGTCTATGAACTATTAGGTATGGAAGAGCAGATAAAGGTAACGTTAAAGGCACACCTAATACTAACGAATAATTACTACACTGCACCACACCAGTCACCCTAAAGGTTGATCCCACTTGCTTCACTTAGAAATTTTATAAATAACATCGTGTACCCCTAGCTGACTACATAGGTGTCGCCTGCCCCTATCTCCGCTAGGTGTACCCCACTACCCACTTTCGATCGGCTCCCTACTCGTAGATACCCGTGCTGGCCCCATAGTGGGGTGTATTACTCCCCTAAAGTGGCAACCCGATACAACTTGAGAATGCACGGCTTATACCTACACGATGCAACAACGTCTTACCTACCAGTCCGGGTCCACACACGCATATGAAACCCGTTGGACTTGCGTTGCCATCGCTACCCCGTTTGGCCTCTTATAGTCAAGCCCAGTATGCGTGTCCCGTCCTCGACTTGGGTCGAGCCCACAAAGATACGTTTGGGTTACTGGTTGAAATGGGCCCCCACAAGCTATCCACCTAAGCTTGTCCCTACTAGTATATCCCACTTAACCCTCTTCTTAGTCATGTTCATTCACATGTGTGTTTGGTTAAGTCTTACTAATCGTATTTCAAATGCCACTAAAGGCACCCACTAGATTCCTCATGCCACCCAAGGCACCTACTTAACCCCCATGTCCCACTTCACATGTTTATCTGGTTAAGTATTTCTTAATTCATTCAGGCCATAACCTCATAAAGACCTCTCACATTAGACTGGCATTTATGGTAGCTGGATTCGTCGGGCGGGTCCGGGCAGTCTTACACCATAAAAGAGTCTAACCTCGTGTCTTTATAACTGTTATGCTTTAATTTGGGCCTAGGACCTCTCACATTGGGCTGACATTTGTGACTACTGGATTTGCCGGGCGGGTCCGGGCAGTTTTACGACACAAACGAGTCCAACCTCGTGTCCTAAGCATTGATTAACACTTATAATCTTTTACCCCAGTTTTAAATATATCCCTATTCAAATCATTAATTAATTTCAATTTTAATGATGTCCATAATTGACTCAATTATGGCCATCCACTTACGGTATGCAAAATCATATCAATTGCACCCTAATTTCTTAATATTAAATCCTTAATATTACCCCTACCCCACGTTATACGTTCGCTTATTCAACGCAAAATATACGTTAGACTCGAATAGTCTAACTCATAGCACAAAGATAAATTATCACAACAACAACATATACATATGACTAAAATAGATCTAATCATAAAAAAGGTGAAACTTGCATGTGTGATAGATGTCCAACACCTAAACTTGCATAGGCAAAAACTACAACTTGCATAAAACTACACATGTCATGGATCTAAAGGTGTCAACTTGTTTGGTAAAATGTCACAATTTACATAATATGATCATAATCCAAATTCATGTATAAACTTGCATATGTGGTTTATGCAACATAATGATGATGTGAACTAGCATCTAACACATAGAACTCACACATATCATAGCACAATTCTAGATCTAAATAGATGTCATGGCATATGTTCATAATCTTTACTAATCAATCTAAACTTGCATACATGATTTGTCATATAGATCAACATAGCCCAAATAATATCAACATTATGATTTGATTAACATGAACTAATTAGCATAGATAATAACATCATGACTTTATAACATGTATGATTTATCACAACTTAGCATAGAAAATTACAACCTATACAATATCATCATAGTATGATTTACAACATATAGGATATCATCATCACATAACATAGGATTTACAACATACATGATAGCATAGGGTTTACAACAACATATATGACAATTCACATCATTTTCTTATGATCCATATCACATCTTAATCTAATTAGTTTAATAATAATCTTATTAAGACCATCATACTCACAATTAGAAAAGAAAGAGAGTCTTGATTTGCTTTAGAGTTGAGTAGAATTAGGGTTTTGATTAGCTTTCTTCCTTCCTAGTTGGCGGCGGCTACACTGAGTTCCATGGCGATGGCATGACGACGGCTATTCTATTTTTCATGTGATTTAGAGTGAGAGACTACCTAGGTATATATAGAGTTTAGGATTTATTTAGGCCGTCAGATCAACTCAGAACTAACCTGAACCATTTAATTTGCCAACTCAGCCCTAAAGACACATCAACAGCTCAAGATTGGGCTCAGTCAAACCCTAGCCGAGTGGACCAGGTCAACACCCAGGTCGACTGCGCAGTCGACCTGGTCCCTGGGGTGTCGACTGCCCAGTCGACTCCCCAGTCGACCTGGGTGCTGGGCGGGAAATTTCCCGCCTAGCCTGTTTGACTTCGAATTTTGAATTTTAAATCTTCTGAAATCTGTTTTGAATTTTCTGAAACTTCCGATGGCCATAACTTCTTCATACGAAGTCCAAATCACGCAAACTCGGACTCTATTTCAACCAGAATTCCGAGACGAACACAATGGCGCAACCCGTTTCCCACAATTCTCATGTATGAGATTAGTTATTCTTTAATTTGTGAATATTAATATTAATAGAATTACGGGGTGTTACATTCTCTCCTCCTTAAAGGATTTCGACCCCGAAATCTTCAAGTCAAGAAGAATGTATATCCTAACATCCAATCGTCCATTGACTCAACCATCAAACACAGGCATCCATTGTCCTTATAGATTTCCAATGCTTTCATGTTTAAATGCACAGTGTGTGTATATGTCCATATCTAATGCAAAATCAGGCGGTCCACTGATTCAGTTGACCTCCTTAATGCAAATCATGATAGTACCATGCGTCCATTATGTATGCAAAAGTTCCTTAATGCTACATATTATCTCTATATGCGTGCACAATCATCATCTGAATGCAGCATCCATATGATAATACAATCATCATACATCCATTTTACTAAATACATCCATATATATGCAATATGAAGTGACTGAGCCGATCTAGTGCCTAATAGTGTGTGTATATGCGTCCACGAGCAACCACTAGTAAACACTTGCATCCACTTTGCATCCATCATACATAACATGTCTCAAACACATGTTTCAGCCATAGGATTATCCTAACTAAAGGTCAAAGATACTAGCGAGAGGACATACTAAAGATAAGATAAGTACAAGCTAATCGATGAAGGAGAAATTAAAAGACATACCCTCAAAAAGAAAAGGGTACAACGAACGCATCTTCGCTTCTGTCTCCCAAGTAGCGTTGCTCTCATCATCTCCCCATTGCACTTTGACTAGTCTGACCTCTCGATTCCTCAACTTCTTGATCTCCGACCCAAGAATGCATGTAGGAGCTCGTCGAATCGTCGCATCACGCTCTATCTCCACCTCTCTAAGCAAGCTCGGCTCTACCACTTCCACTGTCTCGTGCAAGCACTTCCTCAAATGTGATACATGGAATACGTCGTGTACACCGCTAAGTCTCTCAGGCAACTCCACTCTATATGCCATCTGTCCAATCTTCTCCTTAATAGGAAATGACCCTACAAACCTTGGTGCTAATTTCCCAACGGACCCAAAGCGGACAACGTTCCATAATGGAGACACTTTGATAAAGACCATGTCCCCAACATCAAACTCAAGATCTGTCCTCCTCTTATCCGCATAAGATTTCTGCCTATCTTGCGCCGTCTTCATCCTCCTTCGAATCAAGTCGATCTTTTCCGAAGTCTCTCTAATCATATCGGGCCCAAGTAAGATCTTATCCGTAGATTCCCACCAACATGTAGGTGAACGACAAGGTCGTCCATAAAGTGCTTCGAAAGGTGCCATGCCAATGCTAGATTGAAAGCTGTTATTATATGCGAACTCTACCAAAGGAAGATGCTCTTCCCATGTACCCCCAAAGTCTAGGAAACATAGCCTCAAAAGATCCTCTAGAATACGATTCACCCTCTCGGTTTGGCCGTCCGTATGAGGATGATATGCGGTGCTCAAACATAACTGAGTCCTTACCGCTTCTTGTAAGCTCTTCCAAAATTCACTAGAGAAGATAGGATCGCTGTCGCTTACCATGCTAGAAGGAGCACCATGCAAACGAACTATCTCTCGAACGTATACAGAACCTAACCATGGAGCAGTCCTCTTACTCTTCACGGGAATGAAATGGGCGCTCTTAGTAAGTCTATCTACTATAACCCAAATCCCCGTATCACCCTTCCTTGATCTTGGTAATCCATCCACAAAGTCCATTGAGACACTTTCCCACTTCCATAGTGGAACCTCCAATGGGTGAAGCAACCCACCAGGTTTCTTTTGCTCCTCTTTTACTTGTTGGCACAACAAGCATCTAGCGACATGCTCGGCCACATCCCTCTTCATACCGGCCCAAAAGAAAACTCGCTTCATGTCTTTGTACATCTTGTCCCCACCGGGATGAATGGTCATCTTCGAATGATGTGCTTCGTCAATAATAGTCTTCCTCAAGTCCTCGTATCGTGGTACACAAAGTCTACTATCCCTACGTAACCAACCCTTATCATCTAGGGTATACCTACGGAGATGGCTTGATGACTCCCCTCTTTTGAGCTTTTCTACTAACTCAACCAACTGTGGGTCGTCTCGCTGTGCCTCACCAATCCGTCCCAAAAGCATAGGTCTGACCTCCAAGGATGCCAGCAAACCGGGTACAAAGTCAACGGAAGGTCTAAAGTCAAACATAGAGATGAATTCTAAGTTTCACCGCCCAACAAACAACGGACTTAAGGACAACCTTTTTCTACTTAAGGCATCTGCCACCACGTTACCCTTGCCGGGGGTATATGCTATTTCGAAATCATAGGACGCTAAGAACTCCATCCACCTTTGCTGCCTTAAGTTCAAGTCCTTCTGAGAGAACAAGTATTTTAAAGATTTGTGGTCAGTGAACAATTCGAATTTCTCGCCAAGAAGGTAATGACGCCAAGACTTAAGCGCGAAAACAATTGCGGCTAACTCTAGGTCATGTGTAGGGTAATTTTTCTCATGCGCCCTTAACTGCCTTCCATCATAGGCTATTACCCTTCCCTCTTGCATTAAGATTGTGTCTAGTCCTGTCCCACAACCATCGGTATAAACAGTAAACGGCTTACACCCGTCTGGCAACACTAAGACTGGGGCTGAAGTCAAAGCTCTCTTTAAACGTTGGAACACATCATCACAATCTACGTCCCATGTGAAAACTAGGTTCTTCTTCATCAGGCGTGTCAATGGAGCTGATATTTTTGCGAAGTCTTTGATAAACTTCCTATAGTAGCCAGCCAACCCCAAGAAACTCCTTACTTCGGTATTCCTCTAGAGTGATGAGCACGATTCTGGCTCCAGAACATTTACCACTGGAAGACCGATCTACAAATAGTTTCCATTGAATGTCGGAAGCATCGATGTTTTCTGGAGGAGGCTCCTTAAGGGCAGTGAATTCCACTATAAAATTGGCGAGAGCTTGTCCAAGGATGGCTTGACAGGGGATGAATGTTATCTCAAACTAGCTTAGCTCTATGTTCCACTTTAATAGTCGTCTGGATGATTCAGGTCATTGCAAGACTTGTTGTAATGGCTGGTTAGTGTAGACCTTTATGGGGTGAGACTGAAAGTATGGTCGTAGCTTCCGGGAGAAGATCAATAAGCAGTAGGCCGGTTTCTCAAGCTTTGGGTAATTCTTTTCTACCCCCGTCAATCTTATGCTGATGTAGTAAACGGGTCGCTGGACACGGTCTTCAAGCGTACCTGTAACACCCCATAATTTTAAAGAACATTAATGACAATAAACTAAAGAATAACTTAATTAAATATTCAGAATTAAGTGGAATCGGCATCACCGTTACGTTCGTCTTGGAATTCTGTTTCAGATAGACCCCAAGTTTTCATAAATTAGACAACGTATGAAGAAGTTATGAGCATTAGAAATTTGTATACACACAAGCGGGTTATATGTATATATAAATCAAATAAATTCAAACCAAATCATCAACGTGGGGAGGGGGGCTATAAGGGGACCCCCTAAGGGGTGGGTCGACTTATGGGTTGACCCTTAAGGGGTGGGTACACCAATGGATCCACCCCCAAAGGGGTGGGTAGACCTAGGAGTCAACCCCCCTCCCCCCCGATCTAGGAAAATTTTGGATTGTGAATCTGGATTGTTTGTGGCCATATTCGTTGCTGACTCGGCGCTGCGTGTGCAAGAACACCTATAAATAGGCTAGCAGAGCCTAGCCTAAATCTCATATTTTCTTAGAGGCTACCTAAGCTCTGCTATTCTTCTTCCTCCTCAAATCTCTTCAGAAAAATATAATAATTAATCTAAAAAATTTTTGATTCAAGATCTGGAGGAAAAAATGTATATCTGCAAATGGCTATTCAAAACTCTAATCGAAGCGAGTAAATTCTAGGATTGGTCAATTTAAATTTCTCTTCTTTCTTCCTTTTTTCTTTTAGTTTGAGAATAGTGAGTCCATGGTTAATTAGGTTCTAGATTTAGTTAGGAGAGTCATGGAATGCTAGGTATGGACCAGATTCATGATTTGGAAAGTTATTTGGTGAGTGGATTTAAGTTATGCCTTTTTGATAATGGTATATTTAATGTTTTTCATTCCCCATTAATATGCATAATAAACCTATTGAAATGTTTAACCGGCTATAATCTGTTGAAATGATTAATCTACTGAACTGTTAACCTGCTAAAATGTATGAACATGTAAATCTATAGTCTTAATTCAAGATTAAGTGGAACATGTTAATGAAATTGTAGGTAAACCTGTTGAATCTGTGGGGGTTAAGTAAATCTTTTAGGATTATATGAACTTGTTAACCTGTAATACTTAACCTATTTAACTATTGGGGTTATATAAAAGCCTATTTCCATTAATTACCTATATGAATTGGTAATTTATATAAACACTGTAATTATAAAATTTGCAATGAACATTTGTTAAGAATATTATTGCGCCAAAAGATTGTAAATAAGAATTACAGTAAAATTTGGAAGAATGAATATGCCTAAATTTACAGTAAATAGAGGATTGTAACCGCACTTAGGCACGAGGTTAAATTCAACTTGTGGTAGAAGTCTGCCCGGAACCTCCCGGCAAATCCAGCATCCACAAGTGGTTAATTTAATGTGAGAGGTTTGGTGTGTAAACATGCATATAATGGTGCTAAGACAAGAGGTTAAGTCCAATTTGTGGTAGAAGTATGCCCGGAACCGCTCGATAAATCCAGCATCCACAAGTGGTCGGCTTATAGTGGGAGGTCTGATGCATAAACATATACATGAATATATGTATATAATAAGATATAAATAAATGGCATTGACTGTAATTAATGGAAATGAATGAAAGTTACAATAGTAAAAGAATTGGAATGAACAGGGAATGATAATAACCTATTATGAATAAACCTAGAAACCTAGAAACCTGAAACCTGTTTTTTGTAATCAGCAGAGAAAGGGGGGAAACTTATAAAATGCAATAACTTGTACTTAATTATAGATTAAGTAATCTGTAAACTCGAGAATCTGAAATCTGCTAATAAGAATAGCATGTTAAAGGCTTATTAATGAACTTAAATGGGTTAAGTTATTAAGCGAGAGGAACTTGCTAACTTGAATAAGAAGTCAATATGTCTTGAAAAAACCAAGTTAACTGGAAATCTGATGAGGTAGAGCAACCGCGTAATTAAATGTTTAGACATGGGGTCTAATAACACATTAACCGAAGGCGCTTGGACCAGTCCGTACATTTGAAGGTGAATAACCTAATGGGGTAGATCATCGTGGTGGCATGATACACGAGGGGAGTGCACGTCCATCTGATTATTCTGCCTTTTCTGCTGGCTCCGAACAAATGGAAGAGGAAGCACGCGACTTCTTGGGACGTGGAGGGTACTCTTGGTAGTCCTTTGTACGGTGGTAACACTAGGATGTGCTTGCAGACGTTGGGTCTGTGCGTTACTACCCAGTGTGTATACCTTGACTGCCATGATAGTGGGCAGTCAGAAGGCTGTAGGGTGGCTTAGGTGATTAGACGATCCTGTTGCCTTGTTGAGACGACCCGAACTTCCCCGGTGAGGAAAGCGCGGATTGAGTCGAGGATAAGGCACAACAGAACGCAGACGGAAGAACAATTCATTGTATTTTACAACAATTCATCAGAATACAAGAATATACAGAGTATAAATCAATATTACACATACGATAAATATCAGAGATTACAATACATTACATAGCAGCGGAAAATAATACAATACACAACTAGAAGAGATATACGGATACAAAGCTTTCCGGATATCATTCCAGCTGTAAACCAGGATCCTATGAATATAATTCTGCAAAACCAAAATTACTAGTTGCCCATGTCAAAATAAGGGCACCAGAGTTTAGGTTAAAACAATAAACTCCAGGTCAGTCATGGGACTGGAGTGAGAACTAAAACAGTTATTAATCTTTATTTTAAAGTTCGGTAAATCAAGGGACCACACCGTATAACACGGAATGGGTTTCCTCCCAAGAATACCAGTGCATAAAACAAACAGCGCAATGCTAAATAAAGAAAAATGAAGCTATTATAAGACCCAGTTCCCATCACACAATTCAACGCAAGCCGGAGGATAGGGTTTTTACCTTATAATAGCCAAACATGCTTGGTACGTTTAAAACAAATCATTCGATACTATAATAAGTGCATAGTGTATAAAACAACTTCAAATCATAAGTATCAATCATAGACGACATAAGCGCCCCATCCCACAATGTCACCATACTAAACTCTACAAATAAAACCGCAAATGTCACGTGTTTGGAAATTGGATTTCCTTCTGTGAACCAAGGCAAAGGATAGTCCTTACCGACTTCGAGACAATCTAGCCCATGTATCAGGGTCAGAGCGCATTGACCCTTGGAGCGACAGGGCCGGTCCACCGATGTGGATTAAAATTCCTGAACACTACGTTTCCCCGCCCTATGGGGCGTAAATGAGCCAACGAATGACTCCATCGGTTCGAGAACGACTGATATATTCGAGGCGCCTCACAACAGCAACAACCACATAAGTCAAACTCGTCAGGGCGTGTAAATCCACTGTCGCCACTTCTAGCTAGAAAGAAACGCATGCCCTCCCTGAGGTCCTCTCCCGTTTTTGGTTCACCACCGGGTGTGAAACTCGCGAAGTAAACGTTACACAAAGCTACGCCACAAAGGCCGTGCTTCGATCATCAACCACAAGACTTTGCTTTTCAACAGAAGCCTTGATCATTTGCCACTTAGGCATGCCACACAGGCAATTCACTCTATGTGTTTGATATCCATCAGTATATAACCCCTGAGCTCGTACGTCTTAGAGAAGGGCGTTAAGCAAGAGAATAAATTCTCCGCCGCCAAACAGATATATATTTAATAGAAATCAATCACACAGACTAAAATCCAATGTTAGACACACAGTCCATTTACAAGTTCGTTCTGGGTCTGAACGAAACCGGAGGCAACTAGTACCCCGCATATCCATCGATCTCCAAGTACGTCTGGACGATCACCAACTGATTCCCTCCTCTTGGGTGTACGGCCCAATCAAGATCATCGGTAATTATCCAAACGACGTGAAGACCTCCGGTCTTCAACCACCGTCTTCATCTTCGACTTATCGTCGTATCAGTTATTCAAAATGGGATTAACCCGGTCTTTTCGAATAACATGCGTATATAATAAACAAGTGTTACACAAACACAACATACGCCTCATTCCAATTCATCAGTCACTAACCGTAAATTAATCAAGAGAATAATTCCCCAAATATTAGCCCCGAAGGCCGAAACTAACATCAGATCAATATCCAGAAAACCATTCTGCTTAGCTAACCGACAGTTAGTTTTAAATTTCACATTCTTAGGGAAAGGTTCCCATTAATTTTATCAAAGATAAATCCTTTAAATTTATTCCTTAATCTACATTTGAATATCAATTCAAACTAGTCGGGAATAGAGAACCACACCGAAGTGATCATTTATTTTATTTCCCAATCCCAACCTATTCATCCCATGAAGTAAAACTGGTAATACATCATATCTAACACCACGGTGTTATCGGTAAATTCAATTACCATTTCACGTTCAAATCTAATTAAAGATTTAACTATCGCCTGGAGCAAAACTGGTGATACTCCATTCTCGATCTTTTCAATCTAATTAAAGATTCATTAAAACTCCACTTAGTTTTAATCTTTAACTGGGTTAAAGAATCAGTGTCATTTAAAACACGGTTCACGATAAACCCCAAAATCACATCACATTTCAATCAGTCCCTAACCGTAAATTAGCAAGTGAGTAGTTCCCTAAGTATTAACCCCGAAGGCCGAAACTAACATCAGATAAATACCCCAGAAACCATTCAACTTAACTAATCTCCAATTAGTTTCTGATTTTCTTAACTCCTTTGGGTCTAAGAACAGTATTATTGAAGATATCGTTCACGACAAACCAAAATCACATTCCATTAATTATCGGGTTAAAGAACAAGTGTTATTTAAAACACTGTTCACGATAAACCCAAAAATCAATACCAATTCAATTCCAATTAAATATCATTTAATTGGTACACTTCATTAAATCTAAAAAAAAAAAGATTTAATCTTTTTCTCAACTGGGCTTAAGAACAGTGTTAATGAAGACACCATTCACGACAAACCCAAATCACATTTGATATTAAATACAAGGCTCTGAATAGAAAATATATCGGCTTATATTCAATATCAAATTCTACGACCAATAGATATCGTATTGGAAATAACGATATATATATATATATATCTTTCAAATTTCCATAACAACATCTGTATAATCACGAAATCCAACATCGAAATATTCCAAAGACAATTTCGATTCAAATCCATTCCAATTCAATTATTGGAAATTATGGTTACTTTCAAAACCATTTCAAATCCAATGTATTTATTTAAAAATAAATAGAATTATAATTCTAGTTCAAAACTAGTTCATTTCGATAAAAATCTATTTTTATCTTTCCAAATATGGAGTTTCTCATCCCAATTCTTCCCAAATCATTTCTAATGATTTTACACAAATTATTGATATTTTTAATAATTTTATCAAGGCCCGTACAGTCGATTTCCATCAACGGCCATTGAACTGCACTTACAGCGACCTTTTTCAAATTTGATTTGGACATAAACCAAATACAACCGTTAGATTTCCAATTTCTAATATTCGTTAGAAAGATCTTTTCGATACGAACCCAATGGTTCTAGTTTTAGGAGAATCCGAAGGTCGGATCTCCCGCATTATCCATTCGAAGTCAATGGTCGAAATTCGTGAACTGCCGCGACGCGGCACGTTCTGTTCAGGCCATTATATTATATATATAATATATAATTCGTCGTTTTCCTTTTAAAACGTATTTTATAAATCGTTTTAAATTCTTTTTCAAAACGATTCAATTTCTATCTCAAATTCAAATCAAAATTGAATTTTTCAATATAAATTCGTTTTACATTCATTTCAAATTGATTTCAATTCAAATCGATTTTAATTCGATTTGAATTCATTTTCTTTTCAATTCAATTCAATTCGAATTCGTTTTATATTCAATTCAATTCGAGTTCGTTTTATATTCAATTCAATTCAATCTAATTCGAATTTCAATTCTTTTCAATATAATTCAAATTTCGAAATCACTTTCAATATTCATTGAAAAATAAATAAAACCGATATAAATATCGTTCGCGTCCAAAATGGCGTCAATCTAATCAACACCGCTTCATATATTTCTATTTTCAAATATTCTATTTCAAATATTTCTTTTCAAATATTTCTATTTCAAATATTTCTTTTTCAAATACTTCTATTTTCAAATATTCTATTTCAAATATTTCTATTCAAAACTGGAATGAGGCCCAATCAATTACCATATAATGTTAATTATTTGGATTTTCTACAACACATGTATACAATAACAACGATGAATAATCAACCATCATTCAAAGTGCATTCTACACTGTATATGCATCAAATATAAATATTTAACGCTCATAACAGTCTGTCAATCAATCGATCGACATACAACTAATTATTGGGATTAGTGTATGTCATACATCATCCCAATACCCATGTGGGGTTTCGAACAATCAAACACAGATTTTATTTGTGCAGTTGGGCGATGTGTAAAATTTACCATCCCAATCAATATCAGTCAAATGTGTGTATATAAACAAATCGTCCGACTTGTTCATATTTATTTCATTTTAAATACACGTTAAAAATTATATTTTTAACTATAAAATATTTTCCACTATCAAATATTTTATTTCATTTCACATCACATCACACAATCAACTATACATCAAAATCAAACAAACAAGCATACAAGCCGTCCATGGTCTGTGGACGACGGGTGTCGGGTGCTACTAAACTCCGTCTGCATCCTAGTATATATTTTAACTAGAAAATTAAATTAAAAGTGAGAAGTTCTCACCGACTAGCTAAACCAACGCCACGACTCTTCATATGCGGAAATCTTCGTCGTGCTCGCCTTTTGTCAATTTCACTGCCCGTAGTCACTACAAATATAAAAATCAAATTTTTACTTCGCTATTCAATATATAAAAATCGAATTTTTACTTCGCTATTCAATATATAAAAATCGAATTTTTACTTCGCTATTCAATATATAAAAATCGAATTTTTACTTCGTTATTCAATATATAAAAATCGAATTTTTACTTCGCTATTCAATATATAAAAATTGAATTTTTATCTTCGCCTCATATGTATAAAAAACAAATTTTTATCTTCACTTCGTTATAAAAATTATATTTTTATATTGCTCTTCTCCTAATAAAGATTATATTTTTACTCTCTTACCTTAATAAAAAATCATATTTTTATTACTCTACTGTAATAAAAATTATATTTTTAATCTTTACATAATACAAAAATTATATTTTGAACCTTCCTACAATGTAAAAATTATATTTTTAACCTTCCTATCATGTAAAAATTATATTATTCACCATACCATGATATTTTTTTTGTTTTCTTTATATAAAAATCAGTCCTTTATAAAAATATAATCTTTTATCATGAAAATCATATATTTCTATCATGAAAAAAATCCTTTATTGCTAAACTGAAAATCGTTTTTATTTATAAAATAAAACAAAGATCAAAAAAGGGGGAAACTCACTTTTATTGTCGAAATCGGAGCTTTGCCACTGGAGGGGGGTTTCACGGGCGGGGCAGCGCCGTTGGCGGAGCGTGGATGTGGGGCTTCGGTCGTCAGGTGGCTCGACGGATGGGAGGGGGCGGCTCTCGTGGGGTTTGCGTCGGAAAAAGGGGGTGTTGGGTGTTGAACGGAGCTCGAGGATAGGAAGGGAGTTTGGGGACCACCGCCAACGCTAGAAGGAGAGGAGGAAAGAGAAGGGGGAGGGTGCGTTGAAGGGGAGGGGTGCGATGATGCCAGAGAGCGGCGCGGCGGTGCGGAGGAAGAAGGGGAGGCGCGGCAGGGGTCATCGCCAGTGGCGGCGCGGCTGAGGAGGGGGAGTGCTACGAGATCGAAGCGGTTTTTTTTCTTTTTTCTTTTGTTTTTAGATCTGAAATGTCGGGGCAGAGAAACAGAGAAGGGGGGTATTTGCAATATATATTTATTTATTTTATTTTTAAATTTTCACCCAAAAAGTTACTTTTAAAATCGAACTCGAAATCCAATCCAACAATTATCGCCCCTAGATAATTACCCTTATTCCGAACATAACGGGATATGTATCGTAGGCTGATTCGACTGTTTCGATCAGTTTTCGTCAAAATCAAAATATAACTCTATATATTGAATTTTAACGCACATTTCAATTTACCAGGGCCCCATACTAACTCGAAAAATTCCCGAAAAATATTTTCTAGCTTCGTATTGACGATATGGTCCTAACAAAACTAGTTTTGTCGAATTCTGAGACTGTTTGAAAAATGACCATTTTTCAGTCGATTAAAATCAACTGAATCTGATCAAACACGTTTTCCTTTGTCACGCTCACATATTGATTTGAAAAATTACGAAAATTGGAATCTAGCAATAACTTGACATCCCGGATACAAAAAAAGAGGTTTCGTCAAAATCCGAGGTCGTTTGCAAAATTTCCATTTTTAAGGGCCAGAATTCCATAGCGACCATTCTGAAATTCATTTGGTCATATCTTTTGATTCCCGCAATGAAATTTCAATTTTTCGGATTCGTTGGAAAGTTATTCTCAATTAGATTCTACCATTTTTGGTTTTACTAAAATCCGGTTTATTTTGCACCCGGTACATTCATTTGAATTTTGAAAACGAATTATCGAACTACCGCGCCATTTTCAATTCCTTTTATAATTATAAATAAATATTTCTATTCTAACGACGATCTATATAAGTATATACGTTCTAATTCCATTCAAAATAAATTTCTCGCCGTTATTATTTAAAATAATTCATTTTAAATAAACAATATTACCTAAAATTGCCAAAATAAAAATTATAAATTGGCTCGGATTTCCGGGTTATTACACTTGTGACTAGGCGGGTTTTGACCATTTTGTATGTTTGCCTTTGGCGGGTCTAACCATCTGTTTAATGGCAATCGTCGGGTAACAACCATCGATAGTCAGCATGATGCGTGATGTCTGACGCGTGATGCAGAAAGATGGAGAGCTAAACCTACAGATCATCGACCTTTCGCTATCAAGGATTTTGTTGCGGGACAGGCCAATTAGGATGTTGTTTATTGATTTCCTGGGCCATGTCACTAGCTCTCAATTATGTTTGTCTTTCACTAGTAGAGGAAGGGGTCTGGTGGGACCATAGCCACCGTGAAAATACAGACCATAGCATTTGTGTATACAGATATCTGAAAATCTCCCGAACGAGTTCTGTGTTTCTTGTACAGCCCTATTACGGAACTCGGTGCATAGTAGATGATATGTGCGGATACATGCATACCGTTCCCGGATGGTGCATCGTAAAAGTTAAGGCATCGAGTACGATTGACGATACGTACGTGAGAAAGTTTAGATACATGTGTGTCTGCTCTGGGTGGTGTATTATAGGCTCTAGGGGATTACTCGGTGATGGAATCTGATTCGATAGAAAGTTTAGATACATGTGCATCTCGCTAAGAGTCATTTTTTCATCTTCTAGTTGACGGATGATAAGTTGTAGTCCTTGAGCTTGACTTATCACTGTCTTTGAGTCAACCATTTTGAAATCAAGAAATTTTCTAGCAATGAATTTCTTCATGCCTGCATCTTCAGTTTTTTAATTCTTTCCAGAGCCAACCAGAGTTGTTTGGATATTACAGAAGTACAATAGACATTGTAGAGGATATCATGCAGACCATTCAGAATATAGTATTTACACATGAAATCTGAATTTTTCCGGATATTAGGACCCTCTACTTTGGTAGAATCAGGTTCGAGTTCGTCTACCACAGGAGCATCTTCAGTCAGAAACTTGGCAAGGCTCAATATAGTTAAATAAAACAACATTTTCTGTTGCCAACGCTTGAAACTAATTCCGTTAAACTTCTCTGGCCTTTCGCCATGGGACAGAGCCATTGTTGGAAGCAAAGACGTTGGCTGAGCATTTGCCACCGTCTGAATCGGTGCAGAATCACTATTACTGAATTTTGTCATCTGCAACAGATATTGTTTCAAGATTGTTAGAACTTTGTAAATACACAACTGTATTACAAACAAATAGCAGTCAGTGTTATTCAGTTATGTCACAATTGTCACGTCAAACTGTGTTTACAATAATCACAGAAAGTGTAACTAATTGTGCAGCAGATTGAAGATATACAAAAAATATTTTGTTTCAGTAATGTCCGAGTCCAGAAATATTCCGTTTCCTTGAAACAATATTGTCGTCATATGCACTGATCGACGTAGTTGCAATTTGTTTTCCAAGATAAAACAGACCAACTCCGTAGCGTAGTGCCAACAAACGGAGTTCTGATGAACTGAAGTTGATTACATAAACTAGATAAGATAATTTCTTTGAAGAAGAAGAAGAAGCAATGCGAGCAAAAAAGTGATTTTTTTTTTCTTGATTTGGGCAATGTATTTATAGGCAGGAGGAGGTGCCTATTCATATGCATCAGTAACCAACAGATTGGAAAGGTTGCGACCCTTTAACCAACCGGTTATTAATGCGTGTACACTAAGAATTCAAATGGTTGTACTCATTCAGCTAGCAGACATGCCTTTCGAATTATGCACTGAACAAACACACCTTTAAACTTTTGAGAAAAAATTCTCGTTTCAGTGTATTAGCCCAATCAGCTTCTGTCGACCATATTCAATCAAGAGACACCAAAAGACCCAAGGCCCAATCTTTGACATTTTAATATATTGTTATGTCAAGGCCAAGCCCCCACATCCCCATATAATCTCTCTTCCTTTTATTTTATATAAGCCTATCGGCTTCTAATATATTAGGAAAGATTGTGTAAATATTTTGATGATGTGAGACTTATATGTTGCTATCTCTTCTTCTTCCCAAAGTTCTCTTTCTCTTGCTCATTCATTTCCAATATTAAGTAAATAAATCATCAGTATAGATGGTAATGTTCCAATAAATCGATGCTCGGGTGGAGCATTAAATACACTAACCAACATTAGGGTTGTGCTTCAGTTTATTTCAATCAACAACACCGTTTATTAATTTTAAATAATTGAATCATAATTTTAAAAGGGGAGAGCAGTAGAAAAAAATTACAAGTAGTAAACTAGAAAAAGAAGACAAAAAGTAGTGCAAATGATAATGTAGTAAGAGCATTTTTGGATTAAATGGGGTAGGACAAAAAAATGATGGGGTGAACATTTTATTTTCTAGGTAGTAGGGGATGAAGAGCAAATTATACAGTGTTAATAGACACACCCAATATTGTTTTGGAAATTCAATCGGTTGAACATAGTCACTATGTATTTCTCTATAGGAAAGTAGAGTTGAATCATATAATCAATTTACATAACTATGCATGTCACGTTTACTACTTAGTAAATATTAGATGTGACATATTATTATTGAACATGAATTATGATCCTGAATTTGCTTATTTATCTCCCTCTATAACCACCAATCGGTGCAAGCTGGTAAATCGCTCTCCCCTTGCCCTACTTTTGCATCATTATCTTGGATGTTTGTTCGTCTAAATTCCGACCCAAAAAAGGCCCATTGAAACTTAGAACCATTCTAAAAACAGATATATTATAGCTTCTAAATGAAATCGGAGCCTCAAACAATGAAAGGATTAAAATATAATATCTCAAAATAGTTGTATTTGGGTTTTGTGTTATTTGAATAATGGAGTGAAATTCTTAGTTTTTTGTCCTAATTCACTTGATTCTTATTTTAATGTTTGTATATGTTTGTGTGCTAAAAACATGAGATTTTTATATTGTGAATTAATTGGTTTAAACGTCTATTTCAAAAATATTGGTCTGAATGTAGTATTTATAATATATTATCTTAAGTTTTTGTATATAAAATAAATACAAATGTAAAGTCACGCCAAAAGCAGGGTTTTTGCATATGTAATTGGATTTATTGCACCTTTTCTATATTTCTATTATTTAAATAGCTATTCAAGCCTAGGTGAGAAGTTTTATACATATGTTTTATTATTTCCCTTTTATCAAATGTGCATGTTAGATCATGTTAATTAACAGAGAAATTAACTTACATACCTTAATTGTGATTGTTAGGGTTGACATTTCAACGTGATTCAGATATTATTCTCGTTCGTATAATTCACGATATATATATATATATATATATATATATATATGAGGAGTGATCAAGAGCACCCCAAATAGTCCAGCACCCCTTTAGCCCCCTGATTTCCACCACACAATCATCTTTCTTTCTTCTTCCAATAATTCTCTCTCCCCCCACTAACTTAATAAATAATAAATGAGAGGCTATTATAGAGGTGCAAAAGGGGTGCCAACGAAATGGGGTGCCATATAACATTCCTCTCTCTCTCTCTCTCTCTCTCTATATATATATATATATATATATATATATATATATATATATATATATATATATAGCTAATGAAACATAATATTAATGTGTATTAAGTGTGTACTAAATACAATTAAATTAGGAAATATAATTTGAATGTCCCCATAGGAATTTGTATGCACATGTGTGAGTTGATGGCTTTAATTATAATTAATGACACATAGACACGAGATTAACCATTTCTTGTAGTAGAAGCCTGCTCGGAACTGACCGTCATGCAAAATCTACAAATAAGATTGGTTAATATGAGAAGTCTAGGTGTCATGTGCAATTATAATTAGTACACTAAGACGTGAGACTAAGCCCAATTTGTAGTAGAAGCCTGCTCGGAACCGCCTAACAAATCCAACATCTACAAGTGTCGGTTTAATGTGATATGTAACACCCCGTGTATTCTATAACAATGAGATTCACAAATTAAAGTATAACTAATTTCAAATCAAAGAATTAAGGGAAACGGGATACGCCATTGCGTTCGTCTCGGAATTCTGCTTGAGATAGAGTCCGAGTTTGCGTAAAACGGATATCGTATGAAGAAGATATGGACGGACGAAGTTGGGCGAAAACCAGAAAACGGGTCAGAATGCACTGGCGCACTTGGGAAGTGTGCCAGAACAAAAATGAACTGGCGCACTTGGGAAGTGCGCCAGTGCATTTTTAGCCTGGCGCACCTGCCAAGTGCGCCCAGGTCAGAACAGGCTGGCTGGTCAGGTCTTGGCTGGCCTGGTCTGTGTTTGGTCGATTTTCTGAGCCTTACCTTGTCACTAGGGCTAGGTGTCAGCTCCTGATTAGCCTCTCCTTCAAATGAACGGTTATTATTGAATCAAGCTCCATCGACGGTCTAAAACAACTTGCAAACATTATAAAAAGGACCTAAGACCTAGCCTAAATCATACTATTTCATTTTAGCCTCAGGCCGCTGCCATTAAACCTAGAGCTCTGAATTAAAAATACAAAGAATAAAATTATAGAAGATGGAGGACGATTCTTGAAGGCTACAACTAGAAGCTACAACAACTACGATGCTTTAGACAACGAATTTGGGACTAATTGATTTGGGATTTTTATTTGGATTATTTGCTTCATATTGTAAGTTCTATGTTACTTTTTAGGCAAAAACGCTAAAACAATATGGACATGCCATGAATTGAAACCGGATTTAGGAACTATTGTTAATCCATTGTTTATATTTTTTATCTTTGAATTATAATTTGGGGATATTGCTATGGCAACGTTGCAAGTTAAACTTGTCATGATTTTGATGTTGTTATGAATCACTTGGGCTTAATTGTTTGGCAAGTTGGACTAATACATGTCCATGGAATCACTATATTTATTGAAATCTTTATGTTGATTAAACCATGCCTATGATGCTAATTAAACCATGGCTATGACTATTGATGGAATTATGCCTGTGATGTTAATATACCCATCATGATTAATGAAAAATTGGGTATTGCTAGGTTATGATGAAAAGTTGGAATTATTATGTTTATAATGTTAGATATGTTAAAAATGCTAAATTGGAATCATTATGTCTATAATGTTAATTGAGAATCATTATGTTAAAAACACTAAATTGGAATCATTATGTCTATAATGTTAGTTGAGAATCATTATGTTAAAAATGCTAAATTGGAATCATTATGTCTATAATGTTAGTTGAGAATCATTATGTTAAAAATGCTAAATTGGAACCATTATGTTTATAATGTTAGTTGAGAATCATTATGTTAAAAACGCTAAATTGGAATCATTATGTCTATAATGTTAGTTGAGGATCATTATGTTAAAAATGCTAAGTTGGAACCATTATGTTTATAATGTTAGATGAGAATCATTATGATAAATTGGAATCATTATGTCTATGAGAATTATTATGTTAAAAATGCTAAATTGGAATCCACTATGCCTATTAGGATTACTATGCCTTTAATGTTTCATGTTTATAATAAAATTATTATTATGCCCGCAATGATTATTATGCTTATGATGTAAAGTTGAAATCATCATGTTAAATTAAGTTGGAATCATTAATATGCCAAGTTATCATCATACTAGTATTGAAACCATGTGATATGTTATAGCCTGTTTATTATGCAAGTGATGTTGGAATTGTCACATATGCCTATCACATGTTTGGTGTTATTCCCATTTATCTCTTGAATTGTTTATGCTTGTGAACGAAGTACGTTTATATACGTTGGGGATACGATTGGGTAGAATAGGCAAAACTTGAATTAATTATAAGCATAAACTGTGAAATTTGGCATAAGTAGAACATGAAATATGGCACGAAAACTTGACTTGAACATGCCATAACTTGACTTTAAACATGCCTTAGTTGGGCACGAAGTTGATATATGAACATGATGTGGAAATAGCAAAATCTGATAAGAACATGGGCATGACTTTAGAAAACAAGAAAGTGGCCAACTCGAGGTTGGGTTGAGTTTGTAGTGTAAATCTGCCCGGAACCGCCCGGCAAATCCAGTTGCTACAAACAATAGGATCCAATGTGGGTAGTTGGTCACATCGCGCTTGAAACCCGAGGTTGGGTTGAGTTCGTAGCGTAAACCTGCCCGGAACCGCCCGGCAAATCCAGTGGCTACGAACAATAGGATCCAATGTGAGTGGTTCGGTGCATTAACGAATCAATTAATGCCAATTAGGGTTAAGTCATGAACATGAAAAGACAACTTAACCAACTTGAACACGATTTGTAGGGCTAAGTCATGAACTTGAAAACGACAACACTTAGCCAACTTGACATGACACGTAGGCGGGTTAAGTCGTGAAATGAAATGACATACTTAACCATCTTGACATGACTAGACTGGAAACGGATTAAGTCACGAATTACATGACTTAATCTGTTAGGCGGGTTAGGTCACGAATTACATGACCTAATCTATTAGGCGAAACCCTAGACACGACCCCTTTCAGCAGTAACCCTCTAGAAGTATCATGGTACCCTGGGGCTAGGCCAGGTGGGGCACGATTACTGGGCTGATTGTAAGAGGTGAACGACGGCAGTGGGGTACACCAGTGTAGGTTCGGTGGACTACGATCGTGCACGTATCCGGGGCAGACACTGGGTATCCATAGATTTACCTGTGCATCTTAAATCGTGTCAGGGGTTGACACCCTAGGGCTGATACACCCGAAGGTGGACCCAGCACAGGTGAATACATTCGTGATTAGCCGTATGACACGGACACTTGACGAGCTAGAACTTGTAGGGAGCCGATCGACTAGATAATCGCTCCGTAGGACCCCGTACTTGTGTCAGACCCCGTTTCAGGGTCATTTCATGACATTGGGCCGTGGGATTTGTTTCATGATTAACTTGTGATATGGGCTTAGTATACTAGTACAGTCGATGCAACGAATCTTGAACATGTGATGCTTTACTTGACTTGTCTTGACTTATCCTGATCACCTTAGTCTATCTTGTTCACCTTGACACCATTCTTAAGTTTAGTTCCAATTCATGCATGACAGGTTGTTTTAACCGTTTCTACACTGAAAGTCACTAGAACTTACTCAGTCTTTATGATTGACCCTTTTCCTTTCGCCTCTTTTTCTTTCGTCCCCCCCCCCCCAAGGTTCTCAGGGAGGGAATAACGCAGCTTGATCAGTTTTCACATCCAGCTTGAAGAGAAAGAATGTATTGCTTGGATCTTTTTCCGTTTTGGACTATGGCTTTGGACAGCAATTAGGGGACTTTTGCAGTTTATTTATGTTTTCTTTATGCTTCTTTAAATAATGTAATCAAGACAGTTATGATTTTGGAAGTATTGTAAGGCAGATTATGGCATGCTTTGTGTAACACGTATTTTGATGAAATAAAAGTTGTTATTTTCCGCTGTTCAAAAAATATGTGTTATTATATCTGTCTTGTATATCTGTGACTTATACTTATAAACCTCCACCAAAATTAGGGCATTCCCTTTGAGAGTGACCCTAACGGAGGTAGGGTGTTTCACTTGGTATCAGAGCATAGGTTTACCAGATAAGATAAAAGTTTCGAAAATTTATTTTCAAAGGAAAATTTAAAGAAGCATTTTTAAAAGATAAAATATTATTTTATTTTAAAAAGGCAAAGTCCCCCAAAGCCATTGGTGTTATCTCTTATCCTTCGTTTTGAATCTATCCTTCTTGTTTCAGCATGTCCAAAGAACTTAACTTGCCAGAGGGTGTACCAATACCTGGTTGGTTTAGACGATTCTTAGAAGCAAGGGCCACCCAGCCAGGTCCTACCGTTCCTCCACCCCCAGCTGCAGGAAATCATCCAGCTGCAGCAGCACTTCTTCCTCCACCTCCTCCGCGGGGAAACACTTTTGCTAAAATATGTATAGATTTTAAGGCTATGGGAGGAAAGGACTTTCATGGAACTGAGTCCTTCGTGGCAGCTAGGAATTGGCTGAAAGAAACCGAGGACTTATTCGTCATCTTTGAGGTAGAAGATAGGCAGAAAGTACAACTGGCAGTGTGGCTACTAAAGGGCGAGGCTTCCTACTGGTGGGAAGTCACTAATGCAGAAAGACCAGTGGAAACATGGGAGGACTTTAGGGCAAGGTTTGAGGCTAAATTTCTCTCAGAAGCTGAAAGGAGTCTTCAGTTGGAAAAATTCTTATTTCTTAAGCAAGGGAATATGACAGTCAAAAAGTATGTTAATCAATTCGATGAGCTGTCTAGGTTTGGACTGGACCAAGTCAACACCCCGCACAAGAAGGCTCTCCGCTTTGTCAAAGGGTTGAATGAGCCATTACACAGTTTGGCCATGACCCATATACCCATGGGAGCTACGTACGAAAGGTTGGTGCGGATGGCATTGCTGAACGAGGAAGATAAGGGCAAGAAGGAGACAGAGGCAGAAAACTCTCAAGGGAAGAAAGAGGTCAAGCCTAACGATTCTAAGAATAAGAAGGTAGACTCCGAGAAAGGAGGCAAGAACAAAAACTCACGTGATAAAAGGAAATGCAATTACTGTGGTACGGAAGGGAACACAGCCAAGGATTGTAGAAAGAGGAAGAGAAAACAAGGTGAATGTTTTCATTGTGGGAAGACTGGACACATCAGCAAAGACTGCCCTGAGAAGCAGACCAGACCTTCTGGCGGTACATCGTTAACTTATTCTAGATGCTTTGTTTTATCTTATTTCTCTCCTCGATCCTATCTTGAGAACCATAGGTAGAATCTTTGGATGTAAACATGTAATTGAAACATGTTATGATTGCGAAATGATTGCAAGTGGTCGCAAGTGGTTGCTCGTGGATGCATGAATACACATTAGGCACTAGATCGGCTCAGACACATTTTCATGTTGCATATGCATGAGTGTTTATTCTGGAAACTTGGTTGTGCTATCATTTGGTTGTTGCATATGATTGAATGTTCGAGCACTCATGTAGAAATTATGAATTATAATAGGAAAAATTTGCATACATATTGGATTCATTTCACTAAACATATTTTGCATTTAGAAGATCAATCAGGCCTGATCATTAGCATTAGCTAAGGAACATATACACACACTTTGCATATGATCATAAAGCATTAGAAGTCTTTTAAGGACAATGGATGCTCGTGTTTGATGGATGAGTAGATGGATGTTTGGAAGTTAGGATGTACATTCTTCCTGAACTTGTAGATTTTGGGGACGAAATCCTTTTAAGTGGGGGAGAATGTAACACCCCGTGTATTCTATAACAATGAGATCCACAAATTAAAGTATAACTAATTTCAAATCAAAGAATTAAGGGAAACGGGATACGCCATTGCGTTCGTCTCGGAATTTTTCTTGAGATAGAGTCCAAGTTTGCGTAAAATGGATATCGTATGAAGAAGATATGGACGGACGAAGTTGGGCGAAAACCAGAAAACGGGTCAGAATGCACTGGCGCACTTGGGAAGTGCACCAGAACAAAAATGAACTGGCGCACTTGGGAAGTGCGCCAGTGCATTTTTAGCCTGGCGCACCTGCCAAGTGCGCCCAGGTCAGAACAAGCTGGGTGGTCAGGTCTTGGCTGGCCTGGTCTGTGTTTGGTCGATTTTCTGAGCCTTACCTTGTCACTAGGGCTAGGTGTCAGCTCCTGATTGGCCTCTCCTTCAAATGAACGGTTATTATTGAATCAAGCTCCATCGATGGTCTAAAACAACTTGCAAACATTATAAAAAGGACCTAAGACCTAGCCTAAATCATACTATTTCATTTTAGCCTCAGGCCGCCGCCATTAAACCTAGAGCTCTGAATTAAAAATACAAAGAATAAAATTATAGAAGATGGAGGACGATTCTTGAAGGCTACAACTAGAAGCTACAACAACTACGACGCTTTAGACAACGAATTTGGGACTAATTGATTTGGGATTTTTATTTGGATTATTTGCTTCATATTGTAAGTTCTATGTTACTTTTTAGGCAAAAACGCTAAAACAATATGGACATGCCATGAATTGAAACCGGATTTAGGAACTATTGTTAATCCATTATTTATATTGTTTATCTTTGAATTATAATTTGGGGATATTGCTATGGCAACGTTGCAAGTTAAACTTGTCATGATTTTGATGTTGTTATGAATCACTTGGGCTTAATTGTTTGGCAAATTGGACTAATACATGTCCATGGAATCACTATGTTTATTGAAATCTTTATGTTGATTAAACCATGCCTATGATGCTAATTAAACCATGGCTATGACTATTGATGGAATTATGCCTGTGATGTTAATATACCCATCATGATTAATGAAAAATTGGGTATTGCTAGGTTATGATGAAAAGTTGGAATTATTATGTTTATAATGTTAGATATGTTAAAAATGCTAAATTGGAATCATTATGTCTATAATGTTAATTGAGAATCATTATGTTAAAAACACTAAATTGGAATCATTATGTCTATAATGTTAGTTGAGAATCATTATGTTAAAAACGCTAAATTGGAATCATTATGTCTATAATGTTAGTTGAGAATCATTATGTTAAAAATGCTAAATTGGAACCATTATGTTTATAATGTTAGTTGAGAATCATTATGTTAAAAACGCTAAATTGGAATCATTATGTCTATAATGTTAGTTGAGGATCATTATGTTAAAAATGCTAAGTTGGAACCATTATGTTTATAATGTTAGATGAGAATCATTATGATAAATTGGAATCATTATGTCTATGAGAATTATTATGTTAAAAATGCTAAATTGGAATCCACTATGCCTATTAGGATTACTATGCCTTTAATGTTTCATGTTTATAATAAAATTATTATTATGCCCGCAATGATTATTATGCCTATGATGTAAAGTTGAAATCATCATGTTAAATTAAGTTGGAATCATTACTATGCCATGTTATCATCATACTAGTATTGAAACCATGTGATATGTTATAGCCTGTTTATTATGCAAGTGATGTTGGAATTGTCACATATGCCTATCACATGTTTGGTGTTATTCCCCTTTATCTCTTGAATTGTTTATGCTTGTGAACGAAGTACGTTTATATACGTTGGGGATACGATTGGGTAGAATAGGCAAAACTTGAATTAATTATAAGCATAAACTGTGAAATTTGGCATAAGTAGAACATGAAATATGGCACGAAAACTTGACTTGAACATGCCATAACTTGACTTTAAACATGCCTTAGTTGGGCACGAAGTTGATATATGAACATGATGTGGAAATAGCAAAATCTGATAAGAACATGGGCATGACTTTAGAAAACAAGAAAGTGGCCAACTCGAGGTTGGGTTGAGTTTGTAGTGTAAATCTGCCCGGAACCGCCCGGCAAATCCAGTTGCTACAAACAATAGGATCCAATGTGGGTAGTTGGTCACATCGCGCTTGAAACCCGAGGTTGGGTTGAGTTCGTAGCGTAAACCTGCCCGGAACCGCCCGGCAAATCCAGTGGCTACGAACAATAGGATCCAATGTGAGTGGTTCGGTGCATTAACGAATCAATTAATGCCAATTAGGGTTAAGTCATGAACATGAAAAGACAACTTAACCAACTTGAACACGATTTGTAGGGCTAAGTCATGAACTTGAAAACGACAACACTTAGCCAACTTGACATGACACATAGGCGGGTTAAGTCGTGAAATGAAATGACATACTTAACCATCTTGACATGACTAGACTGGAAAAGGATTAAGTCACGAATTACATGACTTAATCCGTTAGGCGGGTTAGGTCACGAATTACATGACCTATTCTATTAGGTGAAACCCTAGACACGACCCCTTTCAGCAGTAACCCTCTAGAAGTATCAAGGTACCCTGGGGCTAGACCGGGTGGGGCACGATTACTGGGCTGATTGTAAAAGGTGAACGACGGCAGTGGGGTACACCAGTGTAGGTTCGGTGGACTACGATCGTGCACGTATCCGGGGCAGACACTGGGTATCCGTAGATTTACCTGTGCATCTTGAATCGTGTCAGGGGTTGACACCCTAGGGCTTATACACCCGAAGGTGGACCCAGCACAGGTGACTACATTCGTGATTAGCCGTATGACACGGACACTTGACGAGCTAGAACTTGTAGGGAGCCGATCGACTAGATAATCGCTCCGTAGGACCCCGTACTTGGGTCAGACCCCGTTTCAGGGTCATTTTATGACATTGGGCCGTGGGATTTATTTCGTGATTAACTTGTGATATGGGCTTAGTATACTAGTACAGTCGATGCAACGAATCTCGAACATATGATGATTTACTTGACTTGTCTTGACTTATCCTGATCACCTTAGTCTATCCTGTTCACCTTGACACCATTCTTAAGTTTAGCTCCAGTACATACATGACAGGTTGTTTTAACCGTTTCTACACTGAAAGTCACTAGAACTTACTCAGTCTTTATGACTGACCCTTTTCCTTTCGCCTCTTTTTCTTTCGTCCCCCCCCCCCAAGGTTCTCAGGGAGGGAATACTGCAGCTTGATCAGTTTTCACATCCAGCTTGAAGAGAAAGAATGTATTGCTTGGATCTTTTTCCGTTTTGGACTATGGCTTTGGACAGCAATTAGGGGACTTTTGCAGTTTATTTATGTTTTCT
This sequence comes from Allium sativum, assembly GCA_030737875.1. NCBI lineage: Eukaryota > Viridiplantae > Streptophyta > Magnoliopsida > Asparagales > Amaryllidaceae > Allium > Allium sativum. The sequence continues at coordinate 423,008,354 of CM060924.1, forward strand.
TTATGCTTCTTTAAATAATGTAATCAAGACAGTTATGATTTTGGAAGTATTGTAAGGCAGATTATGGCATGGTTTGTGTAACACGTATTTTGATGAAATAAAAGTTGTTATTTTCCGCTGTTCAAAAAATATGTGTTATTATATCTGTCTTGTATATCTGTGACTTATACTTACAAACCTCCACCAAAATTAGGGCATTCCCTTTGAGAGTGACCCTAACGGAGGTAGGGTGTTTCACTTGGTATCAGAGCATAGGTTTACCAGATAAGATAAAAGTTTCGAAAATTTATTTTCAAAGGAAAATTTAAAGAAGCATTTTTAAAAGATAAAATATTATTTTATTTTAAAAAGGCAAAGTCCCCCAAAGCCATAGGTGTTATATCTTATCCTTCGTTTTGAATCTATCCTTCTTGTTTCAGCATGTCCGAAGAACTTAACTTGCCAGAGGGTGTACCAATACCTGGTTGGTTTAGACGATTCTTAGAAGCAAGGGCCACCCATCCAGGTCCTACCGTTCCTCCTCCCCCAGCTGTAGGAAATCATCCAGCTGCAGCAACACCTCTTCCTCCTCCTCCTCCGCGCGGAATCACTTTTGCTAAGATATGTAAAGATTATAAGGCTATGGGAGGAAAGGAATTTCATGGAACTGAGTCATTCGTGGCAGCTAGGAATTGGCTGAAAGAAACCGAGGACTTATTCGTCATCTTTGAGGTAGAAGATAGGTAGAAAGTACAACTGGCAGTGTGGCTACTAAAGGGCGAGGCTTCCTACTGGTGGGAAGTCACTAATGCAGAAAGACCAGTGGAAACATGGGAGGACTTTAGGGCAAGGTTTGAGGCTAAATTTCTCTTAGAAGCTGAAAGGAGTCTTCAGTTGGAAAAATTCTTATTTCTTAAGAAAGGGAATATGACAGTCAAAGAGTATGTTAATCAATTCGATGAGCTGGCTAGGTTCGGACTGGACCTAGTCAACACCCCGCACAAGAAGGCTCTCCGCTTTGTCAAAGGGTTGAATAAGCCATTACACAGTTTGGCCATGACCCATATACCCATGGGAGCTACGTACGAAAGGTTGGTGCAGATGGCATTGCTGAACGAGGAAGATAAGGGCAAGAAGGAGACAGAGGCAGAAAACTCTCAAGGGAAGATATAGGTTAATTTTAACGATTCTACGAATAAGAAGGTAGACTCCGAGAAAGGAGGCAAGAACAACAACTCACGTGATAAAAGGAAATGCAATTACTGTGGTACGGAAGGGCACATAGCCAAGGATTGTAGAAAGAGGAAGAGAAAACAAGGTGAATGTTTTCATTGTGGGAAGACTGGACACATCAGCAAAGACTACCCTGAGAAGCAGACCGGACCTTCTGGCGGTACATCGTTAACTTATTCTTGATGCTTTGTTTTATCTTATTTCTCTCCTCGATCCTATCTTGAGAACCATAGGTAGAATCTTTGGATGTAAACATGTAATTGAAACATGTTATGATTGCGAAATGATTGCAAGTGGTCGCAAGTGGTTGCTCGTGGATGCATGAATACACATTAGGCACTAGATCGGCTCAGACACATTTTCATGTTGCATATGCATGAGTGTTTATTCTGGAAACTTGGTTGTGCTATCATTTGGTTGTTGCATATGATTGAATGTTCGAGCACTCATGTAGAAATTATGAATTATAATAGGAAAAATTTGCATACATATTGGATTCATTTCACTAAACATATTTTGCATTTAAAAGATCAATCAGGCCTAATCATTAGCATTAGCTAAGGAACATATACACACACTTCGCATATGATCATAAAGCATTAGAAGTCTTTTAAGGACAATGGATGCTCGTGTTTGATGGATGAGTAGATGGATGTTTGGAAGTTAGGATGTACATTCTTCCTGAACTTGAAGATTTCGGGGACGAAATCCTTTTAAGTGGGGGAGAATGTAACACCCCGTGTATTCTATAACAATGAGATTCACAAATTAAAGTATAAATAATTTCAAATCAAATAATTAAGGGAAACGGGATACGCCATTGCGTTCGTCTCGGAATTCTGCTTGAGATAGAGTCCGAGTTTGCGTAAAACGGATATCGTATGAAGAAGATATGGACAGACGAAGTTGGGCGAAAACCAGAAAACGGGTCAAAATGCACTGGCGCACTTGGGAAGTGCGCCAGAACAAAAATGAACTGGCGCACTTGGGAAGTGCGCCAGTGCATTTTTAGCCTGGCGCACCTGCCAAGTGCGCCTAGGTCAGAACAGGCTGGGTGGTCAGGTCTTGGCTGGCCTGGTCTGTGTTTGGTCGATTTTCTGAGCCTTACCTTGTCACTAGGGCTAGGTGTCAGCTCCTGATTGGCCTCTCCTTCAAATGAACGGTTATTATTGAATCAAGCTCCATCGACGGTCTAAAACAACTTGCAAACATTATAAAAAGGACCTAAGACCTAGCCTAAATCATACTATTTCATTTTAGCCTCAGGCCGCCGCCATTAAACCTAGAGCTCTGAATTAAAAATACAAAGAATAAAATTATAGAAGATGAGGACGATTCTTGAAGGCTACAAGTAGAAGCTACAACAACTACGACGCTTTAGACAACGAATTTGGGACTAATTGATTTGGGATTTTTATTTGGATTATTTGCTTCATATTGTAAGTTCTATGTTACTTTTTAGGCAAAAACGCTAAAACAATATGGACATGCCATGAATTGAAACCGGATTTAGGAACTATTGTTAATCCATTGTTTATATTGTTTATCTTTGAATTATAATTTGGGGATATTGCTATGGCAACGTTGCAAGTTAAATTTGTCATGATTTTGATGTTGTTATGAATCACTTGGGCTTAATTGTTTGGCAAATTGGACTAATACATGTCCATGGAATCACTATGTTTATTGAAATCTTTATGTTGATTTAACCATGCCTATGATGCTAATTAAACCATGGCTATGACTATTGATGGAATTATGCCTGTGATGTTAATATACCCATCATGATTAATGAAAAATTGGGTATTGCTAGGTTATGATGAAAAGTTGGAATTATTATGTTTATAATGTTAGATATGTTAAAAATGCTAAATTGGAATCATTATGTCTATAATGTTAATTGAGAATCATTATGTTAAAAACACTAAATTGGAATCATTATGTCTATAATGTTAGTTGAGAATCATTATGTTAAAAACGCTAAATTGGAATCATTATGTCTATAATGTTAGTTGAGAATCATTATGTTAAAAATGCTAAATTGGAACCATTATGTTTATAATGTTAGTTGAGAATCATTATGTTAAAAACGCTAAATTGGAATCATTATGTCTATAATGTTAGTTGAGGATCATTATGTTAAAAATGCTAAGTTGGAACCATTATGTTTATAATGTTAGATGAGAATCATTATGATAAATTGGAATCATTATGTCTATGAGAATTATTATGTTAAAAATGCTAAATTGGAATCCACTATGCCTATTAGGATTACTATGCCTTTAATGTTTCATGTTTATAATAAAATTATTATTATGCCCGCAATGATTATTATGCCTATAATGTAAAGTTGAAATCATCATGTTAAATTAAGTTGGAATCATTACTATGCCATGTTATCATCATACTAGTATTGAAACCATGTGATATGTTATAGCCTGTTTATTATGCAAGTGATGTTGGAATTGTCACATATGCCTATCACATGTTTGGTGTTATTCCCCTTTATCTCTTGAATTGTTTATGCTTGTGAACGAAGTACGTTTATATATGTTGGGGATACGATTGGGTAGAATAGGCAAAACTTGAATTAATTATAAGCATAAACTGTGAAATTTGGCATAAGTAGAACATGAAATATGGCACGAAAACTTGACTTGAACATGCCATAACTTGACTTTAAACATGCCTTAGTTGGGCACGAAGTTGATATATGAACATGATGTGGAAATAGCAAAATCTGATAAGAACATGGGCATGACTTTAGAAAACAAGAAAGTGGCCAACTCGAGGTTGGGTTGAGTTTGTAGTGTAAATCTGCTCGGAACCGCCCGGCAAATCCAGTTGCTACAAACAATAGGATCCAATGTGGGTAGTTGGTCACATCGCGCTTGAAACCCGAGGTTGGGTTGAGTTCGTAGCGTAAACCTGCCCGGAACCGCCCGGCAAATCCAGTGGCTACGAACAATAGGATCCAATGTGAGTGGTTCGGTGCATTAACGAATCAATTAATGCCAATTAGGGTTAAGTCATGAACATGAAAAGACAACTTAACCAACTTGAACACGATTTGTAGGGCTAAGTCATGAACTTGAAAACGACAACACTTAGCCAACTTGACATGAGACATAGGCTGGTTAAGTCGTGAAATGAAATGACATACTTAACCATCTTGACATGACTAGACTGGAAAAGGATTAAGTCACGAATTACATGACTTAATCTGTTAGGCGGGTTAGGTCACGAATTACATGACCTATTCTATTAGGTGAAACCCTAGACACGACCCCTTTCAGCAGTAACCCTCTAGAAGTATCAAGGTACCCTGGGGCTAGGCCGGGTGGGGCACGATTACTGGGCTGATTGTAAAAGGTGAACGACGGCAGTGGGGTACACCAGTGTAGGTTCGGTGGACTATGATCGTGCACGTATCCGGGGCAGACACTGGGTATCCGTAGATTTACCTGTGCATCTTGAATCGTGTCAGGGGTTGACACCCTAGGGCTTATACACCCGAAGGTGGACCCAGCACAGGTGACTACATTCGTGATTAGCCGTATGACACGGACACTTGACGAGCTAGAACTTGTAGGGAGCCGATCGACTAGATAATCGCTCCGTAGGACCCCGTACTTGGGTCAGACCCCGTTTCAGGGTCATTTTATGACATTGGGCCGTGGGATTTATTTCGTGATTAACTTGTGATATGGGCTTAGTATACTAGTACAGTCGATGCAACTAATCTCGAACATGTGATGATTTACTTGACTTGTCTTGACTTATCCTGATCACCTTAGTCTATCTTGTTCACCTTGACACCATTCTTAAGTTTGGTTCCAGTTCATACATGACAGGTTGTTTTAACCGTTTCTACACTGAAAGTCACTAGAACTTACTCAGTCTTTATGACTGACCCTTTTCCTTTCGCCTCTTTTTCTTTCGTTCCCCCCCCCCCCCCCCCAAGGTTCTCAGGGAGGGAATACTGCAGCTTGATCAGTTTTCACATCCAGCTTGAAGAGAAAGAATGTATTGCTTGGATCTTTTTCCGTTTTGGACTATGGCTTTGGACAACAATTACGGGACTTTTGCAGTTTATTTATGTTTTCTTTATGCTTCTTTAAATAATGTAATCAAGACAGTTATGATTTTGGAAGTATTGTAAGGCAGATTATGGCATGGTTTGTGTAACACGTATTTTGATGAAATAAAAGTTGTTATTTTCCGCTGTTCAAAAAATATGTGTTATTATATCTGTCTTGTATATCTGTGACTTATACTTACAAACCTCCACCAAAATTAGGGCATTCCCTTTGAGAGTGACCCTAACGGAGGTAGGGTGTTTCACTTGGTATCAGAGCATAGGTTTACCAGATAAGATAAAAGTTTCGAAAATTTATTTTCAAAGGAAAATTTAAAGAAGCATTTTTAAAAGATAAAATATTATTTTATTTTAAAAAGGCAAAGTCCCCCAAAGCCATAGGTGTTATATCTTATCCTTCGTTTTGAATCTATCCTTCTTGTTTCAGGATGTCCGAAGAACTTAACTTGCCAGAGGGTGTACCAATACCTGGTTGGTTTAGACGATTCTTAGAAGCAAGGGCCACCCATCCAGGTCCTACCGTTCCTCCTCCCCCAGCTGTAGGAAATCATCCAGCTGCAGCAGCACCTCTTCCTCCACCTCCTCCGCGGGGAATCACTTTTGCTAAGATATGTAAAGATTATAAGGCTATGGGAGGAAAGGAATTTCATGGAACTGAGTCCTTCGTGGCAGCTAGGAATTGGTTGAAAGAAACCGAGGGCTTATTCGTCATCTTTGAGGTAGAAGATAGGCAGAAAGTACAACTGGCAGTGTGGCTACTAAAGGGCGAGGCTTCCTACTGGTGGGAAGTCACTAATGCAGAAAGACCAGTGGAAACATGGGAGGACTTTAGGGCAAGGTTTGAGGCTAAATTTCTCTTAGAAGCTGAAAGGAGTCTTCAGTTGGAAAAATTCTTATTTCTTAAGCAAGGGAATATAACAGTCAAAGAGTATGTTAATCAATTCGATGAGCTGGCTAGGTTCGGACTGGACCTAGTCAACACCCCGCACAAGAAGGCTCTCCGCTTTGTCAAAGGGTTGAATAAGCCATTACACAGTTTGGCCATGACCCATATACCCATGGGAGCTACGTACGAAAGGTTGGTGCAGATGGCATTGCTGAACGAGGAAGATAAGGGCAAGAAGGAGACAGAGGCAGAAAACTCTCAAGGGAAGATATAGGTTAATTTTAACGATTCTACGAATAAGAAGGTAGACTCCGAGAAAGGAGGCAAGAACAACAACTCACGTGATAAAAGGAAATGCAATTACTGTGGTACGGAAGGACACATAGCCAAGGATTGTAGAAAGAGGAAGAGAAAACAAGGTGAATGTTTTCATTGTGGGAAGACTGGACACATCAGCAAAGACTGCCCTGAGAAGCAGACCGGACCTTCTGGCGGTACATCGTTAACTTATTCTTGATGCTTTGTTTTATCTTATTTCTCTCCTCGATCCTATCTTGAGAACCATAGGTAGAATCTTTGGATGTAAACATGTAATTGAAACATGTTATGATTGCGAAATGATTGCAAGTGGTCGCAAGTGGTTGCTCGTGGATGCATGAATACACATTAGGCACTAGATCGGCTCAGACACATTTTCATGTTGCATATGCATGAGTGTTTATTCTGGAAACTTGGTTGTGCTATCATTTGGTTGTTGCATATGATTGAATGTTCGAGCACTCATGTAGAAATTATGAATTATAATAGGAAAAATTTGCATACATATTGGATTCATTTCACTAAACATATTTTGCATTTAAAAGATCAATCAGGCCTAATCATTAGCATTAGCTAAGGAACATATACACACACTTCGCATATGATCATAAAGCATTAGAAGTCTTTTAAGGACAATGGATGCTCGTGTTTGAAGGATGAGTAGATGGATGTTTGGAAGTTAGGATGTACATTCTTCCTGAACTTGAAGATTTCGGGGACGAAATCCTTTTAAGTGGGGGAGAATGTAACACCCCGTGTATTCTATAACAATGAGATTCACAAATTAAAGTATAAATAATTTCAAATCAAATAATTAAGGGAAACGGGATACGCCATTGCGTTCGTCTCGGAATTCTGCTTGAGATAGAGTCCGAGTTTGCGTAAAACGGATATCGTATGAAGAAGATATGGACAGACGAAGTTGGGCGAAAACCAGAAAACGGGTCAGAATGCACTGGCGCACTTGGGAAGTGCGCCAGAACAAAAATGAACTGGCGCACTTGGGAAGTGCGCCAGTGCATTTTTAGCCTGGCGCACCGGCCAAGTGCGCCCAGGTCAGAACAGGCTGGGTGGTCAGGTCTTGGCTGGCCTGGTCTGTGTTTGGTCGATTTTCTGAGCCTTACCTTGTCACTAGGGCTAGGTGTCAACTCCTGATTGGCCTCTCCTTCAAATGAACGGTTATTATTGAATCAAGCTCCATCGACGGTCTAAAACAACTTGCAAACATTATAAAAAGGACCTAAGACCTAGCCTAAATCATACTATTTCATTTTAGCCTCAGGCCGCCGCCATTAAACCTAGAGCTCTGAATTAAAAATACAAAGAATAAAATTATAGAAGATGAGGACGATTCTTGAAGGCTACAAGTAGAAGCTACAACAACTACGACTCTTTAGACAACGAATTTGGGACTAATTGATTTGGGATTTTTATTTGGATTATTTGCTTCATATTGTAAGTTCTATGTTACTTTTTAGGCAAAAACGCTAAAACAATATGGACATGCCATGAATTGAAACCGGATTTAGGAACTATTGTTAATCCATTGTTTATATTGTTTATCTTTGAATTATAATTTGGGGATATTGCTATGGCAACGTTGCAAGTTAAACTTGTCATGATTTTGATGTTGTTATGAATCACTTGGGCTTAATTGTTTGGCAAGTTGGACTAACACATGTCCATGGAATCACTATGTTTATTGAAATCTTTATGTTGATTAAACCATGCCTATGATGCTAATTAAACCATGGCTATGACTATTGATGGAATTATGCCTGTGATATTAATATACCCATCATGATTAATGAAAAATTGGGTATTGCTAGGTTATGATGAAAAGTTGGAATTATTATGTTTATATTGTTAGATATGTTAAAAATGCTAAATTGGAATCATTATGTCTATAATGTTAATTGAGAATCATTATGTTAAAAACACTAAATTGGAATCATTATGTCTATAATGTTAGTTGAGAATCATTATGTTAAAAACGCTAAATTGGAATCATTATGTCTATAATGTTAGTTGAGAATCATTATGTTAAAAATGCTAAATTGGAACCATTATGTTTATAATGTTAGTTGAGAATCATTATGTTAAAAACGCTAAATTGGAATCATTATGTCTATAATGTTAGTTGAGGATCATTATGTTAAAAATGCTAAGTTGGAACCATTATGTTTATAATGTTAGATGAGAATCATTATAATAAATTGGAATCATTATGTCTATGAGAATTATTATGTTAAAAATGCTAAATTGGAATCCACTATGCCTATTAGGATTACTATGCCTTTAATGTTTCATGTTTATAATAAAATTATTATTATGCCCGCAATGATTATTATGCCTATGATGTAAAGTTGAAATCATCATGTTAAATTAAGTTGGAATCATTACTATGCCAAGTTATCATCATACTAGTATTGAAACCATGTGATATGTTATAGCTTGTTTATTATGCAAGTGATGTTGGAATTGTCACATATGCCTATCACATGTTTGGTGTTATTCCCCTTTATCTCTTGAATTGTTTATGCTTGTGAACGAAGTACGTTTATATACGTTGGGGATACGATTGGGTAGAATAGGCAAAACTTGAATTAATTATAAGCATAAACTGTGAAATTTGGCATAAGTAGAACATGAAATATGGCACGAAAACTTGACTTGAACATGCCATAACTTGACTTTAAACATGCCTTAGTTGGGCACGAAGTTGATATATGAACATGATGTGGAAATAGCAAAATTTGATAAGAACATGGGCATGACTTTAGAAAACAAGAAAGTGGCCAACTCGAGGTTGGGTTGAGTTTGTAGTGTAAATCTGCCCGGAACCGCCTGGCAAATCCAGTTGCTACAAACAATAGGATCCAATGTGGGTAGTTGGTCACATCGCGCTTGAAACCCGAGGTTGGGTTGAGTTCGTAGCGTAAACCTGCCCGGAACCGCCCGGCAAATCCAGTGGCTACGAACAATAGGATCCAATGTGAGTGGTTCGGTGCATTAACGAATCAATTAATGCCAATTAGGGTTAAATCATGAACATGAAAAGACAACTTAACCAACTTGAACTCGATTTGTAGGGCTAAGTCATGAACTTGAAAACGACAACACTTAGCCAACTTGACATGACACGTTAGCGGGTTAAGTCGTGAAATGAAATGACATACTTAACCATCTTGACATGACTAGACTGGAAAAGGATTAAGTCACGAATTACATGACTTAATCTGTTAGGCGGGTTAGGTCACGAATTACATGACCTAATCTATTAGGCGAAACCCTAGACACGACCCCTTTCAGCAGTAACCCTCTAGAAGTATCAAGGTACCCTGGGGCTAGGCCGGGTGGGGCACGATTACTGGGCTGATTGTAAGAGTTGAACGACGGCAGTGGGGTACGCCAGTGTAGGTTCGGTGGACTACGATCGTGCACGTATCCGGGGCAGACACTGGGTATCCGTAGATTTACCTGTGCATCTTGAATCGTGTCAGGGGTTGACACCCTAGGGCTGATACACCCGAAGGTGGACCCAGCACAGGTGACTACATTCGTGATTAGCCGTATGACACGGACACTTGACGAGCTAGAACTTGTAGGGAGCCGATCGACTAGATAATCGCTCCGTAGGACCCCGTACTTGGGTCAGACCCCGTTTCAGGGTCATTTCATGACATTGGGCCGTGGGATTTATTTCGTGATTAACTTGTGATATGGGCTTAGTATACTAGTACAGTCGATGCAACGAATCTCGAACATGTGATGCTTTACTTGACTTGTCTTGACTTATCCTGATCACCTTAGTCTATCTTGTTCACCTTAACACCATTCTTAAGTTTAGTTCCAGTTCATACATGACAGGTTGTTTTAACCGTTTCTACACTGAAAGTCACTAGAACTTACTCAGTCTTTATGACTGACCCTTTTCCTTTCGCCTCTTTTTCTTTCGTCCCCCCCCCCCCCCCCCCAGGTTCTCAGGGAGGGAATACCGCAGCTTGATCAGTTTTCACATCCAGCTTGAAGAGAAAGAATGTATTGCTTGGATCTTTTTCCATTTTGGACTATGGCTTTGGACAGCAATTATGGGACTTTTGCAGTTTATTTATGTTTTCTTTATGCTTCTTTACATAATGTAATCAAGACAGTTATGATTTTGGAAGTATTGTAAGGCAGATTATGGCATGGTTTGTGTAACACGTATTTTGATGAAATAAAAGTTGTTATTTTCCGCTGTTCAAAAAATATGTGTTATTATATCTGTCTTGTATATCTGTGACTTATACTTTTAAACCTCCACCAAAATTAGGGCATTCCCTTTGAGAGTGACCCTAACGGAGGTGGGGTGTTTCATGATATGTCTAGTGTGTATATATTTACACTTGTGTGTGGAGTAGGTCTGCCTTGGGAAAGTTATTAAGTGACTAACCTGCCTCTTATTAGGTATTAAGTGGTTAGAACTAGGTCTGTTCCTAAGGTTCACTCCTTGGTTCTGGACCAAAGACATGGGACTCTCCCTTCTAGGTTTCAAGTGGTCTTTGGGTCCGCCTTCCTCTTATAAGGTGTTAAATGGTCCTAATAGACGATAGCGTATGGGTGAGGTAGTTCTCCAAGTAATGTCTGCTTCTTATCTAGGGGCTTAGTAAGGGCTGACCTAGGGATCGTTTATATAAATGGCCTAAAGGAACCACCATTTAAGGGAAGTATTAAGTGACTAGGAGTTTGCCCGTAGGGACAACTAGATAGTAACATGATGGTCTGCCAGAAGGGTCTTAAATAAAGTTGTGTTCCTACATAAACCTGGTATTAAGTGGTCACTACAATTTCTTAACCTACAAGGAGAGTATACATTTTATATAGCGTTGATGTTAGGGGCGAGGTCTTAAGTGGCTAGGGGTCCGCCATAGGGTATTAAGTAACTATAAGGATGTTCGCCTTTTATAAATTAGGAAATGACCTTAAGTGACTAGGTGTAGCCCGCCTCATGGGGTATTAAATGACTTTACGGATGTCTGCTCATAGATTTACATATAGGCCTTAAGTGACTGTAAAGATGTCCTTCGCATATATTTAGTTGTGTATGTTTGTTTGCGTAAACATAACATGGAGAATTTATATTGCCAAATATAAGAAATAGTCATTTCTAAACTTATAAGTTTTTTCTTTAAGAGAACTTTATGATCTAGCCTCCCTCCTCTTAACATAAACATGTTAGTAGGTGAGGAAACTTGGAAATGTGATGATTAGTGATTGCTTGGAGATGGAGCCCTATGATAGAGGCGTAGTTATTCATTAGACTTTTATGTCTGACTCATTCCTTTTTCTCATTTCCCCCATTATGGTCACAGAGCAGTGGTTGATATCTGGATTACTTAATGTACAACATTCCATCTTCTTTATGTATTTCTTTTCATCTTTGATTTGGTTGTATTTTGAATTTGTTGCGGATTATTTTTCAGGTACTTTGATATGTTGTTTTTGAGATTGAGATATTGGCATTATGGTATTATGAAATAATGTTTTTTTATGAAATGTTTTTATTCTGTTAAATGTTTCCACTGTAAATGATTTTATATTTATGTATATTTATCTTAGTCTCTACATGTTGTTCCATACATAGACGGTCTTCACTCTTTGACATGACTCGATAAGGGTATGTCGGGGGTGTTTGTTGTCATATATAACAAAGGTGTTAAAATGCTCATTATTTGTAAAATCGAATATTTAGAAGTAATTAATTATCATTCCAACATCATTTATTTAGAAAATTTAATATTAAATATATGTATAACACCATTAAAGAATATTAGGCTTATGCACACCAAATTTGATGACTATAATATATTTCTACCTATATTGGGCAGTTAGGCCTTAAAAATTTATCTTTACACTAGCTTTAATTTTTTTTAAAGGATAGGTAAATCAACAATTGTGTATTGATATTACTAAAGCAAGTGACAAAAAGCCTTAATTTAGTGAATGTAACAGAAAATAGCGAGTTTTAAAGAAGATCTATATTCACCAAACTGAAATATCATAGTAGCCAAGGAGTGCTATGGGCTATAGTTAAGATTTTGTAGGGCTTCAACTAAACAGTAATAAAAAATAACTACGACTCTTTAAGTATTAAGAATGAGTCAATCACATGCTCCCATGTCCAATTGTAGTGGGGAAAAGAATGGGTCAGCCTATAGTCTGATGATTGGGTACAAGTTTAACATGTGTAGCTAACTTAAAACTATTCTACATAATAAAGAGTTTGTAACAAGTGTCCATGCAACCCTAAAGTCCAAGAGCTAAGGATTCTTATCTAACAAAGTGGGTCAAACTGTTGATCGAGCCTCAAACTTACGATCAACCAGGTGTAGGAATTTCTTTCTTATCTTACCTAAATCAACATTGTGCCCTAAGACAGAGAATGTCATAATGGAAACTTGCAAAGTGAGTCATCGTATGGATCCATGTTTATCTCTTGATTGTTGTTGTGAATTCCTTTTATCGTACTACCTTGACGTCCATTTGTGCCAAGTCGCATCAAATTTGTGCATATAAGGATTTTTGTTAGTACTGAGCTCCATTTCCACACTACCTTCTTATCGTTCTATGTCGACATCCACCTATACCATATTGCATCTGAAAATGTGCGTACGTGGATCCCTTATTGGCACAAGGATAACTCAATTAGTATCTTTGTCAGTATTACTCTCGATTTCAAAATGTCGTTGAGCCTTTGCGAAATACATCACCATAATCACTCTATTAATGCAAAATACACTATCTTGATCAACCCTGATAGAGAAATAACTTCCATATTCTTCCAAATATACATACTTAATTCTTAATAGGCTCAAACTAACAGTTCATCATTTATATAATCTATCCTAAAATATATAATTTATATTATTTAGCTTGGGTCCTAGGCCAGGGTTCCACTTGCATAACTTTTGTTCTAGAAGGTTGATCAATTAAACCGCAGGTCGACCACTATCGGTCGACCGCTAGATCGCTAGGGTTAGAAGTTTGACCGATAATGCTATGAAATTAGGGTTTCTTCAATTTCCTTATGATGGTTGTTTACGTTATTAATCCAGGTTACTAGCAACTTTTGATTAGCCATGATTACTAGGTGTCCATTTCATTAGTTTATTTGTAATTTGATTTATGGATTTCCACTTATGGTTTGCAAGTTTATCATAGAGAGTGAGTGTGTTAACTAACATGCTAGTTAACAACTTATGTAGTTTGTATTTTAGGGTGTTAGATTTCTTAATCTTGGGTATAACATATTCAATTTAGGGTTTCTCGAATTCTAAATCAACTAAAATAATTTAACATTAACTCCAATAGTCATCTTATCAAAATTAAGTCCACCCACCTTTAGCTTAAGATATTCTTATAGCTCTTGCGTGACAACCTCCACCCCTAGATCGTTAGCTCCACATTGATCTTCCTTAATTTAGTTGCTTATATTCTTCTAGGTTGGATTTAGGGTCAGGAGAAAATTTTGATAGAGTTCTTTTGCTGTATAGAGTTATGTAAGAATTAAAGACAGATTAAGTTTGTATTTATAGGGATTGGGTTTAGTTCCAGAGCATTGAATTTTGAGTTCATAAGATTCACTCGTTATAAACTTGTCTACAAAGCAATAAATATCACACGTACCAACAAGTCACTGCGAATCAACATGACACAAATTTTGCATAGGCACGATCAACTACTATTAACCATAGGACGTCGGCCACTACTGGTTGACCATCAACCCTTATGGGCTAACCTTTCCTTTTGAAAAATTGTGCATTCTTATTTTTAATTTTTATTTTATTTTGATGTCCATTCATTTTCTATGGTAACCCCGAGTATGATGCACTATGTTTGAGAATCATCTTGATAATAACTACGAGCATAATCATGTAAGTTTCGAAGATAAATTTGAATGCTTCTGAAAAATTCTTTTATGTTCGCCTTTAATTTAATTTTCTTATTATAATTTTCAGGATGTTACATGAAATGCTAACGATGTTTGCTTTGGTGACTAATTTCAGAGAGATATAGAAGATGAAGAAAATAGATTGCCTAAAGTTCCTTTAGTTGCTATTGGTAAAGTATCAATAAAGAAATTGCTTTGTAGATTTTTGGGCCAGTGTAATATAAAGTTTAGATGCGAGCTCATAAGTCTTTGGGAGTAAATACCATCCCAAAATTCCATAAGTTCCTTTCTATATCGAGAGAAAACAATTTGACAACATTTGCTTTGTTTGAAAGGAAGCTTCCCATTTTCTTTTGCCTTGCATCCTAAATCTAATTTGTTGCATTTCAAATGTTTCTCCTTCATGATTAAGTTCCAACAATTTCTTTTATACTACTTGTCTTATCATGTTTTCTTTACTTTCTTCTCATGAAATTTTCGATTTTCTCGTCAATTCTTCGAGAAAAGTATTCTAAGCGACTACTTGAGGAGTGATTGAAGTTCAAATGGTTTGAGAAGCCCAAAACCGTATAAGAATGATAAGGGGTACCTCTTTATGTCGAGAGGTCTACTTTGTCCAATTTTGTTTGAGACTTTTTAAATGCCACTTCTAGTTTTTCTAAGTATGTGCTCAATTCACGAGTCATTTCTCCTACACTTTTGTTGACTAATTTCAGTTGAAATCAATTTGGTTAAAAAGTTGGTTGGCAGTATCTCAGTTGAACTATTGGAAATATACTAAATATGTTTTTCTTCATGGATGCATAAAGCAAACAGACAAAAATATTTCATCTTCCTCCACTTGTCAAATGAATAATAATTAGAATATTTTCAATCCTTCCACACAAAGCTATCTCTTTAGATTTATAAATCGAAAAGCTCCTAAAGAGAAAAAAAAATAACGTTTTGGTTCTCCATATTTTCTACTAAGAAAGTAAAGAGGCAATTAATTTGTTTTGAAACTAATATTTCAATAACAACAATTTAGGGATTTTTTGTCTAGATGAAATTGAAACTTGCTTTGATTTTTTTTTCCTTATTCATTTAATGTATATGAATAGGAAAATTTTAGCCTCCTTTAAATATACATTTCATTTATTTGCCAAGCTTTCATGTTTGAATTGATTAACAATTGTTATCGTAATTGATTAGTTAGCATAAACTAAACATTTATCCTAGATACAATTGGAGAGTTAACAGGCTTTTTTTTTCATTTTGTTGATTTTTTGTTTTTCATATTTCTATCAAAATTATAGGTAGCGTTTGGTTTATTTTGTATTTTGCATTTTTAGTTTTCGGCGTTAATTATGGAAGTTGTGAAGATTTTAAGTGTAGCGGTGGTGATGGATCAAAGGGAATGGGAGTGACGGAGGGGACCGCGGGAATGGTGGATAGACGGATGTGTTATTGTCATTCCCTTGTTTCTTAAAATATGAAAAATAATAAAAAGTTGTTTTCGGTTTTGTGTGTTAACTCCGTTTTGTAAAACGGTCATTTTTCATGATATATGTGTATTGTTAGTGTTTTTGTATGTGTGAAAACTCAAAATTGAAAAATCTAAACCAAACGCTACCATAGCTTTTCATTTGTCTTTTAATTGTTTTCAGGAATGTCTTTTACATAAAACAGAAAAATAATATGTCTAGGTATTTCTCGTAATGTGTTGTAATAGTTTATAATGCTTAGACTGAATAATAACACATTGTTATTGTGAACGAAAACTCTGCCAATTTTTGTTATGAAAATATATGTTTGTTTTTTAAAGCGACGTCTTCATGGTTCAAAATTCTACATTAGCACATACGAATAAAAATAAATTCAATCATTCTAGGGATCCATTTACAGTCATTTAGAACATTCCAACGTACTGCGAAATCCAAAAATATTATACAGTTTACAAGGACACAGTTTTCACTCGAACGAAAACGATGGCTAATAAGATTTCACTAAAACGAGGCAGTTTTCATTTTCCTGTGCATTGGGTTTCGCTAAAACAAGCACAAAGACAGCAAAAGATATTTGTTCCGTTGTTTTCTTGCATTTAAAGCTCATTTGTAGAGGCGTTCACAGTACACTCTCGACCGGAAATATTCAATATTTTTCTATTGTTCGGACGCTGTTTGTCCGTTCAGCTCGGGCAAACAATGTCCGATGATTCCGATTCAACTTCTTGTTCTGTATTTATACGTCCGAAAAACTACAAATATTTCTATGTTCGGTTCTGTCCGTCCGATTAACAACCCTAGTCATTTGTTCTCACCCCCGAGCTCTATCTTTACAACAAGCAAACACGAGATGGAAACTGTAGGCGTCATGTCATTTTAATTAGACCGACCTAAAAATAAAAATAAAGAGCCCACGTATGGCACAAGTGGAAACGCATCTCCTTATGGAAATAAAAATCTCTTAAAAAATATTGAACGAAAGCCCCGTGTAATCAAATGCATTGACAGTGACGTTATTGGCCGGAAAGGCCGACAGGTATACAGCCTAAAATATGCACAATAATTTGAGTCGTGGTACCAAATGAATTTGAATCTGACTTTTCCGTATTCTTTGTCTGGAATCCAACATGTGTACGTGGTTACATCAGCCGTTTACTTGTGGACCGGATCCCACGTCAATGGTGCATCGTGCACCGTCAACTTCCCCTGATCCCTCGATTATGTGGCTCAGATTGCTGCGCATGGATGGACGTATACGTGGGGAGTTGCGTATGATATTGCCTGTCGTTATCATTAAAGGCCGTCCACAAAGTAAGCGGTGAGCAAGGGCGGACTCAGGAATTAACAAAGAAGTGGACTGATTTATAATTTTGCTAACATGCAGTTTAATAGTAATGCATTTTGTAATTTTGACATTGAGTAAGTAGTATTGCATTTTTTTCGACATTGGGCTGCAACCCAGGCCCACCCGGGCTTAGCTCGGCGGTGAGTAGCACGAGAGAGTTGCAAAAATTGAAGTAGTTGGGCGTTTGATTTTTAGCCGGAAGAGGTATTTAAAAAGGGTACATGAAAGGGGTTGGGATGAGTGAAAACTAATGAAAGGGGTATGTGTTTTTATTTTAATAGAAAGGGACACACGAAAGGGGCAACAAAATGTAAAAGAGAGGAAAAGATTAATCGTTCAGCACAAGCAGTTCATTTTTCGTTTTCGTTTGGAAATGGCAAATTGTTGGGTCCTACATCGACGCGTCAAACGCTTCCGACTTGGACGCAAACTTGACTTTCCCCTTTCGAAAAACAAAAGTTACCTTAAACAATATATATATATATATATATATATATATATATATATATATATATATATATATATATATATATGGAAAGTCTATTTGAACACAAAATTTAAACGCAATTAGTGACACAATGAATTTACACAATTGAATCACCCTATGAATTTCACTCCTCCATAAAAAGAGAAAATGATCTAACGGTCAAGATTGTGTATGCTTTAATTTAAGTATAATTTTGCGTCTAGATAGTCCCATATATATATATATATATATATATATATATATATATATAGACACACACACATGCTCGCGCATATATACCTTTAATTTGGTAAGATCAACCAGCCAACCTGACCCTTGAAAATTATGGTGCCTATGTCAATTGAATGAATGGCCACGATGAATTGCTTGCATGCGAAGTGATGGATATGTGGATTCGATCTAAACTGGAGTTGATCTAAATTAATCGAATAGGAATGGCTGACCTTAGTTTGCCATGATCGACGATTCGCTATCTACATATGCTTGTCCCAGGTCAACCGTTTAGCATACAACGGGTAAAATTCGAGTTTATACCACTGCCCAATTAAATAAAAATGACTGTAATGAATGGTAAATTGTATATCGCACTATTTTCTGTCAGGATGTATGTGCTAGAGAGCAGGGAAGTTAGTTCGGCATAGGAATCGTAAGGAGAATTTATTTCACGAAGGGAATAACATCTTAAAGCTTCCTAAATGTAACACCTCGAAAATTTGATAATAATTAATTTAGTTAGTTAGTCTGTCAGGTTTCAAAAATGAAATTTGAACAAACGATGAAATTTAACTACGAAAGTTGCACTGCTGCGTTCGTGATGGAATTCCGATAAATCTTCATTTCATATTTGAAACTTACGAACGGAGTTCTTATGAAAATGTTACG
Source organism: Allium sativum (assembly GCA_030737875.1). Classification (NCBI taxonomy): domain Eukaryota; kingdom Viridiplantae; phylum Streptophyta; class Magnoliopsida; order Asparagales; family Amaryllidaceae; genus Allium; species Allium sativum. Next base: position 423,027,000 of record CM060924.1, read on the forward strand.
GATGAAAAAAGATAACAGATGAAAAATGATTAAAATAATAATCATAATTAGCACTCACCATTTACTTCCAGCCACCACTAGAGGCAACTTGACCGGAGTGGTCGACCTAGCGATCAACCCCTTGGAGCGACCTTTCCAGGTCGCTGCCCAGTGGCCGCTAAGGTTAATGAACATAAAATTTTACATTTATGGACGGATTTTTATTAAACTAAATCTAACAGTTATGGGTTATTAAAAAAACGTCTATAAATAAAGTCTAGACCCCTATCTTTTGTTCATATTTTTTAGAGCAAGCAGCGAAGCTCTGCTATTTTCTTTTCTTCAGTCTCCTAAACTTTTTAAAACATATTAGTTTTTAAATCTAACAAAAAATATTGGAGATGGTAAATTCATAATTTATGAACATAAATTAGATCTTACGCATAAGGTATATTCTTAGGTTTTTATTACTTATTTTCTTTCTCTTTTTTCATTTCTTTTCCAGATCTACAAATTTTAATATGTATATGTGCCCCCCTTTTTATACCTATTATGGATCCTAGGGAGAATAAAAACTTAAAAGCTAAATTCAGATCTGATATTTTGGGATGGTTTTTTTTATGTAAGTGAAAAATCTAAATATCGTTTATAATATTCGATTTTTGTTTCGTTAACGTAATTTAAAAGTATATGCTTAAAGGAGATTTTATTTTGAAGGACAAACTTGCTAACTTTTTTAATCTCAATGGCAGGTTCTTCAAAATTTAGCCATAAGGACAACATATAAAATATAAAATCATATAGTATCATTATATGAAAGAATGTTGTGCAAAACAGATAAATGCACATTGTCCTTCTCACCGAGCTTTTCTCCTTGATATATTTAATCAAAAAGTTTGTCGCTCTCACTAAATTTTTTTCACATGTCCTTAAGGTTAAAAATTGATGAATTTTGTCCTCTACACTATTTTCCTGATGTCTATATCTGATAATTTAAAGTTGTAAGCTTTCTTGTAAAACTTCTAAATCTTGCCTACAATTCTCTATGTACCTTTTTATTAATGTTTACACTAAATCTGAAAACCATTCCCTATACGTAAACGAGATTTGTGTTGTTATTTTATTTTAGATATGTCGAAATGGGTGCAAGTGCAAAGTTTATGTAAATTTATCCTTTTAAGTTTCAAATTCATCTAGTTTTGGGTTGTTAAGATTTTGATTGCTTTTTGTAAAATATCTCTTTTGTCCTTTTTACATGTAAAGACCATATCTAAAATTACAAGGAATAAGCAAAATAAAAACAGTAAGAGATGTGTAAATCTAATTTTTTGCATGCAATTTACATTTCCTGTTCTAAATAAAATACTACAAATTCCTTATAGTTTTGAATGTGCATGTATGTAACAACTCTGGTTTTGCGATTATCTGTTAATAAAATAATAATAAATTATAATAAGATTATAATTATTGATCAAAAAGTAAATAATATTTGGGGTTGATAATTTGAACAAATTATACAACTATATTTAAATTTTGGGATTTTGGATTTGGCTCGGGAAAATTGAGAAAAACCAGACATTTAATTATTGAAAGTGACTAAACAAGGAATTCTGGAGAAAATATTTTGGTTTGAGGAGAATTTGTGGAAAATAAGTTTGGGTTGGAATTGGAATTAAATAAAACGTGGGGAAAAATTTAGCTCAAATGTATTGTTTAAATGAAAATAAAAAATTTAAAACAAAGGATAAATGTTTAGAAACTTTATAATGTATAAAATGAGAATTGTAACAACCCAAAATTTTGACAATAGAAATTAATTATTAGAATCTCAAAAATACAAATTTCTGAAAACGATGGAATTTGACCACGAAACTTTAACCGATGCGTACATCTCGGAATTTTGGTTATTTTTCATGTTTGGAGTTTCGCGAACGGAGTCCATAAGAAAAAATTACAGATGAAATATTAAAACGGACGAAAATAAATAAACGTAATAAATATAATATATATTCCCATATAACCAGCCCTTACTGGGAAAATCGGCCAGAGGGTGGTCGATCGCCCCTATAGGGGTTTCGACCGCTTTGAGCCTGAAGTGCTGAGTGACAGCTAGGTTTTAAAGGGTATTTTCGTTATATTATACGATATAAACGGACGAATGTTTATTTAAATAAATTTAACGATTCATGGCCAATTCCACTCCTATAAATAAAGGCATAAGGCCCCACTCTTTTCCACACAAATCTATAGGCAGCAGCGAAGATCTTCCATTTCCCTTTCTCTTCAAATCAATTTCTTAATCAAAATTATATGTATATAAATATAAATCATATAGATTTGAGAGGGATTATCAGATCTAAATAAAAAAGAGTATGAATTGATGCTCAAGCTGTTCTACATCAGATTCTCCCTTTTTTTTTTCCTATTTTCTTACAAATCTACAAATCTGAAAATATCCCCTTTCCAGAATAATTGTAGATATGTAAGAATTTGAGAATTGTAGGCCTAAAAGAATATTCATATTTCAGATTTGGATGTTTTAAGGGAAGTGAGAAATTTACATACAAAATTATAATAGTCTATTTATCTCGTTTGAATTAGATCTCAAAATATATGTCTAATATCATCCGATCTGTCTATAATTTGTTAAATTAGAAATGACACCCATCAGATCTTTTTATGAATATTATCAAAACTTGGAATTTTGATTTGTTGTTAGGAATAATATTATTTTTAGGCTTACTTAAATTGTTTATACACATTGCCTACAATTATGCTGAAAAATATATCGTGGTTGTTGCAAAACACTGTAGATTTGGAAAGCAATCCCATCAAACACCGTTTAGATATAGTTGTATTTAAGATCTCTAGTTCAAGTGTTAATTTATGAATTATGTGATTTTAAATTTAAAAGCAATATGCCTATTTGTATTCAATGTTATTTGGGTTTTTTGCTTAGTTGTTGTAAATATGTTGATTTTTTCTTTTTGAACAAAAATGTTATAAAATAAAATAGAACAGATCATAAAAGAAAAGACATTAGAAAGAACATAAGAGATAAGGGAGAGACCTTTTTATTTCTCTTTCATTCAGTGTACATAATTCTATTACATTGGCTCCCTTATATATTGGCTTTGGAGTTGATGTTAGCCTTACTCCCAAAATGTGGGACTTAATATAATATGACAAACGCATATTCACTTATATGTATTACAACACTCCCCCTTGAATATGCGTATGTAAAGATGATAAGATTAATTGCCTCACTAAAAACCTTTTTATGAAAAACCCTATGGGAAAATCATAAACAAGGAAAAGAGTACAATTTTTATTTCATCTTCAGGTAACATATTGACAATGTTCCAATAAGGGTTGATACTTCTAGATCAAAATAATGCCTCATTAAAAACCTTACTAATAAAAACCCAGTGGGAAAAGTATTTGTGAAGGAAAAGAGTGCATTACAACATAATATATGCTCCCCCTGATTCGTAATGCATTATTCAAATAGTTTGGTGATGCAAGCGGCGCATACCAATTTCATATATCATCTTCTGCAATGTTGATTTTGGAAGTGCCTTTGTCAATAGATCTGCTGGATTTTCTTGAGATTGGATTTGCTTCACTTCTATCTTATTGTCCTTTTCAAGGTCATATGTGAAAAAGAATTTAGAAGAAATATGTTTTGTCCTATCACCCTTGGTATATCCTGCTTGAATATGAGCTACGCATGTTGCATTGTCTTCATAAATAATAGTTGATCTTTCTGTAGTTGAGGGAAGTTGACATGTGCTTCGAGTATGTTCAATTAATGACCTTAACCAAACACATTCTCGACTTGTTTCATGTAGTGCTAGAATTTCAGAATGATTGGGTGATGTTTCTACCAATGTTTGTTTTGTAGATCTTTATGAAATAGCTGCATTGTAGTTTGTAAACATATATCCAGTTTGTGATTTTGCTTTATGTGGATCAGAAAGGTAACTTTAACACTCCTCATTGAATATGTGTCTTAAAATTCTTGAATGCTCTTATAGTAGTTTGAAATTATCCCTCTTAAAAATTATTGCTCCCCCTCATAAATATTGTCATATTAAAATGATATTTCTTCTAAGAATTCGATACTTCAGGATCGATGTAATGCCTCATTAAAACCTTACTAAGAAAAACCCTATGGGAAAAATCTTAGTGAAGGAAAAAAAGTACAAAAACATATTTTCAATAATTTACTACATTAAATGTAGAATGATACTTTTGGATCAATATAATTCTTTGGTAAAAACCTTACAAAGGAAAACCCAGTGGGGAAAACCTTAGTTAAGGATAAAAATACAAATTAACTTAAATATCATATTTGCGATGTTATTCCTTGATGTGGTGCTTGATTCTTCTAGATCAAGATAATGTCTCATTACAACTTTCAATATTACTTTGAGGATGATACTTCTGGATCAATATAATACCTCATTAGAACTTTACTAAGAAAAACCCGGTGGGAAAAATCTTAGTTAAAAAAAGTGCATATTTTTTTATATCTCAATTTCGTTATAGATACTTCTGGATCTATAAATATGTATCTCGTTGACAATATTACTTAAACAAATCTTGTATAGAAAATAAACTCAAGAGATAATAATCTTTACTCTTCATACTTCCGACGTTCAACATTTATTAATATTTGCCTCATTAAAACCTTCACAATGGAAAACCCTATGGGAAAAAAAAACCAATGTGAAGGAAAAAGAGTACAACATCACAAGAAAATTCTTATTTCTTAAAAGACTTTTGTGTGCATTTTCATGCTTCAGGCATGTTTTCTTATTTAAAACGCCTTTTGTTTGCGCTTGCTTGCTATACACTTCGAGTGTTTACAATTTTGTGCTTTAATCAGGTTTGCACACTGCAATACATTTGTAATGAACAATAATAGTTTCATTATAGCAATACTTATAAGCATGAAGTAATCTACTCATCTTGAATTATATCAAGATTTTCATTACAACAATACTTAGAAGCATGTTGTAATCTATATTCTATGTTCTTTGCATTCTTTATAATCACTAAAGTTATTTATGTTCTTCAGGAACATGTACACTTCAATGAATTTTACATATTGCAACTATATTCAAAAATATATTAAATGTTTCATTACAACAATATTTAAAAGCAGGAAATAATCTACTCATCATGAATTATATCATGATTTTCATTATAACAATACTTAAAAGAATGTTGTAATTAACTTTCTTTATTCTTTATACTCTATATAACCAACAATGTAGTTTATGTTCTTCAGGAACTAATACTCTTTCATCATTTCGTGTGATTTAACAAATATTCATACCTTCGAGGTTTATTCACTACTTTGCGGACTACAGGTCCACATTTTTCAGTTAGAGAAGGATTCATGATGGCCAATCATGATTTAACATAAGCGCTTTACTTTTTATAAATTTATCATCGATGATTATATATTGTCAGTTCTAGATATAATTTACTGAGATCTCTTTATTTATCTATTTTAGGTACCTAAACCACTTCTGGGGTTATTTGACAATTATGTCATGGATCTCTTCAAGAGACTCCTTAGGTGTTTCTTTAAGAACACTCACCTCCTTCATCTGGCATCTTTATTACTTACTTCAAAAGTGTCTTGAACTGACTTTTAAACCAATCTTTAAATGTGGTTTATGCATTTTGATCCTTCAGGGATTCAAATATATATTGAAGCAAGTCTATAAAGGATATTATTTATAATTTATCCGTGTGTCAATTATTTAACACCGATACTCAAAATGAAATTGTATCCCTTTATCCTCCTCTTCAATGTTGACAAACATTGTCACACTAAATAATAATCATCATGAGATTCTCATTTGATCCATTATCACATTGCTGCTGGCAAGTATATTATATGTATATCTGTTGTTGGAGGATAACCCTTTAATTAGTCAATAAGATGCATTCATCATATTTTTAATACTTATTCTCTTTCATTGATCTACCAATATTGGAGGAAATTTCTTATTATATAGGTTATTTGAATACACATATGACTTCAGGCCATTCAACATTCATGTTGACTGCAATTTAAATCACTAAATAATATTTATGCATAATCTATAAAATATGCTTATAACAAACTTCAGGTTGTTAGTTAAATATTTACAGATATGAATATATAAATACGTGCATCCACGTATCATAAATTTGCATAGTCTTTCTCATTTGAGTTAGTGATTTTAGAATAAATTATTATAAAGATCAAACTATTGATTTCAATGTATTGATCAATGTCATTACAAATTCTTCAGGATCGTATGATAATGTTCAAAACTTCTGGTTTGAAAACATATCGAACTTCTGGTCCAAATAAATATATGAACAACTTCAAGTTGTTAATTTGATGGAGTTTTAATATTGCTCCTGCTATATTCCATAAACACCATTTATGGAGTTTTAATACATATTTTCTCCTTTAGGAGAAATTTATGAACTTTTCTACATATATTTATTACTTTTAATTGTAGAAATCTCTTCTGGAGATATTTTATTAGTTTCATATAAACAAATCTCTTCTAGAGATATCTTATCATTTCCAAATATACAAATATTCTCTAAAGATATTTTGTTATCACCGCTTCTGGGATGAACTTATCTCCTCTGTACAAACTATTGAAATATCATATCAATATGCAAAAATACATATCAAACTTTAAATGCAGTAACAAAATTAGATGCATTAAATAAAAATAAGATTCAAGAAAAGAAATAACTACTTCTGGAGTGTATGATATTCCTTGAGGGAACATTTTTTTTTTCTTCTTATTTATGTAAACGATCATAGTTGATCCGGGATGACCTAAACGATCACGCCTAACAATCAATTTCTTTGTATCTGTGAGCTTCTAGCTCATGTTTATAAAATGAGATTCAACTATTCCAATTTTGGTAAAGTATAATCTAGTTGAAATTGTTCCAAAGTTTTCTAAAATAAGCTTCTGGCTTTCAATTTTAGAAATAACACAAAGACATTCTTTGTTATTTTCATTTATGATATCCATTCATTCTTATATCTTTGAAGCCAATCAGATTTCTTTTAGAACTGCTTGAATATAGTGCATTTTGAATGAATATATCTGTACCATTTAGTAACACTATATGGGCTCTTCTGGACCCTTCAATTATATTGGCTAAACCAACTATAGTTGAAACTTTATATGAAACATTTTCAGATAATTCAGAGAAAAATTTCTGGGTTTTCAATATCGTATGAGTAGTTCCACAATCTACCAGACATATATCATCACTTAAACACTGTCGATCCATACCTTAAGAATTAAAGCAATACAGCTAGTTGATAATTGAAATAACTTATAAATACAGATAAATGTCCATGGGAATAAACTACTTATCATGTCCAACATTACATATTATTTCTGCAATTCCATAAGCACAAGCTAAAAAGAAAGGCAAATAAACAAAAGTTTCAAACTAATACCTGCTGAAAGGGAAATGAAACAAAATAAAAATCACATAATGAGCTTCAGGCTACTTTTTACCATCATAGAAACTGCAGGTTCTAAGTTTTCCATTTTATAACAAAAATTGCTTTTGCATTCACTTCCGGTGTGCAAAAATTAAGATCAATATTTAGATCTTAACTCAATATGATCTTCAGGATGCATATTTTATTTATAAAGGTTTTCCTAAGAAACAATAAATTATTTCTTCTAGAAATATAATATGACTATAATAAAACTTTAAGTTTTATCATAACTCATATGAAGCAACTTTTCTAGAAAGTGCCCCTCGTTTTTTTTCACATATGAGAGTCATGTTACTATTTTTCTTCAAGAAAATAGTATTGATTATAAACGTAATGATCTCTTCCAATAATAAATTTCTTCAAGAAATTATTATTAGCATAAAGTTGGAATATAATGTTTTTCCCTCTTGTTAAAACTTTTCCTTTCATTGATTTTTCAAATCCTTTCCTATTATTGGTCATTTGCTATAAGCAAATATTAAATGAAATTATAGGCTTTTATGTTTTATTTCATGTTTCTCAATTGAATATGAACTTCAGGTTCCTCGTGAACTTCAGGTCCCTCATTTGAAAGGATTTGTATATGATATTTAGGTCATATGAACTTCAGGTCATTTGCATGTGAACTTCATGTTCAACCACTCTTTCCTTGTGTTTGGAAGTATGACCGTCTTCTGGTGGTCATAATGCTCCTTCAGGGAGTTCCATAAGTGGATAGGATCTTTTTCAATTAAATATTTAGATCATCGCGGATGTGGCATCTTAAAAATATCAGAGCCTTTGCTTTGTCCTGCTGGGACATAGTATTACCATTTTTAATGGTATCCACTAAGCATTGAGATTGTAAATAGATCTTAATGTTTGACATTTTTGTGAACTACACAAAAAAATTGCAGATGCTTAATTAAATAAAATTCACATATCAGTATATATGTTCTATAATTAAATTGAATATATTACGACGCGGAATCATAAAAAAATTCCAAATCTACAAGTCTTTCACTATACATTTACAATGAACTAATTACACTAATGAAACAATACAAACCATCAAGGAGCCATACACCATATAACAAAAATAATGGCCACAGTAATACGTATGTTGGCTAACAAGCAGCTTGCTTATATTAAAAGATGAAAAAGCATATAAAAGTAAGCCATACATGGAAATGTAATTCTAAATATTTAAAGCATCTCATCTTGCGAGATGAAGCACTAAAAAAAAATGAAAATCGGTAGTCTATTATTACAAAGTTGAAGTTGTACAGCAAGCATTAGATTAAATAAGAAGCAGCCTGCAGTTTACATATATGCATACCTATTATCAATGGCTTCTCTGCTATTGAAGAGATAAAGTAGCAAATGAAGATTATTTATGTGTAGCGTATGGGGTAAAAGATCCATATATAATATTATAAAAATAAAATGAATGGATCTTCCTAAAAATATATTTGGTATACAATAATACCAGATCAAATATGAATAGGTGGATATCTAAAAACCACTAAGCGAAAAATAATTAGATCTAAAAAGTTAGATCCACTGGAACATAATCTAGATCTACAAAAAAAATATAGATCCATAGATCAAATATTCTCAAATAAAAAATTACTTACATGACAAATTCATAGATGTAGATCTAGATGATCTCAACAAATAACAATAAAAGAATCTCGTGCTGATAACGTGTTATAAAATAAAACAGAACAGATCATAAAAGAGAAGACATTAGAAAGAACATAAAAGATAAGGGAGAGACCTTTTTATTTCTTTTTCATTCAGTGTACATAATTCTGTTACATTGGCTCCCTTATATATTGGCTTTGGAGCTGATGTTAGCCTTACTCCTAAAATGTGGGACTTAATATAATATGACAAACGCATATTCACTTATATGTATTACAACAAAAAAGACATTATTTGGGACTCATAAGAGATGTGACAAAAAGATTTAAAAAAGGAAAAGTTATGTAAATTAACATATAAATATAAATATACATATTTGTGCATAGATTATATCAACTATTCCAAAATATACATAAACATATATTTCTTGTGGTTTGAATACGCTTATTTTAATAATCAGGCATAATTTACAATAACTATGGCTAACGGTCTTTTCTAAGGTTTGGAACCTTATGGAAGATTGAACGAAAAAAAAAATATTTGGATATTTGTTAAACCAAATTATTAAATTAACGATAACAATGATAAAAGAAGATAACTACATTACTGCGTATATATATGTATATACACACATAAATATATATCAGTCTGAATCTACTTAAACGACGAAATATACATTGTACTGAATGCTTGAACGGTATTCAATTATGGAATTATACATGTAAATGTAATCCATATTAATTAATATATTCGTGTCGACCATTGTAGCAATTAATATGGTTGGTTGCTATAAATCGAACCACAAATAAATAATAACCATTGTAATTAAGTAACGTTGATTTGGGGAAGAGTAAACTTAAAAAGTAAATTAAGTCAAATGTTTATAATTCCTAAGATTTACTAGGATTAATGTTGTAAACCCTGATTAAGGAACTTAATTTAAAATCGCATCTAGACACGAGGTTAGGCTCAACTTGTAGTAGAAGTCTGTCCGGAACTGACCAGCAAATCCAGCATCCACAAATGGTCAGCTTAATGTAAGAGGTCTGGTGCACAAATATATATATATATATATATATATATATATATATATATATATATATATACGCACGCGCGCGCGCACACACACACACATACAATAAATAAATAAGGGCATCCATTGTTAATAATGCCCTAAGAAAATTATGGCTGTTAGGCTTATAAATTACATTAATTGAAATCAATAGTTACAAAAAGGAATTTTGGAATTTGATTATTGCCTTAGGAAAATATGACGTTATGTTTATAAACAGCAACAAACATATGAACAGAAATAAATGAAATAAAAAGGGGATTAATGGGTATTGATTGCCCTTTTAAATGCCAAGTCCAATAAAGAAAAATAATTAAATACATACACACAAATATATATATATATACATATATATAAACAGAAATAAATGAAATAAAAAGGGGATTAATGGGTATTGATTGCCCTTTTAAATGCCAAGTCCAATAAAGAAAAATAATTAAATACATACACACAAATATATATATATATATATATATATATATATATATATATATATATATATATATAAGTGTGTGTGTGTCCAATGATAAGGAGGGTATAGCTTTCATTATTTATACAAGTCAATATAAAACGTATAATTACAAGTTAGAATTGGTTTTGGTAGGTTAATGATGTGAAACATTATTAATCATAGGAACTCGTGACGATAATTAACCGTGTGTGCATAGTATACCCGTGAAGGAAAACTAAACGAGAATAACTTAATAACATAACCCGCTTTATCCAAATAGGGAAGAGCATTAAAGGCTAATGGGGTGGAACTTAATAATCTTCGTGTACAATCTGCTTCCTTGAATTTTAAGTGGCTTGGGTCGAGGAGTCTACCTGAGAGTAGATCTTTTAGTTTAGGGGTCTTAAATGGTGTGTGTGGGGCCTACCCAGATTTGGAAATTAAAACATGTCAGATATGGCTTCCTATCCTACGGGAAATAGTAAGCGACTAAGGATATTATCAAATATGGTCAGCTAAATGGTAAAGCGAAACACCCCCTCTCACCTTATACGGGGTATGGGTATGCGTGAATGACGGAAGCCTTAACTAGTTGGGCCCCGTAGCTAGTGCCATCTGGTTTATGTTTTGCATTGAATAAACCATCGTGGAATATTATGTGTCCAACAGGTCCACTTAGGATCTAAGTGATCGGGAGAAATCCACCCTATCTATCATTTTATAGTGAGGCATTAAATAATAAAGGATGAGCGAGTGAAAACACATACACACACACAAACAAATATATATATATATATATATATACACACACACACACACAAAGTAACTTCGTAATTAGGGGTCCAACAATGATTAAATAACAAACCATATTCTGCTATAAAGTCTTCATAAATATATGCGTAAACGTTCTACCTTGGTATCACATTTTTGAGAGTACTACCTCGGTAAGGGTAGCTACAGTTGTTCACCAATTTGATGGTAGCACTACTACAAAAGTGGGCATATTCGACGCTAGTTTTATGTGGCTGTAGATCAAAAAAGCGTTGTCGTATGCCATTTTTTCAAATAGGCAACACCAGAGAGGCATGACATCCACGGCCGTTGCCTTAGCCCTCTAAGGCAACGCTCTTGCCCATCTACTGCCATAGAAAGAAAGTGTTGCATTATAACCCTATTGCAACAGTATATGCAAGTAATGCAACAACATACAACGTTGCCTTAAACATAAGCCAGAGCCTGGCCGTCAGGTCGTGGTAGTGGGGACAACATGAACATTCCACATCGGCTGCCAACATGTCACATGCCATGTCAACGACCTATGTGTCATATGCCACGTCAGCTATCCACGTGGCACCACATAATCTGTGGGGCCCACGTGTCGTACCATATGGAATTAATAATATTTCCCTTAGTGCAACACCACAACACCATCTAATGCAACACCACAATACTGTAATGCAACACCACAACACAATCTAATGCAACACAGCAACACTGTAATGCAACACCAGAAAAACTCAACTGCAATAGTAAAAAAATCGATTGCAACACCAAAAAAGAATCAACTACGACTGTAATACAACCCTGTAATTACAAATTCTGCAGTACATATATACAATCCAAAATATTGTACCACATTCATAAATATATACCAAAATATTCATAGAATAAATCCTCCCAAAACATTCATCACCACAGTCAGACCAACCAATTATGCATACCAACTCACAAGTTTCATCACCAACACATAACACAAGTTCCATCACCAAAACATAACACAAGCATCATCACGAACACATACCACAAGTGCCATCACGAACACATACCACAAGTGCCATCACGAACACATACCACAAGTGACATCACAAACACATACCATAAGTGCCATAACTTAAATGTACAATTCGAATATATCACAAGTGCTAACACTACCATCCAAATACTTCATTCAGTTGCCGGGTTGTAGGAGTACCAATGTCATCTTCATCACTTGTTGTGGTGACACAAAAGTCTCCGACATCTAAATTAAGATCTGGATTGGCTTTACCTAGATTTTTTTTAACACCTGTGACACGTTTTCTTTCACTTTTCTGTTCACCTTTTTTTTTTCAAATCCGCCTCAAGCTCTTGCCTTATTTTTTGGTCAGCTCTTTCACATAACTGTCTGAAGAACCGGGAGTTATTGGAGACTTTTCAGCCATTTACCATGCCTTCCTACAAGCCAGTTCCGTATGTAGCTCTTCCTACCATAGACAAGTGCATCTGCCTCAGCAGTGTTTCCTGCATCCATCATTGCTTGAATCTTCGCCTAAAAAATGAACACCAGGCAAGCATATAAAGAGGCAGCTGGCAGAAATGAATTTGTTAACAGAACTGATTTTCTTTCAAACTAACTATGTGTTCGATTTAATAAGCAGCTCCAACAAATGTACAATGTGCCAATTATATTGATACAAGTATTGTTTCATAATTGATCTCAGATCAAATACTTTATATAAGCTACTTGATGCAATTTTGTTAACAAAAGTGGTTATCTTTAAAACATATAAATTAAAATATGGAAGTTTCAGCTGCAATGTGGTCATCTTTCAAACTAACTATTAAATTGCTATTTCAGTATCTAATGTACTTACGTATTTGGCCTTTAGTTCATCCGTGTTAGTCTTGTAAGTTCTCCCCGGTTCTCGTTTATACGTTTTCAAATAGACCAAGGCAGCGGATGAGGTGGCTTTTTCCTGGTCCTTTCTCTGTCAAGTAGTAGGATTACCAAAAATTAAACATAACTTTTTTAACATTCAATGTGATGAATTTACAAATCTAGCTGCTGCCTATGAACATTTTGACAATGATATAAAATATAATTCAATGATATAACAAATTAAAATTATCATGTGACCAATTCAACTCAATCACAAAAAAATTTAACTTAGGTTCAAAAAAAAATGTATTATCTGTTCATTGACAACTGCATGAGTTTTGGGACCCATGGTATGTGTCTCACTTAATGAATTATGCTGAGTAGAATTAGTCTCAGCTAGGGCCTGAAAATCCAAAAAAAAAAAAACACTAAACAAGGATAATGCGACCTACTAAAGAAAGGATTATCACTGAACAAGATAATGCGAACTAATAAAGAAAGATTAGCACTAAATAAGATAATATGAACTACTCAACATTATACAAATATGAATATCATCAATTTATTTTATTTATTTGTTCCTTCTGTTCATGATTATTAAATTAGCACTGAACAAGAACATATTAGCACTAAACAACAAAATGTGAATATCATTAATTTATTTTATTTATTTATTCCATTTGTTTCATGATGATTTAATTAGCAATATACAAGTTAGTTTTCTTTTGTGATCACATTAAAGTCGTACCTGAACTGTTTCATCCCCTCAGTATTCCAAGAGCATTTTAAATCCTCCAACGGAATTGTACTAGGCCTATTCGCAAGCCTTTCCTCATCAGTTGAATATTTTTTATAATACCTTGCTTTCATGTGAGATTTGTACTGTCTCCAAGAGTCATTAAGCGTGTTCAAGACACAATTGTGTCCTTCTTCCGGAATGACATACCTAGCCTACAATATATCAAATAAAAAATTCAGGAAACAAACTAATTAATCAAAACCAAACATTTAGGCAGTGATCATTTGAACTATGGTTTAGGGTGATAGATTTACCAGAGCATATTCCAACATTTGCCACTCTAACAGACCAGGGACAACATGCCAATTGATGTAAGTAAGAGACACATTATCCTTTGCTACTGTCCTGAGAAAATTGCGTAACTCTATAATATTATCAGATATTGGCTGACCATCCTCATTCAACTCAATGACTACTTTATCATCGGGGGTTCTAGCATGCACGTTGGTCATTTTTGACTTCCCTCTAGGTTTATTTTGGACCTTGTACTTTATATACTAGGTTCAAAAAATGAATAGAAAATTAATGTATGGCAATATAGAAACATAATATGTATGCAAAACTTAAAATAGACACACTCAACAGTGCAGTGCACAGATAAAGAAACATTGTACCTGTACCTGCTTCATTTTCCTATGCAATCCATTCTTTCTCTAATCGATCAGTAAGATTTTCCATTATTAGAGGCGCTTCAACATTCTGCTTTTGACGTTTTCATACCACTAAATAAGCAGCGATTGAACCGGCAGCTTCATATGAATTGGTTAATTGAACATTTTGCTACATGTAGGTTTTAAAACTAGTGGATGAGATGTTGTAATTTCTAAAACCTTTGAATAGGACAGTGTAGGTTTCATCGATTTCTTTAATGTTTCTGAAAATTTCTCCCAGTTACTGAGTTTCTTTGGATTGGGAGTGTGTGTCATCAATTCCTTGTGGGAGCCATATTTCATTGGAGGGGATGCGGGCCATCGCTTCCTTCTCGATTTCAATGGCTGCATTGGTTCGCGAATGAGTTCTCGGTCCAAATAAAGAATCCTTTGACTTAACAACTTTGATTCTCTACAATTAAGTCAAAGATCAAAACTTTTTATGTTCATAAAGGCAAAGACAATAAGTAGTAAAAAAATAACTTTTTAATACCTCCGAATCCGCTGAATCATCACTGACATCTTCACTAGCATTTTCTGGGATGTATTCATCACGTCCAACAATATCTTTACCTTTGTCTTACCTATTTCGTGCGGTAGCCTCTTGCATACTACTAACCAATGAAGACACCAAGTGATCTATTAATTGCATCTTTTTCTTGCATTCGCGCGATTCGCTCTTATTCATACTTCGTCAAAACTGATGGTTGTGAGAATTGCAAGCAGATTAGCATTATTACCCACCATTAATGATAAATTTAAGCCAGTTAACCAAATAGAGTCAACGTATAAATAGATTTTGTTATTCCAATGGAATGCATGCACAAAAAACCAATAGTTACTTGAATTAGCTGCAGCCTTCGTGGTTAGAATAGGAAATCGACACAGTAACAGAAAACACTAAAATGCAATTTTTGCTTTTCGTACAGAATTTTAATAAAAAGTAGTTTGAAATACAAGATTTCATCATGATTAATAAAACTAAAAAATACCTCATGAACATCAGCTTCATTCTCTCGGGTATCATCATCATTATCTGTTTCATTTTCTTTATTTAATTTCCTCCTGGTTCCTTTGTCCATCACAGTAACATCTTCTTCGTCATTATTCGTATTAAGTTCCGGCGATAGTTTCTTCAGACTCACTTGAGTTGGGTTGTTTTTCAATATTTTCTGTTGCTGGTGAAGTCTATGTGCAGTAATATACTTGCACTTTGCAACCGGTTTTTTAGCAGAACCTGTAACAATAAAAATAAAAACGATGGCCTCCTTCATAGTTCTTAAAACACACACACACACACACACACACACACACACACATATATATATATATGTATATGTTTTTGTATACAAGAATGGATCTATATTACATATACATATATACCTTGAATTATGTTTTTCCTTGGCCATATGATTATATGTGGCTGCAGTTGGGCCTGGGTATATATTCACCGCGGCATATTGATCCGCGATTACTAGCGATTCCAACTTCATGTTCCCGAGTTGCAGAGAACAATCCGAACTAAGGCAATCTTTCTGAATTCGCTCCGCCTTACAGCCTTGCTTCCCATTGTCATTGCCATTGTAGCACATGTGTGGTCCAGCCCATTGGTTTGATCTTTCCTCTTGTAATGCATGCGAGGCCCTTTTTTGATCTTCATCTTTATGACCCTATTCTCGAACCCTTTGCCGAGCTCTACCCTGCCTGCATTTCTTTGTAAGAGGGCCACAATAATGTCTCCACCTGCTGCCTTAAGTATTTCTTCGGCTCACTGTCTTTGTCAACGGTGTTGTCAATGTAAAAAACCACTTCTTCCTTATTGCAACCCTGTACGTATTTGTTTACGTCCTTGTCATTCAATATCAGCTGCCAGCCACCCCTCGTTCCTTTGCTGACATAGACTCCTCCTATTTCGGTGTAACGAAGGCAATCTTTAACAAAGTCCATAAGCACACTGTAAGAAAAGTGGTCTACATCATATTTTGTTATTACGAAGATTCTCCACCGATTTATCATGTCCTTCGAAACTCTCTGGCATGGTGCAGCCAGATATTTATAAGTTCATCCATCCTATACAAAATGAATACATTAGAACAAGGTACTTGCATGTTAAAGTGGACAAAAAACAACAATTGATATTTTGGTCTATAACAAATTTAGATGGCAGTAAAGAAAGACATTAAATCATAAACATGCGAGCAGTGTTGATTGCATTATGAGAAAAGAGTGCCAAATACATTCGTCAAAGATAATAATCTACAGCTAAAACAAAAAGTGCCAAATACGTCATAAATTAGACAACAGATTGGACCAAAATAAAGCAATTAAAAAGACGAAATTTTTTGTCCTAACGAGACGGAACAGGACCAAGAACTTTTGCTTATAGTTCTGTTTCTAGTTCCGTTTCTAGTTGTATTATGGGGACATCATCCTTAATCCAACCCCCATCAACCACTTCTAGTTCACCACTTATGCCCATATCACGTGAATGCTGATTTCCCATGCCTTCTTCCATTATATTATGATTATCAGTATCACACCAATCTCTCGACAACTTTTTAATAACGTAATGACTGTTCTTTTCAACTACATCTTCCACATGAAATACTTTGTAACAACTCGAGTTCCGACGGATCGATTTTTTTTTTTAAAATCCAATCTATCGAAACCGAGTTGGGTGCTTTGGTTTCCTGCAGAAAAAGACAGAGATAAAGAATAATGTCAGAGCTCGTAAAGCATCTCACAGCGGAAGGAAATAAAGTATAATATATTAAAATATAGCCTTACCTTATTAACAATACTGCTAAACCAGTATCCAAAGCTATACCATCTTTGTCATGAACCTAACCTGGAAGTATGTAATGAGGAAGGGGTCAAAACATAAGTTCTGTGTAACTGGACTCAGAATAAACTTCTGTATAATCATACATATACCGTTCAGTTACATTTTCTTGGTTATTAGGTTGTTAAAAATGTTAGCTCTTTAAGCTATACTTATCCATCCATTAGTAGGTTAACCTAATACAATGTATATGTAGTTACCCCCTACTCAAGTCCTCTTTTCATGTATACACAGTTCCTCATCCAATGTCGTACGGGCTTTCATGTGTTATATATATATATATATATATATATATATATATATATATATATATATATATATATATATATTCTCGCAAAGTCTACGTAAAACCACCATTCCTGTGTTGCTTAAGCATTTGGACTACCAACCTAGGTCTTACTAGGTTTTGTTATCCAATACTACCTAGATCCAACTAGGGTTTACCATCAGGTGTTACCTAGGTCCAATTAGGGTTTACTTTATCGAACGCTTCCTAGGTTCAACTAGGGTTTACGCTACCTAGGTCCAACTAGGGTTTATGCTACCTATCGAACAATGCCCTCTAGTCTAGGACACACTACCACGAGCGATATGCGTTCCTAGACTTTACGTCCCAACCGTATCATTAAACGTGCTAAATATCTAGTTGCACATGTCCTCTATATGTGTGACCCGAGTCTCGTGGCAGGGAAAATCAGGAAACATGGAACTCGGTCGGGATCTTTAAGTTATCTGCCGATGCAGATGCTAAGGTCTGTTTTTACTGTGGCTATGGTCCCACTTGACCCCTCCCTCAACTAATGAAAGGCACCCAAGAATATCAAGAATGAGAACTGTACGCAGGCCCTCTATGCCCCCGCAAACCTATTGGCCAACCTCACCCATAACTAGATAGCAAGTATATGGTCTTTTGGAGTTCTCCGTCTTTTCTCTTTTCGTGCTCTACTGACTCAAGATGGTAGGTAGCCGACGGCGTGCTATCACAGAGCCAACTCTTATCACCGACTCATGCTGGTCCATCCTAGTCTTTAGATTGCCTTATTATTGCAACCAAGGCATACTCTTAGTTCTTATTACGCAGACCTTAACCTCTGTGAGCCCAAGCGGATCATCTGCATTCTCACAGAGGGATACCAAGAGTATCCTCACGTCCCCTCGAAGCTGCGTGCTTCGTAACCCAATCCGTTGGAGCCTTCTGTATGATCAGATGGATGTACGCTCCCCCTCGCGCCCTACGGCACCATGATGATCAACCGAGTTTGGTTATTCATCCCCTATCGTATGGACTGGTCCAAGTGCCTTATCCTTTCGTACAGCTAGACCTTATGTCCAAAATTCTGATTACGCGCTTGCTTTGTCTTATTAACTTGGTTATCCTTGTTTATGTCGTCCTTCAATTCTAATTACCAAGTTTCTCTTTAACTAAGGTTTATTACTTAGTCCTCTTCAACGAAGGTTTACTTACTTAGTTATCTTTACCGTTGCTTGCTTAGTTCTGTAACTAAGGTTCATTACTTTAGTTGCTATTTTACTTAGTTTTCTAACTAAGCATCATTACCCAGTTGCCATCATCATTATTTACTTAGTTCTCCAACTAAGGTTCAACACTTGGTTAACTTCATCTTTATTTACTTAGTTCTCTAACTGAGGTTCAACACTTGGTTGCCTTTATCGTTGTTTACTTAGTTCACGAGCTAAGGTTTACCAATGAACTCAAACATGACTTAGGTTTTCTTTATCAAACGACAGCGAACAGGTGCTTTCCCACCGTTTCATCTTAGATTAACTTATTTCATAGTATAAGTCGTCCCACCCTTCAAATCTTGTATTACATCTTAAGTCATAATCTTCCCTTGTCCCTAGGACAAGTTTACCTATTATTTAATTTTACATTACCGCAACTCTAGTTTATAATAGGTAGTTATCATTCCCCATTACTGTGTTGGTTAAGTTTGTCCATATGTCAAGTTTTACTTAACCCTACCTTCCCGCTCATGCATTACTCGTATATTCCACAAATTTGGTTAAGTGTTGTCTTTCAGTTCATATTGACTTAACCCACCCACGCATCATGTCAAATTGGTTAGTGTTGTTAACCTAACCTTACCATACTAGCATGTGTCATTTAGCACAAATTGATTATTAATGCACCAACCTCTCAAATTAGACCTATTATTGCGGTTGCTGGATGTGCCTGGTGGTTCCGGGCAATCTTACATCACAACTCAATCTAACCTCGGGTTTAAGCGCGTTATGGCTAACTTCTCACATTAGACCCTATTGTTTGCGTCCACTGGATATGTCGGGCGGTTCCGGGCAGAATTACACCGCAACCTCATTCTAATCTTGAGTTAGTCATGTTTCATCTTTAGCCAATTAACAATTTTTATGAGAACATTAAGCATCAATTTCAGGTTATGAGTTAGGTTTCAAAATCACATAAGAGGTCTCATGATCGCATAAGCTAAGTTTTATCCGTTCCTTTATCAACTTAGATTCTTACCTTTAGATTCTTTTTCCCCAAAACCCAAAATTTAAACTTATAGTTTAAAACCTCAATCCCGCAATATTAGATTTGAAATAAATCACTTCTTCCCAATCCCATTCCATATTCAATAATTCCAATTAAATTTACACAATTTCAGGTTAACATTATAAATCGGAATTCATAGTTGCGCAATATTCAGCATAGATTCATGTTTTCAAAACATACCCAAAGATTCATTATTGAAATACGCTCCAAAATTCCCAATTCAAACTTTATTTCATTGAATAATCCCAATATACAATTCGCCAATTGTCCCAATATTTGCAATAATAATTGTTATGCCACAATCCCCAAATTACAGATTATATTACTCGATTGCATAAAATAAATTATGCCCCAATATTCCCATATTTTAATCGTACGTATGTATAATAAGATTTCGTCTAGGTTCGAGATAACATAGATCCAAAAATAAAAAGGGGAAGGAGAATAAAAGGACAATTATTATAACATGAATCTTGAATTGAATTTATAACTGGGGAATGACGAACGATAATAATACTATTATGCAACATGTTTATTGTAATTCCACTCACTGATTAAAGAACGGATCTTGAATTCTGGGATCTGATTTTCAGAATTTGAATAGCTAATCCTTTGATGTAGAATCCAATTCTTATTATCTAATTCGTGAACTCCAATTTGAAAGATCTAACTTTGATTGTTGTCTTAAAAACTCTAGTTTGATTTGATTTGATGGAGGCTAGGTTAGATTAGAGTTGAGTAGCATGGTGACACCATTACTTTGATTAATGAATTTAGGGTTTGCTCTAGGTGTGTTTATATAGGTGCTTAAGACCCTATCGTACACGCAGCGCTGAGTTAACGTTGAACCCAGTTAAGAAAATATTCCAAGTTCGCAGATGAATCTAGGCAAATCTTATCGTACACGCAGCGCTGAGTCAACATTGAACCCAGTTAAGAAAATAGTCCAGGTTCGCAGATGAATCTAGCCAAATCTTATTGTACACGCAGTGTTGAGTTAGCATTGGGTCCCGCAAGCTGTTTTGGTGCAGAAATTTGAATTTCAAACTTTTGAATTTCTGGAATTTAATTAACTGTTTTATTCACATGAAATATTCTTATATTAATACAATTCCTCTAACGACCATTTTACGTGTATATATATATACGCACAACTTTCGTTTAATTTTCAAAATTCAAACGATGTTGCACCGTTATTTGATTCTTTCCATATTTCATTGACTGTAGCCTTATCTTGAAATTTTATCTTTCATATACATGTATTTTCTGCATATATATATACATATATTTTTCTTTATTTCCTTATATGTACGTTCTTGTCCTTTCAAATTTTGAATTTGTTTACGTATATATATTTGCAAGTTCAGTTGGCCCTCTCTAAAACAAAGATAAAAATTATGCCGCCGCCAGGGTTCGAACCCCTGACCTCTATGTTACAAATCCAATTCCTTAACCAACTGAGCTATGAAGTCTTTTGTTAATAAGTCTTAGAACAATGATAATTATTGTTCTCTCCTTACTTCTCTTTTTCATGTAAGTTACAATACTTAAATTAAACCATTGCATGAATCTTTTTCTTTTATTTTTCTTTTAAAGTTAATGCATTATGTTTGCAAATCAGTGCATGCAACATATTTACATTGCGTGCAACCAATCCTTTCTTTTTTTCAATGCATGCATTATATTTTTTTTTTTTTTTAGTGCATGTATTTATTACATACAATCCTTATCTTATTCTTTATTTTATATTTTAATCTGTGTGTGTGTGTGTGTGAGTTTGTGTGTGTGTGTGTGTGTATATATATATATATTTCTCTTGTGCATATACAAACTTCCAACCTTAACAACTTCTTCATACGGTGTCCGATTTTCGCAAACCAAGTGTCCATCTGAACCAGAATCTCGAGGCGAACGCAATGGTGATGTCTGTTTTATTTAATTCCTGATATTTAAATCAAATATTTTTATTTTATTATCTCTTCTATTACATATATCGTTAACGTATTAATTTTTCCGTTTCTTCCACTAATTTAAATT
Organism: Allium sativum; assembly: GCA_030737875.1. NCBI lineage: Eukaryota > Viridiplantae > Streptophyta > Magnoliopsida > Asparagales > Amaryllidaceae > Allium > Allium sativum. Next base: position 423,049,176 of record CM060924.1, read on the forward strand.
GCACATCACCATTATTTATATATCCATGCATATATATATGTATATACACATTTTTAATTATCTTAAAAATTGCAGGGTGTTACATTCTCCCACCCTTAAAAAATAATTCCATCCCCAAAATTTGATAGGGATTAAATATATAATCCCTCGTATAATATACATCCATCATGTGTGCATCCAATTTTTGCAAACATTCTGCACATGTACAAAGTGAAATACATCATAGCAATGCATGTATACCTAATTTGGTACCACCTATATGTTGCGAACTTTTAAAATCTCTTTCAAAACATGATGCTCACATCCTAAATATACTTGCAGTTCTATATGAATGCAATTTTTTGAAAACCAAAATAGCTTTTCACCTAATTTGGTACCACCTATATGTTGCGAATTCATTTCTATTCAATTTAATTCGAATTTCAATTCTTTTCAAAATATCAGATTTTGAAATCACTTTCGATATTCATTATAAAATCGATATAAATATCGTTCACGTCAAAATGGCGCAAATCTAATCAACACGGCTTCATATATTTCTATTTTCAAATATTCTATTTCAAATATTTCTTTTTCAAATATTTCTATTTCAAATATTCTATTTCAAAACTGGAATGAGGCCCAATCAATTACCATAGATTTTATTTCTATGGATTTCCATGCAATGCATGTATATATCAATAACGACAAATAATCAACCATCATCCAAAGTGCATTCTACACTGTATAAGCATCAAATATAAATATTCAACGCTTATAACAGCCTGTCAATCAATCGATCGACATACAACTAATTATTGGGGTTAGTGTATGTCATATATCATCCCAACACCCGTGTGGGGTTTCAAAGAATCAAACACAGATTTTATTTGTGCAGTTGGGCGATGTGTAAAATTTATCGTCCCAATCAATATCAGTCAAATGTGTGTACATAAACAAATCGTTCGATTTGCTTATATTTATTTCATTTTAAATACACGTTAAAACTTCTATTTTTAACTATAAAATATTTTACACTATAAAATATTTTATTTCATTTCACATCACATCACACAATCAACTACACATCAAAATCATTCAAACAAGCATACAAGCCGTCCATGGTCTGTAGACGATGGGTGTCGGGTGCTACTAAACACCGTCTGCATCCTAGTATATATTTTGACTAGAAAATTAAATTAAAGGTGAGAAGCTCTCACCGATTAGCTAAACCAAACGCCACGACTCTTCATATGTAGAAATCTCCTTCGCGCTCGCCTTTCATCAATTTCATTGTCCGTAGCAACTACATATATACAAATCACTTTTTTATATTTTTGCTATGTATATAAAAATCACATTTTTATATTCAATACTACATAGATAAAAATTCTATTTTTATACCGCTTCTTCATATATAAAAATCCAATTTATATTTCAAAACGATATATATAAAAATCATATTTTTATTATCTCTATTATATATAAAAATCATATTTTTATTATCTCTATCATATAAAAATCATATTTTTATTATCTCTATCATATAAAATCATATTTTTATTGTCTCTATCATATAAAAATCATTTTTTTATTATCTTCCTCATGCATTAAAAATCTAAACTTCGCCAAATAAAAATCGAATCTTTGTCTTCTATATATAAATAAAAACCATTTCTTTATATTTAATACATAAATAAAGATTCTTCTTTATATGAAAATATTATAACTTTATATAAATTAAAATCCTTAACTTTATATAAATTAAAAACTGAATTTTTACAAATAAAAATCTCCCCTTTCTTATAAATAAAAATCTATTTATATATATACATATATAAATAACATCTCAAAACAATGCTACAAATGTTTTTAATTTCTGTATTGGCTAAATTAATCACAACAGGAAATTAGAATAATTAAAACTTACTTCGGTTAAAGAAAAATCGAATCTTTGAAGAGGAGGGGGTGCAGTACTCGTCGGAGGCGGGGAGGCTGACGCGGGGGTGGCGCTGGGGTCAGGCACGGTGGTCTCAAGGGGCTAGGTGGCGTAGTGGGGGTGCGGGTTTCGTGGATCGAGAAGGGGAGTGGGTCGAGAGGAGAAAAGGGAAGGAGGAAGATGGGGGGCTGCTCGGTGGTCGGCGCGCCACCTTGGGGGGGAGGGGGCGCCTCCTGGCGGCGACGGCTGATGGAAGGGGGGAGGGGCGACGCGATTCCCCCCTTCTTCTTTTCTCTTTTTTTTTTAATTTTTCTTCTGAACTGAAACGAGAGAGAAGGTAGGATAAGAGGGTTTTTATAATATTATATATATTTTGTTATTTTAGAATTTCAAAAAGCAACTTTTATTTTCGACCTCCAAACGAGACCCACCGCCTGTCGTCCCTAGCTAATTACCCCCATTTTGAACACAATGGGATAGGTATCATAAGCTGATTCGATCATTTTGATCAGTTTTTGTCAAAATCAACATATAACTCTATATATTAAATTTAAATGCGTATTTCAATTTACCGGGCCCACATACAGTCTCTAAAAATTCCCGAAAAATATTTTCTAACTTTGTATTGACGGTACGGTCCTAACAAAACTAGTTCCGTCGAATTCTGAGACCGTCTGAAAAATGACCATTTTCCAGTCGATTAAAATCAACTGAAACTGGTCAAACGCGTTTTCCTTTGCCATGCTCACATATTGATTCAAAATTTTTGGGAATTTGAAACCTAGCAATAATTCGACATCGCGGATCCAAAAAAAGTGGTTTTGTCGAAAACCGAGGTCGTTTGCAAAATTTCCATTTTTAAGGGCCAGAATTCCATAGCGTCTATTCTGAATTTTCAACTGGACATATCTTTTGATTCCCGCTGTGAAATTTCAATTTTTTGGATTCGTTGGAAACATATTCTCAAATAGATTCTGATATTTTTTGTTTCACTAAAATCCGGTTTATTTTGCACCCGGTACATTCATTTGAATTTTGAAATCGAATTATCGAACTACCGCGCCATTTTCAATTCCTTTTATAATTATAAATAAATATTTATATTCTAACGACGATGTATATAAATATATATATGTTCGATATCTATTCAAAATAAATTTCTCGTCGTCATTATTTAAAATAATTCATTTTAAATAATCAAAATTCGCTAAAATTGCCAAAATAGAAATTTTAAATTGGTCCAGAATTTCCGGGTTATTACAATCTCCCCCACTTAAAACTTTCCGTCCCCGAAAAGGAACGAAGCCGAAAGTTGTTTAACAAATCAACTCAACTTTCATTATTTTCTTTACGACTTAAGTTCTTCAACTTTTTAGTTTCTAAGAACTTTTCAAATTTTTCAAAAATTTGGCTAATACCCTAAATTTTCGAAAATTCTCGCCATAACCTCCCCTGCACCGGGGACTTCAGGATATTTCATATAGCCTCCCATGGCCTTCTTCAATCCAAAAGAAAAAGAAAAGGCCAAGCGGCTAGCCAATCGGCTCATAAAATCATCATCACCCAAACAAAACAGTAAATTATGGTAAACATGTACCTATTTGTCGGGCAAACAATTTTATTCTTCTGCTCTAGCCTCCTTGCTATGACCTATTCAATGTAAGTACATGTATAGGCATGCAAATGCGACAAATTTCCAATACAACTCACTATTTGATCAATTTGGCTAAAGGTTCAACATTCTAACTAATCACAACGATAATCAAATAGCACAACCATCAATCAATTAGTTGGTTATCATTTCAAACTCATAATTTTGATATATAGTCAAAAAATCAGTTTTTTGATGCCAAGTCACAACAATAAGCCCTATCTAATTTTGGTTCTCACACCAGTCAGTTGGAAATATATAGAAATTCCACTTTCGTCACCAGAACACAAATTCTGATGATGAAGCTTCAATCATCAGAACCATCTCCGGGCGATTAGAGCGTGATTCTATATCTACCCAATATATTAAAATTTCGAATATATGTTCATGATGCATATATGCAAAATCTTTATATATTGGATTGTCCAAATTCAATACAAATAAAATATTCAAATACGAATAAAATGGTTTAAATTTTCAAAACAATGTTGTTTTCATTTGAAAAATATACTCTTCACACTCGTTCTAGGATACTACTGATCCTATCTCTAACGAGTTATTCTAATTGGATATTACTAATCCAATATCTGATGAATTCTTTCGTTCGGTTCTAATGTGTCTTGTCCTCGAGCTTTGTAAATCAAAGCTCTGATACCAACTGTGAAAACCCGTAACTTCCCCGGTAAGGAAAGCCCGGATGATCTTGAGAACACGACAAAATAGAACGCAGACGGAAGAACATTTCATTGTATATTACAACAATTCATCAGAATACAAGAACATACAGAGTATAAACAAATAATATACATCTGAAAAATGTCAGAGATTACAATATATTATATAGCAGCGAATAATAATACAATACAAAACAAAACTGAAGGAGATATACAGATACAAAGCTTTCCGGATATCATTCCAGCTGTAAACCAGGATCCTATGAATATAAATCTGCAAAACCAAAACTACTAGCTGCCCGTGTCGAAAATAAGGGCACCTAGAGTTTAGGTTAAAACAATAAACTCCAGGTCAGTCATGGGACTGATGTGAGAACCAAAATAGTTATTAATCTTTATTTTAAAGTTAGGTAAATCAAGGGACCACATCGTATAACACGGAACGAGTTTCCTCCCAAGAACACCAGTGCATAAAACAACAACGCAATGCTAAATAAAGAAAAATGAAGCAATTATAAGACCCAGGTCCCATCACACAATGCAACGCAAGCCGGAGGATAGGGTTTTTACCTGATAATAGCCAAGAATGCTTGATACATTTAAAACAAATCATTTGATACTATTATAAGTGCATAGTGTATAAAACAACTTCAAATCATAAGTATCAATCATAGACGGCATAAGCGCCCCATCCCACTATGTCGCCATACTAGGCTCTACAAATAAAACCGCAAAGTCACGTATTGGACATTGGATTTCCATCTGTGAACCAAGGCAAAAGATAGTGCTCACCAACTTCGAGACTATCTAGCCCATGTCTCAGGGTCAGAGCGCATCGACCCTTGGGCGACAGGGCCGGTTCACCGATGTGGATTAAACTTAAATCCTAAACACTGCATTTCCCTGCCCTTTGGGGCGTAAGTCTGGTCCGTGTGCCGACCAGAATGCATCGGCCAAAACCGATATAACCGAGGCGCCTCGCAACAGCAACAACCACATAAATCAAACTCGTCAGGGCGTGTAAAACCACTGATGCCACTTCTAACTAGAAGGAAATGCATGCCCTCCCTGAGTTCCTCTCCCATTTCTGGTTCACAACCGGGGTGTGAGGCTCGCGAATTCACGTTACACAAAGCTATGCCACACAGGCGGTGCTTTGATCATCAACCACAAGACTTTGCTTTTCAACAGAAGCCTCGATCAATTGCCACTTAGGCATGCCACACAGGCAATTCACTCCATGCGTTTGATATCCATCAATATATAACTTCTGAGCTCGTACGTCTCAGAGAAGGGCATTAAGCAAGAGAATAAATTCTCTGCCGCCAAACAAATATATATTTAATAGAAGTCAATCACACAGAATAAAATCCAATGTCAGACACACAGTCTATTTACAAGTTCGTTCTGGGTCTGAACGAAACCGGAGGCACCTAGTACCCCGCATATCCATCGATCTCTAAGTACATCTGGACGATCACTAACTGATTCTCTCCTCTTGGGTGTACAACCCAATCAAGATCATCAATAATTATCCAAACTACGTGAAGACCTCTGGTCTTCAACCACCGTCTTCATCTTCGACACCACGTCGAATCATTTATTCAGAATGGGACAAACCCGGTCTTTCTGAATAACTCACGTATATATTAAACAAGTGTTACACAAACACAACATACGCCTCATTCCAATTCAGAATATTCTTTTATTCAAATATTCTTATACTTTGGGAAAGGTTCCCATTAATTTTATCAAAGATAAATTCTTTAAATTTATTCTTTAATCTTCTTTGAATATCAATTCAAACTAGTCGGGATTAGCGAACCACACTGGAGTAATCATTTATTTTATTTCCCAATCTCCACCTATTCATCCCATGAAGTAAAACTGGTCATACTTCATATCTAACACCACGGTGTTATCGGTAAATTCAATTACCACTTCACGTTCAAATCTAATTAAAGATTTAACTATCGTCTGGAGTAAAACTGGTGATTCTCCATTCTCGATCTTTTCAATCTAATTAAAGATTCATTAAAACTTCACTTAGTTTTAATCTTTAACTGGGTTAAAGAATCAGTGTCATTTAAAACACGGTTCGCGATAAACCCAAAATCATGTTCCATTAATTATCGGGTTAAAGAACAAGTGTTATTTAAAACACGGTTCACGATAAACCCAAAAATCAATATCAATTCAATTCCAATTAAATATTATTTAATTGGTACACTTCATTAAATCTTAATAAAAAGATTTAATCTTTTTCTCAACTGGGCTTAAGAGCAGTGTTAATGAAGACACCATTCACGACAAACCCAAATCACATTTGATATTAAATACAAGGCTCTGAATAGAAAATATATCGGCTTATATTCAATATCAAATTCTACAACCAACAAATATCGTATTGCAAATAACGATATAAATATATCTTTCAAATTCCCATAACAATACTTGTATCATCACGAAATCCAACATCGAAATATTCCAAAGACAATTTCGATTCAAATCCATTCCAACTCAATTATTGGAAATTCTGGTTACTTTTGAAACCCTTTTTAAATTCAATTTATTTATTTAAAAATAAATAGAATTATAATTCTAGTTCAAAACTAGTTCATTACGATAAAAATCTATTTTTAACTTTTCAAATACAGAGTTTTTCATCCCAATTCTTCCCAAATCATTTCTTATGATTTTACACAAATTATTACTATTTTTAATAATTTTATCAAGGCACGTACAGTCGATTTCCATCAACGGCCATCGAACTGCACTTACAGCGACCTTTTCCAAATTTGATTTGGACATAATTCCAAATCCAACCGTTAGATTTCTAATTTCTAATATTTGTTAGAAAGCTCTTTTCGATACGAACCCAACGGTTCCGGTTTTAGGAGAATCTGACGTCGGATCTCCCGCAATATCCATTCGAAGTCAATGGTCGAAATTCACGAACTACCGCAGCGCGACGCGTTCTATTCAGTCCATTATATTATATATATATATATAATATATAATATATACTTCGTCGATTTCCTTTCAAAACGTATTTTATAAATCGTTTAAATTCGTTTTCAAAACGATTTCAACTTCATATTCAAATTCAAATCAAAATTGATTTTTCCTTATAAATTCGTTATAAATTCATTTCAAATTGATTTCAATTTAAATCGATTTTTAATTCAATTTTAGTTCGTCTTCAATTCAATTCACTTTCAATTCGAATTCATTTCTATTCAATTTCAATTCAAATTCATTTCTTTTCAATTTCAATTCGAATTCATTTCTATTTGAATTTCAATTCGAATTCATTTCTATTCAATTTCAATTCGAATTCATTTCTATTCAATTTCAATTCGAATTCATTTCTATTCAATTTAAATTCGAATTCATTTCTATTCAATTTAATTCGAATTCATTTCTATTCAATTTCAATTCGAATTCATTTCTATTCAATTTAATTCGAATTTCAATTCTTTTCAAAATATCAGATTTTGAAATCACTTTTGATATTCATTATAAAATGAATAAAATCGATATAAATATCGTTCACGTCAAAATGGCGTAAATCTAATCAACACGGTCTATTTTCAATTATTCTATATCAAATATTTCTATTTCAAATATTTTATTCAAATATTCTATTTCAAAACTGGAATGAGGCCCAATCAATTACCATAGATTTTATTTCTATGGATTTCCATAAAACGCATGTATATATCAACAACGACAAATAATCAACCATCATCCAAAGTGCATTCTACACTGTATAAGCATCAAATATAAATATTTAATGCTTATAACAGCCTGTCAATCAACTGATCGACATACAACTAATTATTGGGGTTAGTGTATGTCATATATCATCCCAATACCCATGTGGGGTTTCAAACAATCAAACACATATTTTATTTGTGCAGTTGGGCGATGTGTAAAATTTATCGTCCCAATCAATATCAGTCAAATGTGTGTACATAAACAAATCGTTCGATTTGCTTATATTTATTTCATTTTAAATACATGTTAAAAATTCTATTTTTAACTATAAAATATTTTCCACTATAAAATATTTTATTTTATTTCACATCACATCACACAATCAACTACACATCAAAATCAAACAAATAAGCATACAAGCCGTCCATGGTCTGTAGACGATGGGTGTCGGGTGCTACTAAACACCGTCTTCATCCTAGTATATATTTTAACTAGAAAATTAAATTAAAGGTGAAAAGCTCTCACCGATTAGCTAAACCAAACGCCACGACTCTTCATATGTAGAAATCTCCTTCGCGCTCACCTTTCATCAATTTCATTGTCCGTAGCAACTACATATATAAAAATCACATTTTTATATTTTTGCTATGTTTATAAAAATCACATTTTTATATTCACTACTACATAGATAAAAATTTTATTTTTATACCGCTTCTTCATATATAAAAATCCAATTTATATTTCAAAACGATGTATATAAAAATCATATTTTTATTATCTCTATTATATATAAAAAAAATCATATTTTTATTATCTCTATCATATAAAAATCATATTTTTATTATCTCTATCATATAAAATCATATTTTTATTATCTTCCTCATGCATTAAAAAATCTAAACTTTGCCAAATAAAAATCGAATCTTTGTCTTCTATATATAAATAAAACCCATTTCTTTATATTTAATACATAAATAAAGATTCTTCTTTATATGAAAATATTATAACTTTATATAAATTAAAATCCTTAACTTTATATAAATTAAAAACTGAATTTTTACAAATAAAAATCTCCCCTTTCTTATAAATAAAAATCTATTTATATATATACATATATAAATAACATCTCAGAACAATGCTACAAATGTTTTTAATTTCTGAATTAGCTAAATTAATCACAACAGGAAATTAGAATAATTAAAAGTTACTTCGGTTAAAGAAAAATCGAATCTTTGAAGAGGAGGGGGTGCAGTACTTGTCGGAGGCGGGGAGGCTGACGCGGGGGTGGCGCTGGGGTCAGGCGCGGTGGTCTCAGAGGGCTAGGTGGCATAGTGGGGGTGCGGGTTTCGTGGATCGAGAAGGGGAGCAGGTCGAGAGGAGAAAAGGGAAGGAGGAAGAGAGGGGGGGGGCTGTTCGGTGGCCGACGCGCCACCTTGGGGGGGGGGGGGGGCCCTCCTGGCGGCGGTGGCTGATGGGGGGGCGACGCGATTCCCCCCTTCTTCTTTTCTTTTTTATTTTTCCTCTGAACTGAAACGAGAGAGGAGGGAGGATAAGGGGGTTTTTATAAAATTATATGTATTTTATTATTTTAGAATTTCAAAAAGCAACTTTTATTTTCGACCTCCAAACGAGACCCACCGCCTGTCGTCCCTAGCTAATTACCCCCATTCTGAACACAATGGGATAGGTATCGTAAGCTGATTCGATCATTTTGATCAGTTTTTATCAAAATCAACATATAACTCTATATATTGAATTTAAACGCGCATTTTAATTTACCGGGCCCACATATAGTCTCTAAAAATTCCCGAAAAATATTTTCTAACTTCGTATTAATGGTACGGTCCTAACAAAATTAGTTCCGTCGAATTCTGAGACCGTCTGGAAAATGGCCATTTTCCAGTCGATTAAAATCAACTGAAACTGGTCAAACGCGTTTTCCTTCGCCACGCTCACATATTGATTCGATTTTTTTTGAAATTTGAAACCTAGCAATAATTTGACATCGCGGATCCAATAAAAGTGGTTTCGTCGAAAACCGAGGTCGATTGCAAAATTTCCATTTTTAAGGGCCAGAATTCCATAACGACTATTCTGAATTTTCAACTGGAGATATCCTTATTTACTTAGTTCTCTAACTAAGGTTCAACACTTGGTTGCCTTTATCGTTATTTACTTAGTTCACTAACTAAGGTTTACCAATGTACTCAAACATGACTTAAGTTTTCTTTATCAAACGATAGCGTACGGGTGCTTTCCCACCTTTTCAGCTTATATTAACTTATTTCATAGTATAAGTCGTCCCACCCTTCAAGTCTTGTATTACATCTTAAGTCATAATCTTCCCTTGTCCCTAGGACAAGTTTACCTATTATTTAATTTTACATTACTGCAACTCTGGTTTATATTAGGTAGTTATCATTCCCCATTACTGTGTTGGTTAAGTTTATCCATATGTCAAGTTTTACTTAACCCTACCATCCCGCTCATGCATTACTCGTATATTCCACAAATTTGGTTAAGTGTTGTCTTTCAGTTCATATTGACTTAACCTACCCACGCATCATGTCAAATTGGTTAAGTGTTGTTAACCTAACCTTACCATACTAGTATGTGTCATTTAGCATAAATTGATTATTAATGTACCAACCACTCACATTAGACCTATTGTTGCAGTTGCTGGATGTGCCGGGCGGTTCCGGATAGTCTTACACCACAACTCAATCTAACCTCAGGTTTTAGCGCGTTATAACTAATTTCTCACATTAGACCCTATTGTTTGCGGCCACTGGATATGTCGGGCGGTTCCGGGAAAAATTACACCGCAACCTCATTCTAACCTCGAGTTAGTCATGTTTCATCTTTAGCCAATTAACAATTTTTAAGAGAACATTAAGCATCAATTTCAGGTTATGTGTTAGGCTTCATAATCACATTAGAGGTCTCATAATCACATAAGCTAAGTTTTATCCGTTCCTTTATCAACTTAGGATTCTTACCTTTAGATTCTTTTTTCCCGAAAACCCAAAACCTAAACTTATAGTTTAAAACCTCAATCCTGCAATATTAGATTTGAAATAAATCACTTCTTCCTAATCCCATTCCATATTCAATAATTCCAATTAAATTTACACAATTTCAGGCTAACATTATAAATTGGAATTCATAGTTGCGCACTATTCAGCACAGATTCATGTTTCCAAAACATACCCAAAGATTCATTATTGAAATACGCTCCAAAATTCCCAATTCAGACTTTATTACATTAAATAATCCCAATATGCAATTCGCCAATTGTCCCAATATTTGCAACAATAATTGTTATGCCACAATCCCTAAATTACAAATTATATTCCTTGATTGCATAAAATAAGTTATGCCCCAATATTCCCATATTTCAATCGTACGTGTAATAAGATTTCATCTAGGTTTGAGATAACCTAGATCCAAAAATAAAAAGGGGAAGGAGAATAAAAGGACAATTATTATAACATGAATCTTGAATTGAATTTATAACTGGGGAATGACGAACGATAATAATACTATTATGCAACAAGTTTATTATAATTCCACTCACTGATTAAAGAACGGATATTGAATTCTGGGATCTGATTTTCTGAATTTGAATAGCTAATCCTTTGATGTCTAATCCAATTCTTATTATCCAATTCGTGAACTCCAATTTGAAAGCTCTAACTTTGATTTGTTGTCTTAAAAACTCTAATTTGATTTGATTTTATGGAGGCTTGGTAAGATTATAGTTGAGTAGCATGGTGACGCCATTACTTTGATTAATGAATTTAGGGTTAGGTCTAGGTGTGTTTATATAGGTGCTCAAGACCTTATTGTACACGCAGCGCTGAGTCAGCATTGAACCCAGTTAAGAAAATAGTCCAAGTTCGCAGATGAATCTAGCCAAATCTTATCGTACATGCAACTCTGAGTCAGCATTGAACCCAGTTAAGAAAATAGTCCAAGTTTGTAGATGAATCTAGCCAAATCTTATCGTACACGCAGTGCTGAGTCAGCGTTGGGTCCCGCAAGCTATTTTGACGTAGAAATTTGAATTTCGAACTATTGAATTTCTGGAATTTAATTAACTGTTATATTCACATGAAATATTCTAATATGTATACAATTCCTTTAACGACCATTTTATGTGTATATATTTACGCACAACTTTCGTTTTATTTTCAAAATTCAAACGATACTGCACCGTTATTTGATTCTTGCCATATTTCATTGACTGTAGCCTTATCTTGAAATTTTATCTTTCATATACATTTATTTTCTGCATATATATATACATATATTTTTCTTTATTTCCTTATATATATGTTCTTATCCTTTCAAATTTTGAATTTGTGTACGTATATATATTTGCATGTTTAGTTGGCCCTCTCTAAAACAAAGATAAAAATTATGCCGCCACCAGGATTCAAACCCCCGGCCTCTATGTTACAAGTCCAATGCCTTAACCAACTAAGCTATGAAGTCTTTTATTAATAAGTCTTAGAACAATGATAATTATTGTTCTCTCCTTACTTCTCTTTTTCATGTTAGTTACAATACTTAAATTAAACCATTGCATGAATCTTTTCCTTTTATTTTTCTTTTAATGTTAATGCATTATGTTTGCAAATCAGTGCATGCAACATATTTACATTGCATGCAACCAATCCTTTCTTTTTTTCAATGCATGCATTATATTTTTCTCTTTTTTTTTCAATGCATGTATTTATTACATGCAATCCTTATCTTATTCTTTATTTTATATTTTAATTTGTTTGTGCGTGTGCGTGTGTATATATATTTCTCTTGTGCGTATACAAACTTCGAACTTTAACAACTTCTTCATACGGTGTTCGATTTACGCAAACCAAGTGTCCATCTGAACCAGAATCTCAAGGCGGACGCAATGGTGATGTCCGTTTTACTTAATTCCTGATATTTAAATTAAGTATTTTTATTTTATTATCTCTTCTATTACATATATCGTTAACGTATTAATTTTTCCGTTTCTTCCACTAATTTAAATTGCACATCACCATTATTTATATATCCATGCATATATATATATTTATATTTATATACACATTTTTAATTATCATAAAAATTGCGGGGTGTTACATACTTGCTACACTTGCGAAGACAGGACACAAGGATTAGTGTTATGGCACTTACTAAAATTTACTCGAGTAAGACCAAATGAATCTTTTTCCTCTTGGTACTAGCAACACTTAAAAAAGGACCACTGTGAAAGATCCCCAATAATCAAGCTCAAAAATTTCTTCGATTGATCCATAGTAATCGACATCACTTACTATTAGGTTTTGGTCTTTCAAAATTGCAAAGCTGGTGGTTTTGTCAGTAAAAAATACACCATTATTTTGTGTGGTACATCGAGAATCTCTAAATTTTGTGTAGAATCTATATCCATTTACAATGTAACCGGTGAACTTCCTAGCTACTCAATTAGGACCTTATGCAAACACCACTAAATCTCTTGAAATATTATTCTTTTTTAGAACCTTTTCTTTTAGCCAATTCCAATACTCTTCAAAATGCCTCGATCCCTCTTATATCTTCTTGGATTTGCAAGACCATCCACAAAAGCTCGATGAACCCTAAATAATAATTAAGGTAAAAAACTAGGAAATGCAGATATTAATTTTTAGTTAAGGAAAATGATATAGGAACTTAAGAATTTACTTGATCAAATTCTCAATTTCTTTATTACTGGAATTGAACAGAATATAGCGATGCGTTGCCTTCCAATCTGCATCTTGTAAATTGAACATCTTTCCATTTTTATTCTTCTTTGTTCTAATATGATATTCCAAATCTATTGGACATCTTCCAAAATCAGTCGACATGTTTCATGTTCCTCCGTCAATGCTTAAAAATCTTGAATAGAATGTCACACACTCTTCTGCCAAGTATTTTTCACAATCGAACCTTCCGGTATGTTTCTATTTTGCACATATGGTTTCAACTTTCCGAAATATCGTTCAATTGGATACTTGCATCTAAGCTGTTCAGGCCTGCCGTATTCGATTTCTCTGCATAAATGAATAGGAAAGTGTACCATTATATTGAGAAAAGCCAGTGGAAAAATCATTTTAAAATGACAAAGTATCTCGACAAATTCTTTTTGCAGCCTCTAGATATCATCCACTTCGATAGCCTTGCTCCATAATCCTCTAAGGTATGCACTAAATCTGATTATTGATAACGCAACCTCGGGTTTTGATGCTTTCTTCACGGCTAATTGTAATAAATAGTGGAGTATGTAATGAGCATCATGGGTCTTATATCCCACAACCATTCTCTCTTTTATGTGCACGTACCGACTAACATTCGAGGCACAACCATGGGGCAGTTTGTCATTTTTCAATACAGAGAAAAAGATTTCTTTTTCCTTATTTGTCATATCAAATATTGCAGCTCTAATTTCAACATGCTTTCCATCACCACATTCAGCAGGATGAAGGGCCTTCCTTATGCTCAATTCCTGTAAATCCAAATGAGTGTTTAGGTGATCCTTCGACATGTGACCTATATTAAGTAAAGTACCTAATATTTTTTCGCATATGTTCATCTCTATGTGCATGACATCCAGGTTATGTCGAAGGGGATTATGACACCAATAGGGTTAGTCAAACAGTATTGACCTTTTTTTAAAGGGGCAACACTTTTACCTGGTTTCTTGGTCTTATCCCTAAACTGATTTTTGAACCCCCGCAATAAGTCTTTAATATCTGTTCCTGATAATATTTCTGGAATGCTCAACTTTTCAGTTCACTAATAAATCTCCTTTTATCCAGCCTCCACTTATGTGTCGGATCAAGAAACTTTCTATGGTGCATATAACACATTTTTTGCTATGCTTCAAATAATTTGAAAAAGTTATATAATGACATATTGGACACACTAGTTTCCCCTTGTGCTCCAACCTGACAACATGGCATGTCCCTAAAAATCAGTAATGGTTCATAAGATGCTTGCATGTAAATTAAAATTCCCATCAGTCAAGGAATCACAAGTTTCAACGCCAACATTCCATAATGCTTTCAATTCCGCAATTAAAGGTTGCATATATAAGTCAATACTGTTCTCTAGAGAATCTGGACCAGATATTAATGTTGTAAGAATCAAATTCTCTTGTTTCAAACATAACCAAGGCGGAAGATTGTAGTTTACCAACACAATCGGCCATGTACTATAACCTGAATTCATTGAATGATATGGATTAAATCCATCAGATGCTAGACACAATCTAACATTATGATTTGTTTGGGGGGGGGGGGAAGTATTTTGTGAATGGGGAAAACATCGTGCCAAATTTTCACTAAACTGAAGCAGGGATTGGTTTGGACCATTAGGTTAATCAACATCTACAGTTATTTATTCGCTTAAACTGATAACGCGGATCATCGACCTGGCATGTATATATGTAAAGCAACTCTTTGAACTGATGTTGCACGTCATAGCACAAGAATTCCAACTGCAACACTTCATTCGCGTCTAATGCAACACCATATGAATGTTGTTGCAGAAGATTAACGAAATCATTGCTTTCGCCACACTTTTCATGCAACACACACAAATTAGTGTCGAATATTCCCACTTTTGTAGTAGTGATAAATATTTACAAGGTTAATCTAGAATCACTAATCTTGGGTTGAACCAGATGGGATACATATCTGTATTATAATCTGTGTTGTACATTTCCTGTTCACCATAATCTTGTTGTTCTGGCCCTCTCCTCATTACATCACCCAGGTTTTTAGAGAAGGTCGGGTTCTCACGGA
Source organism: Allium sativum (assembly GCA_030737875.1). NCBI lineage: Eukaryota > Viridiplantae > Streptophyta > Magnoliopsida > Asparagales > Amaryllidaceae > Allium > Allium sativum. The sequence goes on from CM060924.1 coordinate 423,064,953, forward strand.
AGTTTAAGTTTTCCTTTCAGTTCTCGTTCTCGTTCTCTCTCATGCTCGGCATTGGCAAAGTGATTTACTTTGAAAAAGGTAGTTACTTGAGTTAATACTAATCTATCCTATTTTGTTTCTGATGTGAGTTATCTTTTATCGTACTCTGATTATGGTCATGCTCATTTGTTTGTAGGTACCAGATCTACATGCTCCACACTTGGATGTATTAGAGTTTCGATTTTTGTCGAAATTTGGGCTCAGAAAAGTGTTGGGGTGTTACATTTGGCATCAGATCTTAGGTTAAACGATCAGAGGAACTAGTTAAAATAGGACTCATGAAAGAACGTAACTCGTTCTTCTTTTCTGTTTTTCTTCATCTTTCTTACTCGACTTAAATTTATTTCAACGATGAATTAGTTGTGGGCCTAACTATATAAAATGGGCTTTAAGCAACTGAGAGTTGAAATATGTTGAGTTCGGGTTTCTATCCAATTCTGTCTTACCCCACAATACATTAGTGATCTTGTCGTGAAGAGCATGAGGACGACATACGGTGGATTCCGTTGATTTGGGTTTGGAGACTGGATGAAAATCTTGCTACAACTGAGATAGTCACGATTTCTGGTTTTTGGTTTTTGTTGGTAGTTCCGGTTATAGACCTTTGCTCGATTCAAAAACGAGAAAATTCACGTTAGCATGTCATATCCATTTTGGAAATATAATTACGAGGTATATCCATTCGTCACTTCGTTGAATTTCCAAATCTGCCTTTTTGAAAATATCGATTTGAGTTCTTGGCCTCATATTCGAAGAAATTTATTTTAAAACTATTTGGAAAAATAAGAATGGGTTTTGAAAGCTTTGAAATATGGTTTCGGAAAATGGTTTTATAACAACCTAGTTTTATAAAGATATGGTTTTTAAATTTTAATTTATTCGTATTTCAAAATGTTTTGGGCTTTGCGCAATTTTAATAAATATAATCCGATTGGTATGAAGGAATAAATTAGAAATGACAAGGAATATGCAACTAAACTTAAGAATAATAAATATTCATTCCTTGTGATTTTTTAGTATTCCTCTCTTTTTACATATATTGGACAATTTATTAAAATTATTACAATTAATCCTTAAGGTTATAAAAGCTCCTACATTTTTTAACACGAAAAGGTTTTTTAGTTTATAATACGAACTGGAATATTATTATTACTATTATTATTAAGAATAAATTGGATTATCAAATGTGAAACCGTTAGTTTATAATAAATTCCATTTTGGAAAAGTTTTAAATTTTCCTTCGAAAAGGCTAAGGAAAATCTTCCATCCGAAATTTTGGGGTATTTGATTTTGAATCGTTTAATTTTATGTCAGCTAGTTATGGGGAAAATCTGTTTTAATTTTATTTCGGATTTCTAGTTGATTTCTTGTTTAAATTCGTTCGTTTGGTGTTCACAACTGTTTGGAGGCACGGAAAAGGCGTTGAAAAATAAAATTTCTCGACTTGACGAGTGATGGAAATCGATACGATAACTCTGTTGGGGTTGGAAATTTTTTTTGACGTAATAGGAATTTTTTTTATAATTTATTTGAGCCGTTGGGCCGAGGTTCGTACCGCGCCCTTTGAGGAGCAAGTAGTCGACGACACTTCGCAGGCAAGGTCGACCGCTCCCCTTGAAGGGATGCGGCCTGTACCCGACCTGGTTCAGCTGAAACGATATATATATCGTTCCAGCCACCATCACCTCCCCCAAACCCTATTTTTCACCAAACCCAAACCCTCCTCCATTTCCAAGATCCAATCCGAGCAACCTTCGCTCCGTTTCATCCCTAATTACCACCAAAATCATTCTCATGCAAATCTCTACCATATTATACTTCAGATTTGCAATTTCATTTGCCTGATTTGTCGATTCCTCCATGGAACCTCCTCGTAATGTCACTACTAAGCACCCCAGCCTCACACCTCAGGAAGCCGCATGGTTAGACCATGATGAGTAGAATCTTGAGTGCTACTTGGTCATGGCCAATTATGATTTTCATGTTGATCGGCCGGTGAAGTTCGCCAATTTCGTCGCTTTTGGGTTGGAGGAGCTATTTGTTGCCGCATGCCTAGAATCGATCATGCGCTTCAACACCTTTGAGTGCGACCTATGTCCTCTCAGCGTCTGTCTGTTTCATGCCAAGATGGATGCTGACATCGATGATGAGTCCTGCGTCATCGGATCTAAGGTCATGTGCACCTGTATCGAGTTCACCGACGACGACATAGCTCAGATTTTGGGTATCTCGACAGTTGGAGCCAAGCTTGATGCTATCGAGATGGAGGACCCTCAGATTCTTCAGCATATCTTGCTTGAGGCCTCCAGACCCTGGGCCACTGCCAATCCGCGATCCATTGCTCGTGTAGTTGTGCGCATCATGCAACACAACATCATCACAAAACGGGAAGTTTGGAGCAGATTTGTCCTTCTATTCGTCGCGTCACTTATTCTATTCTTTACGATATAGCTGTCAATTGGACGCGCATACTTATGATTCATCTTCATGAGCCCTTCATCGCAACCCGCAGAGCCAATTTCCCTATAGCCATCTCCTCACCCGTGTCTTTTGACACATTCAAGTGAGACTTTCTGGAGAGAGAGCGGTGAAGAAGGCGCTGATTGCCATTAGCCATCCCACTCTCCTGAGGATGGGAATTCAACCGTTTGATGCTCTTTTCCCCTGCACCTCGCACTATAGCTCAGTAGCGTTACAGCCCCGCAGCCTGGCCAGAAGAGCCCAGAGCTCGTCGCCCTCCGCAACATCTAGGCCGAGTTCCAAGAGGTCCGTGAGGAGCTGTGCCGTCAAGTGCATGAGATTGGTTGCATCTTGACCATACTACAATCCTGGCGTGGATGTGGTAATGGATCAGGTTCCAGCCGCGGAGCTCGACCAGCCAACAACGATTTGTCGTTGTTAGTTTATGCCTTGTGCATGTTGTTTCTTCTATTGTGTGTTTCCTTTTTCAGTATTTTTTTCTTTATTGTTGTAGTGTCTGTAACTGCTAGTATTATATAAATCGCTTGACTTGGTTATTAAGATTTCTATGTTTTGAAATGTTTGTGTCATTCAGGCATATCAGTTTGAAATAAATCTCATTTTCTTATATAAACTAGCATTTGTCTTAGAGCTGGAAAGAATAGAACTCTGTGCTGGATAAATTTTAGCAAAGGACCGATTTTGCATCATTTTCGTCACGGGTATAAAATAAATAAATACATCACCATTCCTTGTTGAGCTAAAATTTATTTTTAGTCATTTGTGTGTGATTTCAGTTTTCGCATTTTCTATGCTACCGAATTTCTTCTTCTCCAACGTATGACTTGAATCGTTTAAGTTTCCGCAAAATATATTTTTGAAACTTTTGGAAATTGTTGTTTTGATTTTTTTCTTACATTTTTAATTTTTATTGAAATACATTCTTTATTTTGGTTCGCGCGAAAACAAAAATTTTGGATACAACAAGTTGTGCATATTTAAACGTCTGTTTTACATTAAAATGTTTGATTTGAATGGTGCAAAGCGCACGTTACCGAAATTTTGATTTTTCATACTAATCTCATATTGGAGCGTGAAAATGTTATTGAAAAGGAATTTTCAAAATAAACATAAGTAGTTTTTAAGCAGAAATTTATTTTTGTGAAAGATTTCGATTTTGGTCACATGAATATTGTAAGGAAGATGTTTTTATGGTTTGCGTGCGCATTGTAGTGGTGCAATAGGACCGATGATATGATAAAAATGATAATGACAATAAGGAAAAGAATGTTTTAGCCTTGGAAACATTGTTTTCGTACTTTGTCAATGATACGCGCGAGTTATTAATTAAATCGTTTTACGATTTAGAGCTTGTTTTAAGGCTCCTTTACAGTTTACACATGAAATTTTTTGGAGTATTTTAGGCAATCGAGATGAAAATTCCCCTGTAGGATGGGAAATGGAATATTTATAAGTGGAGGAAACATTAAAAAATTTCACTTTGATTACCTTTTTCCGGTTTAGGAGAAATTAAATAGGATGCAATTAGATCGCATGACGTTTTGAATGGTAGGATTTGAATGCAATAATTGGTTGCTTCACACTTTTATGCATAATCGTGTGAGAGTTACGCAAGAATTTTTTTTTTTTTTTGGAAATTTGCATTGGTATAGAACTGGTAGTATATTTAGGATGTTTTGCATCACGTTTTCAAAAATGTTTTAAAAATCTCAACGCATACATATATGGGGCCCGATTTTGAATCATATTACATTTATGTTTTATGGTTGAAATGCATTATGTACACCGTGCACATATACACATGGTTGCAAAGTGGATGTATACAATTGTGTAGGATAGGACAGTATGTGTGAGAATTTCAGGACAAAATTCCTTTTAAGGAGGGAATAATGTAACAACCCAAATTTGGACAATAGAAACTAATTAATAGAATTGAAAAAAATAAGAATTTCTGCAAATGATGGAATTTGACCATGAAACTTCAACCGATGAGTTCTCTCGAAATTCTGGTCAACTTTCATGTTTGGAGTTTCGCAAATGGAGTCCGTATAAAAAAGTTACGGACGAAATACGAAAAACGGACAAAAATAAATAAACGCAATAAATATAATATATATTCTCATATATAACCAGCCCTCATTGGGAAAATTGGCCAGATGGTGGTCGACTGCCCTTAGGGGGTGTCCACCGCTTCAGACCCGAAGTGCCCAGTGACGACTAGGTTTGGAAGGATATTTTTGTTATATTATACGATATAGACGGACGAATATTTATTTAAATAAATCTAACAGTTCATGACCAATTCCACTCCTATAAATAAAAGGGTAAAGCCTCACTCTTTTCTACACAAATCTGTAGGCAGCAGCGAAGCTCTGCCATTTCCCTTTCTCTTCAAATCAATTATTTAATGAAAATCACATTCATATAGAATAAATCAAATATAAATCATATAGATTTGAAAGGGACTATCAGATCTAAATGGAAAAGAGTATAAATTGACGCCCAAGCTAATCTACATCAAATTCTCCCCCCTTTTCCTATTTTCTTGCAAATCTACATATCTGAAAGTATCCCCTTTTCAACATAGTTGCATATCTGTAAGAATTAGGGAATTGTAGGCCTAAAAGATTATTCAGATTTGGATGCTTTAAGGTGAGTGAGAAATTTACATACAAAGCTATAATATCTTATTTATCATGTTTGAATTGGATCTCAAAATATATGCCTAATATCAGCAAATCTACCTACAATAATGTTAAATTAGAAATGACAACCATCAGATCTACTTATGAATATTGTCAAAACTTGGAATTTTGATTTATGGTTAGGAAAAATATTATTTTTAGGCTTACCTAAATTGTTTATACACATTGCCTACAATTATGCTGGAAAATATATCGTGGTTGTTGCAAAATACTGTAGATTTGAAAACCAATCCTATTAAACACCATTTAGATATATTTATATTTCAGATCCCTAGTTTCATTATTAATTTATGAATTATGTGATTCTAATTTTAAAAGCAATATGCCTATTTGTGTTCAATGTTATTGGGGGTTTTGCTTAATTGTTGTAAATAAGTTGTTTTCTTCTTTGACATTATTTTGGACTTACAAGAGATATGACAAAAAGAATTAAAAAGGAAAAAGTTGTGTAAATTAATGTATAAATATAAATATACATATTTGTCCATAGTTTATATCAACTATTCCAAAATATACATAAACATATATTTCTTGTGGTTTGAAATATGTCTATTCCAATAATCAGGCATAACTTACAATAACTATGGCTAACGGGCTTTTGTAAGGTTTAGAACCTTATGGAAAGATTGAACACAAAAAGGAATATTTTGATATTGGTTAAACAAAATTATTAAATTAACGATAACAATGATAAAAGAAGATAACTACGTTACCGTGCATATATATATATATATATATATATATATATATATATATATATATATATACGCACACACACATACATACATATATATTCGTCTGAATCTATGTAGACAACGAAATATATAGTGTATTGAATGTTTGAAAAGTGTTCAATTATGGAATTATGCACGTAATGTAATCCATATTAAATATATATATTTGTGCTAACCATTGTAGGAACCAATATGATTGGTTGCTATAAATAGGACCACAAATAAATAAATAACCATTGTAAGTAACGTTGATTTGAGGAAAAGTAAATTTAATAAGGAAAATAAGTTAAATGTTAATAATTTCTAAGATTTAATAGGATTAATATTGTAAACCCCGATTAAGGAATTTAATTTAAAATCGCATCTAGACACGAGGTTAGGTTCAACTTGCAGTAGAAGTCTGTCTGGAACCAACAAGCAAATCCAGCATCCACAAGTGGTCAGCTTAATGTGAGAGGTCTAGTGCATAAATATATATATATATATATATATATATATATAGACAATAAACAAATAAATAAAATTAGTAGTTTCTGTTAGGGTACACTAAATAGATATATTTGGGACATTATATTAGGCTCATAAATGGCATTAGTCAAAATCAATGGTAACAAAAAGAGAATTAGGAATTTGATGGTTTCTATAGGAAAATATGACCGTTATGGTTATAAACGACAATAAATATATGAATATAAATAAATGAAATAAAAAGGGGATTAATGGGTATTGATCGTCGTTTTAAATGCCAAGTCCAATAAAGAAAAATAATCATATATATATATCCAAGGATAAGGAGGATATAACTTTCCTTATTTATAAAAGTCAATATAGAACTTATAATTAAAAGTTAGAATTAAATTTGGTAGGTTAGTGACGTGAAACATTATTAACCATAGGAACTCATGACGATAATTAACCGTGTGCGTATAGTATTCTCGCGAAGGAACATTAAACGGGAATAACTTAATAATGTATCCTGCTATATCCCAATAGGGAAGAGCATTAAAGGCTAATGGGGTGCGAACTTAATAATCTTCGCATATATTCCGCTTCCTTGGGTCTTAAGTGGCTTGGGTCAAGGAGTCCACCCGGGAGTAGGTCTTTTAGTTTATGGGTCTTAAATGGTGTGTGTGGGGACTACCCAAACCTGTAAATTTAAAAATGTCAGATACGGCTACCTATCCTACGGGAAGTAGTAAGCGACTAAGGAGATACCAATTAAGGTCAGCTATACTGTAAAGTGAAACACCCTCTCTCACCTTACACGGGGTATGGGTATGAGCGAATGATGGAAGCCTTAACTAGTAGGTCCAATAGCTAGTGCCCTCTAGTTTATGTTAAAGTTGAATGAATCATCGAGGAATATTATGTGACCAAGAAGTTCGCCTAGGGGTCTTAAGAGATCAGGGGAAATCCACCCTATCTATCATTTAGTGGTGAGGCGTTAAATAATAAAGGATGAGTGATATATATATATATATATATAAAGAAACTCCGTAATTAGGGGTCCAACCTCGATTAAATAACCAACCATGTTTCTGTATAAAGGTTTCATAAATATATGCATAAACATTCTAACTCGGTGTCACATTTTTAGGAGTACTGCCTTGGGAAGGGTAGCTAGAGTCGTGAGTAAATATTTACATCTTTATGCTAGAAGCATAAAACTTGGTTGGCATACATCTTGGGTTGAACCAGATGAGATACATCTATGTATTATAATCTGTTTTGTACATTTCCTATTCCCTAGAATCTTGTTGTTCTGATTCCCTCCTCATTACAACCACCCAGGTTTTTAGAGAAGGCTGGGTTCTTACAGGTGTTTAAGTTGGCTTTCGGTTCACATTCTCTCTCTTATGCTCGATATTGACAAAGTAATTTACTTTGAAAAAGGTAGTTACTTGAGTTAATATAATCTATCTTATTTTGTTTCCGCTGCGAGTTATCTTTATCGTACTCTAATTATGCTCTTGCTCGTTTGTTTGCAAGTACCAGATATACGCGCTCCATGCTTGGATGTGTTCGAGTAGGCTCTGAAAAGTGTGGGGTGTTATAGGAATAAATAGGAATTTATAAAGTTCCTATGAGTTTACTGCATTAAATTACAATAAATTATGTAAAAGGTAAATTTTTGTAAAATATATGGTTTTTGAATAAATTTGAGTGCAGATGAATATTAAAACATGAAAATATTATTTAAAAAATATTCAATTGTGTGTTAAAAATATTTTTTAAGTAGATGTAAAATTTCCATGTCAAAATAATGCAGTTGAGTTATTATTAACAAGAAAATTGTATATTATGTTCAAAAGAAGTGTAAATTGTGTGTTTATGTTAAAACTTTAGAGTAAACAAGCCTAAATGGCATTTGAAGTTTAAAATGTTTTAAAACATGTCCTTTAATTTCTGATAAGTTGGTTAAGTGTTAAAAATACCAAACTGAAATCATGAAACTTAAAATTTGTGAAGAAAAGGGATAAAACCATGTTAATTAAGCTATTTGATTAGCATTAGCCTTAAATGGCCATTAGTTACCATAATAAGTCTTAGATAAGCCCACTAATCCAAGTCTTAGAGAAGGAATGTCAGGAAATTCTTCTCTACGTATCTTTCTTCATGAAAGAAGTATTTTCTACTTCTCTACACATTATGTAAGAAGAAAATAAGTTTCTCCTTACCAAATTCGAATCTCTCAAGCTAAAACCCAATCTAAAGTGAAATTAAGAGATAAATCAAGAGCTAAGACAAGTGATCTATCCAACCATGAATTATCTCTGTTTATTCTTTGTTTGTGAAGTTTTATTATAGTCAGTTGAGATTTGCTTCTACATGTTACTATAAATACAAATACAGGAGCCGAAGCGAAAAAAGAAGCCTCCAAGCTTTGATTTTGATCCGAATTTGGGTTGTTAAACGCCTGCTCTCTACTGCAGATCTAAGGTGAGGTTCCACTTCACATTTCCTAGCTTGAATCGAGATTAAAATATTGATTTTGTAGTATAATTTGTTGAAAATCATTTACTGTAAGTTGGTTTTGATTAAAAAACTGCAAACATGGTCTACTGATTTTTTTTCATTTGGTTGTCCTATTTTTACTAGTCTACCTATCAATTTTTAACACAATTTATAGTTATTTAGTCACCTGAATTTCATCTGAAATTTGAACCCGAAGTCTGGTGTGTGCACATTCCTGTGCGAGGATCAGCCCAACATGGAATTGGGTCGACCTAGGGGTCGCCCCAGGCAATGAATGAGTTGACCCATCCTGGGCAAAATGCCTAGACAATTTCCTGCGCATTTGTGCCCCTTATTCTAGGCTATTTGCATTCTGACTATGTTTTGGGAATGGATTTAGTGATAAAAATCAAGTGTTTATCTAGATGATTTGCAGCACTTTCGATCAACAATTGAAACCTGGCTTGCTTCAGCATTGAAAAAGCATAGATTATCATTCAAAGTGGAATTTTAACATATCTTTTGTGAATTTTCTATGTTGTTTTTTCCATGTGTTTTCTGGGTATATGTGCACGTATTATTAAAATTGTTTTAATAAATGTTTTACATATATAAACATGGTTTTAAGGAAAATTATTTTACAATATAATTTTGCATAAAGTATAATATATGAATAATTCTAATTATAATGGAGTTTTCCTTATTTGATGATTTTCGAATATTTTCTAAAATTGATTTAATTCCCGATTTTTCTATAGTATATTTTCTTTTATAAAATTATTCATCTTTGCACCCTTTAATAAGGCGTGGTTGTGAATTAAACGAGTTAGTAAACCATATGGTATAGAACACACAACTTTATTATAATGGTTTATTCCAAATTTGTATGTTTGAGGTATGTTTTCTAATAGTGAATTGACTTGCTTGGAGTAGACCAGTGGTGGATTGTGTGTTATGGGATACATAATTATCACTATTTGGAATACTATATGATAGTTTGTGACATATTATAAGGATTCTACAGTACTAGATGTAGCACCTCACCTCGAGACCACACTAATAAAGAGAATTGATGAATATTGTCATCTATTGGAGCGGTGAATAAGGCTGGCTAAAAGAGACCATATGTAATCTTGTATTATATGAGTATCGAATGTGTTGCTTGGTTGTGTAAATTTGTGTTTCTTACTGAAAGAGGATTGACGTACTTAATTCATGCGTAACATAAACTAAGGAGGCTAAGGACCGCACTTAGAACAAAATACAAGTACAATACAAAAATTAGATTATAGAACAGATCACATATAATTATAAACAGTGAAATCATAACAATACATTGTATAATACCAAAATGACTCAAATCCCATTAATAAATACAAAGAGTCTTAATGAATATACAACAAATGAATCCAATATTCTAAAATAAACTCATGAATTATTTCCAAATAGATAAAGCCAAAGTGATGGTGATGCAAGCTCGGCTCTACAGGTTTACCTAGAATAACCGTCAGATCGAAGTATAAACACACGGATCAGACAAACTTAAACGTATCGTTATAATATAATAAACACAATATACTGTCATTTAGTTAATAATTCCTTCCCTTCTTATAAGAAAAGAAATATCATAATCACAAATAAACTCAATTCGCAGAGGTGATGATTCCTTTTCATCAAAAAGTAACAACATAACTCAGAACAACATATTACATAAAATATAAATTCATGAGCTCAAGCTCACGAACACAAGCTCAGATGTTTCGGTCAACATAGATTACCAAGATTTTGATATCGAGGTAATTACAACTTGGGGTCACATAAACATGGGATAAATGACTCGAAATTCACGGAAATCTCATAATCATATAAATCATGAGAATAATAGAACTCATGGAACTCAGTTAAGAGTTCAAATTACAGAAAGCACAAAAATCGCTAAACACAGTAACTCATTTAAGAGTTCAATAAACAGAAATGAAGTCACCATATTCACAAAACCCACAGATTGCTTTAAGCTGTATATAAATATATTATATCTCCACAAAATAATAGTGAAATTATAAGAATACACAAAACACAAAAATATCACAGATTTGGATCCAAATCAGACTAGCCAACCGAAGCTAAGCCGCAAGTGCAAATCATAGATGGCCGAAACCTACCAAGTACTATATCTTAGATTTGATACTAATACAAATGACTTGAAGGTCAAACACAGATGGCTCGAAAGCCTTGCAGAGGCAACCCGAAGGCCAGACACATGTGGCTCGGAGGCCTAACATAAATGACCCGAAGGGCTAGTACTAGAATTATAACAAAAGGTGTCATTGATCCTCGGATAGTAACCAAAACAATAGTAGTCGAACGTCCCATACCGCCTATTCTCACTTATCGGTTTTATACCATGCAAGTCAATTTCACATTAGGAAAAGAAACATAAAAACATAATTGCTTCGATTAGGTAAGTCTGGAATTAATTGATATAATATACCTTCGTATCCCATACCACAAGGTTTACTTAATCGTTTAATCACAACCTCGTCTTCTTAAAGGATGGAAAATGTGTAGTTTTTTTATATAATACTTGATCTGAGAAAAAAATAAATTGTATAACCATTCTAAAATTGTTTGGAATTTATATTTTTAAAACCATTTTATAAGGAAAATTTATATTATGGCTTTGAGATGATTTATTTTGTAAACAAAATCATTGGAAAATGACCTCAAAGCATATTTCTATATATATTTAGAAAAATCTCTTTAAAACTAATTTATGAAACGCATGTTCATGTCCATGAAATCTTCAAACACATGAAAATGTCTCAAAATATGTGACGAGAAGGAATCTCGCTCGATCCGAACCAGTCGCTAAACCGACCCAGACCGTTCGAAACTCCCTATCGTTTGAGAACACGACAAAACAGAATGCAGACGGAAGAACATTTCATTGTATATTACAACAATGCATCAGAATACAAGAATATACAGGGTATAAATGAATAAATATTACACAAAAATATCAGAGATTTAAATTGCATTTAAATACATAGCAGCGGAAGATAATACAATACACAACTAGAAGAGATATACGGATACAAAGCTTTCCGGATATCATTCCAGCTGTAAACCAGGATCCTGTGAATATAAATCTGCAAAACCAAAACTACTAGCTGCCCATGTCAAAATAGGGGCACCCAGAGTTTAGGTTAAAACAATAAACTCCAGGTCAGTCATGTGACTGGTGTGAGAACTAAAACAGTTATTAATCTTTATTTTAAAGTTAGGTAAATCAAGGGACCACGCCGTATAACACGGAACGGGTTTCCTCCCAAGAATACCAGTGCATATAAGTAAACAACGCAATGCTTTTCTAAAAATGAAGCTATTATAAGACCCAGGTCAGACACACAGTCCATTTACAAGTTCGTCCTGGGTCTGAACGAAACCGGAGGCACCTAGCACCCCGCATATCCATCGATCTCCAAGTACGTCTGGACGATCACCAACTGTTTCCATCTTCTTAGGTGTACAGCCCAATCAAGATCATCAGTAATCACCCAAACGACGTGAAGACTTCCGGTCTTCGACCACCGTCTTCATCTTCGACTTATCGTCGTATCAGTTATTCAGAATGGGATAAACCCGGTCTTTCCGAATAACTCGCGTATATTTTAAATAAGTGTTACACAAACACAACATACGCCTCATTCCAATTCATCAGTCACTAACCGTAAATTAATCAAGAGAATAATTCCCCAAATATTAACCCCGAAGGCCGAAACCAACATCAGATCAATATCCAGAAAACCATTCTGCTTGGCCAACCGACAGTTAGTTTCTAAATTTCACATTCATAGGGAAAGGTTCCCATTAATATTATCCAAGATAAATTCCTTGAATTTATTCTTTAATCTATTTTTGAGTATCAATTCAAAACTAGTCGGGATTAGCGAACCTTACCGAAATAATCATTTGTTTTAATTTCCCAGTCCCAACCTATTCATCCCATGAAGTAAAACCGGTCCTACTTCATATCTAACACCACGGTGTTATCGGTAAATTCAATTACCATTTCACGTTCAAATCTAATTAAAGATTTAACTATCGCCTGGAGAAAAACTGGTGATACTCCATTCTCGCTCTTTTCAATCTAATTAAAGATTCATTAAAACTCCACTTAGTTTTAATCGTTAACTGGGTTAAAGAACCAGTGTCATTTAAAACACGGTTCACGATAAACCCAAAAATCAATATCAATTCAATTCCAATCAAATATTATTTAATTGGTACACTTCATTAAATCTAAATAAAAAGATTTAATCTTTTCTCAACTGGGTTCAAGAACAGCATTAATGAAGACACCATTCACGACAAACCCAAATCACATTTGATATTAAACACAAGGCTCTGAATAGAAAATATACCGGCTTATATTCAATATCAAATTCTACGACTAACAAATATCGTATTGGAAATAACGATATAAATATATATATCTTTCAAATTTCCATAACAACATCTGTATAATCACGAAATCCAACATCGAAATATTCCGAAGACAATTTCGATTCAAATCCATTCCAATGCAATTATTGGAAATTCTGGTTATTTTCAAAACCATTTCAAATCCAATTTATTTATTTAAAAATAAATAGAATTATAATTCTAGTTCAAAACTAATTCATTTCGATAAAAATCTATTTTTATCTTTTCAAATATGGAGTTTTTCATCCCAATTCTTCACAAATCATTTCTTATGATTTTACACAAATTATTACTATTTTTAATAATTTTATCAAGGCCCGTACAGTCGATTTCCATCAACGGCCATCGAACTGCACTTACAGCGACCTTTTTCAAATTTGATTTGGACATAATTCCAAATCCAACCGTTAGATTTCTAATTTCTAATATTCGTTAGAAAGCTCTTTTCGATACGAACCCAACAGTTCCGGTTTTAGGAGAATCCGACGGTCGGATCTCCCGTAATGTCCGTTTGAAATAAATGGTCGAAATTCGCGAACTGCCGCGGCGCGGCGCGTTCTATTCAGGCCATTAAATTATATATATAATATATATAATATATATTTCGTCGATTTCTATTTAAAACGAATTATATAAATAGTTTTAAATTCGTTTCAAAAGCAATTTCAACTTCCTTTTCAATTTAAATCAAAATTGAGTTCTTCTTTATAAATTCGTTTTAAAATTCATTTCTATTCAATTCAAATTTCAATTCAATTTGAATTCATTTCAATACGCTTTCAATTCAATTCATTTCGAAATTGTTTTTAATTCAATTCATTTCGAAATCGTTTTCAATTCAATTCATTTCGAAATCGTTTTCAATTCAATTCATTTCGAAATCGTTTTTAATTCAATTCATTTCGAAATCGTTTTTAATTCAATTCATTTCGAAATCGTTTTTAATTCAATTCATTTCGAAATCGTTTTTAATTCAATTCATTTCGAAATCGTTTTCAATTCAATTCATTTCAAAATGAATAAAATCGATATAAATATCGTTTACGTCAAAATGGCGTCAATCTAATCAACACGGCTTCATAAATTTCTATTTTCAAATATTCTATTTCAAATATTTCTTTTTCAAAATAGTTGTTATTATCAAAATATTTCGTTCAACACATGACCAATCTCAATGGATGAGTACTGTCAACACATGAACCTTTATTTTATATTGATAAAGATGTAAATTTTATTACTAAAATATTTCGTTCAACACATGACCAATCTCAATGGATGAGTACTGTCAACACATGAACCTTTATTTTATATTATTCTTTATTTTCTAAATTGGAATGAGGCCCAATCAATTACCATATAAAGTTAATCATATGGATTTTTACGCATCACACGTACATAATAGCATTGAAAAATAATCAACCATCAACCAAAGTGCACTACACTGTATAAGCATCAAATATAGATATCTAACGCTTATAACAGCCTGTCAATCAATCGATCGACATATTTAATCAATCAGGATGAGTGAACTTCAAATTTCATCCTAACACCCGTGTGGGGTTTCAAACAATCAAACACAGATTTTAGTTGTGCAGTTGGGCGATGTGTAAAATTTATCGACCCAATCAATGTCCTTCAAATAGGTGTACATAAACAAACCGTCTGGTTTGTAAATGAATATTTATTTATTCACATCACGTTAAAAATTATATTTTTAACGATAAAAACATTTTTATTTCAACATATGAATTTCTATTCAGTTCATTTATTCAATAAAATGATATTTTTATTTTTCTAACATATTTTAGAAAATTTCGGCGGCATAACGGCACGATACTAGAAACGGGACGAGGCCTAGCCTTATCCCCGGTCTAGTGAAGGCCCACGCCATTCACACATCAATCAAAATCACCAAACAACCAAATTCAAATCACATCATATAACTAATCTATGCAACCAAACAAACAAGTCCATGGTCTGTGGACGATTGTGTCGGGTGCTACTAAGCACCGTCTGCATCCTAGTATATATATAACTAGAAAATGAAATTAAAAGGTGAGAAATTCTCACATATAGCTATCCAATCATCTTGACTCTTCTTATGTAGAAATCTTCATCATTATCGCATCTTTGTCGTCTTCGTTGCTGTAACCACTACATATATAAAAGTCGAATTTTTACTTCGATGTTCAATATATAAAAATTACATTTTTTTCTGATGTAAAAATTCCATCTTTTCCAATGTAAAAATTCTAACTTGATTAGATAAAGATCCCGTCTTTCTACCGATAAAAATTTCGTCTTTCTATACTAAAAATTAAATCTTTCTTGATTCAAAAATCTAATCTTTTCGTTACCATTCAAACAATAAAGATCCAATTTTTATCGGCCATTTATATGAATAAAAATCTAATTCATTTACTGATTTTAAATAACCTAAATCCCTATATAATAAAATCAGATTTTATTGTAAGTAATAAATAAATAAATAAATAAAAATTCAAACACTCACTGTTTTTCAGGTTTTACAGAGGGAAGAGGAGGAGAGGGCCGCGGTGAGGTCGGTGGTGGGATTACTGGTGGCGGCGGCGGCTCTCAGGTGGAAGAGGGGTTTGGGGATTCGCAGCTTCGTGGCTTGACCGGAGGGAGGAGGGGCAGTGGGGCAGCGGGCCACCGGAGTTGAGGGGAGGCGGAGCGACGGGTGGGGGTGCGCGATGGAGAGGCGTCGGCGATGGTGGTTTCCGCCATCGCGGTTTTTTTCTTTTCTTTTTTTTCCTCTGTATCGATTAAAAGGAGAGAGGGGGGGCCAGAGCGGGTTAACGGGGGAGAAGGGTTGACCCTTTTTTTTTATTATTATTTAATTTTCATTTTTATTCTCGTAAAGTAACTTTTTCTTTCGACCTCAAAACAAGGCCCACCGCCTGTCGTCCATAGCGTTTCACCCCCATTCCGAACACAATGGGATATGTATCGTAGGTTGATTCGGGCGTTACGATCAGTTTCCGTTGAATTTACATTTAAATTGCTATATTGAATTTTAAACGTACATTTCAAATTACCGGGGTCACATACTAACTCTAAAAATTCCCGAAAAATATTTTCTAGCTTCGTATTGACGATACGGTCCTAACAAAACTAGTTTCGTCGAATTCTGAGACCGTTTGAAAAATGGCCAATTTCCAGTCGATTAAAATCAACTGAAACTGGTCAAACGCGTTTTCCTCTGCCACGCTCACACATTGATTCGAAAAATTATGAAATTTGGAATCTAGCAATAACTTTACATCACGGATCCAACATAAGTTGTTTCGTTGAAATCCGAGGTCGTTTGCAAAATTTCCATTTTTAAGGGCCTGAATTCCATAGCGACTATTCAGAATTTTCAACTGGACATATCTTTTGATTCCCGCTATGAAACTTTGATTTTTCGGATTCGTTGGAAAGATATCATCAACTAGATCCAATTATTTTTGGTTTCACTAAAATCCGGATTGTTTTGCACCCGGTACATTCAATTGAAGTTTGAAATTGAATTATCGAACTACCGCGCCATTTTCAATTCCTATTTATAATTATATATAAATATTTATATTCTAACGACGACGTATATAATATATGCGTTCTATTTCTATTCAGAATAAATTTCTCGTCGATATTATTTAAAATAATCTATTTTAAATATTCAAAATTCGCTAAAATGGCCAAAATAAAAATTTTAAACTGGCCTGGATTTTCGGGTTGTTACAAAATATTCCTTATGAAGACTATTAGATACTTCGCAATCCAAGATATGATGGATGATTGAATTGGCTCATCCATTATCATGACTAAGCCCTATACAATACAAGAAATTCTGGCTATGGAAAGTCTCAAACCGAGTTAAGATAACATGAACAAACTCAACCCATAATATCACAATAGATAACTATGGCATGTACGATGGAAAGAGTGTCTGTTTCGATGCAACCTCAAGGTGCGTTGACACATAATGCGTGAAATCTCCAAATGCATATACCTCATGCGAAACTTTTGCGTACTAATTTGGCAATCCTACAGTTATTGGATTTTGTTTAAATATGACATGAATAAGGACTGGGATTCGAACTCTATGCTGAAACCAACATTATAAAACTCAGATTGAAAGTGGAAGAGATATCATGCTTCAAAGTTACACCTAGGCACTACTTACGCACATAAACTTTTACTTGAATTATTCAAAGTTACAGTTGTTGACACGCCTTTTGGCAAGGCCGTCACAACTCAAATTTCTATCAAGCAAACTGCTCAGGATTTGAGTACAAGCTATCACTAAATTAACTCAATTAGTTGATGTGGTAAAGCTCTTGGAAACCTAGACATTGCATACTCTAAGTCTCGATGCGGTCGGTATCTCGGGCCGAACAGGTCGGTTCGACCTAAACTTACATTTCCAAGCTTCAGATCGAAGCACATTTATGGCCGAAAGACCTCGAGTCGGCATACTCAGGTCAATGCACTTAGGTTTGATAAAGCCACACGAACTTTACACTTTTGGGTTGGATCGACCATGTCGAACCGATTCCTATCGACCCGAACACTGAAACTTTATTTGCTTGGTCAACCCTTGACCGAATCTATCTCCTTAATATCCGATCGGATGACATATGTACTACATATCTCTAGGAAGACCATTCCTCACATGAAAGACCGGTTCCACCACTTGCTGGATGCATGAGACATGGCCGACCCGCCCCGGAATGGTCGCAACGTGACATGCCGACCGAAGTCGGATGGGCTCCTATACATACATGTTTCGAAGGCTGAAAAAGGGACTTCTCTCAGACTCTATCTTTATTGGCTTGGTGCGCAAGGACATTGTTGCTGTAAGAGGCTGAACTCCACACTAGAACATAAGGATTTTTTGTATAAGTTACTTCTTTCTCTACTTTCTTACAAACAAAACAACTGTAACTTATTATCGATAGTATAAACAAAGATTATAAGCGGACTTAGGCTTGGATTAAGCTGAACCACTATTGAAAATCTTGCATGTTCCCTATGTTTATTTTATTTCTTGCATTCTGCAATATGACTATGAGAATATTCTATGATTTGTATGTGGATTACGTACTTTGGGGTAGATTGCAAAGGATTCCACTTTTGACATTAACAACAGTAATACAATTTCAATGATGATTCCAATCGAACCTAACATAAACCCTAAAAAATATTTAATCTAGAGTATATGAGTTTTTTAAACTCACCGGAAGTTGGAATCCAGCAATTTTAACTTGAGGAGGGAGCTTTGGGAATCCTTATAGCCTGCAGACTAGAAACAACTGACATTCGACAAAGGAACTTATTATAACTTTGATTTTACATCCACCAAGATTTGAGATGTTCTAATTGCATGCAATTCTTAATATTTGTAGTAGAAGAGAGAGATTCACATTCTTCTTTCATTTTAAATTTAGGTTAAGAGGATTTAGATTTTATAATTTAAGGAGGCAATCTTTTTTGTTTCTCAGCATTTCCTTTGGAAGCCAAGCAAGGGTAGAGGGAGGATAAAATCCTCCAAAGGAAGATGTCATATATGTCCATTTTCCCTTTCCATATAATTCCGAAAGGAGGTGTTGGGCTTGGCATGAGATCCACTTAGGTTTAGGTAAAGTTCAATAAGGTAATTACGATACTTAACGCATGTTTTTAGCTTAAAATCCTTATATTTATGTTATTTAATTCATCTTAACATCAAACATCTCTAAACTAATGTAAAAACACAAAATTTAGATCTATTAAACTTTTTTGCAATATTTTAACCCTTTTTAAAGAAATTTTAAAGAATTTTGACACCAAATTCATGTTTTACAAGAATATGGTATAACTTACACTTTTATATACAAAACGTAAATTTATGATGCAAAAGTTATGCAAAACATATTGCACAAAACAACTTATGCACTTATGTTGTGACAACCAAAATTTTAATACATGATAATTAATTAATTAAATAATAAGTGGTAAAATTATCAGAATTTGACAATGAGAATTGCACCATTGAGTTCGTTATGATTTTATGGTTCAGATACATATATGATTTGCAAAAAACAGACATAAAACGAACTAGATATGGCAATTCAAAGTTTTAATTTTGAACAAGTATGAATTAAAAAAAAACATTGGATGGGTTGACCCACCAATCACCCAGGTCAACTAGGACTTCAAATGGGTTGACCTATGGGTCGATAAGGGCAATGATGGGTTGTCCTGATTCCTGGTTGGCTTCAGAGGTATTTAAAAGCTACGACGCCAGTAAAAGGATGAAATCTTGTGCAAGTTCCTCCACCCGCTGCGGTGGTTTTTCATAATCCAACAGCAGTTACAAACTACTCTACGCTTTTGCTTTGCGAATCATAGTGGTAAGAATTTCTTTGACATTGAAACTTTTATGGAAGCCTATACTTGGATCAGAAATACATAGCATATTTTTAGATTACTAGAGCTTGGAGATCAATAGAGGATGCAACTGGTCATTTGGCAACTAAAAGAGGAAGCATCATTTTAGTAGGAAATAGTTGTAGCTAAGATTAAAAACTTGGATTGGATTGTGTTGGATTTCGACGTGTATTTAAAGTGAATTTCTATTGCAAGCAGAGGAAGGTATGCATCTATAGAGATTTACTGTGTTAAATCAAGGAAATCTTTTTGTCAAGGAAAATATCAATCATGTTAATGAGTTATCGATGTTTGGGACGAACTTGGTCAATACATAAAATAAGAAAGTTACCAGATTTGCGAGAGGGCTGAATCAACATCTCTAGAGATTAACTATGACTTGTATTCCGATGGGAGCTATTTTAAGGCATTATTAGAGAAGGCTTTGATGCACGAGGATAGAAAGGAAGAGGTTAAAGATGTTAAATGAGAAGTTTCTAAGTCTATTAGCTCAAATAAAAAATGGTGGGAAAACAAGGAAGGCAAGAAGAAACAAGTTGGTGGGTATCAAAAAGGACAAATTAAGAAAGAGGTCAGGTGTCATGGTTGTGGGATGATAGGACATTTCATTAAAGATTGCATAAAGACTTCGATGAGAAGGAAGTTTTTTAACTCTAGGCAGCCCATGCATATTAGCAAGGCGTGTCCACAGATGACAGATATGGCACTAGTACATCACCAACACAGGTTCATGTGTTAGAGGCAGCTCTATCTAGAAGTAATCCAGATAAAGGTAGGAAAGTGGACGTAGAAGATTTGATTCTATATCTAACTTTTCCATTCATACTCTTTTTGATTTTGGAGTGTCTCATTAGTTTATTTTTTTCCATTAGTTGATTATTTGCAAATAGATATCTCACTTGTTACCAATCCCATAGTTGTTTCAAACCCTACAGGTGGTTCGACGCACTTACCTATAGTTTGTAGTGGTTTGAAAATTTCTATTCTAAGAGTTGAGTTTGACTGTAGCGCCTACGTTTTGGGGTTCTCTGAGTAAGGTATGACCTTAGGGATGGAGTGGTTAGCCATGCATGGGGCATTTCTTGTCTACGAGAGAAGGGTCGTTCTATTGATGAATGAAGGCTAGTCATGTTTAGTTTTCTGTATTCCCTAGATTTTTCCATTGAGTATATTGATTCTGTACCCATTGTGTTTGAGTATCCGGACGTATTTGAGAAGGTGAGAGGACTACCTCCAAAGTTGGAGACTGATTTTCGAATCTATCTTTATGTGAATGCGAAGCCTATAGCATTGCATGTTCATCATATGGCTCAGAGGGAACGTAAAGAACTTAACAAGCAAGTGACTGAACTTTTGAAGAAGGGATTTATTAAATAGGGTATCTTCGAGTGGGGAGCACCGGCCATCTTTGATACTAACGCAGACAGTTCTCTCTAACTTTTAGTTCACTATAGAGAGTTCAATAATCCTACAAAGAAGTACCACTACCGAGTTCCTTGATTGATGATTTGTTTTACATTTGGTTAGTCCATTTGTGTTTTCTCAGTTGGATTTAGCCACTAGTTTCCATTAGCTACGTATAGAGGAGGATGATATAGATAAGATAGCTTTTTGGACTCCTGATGGATTCTTCGAGTGGTTGGTTATGCCATTAGGGATGATTAAAACACCAACATATTTTGTGGATTTGATGTGCCAAGTGTTCACAGATGTTCTTAATAAGTTTTTTGTTGTCTTTGTGGATGATATCTTGGTATTCTCAAGAAGCGAGGATGAGAACTCCATATATTTAGGAGAAGTTCTCCGTACTCTTCACATGCTTCATCTTGAGGCGAAGTTTTTTAAGTATCATTTTTAGCAGAAGGAAATATGCTTCTTGAGGCATATGGTTTCTTAGGATGGATTAACTATCGATCCCGACAAAGTGGTTCCAGTACAACATTTGAAGACCTCTAATAACGCGATAGAGGTGAGAAGCTTTCTTGGTTTGGTGGGTTACTATAGAAAGTTTATTAAGGACTTTGTGCATATTTCAGCATCACTTACCAACCTCATTAAAAGAATTTGGTGTTCTCATGCAATGTTGATTGTGAGGACACTTTCTTGAGATTAAAGAAGGATCTTACTAATGCACCGATATTGATTCTTCTTGATGGTTTTATGACATTTACTATGTACACGGACACATGGGGGACATACTTGGGTGCAATTTTGATGTAGGAGGGTAGGGCTATGTGCTACGGGAGCAAACAACTAAAATTCAAAAATGGAATTACCTACCGCTGACTGGGAATTGACTGAGTTAGTTTTTGCACTCAAGTCTTGGAGACATTTTCTATTAAATGAGGGATTTGAGATTTTCACGGATCATAAGTCTCTGAATTACTTATTTTCGCAAAGGTACCTTAATATGAGGCAGCCGCGTTGGATGGAGTTCTCAACATTAAACGACTTCGAGATTGTTTATAACCCGGGAAAGGGAATTGAGTTGTAGATCCCTTGAGCAGGCAGAGGGCATCGTTGAGTCCCTTGTTCATAGAGTGGAAGAGCTTGGATTTTATTTCTTCATTTGACTTTAGACAATATATGGATGATACCCTTGGATTGTTAAAATCCTGGGAGGGATAGCCTTCTTCATTTAAGTATATTGGGTCGAGGCAGCGAGAAGTTCTCGAGCTAGTGGATATCTTGGATAAGCTTGCCAGAGGAGATACTTTTAGATATATTCTCCAATATTATATTTATATTAGAGGATGGTTTCTCTGATATGGAATACATTGTGTTCTCCGCATGGAAGATTTGATAAGTGCGGTTTTGGTTGAGGCACATTACTCTTAGATGACTACCCACCCGGACAGTGACAAGTTGTACAGAGACATGAAGAAGGTTTTCACTAGAATAATATGAAAAGGGATGTAGCTAAATTTATGGCAAGAAGTATGACATGTCAAAGGGTAACGGAGAAGCAAAGGAACCCCGATGAATTGTTCCAGCCACTAAATGTGCCACAGTAGTGGTCTGTGGACTTTATTGATAGTTTGCCTTGATCGAGGAAGGGCAACATCAGTATCTAGGTTATAATTGAGCAATGGACAAAGAGTGACCACTTCATCTCTATCAAGGGAAAAGAACAACTTTGGTTTAATTAAGAGAGAAAGTATGACTCCATGGTGTTCCTTCTAGCATAGTGAGTGATAGAGACCTATTTTCACCAGTGAGTTTTGGAACAGTATGCAGGAGGCTTTAGGGACACAGCTCAGATTGAGTACAGCTTATCACCCTCGGACCGATGGGAAGACTGAGAGGGAGAATAGGATCTTATAGGATTTACTGAGACTATGCATCTTGGATTTCGAAGAGGCAAGGGAGGAGCATCTGCCAATAGTGGAATTTTCATATAACAACAATTACCAAATGAGCATTGGCATGGCACCCTTAGAGGCTCTACATGGATGACCTTGTAGATCTCCCTTATGTTGGTGGGAATTGACAGATAGATTTCTTCTTAAGGTTAGATATAATTAGTGAGATTTTTGATAAGATTGACTTGATAAAAATAAGAATAAAAGAGAAACATGATTGATAGAAGTCTTATGCAGACAAGAGAAGGAATGATCTAGAGTTTGGAGTTAGGGACCTAGTCTTTATAAAGGTATCTCCCCTAAGAATGTAATAAGATTTGGTTTCAGGGACAAGTTGGCACCGAGATTTGTAGGGCCATTCCAAATTATAAAGTGAGTAGGGTAAATGGATTATATGGTTTATCTACCTCAGAGACTTTCAGGAGTGCATGATGTATTTCATATTTTGGACTTGTAGAAGTGCCCACATGATTCAGTAGTAGTGGCGAAGCCTATTCAGTTGGAGGATGTGGAGATTGAGAGAGCCATTAGAAATCTACATAGATTCTAGACTATGATATCAAGAAGATGAGGAATCAGGAAGTGGGGCTTATAAAGGTTCAACGGGGAGATGATATCAGTGAGTCTACTTGGGTACCTAAGGAGAAGATGCACATTTCCTACCAATTTCTCTTTGACGATATGCTTTGATCTTTTTCCATCATTAGTTTGAATAATCTCTATTTTCTTCAAGACATGATATCATAGTATAGAAGGTCATCCGCTATATATATTGTAGGGAGCATAGGGTCATCTACTAATGGTACTACGGGAAATATCTAATATATATATATATATATATATATATATATATATATATATATATAATAGCGAAAACCACCAAGCCTAAATATAACTAATATATATAATAGCCACAATAATATTTCAATGCATCCAAACAACGAACAAAAAACATATAACATTTTATTAAATAAATATTTATTTATAATTAATTACAAATGAATCCAGAGAGTGAGTTTACTCGCCTTGATTATTATTCGTGACTTAATCCAATTTAATTCCCTACTCGTTAACCTCAAAGCTACGATTCCAACTTAACTTGCATAATTTGACCTTGTAGAAAATTTAATTTTTCTTTGTTATTATTCTTTTGTAAGATCATATATATAAATATATATATCCATATAATAAATTAATCGATATAACTATGAAATTATTTAAATCTGTTACCTTAAAAATCTAATCCCATGTATTGCTGCCTTCCAACTTCCTGAATTTCTCCATCTTATGTACTCTCTCCCATTCTCTCTCACATCTCGAATTTGAACTTGGTTCCCTCATCTTTCTAACATAGTAAACGATGTAGCATACGTCCATTCTCAGACTGGACTTTGCATTTAGAACATCACCATTTCAGCCATCATCAAATCAATCCAATCTCCATTGTACGCCTCAACCATCACTGTCCTCACTACAACATCCCACCTACCATGTGACAGGCTATTGCCTATATCTGATCATCCCTAAAAACAATGACCCGAGCTCCACCGTCCCAAATCCAAGGACCGAACACCCCAAACATCCAACTTCCGCACTATCGTGACATGTTACTCCATCATTGTGCTACTAATGAACCCCATAACTACTGTCCTTCTTCCCAAAATTCATAGCGACTACCAATGTCGCACTCAACTCCCTCGCACTTTTTTAACATCATGCGCCTCCCACCGAACTCCTGCCACCACAAACCTCTTTTTGACGAGGAACTCGACCCCTAATTCACATCATCCTCGAACCCGAATTGCTCGAAAACACCGCATCCATTCCCAATTATATGAAAATGAAGAGCCACTAAAATCGTTTCCAGGATTTTGGAGATAGACGAGAAAAGGGCGGCAATTTTTGATTTATTCAAAGCTTCTGATTTAATTTCTAGAAGAGAGAAAATGAAATAAGAGGGTGTGTGGATATAATTTGAAGCTTTCGATTTCTACTGTGACATGAAAATATAAACGAAGGGGTTGCAGCTATTTATATCTGAGAGCTTCAATTTTACTAACTGAGGAACAAAAATGGAGAAAATATAAGGAAATTGCGTATTTAAAAACGAAGAGGGAGACTGAAATTTTGGCTCGAGAAAATATTAGGTCAGCGCAATTTAATGCTTTTGGGTGTTGTTATTGAATTTTTATGATGGTTGATGGGATTATTGATCTGACATGGATTAGATTTTGATCCTATCTGTTCAATTTTATAATAATATATTTTTTGGTTTCGAACTCTAATCGAGACGCAACAAACCACGTTCCTAGGTTGTACAACTATTATGAACACACTGGGATAGGTTTCAAAGTCTAATTTGATCATATGGAGAAGATATAAATTTTAAATTGCCAATTTAGATTAAATTCATTTCAATTATTTCTAAGTGTTTTCTAACCATACAATCAAACAATAAATCCAAACATTACGAAATTTGAAATCCGATAATAATACTCTATTACGGATCAGATGGAACTGATTTCATCAAATTCTAAAATCGTTTGAAATTTGATTATTTCACATATCAACTAAAATTGATTTAAATTTATTTTAAATTCAAACCAATCAAATTAATCGACAATAAATTATTGTTATCGTTCTAATTCAATATAGAATTTATATTAATCAATTGAATCGTTTTGATTCAGTTTTAACTCTGAATTCAATTGTTTGTTGTTTCCATTTACGTTAACTTGATATATTCAGAATTAAAACATGTATTGATTATTAAATCAATAAATTTAATATAAAAATCCATTTATTAATCCAAATCAACATTTAAAATTAATTTAAATGTTCAGTAATAAAATAGCCAAAAATTCGGGACGTTACACTTGAGGGGTTAGGTCGACTGCTCCTCCATGGGACACGGCCTGTTGCCCGACCCGAAATCACTAGAACGATATATATATATATATATATATATATATATATATATATTTTGAAATTCGGTACTCCTTTTATTCCAAAAAAAGCTACATTGTCCAAATACAAACAGAGCAAACCAAACACAATGTTAACATCCCTCTTACAAGGCCCATAGCCCTATAAATTATATTATTAAATATAATAAAGAAGAAAATGCGGTCAACCACTGTCAAATAATTCAACTCCCCATCCTCGAAGGAATTCCTCTTTCCGATTGCTCTGCCTAGTCAAAGTACCATTGTTTTGAACTAGGAAGAAGATCTCACGTTCTATCTGATGCAACTTCGTCAAGCTCTGAGCTTGACGGCTTCTAAAAATTCTGGAGTTCCGCTCCTCCCAAATGAAGTAAATAGCCATTGTGAAGCAAGCACATGCGATGTCATGAGTTGATCTTTTTCCTGAAATTTAGACTGCAAGAGGTTCATTACATGCTCCAGTGAAGGTAGTAGGCAAGGCGGTAGAGATAGCTCCATTTTAAGCGAGCACTAGATGAAAGAGGAATAGGAACAATCGAAGAATAGGTGTTTAATATTTTCAATATTACAGTGGCAAAGCGAGCATAATGTATCTGATGAAATGTTGGAGCGAGAAATCCTATCTTTTGTGTTTAACCTTCCAGAGAAAGCGAGATATGAGACAAACGCCATTCTCTTACTATTTCGACTGTGCCAAATAATAGAGTAAATTTGTTTTTCTTTCGAATGCTGATGGACCTTTTCCCATGTTTTTCAAAAGGTGAATTGCCCACCATCAGTCCAACAATATTGGTTGCAAGCAAGATTAGGATGTACAAGAATATCTTGGATTATGTGTGCAACTTCCTTTGTGGCTGGATGGGAGTAGGGGTCCAGATTTGAATCACGTATGATGCAGCTAACTGTATCAGTCGGAGAGCCAATGATCTGAACCCTAGTAATGCCGATAAGATCTACAAGGCAGGTGGAATTGATCCAGGGATCAAACCACAGTGAGGTATCTCTTCCATTAACAATGATTTTATTAAAAAATTGTTTTGCAGTAGTGCGTAGTCTAAGTAATGTCTTCTATGTGGAAGAAGCATTGTTATCTAGTGATCTCCAAAAATACTTGTTGTTACAATACCTGCGTTGCATCCACAAACTCCACATCGATTTAGTAGACAAAAATTTCCAAAGCAGTTTCAAACTTGTAGCCTTTTTAAGGTCTTGGAATGACTTTAACCCAATGCCGCCCTCCATTTTCGGTTTGCAAAGTGTAGCCCATGCGACTTTATGCACGCCACCACCCCAAAAGAAATTAGAACATAAGCTTTGAATCTTGTTTAAAGTATATTCAAGAACCTGGTAAACAAAAAGCCAATATAGAAGCATAGGATTAATGACTATATGAATTAATTTTGCTCGTCCAGCAAAGCTTAAATGCTTCGTATCCCATCCTTGCACCTTATTTTGGACGCAAGAAATCAATGACTGGAATTTTGAGTAGTGGAGGTAATTTGCCGTGAGGGGTAAACCGAAATATCGTATTGGTAGTGAGCTTTGTTCAAAACCCAGTATAGACTGCATATGATCCTTAAATTTAGAGTGAGTGCTAAAGTAAATCTTCATCTTTGTCACATTTACGCCCAAACCTGCACATGAATGCAACTGGTTAAATTAACGTTTTAGAGTTTCGGCTGAGTGAATAGAGCTTTTCCCGAACACCATGAGATCATCTGCATATAGCAGATGAGTGATGACAAGTTGAAAGTCGAAAACTGGAGTAGATGTGTTATTTGCAGTTGCTTCGTCCATGAGATATGTAAAAAATTGCATCACAATTGCAAATAGATATGGTGATAATGGATCCCCCTCCCGAATTCCTCTATTAGAATGAATAAAACTCGTAGGTACTCCTTGAATCAGTATAGAATAGGTAGCCGTGGAAATATATTCGTAAATGAAATTGATAAAATGCATAGGAAAACCCATTTTCGACATGATATAACAAGTGAATTCCCGGCTAACCATATCATTTGCTTTTTGAATATCCACCTTAATGCAAAATTTCGAAACACTTGGCTTTTTAAAATCTCGCAATAGTTCATGCGCTAGTAGTATATTATCACCAACATATCTATATTGAATGAATGCGCACTGATTTTCAGATATGAGATGAGGCAATAAACTTTTCAACCTGTTACATAAAACCTTGGATAGAATTTTATATTAAATGTCGCAACAAGAAATAGGTCTGTACTGTGATATAGAAGTAGGATTATCTACTTTGGGAATTAGAGTGATAAAAGTATGGTTTACTCCTTTAGGAAGTTTTCCAGACATGAACATATCAGAGATTGCTTCTAGATGTCCATTTTAATGTCTTCCCAATGTATCTTCATAAATTTAGAATTAATACCTTCAGGCCCTGGACTTGATTCGTCATGAATTGAGAAAACGGCGGCTTTAACCTCGTCCAGTGTAATGTCATGAAGAAGATATTCACACCCTTGAGAGTTGATGATAGAAATAGGCTGGAAAGAGGGGAAGGATGTAATAACATGACCATTAAACTTGTAATAGTTGACAGCTTCACTTTGAATATCTGAAAGTTTATACAATAATTGTCCATCGGGATTGATAAGGGCTCAAATATTGTTTTAAAATTGACGCATGGACATCCTAGAGTAGAAAAAGTCTGAGTTAGTATCACCATGTTGGATCCACTTTATCTTGGATTGTTGCTTCAAAATTTTAAAATATGCAGACTACTGAAAAAGTAAATCTCTTTTGGTTTGCAGGCAGTCTTCAAACAAAACTTCATTCTCAGGATCTAGATCGACTGCAACCTCGAGAGAATTACAGAGATCTTCGAGCGCTTTCAGGTATCCATCATCCTTTGCTCTTACTTTATTCCACGATTTTAATTCAAGTTTGCATGCATGTAATTTAAATTGAAACTGATATCTTGAATGTCCCCAAGTTTGTGCACGTAGCCCATGAAAAATACAATCTGAGTAAAAATGCCAATTATTTTTATAACGGAAAGGATACCCCTTTATTTTCTCAGTAGGAACTGGATTGTGATCATTGGACAATTGCGGTAATGTAAGCGCCTTTAGATTAGCAAAATGTTGCAAACAAGAACCATTGGCTAAGATTTTGTCGATATGGGTTGCCATCCCATGTCTACGCCACGTATAAGAGAATCCAATCGGCTTGATTTCCTATAAACCGGTTTGACGCAAACAAATTTTGAAATTCTCTAATGTGCTGATATGGGACGAGCAAACCACCTTTTTTTATCAGAAACCGATAGAACATTGTTAAAATCCCCCATGACAAGCCAAGTGTTAGAAATGGATGCAGACTGATCTATTAGATTTTTCCATAATGACTTTCATTTGTAGAAGTTATTACTACCGTAAATAGAGGTGAAAGTCATGGTGAAGCCACCCCTGTTATGCGCTTGAACTATTATATGTTTAGGAGAAGAATTCAATTCCCGAATAAGACAAACTGAGGAGTCCCATAGAAGAAGAATTCGACCATTAGAAGTAGATGAATTATTAGTTATATACTGCCACATTGACGAAAGCTTAGACATAAAAGAAGAAAGATTGACAAAATTTAGTTTATTTTCGACCAAACCAATGATTTGTGGTTTAGTTGTGTTCAGGAGATTGAGTATGTCCATAATACATTTAGATGTATTCATTCCTTGACATTCCACGTCATCACTGTCATTTGGATGAGGATGCGCTCCTCAAACTTCTTTTAGGGAGAGCAACATTGGAATTCTTGTTTTTCCGTAGATAAAAAGTGTTAGCGTCAACCATTCCTGATGTGTCTTTTTGTTTTTCTACGCAGATTTCTCCTGTATAACATCGGCAACATGACCAAGAACGTCGGGTAGTATATAAGATGGCAAATTTGCTAAAGAAACATCAGGGTTAGTGGGATTACTTTATGGATTTGGTTGGGTTGAGTTAGAAGCAACGTCAGGCATCCCCTCTGGCATCCAATGAGGTTCATTTGGAGGAGCATGAAAATCGTCATTATGGCCGAAGCATTTACACTGAGAAAATTTAGGAGGAACGTACTCATATTCAGCATTCACATCAACTTTCGTACCGTTATGAAGCAGCAAGGGGAACACTAATTTTAAGTTCGGTAGAGAGATCAATTGCCAGTTGGATACAAGCAAACTTAGTAAATTGCTTTGAGGCAGTTTTGGAAACCAGAAGAACTGGTTTTGCTATAAAACTCGCAATCATTTGCAAGGCATTCATAGTCCACATTTCCATAGCGAAATTGTGCAATCTGATCCAAACATGTACAGATGAAGTATTAAATTTGGAGAAATCGAGTTCAGGGCTCCAAGCTTCCACCATTAAAAGTTTGCCAAAATAAGAATAGTGTGAAGATTCAAGGATTCTGTAATAATCAGTGCTACTGTCAAACTGCACCGCAAAGTTATACTCAGGGGATATATGGACATGAAAGTTAGATGAAGGCTTCCAGACTGAAGTAATGTAATCTTTAATTTTAATGATTGACAAGCGGAAGTCAATAGGGATAATGGCAATGGTGTTGGTCCAAGATGCCTGTAAATCCTTGTAGATGCTTTCAGGAATGAATAGGTATTCAATTGGTGGTGCTACGTATTCAAGTGTTCGATCAGTATAGGGTTGAGGTTATGGAGATCTGACGGCGTCTACAATGGATTTAGGAGGCCGGGTGGAGGATGACAATGGTGGTTGTGAGGGAAGGAAATGTGGTTGTGTGGTTTTGGATGAAGGAGAACGTGAGGGGGTTGTTTCGTTAAGTGCGGTTACTTCCGCCATTGCAGGGAACGATATATATATCGTTCCAGCCGATGTTTCCTCTGCCCATCCCCATTTCCAGCAAAACCCAAAAACCTCCTCCATTCCCAAGCTCCAATTCAAGCAATCTCGTCACCGTTTCGTCTTTAATTACCACAAAAACCGTCCTCGTGTAGTTTTCTATCCCATTATTGTGACGGCCCGCCCCGCACCGACCGACATTTACTCCAAAAGTGCGCTGTACACATGTCCGGTTAGCACGGAACGGGTCGTCAGAAGGAAAAGGAAGAAGGAAATGAACTAAAAAGGAACCTGTAGAATGTCTCATAGTGCATAGAACAAAATATAATAATAACATACTTGACATAAAACAGGAGAGACAGTGCATAAGCTAAAACCAGAACTAAACATCATAGCAGCGGAAATCCAAAATATAGCTTATTACAACTTTTCAAACTGTCTCAAAGCAAAAGTAAGATAAATGAGGTACACTACTAATGCCCAAGTAGCGACCACCAACGAAACAGGGAGAATATGCATATATATATCATACGTGGAAGCCTCCTGCCCGCCTCCGTATCAGCTACTCGCGCATCACCAGCTAACCTGTCTCTAGTCTGCTCGTGTGAGCACCCAGAGTAATAAGAGGAGACATAAAACTCTGGGTCAGACATAAAGCCTGGTATGAGCGATAAGCATCTAAAGTGAACAATAACAGGTAGACTAAACATACCTGAACCTGGACCTGCAACCAAAGAGTTAGCACTACATACTGTACAACACTCTAAGGTGCCATATCAAATGGTGTAAAGATACGGAGGTGGGGGTGTGCATGTCATAGTGATGGCAAACAATCTAACATAGCATCCATCCTCACATCTCTCACTCAGTGCGTAAAGCATACGATATTCACCACTTCGATCACCCACCCTTGCTACGATCACTTTGCCCCATGAAGTCATAAATGGCTTCACTGCACTGATAACGTAGCCACTAATCCTTTGCTATGTCCACTTGCCCCATGGAGTTATTCACCCCATCTGCGCTGGCTCATAGCCTTACCAATCCTTACTATGTCCACTTGCCCCATGGAGTTATTCACCCCATCTGCGCTGGCTCATAGTCTTACTACGCATCACCTTGCCCCTCGGGTCATAATGACCCTACTGCACTGATAACGTAGTCTCGCTACCATCACCTTGCCCCTCAGGTCATAATGACCCTACTGCACTAATAAGTAGCCATCATTCATTTTTAGTGGTGAATCGAAGTTATGAACGTCGACAACTCCTTAGCACACATCCCGCATCAAAGCCCAACCATGAAGTGAACTCATTGGTTCCCCATTGGGTCCTGAGCTCTAACTTCCATTTGGACTACCTTTGCATCTCGGGTTATTGGTCATCACTGGATCGGTTCGGATCAGAATGCTCCTTCTTCACTGGATCGGGTCGGGTCGTCATCACACCTGGCGGATCGGGTCGAGGTCTCCAGCTTGCCACAGTTCAGATCGGGTACTCCCTTCAGATCGGTTCATAGCACCTTCAACTCGTGGGCGGGCATTCGGGTCGGAGCGTTCGAGCACAAGTGGATCGTGGATGCTGCCTCCCTCTGGTCGGATCGGGGTGCGAAACATGAGCGGATCGGGTACGAGAGGCAGTTCATGGTTGAGGTTTGTGGACCTTGCGCAGATGGTTCGGCTCGGAGGAGATGACTTGACTCGTGGTGATGTCCCATGATCCCATAGGGCGATCCGATCGACCCTCAATCCCCTATCCGATCCGAATTCCTGCACCTTGTCCAGCGAGTTGTTTACACCCCTCGACGGCGTTTTCGACCATTCCAACTATTCTAATCAATCACAAACCATACCATACAGTCATAGAAACATGTATAATCAACTACAAACATCAAAACAACAGTATGATAGGTTAAAATGGATCAAACATAGCCAAAACCCCCTATTTTCCCTTAAGCATGTTTAGGTGAAACTTATGATATGATTAGCAAAACTTAACCAAATTAACCCAAATTCGTATCAGAGGTCTAAAACATCATTCCGAATTTTATAAACATTTTTCTAGAATTTTATCATGTTTAAATTCGCTAATTAATACTAATCACCCCTAATTAGCCATAATTAGTGCAAAACTATGCAAATCACTCACCTTAGCCACAAATAAAACTTAGATCTGAAATAAATCTCTGATTTGATGCGAATCCCGATGCTAAGCAGCAGCTCCAATGTTGATTTGGTGTAGATCTTCCTTGATTAGAGGTTGCTAAGCCAAATCCTTGACCAAAAGATGATTTGGAGATGATTTAGAGGTTGGAGGCCATTTTTAGGGTTCCTTGGTGATAAGTGGAGGCTAGAAAACTGAAATGGAATGATTCCCTACTTCATTTCAGCCTCCCCATAACCCTAATCCCGAAATGGGTTATGAGCCTACTCACTAATCACCCGATTTGGCCAGGTTAAGCAGTTTTTCACCCTCCATACCTTATTTCAGCCATATCTCCCAAGCGGTAAGTCCGTTTGGCTATTATGACCACTCTACGGAAAGGTAAACCATCAAACGAATCCAATGAAAGTTGTTTTAGGTCAAAATTCATTTCCAATCAAAAGTTATGGCCAAAACAGTACCAACTAGGGGCAAAATGGTCATTTAAAAATCGATAAAAATCATGAACATGGGAAATGACTCTAATGGATGTTTCCCAAAGTTACATAACCATACGACTTCACATGGGAAAGAAATAAATATTCTACGATCCTATGATGCGTAGAATACGGGTCATTACACTCTCCCCCCTTAAGAAATTTCGCCCCCGAAATTCCCTAATCAAAACACACACAAAGGTTCCCACATGCCTATCAACCATAAAACAACCATCAAACATGCAAAACAAGCAAAACAAGTCTACCCTAGCATGCGGAAAACTAAATTGCAAAGTAAATCTTACCAGACAAAGAGTTCTAGATACGCCTTCCTAATGTTCTCCTCTGTCTCCCAAGTACAATCATTCTCGTCCTCGCCCCACTGAACCTTGACTAGCTTCACCGCCTTCCTTCGAAGTTGCTTCGTATCGTGCCCCACAATACGAATCGGCTTGCGGTTCCCAACCGCCTCGGGTTCTACTTCGAAGTCCTCTAACTGATCAGGTGAAATAGCCATATCTGAGTCGTGAACGAACTTCCTTAGTTGGGAAACATGAAATACATTGTGAACTCCCGCCATTTCTCTGGTAAGCCAACTCTGTATGCCAAATTCCCGACTAATTCAAGAATAGGGAATGGGCCAACAAATCTTGGTGCCAACTTGCCTCTCCTGCCAAATCGTATAACGCTCTTCAACGGAGAGATCTTGACAAACACCAAGTCACTAACGGAGAATTTCAAGTCTCTTCTCCTCTTATCAGCATAACTCTTCTGCCTATCTTGGGCAGCTTTCATTCGTTGCTGAATGATCTTAATCTTATCCGAAGTTTCTCTCACCACATCTGGTCCAAGCACAAATTTCTCGCCAGTCTCTATCCAACATGATTGTGAGTTGCACGGTCTTCAGTACAAAGCTTCATATGGAGCCATACCGATACTGGATTGGTAGCTATTATTATATGCAAACTCTACTAGATGCAAATGGCCATCCCATGATCCACCAAAATCCAATATACAAGCTCTCAAGAGATCTTCCAATATACGATTCACCCTCTCCGTCTGACCGTCGGTCTGAGGATGATATGCGGTATTGAGATGTAATCCTGACCCTAGAGCCTCTTGTAAGCTTTTCCAAAACCCACTAGTGAACAACGTGTCTCGGTCTCTCACAATGCTTTTGGGTACTCCATGAAATCTCACTACCCACTTCACATACAAATATGCCAATTTGGCTGCCGTTCTGATCGATTTGACTGGTATAAATCTTGCACTTTTAGTCAATTGATCCACAATTACCCAAATGCTATCATATCCCGATCTAGTCCTTGGTAAACCATCGAAAAAATCCATCGAGACTTGCTCCCATTTCCATTCGGGAATTCCTAATGGTTGCAACAAACCACTAGGCTTCTTTTGCTCGGCTTTAACTAGCTGGAAATTCATGCATTTGGATATAAACTTCCCAACGTCTCTTTTCATCCCTTCCCAGTAGTAAGTCTGTCTCATGTCTCGATACATCTTATTACCACTGGGATGTATAGTCAGTTTTGAGCGATGACATTCTCTAAGCACTTCATCCCTCAAGCCATTCACGTTGGGCACAACTAGTCTTCCATTCTTTCGAAGCCATCCATCTCGATCAAGCCCATACACATTCATCTCCTCACCATCGATGTTCATCTCTAACTTGGAGATGATTTCCAATAGATTAGGATCGTTCCTCTGGCTGGAACCAATCCGCTCTATCAAAGTGGGTGTGATCGCTAAACTAGCTAGCATGACTGGATCCAATTCGCACCTTGGTCTGAAATCAAACCTCATGATATACTCCAGTTGCTTCCATTCAAGAAGCATTGCCCCTAAACTGGCATGTCTCCTACTCAAGGCATCGGCTACCGCATTACCTTTCCCAGGGGTGTATGCGATATCAAAATCATACGAAGCTAAGAACTCTAACCATCTCTGTTGATGGAGATTCAGATCCTTTTGAGAGAAGAGATACTTTAACGATTTATGATCGGTAAACAACTCAAATCTTTCTCCCAAAAGATAGTGTCTCCACATCTTCAGCGCAAACACGATCGCTGCTAATTCCAAATCATGGGTAGGATACTTCTTCTCATGCGGCTTTAGCTGTCGGCTAGCATGAGCTACAACCCTACTCCTTGCATCAATACAGCACCTAGTCCGGTACCACAAGCATCCGTGTATACCGTCATCTCTTCATTCCCTTTAGGAATGACTAACACTGGCGCACGCGTCAACTTCTCCTTTAGACTCTTGAAGGCATCCTCACACACTCCGTTCCAGAAGAAGGACTGATTCTTCTTAGTCAATTGAGTTAACGGTGCTGCTATCTTGGAGAAGTCCTGGATAAACTTACGATAATATCCAGCTAATCCCAAGAAACTTCTTACATCTGTTGCATTCTTGGGTGTAGGCCAATCCTATACCGTAGCCACCTTTGCAGGGTCCACGACGATACCACTCTCGGAAACAACATGACCCAAGAATCTCACTTCCCTTCTCCAAAAATGACACTTAAAGAATTTCGCTTTCAATTGGTGTTTCCTCAACACCTCCATCACTATCCTCAAGTGTCCCTTGTGTTCCTCCTCTGTCCTTGAGTAAACAAGGATATCATCCACGAACACAAGAACAAACTTATTCAACTGATCTCTGAATACTCGATTCATGAGATCCACAAAATAGGCTGGTGCATTGGTCAATCCAAATGGCATGACCAACCACTCATAAAACCCAGACGGCGTCCTAAATGCCGTTTTCGGAACACTCTCATCCGCTACTCGAAGCTGATGAAATCCTGTCGCGAGGTCCAATTGGGAGAACACTCTTGCTCCTTCCAGTTGATCAAACAAATCATCTATCCGCGGTAGAGGATACTTATTCTTCCTTGTCACCTTATTCAACTCGCGATAGTCCACACACAAACGAAGGGAACCATCTGCCTTAGTGGCAAACACAACTGGTGCTCCCCACTCGGAGACACTCCTTCTAATAAATCCCTTCTTCAAAAGATTGCTGACTTGCACCCCGAGCTCTCGCTGCTCCCTTGGTGCCATACGACGAAGTGGCATCACTATAGGTCTGGCATCTTTCACTAAATCAATACGGAACTCAATCTCTCGTTGTGGTGGAAGCCCGGTCACCTCCTCGAAGACGTCCGGATACTGGCCAACCACGGGCACATCTGACAACTCATCCTACGGGATGTCGAGGGAATTTACAAAACTAGCCATAACCCCATCACTAGGTAGACTACCAAACACTACCCCCCGCCCATCATTCGCCCTCACTGTCACCAAAAAGCCCTCACAGTCTATCACCACCCTGTATCTTTGGATCCAATCGACTCCTAATATAATGCCATACCCAGTAAAGCCCAAAACAAAGCAATCACAAACAAACATACATCCATGACTCGATAAGACCAAATTTCTGCAAATCATACTAAGGCTAGTCGAACCACCAATCGGGTTCGTCACAACCAATGGTCTATCGACTATCTCGGGTTCCAGTCCCAACCTATCTACCAGGTCACTAGATATGAAGGAACGGGAAGCCTCAGTATCAAACAAAACTCGAACTGGTACATCATAAATAGAAAGCATACCTTGAATAACAACATTCTTTCCTTTCTCCGCCGCAGTTGGGGCATTCGACGAAGAAGGAACAACATCAATAACATATGCTTTCACAATCTGCTTCTCCTTAAGAGGTTGAGGACACTTATCTTTATGATGTCCCACTTGATCACAGTTGTAGCACTTCCTTTCTGCTGGCTTGGCCCGACATTCCTTAGCATAATGGCCCTTCTTACCACAGCTAAAGCACTCAACATCTTTCTTGCTCTTTTTATGACCACCTTTAGATTGGTCCTGCTTCCTCTTATTCTGAGAGTTATTCTTGCCCCCACCGTCTGCTTGCGGCTTTGGCCCCTCTGCAGATGCAGCCTCAGTCTTTGACTTAGGGTAAAGACTCTCTGATCTCAAAGCTTTCCCCATAATCGATTCAAAAGTCTCGTCGATGTGATTGATAAGCCTTTCCCCCAAGTATCCATCCAAACCAGTAATGAACTTCTCATTCTTCTTCTCAGGAGTGTCAATGAGAGACAGTCCATATTTCGACAAAGTGTCGAACTCAGCAATATAGTCAGAAACTGCTCTTCCGTTCTGCTTGAGTTCCAAGAACCTCTTGAACAACACCGACTTCTGGGCAGCTGGAATGAACTTCTCGCTAAAGCGAGCCTTGAACTGATCCCAAGTAACCTGATCCTCTGGAGTAGCTGTTCTAATGGCATTCCACCAATTCATCGCTTGCCCTTGCAACTGACGAGACGCTAGCCTTCTCTTCATCGCATCCTCAAGACCCAAGTCATCGAAGATACGATCACAGCTATCCATCCAATCTTGAACATCTGTGGCCGACTCCGTCCCGTGGAACGGCTTCCCACCAAGGTTAGTGTAATCCTTGCACAACCTGGCGAAATCGACCCTAGGCGCCTGCACTACTGGGCCAACACCGACTCCGGGATCGGGAACTGCCCCTTGCACTTCTCTAAGCATGTCTCTCATGAGGTTAGTAAACATCGCCCTCATGTCAGCGGCATCCCCATGGTTGGTCCCTCTACCAGCACCCCTCGTGTCTCGGCTCATCGTCAATCTGAAAAAGGGAAACGATTAACGACCCCATAGTGGTGCTAGTGCAGTGCGACTTCATTCTTATACTACCAATAGTACATATATATAGCTTTTGAAAACCAAAGTAATCACAAATACTCGTTCTCATATACGTACTATCTCTCCCTGGTGTCTTTCCCTAGGTTAACTACGCAACCTAGAGCTCTGATACCAAGTGTGACGGCCCGCCCCGCACCGACCGACATTTACTCCAAAAGTGCGCTGTACACATGTCCAGTTAGCACGGAACGGGTCGTCAGAAGGAAAAGGAAGAAGGAAATGAACTAACAAGGAACCTGTAGAATGTCTCACAGCGCATAGAACAAAATATAATAATAACATACTTGACATAAAACAGGAGAGACAGTGCATAAGCTAAAACCAGAACTAAACATCATAGCAGCGGAAATCCAAAATATAGCTTATTACAACTTTTCAAACTGTCTCAAAGCAAAAGTAAGATAAATGAGGTACACTACTAATGCCCAAGTAGCGACCACCAACGACACAGGGAGAATGTGCATATATATATCATACGTGGAA
This sequence comes from Allium sativum, assembly GCA_030737875.1. Taxonomy (NCBI): domain Eukaryota; kingdom Viridiplantae; phylum Streptophyta; class Magnoliopsida; order Asparagales; family Amaryllidaceae; genus Allium; species Allium sativum. Next base: position 423,103,804 of record CM060924.1, read on the forward strand.
GCCTCCTGCCCGCCTCCGAATCAACTACTCGCGCATCACCAGCTAACCTGTCTCTAGTCTGCTCGTGTGAGCACCCAGAGTAATAAGAGGAGACATAAAACTCTGGGTCGGACATAAAGCCTGGTATGAGCGATAAGCATCTAAAGTGAACAATAACAGGTAGACTAAACATACCTGAACCTGGACCTGCAACCAAAGAGTTAGCACTACATATTGTACAACACTCTAAGGTGCCATATCAAATGGTGTAATGATACGGAGGTGGGGATGTGCATGTCATAGTGATGGCAAACAATCAAACATAGCATCCATCCTCACATCTCTCACTCAGTGCGTAAAGCATACGATATTCACCACTTCGATCACCCACCCTTGCTACGATCACTTTGCCCCATGAAGTCATAAATGGCTTCACTGCACTGATAACGTAGCCACTAATCCTTTTCTAAGTCCACTTGCCCCATGGAGTTATTCACCCCATCTGCGCTGGCTCATAGCCTTACCAATCCTTACTATGTCCACTTGCCCCATGGATTTATTCACCCCATCTGCGCTGGCTCATAGTCTTACTACGCATCACCTTGCCCCTCGGGTCATAATGACCCTACTGCACTGATAACGTAGTCTCGCTACCATCACCTTGCCCCTCAGGTCATAATGACCCTACTGCACTAATAAGTAGCCATCATTCATTTTTAGTGGTGAATCGAAGTTATGAACGTCGACAACTCCTTAGCACACGTCCCGCAGCAAAGCCCAACCATGAAGTGAACTCATTGGTTCCTCATTGGGTCCTGAGCTCTAACTTCCATTTGGACTACCTTTGCATCTCGGGTTATTGGTCATCACTGGATCGGTTCTGATCAGAATGCTCCTTCTTCACTGGATTGGGTCGGGTCGTCATCACCCCTGGCGGATCGGGTCGAGCTCTCCAGCTTGCCACGGTTCGGATCGGGTACTCCCTTCAGATCGGTTCATAGCGCCTTCAACTCGTGGGCGGGCATTCGGGTTGGAGCGTTCGAGCACAAGTGGATCGTGGATGCTGCCTCCCTCTGGTCGGATCGGGGTGCGAAGCATGAGCGGATCGGGTACGAGAGGCAGTTCACGGTTGAGGTTCATGGGCCGTGCGCAGATGGTTCGGCTCGGAGGAGATGACTTGACTCGTGGTGATGTCCCACGATCCCATAGGGCGATCCGATCGACCCTCAATCCCCTATCCGATCCGAATTCCTGCACCTTGTCCAGCAAGTTGTTTTCGAGCATTCCAACTATTCTAATCAATCACAAAGAATACCATACAGTCATAGAAACATGTATAATCAACCACAAACATCAAAACAATAGTATGATAGGTTAAAATGGATCAAACATAGCCAAAACCCCCTATTTTCCCTTAAGCAAGTTTAGGTGAAACTTATGATATGATTAGCAAAACTTAACCAAATTAACCCAAATTCATATCAGAGGTCTATAACATCATTACGAATTTTATAAACATTTTTCTAGAATTTTATCATGTTTAAATTCGCTAATTAACACTAATCACCCCTAATTAGCCATAATTAGTGCAAAACTATGCAAATCACTCACCTTAGCCACAAATAAAACTTAGATCTGAAATAAATCTCTGATTTGATGCGAATCCCGATGCTAAGCAGCAGCTCCAATGTTGATTTGGTGTAGATCTTCCTTGATTAGAGGTTGCTAAGCCAAATCCTTGACCAAAAGATGATTTGGAGATGATTTAGAGGTTGGAGGCCATTTTTAGGGTTCCTTGGTGATAAGTGGAGGCTAGAAAACTGAAATGGAATGATTCCCTACTTCATTTGAGCCTCCCCATAACCCTAATCCCGAAATGGGTTATGGGCCTACTCACTAATCACCTGATTTAGCCCGGGTAAGCAGTTTTCCACCCTCTAAACTTTATTTCAGCCATATCTCCCAAACGGTAAGTCCGTTTGGCTATTATGACCACTCTATTGAAAGGTAAACCATCAAACGAATCCAATGGAAGTAGTTTCAGGTCAAAATTCCTTTCCAATCAAAAGTTATGGCCAAAACAGTACCAACTAGGGGCAAAATGGTCACTTCAAAATCGACAAAAATCATGAACATGGAAAATGACTCTAGTGGATGTTTCCCAAAGTTACATGACCATACGACTTCACATGGGAAAGAAATAAATATTCTACGATCCTATGATGCGTAGAATACGGGTCATTACAATTATACTTTAGATCTGTAATTTCGTTTGTCCGTTTCGCCATTCTCTCGATGGCCCCTCCTCGAAAAGTCACCGCTCAGCACCCCAGTCTCACACCTCAGGCGAACGCATGGCTAGACCGCGACAATGAAAAGATTCAGCGTTACTTGGCTATGGCCAATTATGATTTTCATTATGGTCGACCGGTGAAGTTCGCTGATTTTGCCTCTTTTGGTTTGGAGGAGTTGTTCTTCGCCGCAGATCTAGCACCGATCCTGCACTTCAACATCTTTGAGCGTGATTTGTATCCGCTCTGCATCCGTCTATTCGGTGCCCAGATAGATGCTACCATCGATGATGAGTGTTGTGTCTTCCAGTTTGAGGCCATGGGCACCTACATTGTGTTCTCTGACCATGATTTGTAGAGATGTTGGGCATCTCGGCGGTCGGAACCGAGCTGGATGTCGTCGAGATGGGTAACCTTCAGATTCTCGAGCCCATCTTCCTTCGAGCCCCTGGAATCTAGACCAGCGCTAATCTATGGCCTATTTCTTGTCTGGTTTTGCACATCATTCAGCAAAACATCATCCCAAAAAAGGGAATATTGGAGCAAAATTATCCCTCAGTGTGTCACGCCACTTATGTTATTCTATGCGGTATAGCCGTCAACTGGGCGCATATGCTTATGATCCATCTTCATGAGCCTTTTATCGACACTCCGAGGAGCCACTTTCCTTATAATCATCTTCTCACCTATGTCTTCCAACACTTACAGGTGAGGCTTATTGGGGAGACGATAGTGAAGAAAGAACCTACCTCCATTAGCAGCGATACTTTCCGTCGGAAGGGAATTAAGCTGCCCGATGCTTCTTTTTCCGCACCTCCCGCTACCATTCAACAGCAGCTATTGTAGCAGCCTGGCCAGAAGAGGTCGGAGCTCACCGTTCTCCGTAATATCCAGGACGAGCTTCGAAAGGCCCGTAGGGAGCAGTATCAGCAGGCACATGAGATTGATTGCATCTCAGCCATACTACGTTCCTGGCGTGGACGTGATAATGGATCAAGTTTCATCCATGGGGCTCAACCATCTCATAGTGCTTAATCAATGTTAGCTTTTGTCTAGTGAATCTTATACCTTATATCGTGGGTTTCCCTTTCCAGCATTTTTATCTTTGTAGTTGGTTGTAACTTTTAGTGTTGTTTAAATCGCACAACTTCTATTAACAAAAATATTTATGTCATTCACGTATATCTGTTTGAATGAAATCTTATTTTTGCTATCTAACTAATGGTCGTCCTATAGCTGGAAAGAAAATTCTATGTTGAATAAGTGAAGGATAGGTCTTGCATTGTTTTCGCCACATGTACAATTAATCATATGTTCCTTGTTAAGCTAAAATTTATTGCTTTCTTTTGTGGGTGATTTCAGTTTTCGCATTTTTACGTGACTGACTTTTTTTTTTTGCTAATATATGACTGGAATCATTTAAGTTTCCACAAAATACATTTTTGAAACTTTTGCAAGCATTATCTAAGTTTTTTATCGTGTTTTAAATTTATATTTTCACTGATTTATGTTCTTTTAATTTCTGGTTTGCGCGAAAATGTAGAATTTGGGTACGGTAGTTTGCGCATGTTTAAATGTCTGTTTTGCATTAAAATAAATGATTTGAATGGCGCAAAGTGCACGCTACCAAAATTTTAGCTTTCGTGTGAATCTCATATGGACAGCGAAATAGTATTGAAAAGAAATTTTCAAAATAAATAAGAGAAATTTTAAAATGGGAATTTATTTTTTGAAATTTTTTGATTTTTTTGGTCACACTAAAGGCGTAAGGAAGATTTTTAATGGTTTGTCTGCGCGTTTTAGCGGTGCAGTAGGACCAACGATGCGATAAAACATTGACAACAACAAGGAAAAGGTTATTTCAGCCTAGGAGACGTTGTTTACATACTTTGTCAGCGATGTGCGCGAGTTGTTAATTAACTTGTTTTGCATTTTGGAGTTTGTTTTAAGCCTCCATTACAGTCTACAAATGTAAATTTTTGGAGTATTTCGGGGAACTAAGGTAAAATTTCCATTGTAAGGCGGGAAATGGAACATATATATAAGCGAAGGAAACGTTAAAATTCTTTGGTTTGATTTCTTATTTTCAGTTTAGGAGAAATTTTATAGGAAGCGATTAAATACATTAGCGTTTTTGATGGTAGGATTTGGATGCCAAATTGATTGCTTCACACTTCTATTCGTAGTTGTGTGAGGGTTATAGACAAAAAAGGATTTTCAAATTTTGCATCCATATAGAACTACCAGTATATTTAGGATGTTTGCATCATGTTTTCAAAAGTGTTGTGCATATATGTTTTGTGATTGAAATGCATTATGTACACTGTGCACATATGCACTTGGTGGCAAGATGGATGTACATAAATTGGTTATGTAGGATAGGATATGTTAGAATTTCAGGACGAAATTCCTTTTAAGGAGGGAAGAATGTAACAACCCAGAATTTTGATAATAGAAATTAATTATTAGAATCTCAAAAATACAAATTTCTACAAACGATGGAATTTGATCACAAACCTTTAATTGTTGCGTTCGTCTCAGAATTCTATTATAACAACTCGGTTTTTCAGAACCAATTTAAAATTTTTATTTTAGCTATTTTTATGGATTTTGAATATTTAAAACGACTTGTTTTAAGTAATTACGACTAAAAATTTATTTAAATCGAAGTTAGAATGTATAAATTTATTTTAATTATAAAACGAGCCAGAACTGGCGCGGTAGTTTGAAAATTCGATTTTAAATTTCAATTATATGTACATAGTTCAAAATAAATCGGATTTCAGTAAAACAAGAAATATTTGAATCTGTTTAATTATATCTTTCTAACGAATGTGAAAAATCCAGATTACATAACGAGAATTGAGAGTTATGTCCAGTTTAAAATTTAAAATAATCACTGCGGAATTTAATATATTTTTAAATTATATATAGCCCTTAAAAATAGCCATTTTGCATACGGCCTCCAAATTGGACGAAATTAGCCTTATTAGGACCGTATCATCAAAACATAGCTAAATTTATTTTTCAGAAATTTTTGGAGTCGGTATGTGGCCCCGGTAAATTAAAATGCATGTTGAAAACAATTTTAAATGTTATATTAATTTATATTTTAATTTTGATGGAAACTGATAGAAACTGTCGAATTGGCTTATGGGACATATCCCATTGTGTTCGGAATGGGGGTATTTAGCTAGGAGCGACAGTCGTTGGGTTTGATTTGGAGTTCGAACGAAAAAAATTACTTTTTGGAATAAAATTATATATATATATATACATATACATATATATATATATATATTATAAACCCCCCTTTTCTCTCAAAACAAAACCCATTACCCCACTCCTCATTTACCCCAAATCGCTCAGCTGCCCTCCCCTTCCAACCGCCATCCACGCCTCCACCTCCTGTCCAGTCGCCGCCGCACCCCCTAGCCCCGCCACCCTCTTCCTCCCCTCTCTCTCCTCTCCCTCCTCTTCAAACCCGCATGCCCTAACCCCAAACCACCACCAAACCACCGCCTCCGGCCACTGTGGGCCCGCCGCTGGCCATCAAAGCCTCCCCCGCCGCCTAACCACACCACGCCGCCCCTCCTTAATCCTTAACTCCGGCCGTGGGCCCCTCCACAACCAAAAATCCAATTTTTATACATTTTCAGTTTTGCAATTAACACCCCGACATGTTTTAGCCAATATCTCACAAATGGTGCGCTTCTGGCCAAAACTCCACAGCTCCAAAATCGAAAAGCATGATCTTCTCTTCGATTTGGCTATATGGAAGTCATACTTTGGTTTGTGGAGTTGTTCAGAAAACGCGTCCAAAGTCGGTTGTCCAAATACTGTCTTCGCGATTTTTGGCCAAATGGACCAATTTCAGGAAAAAGTCCATCAGGCGAAAGTTGTCAGGAATGGCGCGCTTAAGCTAGATAAAAAGGCGACATGAAGATTAGAGCTTGTTTGCAAATTCTGGGATCAGAACAACAGTTCAGAATGTCAGAAAAGCATGGTGGAGTGGATCCCAAAGAAAGAACTCCTTCTTACTCTAATTATTTTATAGTTAAATATATACTTGGATGCAGACGGGGCTTAGAAGCCCCCGACACTATTTTTTGTACAAAGCATGTTGTTTGATTTGGATTGTATTGTGGAATTTTGGATGTTGATTGTAAAATTGGTTGTGGATTGATTATGAATTGATTGGAATTGGTTTGTGTATGGCGTTAGCCAGTATTAGGCAAGGGATAAGGCTAGACCTTATTTCGGTTTTAATATCGCGTCGTTATGCTGTCGAAATTTTCTGAAATGTGTTAGAAAAATTAATAGCTAGTTAAAAATATTATTTTTAACATATATATGAGATATATAAATTGGCTATGTTATGGAATAAATACTAGTTCGCTAAAAATATTATTTTTAGTTTATAATTGCGATGAATAAAATTACTTAGGTATTGTATAGAATTTTATAAGCAAAGTTATAAAATTCTATATATTTGTTGGATAGTTATAAATAAGTTTACACATCCATTTACAAGTTGGACGACTTGTTTATGCTCGCCTATTTTTGTGATACCGATTGGGACGATAATTTTTACACATCGCCCAACTGCTTAAATAATATTCAATATTTGTTGGTTGAAACCCTACATGGGTATTGGGATGATATTTGGGTACACAAATCCCAATTGTTTAATTATATGTCAATCAATAGGTTGACAGATTGCTATAAGCGTTATTTATTCATATTTAACGCTTATGCAGTTGTGTAATGCACTCTGGATGATGATTGATTGTATATCATTATTATTGTGTACATGTGTGTATGAAATCCATATAAATAACGTTATATGGTAATTGACTGTGTTTGATTCCAATTCAAAAAGAACGAATATTTTAAAATAATGAATATTTTAATTATAATATTCTATAAAGGATTAAAATATGATTTTGATGTCCGGTTTGGAATGGACACGAAAATATTTAATATATGAATCTATGTTGATTAAATTTGCGCCATTTTGACGTGAACGATATTTATATTGATTTTGTTCATTTTTTATAGTGAATATCGAAAAAGAAATTATTTCAAAATTTGATATTTTCAAAATATTATCATCTTAATGTTATAATGATACGAAATATTCAATTTTGGTTTAAAATTGAAAATGAAGTTAGAATCATTTAAAATTTATAAATGATTAATAAAATACATTATAAATGAAAATCGATGAAAATATAATATATAAATATATATATATATTATATATTTAATGGCCTGAGTAGAAAGCATTATGCCGCGACCGTTCGCGAATTTCGACCATTGACTTCGAATTGACATTACGGGAGATCCGACCGTCGGACTCTCCTAAAACCAGAACCGTTGGGTTTGTATCGAAAGAGGTTTCCAACTTATATAATAGATATGAAATCTAACGGTTTGATTTGGAATTATGTCCAAATCAAATTTGGAAAAGGTCAATGTAAATGAAACATACGGTAGTTTTCAGAATCTGATATTGAGTATAAGCCGATATAATTTCCGTTCAGAGCCTTGTATTTAATATTAAATTGAATTTTGGGTTTGTCGTGAATGGTGTCTTAAATAACACTATTCTTAAACCTCGCGTGAGAAGAATAAATCTTTTAATTTAGATTATTAGAGTTTCCAGTTATATTTAGTAATTGGAATAAAACGGAATGTGAATTGGGTTTATTGTGAACTATGTTTTAACGACATTCGTTCTTTAACCCTATTTATAGTGAAATGGGATTCAGAATATATAAATCTTTTATTAACATTTAATGGAAATTTTCCAAAGTAAAGTTTTCCAATTTAATAAAATAAATTGGGATTGAATGGAATTCGATTTGGTAATAATTGAAGTGAGCTTCTGTGGAGGAAGACTGTTAATCTATATGGAATTTAAAAGGCTTTGTCGTTATTCCATTTATATTATTATTCAGATACAGAAATTGATATCGATTATATATTGATCTATTTTTCCGTGAAGATTCCATAATTAATGGAATGTGATTTTAGGTTTATGGTGAATTGTGTTTTAAATGACATTGGTTCTTTAACCGAGTTAAAGAAAGGATTTCATGTCTAACATTGTATTTCGAACTGTATTGTTGATCTCTGTTAAAGATGTATCTGTTTGGTGGCGGAGTTTTTATTCTCTCGCTTAACACCCTTCTCTGAGACGTACGAGCTTAGGGGTTATATATTGGTTGAAATCAGTGGTACGGTGTAGATTGTCGATGCATCATGTTTGATTTCCCAAAGTTAAATAATCATTAATAATGAATTTTGGGAAGATTAAAACTAAGTGGAGTTTTAATGAATCTTTAATTAGATTGAAATGTGAATGTGATAATTTAAATTATCAAATTTGGTAAATGATTAAGAATGGAGTATCACCAGTTTTTCTCCAAGCGATAGTTAAATCTTTAATTAGATTTGAACGTGAAATGGTAATTAAATTTACCGATAACACCATGGTGTTAGATATGGAGTAGTACCAGTTTTGCTCCATGAGATGAATAGGTTAGGATTGGAAAATAAAACAAATGATTACTTTGGTAAGGTGAGCTAATCCCGACTTGTTTGGATAAACCTTAATTTGGTTTGTATTGATTTCCAAAGGAAGATTAAAGAATAAATTTAAAGACTTTATCTTTGATAAAGTTAATTGGAAGCTTTCCCTAACGATAAGAATATTTGAATAAAAGAATATTCAGAATTACAAAGAGGCGTATGTTGTGTGTTTATAGCACTTGAATATAAGATACGTGAATTATTCGGAAAGGCTGGGTTTATACACATTCTAAATAATTTATTCGACGATAAGTCGACGATGAAGACGGTGATTGAAGATCAGAGGTCTTCACATCGTTTAGATGATTACTGATGTCTTGATTAGGCTATATACCTAAGACAAGTTAATAAGTGGTGATCGTCCAGACGTACTTGGAGATCGACAGGATATGTGAGGACCTCTCTCCTGTATTGGACATATGGGATGAGTAATAAGGTGCCTCCAATTTTATTCAGACCCAGAACGAACTAGTAAATGGATGTGTGTCTGACATTGAATTTTATTCTATGTTGATTGATATCTATTAAATATATATTTGTTTGGTGGCGGAGAATTTATTCTCTTGCTTAACACCCTTCTCTGAGACGTACGAGCTTAGAGGTTATATATCGATAGACATCAATCACATGACGTGAATTTTTAGTGTGGCATGCCGAGATGCAAATGATCAAGGATTCTGTTGAAAAGAAGGGTCTTGTGGTTGATGATCAACGCACGACTTTAAATAACATATCTTTGTGTATGGCGTTAATTCGCGAGCCTCGCACCCCGGTGTGAACCAGAAACGGGAGAGGACCTCAGGGAGGACATGCGTTTCCTTCTAGCTTGGAGTGGTGTCATGGTATGGAGCCCAGACATTTTACTCATGTGGATGTTGCATATTATTTGATGGATAGCGAGGCGCTTCCTATATATCGGTCACTACGGGGCCGATGGATGGTATGGTCGATATACTAACCAGATTTATGCCATATAGGGCATGGTAACCTATTGTTTAGGAATTATAATCCACTAATGTAATTGTGGATCGACCCTGACGCTCTAAGGGCTTGACTGAGTACGAGTCCTTAGACACGGGCTAGAGCGTCTCGAATTCGGTAAGGACGATCCCTTGCCTTGGTTCATTATGGAAATCCAACTTTCAATATGTGACATTTCGGTTTTAGTTGCAGAAATAGTATGGCGACATAGTAGCATGGGATGTTATGCCGTCTATGATTGAGACATTTATATTTGAAGTTTATTCATACACTATGCACTTATAGTAATATCAAAATTATTTGTTTTAAACGTACCAAGCATGATTGGCTATTATAAGGGAAAACTCTATCCTCCGGCTTGCGTTGCATTGTGTGATGGGACCTGAGTCTTATATAGCTTCATTTTTCAAAAAGCATTGCATTGTAAATAAACAGTTTTATGCACTGGTATTCTTGGGAGGAAACTCGTTCTGTGTCATACTGCGTGGTCCCTTGATTTACTTTATTTTTGAAGTAAAGTTTTAAATAACTGTTTTAGTTCTCACACAAGTCCCATGACTGACCTGGAGTTTATTGTTTCAACATAAACTCTGGGTGCCCCTATTTTCCACACGGGCAGCTAGTAGATTTGGTTTTGCAGATGTTATATTCACCGGATCCTGGATTTACAGTTGAAGCTATATTTAGAAAGCTTTATATCCATTTATTTCTTTAAGTTGTGTTATGTATTATTTTTTCGTTGCTATGTAAATTATTTTAATCTCTGATATTTTTCTGATATATATTATTTATTCATACTCTATTATATTCTCGTACTATGATGTAATTGTTGTAATAAGCAATGAAATGTTCTGTCGTTTGTGTTTCGATTTGTCATGTTCTCAACTCAATCCGGGCTTTCCCGTAAGGGCGAGTTTGGGTCGCTTCATCTGGTCAACTTCCATGTTTGGAGTTTCGCGAATAGAGTTCGTATAAAAAAGTTACGGACAAAATACAAAAATGAGAGGATAATAAATAAACCAAAATAAATAAATATATAATACAATATTTAATCGCCTTCACTAAGTAATGAGCAACCCAGCCTATCGACCGTAGTGGTCCTTAGTGATTGACCTGCTAGGTACCAGAACATCGAGTGACGACTAGGGTTAATACTACATATTATTATAAAAACGAACGAATGTTAATTAAATAAAATCTAACAGTTCGTGGCCATTTCAACTCCTATTAATAATAGGGTAAGTCCCCATTCTTTTCCATATGTTCAGAGAGCAGCAGCGAAGCTCTACTATTTCCCTTTCTCTTCAAATAAATTATAAAACGAAAAATAGGTTCATATGCAATCAAAATCAGGCATAAACAATACAATTTGTAAAGCATAATCAGATTCAAGTGGAAAAGGATCTGGATTGACGTCTATATTCTTATTCATCGAATTTGTCCCTTTTTTATCTTATTTTCTTGTAAATCTACAAATCTGAAAGTATCCTCTTTTAAGAATAACTGCAGATCTGTAAGAATTTAAGAATTATTGGCCTAAAAGATTGTTCAGAATTCAGATTTGGATGCTTCTAGGTGAGTGAAATTTATATACAAAGTATACAATAACCTTATTTATTTGTTTGTATTATATCTTAAATGTATGCCTAAATATCTATCAGATCCATTTATGATTGTTAAATCTGAAAAAAAAAATAACTATCGGATCTATTAATGAATACTATAAAATCTAAAAGAATAAAATTCTGGTTTAAATAATATTCTTATTCTGTAGGCTTACTCGATTTTCATATTATTGCCTACAATTGTGTTTAATATATTATGGTTAGTATAAACACCGAAGATCTAGAAATCAGTCCCATAAAACACTGTTAAGATGTGGCTTTCTTCTAGATCTGTAGTTTCGGTGTAAAATGGTAATTTATGTAATTTTAATTGAAAAGATATAAGCCTATTTGTGTTTAGTCTTGTTTGAGTTTTAACTTAGTTATTATGGAGATGCCTTTTTGCTCTTTTTCAATAAAAAGGAATTATTTGAAATCAATAAGAAATATGTTCAAAAACAAAAAGGAAAAGTTTGTGTAAATTCATGTACAAATATAAATATATTTTTATGTAGTTTAGATCAACCATTCCAAGAACATACATATTATATATTTCTTGTGGTGTGAAATATGTTTATTCTTCTTTTAACAAACTGGATGTGAAAATGAATGTTTGGTTATCAGTTTGAATCAAAACATTTAATTTAATAATAAGAAAAAGAATAAAAAGTACGTTAGCTGATCGAATATATATACACACACACACATTATCCATCCAAATCTATGTAAACAATGAAATATATATTATAGTGAATGTTTGTGTGTTTGAATGATTCTCATTTTTATGGAATTATACATGAAAATGTAATCCATATTAAATGAAAATATACGTTTTGCCCATTATAGCAATTAATGTAACTGATTTTCCATTAATAAGTTTATAAATAAATAATAACTATTGTAACCATCGTTAATTGGGGAAAACAAATTGAATTAGTTAAGTTAGGCCTAAACGGTTACAATTTTAAAATGACGACTTAGGAATAAGAACTGTAACTCTAATTAAGTAAGTAAATATTTCATATAACATATTATATATATATGTACAAAATAAATCAAATCAAAGTAAATTATAAATGTTTACGGAGTTGCAATAATTAAATTAGAAATAAACGGGGCTAATATAATAAGGAAACTTCATTGTTAATTAATGTCTTAGGAATTTATGAACGTCAGCTTCATAAGTGATATTGATTATAGTCAGTGGAAATAAATAGCACTTAAGGGGTTAATTGGCGCCTTAGGAAAATATGACAGTTATGGTCATAAATGGAAATAACCCTATTAAATAGAAATAAATAAAATAAAAAGAGGATTAACGGGTGTTGATCGTCATTTTAAATAATAAGTCCAATAAGGAAACAATTAAATAAATATCCTAGGGTAGGAAGGTAACTTTTTTATTTTATACTAGTTAATCTAGGACTAATAATTAAAATCTAGAATTGGACTTTTTAGGTTAATGATGCGAGGACAGTTGCCTTATTTGACAGAAGTCTCCACTTTCTAGCAGTTGCATATATGTCCAACTGATGTAAGATCTCATTAACCATAGAAATTCGCGATGATAATTAGTTTGTATACATGTAGTATTTCCATAAGGAGAGACTAAACCGGAATAAATTGCTAACGTGGCCTGCTTTGGGATCAAGTCTTAAGTAGTTAGATCCACCTATAAAAAGGTTTTAAGCGATCGCGTAGCCTACATTTCATAAATGAAAGCATTAAAGGTTAACTGTGTACGAGTTCGATAATCGTCATTTGTAGTCTGCTTCCTCAGGTCTTAGTGACTTGGGTCAAGGGGTCCATCTGGGAATAGTTCCTCCAGTTAAGGGTCTTAAATGGTGCTCGAATTCTACCTAAAGCCGGATTTAAAAAGATCTGGTATGGTCATTCCATAGGGCTACGTATCCTAATAAGGACAGCTAGATAGTAACGAAGGGGTCCACCACACTTGGGTGATAAATGGTGTGGTATGTCAACCTAACTGAGTGGTCTTAAGTGGCTTCTTACTATCTCTCGCCTTATTTTGGGAATGGGTTTATATGCACGAATAACAGAAGCCTTAATTAGTGGGACCTATAGCTAGTGTCCTCTAGTTTATATTAGCGTTGAGTAAACCATCGAGAGGTATTAAGTGACCAATAGGTCTGCCTAGGGTCTTAAGTGATCAAGAGGATCCACCTTTATCTATCATTTGATAGTGAGGTCTTAAGTGGCTAAATATATATACATAAATAACTAAACTCCATATGATGAGCGAGTAGTTGACAACCCACCTCTTAGTTTCGGTAATTGGTTAAACAATGGTTTTAAAGGCTTCATAATGCGTAAACGTTCTATGTCGGTATCATTATCATTGGAAATGCTACATTTGATATGGTAGTTAGAGTCATGCATAAATTATTAAAAGGTTTGGTTAGAATTACTAGACTTGTGGGCATATGTCTTTGGTTGAACTAGACGGGATACAACTGTGCATTGTAAACTATGTTGTACTCTTCCTGTTCACCAGAACTTGTTGTTCTAACCCCCTCTCCTCATTACAATCTCCTAAGTTTCCTCAAGAGGGCCTAGTTCTCACCGGTGTTTATGTATGGTTTTCAGTTCTCATTCTCTCTAATGTTCGGTATTGACATAGTGACTCACTTTTATAAGGTAATTACTTGAGTTAATACTAGCATATCCTATTTTGTTTCGGATGTGAGTTATTTTATCGTACTCTGATTATTCTCATGCTCATTTATTCGTAGGTACCAAATTTACATACTTCATGCTTGGATGTGTTCGAGTTTCGATTTTTTTCAAAATTTAGGCTCAGAAAAGTGTGGGGGTGTTAACTTATATTGTTCTTAGTTTCTTGTTGGTTGTCTAGCCTTAAGAAACTTATAACTCAATTAGTGTTTTAGGCTTATATGATTTCTTTTGTGTAAAATGAAATTCTTATCTATAATTTCATATTTCAACTATTGTATTCTAACTGATTTGTAAAGTCGACCAACCCGGTCTTATTAATGCTCGGGTCAAATAGTGTTATTTTACGTTTTAGGTTGTTGTTGATTCGAGGTTAGTTGTTTCATCTTGGACTTAATCTTTGGAGTCGTTTTCTTAGTTATATTTATGTAGTTGAGTTGCTGTGTATAGTAGTGTTGGAGATGTCATATTTATGTGTGGTTATTTGAAACCATTCGAGCCTGTAGCATATGCATCTATTGTACTCTTTTATTGTCTTTCTATTTATTTTGTTAAATGATCTGTTATATGTTACGTATCGTAATTTGTTCACAAATCGATCCTTAACCATCGTGATTTTGTATTAGATGTATTAAGTTTGTCGATCTACTTAAAATATGAAATGAAAACTGTCTACACCCAATCAACGTATTCCATGTTTGTCTAATGCAAAATTACAAATTTTCGCCCATAACCGTACCTATGTCCACTGTAATAGAAAGTATCACTTATAATACTCTTTATTAGGGATGGGCTTAGGGAGGGTTTCACATTTGGCATCACAGCCGAGGTTTAGATCGAAATACAGTAAACACATAATATAACTGGAATAATATATGTGTTGTAACGTAGAAGGATAACAATTGTGTCTACTTTATCACTCTCGTCATTATCCTTTTCTAGTGATTCTTATCAGTTGAGTTGTGTATAACCCTAAGCTTTCAGAATACATTTAGGAATACATTTCATTCTATTGTATTCCATGTATGGTGTTCTATCTTTTGCTTTTAATATTGATAGAAAGCTTCCATCCTTTGATCCCTTCAATGCTTCGTAGTTGGATTTAAAATTATAAGGAAATTTGAACTGCGTTTTTTTTTGTTTGAGTTAATTGTTGAATTGAATGGAATGGTTAGGATAAGTAAATAAATTAAATCCAAGATTTCACATATATATGAAATTCATGTTAGGATTAAGTAATGCTATTTTGATAATAAATTAAGTGCATAGCGGTTACATGTGAATGGTTTTGGCTATGCAGAAAATTAACAAATCAGAAGTGGGACTAAAGGACAACAATTAATGTGATAATTAAATGGTTGCTTAAAGATTAAATGTCTTAGAAAATAAAACTTGCGAACAATTGGTGAAGCATGGTGTTGGGTTGTTTTTATTTGAAGTACTGGTGATAATTAATAAATTACAGGGACATACATATATGAAGTAGAGAATTCAATGATTATCTTCTATGCTCAGGTTCCTGTTAAGTACTTTAAGGGATTTTGATTGATGCGTCTTATCAACGATATTGATAAGAATTTCTTAAACTCTTATATGGAATGATTTAACTTGTGAATGGAAAAATGAATTTTTACATATAATAATGAGGAATATTCGTGAGAATTGTATTAAACCACTATATTAGTTAGGGATAACAAGATTGGACGGCGAGGAGATAGCAATTTCGTGTCAATATCGTAGCAAAGTAATAAGATGAAATACGATGAACGGGTGATTTAATATTACTCGAAACAAATTAAAGAATTTTTTGATGAAAATTTATGCTTTGAAAAGTTTGAGATAAATAAATATTGGTGCTTTTAAACTAAAAGTATTTTGAAATTTAAAATGATTTGGAATATAAGCAGTATTTTTAGAATATTTGCTCTTATAATCAAGTTGAGGAATGGTTACAGCCATCAAGTAGGAAATATAAAATGATTAATGGTGAGGTTATTTGATGTTATAACCAAGTTAGTAGCCATTATTATGGAAAATTATTATAAAAGTGATGGCGTGGAAGTATTTCTATTGACTTGAAATTGGATGGAGATGTTATGTATTCTAGATAAATTGCTATGTGAAAGATATGCTTTTAGAATCAAAATGAAAAGTTGGTGTAAACCAAATATTTAAAGTTTTCATTATTTGATGAGCTGAGTAGTGCTTAAAAGAAGGAGCATGAGAATGTTGTCGCTATTATCATAAGCCAAGATTTTATAAGTAAATAAATTAAGTAGTGTCTTTGATAAATTGCTTTATGAATATTTTGCTTAAGGACATTGCGAGGTCACAATATCACTAAGGGAAGAGTCTCTAACAGCCCCGATTTTTTGGTACCCGAGCTATACAGACTACAACATGTTCTGCTTAGTTCGAATTCAAGAAGAATATGAATACAAGTTCGAATTTTTACTCATATAATACTTTTTAATGAGAAAATAAAGAATTGGTGACTTCCAAAATTTTGTATGCATTGAAATAAATAAAATATCTTTGATATAATAAGAGATTTATTCCAATTTATGCTTGTAAATTATGATTTGATGATTAAAGTGAATATTGAAAATATGAAATATTGATCTGTAGTCAATATTAAAGTGTATAAAACATCTTAAATATAAAATATTAATCTATGGTTTACAAGTTAATGAATAATTGGTTCATTTTTGTTTGGAAGTGCAAGATGTATTTCTTGACAAAATAAAATAAGAATTTTGTTTCAAATCATGTGTGGAAATGGGTATGTAAGTAATAATATAATGATGTATTTTCATCAACATGGAAATATAATTTTAGATTGTATTTAAAAGTGTATGTTGGCTTTAACAATAATGTTTGTGAATTAATTGGGTTGCTACCAAAATAGAGTTCAATTATTGATTGAGAATCAATATCTGAAGGTTGGAAACAAGTAATATGTTTAGCTAATTAAATTTGTTTAAATCAATGAAGTGTATAACTTTGTTTGTAAAAATATAAATATGTTTCAAAGGTTAAACAATTATTTTTATTAAAACTGTTACATTAATACCTTTTGTTAAAATTGGCATTTAAATAGTTTGAAAATTATTGTGTCATGTGTGTACAATAATTTGTAAGGATTAAACAATGATGGTGTGTGTTATGAATTGGAATTTCATGTTAAAAGGTGTAAAATTGTGTATACTGGTGTGTAACCTAACTCAAACAAATATGCAACACCTATATATTTTTAATATTTTAGTTGGGTTATGGGTTAAGGGGTGCTTGGATCCAAAGCTAAAAAAGAACGTAGGTCCAAAGAAACTAGCGTACGTTCTTTTTCTCTCGGGACTTCTTCTTTTTGCTCATTTTTTCCTTCTTCCTAAAAAGGCCTCCTTATAATCCTAATGAAAATTTCCTTGTTTTTAATTAAATAAAAAATATGAACTCTCGTCTTAGTCAACTCTAGTCCATGCGGCAATCTAGTAGTCTCTGAAATTAAAGAAAAAATACTACAACAAACTTCTTCTTCCATGCATGTCAGTATTTCATTGTTTTTCAAGTTCCCGATGCACAAATTCACCTTTTCCATGCTATAAATCATTGGAACTTAGTCAATTATCCCAGCAAGGTGAGTGTGTGCTCACATCTTCTAATTTACAAGTGTTTTATATTCATCGATGTAGAGAAAATTTGATGTTTGCTATTACTCTCAATGCTTAGTTTATGTGGTGCAAAACAGTCCTTAGTCCTACTTTGGACTGTAATGTCTTGCTTGATTCTTAATTAATTCATGTAATTATTTCTTTGAATCATAATAGAGTTGTTGGTCATTGATCATATTGAGTTTCTGATTGGTCTGAGTTAATCTAGCAGTTAGAATTGATCAACGAAGTTGCACTCGGCAACGTTAGTTGCTGTTGAAATTCACGTACATTGGGTCCACCTAGGGGTCGACATCCTCAAAACATGGTTCGAGCCCTTGGTCGAACCCTGTAGTGTTCTGTGCATGGGGATTTTTCTGCATTTTGTTGTGCTATTTTTTGAAGTTATAATCTGCTTAAACTTGCTTTTCTAGTTAATTTTCCTAAAGTTATTCACCATGGTTTATCACAACCTTAGCTCATCAAAGTGAATCTATGCCATGATCAATACGAACCTAGATTTATGGATATTTTTATGGTTATTTGGTATTTTGTGATGGAGTTCGATGGTGTTTCATGCACATGCACAATTTCTAAACTAGTTTCCTTATACATACATACATACATATATATATATATATATATATATATATATATATATATATATATTTATAGCTTTAGGGCTAAAGTATTTCATTACTATGATTTTTAATACAAATGGTCTCAAATTAATAGTACAGTTATATTTTGAAATTATAAGAGTTTTCAAATAAAAATTCGTTTGGTTTCAAAATCATTTTATAATCTTGTTTTTGCAAAATCAGGTATTGTCTATATATTAAAATACGCATTTATGCACCCTTCGAGAAGGTTTGTTTGTTATTAAATATAGTAAACCTTGGGGTATAGGAATGAAGGTGTATTTTATTGGTTAATTACAAAATCTCTAGTTAAAGCTGGTGATTTGATGTTTCTGATGATTTGATGCTTCTGACAATTTCCATTGTGGGGTTGACTTGCGAATAGTAAAGTAGTAATGAGAACGTGCGGTATGAGACGCGCAATTACCACTACTTAGGTAATTGAATGTGAGTCTGTAACACATTTTGATGTTTGTTTTTGTGCCAGTATTTAATTTAAGGGGATTCTCGAATACACATTTACTGAATCGTCAAGTATACCCGACTGTGGAAGGTCGTGGTAAAATCATGTACAGTCGAGATAGGTCATCTTTGTGGCATACTTAGTAAATATGAGCCATAGTAAAGGTCTGCATCAAATTGAGACGAGCCATAGTAAAGGTCGTGGTAAAATCATGTACAACCGAGATAGGTCATCTTTGTGGCATACTTAGTCAAGATGAGCCGTAGTAAAGGTGTGCATCAAACCGAGACGAGTCATTATATTATAGACTTATTCAACCACGATGAGTTTTAATAGAACCTACTCAATCGAGATGTATTGTAGTTATGGACGCATATATTGTACTTGGAAAAGTTTGTGGCGGAGCTTTTATGCATGCATAATACTATGATGTTTTCTGACCCGATTTATTACTATTTATGAACCTTTTTATATTGGATTCAAATATTAACGTTTGATGATTTGATCCTATGATCATATTTACTTTGGGGTTTTGGAATCCATATTGGTGTTTTGATAGCATCATCTATCTATCTATTACTTATACTGGAGAGTAGAAACTAAACAATTGCGGTTACGACAAGTGTCTCAATGTATAAAACTTTACGGCATAACGCGTTTTGTCCTTTATCACTTATCCCAACCGCTGCTTTCCCTAATTTTCTTTACACTATCTTCTATTTCCTTAATTAATCCTTCGTCGCGCTTTAGATCTATTTACTAGACTCGCAATTTCGATGAAATAGAGAGTAGATCTACGAATTTCAGCATGAATCTTCGTTTTGGTTTATCGGATGAATTGATGTATGAATTTGTCTTATGCATCTTCCAATAATTTTCCTTCGTTATATTGTCTTCTATTTCCCTTATTAATCCTTCATCGCTTTTTGGATCCCTTTAGTACACCTCAATTTTGATGAAATAGAGAGTAGATAGGTAGATTGAAAACATGGATATGAGTTTTGGTTTATCTGACGAGTTGAGGTACGAATTTCCTGTCATGTCTATTAAATGAAGGTATCTCTTATATTTTGCAGAAAACATTTTTTTAATTTTCTCTTTGATTAGAAAAAATTATTTGGTCATTTGGGTGTTGATTACAGATAACTCGAATTGGAAGAACCATACAGAGGGCGCTTGATATAAACAACGAATACAACAGTGGCTACATGGTATGGAATAAAACATGGTAAGTTATTGTTGATTTCATGATTTGATTTTCTACAAGTAACAAGCAATTTGAAATTTTTTGTTCAGTTTTCACGCATGTCTCAAAATCAGTTAACCGTGAATTTGATGTAGACAAATTTGACACAAAGTTTATTCTTTTACAACCATACATATTTTCATCAGGGTTTAGTAAATGTATCATCCCACTCTAATTACGCTTTCGTTAACATTAATACGATGTTTGTATACACCATGACTATGTGGTAATATTCTTATTCACTCAAAATGATTCATTTTTACTACAATTTTTTTCCAACTTCAGTTGAATAATTTATTCTGTTACTATAGAATGAAATGGATTTTATGTTACACATTTGGTATTAATATTATTATTAATATTCATCCCCTGGACACATTTTCAACAGCATTATACCTCTTTATTGCATGATAACAAATACTTTATAGGTATGCGACAATGGTGATAACTCATTTCAAGCTAATTTATTCAAAAGTTTTCTGTACCGATTTACTCTTCCTACAGCAACCATGTCATATCATAGTTCGATTACAACCTAAACGATTTGAAAGATTGTGAATACGATTACTAAACCTTGACGAAAATGTATAATTGCAATAAGATTGAGATAGTTCGATTTTATAATGAGAATTGCAATTCAAATTCATAGAATTTACATTTCATTTTTTTCAGTTTCATATGTATTACTATATTCTATTACTTTAATATAAATGATTTGTTTTCTGTGCATGACACGTTTTTCTATATAATCAATTTAACACATTCATAACCAGGTGCTAATGTCATTCAAACAATTTCCACTTATTGATATTATTATCATTGAATTAAACTGGAAGTTTGCTGGGCTATGACTCGAAGACCGAAGATTGAGTGTATACTTAGGGCTTTAAAAAGTAAATGACTGTTGCGTGGTTGAAACCCAGGCCCCTTCAAGTACTTAAGAAGATGGGAGAAACTGTTGATACTGATTGCTGCACATCATTGATTTAGAGAAGCAGAAAGTAGTAATTTTGTAAAACCAGTCGTGGAAAACGCGGTTAGGAAAGAAAAGAATTTTTAGATTGTGGTGCATAATAAATTTGCGTATAGACTCTATTGTAAAGTTACTATTTTTCCAAAATATAAATTATTGGAAATAAAGTTAGGGTAATAATGTACTATTACCCAAACTGTTAATTTAGTACCTATTGTGTTTCCAATGTGTTTACCCCGTATGATTAAACTCAGAATTGTTTACATTTCCAATGCGTTTACTGCTTAGCACGGTAAGCGGTTGGACTTTAAGTTTATAGTAAAATTTTCCAAAAACAAAGCATATGTCAAGAGGTATATTGTTAATATTATATGTCAAAAGGTATAAGGTTAGCATTATCCTTCATCGGGAACAAAATCCCTAAAGCATGCTACCTCAGCAAGTGGTTCCACCTTATTAGTGATCTGAACGTAAATTCCTGCCATTCGTACTCTAACATGGTTTATGGTTACATTGGTGCTACTAATTCATGCTCGATCCATGTAGTCTGAAAGTTTGGGTTTTAAAGGTAGGTGATTTTTACTGATTTACCTTAGTTTAATTTTTCTCGATTTCAGATGTTTCAGGGACTGTATGGACGGTTATTACACAACATATAGCTCAAGAGTAATTTAGTACATGATAATTTTGGGAATGAAATCTTGATATTAAAATAATACTAGATGATATAACTTTAAGGTTTATATGTCGATTAATGTAATTTAAATTCAGAAATTTTCATTTTAGTTGAAAATAACTTCTCATATGAAAACATAAAATTTGACCATGTGTTCAGTTTGTTCGGTTATTTTTGGTCCATGTTTACTAATCCAATATTCACTCCTAAGCCAATATGTAATATTGCTAAATTTCATGATTGTATAGTCCTGAATTTGTTCTGTTTCCTACTGCTACTAATAAGGGAGTTCTTCCACTTCGAAAAGTGGTGAACCGATTGTTCTTAGGGCCATGGAAC
The DNA here is from genome assembly GCA_030737875.1 of Allium sativum. Lineage (NCBI taxonomy): Eukaryota > Viridiplantae > Streptophyta > Magnoliopsida > Asparagales > Amaryllidaceae > Allium > Allium sativum. Next base: position 423,125,935 of record CM060924.1, read on the forward strand.
CAAGTAAGGATATGCTTGGTTTCAATGATCAAAATAATGAGTTTTCTAGCGATTTCCATGGTTTTAATGAATTAAGTACCATGGTTTGTTATTGCTTGATTTATCGATTTTTAGTAGTTGTATGTTTTTTGTTACTCAATTAATAGAATCTTAAATTTGGCAAAAGTAGTCATATGCTATTGTGAATACCCGTACATTATTTCTTTAGGTTGCACCAAGAAGACCTTCAAATGAGTGGAGAATCTTTAAGATTTGACACAAGATTGATGCTTGGTATGCTACATAAGCCATGATAATTTTCAGGCTTACGAACTCTAATAGTACTACAATACATAGTATCCTAGAATAAGTTACCAAATTTGTTGTATATCATAAGAAAAAAATAGCAGAAAAAGTTTGTATTTATCTAGAGGATTTTCATAGTAAGTCAGATAACATTTTTGTATGTTTTCTATGATTATTCAACTATAGATTTTAACTGTTTAAATATCTACGTAATCTAAGATAATATCTTACTTGAATTTTTATATAGAATGTATTCCATGTAATATATGCATAGCAAGCTTTTCAAATAATAATGTATAATAATTGCAAACCAACATTGTACGTGGTGAACACCTGTAGTTATGACCTCATTAGCAACATTTGAGAATAGTAGACTTATGAATCTTTCTACCAACTAACAAGCTGCCACCGTCTTCCACTGTGATTAAAATTGTGTGAAGCTATTTGTTGCCTGTACCAAAAGGTGAATGTGCTTTTATCATTTGAACATGAATGTTTAATATGCTTATCCTCGCTAACAGTGTCAGGGATTTAGTTTGGGTATTCTAGAAACAATTCTCATATGATTTTCCATGTTGTAATACCACTCAATTTAATATGTGAATCATGGCTACAACCTTTGATCTTTGTTTCTGGGTGTTGCGGTACGTATAAAAAGATCACTAAATATATTTAGAAACAATCATAAACATTTTTTTTGCATTTGATTTTGATCCTTCAACAATGTTTGCTGTTTCATTTTCATCCTTACCACCTTAAAATAGTATTACTATATACTATGCAGATGATAAGAATTTTCTTGAATCAGATCCTCATGTTCGAGAAAAATCGGTTACAAATGTTCCAGAATCATGTGGTGTTTATTATGTTGGCAAAATGGGACTATTTTGACATTGGTATGGAAGCTTACTTAGTGCAGCAAATATATCTCACTTATTCTTAAGTAGTTAAGATTAACATTGAAACACAACTTTAGTTTATTGCTTTACTCCACATGTTAGTTATATTAAATATCATCATACATTCTGTGACCGCCTGCCCTGGACCAGCCGACATTTCCCCAAAATGCACCGTGCCGATGTCCAACTAGCACGGGACGGTCGCCAAAGAAAAAGAGTTTGAAGCTAAAACTACCAAAGGAACCTATAGTATATCTCACAGCGCATGGAATAAAATATAATAACAACATAACTTTGACATAAAACGGGCGAGATAGTGCATAACCTGAAAACTAAATCATCATAGCAGCGGAATCCATAATACAGCTTATGATCCAACATCATTATTACAACTTCAAATTTCTGTCTCTAAAGCAAAAGAAAGAAAAGGTACACTACTAATGTCCAAGCAGTGACCAACTACAACACATGGAGTATATATGTATATCATACGTGGAAGCCTCTTGCTCGTCTTCGGACAGCTAATTGCACATTACCACCTAACTTGTCTCTAGTCTGCTCGTTTAGGAGCACACAGGGTAATATGAAGAGACATAAAACTCTGGGTTAGACAAAAGTCTGGTATGAGCGATAAGCAACAAAATAGAATAATAACAGGTATAATCCAATCATTCCTAAACCTGCAGCCAAAGAGTTAGCACAGCAAGATGTATAGTACTCTAAGTTAATACTAACATAAATTGTAAAAGTAATATGGGGTGTGCATGACTTGGTGATAGAAAACATCAAACATAGCAATCATCCTCACATCTCTCACTCAGTGCTTAAAGCATACGATATCCACTACTTTGTTCACCTAATCTTTGGGCCATGACGGAGTCCAACCCCGTACAACTATCACTACGAGCCCCTAATCCATCTCTCAGTGATGAACCAAAGTTATAGGTATCAATAATTTCTTTACACACGTCCTACAGCAAAGTCCAATCATGAAGTCAACTCATTGGTTCTCGTCTGGATCCTGAGTCATAACGTCTCATTTGGACTACCTTTGCATCTCGGGTTTTTGGTCATCATTCCCATTTATTTCGTAGCTCCAAGCTTCCATACAAGTTCACACATTAGTTCATATACGTGCGATTCGTGATTCTCCAGTCTGGGTTGTGATCCCCCTTTCCTGCATTGGCTCGTGATCTGCTCGTGGACCCCTGTTCGGGTTATGACACATGCTTGCGGTCCTCTCTCCTGGGTTGGTTCATGATGCTTCATAACCTCCAGCTCGTGGTCAGCTTCCTCGTCCCGTGGGTCCTCTCATGTGGTCGGCTCTTGGTGACTACAGTGGTTTGCCATCCTAGGGTTCGCCTCCACAGGGTTCGTCCCCTTCCTCCTCATAGGGTTCGCCCTCTTCCTCATGGTCGGGGTGTGAGGGTGCTTCATGATCCTAGGGGTAGGGTTGTGAGGGTGCTTTACGATCCTAGGGGTCAGGTCGTGAGGGTGCTTCACGAATGGGTTACTGACCAATTTCCTGCAAATTTTCCAGCAAGCTATTTACGCCATACGACGGTGTTTTTGACCATTCTAACTTTGCTAAACAATCATGAAGCATTCCAAACCGTAATAACAACATACATAATCAACCATAAACACCAAAACAACAATCTAACATGTTAATATAGATCAAACATACCCAAAACCCATGTTTTCCCCTTAATCCCGTTAATCATGATTTAACCATACGATTAACAAAACAAGTCCAAATTAACCCAAATTTCTAACAGAGGCATAAAATAATATTTAACAATTTCTAAACATTTTTCCAATTTTTTTTGAGCTATAATTTCGCTAATTAACACTAATATCACCACTAATTAGCCGTAATTAGTGAAAAACATTGCAAATCACTCACCTTAGTAACAAATAATCTTAGATCTGAAACTTTTCTACTGATTGGGTCGAATTCCTATGCAACACAGCAGCTCCAACTCTGATTTGATGTTGATTTGCCTTGATTTGATGTAGCTTAGCTTGATCTTTGATTAGAAACTGATTAGAGTAGAAGGTAGAAGCCATTGTTAGGGTTGAAGAAATGAAAGTTGCGGCTGCAAAAATGACAAAGAAGGGTTTCTCTGTCCCCTTTCAGCCCTTAAATACCCATAATCCCGAAATCTCTGATGGACCTAGCTGCTAATTACCCAGTTAAGCCCATTTAAGCTGTTTTTCACCTTCCAAACCTTATTTCAGCCATATCTCCTAAACAGAAGTCCGTTTGATTAATTGACCACTCTACGGAAAACGAAACCATCTTCCAAATCCAATGGATGTGGTTTCAGGTCAAAACCCCTTACCAATCAAAAGTTATGGGTGAAATAAGATTCTTTAGGGGCAAAACGGTCATTTAAAAATCAGCAAAAATCATGAACATGGGAAATGACCCCAATAGACGTTCCCCAAAGTTACACCATCAAACGACTTCATAAGAAAAAGAAGTAAATATTCTACGATACTCTGATGCGTAGAATGTGGGTCGTTACACATTCAATCCAATACCATTCGTAGTTTACTCTATATTGCTATATTTGATTGCTATTTGAGGAATAAGCCATCAATTATGATGATCTCAAGTAAATGTATTTTTAAATTGGTTTAGGTTCAACCTTTTCTCGGTTAACTCAGATATTGTGTGAAAATTGTAAGTATTAATCCCCATTGTTGGATTCAGTTAAAGAAGACTTAGCTCATATACAAAGGATCTGTCATTTTATTCACCCAGTGAGTCATGCTCACAGACTCATTCTATTTAATGATATCAATATGGAACTGGTACAACTTTTTTCATGCATATCTGAAAAATATGCGAGTAAGCATGCCATGTAACGATAATAATATGGACTTGATACAGGAGATGATTGTATCTCAATTGTAAGTGCCACTGCAAACATAAAGATGAAGAACATAGCATGGGACCTGGCCATGGGATCAGATACATAAGTTTTCATATATATGTTTAATAGCTTATATATATGTGAATGCAGTATGATTACATGAGTGCTAATTAATACAACACATCAATGTTGCTGTGATGTTAGCATAGGAAGCCTTGGAAAAGATAACTCTACAACAAGTAGTAAACTGTAATTTTGACTGGAACTAGAAATGGGCTAAGGATAAAAACCTAGCAAGTAAGTTTAGTTTCCCCTCTCCTCAATATTATCTATGTGATGATAAATAAGTGCAGTACTGTAAACTATTGAACGGGGTGGTTCGGGTTATGTTAAGTCAGTTCAATTCCAAAATGTTAAGATGGACGATGTAGAAAATCCCATCATCATCGATCAGTTCTACTGTGATTCCCACCTTCATCATCCACATCTACAATATTGCTACCTTAAATCATCCCGCTGATTTCTTCCAATTCTTTCATTTTTTTTCAAAATCAATTGTACAAAGAATTAGCGTCTTATAATTTTACTTTAATTAATCTTCATGAATTCCTCCTCAAGTATTATTAACTACTTTTTATGATCTATGGTTTCAATGGCTGATTACTATGTGTTTTACTTTTTTCTCCTCTTTTCTCACTCTAATCAATATTGAACATTATATTTTGGGAATTGGATAGAAGCACTAACTTACTGCTTAATTGTATTATCATACTCTTTGTTACATTAATTGATTAAGATATTAATTTCATAACACTAATTATGTTCAAGTTTTGCTCTCCAACATTCAACATATGTTATGAAATAATCCCTGTGATATTGGTGTTGATTAAGTTATAATTTGATGGTCAAACTAATTCATTATGGTTGTTCCATCACTATGGCATAGTGTTAACGATACGCTTGCTTTTGTTATTACCTATTATGAAGATAAGCAAACAAATTACACTATCTTTAAATGTAGAATTCCTTGGGAAATTTCATTTCTCATAATTGATAACTATCCCACCGTAATGACCTTTTCTTTAGGCAACTCATTATGTATCTCACTTCCAATTCTCAGCCAAATTTTTGTTACAACTTTGTTTTCCATACTAAAAATAATCATCTATATGAGTCTAAATCTGTTATCCTTAGATCTTATATCAATTTGAACTCACTGAATAAATTTAGGATTAACTTTTTTTTGCTTTTCCACTGAATAAATTCAGGGTTTAGTTTTTTTTTTTGCTTTTCCACTGAATAATCGCTCCAGCCAACTTATTAGTTCTTTTAGGATTAATGAACTGATCATTATGCGACAATTTTTTCTGTGAATTTCCATGTTTGATCGTATCTATACAAGTAAACTGAATGATAAATTCATAATATTGTGTAGAATACAATGCAAACAGAAGATTAGAGTTATACAAAAAGCTAGAGAGACCTGGAGCGCAAATTCTTTTATCGGTAGTTCACGTTAATGATGTTTGAAGCGCTACTGGGAAAAAGGGATGATCTTATGCTTAGGACTCTTAAATGAGTAATTGGAATATCATGCTTATTGGTAAGATAATTTTCTGCTTTTTTCCGATTTCTCTATAAGAATTTAGCTTTTTGTCTGCATTAGGTTTCTTTTGACTTTTGAACTATTTTTTAATGCTTAAGATATACAAATATTTATGTTGTAAGCTAAATTCTAATGAAACTTGCATTGTATTTTTACCATCTTAATGTCATTCCAAGACATATGTTGCAGATTTTAGGGAGAATATCATCCATATTTAGTGAAAAAATAAAATAAAAAATTGATGTAGTAATCCTTTGAACATCTATATTTTATCCCTATGTGCTTGGGTTTTTGTATGATTTAGTATAGCTTTCTAAATAAATACTCGCTCCACCGCCTAATCAATTTTATTATTCAGTTACAAATAAAAAATTTCAACCATTGTTTTCCCAAACGCAAAATAAAACTAATCCCCAGTTCATTTTTATTGAACCATAAAAATTGCAGAGTACGAACTGTCTTCTTCTAAATACTTTTTGAAAGATTTGGTTTTCGCTCAATGGTGCACCCTGATCTATGGCTTTTCCCACCATAGACCTGTTTGCCATGCAGCCAAACCTCATTTTGTTCTGTTGACTGACTGCCAACAAAATCATCGTGAAGATGAGTACTACGTATCCTTGCTACCCATCTTATAGGATTGCACCCCCGTTGTTTTGTCCGACTGTTCTTGCCATATTCTTTTATTGTACTCCTTTTTCATCACTCTGTTGTTTCCATGTTTCAACTTTGGTCTAAAGTTCACTTTTGTATATTTTATGTTGATTTCCAGTTTATCATCAATTACAATTTTTTTCAGCATAATGTTCAATTTAGTTTACGATATTGCTTTCAACTCCCATGACTGTCAACATTCGATAACCATGCATATCATTTTTGTAAGTTTACAACATTGGAGTAGAATGATTATGCTGAAATAGATTGTTGGCTATTTTAATACTTTCTTGGTCACCCTCTTCTATAGCTGAAATAGACTGTTAGCTACTTTTATGGATTTTGAATATTTAAAATGACTTATTTCAAAAAATTACGACTAAAAATTTATTTAAATCGAAGTTAGAATGTATAAATTTATTTTAATTATAAAACAAGCTTGAACTCGCGCGGTAGTTTGAAAATTCGATTTTAAATTTCAATTAAATGTACATAATTCAAAATAAATCGGATTTCAGTAAAACAAGAAATATTTGAATCTGTTTAATTATATCTTTCTAACGAATGTGAAAAATCTAGATTTCATCACGAGAATTGAGAGTTATGTCCAATTTAAAATTTAAAATAGTCAGTATGGAATTTAATATATTTTTAAATTATATATAGCCCTTAAAAATAGCCATTTTGCAAACGGCCTCCAAATTCGACGAAATTAGCCTTATTAGGACCGTATCGTCAAAACCTAGTTAGATTTATTTTTCAAAAATTTTTGGAGTCAGTATGTGGCCCCGGTAAATTAAAATGTTTGTTGAAAACAATTTTCAATGTTATATTAATTTATATTTTAATTTTGATGGAAACAGATCGAAACAGTCGAATTGGCTTATGGGACATATCCCATTGTGTTCAGAATGGGGGTATTTAGCTAGGAGCGACAATCGTTGGGTTCGATTTGGAGTTCCAAGGAAAAAGTTACTTTTTGGAATAAAATTATATATATATATATATTATCCCCCTTTTCTCTCAAAACAAAACCCATTACCCCACTCCTCATTTACCCCAAATCGCTCAGCTGCCCTCCCCTTCCAACCGCCATCCACGCCGCCATCGCTTATCCAGGCGCCGCCGCACCCCCTGACCCCGCCACCCTCTTCCTCCCCGCTCTCTCCTCTCCCTCCTCTTCAAACCCGCATGCCTTAACCCCAGACCACAACTAAACCACCGCCTCCGGCCAATGTGGGCCCGCCGCTGGCCATCAAAGCCTCCCCCGCCGCCTAACCACGCCGCCCCTCCTCAGTCCTTAACTCCAGCCGTGGGCCCCTCCACAACCAAAAATCCAATTTTTATACATTTTCAGTTTTGCAATTAACACCCCGACCTGTTTTAGCAAATACCTCACAAATGGTGCGCGTCTTGCCAAAACTCCACAGCGCCAGAATCGAAGAGCATGTTCTTCTCTCCGATTTGGCTATATGGAAGTCATACTTTGGATTGCGGAGTTGTTCAGAAAACGCGTCCAAAGTCGGTTGTCCAAATATTGTCTTCGCGATTTTTGGCGAAATGGACCAATTTCAGGAAAAAGTCCATTAGGCGAAAGTTGTCCGGAATGGCGCGCTTAAGCTAGATAAAAAGACGACATGAAAATTGGAGCTCGTTTGTAAATTCTGGGATCAGAACAACAATTCAGAATGCCAGAAAAGCATGGTGGAGTGGATCCCAAAGAAAGAACTCCTTCTTAGTCTAATTATTTTACAGTTAAATATATACTAGGATGCAGACGGGGCTTAGAAGCCCCCGACACTATTAATTGTACAAAGCATGTTGTTTGATTTGGATTGTATTGTGGAATTTTGGATGTTGATTGTAAAATTTGTTGTGAATTGATTATGAATTGATTGGAGTTGGTTGGTGTATGGCGTGAGCCAGAATTAGGCAGGCTAGACCTTATTCCGGTTTTAATATCGCGTCGTTATGCTGCCGAAATTTTCTGAAACGTGTTAGAAAAATCAATAGCTAGTTAAAAATATTATTTTTGACATATATATGAGATATATAAATTGGCTATGTAATGGAATAAATACTAGTTCGCTAAAAATATTATTTTTAGTTTATAATTGCGATGAATAAAATTACTTAGGTATTGTATAGAATTTTATAAGCAAAGTTATAAAATTCTATATAGTTGTTGGATAGTTAAAAATAAGTTTACACATCCATTTACAAGTCGGACGACTTGTTTAAGCTCGCCTATTTTTGTGATACCGATTAGGATGATAATTTTTACATATCGCCCAACTACTTAAATAATATTCAATATTTGTTGGTTGAAACCCTACATGGGTATTGGGATGATATTTGGGTACACTAATCCCAATTGTTTAGTTATATGTCAATCAATAGGTTGACATATTGCTGTAAGCGTTAATTATTTATATTTAACGCTTATGCAGTTGTGTAATGCACTCTGGATGATGATTGAGTGTATATCATTATTGTTGTGTACATGTGTGTATGAAATCCATATAAATAACGTTATATGGTAATTGACTGTGTCTGATTCCAATTCAAAAAGAACAAATATTTTAAAACAACGAATATTTTAAAATAATATTCTATAAAGGATTAAAATATGATTTTGAAGTCCGATTTGGGATGGACACGAAAATATTTAATATATGAAGCCGTGTTGATTAAATTTGCGCCATTTTGACGTGAACGATATTTATATTGATTTTATTCATTTTTATACTGAATATCGAAAAAGAAATGATTTCAAAATTTGATATTTTCAAAATGTTATCATCTTAATATTATAATGATACGAAATATTCAATTTTGGTTTAAAATTGAAAATGAAGTTAGAATAGTTTAAAATGAATTTATAAACGATTAATAAAATACGTTTTAAATGGAAATCGACGAAATATATATATAATATATATATATAATATATATATATATATTATATATACTTAATGTCCTGAATAGAACGCATCGCGCCGCGACCGTTCGCGAATTTCGACCATTGACTTCGAATTGACATTACGGGAGATCCGACTGCCGGACTCTCCTAAAACCAGAACCGTTGGGTTTGTATTGAAAAGAGCTTTCCAACGTATGTAATAGATATGAATTCTAAAGGTTGGATTTGGAATTATGTCCAAATCAAATTTGAAAAAGGTCAATGTAAATGCAGCACGATGACCGTTTACGGAAATCAACTGAAAGGGCCTTAATAAAATTACAATTTTTTTTAATAATTTATGCAAAATCATAATAAATGATTTGGAAAGAGTGGGATGAAAATCCCATATTTGAAAAGATAAAAATATATTTTTGTCAAATGAACTAGTTATTAACTAGAATAATAATCTAATATTTTTAAAGAAATAAATTGGATTTGAAATGGTTTTGAAAATAACCATAATTTTTCCCAATAAATAAATTGGAATGGATTGGAATGGAAATAATCTTCAGAATTTGATATCCGATGTCCTAATTCCCAATACGATATCCGGTAGTTTTCAGAATTTGATATTGAGTATAAGCCGATATAATTTATATTCAGAGCCTTGTATTTGATATTAAATTGAATTTTGGGTTTGTCATGAACGGTGTCTTAACACTGTTCTTAAACCTCGTGTGAGAAGAATAAATCTTTTAATTAAGATTATTGGAGCTTCCAGTTATTTTTAGTAATTGGAATAAAACGAAATGTGAATTGGGTTTATTGTGAACTATGTTTTAACGGCATTCATTCTTTAACCCTATTTACAGTGAAATGTGATTTGGAATATATAAATCTTTTATTAAGATTTAATGGAAATTTTCCAAAGTAAAGTTTTCCAATTTAATAAAATAAATTGGGATTGAATGAATTCGATTTGGTAAAAATTGAAGTGAGCTTCTGTGGAGGAAAACTGTTAATCTATATGGAATTTAAAAGGCTTTGTCGTTATTCCATTTATATTATTATTCAGATACGGAAATTGATATCGATTATATGTTGATCTGTTTTTCCGTGAAGATTCCATAATTAATGGAATGTGATTTTGGGTTTATCGTGAATTGTGTTTTAAATGACATTGGTTCTTTAACCGAGTTAAAGATAGGATTTCAAGTCTAACATTGTATTTCGATCTGTATTGTTGATCTCTATTAAATATGTATCTGTTTGGTGGCGGAGAATTTATTCTCTTGCTTAACACCCTTCTCCAAGACGTACGAGCTTAGGGGTTATATATCGGTTGAAATCAGTGGTACGATGTAGATTTTCGATGCAGCATGTTTGATTTTCCAAAGTTAAATAATCATTAATAATGAATTTTGGGTAGATTAAAACTAAGAGGAGTTTTAATGGATCTTTAATTAGATTGAAATGTGAATGTGATAATTCAAATTATCAAATTTGGGAAATGATCGAGAATGAACTATCACCAGTTTTGCTCCAAGCGATTGTTAAATTTTTATTTAGATTTGAACATGAAATATTAGTTAAATTTACCTATAACACCGTGGCGTTAGATATGGAGTATTACCAGTTTTGCTCCATGAGATGAATAGGTTGGGATTGGAAAATAAAAAAATGATTACTTTGGTAAGGTGAGCTAATCCTGAATTGTTTGGATAAATCTTAATTTGGTTTGAATTGATATCCAAAGGAGGATTAAAGAATAAATTTAAAGACTTTATCTTTGATAAAGTTAATTGGAAGCTTTCCCTAACGATAAGAATATTTGAATAAAAGAATATTCAGAATTGCAATGAGGCGTATGTGGTGTGTTTATAGCACTTGAATATAAGATACGTGATTAGGAAAGGCCGGGTTTATACACATTCTAAATAATTGATTCGACGATAAGTCGACGATGAAGGCGTTGATTGAAAATCAGAGGTCTTCACATCGTTTGGATGATTACCGATGTCTTGATTTGGCTGTATACCTAAGACAAGTTAATAAGTGGTAATCGTCCAGACATACTTGAAGATCGACCGGATATGTGAGGACCTCTCTCCTGTATTGGACATATGGGACGAGGAATAATGTGCCTCCAATTTTGTTTAGACCAGAACGAACTAGTAAATGGATGTGTGTCAAACATTGAATTTTATTCTATGTTGATTGATATATATTAAATATATATCTGTTTGGTGGCGGAGAATTCATTCTCTTGCTTAACACCCTTCTCTGAGATGTACGAGCTACGTGAATTGTTAGTGTGGCATGCCGAGATGCAAATGATCAAGGATTCTATTGAAAAGCAGGGTCTTGTGGTTGATGATCAAAGCACGGCTTTAAATAGCATAGCTTTGTGTATGGCGATAATTCGCGAGCCTCACACCCCGGTGTGAACCAGAAACGGGAGAGGACCTCAGGGAGGACATGCGTTTCCGTCTAGCTTGGAGTGGTGTTATGGTATGGAGCCCAGAAATTTTACTCATGTGGATGTTGCATATTATTTGATGGATAGCGAGATGCCTTTGATATATCGGTCACTACGGGGCCGATGGATCGTATGGTCGATATACTGACCCGATTTATGCCATATAGGGCATGGTAACGTATTGTTTAGGAATTATAATCCACTATTGTAAGTGTGGATCGACCCTGACGCTCCAAGGGCTTGAGTGAGTACGAGTCCTGAGACACGGGCTAGAGCGTCTCGAATCCAGTTAGGACGATCCCTTGCCTTGGTTCATGATGGAAATCCAACTTTCAATATGTGACATTTCGGTTTTAATTGCAGAAATAGTATGGCGACATAATAGCATGGGATGTTATGCCGTATATGATTGAGACATTTATATTTGAAGTTATTTGATACACTATGCACTTATAGTAATATCAAAATGATTTTTTTTAAACGTACCAAGCATGACTGGTTATTATAAGGGAAAACTCTATCCTCCGGCTTGCGTTGCATTGTGTGATCGGACTTGAGTCTTATAATAGCTTCATTTTTCAAAAAAAGCATTGCGTTGTTTATAAACAGTTTTTTGCACTGGTATTCTTGGGAGGAAACTCGTTCCGTCTCATGCTGCGTGGTCCCTTGATTTACTTTATCTCCAAAGTAAAGTTTTAAATGACTGTTTTAGTTCTCACACAAGTCCCATGACTGACCTGGAGTTTATTATTTCTGTAATGACCCGGATTTCCATAACATCAGAGTTGACTATATACATCATACGTCCAACCCAAATATCACGAAAATACGAGACATTTTTTTTTTAGAAGAAAGAGGTAGAAGAAGAACAGAAATAACAACACAGAATCTCACATCGCAGCGGAACAAAATATAATATATCACATCTTTGAAATACAAAATCTTAACTGTATATCATACACTTATCAGAGTACAACACTTACAACATAACGGAACAACTATAACTAGATAACGCTGAAGCCTCCTGCTCCAAGCTCCTTTAGATAGATCTGTAAAATCCTGAACTACTTGACTGCCCGTACAAATTTAGGCACCCAAGAGTTTAGGTAGAACAAAACAAAATAAACTCCGGGTCAGTCATGGGACTGGTATGAGTAAACAGTTTAAAACAGTTTCAGAAAACTAAATGATATTTCATAAGACCACGCCGCATAACACGGAACGGGTTTTTCCCTTATGAAAATCCAAACACTTGATTCAACTTTATATCAAACTCTTTTGATATTATAATAATGTCTAAATCAATTAAATAACAATCTAGTGGAACGTTTGCATCTCACGTTCCACATATATATACAATCCAAACCGCAAGCACGTATTGGGTATTTGGTTTTCCAACTATGACAAGGTATGGAATCACCTTCCGCTGGTATATCTCTAGAGGAGAATACACCGAGTTCAACAAGAACATCTTGCAACTCAGCCACACATGACCGACCACTCATTTCGCTTGAGTGTATCGAATGTATATCACCAACGATTGGGATCAGCAACCGTTTCCCGAATGGGACAGCATCGACAATAGATTTTTAGAAGTAAATGAAACTCTAGATCAGGTGATTATACACCCTAATAGGTGCGACCTACATAGCCATGCTGCTTGCCCGATTTCTGTCATTTACCGGTTGATGAGGCTAGAAGCTACGCTTTATCATCACACCAAATTCACTTCGAATGCCACATCGTCAAATCCATCGAAAATCACTAATTGACGTCTACAACAGTACATTACGTGTCAGCTAAAAGAAGTTTCCTCCTCCGCTTCCACTCTTGGTACAGTTGAAGAAATCAATGTACGTGACCTTTCTGGAAATACTCTGTCAGACATTCATCCATACACGTCACCCAGGAACAGGATGAACCGAAGGTACTATTTCTATAAATAGAAAAAGTCCTTGCACTCTACTCCGTCTTCGATTATCTTTATATAATCTGATTCGCACGCTACTGCCAATATGGAGTGGTTCTTCGGATAATAATCCAACCGGTCTCTCCATATTGACAACGATGGTCAAAACTCCGATAGTCTGTGATTTAACTATCGAATAAAAACAAGTGTTTCGATAGTCGATGATTTAACTATCGAATAAAACAAGTATTCATCCAAACATCCAACAATCAGTGAGCCTTTAATTAATATTCCATTAATTAAATCTCTTCTCTATTTCTTTATCAATATTTGTTAACTAAATATTTTCAATAACCATATTGGCCTTATACGTTCTTTGGAAAACATTTCCATATATCGCCTTCCTTTATTTTCTATACTAGGAAATATTCATTATTCTATTTCCAAGCTTTGCACATATTTGGGTTAAAACAGATGTTGTATAAAACATCGTTACGACAACCCAAATACAGTATTTAACTAATTCTTATTCCACATTGATCTTCGAGCCTGAATCTTGCTACTTATCGGTATATCATGAAATCAACCAAGTTGGGGTATAATTACCTCTCAGACCTTGACTGAATAACATTTAACGTCAAAACAGACAAGACTACTTACTCGAATAATCAATACCATACAACTGATTATTCACCTTTAAACACATATACATTTTCTCTTTCTATACCTACGAGATTTTATTCTTAAACTTCCCTTTTTATTTTACTATTCTATTTCTAAGTTCGTTTTCTAATCGACTTCTATATATTTTGATATGTTAATTTCTAACTATCAAATTATCTTAAAAATATTCTCTCCTTAAATTTCCGGAAAAATTCGCCATAACCTCCTTTGTACCGGGAGCATCGGGAAATTTCAAATAGCTTTCCCGGTCCTTCTCATCTCAAAAAAGAAAAAGAAAAAGCCAAGCGGCTAGCCGATACGGCACATAAAATCTCATATATGAATTAAATACGTACCTTTTTGTCGGGCATTCTATTTATTTCACTTCTATACTTTATTCCATACCTGTCTCCTGTATATTTATGCCTGTCCAATCTATTTTAACTATACCAATCGTTTTAACTCAATTTGTTAATTAAATCTGTTGCTTAACCTTTCAGTCTATTTCACCTTCATATTTGAACATGACATGTTCAAATATATTTTAACTGCATATTAACAAATTCTAATTATGCTTATACTCTCGTTTCCTTATCGACTTCTTATTCAAATTCCAATTCAATTCTATTTGAATTCTCTTTATTTAAACTTCATTTGGATTCTATTGTCAAATTCTATAGTTTAAAGTCCATTGGAATTCTATATTCAAATTCTATAGTTAAAAGTCCATTTGAATTTCTATATTCAAATTCTATAGTTTAATAGTCCATTTGAATTTCTATATTCAAATTCTATAGTTTAAAAATCCATTTGAATTCTATATTCAAATCTATAGTTTAAAAGTCCATTTGAATTCTATATTCAAATTCTATAGTTAAACTCCATTTGAATTTGATTATTCAAATCTCTATTTTCAAAGTCTACTTGAATTTCTCTTTTCAAATTCCATTTGAAATACTATATTCAACTTTCTTTTTGAATTCTCTTTTCAAATTCTATATTCAAAGTCTATTTGAATTTCTCTGCATTATTTATAAACAACGTTTATAACTTCAATTCAAATCCCACCTTTCTATTTATAAACAACGTTTATAAATTCGATTCAAATTCCATCTTTTCATTTATAAACAACTTTATAAATTCGATTCAAATTCCATATTTCCATTTATAAACAAAGTTTATAAATTCGATTCAAATTCCATATTTCCATTTATAAACAAAGTTTATAAATTCGATTCAAATTCCATATTTACATTTATAAACAAAGTTTATAAATTCGATTCATTGTTCATATGTATTCAAAACAAGCTAATGTTTCTATACTTCATTAAAAATTCAAATTCTATTTATAAAAATAGAATTCCCCTTTTAAATTTCAAATACCCTTTTTGATATTTAAATAAATCAATATCCCAAGCCCCAGTGATATTTTAAACAACCAATCAACCAATTTTCAATCATTTGATTTTTAACACATCATATATGAATATATATGAAATCAAACAAACAACAACAGATAATATATTTTTGAGGAATCCAGTGGGATTCCTCCAACCTGTATTCCTGCATCCACAGACGTTAGTCAACATAGTAATACCCATCCTGCTTCGAGGCAGGATATCGCGGTATAGAAGGTCATCCACTAATCATAGCGTGGGGCGTATAGGGTAATCATCCGCTATGAAACTGCGGGCATCCGCTAATGAGACTGCGGGAATCCAACCAATCATCAACCCAATATATATATATATATATATATATATATATATATATATATATATATATATATAATAGTCCTAAATAACTAATATATATTTTAAATCAACCAAACAATATTCAACCAAGCATAGCAATTATTTTTAACAACTAGAAATAATTCTAATTAAATGGTGAGTGAGGTTTACTCACCGATTTTATTTCTGCGGAAAATCTTGTTTATCTCCCAGGCTGTTGCGTCAATGTATCTACTCGAATGTATTCCTCCTTTTTACCTACGTTTATTTAATTAAATGATTAACATTTATTTATTTATGAATAAATAAATTCCTTATATATGTATAAATTTTCTTTTTCATTTAATTAAATCATCACAAATTATTTTAGATCAATTATCTAAACCCTGATTAAAACCTGGTATAAATCCAAAAATGATAACCCTACCTTTTCAAATCAAATTAAACATTATTTTGTATGCTCAACTATTTGTCTACATATTTTATTTTATTTCTATACCAATTAATTTCTTATGTAACTGATTTTATAAATTAATTTTCTTTAAATAAATGACAAACTAATTCTCTAATGACACTTTTTCTAATTAAATTAATGACAACTATTAAATAAATTACCTAAATCTCACTCGGACATTTCGTCGAGCAACTCAACAGCAGCTTCAACTTCCCTAGAACCATGCCTTAGACTAAATCGAAGAACTGTTGAAACCCTAACAAGGATCGCAACTTCTGATACTCTTCTTTCTGTCGCGCTCGGCCTCAGTCGCGATAGTCAGACTCGCTTCTTTTCTTCTCAGATGTTAACATGAGCATCGCGAGTTCCCAGATCGAATCCCAGATCGAAGACATACATGTCGTTGCACTTCAGATCTCACCGCGAGCCCCAGATGGCATTGCGAGCTTCGCAGGTTCCAATTCGAACCCCCTACCACTAATATGAATCGATCCCTTAACTCCTATTTCTCGCGAGCATGAACTGAACTCAAGCTGTCTTAAATCGAAGGTAACTGAACCCCTAGAATGTCGCTCGAACTGTCGAGCTTCTCGTGCTTCATTCGGGATGAGGGATGGACTCGTGCGCACCCAACAAAACTGAATCGAAGCTCTTAGGGTTGAAATCGATTTTGGTTTTATTTGAGAGCTTTGGTTTCCAGAAAACAAAGTGGAGAGGAAGAAGGGTAGAGGCACGACTTTATAGAGAAACGGAATGGAGAAACAAAGGCCACGGTTTGGTTTTTGATTTTTGTGGGAGAAAAGGAGGCACGTTCTTGTTCAACTTGGTGGAAGGAAGGACACGGGTTTTGTTCTGGTTCACACAAAGAAATGGGTTTATTTTTATTTTAAATTCGTTTTTGAACTGGTGTCCTTAAATATAAAATACCCATGATTTCTAACTCCTTTCTGAACCCAACTACTGTCAATCCTAGGGTAATACCCCTATTCCGGACACACTGGGATAGGTCACGAACTCCAATTCGATCATCCCGAACAGATATAAATTTAAATTGATATAAATTAAATTCCGACAATTTATTCTTTGATAATAAATAAATATTATTCTTCTAATTCAAACAGGAGTTTGAATTGATTTTTTTGAACTGTTTCTAATTCAGTTTCAACTTCTCGAACTGACGTGTTACGATAATTTAATATATTCGATATTAAATTGAAATTGATTATTAAATCGATAACACAAATATAAAAATTCACTTATATTACCAAACCAATATTTAAATTAAATATTAAATATTAAATATTCAAAATTACCCCATAAAGAATCCGGGTCATTACAATCTTCCCCACTTAAAAATAATTTCGCCCTCGAAATTGCTAAGGTAGAAAAAGTGCTACAAACCCATTAACTTTTCAAAACATATTTATGTTGTACTCAACATTTCATATTCCATTCATAACTCTCTTTCGAATAAATCTTTATTCGATAACTCCTCCCTTCGAATAACTATATTCGATATTCTCTCTTTCGAATAACTAGATTCGAAAACCTTTCTTCGAATAAACCATATTCGATTTACTCCATCGAATAACTATATTTGATAACTCCTTCGAATAACCAATATTCTATAACTCACTTCGATTAAACTAATCGATAACTCTTTTCGATTAAACTATAATCGATAACTCCTTCGATTAACAAATAATCGATAACTCCTTTGATTTACTAATAATCGATAACTCCTTCGATTTTATCCGAATAACTAATATTCGATTTAACTCCACTTGCTTGACTCTAGATCGCAGCGATCATAATGGTTACGCCTGATTCCCCCAGGAAACATCCGGCCGCCCTAGGCTATCTACAGCCTTGCGAATTACGCTAGCAGTCGTACGAAATGGCCACTTATCTTGAGTAACTATATTTGGCTAACTCTATCTCAATAACTATATTCGATCAACTTTAATTGAATAACTAACATTCAATTAAATCCTAATTCGATTACTATGTTCAATTAACTTTATCTGGTAAACTCTTTATTTGAATAACAAATATTCGATAAATTCTAATTGAATAACGAATATTCAATTAACTCTACGGATTAACCCTAACTGATTAACTCTAACTGGTTAATACTTACTCTAATTGATTATTTCTATCTCTAATCGACTTCTCTTATTTGAATAACTCCTATTGGATAACGTTTATTCATTTATAAAGATTTACTTTTAGTAACGGTTCTTCACTTTATAAATGTTCTCTTTCATAACATTACTTCACTTACACAAGTGTTGTATACCCCTTCTATTTAAACTATCGGTGTTAAAAACCGATATCTCTTCTCTATATAAGTTCAGACTTATATATTCCATCTATCGAATGATAAATATTTAATTTAACTTATAACTGTTATTTATAAATTAATCTTTTCTATTTATCTGTTAAAAACAGATTTCTATTTTCTATTCATCTTCTGAATATTCCTTTGATTAAATTCGATTTATTTAACAAATAAATATCTCATTTATAACATTCTATTTATTTAACAAATAAATATTTCCATTGAATCTATTTGTAAATGTTTTACAAATATCCCCTTCTAAATTCTATTTGTAAACGTTTTTACAAATATCTCTCCTTCTATTTGTTTGCACATAACTTCCTTTGTATTTGTGTTACAAATATATTTCCTTTATTCACACCCAGTTTATATTTCATTCACATTGATTTTACTCAATTTATTCATTTCGATCAATTTAACTTACTTAAGTTAAATTTAATTTCAACCATTCAAATTCCTATTAACTAGTTGCTAATTAACCGTTTTGCCTATTTCACCCTTTTATTTGAATATAACTTGTTCAAATATATGTCAACTTAATTATAACTAATCTAATTATATTTCAACTCGAGTTATATATTCGATTTCGAATATAAATTCTCAATCTCTTTCACTTATCCAAAAACCCAGTTTCGATTCAAATTTCCTTGAACTAATTATTCCATAATTTAGTTAATTCTATTCAATAATCAGAAATATGATCATTGTTTCCCAAATCATTTTATCTACTTCACTGGAGTTCACATTCATTTTATAACTCATGTCTATATTTTTCTCATGGCCAAATTCGGATTTTATTTCCTAAAAATCCTTCTGTTTATTTAATTAAACCGTTATGGTTTTATAATGGTTTTGGCGCTGCTTTTCTAAAAATTTGATTTTGACATAACTCAAAATCTATACGACGAAATCCAGATTTTTCTCTTTCATTAGAAAACTATTGTTCAACTGGTCCCGATGATTCTTGTTTCAAAGAATTCCGACTTAATTTGAGTCCTGTATACTCGATTGAAGTTCGAATCGCCAATTTACGAACTGCCGTGTTATGGCGAGCTCGTTTTAATTATATTTATAAATATAAACGTTTAGCCTTTGTTTATAATAAATTCAACTCCATTCTGATATATTTTTAATATATATCAAATCCATTTCATAATATTCCCGATCTATTTCTCTTCAAATATTCAAGTCCTCTACATCTACAATATTCAAATTCCATTTGAATTTCTTTATTCAAACCCTATATTTGAATTTCCTTTTATTCAATTTCTATTTAAATTTCTTCTATTCAAATTCTATTTGAATTTCTTATTTTCAATTCCTATTTGAAATCCTTCATTCAAAAACCCATTTCAAATCCCTTATTCAAATTCCATTTGAAATCCTTTATTCCATTTCTATTTAAATTCCTTTGTTCAATTTTCTATTTGAAATCCTTTGAATTTAAATTCTATTTTAACTCCTTTGAATTCAAATTCTATTTCAAACTTTATATTTTCTTTGAATTCTAATATTCAACCTCCACTTTATATTCTCTTTGAAATTCTATTTAACCAAATTCCATTTGAATTCTATATTCAAATCTCTATTTGTCCTTTCTTTATTCAAATCCATTTGAATTCCTTTGAATTCAAATTCCATTTCAATTTCTATGTTCAAATTCTATATTTGAATTCCCTTATATTTGAAATATTCAAATTCCATTTGAATTTCTTTATTCAAACTCATTTGAATTCCTTTGAATTCAAATTCTATTTCACTTCTATTTGAAATCTATATTCCAATTCCCATTTCAGAATTCCCTTGAAGTAATATAAATATATACATATTTTTATATCTATCCCAAATTCAAAACATTTGAATTTTCAAACAACTTGTTTCTTTTCAAACAAATTTCCATCAAAACTTTTCTAAGGCAGCAATTCATCACTTAGAAACTCGAAAATGAACACTGATGATGTTGCGACCATCATCAGAATTATTTCCCAGCTACTGAATGAGTTCAGTGCTATATCACTTGACATTCATTTAGAAAAAATATTTTCCAAACTCCCAGGATTTTAAATTCTGAATTCTGGTTGGAATTCAATTTCAATTTCATCTCCTTTGTATATTTGATTTCATATACAAATTCCATTGGTTATATATATAACTATTTCTGTTTTATAATCTAATTCGGTTATAATCCTAACAATCAACTTAACTATTTAAAAACAATATCATGTCCAATCTTCTGTTCAAGTGTTTATAAACTCCTATCGACTTCGTGGCGTCCCACGATTCGACCAAAATTTATAATCCACTCAACAGACTAGTCAACACAATATAAAACAGTTTTTATTCCAAATAACAAGTACGCTCTCTCGTATATATATATACACTCAACTCATTCTAGGATACTACTGATCCTATCTCTAATGAGCACAATTCCACACAGCCTAGGTATTCGCTCAACCTAAGCTCTGATACCAACTGTAATGACCCAGCGAAATCCGGTAGGCTTTGCAACCATCCCTTCATCCCCCAAGGTAGAGGGCTAACCTCCCCCCGTGGCTTACATTGGTATCCCAGCACCATATTTTACGGCCAGCCTTTCGACTTCGCACTAAGCAACCAACCCACTACTGGGGACATGTAGGGGTAAGGGTCTCCCGTTCGCCACCAAACTGCAAAGCGAGAACCCCCTATCATGCGACACATGCCTTAAAGCACGCAACATGGACTGGTATGAGTAAACAGTTTAAAACAGTTTCAGAAAACTAAATGATATTTCATAAGACCACGCCGCATAACACGGAACGGGTTTTTCCCTTATGAAAATCCAAACACTTGATTCAACTTTATATCAAACTCTTTTGATATTATAATAATGTCTAAATCAATTAAATAACAATCTAGTGGAACGTTTGCATCTCACGTTCCACATATATATACAATCCAAACCGCAAGCACGTATTGGGTATTTGGTTTTCGAACTATGACAAGGTATGGAATCACCTTCCGCTGGTATATCTCTAGAGGAGAATACACCGAGTTCAACAAGAACATCTTGCAACTCAGCCACACATGACCGACCACTCATTTCGCTTGAGTGTATCGAATGTATATCACCAACGATTGGGATCAGCAACCGTTTCCCGAATGGGACAGCATCGACAATAGATTTTTAGAAGTAAATGAAACTCTAGATCAGGTGATTATACACCCTAATAGGTGCGACCTACATAGCCATGCTGCTTGCCCGATTTCTGTCATTTACCGGTTGATGAGGCTAGAAGCTACGCTTTATCATCACACCAAATTCACTTCGAATGCCACATCGTCAAATCCATCGAAAATCACTAATTGACGTCTACAACAGTACATTACGTGTCAGCTAAAAGAAGTTTCCTCCTCCGCTTCCACTCTTGGTACAGTTGAAGAAATCAATGTACATGACCTTTCTGGAAATACTCTGTCAGACATTCATCCATACACGTCACCCAGGAACAGGATGAACCGAAGGTACTATTTCTATAAATAGAAAAAGTCCTTGCACTCTACTCCGTCTTCGATTATCTTTATATAATCTGATTCGTACGCTACTGCCAATATGGAGTGGTTCTTCGGATAATAATCCAACCGGTCTCTCCATATTGACAACGATGGTCAAAACTCCGATAGTCTGTGATTTAACTATCGAATAAAAACAAGTGTTTCGATAGTCGATGATTTAACTATCGAATAAAACAAGTGTTCATCCAAACATCCAACAATCAGTGAGCCTTTAATTAATATTCCATTAATTAAATCTCTTCTCTATTTCTTTATCAATATTTGTTAACTAAATATTTTCAATAACCATATTGGCCTTATACGTTCTTTGGAAAACATTTCCATATATCGCCTTCCTTTATTTTCTATACTAGGAAATATTCATTATTCTATTTCCAAGCTTTGCACATATTTGGGTTAAAACAGATGTTGTATAAAACATCGTTACGACAACCCAAATACAGTATTTAACTAATTCTTATTCCACATTGATCTTCGAGCCTGAATCTTGCTACTTATCGGTATATCATGAAATCAACCAAGTTGGGGTATAATTACCTCTCAGACCTTGACTGAATAACAATTAACGTCAAAACAGACAAGACTACTTACTCGAATAATCAATACCATACAACTGATTATTCACCTTTAAACACATATACATTTTCTCTTTCTATACCTACGAGATTTTATTCTTAAACTTCCCTTTTTATTTTACTATTCTATTTCTAAGTTCGTTTTCTAATCGACTTCTATATATTTTGATATGTTAATTTCTAACTATCAAATTATCTTAAAAATATTCTATCCCCTTAAATTTCCGGAAAAATTCGCCATAACCTCCTTTGTACCGGGAGCATCGGGAAATTTCAAATAGCTTTCCCGGTCCTTCTCATCTCAAAAAAGAAAAAGAAAAAGCCAAGCGGCTAGCCGATACGGCACATAAAATCTCATATATGAATTAAATACGTACCTTTTTGTCGGGCATTCTATTTATTTCACTTCTATACTTTATTCCATACCTGTCTCCTGTATATTTATGCCTGTCCAATCTATTTTAACTATACCAATCGTTTTAACTCAATTTGTTAATTAAATCTATTGCTTAACCTTTCAGTCTATTTCACCTTCATATTTGAACATGACATGTTCAAATATATTTTAACTGCATATTAACAAATTCTAATTATGCTTATACTCTCGTTTCCTTATCGACTTCTTATTCAAATTCCAATTCAATTCTATTTGAATTCTCTTTATTTAAACTTCATTTGGATTCTATTGTCAAATTCTATAGTTTAAAGTCCATTGGAATTCTATATTCAAATTCTATAGTTAAAAGTCCATTTGAATTTCTATATTCAAATTCTATAGTTTAAAAGTCCATTTGAATTTCTATATTCAAATTCTATAGTTTAAAAATCCATTTGAATTCTATATTCAAATCTATAGTTTAAAAGTCCATTTGAATTCTATATTCAAATTCTATAGTTAAACTCCATTTGAATTTGATTATTCAAATCTCTATTTTCAAAGTCTACTTGAATTTCTCTTTTCAAATTCCATTTGAAATACTATATTCAACTTTCTTTTTGAATTCTCTTTTCAAATTCTATATTCAAAGTCTATTTGAATTTCTCTGCATTATTTATAAACAACGTTTATAACTTCAATTCAAATCCCACCTTTCTATTTATAAACAACGTTTATAAATTCGATTCAAATTCCATCTTTTCATTTATAAACAACTTTATAAATTCGATTCAAATTCCATATTTCCATTTATAAACAAAGTTTATAAATTCGATTCAAATTCCATATTTCCATTTATAAACAAAGTTTATAAATTCGATTCAAATTCCATATTTCCATTTATAAACAAAGTTTATAAATTCGATTCATTGTTCATATGTATTCAAAACAAGCTAATGTTTCTATACTTCATTAAAAATTCAAATTCTATTTATAAAAATAGAATTCCCCTTTTAAATTTCAAATACCCTTTTTGATATTTAAATAAATCAATATCCCAAGCCCCAGTGATATTTTAAACAACCAATCAACCAATTTTCAATCATTTGATTTTTAACACATCATATATGAATATATATGAAATCAAACAAACAACAACAGATAATATATTTTTGAGGAATCCAGTGGGATTCCTCCAACCTGTATTCCTGCATCCACAGACGTTAGTCAACATAGTAATACCCATCCTGCTTCGAGGCAGGATATCGCGGTATAGAAGGTCATCCACTAATCATAGCGTGGGGCGTATAGGGTAATCATCCGCTATGAAACTGCGGGCATCCGCTAATGAGACTGCGGGAATCCAACCAATCATCAACCCAATATATATATATAATAGTCCTAAATAACTAATATATATTTTAAATCAACCAAACAATATTCAACCAAGCATAGCAATTATTTTTAACAACTAGAAATAATTCTAATTAAATGGTGAGTGAGGTTTACTCACCGATTTTATTTCTGTGGAAAATCTTGTTTATCTCCCAGGCTGTTGCGTCAATGTATCTACTCGAATGTATTCCTCCTTTTTACCTACGTTTATTTAATTAAATGATTAACATTTATTTATTTATGAATAAATAAATTCCTTATATATGTATAAATTTTCTTTTTCATTTAATTAAATCATCACAAATTATTTTAGATCAATTATCTAAACCCTGATTAAAACCTGGTATAAATCCAAAAATGATAACCCTACCTTTTCAAATCAAATTAAACATTATTTTGTATGCTCAACTATTTGTCTACATATTTTATTTTATTTCTATACCAATTAATTTCTTATGTAACTGATTTTGTAAATTAATTTTCTTTAAATAAATGACAAACTAATTCTCTAATGACACTTTTTCTAATTAAATTAATGACAACTATTAAATAAATTACCTAAATCTCACTCGGACATTTCGTCGAGCAACTCAACAGCAGCTTCAACTTCCCTAGAACCATGCCTTAGACTAAATCGAAGAACTGTTGAAACCCTAACAAGGATCGCAACTTTTGATACTCTTCTTTCTGTCGCGCTCGGCCTCAGTCGCGATAGTCAGACTCGCTTCTTTTCTTCTCAGATGTTAACATGAGCATCGCGAGTTCCCAGATCGAATCCCGGATCGAAGACATACATGTCGTTGCACTTCAGATCTCACCGCGAGCCCCAGATGGCATTGCGAGCTTCGCAGGTTCCAATTCGAACCCCCTACCACTAATATGAATCGATCCCTTAACTCCTATTTCTCGCGAGCATGAACTGAACTCAAGCTGTCTTAAATCGAAGGTAACTGAACCCCTAGAATGTCGCTCGAACTGTCGAGCTTCTCGTGCTTCATTCGGGATGAGGGATGGACTCGTGCGCACCCAACAAAACTGAATCGAAGCTCTTAGGGTTGAAATCGATTTTGGTTTTATTTGAGAGCTTTGGTTTCCAGAAAACAAAGTGGAGAGGAAGAAGGTAGAGGCACGACTTTATAGAGAAACGGAATGGAGAAACAAAGGCCACGGTTTGGTTTTTGATTTTTGTGGGAGAAAAGGAGGCACGTTCTTGTTCAACTTGGTGGAAGGAAGGACACGGGTTTTGTTCTGGTTCACACAAAGAAATGGGTTTATTTTTATTTTAAATTCGTTTTTGAACTGGTGTCCTTAAATATAAAATACCCATGATTTCTAACTCCTTTCTGAACCCAACTACTGTCAATCCTAGGGTAATACCCCTATTCCGGACACACTGGGATAGGTCACGAACTCCAATTCGATCATCCCGAACAGATATAAATTTAAATTGATATAAATTAAATTCCGACAATTTATTCTTTGATAATAAATAAATATTATTCTTCTAATTCAAACAGGAGTTTGAATTGATTTTTTTGAACTGTTTCTAATTCAGTTTCAACTTCTCGAACTGACGTGTTACGATAATTTAATATATTCGATATTAAATCGAAATTGATTATTAAATCGATAACTCAAATATAAAAATTCACTTATATTACCAAACCAATATTTAAATTAAATATTAAATATTAAATATTCAAAATTACCCCATAAAGAATCCGGGTCATTACAATTTCAACCTAAACTCTGGGTGCCCCTATTTTCCATACGGGCAGCTAGTTGTTTTGGTTTTGCAGATGTTATATTCACAGGATTCTGGATTTACAGCTGAAGCTATATTCAGAAAGCTCTATATCCATTTATTTCTTTAAGTTGTGTTATGTATTATTTTTCCATTGCTATGTAAATTATTTTAATCTCTGATATTTTTCTGATATATATTATTTACTCATACTCTATTATATTCTTGTATTCTAATGTAATTGTTGTAATAAGCAATGAAATGTTCTGTCGTTTGTGTTTCGATTTGTCATGTTCTCAACTCAATCCAGGCTTTCCCGTAAGGGCGAGTTTGGGTCGCTTCATCTGGTCAATTTCCATGTTTGGAGTTTCGCGAACGGAGTTCGTATAAAAAAGTTACGGACAAAATACGAAAATGAGAGGATAATAAATAAACCAAAATAAATAAATATATAATACTATATTTAATCGCCTTCACTAGGTAATGAGCAACCCTGTCCGTCGACCGTAGTGGTCCCTAGTGGTCAACCTGCTAGGTACCAGAACATCGAGTGAAGGTTAGGGTTAATATACATATTATTATATAAACGAACGAATGTTAATTAAATAAAATCTAACAGTTCGTGGCCATTTCAACTCCTATTAATAAAAGGTTAAGTCCCCATTCTTTTCCATATATTCTGAGAGAGGCAGCGAAGCTCTACAATTTCCCTTTCTCTTCAAATAAATTATAAAATGAAAAATAGGTTCATATGCAATCAAAATCAGATGTAAACAATACAATTTGTAAAGGATAATCAGATTCAAGAGGAAAAGGACCTGAATTGACGTCTATATTCTTATTCATCAGATTGCTCCCCTTTTTATCTTATTTTTCTGCAAATCTACAAATCTGAAAGTATCCTCTTTTAAGAATAACTGCAAATCTGTAAGAATTTAGGAATTATAGGCCTAAAAGATTAATCAGAATTCAGATTTGGATGCTTCCAGGTGAGTGGAAATTTATATACAAAGTATACAATAACCTAATTTATTTGTTTGTATTATATCTTAAATATATGCCTAAATATCTATCAGATCCATTTATGATTGTTAATTCTGAAAAAAAATAACTATCGGATCTATTAATGAATACTATAAAATCTGAAAGAATAAAATTCTGGTTTTAATAATATTCTTATTTTGTAGGCTTACTCAATTTTCATATTATTACCTACAATTGTGTTTAATATATTATGGTTAGTATAAACACCGAAGATCTGGAAATCAGTCCCACAAAACACTATTAAGATGTGCCTTACTTCTAGATCTATAGTTTCGGTGTAAAATGGTAATTTATGTAATTTTAATTAAAAAGATATAAGCCTATTTGTGTTTAGTCTTGTTTGAGTTTTAACTTAGTTATTATGGAGATGCCTTTTTGCTCTTTTTCAATAAAAAGGCATTATTTGAAATCAATAAGAAATATGTTCAAAAACAAAAAGTAAAAGTTTGTGTAAATTCACGTACAAATATAAATATATTTTTATGTAGTTTAGATCAACCATTCCAAGAACATACATATTATATATTTCTTGTGGTGTGAAATATGTTTATTCTTCTTTTAAATATTTAGGCATAATTTACAATAATTACAGTTGACGGCCGTTTTGTAAGATTTAGAATCTTATTAACAAATTGGATGTGAAAAGGAATGTTTGGTTATAAGTTTGAACCAAAACATTTAATTTAATAATAAGAAAAAGAATAAAAAGTACGTTAACTGATCATATATATATATATATATATATATATATATATATATATATATATATATATATATATATATATATACACCCACACACACACATTATCCGTCCAAATCCATGTAAACAATGATATATATATTTTAGTGAATGTTTGTGTGTTTGAATGGTTCTCATTTTTATGGAATTATACATGAAAATGTAATCCATATTAAATGAAAATATACGTTGTGCCCATTATAGCAATTAATGTAACTGATTTTCCATTAATAAGGTCATAAATAAATAATAACTATTGTAACCATCGTTGATTGGGGAAAACAAATTGAATTAAGTAAGTTAGGCCTAAACGGTTACAATTTTAAAATGACGACTTAGGAATAAGAACTGTAGCTCTAATTAAGTAAGTAAACATTTCTTATAACATATTATATATATATGTACAAAATAAATCAAATCAAAGTAAATTAGAAATGTTTACGGAGTTGCAATAATTAAATTAGAAATAAATGGGGACTAATGTAATAAGGACATTTCATTGTTAATTAAGGTCTTAGGAATTTATGATCAGCGGCTTCATAAGTGATATTAATTATAGTCAGTGGAAATAAATAGCATTTAAGTGGTTAATTGGCGCCTTAGGAAAATATGACAGTTATGGTCATAAATGGAAATAACCCTATTAAATAGAAATAAATAAAATAAAAAGAGGATTAACGGGTGTTGATTGTCATTTTAAATAATAAGTCCAATAAGGAAACAATTAAATAAAAATCCTAGGGTAGGAAGGTAACTTTTTTATTTTATACTAGTTAGTCTAGGACTAATAATTAAAATCTAGAATTGGACTTTTTAGGTTAATGATGCGAGGTCAGTTGCCTTATTTGACAAAAGTCTCCACTTTCTAGCAGTTGCATATATGTCCAACTGATGTAAGATCTCATTAACCATAGAAATTCGCGATGGTAATTAGTTTGTATACATGTAGTATTTCCATAAGGAGAGACTAAACCGGAATAAATTGCTAACGTGGCCTGCTATGGGATCAAGTCTTAAGTAGTTAGATCCACCTATAAAAAGGTTTTAAGCGATCATGTAGCCCACATTTCATAAATGAAAGCATTAAAGGTTAACTGGGTACGAGTTCGATAATCGTCATTTGTAATCTGCTTCCTTAGGTCTTAGTGACTTGGGTCGAGGGGTCCATCTGGCAATAGTTCCTCCATTTAAGGGTCTTAAATGGTGTACGAATTCTACCTAAAGCCGGACTTAAAAAGATTTAGTATGGTCATTCCATAGGGCCACATATCCTAATAAGGACAGCAAGATAGTAACGAAGGGTTCCACCACACTTGGGTGATAAATGGTGTGGTATGTAAACCTAACCGAGTGGTCTTAATTGGCTTCTTACTATCTCTCTCCTTATTCTGGGCATGGGTTTATATGCACGAATAACAGAAGCCTTAATTAGTGGGACCTATAGCTAGTGTCCTCTAGTTTATATTAGCGTTGAGTAAACCATCGAGAGGTATTAAGTGACCAATAGGTCTGCCTAGAGTCTTAAGTGATCAAGAGGATCTACCGTTATCTATCATTTGTTAGTGAGGTCTTAAGTGGCTATATATATATACATAAATAACTAAACTCTGTATGATGAGTGAGTAGTTGACAGCCCACCTCTTAGTTTCGGTAATTGATTAAACAATGGTTTTACAGGCTTCATAATGCGTAAACGTTCTATGTCGGTATCATTAGCATTGGGAATGCTACATTTGATATGGTAGTTAGAGTCATGCGTAAATGATTAAAAGGTTGGGTTAGAATTACTAGCCTTGTGGGCATATGTCTTTGGTTGAACTAAACGGGATACAACTGTGCATTGTAAACTGTGTTGTACTCTTCCTGTTCACCAGAACTTGTTGTTCTAACCCCCTCTCCTCATTACAATCTCCTAAGTTTCCTCAAGTGGGCCTAGTTCTCACCGGTGTTTAAGTATGGTTTTCAGTTCTCATTCTCTCTAATGCTCGGTATTGACATAGTGACTCACTTTTATAAGGTAATTACTTGAGTTAAAACTAGTATATCCTATTTTGTTTCGGATGTGAGTTATTTTATTGTACTCTGATTATGCTCATGCACATTTATTCGTAGGTACCAAATTTACACACTTCATGCTTGGATGTGTTCAAGTTTCGATTTTTTTCAAAATTTAGGCTCAAAAAAGTGTAGGGGTGTTAACTTATATTGTTCTTAGTATCTTGTTGGTTGTCTAGCCTTAAGAAACTTATAACTCAATTAATTTATTAGGCTTATATGATTTCTTTTGTGTAAAATGAAATTATTATCTATAATTTCATATTTCAACTATTGTATTCTAGCTGATTTGTAAAGTAGACTAACCCGGTCTGATTAATGCTCGGGTCAAACAGTATTATTTTACATTTTAGGTTGTTGATTCGAGGTTAGTTGTTTCATCTTGGACTTAATCTTTGGAGCCGTTTTCTTAGATATATTTGTGTAGTTGAGTTGTTGTGTATAGTAGTGTTGGAGATGTCGTATTTATGTGTGATTATTTGAAACCATTCGAGCCTGTAGCGTATGCATCTATTGTACTCTATTATTGTATTTCTATTTATTTTGTTCTATGATCTGTTATATGTGACGTATCGTAATTTGTTCACAAATCGATCCTTAACCATCGTGATTTTGTATTAGATGTATTAAGTTTGTCGATCTACTTAAAATATGAAAACAAAACTGTCTACACCCAATCAATGTATTCAATGTTTTTCTAATGCGAAATTACAAATTGTCGCCCATAACCGTACCTCAGTCCACTGTAATAGAAAGTATCACTTATAATACTCTTTATTAGGGAAGGGCTTGGGGGGGTTTCACATTTGGCATCACAGCCGAGGTTTAGAACGAAATACAATAAACACATAATATAACTGGAATAATATATGTGTTATAACGTAGAAGGATAACACTTGTGTCTACTTTATCACACTCGTCATTACCTTTTCTTGTGATTCTTATTGGTTGAGTTGTGTATAACCCTAAGCTTTCAGAATACATTTAGAATACATTTCATTCTATTGTATTCCATGTATGGTGTTCTATCTTTTGCTTTTAATATTGATAGAAAGCTTCCATCCTTTGATCCCTTCAATGCTTCGTAGTTGGGTTTAAAATTATAAGGAAATTTGAACTGCATCTTTTTTGTTTGAGTTAATTGTTGAATTGAATGGAATGGTTAGGATAAGTAAATAAATTAAATCCAAGATTTCATATATATACGAAATTCATGTTAGGATTAAGTAATGCTATTTTGATGATAAATTAAGTGCATAGCGGTAACATGTGAATGGTTTTGGCTATGCAAAAAATTAAAAATCTAAAGTGGGATTAAAGGACAACAATTAATGTGATAATTAAATGGTTATTTAAAGATTAAATGTCTTAGAAAATAAAACTTGCGAACAATTGTTGAAGCATGGTGTTGGGTTGTTTTTATTTGAAGTACTGGTGATAATTAATAAATTACAGGGACATACACACATATATGAAGTAGAGAATTTAATTATTATCTTCTATGTTCAGGTTCCTGTTAAATACTTTAAGGGATTTTGATTGATACGTCTTATCAACGATATTGATAAGAATTTCTTAAACTTTTATACGAAATGATTTAACTTGTGAATGGAAAAATGAATTTTTACATATAATAATGGGGAATATTCGTGAGAATTGTATTAAACCAGTATATTAGTTAGGGATAGCAAGATTGGATGCGAGGAGATAGCAATTTTGCGTCAATATCGTAGCAAAGTAACAAGATGAAATACGATGAATGGGTGATTTAATATTACTCGGAACAAATTAAAGAATTGTTTGATGAAAATTTATGCTTTGAAAAGTTTGAGATAAATAAATATTGGAGCTTTTAAACTAAAAGTATTTTGAAATTTAAAATGATTTGGAACATAAGCAGTATTTTTAGAATATTTGCTCTTATAATCAAGTTAAGGAATGGTTACAGCCATCAAGTAGGAAATATAAAATGATTAATGGTGAGGTTATTTGATGTTATAACCAAGTTAGTAGCCATGATTATGGAAAATTAATATAAAAGTGATGGCGTGGAAGTATTTCTATTGACTTGAAATTGGATGGAGATGTTATGTATTCTAGATAAATTGTTATGTGAAAGATATGCTTTTAGAATCAAAATGAAAAGTTGGTGTAAACCAAATATTTAAAGTTTTCATTATTTGATGAGCTGAGTTGTGCTTAAAAGAAGGAGCATGAGAATGTTGTCGCCGTTAGCATAAGCCAAGATTTTATAACTAAATAAATTAAGTTGTGTCTTTGATAAATTGCTTTATGAATATTTTGCTTAAGGACATTGCGAGGACACAATATCATTAAGGGAAGAGTCTCCAACAACCCCGATTTTTGGGTACCCGAGCTATACATAATACAACATGTTCTGCTTAGTTCGAATTCAAGAAGAATATGAATACAAGTTCGAATTTTTACTCATATAATACTTTTTAATGAGAAAATAATGAATTGGTGACTTCCAAAATTTTGTATGTATTGAAATAAATCAAATATCTTTGATATAATAAGAGATTTATTCAAATTTATGCTTGTAAATTATGATTTAATGATTAAAGTGAATATTGAAAATATTCAATATTGATCTGTAGTCAATATTAAAGTGTAAAAAACATCTTAAATATAAAATATTAATCTATGGTTAACAAGATAATGAATAATTGGTTCATTTTTGTTTAGAAGTGCAAGATGTATTTCTTGACAAAATAAAATAAGAAATTTGTTTCAAATCATGTGTGGAAATGGTTATAAAAATTTAAGTAATAATATAATGATTAATTTTCATCAACATGGAAAAATAATTTTAGATTGTATTTAAAATTGTATGTTGGCTTTAACAATAATGTTTGTGAATTAATTGGGTTGCTACCAAAATAGAATTCAATTATTGATTAAGAATCAATATCTGAAGGTTGGAAACAAGGAATATGTTTGCTAATTAAATTTGTTTAAATCAATGAAGTGTATAACTTTGTTTGTAAGAATATAAATATGTTTCAAAGGTTAAACAATTATTTTGATTAAAATAGTTACATTAATACCTTTTGTTAAAATTTGTGTTTAAATAGTTTGAAAATTATTGTGTTATGTGTGTTCAATACTTTGTAAGGATTAAACAATGATGGTGTGTGTTATGAATTGGAATTTCATGTTAAAAGGTGTAAAATTGTGTATATTGGTGTGTAACCTAAATCAAATAAATATGCAACACCTATATATTTTTAATATTTTAGTTGGGTTATGGGTTAAGTGGGGCTTGGATCCAAGGCTAAAAAAGAACGAAAGTCCAAAGAAACTAGCGTACATTCTTATTCTATGGGGACTTCTTCTTTTTGCTCATTTTTTCCTTCTTCCTAATAAGGCTCCTCATAATCCTAATGAAAATTTCCTCCTTTTTAATTAAATCAAAGATATGAACTCTCATCTTAGTCAACTCTATTCCATTCGGCAATCTACTAGTCTCTGAAATTAAAGAAAAAATACTACAACAAACTTCTTCTTCCATGCATGTCAGTATTTCATTGTTTTTCAAGTTCCCGATGCACAAATTCACCTTTTCCATGCTATAAATCATTGGAACTTAGTCAATTATCCAAGCAAGGTGAGTGTGTGCTCACATCTTCTAATTTACAAGTGTTTTATATTCATTGGTGTAGAAATAATTTGATGTTTGCTATTACTCTCAATGCTTAGTTTATGTGGTGCAAAACAGTCCTTAGTCCTACTTTGGACTGTAATGTCTTGCTGGATTATTAATTAATTCATATAATTATTTCTTTGAATCATAGTAGAGTTGTTGATCATTGATCATATTGAGTTTCTGATTTGTCCGAGTTAATCTAGCAATTGGAATTAATCAACGAAGTTGCACTCGGCAACGTTAGTTGCCGTTGAAATTCACGTACATTGGGTCCACCTAGAGGTCGACATCCTGAAAACATGGTTCGAGCCCTTGGTCGAACCCTGTAGTGTTCTTTGCATGGGGATTTTCCTGTATTTTGTTGTGTTATTTCTTGAAGTTAATAATCTGCTTAAACTTGCTTTTCTAGTTAAATTTCCTAAAGTTATTCACCATGGTTTATCGCAACCATAGCTCATCAAAGTGAATCTATGCCATGATCAATACGAACCTAGATTTATGGATATTTTTATGGTTATTTGGTATTTTGTGATGGAGTTCGATGGTGTTTCATGCACATGCACGATTTCTAAACTAGTTTCCTTATATAATATATATATATATATATATATATATATATATATATATATAATTTTCTTTATAGATTTGGGGCAAAATTATTTCATTGCTATGATTTTTAATACAAATGGTCTCAAATTAATAGTACAGTTATATTTTGAAATTATAAGAGTTTTCAAATAAAATTTCGTTTGGTTTCAAAATCATTTTATAATCTTGTTTTTGCAAAATCAGGTATTGTCTGTATATTAAAATACACATTTCTGCGCCCTTTGAGACGACCCCAAACCCCGTACTGACGGTGGAAAGGGTAATCTTTGGAATATAACACAGAAACAGATAATAGCAGAACAGAAATAAATAAATACACCAGATAATGTACAAATAAAACACTGAATAAACGTAATCATCAGAGTTACACAGAATACAGGATCATACTTAGTACAAATACAGTTCAGCTATACATATATGTCTACAGCGGAAAAACAAACATAATGTACAATAGGAGCTGAACAACATAAAAAGAGATAAATGATAGAATCCATCTTCAGCTCCAGCTATCCAGAGAAAGCCAGCTAAAACCTGAATACAAGGCTGCCCGTATAGAAAAAGGGGCACCCGAGTTTGAAAGTGAAACAAACTACGAGTCAGTCATGGGACTGGTATGAGAAATCTACTCAACACATTTGAAATATGACTAATCACTGGACCACGCCACTTTCGTGGAACGGGTTTACTCCATGGATTTCCAGTGCTTTAAAACCAATAATTCTCTTAAATATCGCAATGCTTTTTATAAAAATGAAGCCATTATAAGACTCAGTTCCCATCACACAATGCAACGCAAACCGGAGGGTAGAGTTTTACCTTATAATGGCCAAAATATGCTTGATACGAATAAAACAAAAGCATTTGATATTATTACTAGTGTTTATATGTTTCAAAAGGAATTTCTAATCATAACTATCAATCATAGACGGTATTAATGCCCCATACCACTATATCGCCATATATAGGTATACAATTAGAACCGCACGGTGTCGTATTTGGAAATTGGATTTCCGTCATGAACCGAGGCAAGGGATCGCCCTCACCGAATTCGAGACGCTCTAGCCCGCCCTTCAGGAACAGCTGCAACTGCCCCTTGGATCATCAGGGCCGGTCCATCGATGTGGATTATTATGCCTGAGCACTGCGCTTCGCCGCCCTATGGGGCGTAAATGAGCCAACGAATGGCTCCTTCGGCTTCACATAGTCACCGGTATATCCAAGGCACCTCGCAGCAGCAACAACCACATAAGTAAAATGTCAGGCCATGTAAAAACACCGACACAACTCCTAGCTAGAAAGAAACGCAGGCCCTCCCTGATATCCTCTCCCGTTTCTGGTTCATAATGGGGTGTGAGGCTCGCGAATTCACGTTGCACACAAAGCTACGCCACACAGGCGGTGCTTTGATCATCACCACAAGACTTTGCTTTTCAACAGAAGCCCTGATCACTGCATCTTAGCATGCCACATAGGCAATTCACACCGTGCAACTGATGGATATCAGTCACACAGAATAAATTCCAATGTCAGACACACCGTCCATTTGCAAATCCGTTCTGGGTCTGAACGAAGCCGGAGGCATTATATACCTCGCAAACCCATCGATCACCACGTACGTCTGGACGATCACCACTCATTATCCATATTTCGGGATGCCTCCCAATCAGGACCTCGGTTACCATCCAAACGAGGTGAAGATCTCTGGTCTTCGACCACCGTCTTCATCTTCGATTTTTTATCGTCGATTCAGTTATTCAGAATGGGATTAACCTGGTCTTTCTGAGCAACTCGCATATATAATAAACAAGTGCTACACAAACACTACTACGCATCATTTCAATTCATTAGTCACTAACCGTGAATCAGTAAGAGAACGATTTCCCAAATATTAACCCCGAAGGCCGAAACCAACATCAGATCAACACCCAGGAAACCATTCGACTTAGCCAACCTCCAGTTAGTTTCTAAATTTAACATCCATATCGTTTATAACAATTTATAACGATTTATCAATATTTTTATTTATTTTAAAATAGCCAATTTATTCAAAACGACGCTTCGGGCCATAACGCGGCCGTGGCGCTGTTTTTTTTCAGATTTGATTTACACATATATGAAAATCTAACCATTGGATCTTCACAAAATTTACATCATTAGAAAGATCTTTTCAAAACGAATCCAACGGTTCCAGTTTAGGGAAAATCCGACGGTCGGATCTCCCGATATAATCTTTGAAGTTTCGATTTCAAAATACGATCTGCAGCGTCGTTATTCGATTAAATATAATTATATTTATATATATATATATATAAATATAGTCGATTCTGGCGCTGTTTTTCTTCAAATTTGAATTAAACATTCCAGACAATCGAACCGTTGGATTTTTACAAAGTTGGTGCCGTTGGAAAGATATTTCCAAAGCGAACCCAACGGTTGCGGTTTCGGGAAAATCCGATGGTCGGGTCACCCGCACTAATCGTTTGAAGTCACGGTTTCAAAATACGAACTGCAGCTTCGTTATTCGATATACTTCAATTCTATTTATATATATATCGATTCTTTGATTTCAAAGCTATATTCTTTTCATACATTTGATAAAAATGATATTTTTATCTAACTGTCTTCTATTTCAACACTTCACTATTTTTTAACAATTCTTGTATATAATAAAAATGTGATTTTTAATGTAAAACAATTTATTTCAAAACAAGATTATTTTACATAGTTAATATAGGTGATAAAAATAGGATTTTTATTATAAAACAATTTCTTTCAAAACACGAATACCACTCAACACATGAATTTCAATTTAGCGAATGAATATCGATTCAACACATGAAGGTTTTCTATAGTTTATATATATAGATAAAATGGTGATTTTTATATTTAAAAACACGAATACCATTCAACACATGAATTCTATTCAACGAATGAATTTCAATTCAACACATGAAGGTTTTCTATACAATGAATAAATATAGTTTCAACAAATGAAAATAATTCTAACACATGAATATTATTCAAAATTTCGGCAGCATAACGGCAGGGTAGTTAAAACCGGGACCGTCCCTAGTACGGCTCCTCGCTCTACCTTAAAGCCACGCAGCTTTTGACAAAGGGGAATCATGCATCTAGTTCGCACGCAGGCGGCATGTATATTTTTTTCATTTCCACAAACTAATCTTATGTGGTTTCAACCAAATATTTCTCAACCACAAACGGGTATTTTTCAACCACAAACAATTTCAATCAACCATTCGCTATCAATCAATTTCCACAACAATCACAACCAATAAATATCGTCCATGGTTTGTGGACGAGGGCGTATATATATATATATATCACATTTCACTTCTATTTCAACACATATATAATTTTTACAACGCATATACAACTTACACATCGAACGTACAACTTATACAATGCTTATACAAGAGGTGTACAACGCTTATATAAATCATACATCGACTATATAATTAATACATCGTCGTTTTCCATATCGTTTATAAATTAGAAATCTCACATTGGGTTCCATTCCACCAAAAATAGCAGAAGGCTCAGAAAAATATGCGGTCTCTTCTAGAATGTAGAAGACGTCCTCACGGTCCCAGTGTATCTTGTTTCACTGAATTTCGACAAGACACGAGAAAGTTATGATTTTTATTCGATAATCCTAGTTTACGACACTTTTAAATGTTTAAAACAGTTCAAAATTTCAAGGCCGATTACCTCGTTTTACTATTCAGATCTAGGTTTTGAATTTGCTCGCAGATCTTTGCACGAGGACGGAATCAGCTCGCGCCACATGGTAGGGGGTCGAGAGGGCTTCCAGGCGGCGGTGCTGACTTGGAGTTCGACGGCGGCTACTGGCCTGGGTAGAGCTCGAAACGCAGCCACTTGGAGGACCTTGATATGGCCAAGTACTGAACGGGGAAAGGTGAATAAGGTATAGATTTGAAGAGGGGATCAGGAGCTTCAAAATGAGCTAAGGAGCGCTCGATTTCGTGGAGAAACAGAAGAGAAATCGAAGAGGGAAGTTTTGATCAATTTCTGCCGTCGATCGTGAAGAGGAGCGGGTTTGATCCGTGGTCAACGCGGAGTGAGGAGAATGGATTTGATTGGCCTGTATTTTTATTTATTTATATATTTTATAAATCCAAAAATACCCCCTTCCACATACGAACTCCAATCCAAACCCAACGACTGTCGTCCCTAGCGTTTTACCCCCATTCCGAACACAATGGAATATGTTTCATAGGCCCATTCGACTGTTTCAGTCAGTTTTCCTTCAAATTAAAATATAAAACATTCAATATTCGATTTGAACGTACATTTCAATTTGCCAGGGTCACAAACTGATTCGAAAAATTCCAAAAAATAGATCTAGCTATGTTTTGACGATACGGTCCCAACAAAACTAGTTTCGTCGAATTCTGAGGTCGTTTACAAAATGGCCCTTTTCTGGTCGATCCAATTTAACTATAATTGACCAAAACACATTTTCCTTTGCTACGCTCACATACTAGCTTCAAAAATTATGAAATTTGAAAACTAGCAGTAACTTCACATCCCGGATCCAACAAAAGTGGTTTCGTCGAATTCCGAGGTTGTTTGCAAAATGGCCAATTTCACGGGCTATATAAATTCCATAGCGACCTTTCTGAAAATTCATTTGGCTATAACTTTTGCTTCCCAGTGTGAAACTTCGATTTTTCAGATTCGTTAGAAAGGTATTCACTAACAGATTTAAATATTTTTGGTTTCACTCAAATCCGTTTTGTTTTGCACCTGGTACAGTCAGTCAAAGTTTGAATTTAATTTTTGAAACTGCCACGCCAATTCAGGCCTTGTTTATAATAAGAATTAAATATATTCGTTTTCAAATGTCGATTCAAACTTAATTTTCATTGTTATTATTTAGAATATTTATTTTAAATATTTAAAATCCCCTATTTTAGCCAATTTTAAAAAAATTAAATTGGTTCAGATTTTCCGGGTCGTTACAATCTCCCCCACTTAAAACTTTTCGTCCCCGAAAAGGAACAAAGTCGAAAGTGGTTTGATTAATCAACTCTACGTTCAATCTGGCTTCCATTCTCCAACTTTTCAGTTTCTGAGAATTATCAAATTCTTCAAAAATTTGGCTAACACCCGGAATTTTCGAATTTTTTTGCCATAACCTCCTTTGTACGGAGAGAGGTTTGGAAATTTATTGGGTCGTATTAGGTACCCAATAAATCCCAATAAGCATACACATATTTATAGTGATATATTCTGGTGTTTACAGGGGAGCGTGTATTGATAATAACTCCAGAGAATAAATTCTCGTCACCCTGTCAAAGCCTGAGGGAGTGTGTATTTTAATTGCTCCAGAGGATAAATCCTCGTCACCTCGTCCCGTGTGGGAAATAAATAATCCATGTACCGTATCTAATAACTAGAGAGACGTGATTATTGTCAACTCCAGACCCATATGGGGTTTTTATTAATCTGGCAATTTTATCGTTACAATTTAAATAGTCCATATCAGTCATCAGTTCAACCTGTAAAATATAGTCATCGCCAAACAAGCCTCTCGCTCGTATGATAAATCTTCCTCCTCGTCACTCAAGCTCCAAATGCTTATGTGGTATATGATGAAGTATGCCTATCTTCAGAAGTATGCCATGTAATGTAGTTCAAAATTAATTGTTACTATCCTATGTCAATGTTTATTATTTCACACAGAATAACCAGCACTCTGCATCCAATGGCATTCACAAGAGTTGATATAATAATATTTCGCATCCAACTCATTAAGGTTTACCTATTTGTCGGGCACGCAAATAAATTCTTTACTCAACAGCTATCCAATTACCTGTTCAAACATATATAATGCACATATTTCTATCTATTTTCTAATCAGTTCAATGTGTGATTTAAATGAATAAATTCTACCATTATTCTATTATTGATTAAATTAACTATTGTTTCAATAATTTAATTAATCCAATTTACTATCACACAATGCAAACAACAAGCAATTTGTTTTTAACTCTTCAAAAATATACTAATCAATTTCTATACTCTTTTAAAATCATTCGGACTATAGAATTAAATGTGCACATTCATGGAAAGAAAATAACAACAAAGTAGAGAACTAATTGGTAATGCAAAGTATGGTAAATGTACCTTGCACCGGAGTCAATCAGAGATATCCACTCGGCATCTAGGATAGGTTTTCTGAATGCTCTCCTCAGTTTCCCAAGTACAATCTCGCATATCTCCACTCCATTGCACTTTGACTAAGTAAACCTTCTTGTTCCTCAGCTCTTTGGTTTCTTTGCCGATGATCTTTAGCAGCTCTTTTCTCACAACCAATTCTGGAGTAATTTCAATATCCTGTTGAGCTGCTTCTTCCACGATCAAGTTTGGATCATGAACGTGCTTTAGAAGTTGAGATATGTGAAATACATCATGAACTCCAGGCAACCAATCAGGCAATTTAACCCTATAAGCGAGAGTACCGATCCGTTCAAGAATAGGTAATGGACCAATGAATTTGGGCGCCAATTTCCCTATTTTACCGAACCAGATAACTCCTCTCATCGGCGATACTTTCAAATATACATAGTCGCCAACGGCAAATGATATATCTCTTCTTCTCTTATCAGCATAGCTCTTTTGTCGGCTTTAAGCGGCGAGCAATCGTTTCTTAACGAAATCGACTTTGTTGGCAGCCTCGTGGATCATATATGTCCCCAACACAAGTCTATTACCGGGTTCGACCTAACAAGCAGGAGATCGGCACGGTCTACCATATAATGCTTCAAATGGCGACATTGTCAGACTCGCCTGGTAGCTGTTGTTATATGAGAATTCAGCCAAATGCAAATGGTCTTCCCATGATCCACCGAAATCTAGAACACAAGCCCGCAATAGATCTTCTAGTATACGGTTCACCCTCTCGGTTTGACCATCTGTCTGAGGATGATAAGCGGTGCTTAGATTCAGCTTTGTTCCCAGTTCTACTTGAAATGCCTCCCAGAATTTACTAGTAAATATCGGGTCTCTATCACTGACTATACTGAGCGGCACTCCATGTAGTCTAACAATTTCCCTGAAGTATATCTATGCCAGACTCTGAGCAGTCCTGTTTGATCTGACAGGTATGGAATGGGCGGTCTTCGTGAAGTGATCTACTATAACCCAAATACTGTCATTTCCTTTTCTGGTTCTGGGCAAACCATCAATGAAGTCCTTGGAAATATGTTCTCGCTTCTAGCCTAGAATGTTCAGCGGTTGCAACAGTCCAGCCAGTTTCTGCTGGTCACTTTTTACTAGCTGGCAAGTAGGGCATCGGCTAACATATATTGAAACGTCTCTTTTCATAGCCTTCCACCAGAATGTTCGCTTGAGATCATTATACATTTTGGCCACACCAGGATGGATACTCAGCTTGGACTTGTGACACTCGTCTAACACTTCCCTTTTTAACTCTGGGATGTCAGGAACACAAATCCTTCCTTTCAATCTCAAGGTCTCGTCGTTATCTATTTGAAAACATGAGGGTTCGCCTCTCTGAATCCTTTTGATCATATCCTTAATAAAGTTATCCTCCTTCTGAAGAATAGATATTTTGTCAATCAAGGAAGTCGTAATAATAAAGCTGGCGATCATTACATTCTTTCGGCTTAACGCATCAGCCACGACATTGGCTTTCCCTGGAGTGTATAGAATCTCAAAATCATATGCTGCAAGGAACTCTAGCCAACGTTGCTGCCTCCGATTCA
The DNA here is from genome assembly GCA_030737875.1 of Allium sativum. Taxonomy (NCBI): domain Eukaryota; kingdom Viridiplantae; phylum Streptophyta; class Magnoliopsida; order Asparagales; family Amaryllidaceae; genus Allium; species Allium sativum. The sequence continues at coordinate 423,168,279 of CM060924.1, forward strand.
GGTCTTTCTGGGTGAACAGATACTTTAATGACTGATGGTATGTATATAGTTCGAATTTCTCACCCAGAAGATAGTGTCTTTAGATTTTCAAAGAGAATACGATAGCCAACAACTCAAGGTCATGAGTTACGTAGTTCTTATCGTGTGGTTTCAACTGACGGCTAGCATACACAATCACTTGACCTCTTTGCATTAACACTGCGCCAAGGCCTTCTCTAGAAGCGTTAGTCCAGACTTTCAAGTCCTCATTGCCATCTATTATTGTTAACACTGGAGCAGTTGTCAGTTTTAATTTCAGCTCCTGGAAAGCTTCCTCACATACCGGAGTCTAATTGAATCTCGAATGTTTCTTAGTCAGTTTTGTTAAGGAACTAGATGTCTTCGCGAAATCCTTAATGAATTTCTGGTAATAAATGGCTAACCCGAGAAAACTTCTAACTTCTGTTGGCGTACGAGGCTGTTTCCAATTTTGAATAGCAGTGATCTTACTGGGATCCACTGAAATTCCTTGCTTTGACACTACGTGGCCTTGAAATTTGACTTCTTCTTGCCAGAACATACATTTGGAAAACTTTGCTTTTAATACATTCCTCCTGAGGATTTCCAGAACCTGTTCCAAATGTTTTTCATGTTCGGCCTTTGATGTAGAGAAGATTAGAATATCATCAATAAAAACCAGAACAAATTTATTCAAAACCCCTCTGAACACTCTATTCATCAAATCGACGAAGTAAGCTGGAGCGTTACATAAGCCGAACGGCATAACTAACCACTCGTAGAATAAGTCTGGACCTCTGAGTGCTGTCATAGGAACACACTCTTCGGCAATTTGAAGCTGATGGAAGCCTGTAGCTAGGTCCATCCTCGAAAACACTTGAGCTCCATTCAGACGATCCAATAAATCATCGATTCGTGGCAATGGATATTTATTCTTTATTGTCTGCTTGTTCAAATCACGATAATCCACACATAGACGTAGAGTACCGTCAGATTTTGGGACAAATACCACTGCTGCTCCCCAATCAGAGAAACTAGGCCTGATCAGACCCTTCAATACTAGCTGTCGTGTTTGATTGTCAAGTTCTTCTTTCTCTTTCAAGGACATTCTTCGAATAGCGTGAACTACCGGCCTTGCATTAGGAATCAAAGCGATCTTGAAATCAATTTCCCTCTGTGGAGGTAAGCGAACAACCTCTTCGAACACATCCGCATAATTCTTGACGACAGGAATATCTTTCAAGAGGTCGGGAATATTCTCTGTGACTACATGGGTATTTTCTATTTGAGCAGGAGAAATATCTAAAGCTGCCTAGAAGTCTTTTCTATTAGAATTCAGACCTTCACACGGTATGGTTATATAATTCCCTGATTTAATCTTAGCCCTAACAACTCTCTCGGCGCATCTAACCTCTGCTTCATATTTGGTTAGCCAATCCAATCCCAGAATAAGATCGAATTCAGTAAAATTCATGACGATAGAGATAGTAGGGAATTTATAGCAGGAAAAAGAGACAGGTACTTCACAAACCCAACTGAGATCGATGGAACCCCCAACCGGATTTTGAACAGTCATTAGTTCTTTGAGCTTCTTCAAATTCAAATCCAACTTCTTAACTGCATTCTTGGCATTGAAGCTTCGTGACGCGCCTGTATCAAACAGCACTTTAACTGGAATGTTTTTGACATTAAGTGTGCATTCTAAAACATCATCCCTTTCCTGACTAGCTGAGGGTGCTGAAGTTTCTGCCACTTCATTTACTTGAACCACATTGGTCTTTTTTAACATCCAGCAGTCTTGCTTTACGTGACCAGCCTGATGACAAAGATTACATTCTCGGGCTGAATGAAACTTGTTCTTGGATTTAGATTCATCCTTTCTTCGTTTGTTCGAAGACTTGCAACTTATCGCCAAATGTCCCTGCCTATTGCAGCTTGAGCATGTGGCGGTCATTATTGGTTCATTCTCAGATCTAGTCCTCTTCCTCTTGGCTCTGGGCTTCTTACTAGCCCCAGGACTATCAGCCATCGACTCTACTTTGTTACTCGAACTGACTTCTTCTTCGTTGCGCAACATACCTTTCTTATGGAGGTCTTCGTACTGATAAGCCATATAAATCATTTCTGAAAAAGGAAGTTTCACATTCTTCATTACACTGTTCTGATATTTTCTTTGCAGGCCATGAATAAATCTCAGATTCTTCCTCTTTGGATCTTGAATCAGATGAGGAGAAAAGTGAGAAAGTTCGTTGAATTACTTATGATATTCGGGAATGGTCATATCTCCTTGTATCAGATAAGAAAATTCATCACATAATCGCTCGGTTGCTTCGGGAGGAGTAAATCTTTCTAGGAAAATCACTTTGAATCTGTCCCAGGTGATATCACCTTCTTGATTATCTTTAATAACCGAATCCCACCAAAACAAAGCTTCTTCTTTGAGTGCAAGACGCCAATAATATTTTCTGATCATCTCTCAGCTTTAAACTCTCAAAGATTTTCTCTGCAGAACGAATCCAAGCTTGTGTTTCCAAGATGGACTCTTTGCCTAAGAATGGCGATCCACCCAGATTTCGAAATCTCTTGAATAGAACTTCTATATCTGATTCTGGCTGTGGGAGCACAACTGGCTCATTAGCTGCTCGAGCCATACGATTATTTCTTCTGTTTCGATCACTCATTTTCTAGTGCATCTGCAATTAGCAGACAAAGTGTCAGGTCAACAGAAAAGATATTTCACAACATAGAGACAAATACTTCAAATGTAAATGTGTCTACTGGGGTGTATTTCATTCTGCTTTACTTATACTAGGATATTACTGATCCTGTCTGTATAGAGTTACCCGTCCTAGAACACTACTGGTTCTACTTCTGACGAGTTCGTTGATATGTATAATCCAGAACAAAGCTTAACCAAAGCTCTGATACCAAATGAGACGACCCCAAACCCCGTACTGACGGTGGCAAGGGTAATCTTTGGAATATAACACAGAAACAGATAATAGCAGAATAGAAATAAATAAATACACCAGATAATGCACAAATAATACACTGAATAAACATAATCATCGGCGTTACACAGAATACAGGATCATACTTAGTACAAATACAGTTCAGCTATACATATATGTCTACAGCGGAAAAACAAACATAATGTACAATAGGAGCTGAACAGTATAAAAAGAGATAAATGATAGAATCCATCTTCAGCTCCAGCTATCCAGAGAAAGCCAGCTAAAACCTGAATACAAGGCTGCCCGTGTAGAAAAAGGGGCACCCGAGTTTGAAAGTGAAACAAACTACGAGTCAGTCATGGGACTGGTATGAGAAATCTACTCAACACATTTGAAATATGGCTAATCACTGGACCACGCCACTTTCATGGAACGGGTTTACTCCATGGATTGCCAATGCTTTAAAACCAATAATTCTTTTAAACCACGTAATGCTTTTTATAAAAATGAAGCCATTATAAGACTCAGTTCCCATCACACAATGCAACGCAGACCAGAGGATAGAGTTTTGCCTTATAATGGCCAAAATATGCTTGATATGAATAAAACAAAAGCATTTGATATTATTACTAGTGTTTATATGTTTCAAAAGCAATTTCTAATCATAACTATCAATCATAGACGGCATTAATGCCCCATACCACTATGTCGCCATATATAGGTATACAATTAAAACCGCACGGTGTCGTATTTGGATATTGGATTTCCATCATGAACCGAGGCAAGGGATCGTCCTCACCAAATTCGAGACGCTCTAGCCCGCCCCTCAGGAACAGCCGCAGCTGCCCCTTGAATCGTCAGGGCTGGTCCACCGATGCGGATTATTATACCTGAACACTGCGCTTCCCCAACCTATGGGGCGTAAATGAGCCAACGAATGGCTCCTTCGGCTTCACATAGTCACCGGTATATCCGAGGCGCCTCGCAACAGCAACAACCACATAAGTAAAATGTCAGGCCGTGTAAAAACACCGACACAACTCCTAGCTAGAAAGAAATGCAGGCCCTCCCTGATGTCCTCTCCCGTTTCTGGTTCATACTGGGGTGTGAGGCTCGCGAATTCACGTTGCACACAAAGCTACGCCACACAGGCGGTGCTTTGATCATCACCACAAGACTTTGCTTTTCAATAGAAGCCCTGATCACTGCATCCTAGCATGCCACACAGGCAATTCACACCGTGCAACTGATGGCTATCAGTCACACAGAATAAATTCCAATGTCAGACACACCGTCCATTTGCAAGTCCGTTCTAGGTCTGAACGAAACCGGAGGCACTATATACCTCGCAAACCCATCGATCACCACGTACGTCTGGACGATCACCACTCATTATCCATATTTTGGGATTCCTCCCAATCAGGACCTCGGTTACCATCCAAACGAGGTGAAGATCTCCGGTCTTCGACCACCGTCTTCATCTTCGATTTCTTATCGTCGATTCAGTTATTCAAAATGGGATAAACTCGGTCTTTCTGAGAAACTCGCGTATATAATAAACAAGTGCTACAAAAACACTACTACGCATCATTTCAATTCATTAGTCACTAACCGTGAATCAGTAAGAGAACGATTTCCCAAATATTAACCCCGAAGGCCGAAACCAACATCAGATCAACACCCAGGAAACCATTCGACTTAGCCAACCTCCAGTTTGTTTCTAAATTTCACATCCATATCATTTATAATATTTTATAACGATTTATCACTATTTTTATTTATTTTAAAATAGCCAGTTTATTCAAAACGATGCTTCGGGCCATAACGTGGTCGTGGCGCTGTTTTTCTTCAGATTTGATTTACACATATCTGAAAATCTAACCATTGGATATTCACAAAATTTACATCATTAGAAAGATCTTTTCAAAACGAATCCAACGGTTCTAGTTTCGGGAAAATCCGACGGTCGGATCTCCCGGTATAATCGTTTGAAGTTTCGATTTCAAAATACGAACTGCAGCGTCGTTATTCGATTAAATATAATTATATTTATATATATAAATATAATCGACTCTGGCGCTATTTTTCTTTAGATTTGAATTAAACATTCCAGACAATCCAACCGTTGGGTTTTTACAAAGTTGGTGCCGTTGGAAAGATATTTCCAAAGCGAACCCAACGGTTGCGGTTTCGGGAAAATCCGATGGTCGGATCTCCCGCACTAATCGTTTGAAATCACGGTTTCAAAATACGAACTGCAGCTTCGTTATTCGATATATTTCAATTATATATATATATATATATCGATTCTTCGATTTCAAAGCTATATTCTTTTCATACATTTGATAAAAATGATATTTTTATCTAACTGTCTTCTATTTCAACACTTCACTATTTTTAACAATTCATGTATATAATAAAAATGTGATTTTTAATGTAAAAAAATTTATATCAAAACAAGATTATTTTATATAGTTAATATAGGTGATAAAAATAGGATTTTTATTATAAAACAATTTCTTTCAAAATACGAATACCATTCAACACATGAATTTCAATTCAACGAATGAATATCGATTCAACACATGAAGGTTTTCTATAGTTTGTATATATAGATAAAAAGGTGATTTTTATATTTAAAAACACGAATACCATTCAACACATGAATTCTATTCAACGAATGAATTTCAATTCAACACATGAAGGTTTTCTATACAATGAATAAATATAGTTTCAACAAATGAAAATAATTCTAACACATGAATATTATTAAAAATTTCGGCAGCATAATGGCAGGGTAGTTAAAATCGGGACCGTCCCTAGTACGGCTCCTCGCTCTACCTTAAAGCCTCGCAGCTTTTGAAAATGGGGAATCATGCATCTTGTTCGCACGCAGGCGGCATGTATATTTTTTTCATTTCCACAAACTAATCCTATGTGGTTTCAACCAAATATTTCTAAACCACAAACGGGTATTTTTCAACCACAATCAATCAATTTCAACCACAAACAATTTCAATCAACCATTCGCTATCAATCAATTTCCACAACAATCACAACCAATAAGTATCGTCCTTGGTTTGTGGACAAGGGGCGTATATATATATATATATATATATATATATATATATATATATATATATATATATATATATATATATATATATATATGTTAGACCAAAAAGTGGTTCTAACACCCAAATTGGTTAAAAGCAAAATCAAATGAGATCAAAAATAAAAATGAACACACAGGATTTATAGTGGTTCGGCGAAGAAATGCCTACGTCCACTTGTCTTTCACTATTCTCAATGATTCAGTTGCAAATACAATGAAATATTCACTTGATTTCTCTCACAACTCACTTAAAATCACTCAATTGTCTAAAAACAAATAATGAAAGAAGATTTGGATTTTCCGGGAGTGCTGGGATTCGGGTTATGAAGGTGGTTGAACTCTCAAAGTGTCAGAAAAAAGATCCTTTTCTTTGTCTCCAGACGGGGTATTTATAGGTGAAAATTAGCCCAGAACCCGATCCGGATCGGAGCCATGTGTCATCCATCCCATCAGCCTCGGGTTCAGATGAATTTCTATGTTGACAACGCATCAGAGTTGTGGACGTTGAGGGTAGGAACTGGTCACAGCCGATCCGAATAACCAGGCGCTCATGCAGGAGAGTGACGTGGAAGACAGGCTCGGGTCGGAGGGGTATGCACAAGGGGTTCGGATCGGAGTACCCGATCCGACCCGGATTGACTTAGGACTAATTCCTGTGTTTACTCCGCTCCGCTCAGATCTATTGCTCTCCGCTCCAGCTGGAAATAGGTTGCTCTCCGATCCGAACAGACGTGCCTCTCTAATTCCAACAACAATAGCTCACCGATCCGAACAGCAGACTTTATCCGATCCGAACCGCTACACTGCTCCGATCCGAACCGCTTCAGTGTTTCTCAAGCTATTCAATATTTCACATCTTGACTTTGTGTTGCCCAGTTCACAAAGTGGGCTAACATTTTGCCCCCTCAAAGGATGCTTCTGTTGGAGACAGAGCATGCTTTGATTATCATCGCACAACGCTCTTCGAGGTGATTTTTCTTTTGATTTTCCTTGTGTTTTCATCTTTTTCTTCAGATTTTAATTTAATTCATTGCTGAGCTAAAGAACTCGGTTCGGTTCGGATTCCGATCCGAACAGATCCCTTCTCCTTTCTATTTTTCACTGGACTGTTGGGCCAAGCTTCGCTTCTGGGCTGTCCATCCGATCCGAACGGGGGTTCTTCTACTGGGCTGCCGATCCGAATGGGGAGACGAATGGACACCCTACTCCTCTATATAAACTGATTCTTCATCCCTCTCTCATTCTTACTGTTTTACTCCCCGAGTTCTGCAAAACGAGAAAGAAAAATCTAACTCCTGAAGCATCAAAATTCCTTTTAATTCTCGAAGTAATTACATCGGTAGGTTATGACACTTTAGATAATTCCCTCTTTAATTGCTCTCGATTCAGATTCGTAAACGATTAGGATTATTTGAGTATGAAATTTGGACAACTCTGCCACCGTGACTCCCCCCCCCTCGTCATCATCACCAGTAAATTCGTCGTCGTCTCGAGGTTGGAACGGAGGAGATTATAATCCGTTGTTGAGTGCGCCAGCGTAGAATTGCTTGGCTTTGATTTGAGTGACTGGCACGAAATTGGCTTTGGCGTCGGTTAGGGAAGAAAGAGGGTGAAGGAGAAGAAGAAGATAATAGGGAATCGGTTCGGTTCAGAGGGATACGGAAGGTGAAAAAACAAAGGAAGAAGGAAGGAAATTCAGGAGGTCGGACCGGGTCGGGGCAAGCAAAGAAAGAAAAAAGAAAAGAAATCCAGGAGGTCGGATCGGGACGGAGCAAGTATTTAAGGAAGGGGGAAAGGAGCCTACCTAACTGGATCGGGTCAGATCGTAAGATGATGGAGGAGAAGTATAACTACGTGATCCGATCCGAACCGTTAGGGGACTTTGGCTCCGATCCGATCCGATTTTGATTTCTGAGTTTCAATGAGATATCCAAGCCTAAGGCCACGCCTCCGATCCGATCCCAATGAATGCACCCGAACCGAACCGAAGCACAGTCTACCTTAACGCATAAAAACTCGTCTAACTAGCCCAATCAACTTTCGGCATAATCTTCAATTTAATGGACAGTTAGGATAGTGCCTTGCGAACGTAACTGGACATCAAGAACTACTTCAACTCTTTATATTTTGCCAAACTTTTTCGTCGCACTTTTAAACATTTACTTTGCACTTTCCGTATACACTGTTTACACTTTAGTTTGCACACATGCACGGGGGGATACGGGCTAATTTGCTCTAATTTGTGCTATTGCTTCTTCAATAGTTTTATGACCATGAGACCCAGACGCTCTTCCAGACTAGCTGAGAGGAAAGAAGCCCCGGAAACCTCTAACAAGATTACTCTCGAGGACATATCTTCTCCGTCGGATCCAGAATGCGATAATGAGGGTTCAGACTACGACGTCAGAAATCGTAAAAGTGACGAAGTGTTTTTAGAGAATGAAGTTTCTTTAGGGTTTGAAGAAAAAGGAGGGGTTGGCGATGACCGGGCTCCTGATGAGTTTGAATCGGCTGTCATATTGGAATCGCCCCAAGATTCTGTTGAATCAACAATTGATAATGACCGACTTACCTGGATTTGTTTGAAATATGGGATAATGAAAAGGGACACTCTAGTGCCTTCAAGCTCTGACTGTCCCCACAACCCTCCAGAAGGATATATGGCGGTCACTCGGTTGATGTGTATGGTCGGCGCTATCCCTCCATTTTCTCCCTTCATCGTTGACTTTCTAAGACAAATGCGGATTGCCCCCATGCAGCTGCATCCCAATTCTTATGCCTACTTGCACACTTTGTACATAGCATACCGTGAGATCTTAGGCATAGAGCTCACGTTCGATGACGTTCATTTCTTCTATAACTTCAAGCATCGGACTCGAGAGACTCCATCTTTCTGCTATTTTGAGTCTGTTCCTAAGAGGAAGATAATCTCAGCGCCATTCAGCAGTAAAGCTGGAGATTCCAGACTGGAATGGTTCTATGTGAAGCGACAGCCTGGATGTGCCAGGAGGTGGACAAAATCAAGTAAAGCACTAATTTTCTAAATCCGGGCTCTATACACTTGAGTCATCACCTTAACTTGTTTTCCTTTTTGTTTGCAGTCGACAATCCAAAACAAATATCAGATCAGGTGTTCTTTGACCGGATGCACCAACTTCTTAATGGCGATCAAAAATTCTTGACTATCGATGAAGTCCTTAAGGACGAATATCTTCACTTTCATGGGCTGTTATCCGTTTTTCGTAGTATTGGTCATGGGACGGCTCCATACGTATATATTCCTCCAGTGGATGTAGTCCCAGAGACAGGAGAAGGCTCGGGAGTTCCTACAGTGCCTCTTCAAACTTCACCTTCTCCATCTTCTACTCAGGATGACGAATTGGCTAACCTGGACGAAAAGCATCGTGAAGGATATACTGCCCCCGAGGAGGCTACTTCTCTGGAAAAGTCAACATCCTCCCAAGAGTCGCCACTTAATGCTTCCGAGGGAGTGTCCCTAGTACTGATGACCCAATATTTCAGGGTTTGGGGGATCTCCCCTTACCTGAAACTATATACACTTCAGAGGATTTTAGGAAGGATCCTTTAGTCTTCACCTCTTCTGAAGAGACCACTCCTGCTAAGGCCAAAGAGCCTGCCCGTACTAGTCTAGCTTCAGACTCGGGTTGGTTGGGGCGAAACACACCACTTAGGACACACTTTATACAACAGCATTAGCAATCATTGCACCTCTTTCTCCGTGAATCCATTGATTCTGAATTTCGTTTGTCTTATTGTGCAGGCACGATGACTCGATCTTACTATGATATCAGGAAGCTTCGCCGCAACATGTCTAATCCACCTCAGGATATCGAGTATGATCGCCGCGATGATCGCGGTAGGGAGGAAAGAAGGCCTTATGTTCCCTATCGCTCTCGACCCTCACGTTCTCGCTCTCCCGTTCGGTCGGAACAAGAGAAATACAAAGGTTATCAAAGCCGTAGGGAAGAGGTCAGGCCACAATCGAAAGACTCCACCTCTTCCCACGAAAAGCGCAGCAGAGAGAGAAGCCCTCCAAAAGATACTGAGTCTCGAAGTAAGCGCAAGGTCCCTGCTACTAAACGACCTAGGACAGACAAAGAAACTACTGAATCCTCCACACACAGGGACACTGAATTGACGATTCCCGCTCCGCCCCCACTAGACGCGGAAACTGCAATAAAGCGGGCGTATTTGGAGGAGCAATTTCCCGAACACTACTTCGAGACTTTGACTTTTTTACCTTCCCTTGAACCTGTTTCTTCTAAGTGGGCAGATGAGGCCAAAGCAAAGATAGACGCGGTTGAAAAACAGTATTCTGAGATGTTTAAATATTCACGCAATCTTTCCAAAATTATCCGTACTCTAATCACGAATGCTGATTCAATGCAAAAAACCGCGGAAGAAGAGGCTAAGGCCTTAAAGAACCTAGGTAAAGATTTGGAGGACACACAGGCCCAGCTTGCTATTGCTCAGAGGGACGCTACCAACTTCAAACAACAATTTGAGGATATGCAAAAACGTTATCATGACTTGCTTGAATCTCACACTCAATGTGACGACCGCCCATAACCCCCGCACTAAACAAGAGGAATAATATACTAAAGGTGTGCCAGGCTGCTATGGACGATCATCAGAGTAGGTAAACACATCGAAACCTGTCGTAGAACTCACAGCGCATGGATAAAATATAGTAGAACATATACAACAGGTAATAGTAATGAGGTATCATATAGAAAACTTTTGAAACTTTCTCAACATCCAGAAAGATTATCCAACTGATATCAAAGTTTGTACATAAGGCCTCACTACAGCTTTCAAGCAACTCAAACAGCGGAAACGGAAATACTAGATAGTAATAAAACTGGTACGCCAGCCTCCTGCTCGTCATCGCTCAGCTTCCTCGTATCACTAAGCTCCATTACCTGTAACCTGCTACTTAGTCTGCCCATCCACAACCGGATGAACAGCCCAAGGTAATAAAAGGAGACATAAAACCTTGAATCAGACAATAGTCTTAGTGAGCGATAATACAGCTAACAAACTTCAACAAGAAAGTATATGAGAATGGGTAAATGAACAACTTATCTACCCACATCACCAGAGAAGAACTGAACCCTATCTTCCCCACATCGGACAGTGATAGCCTTTACACCAAGCATTTCAACCATTCATCCATAGAAACCAGAACACCCATTCAATCATACATAACACACATGACATCCAGATTATATAGGTCTCACACAGACAACCCTAATCGAGTTTAACATTCCTCAAGTACTCTCGCCAGAGGCCTAGACCACTATCACTTAAGCACTCAAAGAACATCTCCCTCGACTTTGGATAATCTATGTGAGATAGTACAAACAGAACAACCAATCATCCATGACTGACTCTGGCTATCACAGCCAATCCTGCTTCGAAACCATCGTTATCGTATGACTAGCCCATATTGCCATCCGTCAAGGGCCATACTCGAAACCCCGGTTCTAGCGAAACTCCATACACCATACAATGAAATGTATTCTAGGCCATACAACGAAACCCAGGGTATTCGACCATACAACGAAATCGTATAACCCTTGCTCTGAGCCCGCTAGAACCCATGATAACGATAATCTCTTGGCCTTCGCATCTCCAATCGCTATCAATCGCGACCGTTCACCAACTCAGGACACTTTAGAGTTGTCATGCTCAGAACACCATAGAGTAATCCTCATCACCCAACTCAAGACACTTTAGAGTTGTCACTACATTCGTTGATCCACCTTGATCAACGAACACATTCACCACTTCGAGCCTTCCTACTTGAACCACCTCGAAGTTAGCACTACCTTTGATCCGAAGTAAGCATCAATCATAAGGATCAAAACAATCCATAGCATCATATCAACTTGCTAGAGAAAGCAAACGACAGCACATAGGCCATTCACCACAGCATTCAAAAGCGGTGCTGAAATCCCCTCCATTTTTAACCAACCAGGGTAGGACCGACCCGACCAACTCCAGGACCGACCCGCCTCCCTGCATCCTTGGACCGACCCACCCCCTTGGGACCGACCAGAATATGCTTCCACCTGACCGACCAAGATTTACCCCATCTGACCGACCAGTTCCTCTAGAGCGACCAGCTCCAGAGCGACCAAGATTCCAGAGCCACCAGGATTCCAGAGCGACCAGGATTCCAGAGCAACCATAATTCCAGAACGACCAGGGTTCTAGAGCGACCAGTTTCTCCAGAGCGACCCGCCTCCATGCAGCTTTGGATCGACTCGCCCTCCTTGCAGCTTTGGATCGACTCGACCTCCTTGGGACCGACCAGCTTTGGATCGACCCAGTCAAGACCGACCAGATTTTGCTCTACCTGACCGACCAACTCCTTCAGAGAGACCAGGATTTGCTTCCAGTAAAACCAACCAGAATGCCACCATCTGAAACCGACCAGGATGCCACCATCTGAAACCGACTAGAAACACTTCTACTCCTTCTGGACCGACCAGCTTAAACCGACCAGCTCCCTGACTTGCTTCCCAAGCCATACTATGACCGACCACCTCATTCCAGACCGACCCGACCAACTCCAGGACGACCAGAAACCTGCACATCTCCAATTCGACTCCGATTTCGACCAAAACTTCGCCAAACGACGAAACCGACGAAACCAGCTTATCCGATTCATCCAAACGCAATCACAAACATGTTATGCAACCAACAATATCATCCATCTAACAATTTCCATCAAAAAACATAAATTTCCCAAAACATGATAAGTGAATCATATGAACATAAAAACGGATCTAACTTGCATAATCTTGAGAAAAATCATAAAATTAACCATTTAAATTATCTAGATCAGATCCTAAGGTGATTCATATATAAAATGGACTTAGCATGGTGTGGATCTAAGGAAAATAACATGGAAATGATGAAATTAACATCCTAAAACCCATATACTTGCATGAATCCGAATGAGAGATGTAAATCACTCACCAATTCTTCAAATCGATGCAAAAACAATGAAAAAGCAATCCGGGCAGCGAACACTTCGAATCAAACTCCTAAATCCGATGAATTCGCCCTTGAAACGATGTAGATCTAGCCTCTTATGGTGTAGATCTTCGATTTCCCTCCTTGGATTTTGGAATTTTAATGGTGGAAAGATGTTAGAGGAAGAAGGAGATCAAAGCCTCCCCATAAGAGAATGGAAAATGCCAACCTTTCTCCATATCCCTTACCCTCTATTTATAACCTCCACCAACCCCCTAATGGGCCTTCTCCAAATCAGCCCATTAGCCTTCCAAAACCTAAACAGCCAACTGAAAAACCTTAAAATAGCGATTTCTCCCAAACCGCTGAACCAAACCCTTAATGTAACCACTCTACGGAAAGGGAATCATCAATTCCTTTCCAATGGCACAGGTCTCACCCTCTGATTCGACCTGAGTCAAAAGTTATGCCCAGTACAAGACTGACAGGGGAAAAATGGACACAAACAAAATCGGTAAAAATTATGGACATGTCACACATCCCCATAAGCAACATTTTAAAAGATGAGAATGATCCAGCCCTCGGAGGATAAAATAAAAATATTTTACGATCTTTCGATACGTAAAATGCGGGCTGTTACATTCTCCCCTCCTTAAGAATTTCGCCCCCGAAATTCCAAGCAACCACAACAATTCCGCAAGCCTATCATCCATGTGAAGCCAATTCTATCATCCAAACTAGCAACCATCAATCCATGCATCTATAGCCTTATCCTAGCACGCGGAATTCTATTAACAACATGACCGTATACCTCCTAAGCTATTTCGTGTTGTTCCTCTCAAACACGAAGCAGCTTACGAGGTCTCGTAACTACGGAATCAACTTCTAGGTTTTATACTACCCTGGAGAAACCACCCCATTCGGAAATACTCCTCCGAATGAATCCTTTCTCCAAAAGATCGCGAACTCGCACCTCTAACTCTTGCTATTCCTTAGGCGCCATCTGCCTAAGAGGTAAAACGATAGACCTAGCCCCCTCGATCAAAACGATCCTAAACTCATCTCACGATGTGGCGGCAACCCTTTGACCTTGTCAAAAACATCTACATACTCATTAGCGATCAGCACTGATGATGGGTCTTCCTGTGAAATCCCAAGCGAATATAGATAACTCACGTAGACCCCGTCTTCGTGCTTACATCTAATCAACACCTTTCGCCCTTCCACATCCCCGACCCTCACCTCTAGCTTCTCGCAATTCACCCTTGCCGCATACTTCTTGAGCCAAACTATGCCCAAGATGATCCCAAATCCAGCGGAGATCATCGCAAAAACAACCATGACTCGACAAAGCAAGAGCATGCCAAACATACACAAACTAGACGAACCCTCAGCTAGATTGGACTATCACGCATCTCGGGTTTCAAACCCAAGCGACACACATGCTCATAACGAACAAATGAGCGCAAAGCTGCAGTGTCGAACAACACTCGAACTGAAACACTTTTAACGGAAAGAGTACCTTGCACCACGACACCCTTTCCTTTCTCTTCAACAGTCGGACCCCTCGAAGAACACGACACAGCTTCCAAAGCATAAACCTTCACGATCTGGTTTCCCTTAGCTACTTCCGGACAATCTTTCTTCTCATGTCCAGACTTTCCACACTTGAAGGACTTCTTCTCAGCCTTGGGATTCTTGCACTCGTTAGCAAAATGGCCTTTCTGCCAGCAGTTATAGCAAGTCACTTCACCCTTTTGCTTCTTCTCTCCACTTTCCCCTTCCTGTTGTTGCTGCCTCTGCTTCTTATTATTATTACCACCCAGCTGTGGTTTCTGATCTCCTTTAGTTGCAGCGACAACATTTGCTTCCTTGGGAAACAAGCTTTCATGGCGAATAACTTTTTCCACAATCTTCTCAAATGAATCATCAAGATGGTCCACCAGTGGCTTCCCAATATAAGCATCCAAACCCAAGACAAACTTCTCGTTCTTTTGATAGGGTGTATCAATGTATGGACGAGCATATCTAGACAAAGCCTCAAAATCAGAAATATAGTCAAGAACTGATCTGCCATTCTGCTTCAACTCTACGAACTTCTTGAAGAGGATGGACTTCTGAGCAGTGGAGATAAACTTTGCTTCAAACTTAGCTTGGAATTGCTCCCATGAAATCTCCTCTTCCGGAGTCTCGAGTATAACGGAATTCCACCATTCCATGGCTCTACTCTGAAGCTGCCTTGATGCAAGCTTTCTCTTCATTGCATCCTCAATACCTAAGTCTCCAAAGATTCGAACACATGAATCCATCCATCTCTGAACCTCTTCAGCTGGTTCAGTTCCCTTGAATGGTTTCCCTCCTAGAGATATAAAGTCCTTGCACATCTTTGCAAAATCTATTCTAGGAACTCGCACCCCTACATCTACCGTAGCCGCCACTGAAGCGGGTACCCTTCGCATAATTGCTTCTGCCATGGCTTCAAACATGGCCGGGTAATCTGGTTCATCACCATTTCCCCCTCCAGTATTAGCTCTCCTAGCAGCGTGTCTTGATGGCCGTCTACTCATTCTAAGTCTGCAATTTAGAATAGTTAGCCACTTCCAAGAAAACTGCTAAAAGAATACAACCGCTACTACTATATATGCTAATGTATATAGTAAACATCCAACTGAAATCTACAAATACGCCTCTCATACGTAATTACGTCTTTGAACTTTGGCCAAAATCGTTGACCAGAGCTCGGATGCCAAATGTGACGACCGCCCATAACCCCCGCACTAAACAAGAGGAATAATATACTAAAGGTGTGCCAGGCTGCTATGGACGATCATCAGAGTAGGTAAACACATCGAAACCTGTCGTAGAACTCACAGCGCATGGATAAAATATAGTAGAACATATACAACAGGTAATAGTAATGAGGTATCATATAGCAAACTTTTGAAACTTTCTCAACATCCAGAAAGATTATCCAACTGATATCAAAGTTTGTACATAAGGCCTCACTACAGCTTTCAAGCAACTCAAACAGCGGAAACAGAAATACTAGATAGTAATAAAACTGGTACGCCAGCCTCCTGCTTGTCATCGCTCAGCTTCCTCGTATCACTAAGCTCCATTACCTGTAACCTGCTACTTAGTCTGCCCATCCACAACCGGATGAACAGCCCAAGGTAATAAGAGGAGACATAAAACCTTGAGTCAGACAATAGTCTTAGTGAGCGATAATACAGCTAACAAACTTCAACAAGAAAGTTTATGAGAATGGGTAAATGAACAACTTATCTACCCACATCACCAGAGAAGAACTCAACCTTATCTTCCCCACATCGGACAGTGATAGCCTTTACACCAAGCATTTCAACCATTCATCCATAGAAACCAGAACACCCATTCAATCATACATAACACACATGACATCCAGATTATAAAGGTCTCACACAGACAACCCTAATCGAGTTTAACATTCCTCAAGTACTCTCGCCAGAGGCCTAGACTAATATCACTTAAGCACTCAAAGAACATCTCCCTCAACTTTGGATAATCTATGTGAGATAGTACAAACAGAACAACCAATCATCCATGACTGACTCTGGCTATCACCGCCAATCCTGCTTCGAAACCATCGTTATCGTATGACTAGCCCATATTGCCATCCGTCAAGGGCCATACTCGAAACCCCGGTTCTAGCGAAACTCCATACACCATACAACGAAATGTATTCTAGGCAATACAACGAAACCCAGGGTATTCGACCATACAACGAAATCGTATAACCCTTGCTCTGAGCCCGCTAGAACCCATGATAACGATAATCTCTCGGCCTTCACATCTCCAATCGCTATCAATCATGACTGTTCACCAACTCATGACACTTTAGAGTTGTCATGCTCAGAACACCATAGAGCAATCCTCATCACCCAACTCAAGACACTTTAGAGTTGTCACTACATTCGTTGATCCACCTTGATCAACGAACACATTCACCACTTCGAGCCTTCCTACTTGAACCACCTCGAAGTTAGCACTACCTTTGATCCGAAGTAAGCATCAATCATAAGGATCAAAACAATCCATAGCATCATATCAACTTGCTAGAGAAAGCAAACGACAGCACATAGGCCATTCACCACAGCATTCAAAAGCGCTGCTGAAATCCCATCCATTTTTAACCAACCAGGGTAGGACCGACCCGACCAACTCCAGGACCGACCCGCCTCCCTGCATCCTTGGACCGACCCACCCCCTTGGTACCGACCAGAATATGCTTCCACCTGACCGACCAAGATTTACCCCATCTGACCGACCAGCTCCTCTAGAGCGACCAGCTCCAGAGCGACCAAGATTCCAGAGCCACCAGGATTCCAGAGCGACCAGGATTCCAGAGCAACCATAATTCCAGAACGACCAGGGTTCTAGAGCGACCAGCTTCTCCAGAGCAACCCGCCTCCATGCAGCTTTGGATCGACTCGACATCCTTGCAGCTTTGGATAGACTCGACCTCCTTGGGACCGACCAGCTTTGGATCGACCCTGTCAAGACCGACCAGATTTTGCTCCACCTGATCGACCAGCTCCTTCAGAGCGACCAGGATTTGCTCCCAGTAAAACCAACCAGAATGCCACCATATGAAACCGACCAGGATGCCACCATCTGAAACTGACTAGAAACACTTCTGCTCCTTCTGGACCGACCAGCTTAAACCGACCAGCTCCCTGACTTGCTTCCCAAGCCATACTATGACCGACCACCTCATTCCAGACCGACCCGACCAACTCCAGGACGACCAGAAACCTGCACATCTCCAATTCGACTCCGATTTCGACCAAAACTTCGCCAAACGACGAAACCGACGAAACCAGCTTATCCGATTCATCCAAACGCAATCACAAACATGTTATGCAACCAACAATATCATCAATCTAACAATTTCCATCAAAACACATAAATTTCCCAAAACATGATAAGTGAATCATATAAACAAAAAACGGATCTAACTTGCATAATCTTGAGAAAAATCATAAAATTAACTATTTAAATTATCTAGATCAGATCCTAAGGTGATTCATATATAAAATGGACTTAGCATGGTGTGGATCTAAGGAAAATAACATGGAAATGATGAAATTAACATCCTAAAACCCATATACTTGCATGAATCCGAATGAGAGATGTAAATCACTCACCAATTCTTCAAATCGATGCAAAAACAATGAAAAAGCAATCCGGACAGCGAACACTTCGAATCAAACTCCTAAATCCGATAAATTCGCCCTTGAAACGATGTAGATCTAGCCTTTTATGGTGTAGATCTTCGATTTCCCTCCTTGGATTTTGGAATTTTAATGGTGGAAAGATGTTAGAGGAAGAAGGAGATCAAAGCCTCCCCATAAGAGAATGGAAAATGCCAACCTTTCTCCATATCCCTTACCCCCTATTTATAGCCTCCACCAACCCCCTAATGGGCCTTCTCCAAATCAGCCCATTAGCCTTCCAAAACCTGAACAACCAACTGAAAAACCTTAAAACAGCGATTTCTCCCGAACCGCTGAACCAAACCCTTAATGTAACCACTCTACGGAAAGGGAATCATCAATTCCTTTCCAATGGCACAGGTCTCACCCTCTGATTCGACCTGAGTCAAAAGTTATGCCCAGTACAAGACTGACAGGGGAAAAATGGTCACAAACAAAATCGGTAAAAATTATGGACATGTCACACATCCCCATAAGCAACATTTTAAAAGATGAGAATGATCCAGCCCTCGGAGGATAAAATAAAAATATTTTACGATCTTCCGATACGTAAAATGCGGGCTGTTACACTCAAGAGCGTTCTGAGTTAAAAAAGCAAGCTGATGATGCTAAGTCAGAAGCTTCTAAGACGCGCCTTGCTTATACTGACCTCGAACGGAAAAATGCCGAGTTAGCAAAGAGGAATGCTGAACTAGAAAAGAAGAATGCTGACTTGGCTTCAAAGCTATTGGAGGCAGAGAACAGAGCTGCCCTGGCGAAGGGCAATGTTTAGTGTGCTATCAAATCTGCGGAGGAGGCCCGCAAACAATTGTCAGAGGCGGAGGCTGATATTCAGGGTTTTGGCGAATTAATGATTGAATTCTTCGCACATATCATCCGTCGCCGAAACATTTCTTGGATCGAAGATTACCCATCCACTCTAGTTCAAGTATGGAATCAGATCGTTGAGTGGGAAAAAGAGGAGCTCAAAGTTGATTCCATCGATGAGGATAAGCTAATGGAGAAATACTTGAGGGATGATGAGCCAGAACGCCTAGCTGAAGGGCACCGCCTCATCGCTGAGGCTTTGGAAGAAGAGAGGCGGAGGATTAAACAGAAAAACATTCCCGAGACTGATTCCTCTTCTGCTGCCCCCGCGACTTTGGAAGTAGAGGGGTATGACCCTGAAAATCCGGGAATCCCCCGAACAACTCTGCTATCTCCAATACCTGAAATGGCATCAGAGACAGCAGTTACCCCCGCTGAGAAGTCTTCGGAAGGTATCTCTACCTTTTCTCCTCAATTTGTCAAGGCTATTTCTACCTTTCGCCACGTGATTGAGCAATCGATGAAAAACCCATTGTTTTCGCCTGAGTTGATAACTGTTGCTTCTCATTCTTTAGGTATTGAGCCATCCGAAAAGACAGATGTGACTCAGGGAGCCACCGCTGGGGTAGAGCCTACGGAAAAGGCAAAAGGAGGGGAGGACAAGGCTGCTCCTATAGACTTGGGAGAAGGAAGTGAGCCGACCAAGGCCGACACTCCCCATGATGAAGAAATGATAGCAGCTTTAAAGGATGATGGCGGTGATGGAGGTCATGAGGAGGAACCAGAAGTTGCAATAGTCGGGGAGTCAAAAAATGCTGATGATGTTACTTTGGCTGCAATGAAAGATGATCAAGACAAACGCTTGCAATTAAAAGCCGAAGAACTAGACCCTGAAGCCCTCAAGCCCCTCGCAGTTGTGGATGCGGGATCAAGGTTAGTTGTTAAGCTCTCAACTAGATCTATTACAGAGGAACTCGCTAAAAAATCTTCTCTTGATTCCAGCGCTCCGCCCTCCGCCCTCCGGGAAGAAGTCTACCGGTTCCAGCATCGCATCTTCAGGAAAGAAGAAATCAAAACGAATCTTGACAGAGGCCGAGAAAGAAGCAAAGGATGCGGAGAAAGCCGCCAAGAAGTCCAAGGCTCACTCGAAATCTAAATAGTGGATTGCCTGGTGTCGTTTTAGCATTTAGTGAACCAACAATTGCTGCTACAAGAGCGGCTCTTGCACCTTCTTTTTTAGCTACTCTCCTGTACAAATTCATTCATTCGTAAATAAATAAAAAATAATTCATTTTCTGCAATGTCTGTTTGTCAGTAGTTCTGCACTTATGTAAAAATGCATGTCTTACTATAGTTATGAAATGAAGTTACGGAGGGAGGAAATATGCGTATACATATATGCCCCCAGTCAATTCTCACAAATTATTTAATGCTTAATCAAGCAATCTGAATGCTCCCTATTTTCTGATGGGATAGCATTCCCTGTGTCGTCAGTGCCTATCGTTTTTTCTGGCATTTCTTTTATACTCTCCTGTCTTATACTCAGGTTAGAGTTCTTATTGAGGCGGTCCCTTGTCTGGGTGCACCTTCATGCCTCAGAGGACGTCGTCTTCCCGTCCTTTTATACTCTCTCTCTCTCTGGAGAGTTAGAGTTCGAGCTCAGCAATCTATTCATTCCCCGGTCTTTCAGCGGGGAAGGATCTCTTTCTCAGCGCTGAGTCGGAGACGCTTTTATACTCTCTCTCTCTGGAGAGTTAGAGTTAGGGGAAGGATTTCTTTCTCAGCGCTCAGTCGGAGACGCTTTTATACTCTCTCTCTCTGCAGAGTTAGAGTTAAGAATGTCGTTTTCTCATTCTTTTATGTCTTGTCGCATAAATAGTCGTTGTGCTTTTTCTTATGTTTAAACTGTCTTCAACCTTTTCAGGTTTTGAATCATCATGTATTCCATAATCACAACAGAATAACCGATGAATGTATATATATATAATGCATAAAAGTAAATAACACACAATATTTTTATAGTGGTTCGGCTAAGTCGTAGCCTACATCCACTTTATAGTCCTTTATTCATATCGTCAGATTTTCCCAAGGCAAGTCGTGCCTTATTACAGAGTTCATAAGAAAAATAACAAAGAGTACAACATTTCTAATCCAAATATCTCATTAAGTGTTGGGCATTCCATGCTCTAGGGACTTCTTCGCCATCTACGGTCGTTAACTCGAAGGTTCCTTTTTCAAGTTTCCGTTGGATGACAAAGGGTCCTTCCCACTTTGGACCAAGGTGAGGAAGGGATGGAAAGACTCTCTTCAGCACCAAATCTCCTGGTTCAAAAGTCCTGAGGCGAACTTTTTTGTCCTAATAGCGTGCCATCTGACGTCGATGTCTTGCCGCATGCAAATCTGCTTCGTCCCTTTTTTCATCGACTTCATCCAGAGACTCAAGTAAGAGTGCCCGATTCGTCATCGGGTCATAATACGTCACCCTGTGAGAAGGAACTTCCAGCTCAACTGGAATTACTGCTTCTGAGCCAAAGGAGAGAGAGAAAGGGGTGTGACCAGTAGCCGTCTTAAATGTTGTCCGATATGCCCACAAAGCTAGGGGCAATTCGTCAACCCATTTTGCCTTTGTGCGCTCTAACCGTTTCTTGAGGATGGATTTTATTACTTTGTTTATTGCCTCAACTTGCCCATTCGACTGCGGATAAGCAACCGCAGTGTATCGCTTGTCGATCTTACACTTCTGGCAGAAATTTCTGAATTCAGTACCATCAAACTGGGTTCCGTTGTCAGTTATAATGGTCCTTGGGATCCCGAACCGGCATATAATATTTCTAACCACGAAACTTATCACCTTTCTTGCCGTGATTTTGATCAAGGGCTCAGCTTCCACCCACTTCGTAAAATAGTCCACAGCGACTATTGCATATTTCGCTCCTCCTTTAGCAATTGGTAGAACTCCAATGATATCAATTCCCCACGTGGCAAGTGGCCAAGGACTCACCATTGATTTGAGTTGGGTCGACGGTGCTCTGGGGATTTTGGCGAATCTCTGGCACTTATCGCAGCGTCGCGAATAATCAGCTGCATCTTTATTAATTGTGGGCCAGAAGTATCCATATCGCAATATATTTTTTGCTAAAGTCTGACCTCCTGTATGATCTCCACACTCACCTTCGTGCACTTCTCTTAGTACACGTTTGATGTCGTCGTGTGCAATACATCGTAACAGGGGCATAGAAAATCCTTGCCTATAAAGAATATCATCTTTATGACATATCTGGTAGCCTTGCGAACTATAGCCCTTTTCTCACTCTTCTTTGATAGGAGTGTCCCATTCTTAAGGAAGTTCTAAATTGGGGTCATCCACGATTCCTTCTCCGGTCCCGCTTCAAAAGCGAACTCAATTTCCATCGACTCAAAGCTTGGCGATTCCAACGTTTCAATTGGAATTATTTCAGTCTCTTCTGGATTGTCGGAGCTAGCCAGCTTTGCCAGCCTATCCGCCTTCTGGTTTTCGGCTCTCGGGATATGTGTTATATCGTACCGCTCCAAGTTGCTCAATAGCTCTCTCACTTTCCTGAGGTGGGCGATAAGTTGAGGTCCCCGAGCCACAAATTCCTCTCGCACTTGGCAAACAACGATTTTAGAGTCATAGAATATGTCCAACATTTTTATTCCGAGGTCTTTAGCAAGCTTCAGCCCGGCAATCAAGGCTTCGTATTCAGAGTCATTGTTAGTTGCCGAAAATTCTAATCGTAGAGCATAATATAACGACCGTCCTTCAGGAGTGACTAAGACGATTCCAGCTCCGGACCTTCGGTCGTTCTTGGCTCCATCTGTGTATAGTTTCCACGGATCTATTTTTAACTCATCCTCAAACTTAACCACTTTGTCATCGATTACTTCCTCCTATGGGATGGTGAACTCCGCTATAAAGTCTGCCAGAGCTTGCTCCCTGATCGACCTTCGTGGTTGAAAATTTAAATCAAACTGACTTAATTCTATATTCCATTTGATCAACCTTCCCGATGCTTCGGGTCTCTGCAACACCTGCCTTAGGGGCTGGTCAGTGTATATGGTTATGGGATGAGCTTGGAAATAGTGACGAAGTTTTCGGGATGCGATTAGGAGGCTGTAAGCGAGCTTCTCAATCATTGGGTAGTTGCGCTCTGCCGCTGCTAATTTCTTGCTTACATAATACACTGGCCTTTGTACTTTGTCTTCTTCTCGAACCAGGGCTGTGCTAACGGCGTGAGCCGAGACTGCCAAGTAAACAAACAATTCTTCGTGATCCACTGGCTTTGACAAAATCGGCGGTTTCTCTAGCAGTTCCAATAAATTTCGAAAGGCCTCAACACAGTCCGGAGTCCACTCGAAGTTTTTCTTTCCCCTTTTAATCAAATCAAAAAACGGAACGCACTTGTCTGTGGCTTTGGAGATGAATCTACTCAACGCAGCTACTTTCCCTGCAAGACTTTGGACATCTTTAATTCTTCTCGGCTCTTCAATGTTTCTAATCGCTGCTATTTGGCTAGGATTGATTTCAATTCCTTGGGAGCTCACAATGAAGCCTAGGAACTTTCCCGATGCCACTCCAAATGAGCATTTCAAAGGATTCAATTTCATTCGATACTTTCGCAGGATACCAAACATTTCCGCCAAGTCTTGCGTATGGCTGGAGGACTGTTTCGATTTGACAAGCATATCATCCACGTAAACTTCCTTAGTCTTCCCTATTTGATTATAAAACATTCTGTTCACCAAGCGCTGATAAGTGGCTCCGGCGTTTTTCAATCCGAATGGCATTACAACATAACAATATAACCCCAAATTTGTTATGAAGCTCGTATGTTCTTGATCTGGAACATGCATCAGAATCTGGTTATATCCTGAATAAGCATCCATAAATGAGAGAAGTTCATGACCTGCTGTCGAATCTACAAGCTGGTCAATCCGGGGAAGTGGGAAACTATCTTTTGGGCAAGCTTTGTTCAAATCTGAAAAATCAATGCAAGTCCGCTACTTTCCATTCGGCTTCTTCACCAAAACGGTATTCGATATCCAGTCGGGATATGTCGAATCTCGAATAAATCCGTTCTGCTTCAGCTTCTCCACTTCCTCTTTGAGAGCATCCGACCTCTCTGGGCCCAGCATACGTTTCTTTTGCTTCACAGGCGGATGTTTCGGGTTTACATTTAATTTGTGACTTATAATGGATGGCGATATCCCACACATGTCAGCGTGGGTCCAGGCAAACACGTCCAAGTTTTCCTTCAAGAAGTCTGTTAGTTCTTTGGCTCGACGTGGATCCAATTGAGAACCAATCTTCAAAACTTTTGTCGGATCAGCTTCATCAATGGGAATTTCCACTGTCGTTTCATTAGGAGTTGCATTTCTAGTCTCTGGTTCCTCGTCTTTTCTGGGATCCAGGTCTTCAGGCGTTCCTTTGGGCAACTCCTTCGGGGTCGATTTCCCTAATTGCTACGCCGAGCCCCCCTTTGGGGGAGGCGAGGCATCTTTACTCTCGATGTTAAGTCCTTTCATCAACATCTTTAATTCGGCAACATAGCAGGCCCGTCCGGAAACTTGATCCCCTCTCATTACTCCAGTTCCGGCTTCGGTTGGGAACTTAAGCAATAAACACCAAGGGGCGATACAAGCTCTGAATTTAGCAAGGGAAGGCCTCCCCAAAAATGCATTATAAGGCGAATCTACATCCAACACTACGAACTGAAGCATCCGCACTCTTCTGCGTTCTCCTTGCCCCAAGGTCACGGGCAATTCTATGTATCCCATGGGAGCTGTTGACGCCCCGTTGAAGCCTCTGATCCATCCTTCACATGGCTTCAAATCCTCAGATTCAAGCTTCATCTGATCGAATGACTTTTTAAACAAAATATTGACAGAACTTCCGTTGTCTACTAACACCTTATGAACCAAGGCCGGCCCAATGGTGGTAGTAATGACCAACGGATCATCAGTGGGTGATTGAATCCCAGTATTATCTCTGCTACGGAATACCACGTCGTCAAACATTGTCTTCTGTTGTTTTATGGGGGCGATATCTTCCAAATCCTCACCTTCATTCACATCTACGTGTTTGGCAGCATTTACATATTGATCCATTGCTCTAAAGCTACGGATTGCCGGGTGAGGTCCACCCACTATGGAGTTGATAACAATTCCCTTGCCTTTCTGCTGCGCTGTAGGCTTGGGAGCAGGTAGAATCTGTTTTGGAGCCTGCTCTCCTTGCCCCCTGTCCCTCGGGGTAACTTTATATTCATCCAGTTTCCCTTCACGCAGCAGCTTCTCAATCACATATCTCAAATGCCGACATTCATTGGTTGAATGCCCATGAGTTCCATGAAACAAACAAAACTTCCCAGTTGCCATTTCTTTCTCGGTCGAGTCACGAGGTGGCGGTCTTTTGTATTGCAAAACATTGTATGTATCCAAGTAAATATTCTCAAGAGTGTCGTTCAATGGTGTATAATTCTCATAAGTCTGGAATCGGGGCCTTTTGCTAGGATCACTTCCCCTATTTCTATTTCTCCTGTTATCGTTCACATTACGGTTATTGTTGTTGCCCCCGTTTCCATAATTGTCGTTTCCACTCTTGTTTCCCACATTCACTTCAAATTTTTCGGAACTTTCCCCAGACTGCTTCACGGTGACGTTACTCTGAACATTTTCTTTTGATGCCGCTTCAGACTTTCTCTTTCGGTTTGCCTTGGCTTCCTCTCGTCTTAAATAAATATCGGACTTTTCATAGAATATCTCTCTCGTGGAGGGAGTCTTCCCAGAAAGGTAATCTCCAAACTCGGATTCAGGATCGACTCCTTCCTTTAATGCCATCAGAATTGTGGGCTCATGCGGGTCACTAACTTCAGTCACAGCTAAGTTAAAACGGTCAAGATATGACCTCAAAGACTCTCCTGGCGCCTGCTTAATTCTTGATAATTCAATAACACTTTTGGACTTTCGGGTATGGAGTCGGAACTGATTCATAAAACGTTCGCTCAGTTCCCTATAATTCGAAACCGAACGAGGGGGAAGTCGGGTAAACCAGAACAACGCCACATCTTCTAAATAGATCGGGAATGCTTTACACTTCAGTGCATCAGGGGCAGCAGCAGCATTCATGAGCCACGTGTATCGCATCAAATGCTGTCCCGGATCAGTTCTCCCATTGTACTTGTCCATCTGCGGCAGGTTAAAACGTCGGGGAAACTGAAAGTCGAGGATGTCGTCAGTGAAAGGAGTATGGCTTCGCTCAATGCCATAATCTTCGTTGGTGTAGTTCCGGCTCTCGGACATAATCTGGCGCACCATTGCCTGTACATCAGCATTAGTGAGGGGTCGTTCAGGTTCCCTGGCTCTGGCATCCGGGTTCCTTCTGGGCTCTCGTTCAGGAGATGCCCTTCTTCTTTGAGCTGCTTCTGCTCTACTCCGTTCCCTACGCTCCCGGTCGATCTCGGGAGGAGGGGACTGGAGCCTTTGCCCTCGAGTGGGATCATTGTTTCCTAGTGCTCGTGCAATATCCTCGCAAGACCCCAAAGATCCGAATGTCAGCTGCTCCAAATTCTGAGGTCGTTCGAGCGGCCTTCATTCATGGGGCCGCTCTTCCTCGGAAGAAGAAGACTGATCCACTGGTGTGTGATGAACCGGTGATGGGGTCCTCTGTCGACGGAGTTCGCTAATCTCCCTGCTCATGAGCCTCATATTTTCCTGCATCATGAGATTGGTGCGCTCGTGGACTTTCATAGCCTCCCTAGTACTCTCAAGCATGTCAAGTAGGCACGAGAAATCTCCTTGAGTAATGGGCGCAGATGGATTGACCTGATCATTGACCGTGGTGGCTGGAATTGGATCATTCGTAGGGACTCGAGTAGAGGTTCCAACATCACCAAGTGTCGGGTCGGATCGGAGATGGGAGATCGGGTCGGTTCGGAGCTGGGGAGCCTGGTCGGGTCGGTACATGGCAAGCTGCTCGGATCGGTTTAGGTTGGGGGAATGCACTTCTTCAGAGTCTCCTACCTGGATCAGATCGGAGCTCTCCCCCTGAAGGCGGTTCGGGTTTCCTGCATCGGTTCCTCCTGCTGCTGAACTCTGCCCACGAGACCTTGTTACAACCGCATTTTGCTGATCTTCGCCAGCTCCATTTCCTCGACCAGATTGAACTTCTTTGCCTTTTCCTTTGGCCATGATTCTTCGACAATCACTTCAACAAATATCCAAGGGCGTTGAAACTTGAGGATTAACTTCTTTGAACTCAACGGTCCAAAAAGTAGAACGATAATCCCGAAAAACAAAGAATTCAGATGATTTCTCAGTGAAAGCACCAAAATGTTAGACCAAAAAGTGGTTCTAACACCCAAATTGATTAAAAGCAAAATTAAATGAGATCAAAAATAAAAATGAACACACAGGATTTATAGTGGTTCGGCGAAGAAATGCCTACGTCCACTTGTCTTTCTCTATTCTCAATGATTCAGTTGCAAATACAATGAAATATTCACTTGATTTCTCTCACAACTCACTTACAATCACTCAATTGTCTAAAAACAAATAATGAAAGAAGATTTGGATTTTCCGGGAGTGCTGGGATTCGGGTTATGAAGGTGGTTGAACTCTCAAAGTGTCAGAAAAAGATCCTTTTCTTTGTCTCCAGACGGGGTATTTATAGGTGAAAATTAGCTAGAACCCGATCCGGATCGGAGCCACGTGTCATCCATCCCATCAGCCTCGGGTTCGGATGAATTTCTATGTTGACAACGCATCAGAGTAGTGGACGTTGAGGGTAGGAACTGGTCACAGCCGATCCGAATAACCAGGCGCTCATGCAGGAGAGTGACGTGGAAGACAGGCTCGGGTCGGAGGGGTATGCACAAGGGGTTCAGATCGGAGTACCCGATCCGACCCGGATTGACTTAGGACTAATTCCTGTGTTTACTCCGCTCCGCTCAGATCTATTGCTCTCCGCTCCAGCTGGAAATAGGTTTCTCTCCGATCTGAACAGACGTGCCTCTCTAATTCCAACAACAATAGCTCACCGATCCGAACAGCAGACTTTATCCGATCCGAACCGCTACACTGCTCCGATCCGAACCGCTACACTGCTCCGATCCGAACCGCTTCAGTGTTTCTCAAGCTATTCAATATTTCACATCTTGACTTTGTGTTGCCCAGTTCACAAAGTGGGCTAACAATATATTTATATATCACATTTCACTTCTATTTCAACACATATATAATTTTTACAATGCATATACAACTTATACATTGAACATACAACTTATACAACGCTTATACAAGAGGTGTAAAACGCTTATATAACTCATACATCGACTATATAATTTATACATCATCGTTTTCCATATCGTTTATAAATTAGAAATCTCACATTGGGTTC
This sequence comes from Allium sativum, assembly GCA_030737875.1. Lineage (NCBI taxonomy): Eukaryota > Viridiplantae > Streptophyta > Magnoliopsida > Asparagales > Amaryllidaceae > Allium > Allium sativum. Next base: position 423,196,824 of record CM060924.1, read on the forward strand.
CACTCCACCAAAAATAGCAGAAGGCTCAGAAAAATATGCGGTCTCTTCTAGAATGTAGAAGACGTCCTCACGGTCCCGGTGTCTCTTGTTTCACTGAATTTCAACAAGACAAAAGAAAGTTATGATTTCTATTCGATAATCCTAGTTTGCGACACTTTTAAATGTTTAAAGCAGTTCAAAATTTCAAGGCTGATTACCTCGTTTTACTGTTCAGATCTAGGTTTTGAATTTGCTCGCAGATCTTTGCACGAGGACGGAATCAGGTCGCGCCACGTGGTAGGGGGTCGAGAGGGCTTCCAGGCGGCGGTGCTGACGTGGAGTTCGACGGCGGCTACTGGCCAGGGCGGAGCTCGAAACGTAGCCACTTGGAGGACCTCGATCTGGCCAAATACTGAACGGGGAAAGGTGAATCAGTTATAGATTTGAAGAGGGGATCAGGAGCTTCAAAATGAGCTAAGGAGCGCTTGATTTCGTGGAGAAACGGAAGAGAAATCGAAGAGGGAAGTTTTGACCAATTTCCGTCGTCGATCGTGAAGAGGAGCGGGTTTGACCCGTGGTCAACGCGGAGTGAGGAGAATGGATTTGATTGGCCTGTATTTTTTTTATTTATATATTTTATAAAATCCGAAAATACCCCCTTCCGCATACGAACTCCAATCCAAACCCAACGACTGTCGTCCCTAGCGTTTTACCCCATTTCGAACACAATGGAATATGTTTCGTAGGCCCATTCGACTGTTTCAGTCAGTTTTCCTTCAAATTAAAATATAAAACATTCAATATTCGATTTGAACATACATTTCAATTTTCGAGGGCCGCAAACTAATTCGAAAAATTCCAGAAAATAGATCTAGCTATGTTTTGACGATACGGTCCCAACAAAACTAGTTTCGTCGAATTCTGAGGTCGTTTGCAAAATGGCCCTTTTCTGGTCGATCCAATTTAACTATAATTGACCAAAACACATTTTCCTTTGCTACGCTCACATACTAGCTTCAAAAATTATGAAGTTTGAAACCTAGCAATAACTTCACATTCCGGATCCAACAAAAGTGGTTTCGTCGAATTCCGAGGTCATTTGCAAAATGGCCAATTTCACGGGCTATATAAATTCCATAGCGACCTTTTTAAAAATTCATTTGGCCATAACTTTTGTTTCCCGCTATGAAAATTTGTTTTTTCAGATTCGTTAGAAAGGTATTCACTAACAGATTTAAATATTTTTGGTTTCACTCAAATCCGTTTTGTTTTGCACCTGGTACAGTCAGTCAAAGTATGAATTCAATTTTTGAAACTACCGCGCCATTTCAGGCCTTGTTTATAATTAGAATTAATTATATTCATTTACAAATGTCGATTCAAACTTACTTTTCATCGTTATTATTTAAAATATTTATTTTAAATATTTAAAATCCACTATTTTAGCCAATTTTAAAAAAAATTAAATTGGTTTAGATTTTCCGGGTCGTTACAATTCGAGAAGGTGTGTTTGTTATTAAATATAGTAAACCTTGTGGTATAGGAATGAAGGTGTATTTTATTGGTTAATTACAAAATCTCTAGTTAAAGCTGATGATTTGATGTTTCTGATGATTTGATGCTTGTGACAATTTCCATTGTGGGGTTGACTTGTGAGTAGTAAAGTAGTAATGAGAACGTGCGGTATGAGACGTGCAGTTACCACTACTTAGATAATTAAATGTGAGTCCCATTTTGATGTTTGTTGTTGTGCCAGTATTTAATCTAAGGGGATTCTCGAATACACATTTATGGAATCGTCAAGTATACCCGACTGTGAAAGGTCGTGGTAAAATCATGTACAGCCGGGATAGGTCATCTTTGTGGCATACTTATCAAGATGAGCCATAGTAAAGGTGTGCATCAAACCGAGACGAGCCATAGTAAAGTTCGTGGTAAAATCATGTACAGCCGAGATAGGTCATCTTTGTGGCACACTTAGTCAAGATGAGCCATAGTAAAGGTGTGCATCAAACCAAGACGAGTCATTATATTTTGGATTTATTCAACCACGATGAGTTTTAATAGAACCTACTCAATCGAGATGTATTGTAGTTATGGACGCATAAATTGTACTTGGAAAAGTTTGTGGTGGAGCTTTTATGCACGCATAATACTACGATGTTTTCTGACCCGAATTATTACTATTTATAAACCTTTTTATATTGGATTCAAATATTAACATTTAATGATTTGATCTTATGATCATATTTACTTTGGGTTTTTGGAATCCATATTGATGTTTTGATAGTATCATCTATCTATTACTTATACTGGAAAGCAGAAACCAAACAATTGCGGTTACGACATGTGTCTCAATGTATAAAACTTTACGGCATAAAGCATTATGTCCTTTATCACTTATCCCAACCGCTGCTTTCCCTGATTTTATTTACACTATCTTCTATTCCCTTAATTAATCCTTCGTCGCGCTTTGGATCCGTTTACTACATTCGCAATTTCGATGAAATAGAGAGTAGATCTACGAATTTCAGCATGAATCTTGGTTTTGGTTTATCGAACGAATTAATGTATGAATTTTTCTTATGCATCTTTCCTAATTTTCCTTTGTTATATTGTCTTCTATTTCCCTTGTTAATCCTTCGTCGCTTTTTGGATCCCTTTAGTACACCTCAATTTTGATGAAATAGAGAGTAGATGTGTAGATTGAAACATGGATATGAGTTTTGGTTTATCTAACGAGTTGAGGTACGAATTTCCTGTCATGTCTATTAACTGAAGGTATCTCTTATATTTTGCACAAAATATTTTTTTATTTTCTCTTTGATTAGAAAAAATTATTTGGTCATTTGGGTGTTGATTACAGATAAATCGAATTGGAAGAACCATACAGAGGGTGCTTGATATGAACAATGAATAAAAGCAGTAGCTACATGGTATGGAATAAAACATGGTAAGTTGAATTATTGTTGATTTCATGATTTGATTTTCTACAAGAAACAAGCAATTTGAATTTTTTTATTCAGTTTTCACGCATGTTTCAAAATCGGTTAACCATGAATTTGATGTAGATAAATTTGACACGAAGTTTATTCTTTTACAACCATACATATTTTCATCAGGGTAGTAACTGTATTATCCCACTTTAATTACGCTTTTGTTAACATTAATACGATGTTTGTATACACCATGACTATGTGGTAATATTCTTGTTCACTCAAAATGATTCATTTTTACTACAATTTTTTTTCCAACTTCAGTTGAATAATTTATTCTGTTACTATAGAATGAAATGGATTCTATGTTACATATTTGATATTAATATTATTATTAATATTCATCCCCTGGACACGTTTCAAACATCATTATACCTCTTTATTTCATGAAACAAATACTTTATGGGTATGTGACAATGGTGATAATTCATTTCAAGCTAATTTATTCAGAAGTTTTTTGTACCTATTTACTCTTCCTACGGCAACCATGTCATATCAAAGTTCGATCACAACCTAAACGATTCGAAAGATTGTGAATACTATTACTAAACCTTAAGGAAAATGTATAATTGCAATAAGATTGAGATAGTTTGATTTTATAATGAGAATTTCAATTCAAATTCATAGAATTTATATTTCATTTTTGTCAGTTTCATATGTATTACTATTTTCTATTACTATAATATAAACGATTTGTTTTTTGTACATGACATGTTTTTCTATATCATCAATTTAACACATTCATAACCAGGTGCTAATGTCATTCAAACAATTTCCACTTATTGATATTAATATCATTGAATTAAACAGGAAGTTTGCTGGGCTATGACTTGAAGACCGAAGATTGAGTGTATACTTAGGGCTTTATAAACTAAATGACTGTTGCGTGGTTGAAGCCCAAGCCCCTTCAAGTACTTAAGAAGATGGGAGAAACTGTAGATACTAATTGCAGCAAGTCATTGATTTAGAGAAGCAGAAAGTAGTAATTTCGGAAAACCAGTCGTGGAAAACACGATTAGGAAAGAAAAGAATTGTTAGATTGTGGTGCATAATAAATTTGCGTATTGACTCTATTGTAAAGTTACTATTTTCCAAAATATAAATTATTGGAAATAAAGTTAGGGTAATAATGTACTATTACCCAAACTGTTAATTTAGTACCTATTGTATTTCCAATTTGTTTACCCCGTACCATTAAACTCATAATTGTTTACATTTCCAAAGCGTTTACCGCTTAGCACGGTAAGCGGTTGGACTTTAAGTTTATAGTAAAATTTTCCAAAAACAAAGCATATGTCAAGAGGTATAATGTTATTATTATATGTCAAAAGGTATAAGGTTAACATTATCCTTCATCGGGAACAAAATTCCTGAAGCATGCTGCCTCAGCGAGTGATTCCACCTTATTAGTCATCTGAACGTAAATTCCTGCCATCCATACTCTAACATGGTTTATGGTTACACTGGTGCTACTAATTCATGCTCGATCCATGCAGTCTGAAAGTTTGGGTTTTAAAGGTAGGTGATTTTTACTAATTTACCTTAGTTTAATTATTCTCAATTTCAGATGTTTCAGGGACTGTATGGACAGTTATTACACAACGTATAGCTCAAGAGTAATTTAGTACGTGATAATTTTGGGAATGAAATCTTGCTATTAAAGTAATACTAGACGGTATAACTTTAAGGTTTATATGTCGATTAATGTAATTTAAATTCAGAAATTTTGATTTTAGTTGAAAATAAGTTCTCTTATGAAAACATAAAATTTGACCATGTGTTCAGTTTGTTCAGTTATGTTTGGTCCATGTTTATTAATCCAATATTCACTCCTAAGCCAATAGGTAATATTGCGAAATTTCATGATTGTATAGTCCTGGATTTGTTCTGTTTCCTACTGCTACTAACAAGGGAGTTCTTCCACTTCAAAAAGTGGTGAACCAATTGTTCTTAGGGCCATGGAACCAAGTAAGGATATGCTTGGCTTCGATGATCAAAATAATGAGTTTTCTAGCGATTTCCATGGTTTTAATGAATTAAGTACCATGGTTTATTGTTGCTTGATTTATCAATTTTTATTAGTTGTATGTTTTTTGTTACTCGATTAATAGAATCTTAAATTTGGCAAAAGTATGCTATTGTGAATACCCATACATTATTTCTTTAGGTTGCACCAAGAAGACCTTCAAATGAGTGGAGAATATTTAAGATTTGACACAAGATTGATGCTTGGTATGCTGCATAAGCCATGATAATTTCTAGGCTTACCAAATTTGTTGTATATCATAAGAAAAAAATAGCAGAAAAAGTTTGTATTTATCTAGAGGATTTTCATAGTAAGTCAGGTAACATTTTTGTATGTTTTCTATGATTATTCAACTATAGATTTTAACTGTTTAAATATCTACATAATCTAAGATAATATCTTACTTGAATTTTTATATAGAATGTATTACATGTAATATATGCATAGCAAGCTTTTCAAATAATAATGTATAATAATTGCAAACCAACATTGTACATGGTGAACACATGTAGTTATGACCTCATTAGCAACATTTGAGGATAGTAGACTTATGAATTTTTCTACCAACTAACAAGCTACCACCGTCTTCCACTGTGATTAAAATTGTTTGAAGCTGTATGTTGCCTGTACCAAAGGGTGAATGTGCTTTTATCATTTGAACATGAATGTTTAATATGCTCATCCTCACTAACAGCGTCAAGGATTTAGTTCGGGAACTCTAGAAACAATTCTCATATGATTTTCCATGTTGTAATACCACTCAATTTAACATGTGAATCATAGCTACAACCTTTGATCTTTGTTTTTGGGTGTTGCGGTACGTATAAAAAGATCACTAAATATATTTAAAAACAATCATAAACATTTTTTTGCATTTGATTTGGATCCTTCAACAGTGTTTGTTGTTTCATTTTTATCCTTACCACCTTAAAATAGTATTACTATATACTGTGTAGATGATATGAATTTTCTTGAATCAAATCCTCATGCTTGAGAAAATTCAATTACAAATATTCTAGAATCATGTGGTGTTTATTCTGTTGGCAGAATGAGACTATTTTGACATTGATATGGAAGCTTACTTAGTGCAGCAAATATATCTCACCTATTCTTTAGTTGTTAAGATTAACATTGAATCACAACTTTAGTTTATTGCTTTACTCCACGTGTTAGTTATATTAAGTATCATCATACATTCTGTGATGGCCCGCCCTGGACTAGCCGACATCTCCCCGAAATGCACCGTGCCGATGTCCAATTAGCACGGGACGGTCGCCAAAGAAAAAGGGTTTGAAGCTAAAACTACCAAAGGAACCTATAGTATATCTCACAGCGCATGGAATAAAATATAATAACAACATAACTTTGACATAAAATGGGCGAGACTGTGCATAAGCTGAAAACTAAATCATTATAGCAGTGGAATCCATAATACAGCTTATAATCCAACAACACTATTACAACTTCAAATTTCTGTCTCTAAAGCAAAATAAAGAAAAGGTACACTACTAATGTCCAAGCAGTGAACAACTACAACACAGGAAGTATATATGTATATCATACGTGGAAGCCTCCTACCCGTCTCCGGACTGCTACTTACACATTACCACCTAACCTGTCTCTAATCTGCTCGTTTAGGAGCACATAGAGTAATAAGAAGAGACATAAAACTCTGGGTCAGACAAATGTTTGGTATGAGCGATAAGTAACAAAATAGAACAATAACAGATAATCCAATCATACCTAAACCTGGACCTGCAACCAAAAAGTTAGCACAGCAAGATGTATTGTACTCTAAGGTAACACTAACATAAATTGTGAAAGTAATATGGGGTGTGCATAACATGGTGATAGCAAACATCAAACATAGCAATCATCCTCACATCTCTCACTCAGTGCGTAAAGCATACGATATCCACTACTTTGGTCACCTAATCTTTAGGCCATGACGGAGTCCAACCCCATACAACTATCACTATGAGCCCCTAATCCATCTCTCTGTGGTGAACCAAAGTTATAGCTATCGATAATCCCTTTACACACGTCCTGCAGCAAAGTCCAATCATGAAGTCAACTCATTTGTTCCCGTCTAGATCCTGAGTCATAACTTCTCATTTGGACTACCTTTGCATCTCGGGTTTTTGGTCATCATTCCCATTTGTTTCATAGCTCCAAGTTTCCATACAAGTTCACACATTAGTTCAGATATGTGCGATTCGTGATTCTCCAGTCCGGGTTGTGATCCGCCTTTCCTGCATTGGCTCGTTATCTGCTCGTGGATCCCTGTTTGGATTGTGACACATGCTTGCGGTCCTCCTCTCCTGGGTCGGTTCCTGATGCTTCATAACCTCCGGCTCGTGGTTAGCTTCCTCGGCCCATTGGTCCTCGCATGTGGTTGGCTCGTGGTGACTATAGTGGCTCTCCATCCTAGGGTTCGCCTCCATAGGGTTCGTCCCCTTCCTCACGGCCGCCCTCATAGGGTTCGCCCTTTTCCTCATGGTCGCTCTACTAGGGTTCGCCCTCTTCCTCACGGTCAGGGGTGTGAGGGTGCTTCACGATCCTAGGGGTAGGGTCGTGAGGGTGCTTTACAATCCTAGGGGTCAAATCGTGAGGGTGCTTCACGAATGGGTTGTTGATCAATTTCCTATAACTTTTCCAACAAGCTATTTACGCCATACGACGGTGTTTTTGACTATTCTAACTTTGCTAAACAATCATGAGGCATTCCAAACAGTAATAAAAACATACATAATCAACCATAAACACCAAAACAACAATCTAACATGTTAATATAGATCAAACATACCCAAAACCCATGTTTTCCCCTTAATCATGATCAAACCATACGATTAGCAAAACATGTCCAAATTAACCCAAATTTCTAACAGAGGCATAAAATAATATTTAACAATTTCTAAACATTTTTCCAAATTTTTTTGAGTTATAATTTCACTAATTAACAATAATATCACCCCTAACTAGCCGTATTTAGTGAAAAACAATGCAAATCACTCACCTTAGTTACAAATAATCTTAGATCTGAAACTTTTGTACTATTTGGGTCGAATTCCTATGCAACACAGCAGCTCCAACTCTGATTTGATGTTGATTTGCCTTGATTTGATGTAGCTTAGCTTGATCTTTGATTTGAAATTGATTAGAGTAGAAGGTGAAAGCCATTGTTAGGGTTGAAGAAATGAAAGTGGCAGTTGAAAAAATGATAAAGAAGGGTTTCTCTGTCCCCTTTCAACCCCTAAATGCCCCTAATCCCGAAATCTCTGATGGACCTAGCTGCTAATTACCCAGTTAAGCCCATTTAAGCTGTTTTTCACCTTCCAAACCTTATTTCAGCCATATCTCATAAACGGTAAGTCCGTTTGATTAATATGACCACTCTACGGAAAACGAAACCATCTCCCGAATCCAATGGAAGTGGTTTCAGGTCAAAACACCTTACCAATCAAAAGTTATGGGCGAAACAAGATTCTCTAGGGGGAAAACGGTCATTTAAAACTTAGCAAAAATCATGAACATGGGAAATGACCCCAATAGTCTTTCCCCAATGTTACACGACCATACGACTTCATAAGAAAAAGAAGTAAATATTATTCGATCCTCCGATGCGTAGAATGTGGGTCGTTACACATTCAATCCAATACCATTCGTAGTTTATTCTATATTGCTATATTTGATTGTTATTTGATGAATAAGTCATCAATTATGATGATCTCAGGTAAACATATTTTTAAATTGGTTTAGGTTCAACTTTTTCTTGGTTGACTCAGATATTGCGTGAAAATTGTAAGTGTTAATTCCCATTATTGGATTCAGTTAAAGAAGACTTAGCTCTTATACAAAGGATTTGTCATTTTATTTACCCAGAGAGTCATGTTCACAGACTCATTCTATCTAATGATATCAATATGGAACTGGTACAACTATTTTCATGCATATCTAAAAAATATGCAAGTAAGCATGCCATGTAACGACAATAATATGGACTTGATACAGGAGATGATTTTATCTCAATTGTACATGCCACTGCAAACATAAAGATGAAGAACATATCATGGGACCTGGCCATGGGATTAGATACATAAGTTTTCATATATATGTTCAATAGCTTATATATATGTGAATGCAGTATGATTACATGACTGCTAATTAATACAACACAACAATGTTGCTACGATGTTAGCATAGGAAGCCTTGGAAAAGATAACTCTACAACAAGTAGTAAACTGTAATTTTGACTGGAACTAGAAATGGGCTAAGGATAAAAACCTGGCAAATAAGTTAAATTTCCCATCTCCTCAATATTATCTATGTGATGATAAATAAGTGCAGTACTGTAAACTATTGAACAGGGTGGTTCAGGTTACGTTAAGTCAGTTCATTTCCAAAAAGTTGAGATGGACGATGTAGAAAATCCCATCATCATCGATCAGTTCTACTGTGATTCCCACCTTCATCATCCACATCTACAATATTGCTACCTTAAATTATCCCGCTGATTTCTTCCAATTCTTTCATTTTTTATTCAAAATCAATTCTACAAAGAATTAGCGTCTTACAATTTTACTTTAATTAATCTTCATGAATTCCTCCTCAGGTATTATTAGCTATTTTTTATGATATATGGTTTTAATGGCCGATTACTATGTGTTTTACATTTTTCTCCTCTTTTCTCACTTTAATCAATATTGAACACTATATTTTGGGAATTGGACAGTTGTACTAACTAACTTCTTAATTGTATTATCATACTCTTTATTACATTAATTGATTAAGATATTAGTTTTGTAACACTAATTATGTTCAATTTTTGCTCTCCAACATTCAACGTATGTTATGAAATAACCCCTGTGATATTGGTGTTGATTAAGGTATAATTTGATGGTCAAACCAATTCATTATGGTTGTTCCATCACTATGGCATAGTGTTAACGATACACTTGCTTTTGTTATTACCTATTACGAAGACAAGCAAACAAATTACACTATCTTTAAATGTAGAATTCCTTGGGAAATTTCATTTCACGTAATTGATAAGTATCCCACCGTAATGACCTTTGTTTTAGACAACTCATTATGTATCCCACTTCTAATTCTCAGCCAAATTTTTATTACAACTTTGTTTTCCATACTAAATATAATCATCTGTATGAACCTAAATCTCTTATCCTTAAATCTTATATCAATTTGAACTCACTGAATAAATTTAGGATTAACTTTTTTTTTTTTGCTTTTCCACTGAATAAATTCAGGTTAAGTTTTTTTTCTTTTCCACTGAATAATCGCTTCAGCAAACTTTTTAGTTCTTTCAGGATTAATGAACTGATCATGATGCGACAATTTTTTTCTATGAATTTCCATATTTGATCGTATCTATACAAGTAAACCGAATGATACATTCATAATATTGTGTAGACATACAATGCAAACAGAAGATTAGAGTTATACAAAAAGCTAGAGAGACCTGGAGCGTAAATTCTTTTATCAGTAGTTCACATTAATGATGTTTGAAGCGCTACTAGGAAAAAGGGATGATCTTACGCTTAGGACTCTTAAATGAATAATTGGAATATCATGCTTATTGGTTAGATAATTTTCTGATTTTTTCCGATTGCTCTATAAGAATTTAAATTTTTGTCTGCATTAGGCTTCTTTTGACTTTTGAACTATTTTTAAATGCTTAAGATATACAAATATTTATGTTGTAAGCTAAATTCTAATGAAACTTGCATTGTTTTTTTTACCATCTTGATGTCATTCCAAGACATATGTTGCAGATTTTAGGGAGAATATCATCCAGATTTAGTGAAAAAATAAAATAAAAAATTGATGTAGTAATCCTTTGAACATCTATATTTTATCCCTATGTGCTTGGGTTTTTGTATGATTTTGTATAGCTTTCAAAATAAATACTTACTCCACCGCCTAATCAATTTTATTATTCAGTTACAAATAAAAAATAACCATTGTTTTCCCAAACGCAAAATAAAACTAATCTCCAATTCAATTTTATTGAACCATAAAAATTGCAGAGTACGAACTGTCTTCTTCTAAATACTTTTTGAAAAATTTGGTTTTCGCAGCACCCCCATTGTTTTGTCTGACTGTTCTTACCATATTATTTTATTGTACTCCTTTTTCATCACTCTGTTGTTTCCATGTTTCAACTTTGGTCTAAAGTTCACTTTTGTACTTTTTATGTTGATTTCCATTTTATCATCGATTACAATTTTTTTCAGCATAATGTTCAATTTAGGTTGCGATATTGCTTTCAACTCCCATGACTGCCAACTTTCGATAACCGTGCATATCATTTTTGTAAGTTTACAACATTGGAGTAGAATGATTGTGCTGAAATAGATAGTTAGCCATTTTAATACTTTCTTGGTCACCCTCTTCTATAGTTGAAATATATAAATGGTTTAAACAAAGGTGCAAAATATAAATATGGGTTGGAATTTGATTAACTATTTGACATATGATTTTACTGGATAAAATTACAAGCATTTATATTAACCTGATTTTTTTTTCTTCCTTCTGAATGCATGCTTCTATAAACTTAATCCAAAATTTGCATGACATATTCTACTTAAAATATAATGAGTTGCACCATTGTTTAATTTATACCTTGATACCCTATATGATTACATTTCGCTTATGTTATAAGTAATTGTTGCTTAATATAGGTGGTTCATACAAATAAATTTTGATGGGAGGTCATACATACATGTACCACATAACTTGGTAACTATGAGTACTTCCCTTCTAGTCTCCCTCTCTTCTCCTAAAATTCATACATCGTTGTTCGATCAATACAAAAGTTGAGTCCCAATTGAATGTTAATTAAATTAACCTATTGTTTTTGTAATGTTTAATAGGTAACTACTTCATTGAAGAGAAAAGCAAATGCATGCCATGAAATTTTGTAGATTTGGAAGATCTAGGAGTGCTGCTCAAGCAATATAAAAAATTATGGATATTGCATCTAAAGTCAACACACAAGAAGGAAGCCAGGATATTGATTGTCTTAGTTTCTTTTATTAAAGACCATATTTTAGGGTCAGATTACTGGAATTGGCTTGGAACCAGTGCTTATACATCCCATTGCACTTGGCATAACTTTGTCATCTTTGTTTATTATCCTTTGCTGCACCGAATTGCAGGTATGACAATTTTTAAGAACTCTTATTAATTTTATGGGTTAATGATGTTTTGTAATGATGTTGATCATTTGAAACTATGAGAAACTTTGGATACTCAGATTTAAAAAGAATTGACATTAATTTTGAATTGCAGATGATTCAGCCTTATCTATGAAAAAGTAATGCACCATCAAAAATCATTGTCCACATTTTAAACAATTATTTTTATTATTCACTCTGATTGGGCTGCATGCTACTCAACCTCATTTGTGAATTACTTTACTTCATGATTGCAAAACATATAATCAATTCCTTTACTTTGACTGCACAAATAATGGCTACTGGTTTTTCTACTCAAGATTCATGGCTGCAACTATTTTTTTCCAAATATTTTCTCTTATTTAATTTACCATATATCGATCATTTGGTATTAAAATAGTTTTGAGTTTGTCCTGTGTTCCGTGCAGTTTTATGTGAGTGCAGTGAAGGTGGTGTTATGTTGAAGGAGTGCAGGTGTGAAGTGCATATTTTTGTACCTGCGTTTTGTAGTGCATGCATGTGAAGAAATATTGTTGGAGAAGTTTTGATGTTGTGTAGTGTACCAAGTGCATGTGTGTGCAAGGAAGTTCAGTGGTGTGACATGCATGTGTATCAAAAACATTATCTGAATAAGTGTTGTGTTGTGCACATTGGATATGTGGTGCATTAGTTAGTTTATTAACTATCAAGTAAAATTATTTGGATAAAGTTTAAACGTGCAAAGCGCACATTCGATATGTGCTATTGTGTCATAATGTATACGCCATCTATGTATTTATTTCCTTTATGTGAATGGTGTTATGTGAAACTATTTGCGTATCATGGGTTTATGTGGTCATTTTCTTTTTGGGGCTTATTCTCTAATTCTAATTTATATGTTAATGCATGCCCTTTTTGGTCATTTAAACTTATATCTTTGTCTACTGTGAAGTTAGGACGGTTAAAACTTAAAACAGTTACTGTGCAAATATGAAGCAAATTGAAAATAACTTTATTCGGTATGTGGTAGCTATAGTTTTTTCGTTTACATGAAAATTCGCATCTGTACATGACAACTGTACATGCTCCATGCAGGAAGAAATATTTTTTCTATGCTCTCTAATTAATTAGGTAATTTTTATTCTAATCCATGGTTTTAATAAGTTAATCCACCATTTTACTTTAATAAGTTAATCCACAACTATTCTTTAAGTTAATCCACGAGTGGATTAACTTAAAGATTTCACCCTATTATATAGCTAACAATCGATTTTGCTTTCTTCTTTCACATTTCCGCGTTATTTCACAATTATTTCTGCTGAATTGTCCCTACCGTTTGATAAAGCAGTAACAAATAAATATATTTTTAAAATAGAGCTGATAACACTTGAATTCAACAAAGAAGCAATCAATTAGATACAATTAGTTCACTAATTATCTTTGAACATGATCAGACATGATATGGTAGTAGGTGATTATGAAAATAAAAACTAAGATCAAGATTCCAGTAGAGGAGTTCGCATCAAATGTTTTCAAATAGCTTAATATTGTGAAGATACATCACCAATTGCACCAGGCAACAACAGTAAATAAGAACTAAAATCAAATTCAAGATCTACGTATTAGACAAATAGAAAGAAATTAAACAATACTAAAAAAATCAAGAAAAGAGAAAATTATATATTATAATTGTTTGAGAGTATAACTACTTAGGGGGTCTAGATAGTTAATGTTATCCAAATAGCCTATACTCCTATTACAATATTTGAATAAAACGATATTCTGCTATGTACAATTTTTTCAAGATTTCATAAAATAGCTAACTACAATTACATGTGATAATGGTGATATTAAAAAAAAATACAATTTTGTATACAATTAATCAACTAAAAAACAAAAAACAAAAAAACAAACTACTTACTGTTATTACATTGAATTTCTCCGCTTAACCTAGGATTTAGATGCTAGGATTGCAGAAATAAGAAGACGACGGAAAACACAGAGAAAAAGACTGATAAGAAGGAAAAAATAAGTACGTTTTTTTGTGGATACACTAATTAAAGTCTAAATTTTAGTAAAAGTCAACGATCCTATAAAATAGGGTGGATTAGCTTACTAATATTGTGGATTAAAATAAAAATTACCAATTAATTACTGCTCCATTACAATTTTCAATTCTCAACCTTCGTATGTTTTCCATGACTTGCTGGGATGTCAGAGTTCAGATCTATATGATCTGAGTGTAAAGGATAAAGACTAAGGGTGGATGATTAGTTATCACTAGCAACAGGCACTCATAATAAGTTGCGATATGCCAAAAATGTCTCCAAATAATTTGAGTTGGCCAATGTCGGTTTGGGCCTACACATGAGAACCTATCTGATTGGATCTTCCTAATTTTATAATATTTTATTAAATACGATGAATATATTTCTCAATAATAAAAAGAATGAAAATAAGTTGTCGTCCCCTTTCTATATTTAAAAAACAACTTCTTCATGCATCAAACCAATTTGAATACCAGTATCATGTCTTCATAAAAATAACGGAACAAATTCTACATCTACGCACGCCTTACACTATCGTACTCTTCTTCATATTTAATACATAAACACTTCTAACCTTGCATATGCTACCATTTAAAATTACTAAATGCATGAAAAATTAACTATACATCGCATAAAAACCATACCATGTTTGTAGATAAATTTGCACATACTGCCTAAGTAATATTAGTATCACAATAAAGATACATATCTATTACAGTATAACTTAAAAACTACAAACTAACCAACATAGTTCAGAAACAACAACAAATCAATGAACGAATTTATATCAATAAAAACCAAGCATTAGCCATAAACTTATGACTGTATACCACTACTCAACTGCCCGTTGCGTAGCATGGGCCATACACTATTTAACCTTGGATTTTTGGACCCCTATTACAATGGCTTGTTGGATTATTTCCATTTGATGCTTTGGGTCTCAAATATGTTAATTTGCTGAAGATGAAAACAATCACAACCTTAGAGTTAATTGGTATCTATTTAAGTATAGTAATAACTTTTGATTGAGTAAACTCTTAAGTAAGTTTATATTTTTTTATTGGAGTTTCGATACCATTTCTGGATGTAATACTATGTGTTTAGCTTGAAGATTAACACGTCTTTGATGAAGCAAAAACCCCATTTTATGATTTCTTATGTCATTCTCGGTATCTTTTGGGCTTTCTAGCCTTAAGAATTTTATGACTCAATTGATGTCTTGGGTTTATATAATTTCCTTTTGGGTAAAATAGAATTCCTATCTATTATTTCATATTTCTCCTGTTGTAATCTAACTGATTTGTAAACTAGACTGATCCTTTATGTGTAAATGCTCAGGCCAAACCGAGTTGCTTCATGCTATAGCTTTTTGTTGAATAGAGGTTAGTTGTTTCATCTTGGACTTAATCTTTAGAGCCATTCCTAGATGTATTTGTGTAATTGAGTTGATGTATATTGTAATCTTGGAGATGTTGTATTTATGTATGGTTATTCGAAACTATTTGTTCCTGTAGCACATGCATTTGTTATACTTTGTTGTTGTATTTCTATTTATTATGTTATGTGATCTGTGATCCTTAACTATCGTGATTTTTTATTAGTCATATTAAGTATGTGGATCCATTTGAAATAGGAAAAGAAATTTTGTACACCAAATCGACATACTCAATTCTCGTCTAATGCAAAATTATGGATGGTCCCCCTAACTATCCCTATGCTCTGCTCTAATAGACAGTATCACTTTGTAATGCTTTTTAGTAGGGTAGGTCTCGGGGTTGGGTGTCACATTTGGTATTAGAATGGAATACAATAAACACAGAACGGAACTAGAATAATACATGTGTTACAACGTAGAAGGATAACACTTATGTCTAATTTATCACCCTCATCGTTATCCTTGACTTGTGATTCTTATCAGTCAAGTTGTGTATAAGACCAAGCTTTCGGAATACATTTAGCAACATAATTCATTCTGATGTATTCCATGTATGGTGTTCTATCTTTTATACTTAATCTTGATAGAAAGTTTCCATCCTCTGTTCCCTTCACTACTTCATTCTTAGGTTTAAATTTTTAAGAAAATTTGAGCCCCATCTTTCTTATGTTTGAGTTGATTGTTGAATTAAACGGATTGGTTGGGATAGGTAAATAAATTAAATCCTAGATTATATATATGTATATATGTGAATTCATGTTTTGATTAAGATAATAAATCAGAGTGCACAGCGGTAACATCTGAATTGTTTCAGCTATGCAGAAATTTAATAATGCTAAAGTGGGATTAAGGAATGGTAATAATGTGATAATTAAATGCTTATTTAAAGATTAATTATCTTAGAAAATAAATCTTGTGAATAATTGGTGAAGTATGGTGTTGTGTTATTTTTATTTGAAGTATTGATGATAATTAATAAATAAAAGGAACAATAATATATATAAACTAGAGAACTCGATATAATCTTCTGTGTTGTGTAGCCCGTTGAGTACTATAAGGGATTATGGTTGATGCGTCTGATCAATGATATCAATAAGAATTTTTTGAACGCTTATACGAGATGATTAAACATATTGTTTTGTTAATGGAAGAATGTATTTTTAGATACAATAATAGGGAATATTCATGAAAATGGCATTAAACCACTACATTAGTTAGGGATAACAAAGGTTGATGGCGAGGGGATATCGATTTCGTGTTGATATAACAGAAAAGTAATAAGATGAATTATGATGAATGGGTGGTTCAGTCTTACTCAAAATGAACTAAAGAATTATTTGATGAAAATTTGTGCTTTGAAAGGTTTAAGATTGATAAATACTAGAGTTCATAAACTAAAAGTGTTTTGTAATCTAAAATGATCTAGAACATAAGCAACATTTTTAGAATATTCACTCTTGTAATCAAGTTAAGGAATGGTTATAGCCATCAAGTTGGAAATATAAACGATTAATGGTGAGGCTATTTCGTGTTATAATAAAGTTGGAAGCCATTGTTGGGGAAAATTAATATAAAATTTATGGTGTGAAGCATTTCTATTGACTTGAAATCGACGGAGATTTGTGTATTCTAGATAAATTGCAATGTAAAGGATATGCTTTAAAAATCAAAATTTAAAGTTGATGTGAACCAAATATTCAAAGTTTTCATAATTTAATGAGTTGAGCAGTTGTTAAGAGAAAGAGCTTGAGAATGTTGATCCAATTAGCGTAAGCTAAGTTTTTATAAGTAAATAAATTAAGTAGTGTCTTTGGTAAATTACTTTGCTTAAGGAAATTACGAGGCCACAATTTTATTTTGGGAGGAGTCTATAACAACCCGGAGTTTTGGGTATCCGAGCTATACAGACTATAGTGTGTTCTATTTAGTTCAAATTTAAGAAGAATATGAATACAAGCTTGAACTTTGACTCGTGTAATATTTATGAGAATATAATGAAATGATGACTTTCAAAATTTTGTGCGTATTGAAATAAATTAAATATCTTTGATATAATAAGATTTATTCCAATCTATGCTTGTAAATTATGATTTAATGATTAAAGTGAATATTGAAAATACGAAATATTTATCAATAATCAATTTTAATGTGTTAAAAACATTTTAAATATGAAATATTAATTTGCTGTCACCAAGATAATGGTACTTGATGTATTTGTGCTTGAAAGTGTAAGTTGTATTTATTTACAAAATAAAACAAGAATTGTTGTTCAAATCGTGTATGGAAATGGGTATGGAAATTTAAGTGATAATGTAAATATGGATTTTATCAAGATGGAAAACACAATTATAAATTGTTGTTAAAAGTGTATGTTGGCGTTGACAACAATATTTGTGAATTAATTGGGTTGCTACTAAAATAGAAATTATATTAATGATTGAGAATCAATATTTGAAGGTTGGAAATATGTAATGCATTTATTTGATTTAATTTATTTAAATCAATGAAGTGTGTAATTTTGTTTGTAAAATATAAATATGTTTTAAAGGTAAAACAATTATTTTGACAAACATGGTTACATTAGCATTTTTTGTTTAAATGGTTTGGAAAATATTGCATCATGTGTATACAATAATTTGAAAGGATTAAACAATGTTGGAGTGTGTTATGAACAGAAATTTTGTGTTAAAAGATGTAAACTCGTGTATATTAGTGTGTAGCCTAACTCAAATAAATATGGAGCACTAATATATTTGTAACACTTTAGTTAGGTTGTGAGTTAAAGGGATCTTTGTTCATGGCCTAAAAAGAAGAAAGTTTGTGACGACCCAAACTTCCCAGTGAAGGAAAGGCTGGATTGCTTTGAGAATAATGCACATCAGAACACAAACTGAAGAAAATTTTATTGCTGATTACAACAATTACATCAGAGTACAGGAATATAACAGAGTATGAATACTTATTACATAATAGGAATACAATGATATCAGAGTTTTAAATTACATTTAAATAGCAGCGGAAAAATAATACAAATATACAACTGGAAGAAACACACGGATACAGAGCTTTCCGAATACTGCTTCAGCTGTAAACCAGGATCCTGTAAATATATCTGCAAGATGCTACTCGACTGCCCGTGTGGAAAATAAGGGCACCCGAGTTTGCCAGTGAAACAAACTACAGGTCAGTCATGGGACTGGTATGAGAAATCTTAACTTAACTTATCTAATAATAAGGCTAATCACAGGACCACGCCGCTAACGCGGAACGGGTTTACTCCATTGGATTGCCAGTGCCTAAAATAAGGTAAATCGTAAAACAACGCAATGCTTTTTAGAAAAATGAAACCATTATAAGATCCAAGTCCCATCACACAATGCAACGCAAACCGGTGGATAGGGTTTTACCTTATAATGGTCAAAAGATGCTTGATACGATAAAACGGATTTAATATTAGTGTGTATATATATGGGTATATGTATAATAAACATTTCAATCATAATGTATCAATCATAGACGGCATAGTACCCCATCCTACTATGTCGCCATACTAGTTCTTCAATCAAAACCGCAAGGTCGTATTGGAAATTGGATTTCCATCATGAGTCGAGGCTAGGGACAAGCTCCTCTGCGATTCGAGACACTCTAGCAAATGCCTCAGGATCCCCCGCAGTGAACCCTTGTAGCGGTAGGGCCAGTCCCCGCTTATTGGCAGTGGATTGGTTATGCCTGAACACACGTTTCCCGGTTCCTTTGAACCTATAATGTGACCACTATCGGCCTATAAAAATCCGAGGCGCCTCAAAATCCATCATCCACATAAGTAAAATGTCAGTGCTGGTAGGTCCCTGACATCACTCTAGCTAGAAAGAAACGTGTGCACTCCCTACGGTCCGTATCCCGTTTTGACTCATACCGGGGTGTGAGGCTCGCGAAGTCACGCTATACACAAAGCTATGCCATAATATGCTATACTTTGATCATCCCACAAGGCCCTGCTTTTCAACAAAAGCGTTGATCATTTGCATCTTGGCGTGCCACATTGACAATTCACGCCATGCGATCAATCACTATTAATATATACTAGGGTGTTAAGTAGAGGATAAATCCTTTACCACCAAACATACATACATTAACAGAAATCGATTTAATTCACATGGAACGAAATCCAATGTCAGACACGCATCCATTTATTAGCTTATGCTCTGGGTCTGAGCGAAACCCAAATCCGAACAATCAACAATAGTCCGGACGGCCACAATTGAAGCCCCTTCAAGGTAGCTACTCCCATCAAGATTCTCTGTAGCAACACATCCATCCGATGTGAAGATCGTCAGTCATCAACCACCGTCTTCATCTTCGACTCTTCATCGTCGTAGTAATTATTCGGAATGGGTTAAGCCCGGTCTTCCCGAATAACTCACGTATTTTTATAATTAAAAATCAAATACTATAAAAACACATCCAACGCCACATTCCAATTCAGAATATTCTTTTAAATAAAATATTCGCATTATTTTATCAAAGATAGATTCTTTAAATTTATTCTTAAATCTTTCTTTTAAAGATTTATTAAAACCCCAATTTGGTTTTAAATATCAAAATCATTATTCAATGATTATTTAAATTCAAGAAATTAATCTTATCTTTAACTGGGTTAAAGAACTAATGTCATTTAAAACATAGTTCACGGTAAACCCAAAATCATCTTCCACAAACTATGGAATCTTCACGGAGACCAAATCAATACATAATCGTTATAAATTTCTGTATCTGACCAATAATATAAATGGAATAACGGCAAGGCCTCTTAAATTCCATATGTAGTATCGGTTTTCTTTTACATAAGCTTATCTCGGTTACTAGTAATTCGAATTCCATTCAATTCCAATTTAATATATTAAATTGGAAAACATGGCTTTTTGGAAAATTCCCATTTTAAACCTTAATAAAAGATTTATAAATTCCAAATCATATTTTAACTGTCAGTTGGATTAAAGAACAAATGTCGTTTAGAAACACAGTTCACAATAAACCCAACTCACATCTCATCTTATTTCAATTACTAAATATATTTTAAAACTTTAATAATCTAAATTTAAAAGATTATTCTTTTCATATGGGGTTTAAGAGCGGTGTTATTTAAAACACTATTCACGACAAACCCAAAATCCAGTTTATTCAATTTAACTACAATTAAATATTAGCAAATTAGAAAAGTTCAATAAATCTAAATTTAATGATTTATCCTAGTTAATAACTAGTTCGTTTTAATAAAAATGTATTTTTCTAAAATATATTCTTTCTCTAAAATATATTCTTTTTCTAAGATATTTTCTAAAATATTCTTTTCTAGAATATTCTTTATTGGAATGTGACTCAATCAACATCCATATATTGTATGAAATCAACAAGCATGATAATTAATTATCTAACATCCAATTAATCAACCAAAGTGGATTCTACACTAAATATTGGGACTAGTGTAGGATCATCCCAACACCCGTGTGGGGTTTCATCCAGCAATCGAAAAAATTATTTGTGCACTTGGGCGATGTGTAAAAATTATCGACCCAATCACATAAACAAGTCGGATGACTTGTAAATGGAAGTGAAATGTTCAGTTTGAATATACTAACATTATATTTAACACATCAGACATTTCAACATCACAGACAAATATTCCAAACCATCGCTAATATCATATTTATAACATACGATCTTTTTATTGTAACTAACCGACAATAAAGATATTAACTTTCCTATCTTTGTGTAATCCTTTTCAGTGACCAAAATGTATATTCTGGTGTAAACCTCTTTAATTACCAAAAATGTATATTTTGGCATAAACTTCTTTAATTACCAAAAATGTATGTTTTGGTGTAAACTTCTTTTAAATAACCAAAAGTGTATATTTTGGTTCAACTCTTTTTAATATATAAAAATTTTCATTTTTATTCACTAATCAAGTTTTGACCCAAATGTATATTTTTATTTGCAAAAATCACATTCTAACACAAAAATGTTATTTCTAATTCAACTAATCATGTTTTCACAAAGTGTGATTTTTATAACTATAAACATGTTTTAACAAAAATGAATATTTTATTTCACTAATCATTTTTTAATAGAAATGTTAATCTTATTTGCAAGACGCATTTCTAATAAAAATGTGTTTTTTATTTATATAACAAATTTCTAATCAAAAATGTCATTTTTATATGCAAATTACATTTCAATATAAAGATGATGATTTTATTTACATAACATGTTTTACACCAAAAATGTTATTTTTCTTCACTAACACATTTTAACACAAAAATGTATATTCTTATTACATTATTTATATATGAATAAAATGTACATTTTTGTTTAATTCTTATTGACGAATACTAGTTACATAGAAATGTAATTTTACATGTTAACACATTCTAATCAAGGTATTATTCTCTTTAATAATTCATTTTCATAAAAATGTAAATTTCATATTCACAAGTTTTCAAACAAAGATTCATTCTTTTTGATGAATTCTAATTATCATTAAAAAAAATGTAAATATATGTTAACATCTTTTTAAACAAAGATTCCTTCTTTTCTAAAAATGTTACTCTTTCCACTAACCATTCCTTTTTACAAAATTGTCATTCTTTTCACTAACATGTTCTAATTACCCAAAATGATACTTTTGTCTAACAAAATCTAATTAACAAAAATGTCAATTTTGTCTAACTTAATCTAATTCACAAATGTGTTAATTTTGTTCAATATAATCTAATTAATAAAAAGTGTTAATTTTGTTCAATATAATCTAATTAACAAAAAGTGTTAATTTTGTTCAATATAATCTAATTAACAAAAAGTGTTAATTTTGTTCAATATAATCTAATTAACAAAAAGTGTTAATTTCTTCGCTAATATTTCTTTTGACCCAAAAATGTTCTTTTTATCATATTTAACATTTCTACCCAAAAATGTCCTTTTTAATCCTATCCAACATTTTATAAACAAAATGTTATTTTAATCCTATTCAACATTTTATAAACAAAATATTTTTTTAGTTCTACACCACATTTCATATCAAAGTGATATTATAATCCTTTAAGTGAAACTAAAAAGGGAGTCTTTTTATTAAAATCTTTTATTTATAATCTTTTTATTCTGAATATTCTAACACAAATGTTCGATTGGTTTTAATAACATGTTTGTGACAAAAATGTGATTTTTATTTCAATACTTATGTTTTTAACCAAAATGTTATCGTTTATTTCAATAACAAACAAATTTGACAAAAACCATGTTTTAACGAAAACAAATAAATGAATATTTTATTGTTATTCTATTTTTTTAACAAAAATTGACAATTTTATTTTGTCAATTTAAATAAAATGAAAATGGTCGTCTTATTTTGGACAATCCTAATATAACAAACATGACGTTCTATTTTGTTGTTCTGATTCAACTAAAAATACCATTACGATTTTGCAACAAAACTGATTCACACAATACCATTCACTGATTCAGCGCAATACAACACAGTCAGTATTTCAATAACTATACACATAATACATGAATTTTATATAAAATTTCACAATAAAATAATTAATTAATTTAAAAATAGAAATCTCACATTGATCGGTTTTCAGAAATTGTTCGTGTTCAAATTTGTCTGAATTCCCAAAGTTCTCCTTTTCTATTCTGGTCTGCTCCATATTGGTTTGCTCGAAGACACGATTCCATTGCTTCTGAAATCGTTCAATTCTGTTACCGTTTGTAAGAGTTATTCGAGTTTACAACTTAATTACATCATTGATTTAATTAGAATAATTAATCACTTATTAACTTAACCCTTGTGCTAATCTCCTTCTTCCACATTTACACGGCCGAACCACGTAACCCATCACTGCCTTTGAAAACTCCACCACGTCCATCACCAGGGACCGTCGGCCACCCATCAGGGACCACTACTCCGACCGCCATGAGCTGCTCCTCCCACGCGCCGAGCTACAGGGAACTCGGTGGTCCCCTTGCGTTGAAAACTGCACCCAAAGTTGGTGCTTTCTCGACCACATTCAGACCTCCACAGCCTCTCATCTTTGATCTTCACCGTTGAGTGTGTAGCCTACTCCAAGATCTTCGATTTGTATTTGAAGATTTGTTCTAATTCGAAGTGGATTTGAAGAAAAGGGGAGGAGAAGTCTGGAGCGTGTCGGCCATTGATTTATAAGGAAGGCGGCTGTAAAATCTAATTAGGGTTCTGAGATGTACGGTTATTTATACCAAGTATAATTTAATTTATTTATTTATTATATAATTCATTTATTCACAAAAAAAAAATTCATTAACTTAAACCAACACCAAATCTGGCCCAACGAGTGTTGCCCCTAGCTAATAACCCCCATCCCAGACACATTGGAACATGTTTCATAACCTAATTCGGCTGTTACGATATGTTTTTCTTTAATTTAATTCATAAATCATAAATCATTTAATTATTTAATTCTGACGCACAATTAAATCCACCGGGGCCACATACGACCTCTAAAAATTACAGGAAAAATATTTCTAGTTATGTTTTGACGATATGGTTCTAACAAGACTAATTTCGTCGAATTCTGAGACCGTTTGAAAAATGGCTATTTTTAAGCTGATTAAATTTGATTGAAACTGTCAAAACACATTTTCCTCTGCCACGCTCACAAATTAATTCGAAAAGGTATGAAAATTGAAATTTAGCAATAATTTGACATTCCGGTTCCAACAAAAGTGGTTTTGTCGAAAACCGAGGTCGTTTGCAAAGTGGCTATTTTTAAGGCCAATATATTTAATATTAAAAATACATTTTTAAACAAATAAATTCCGAAACTCAAAATATATAAGTGTTTACTGTTTTTCAATGCAGGAAAGTCATTTTGAACTCAATGAAAGTGATTTCGAGCCGAAATTCCTTCATATGTGAAAGTAGCCTTTCCGGCCCTATATAATATATATATAAATTCTACATGGACTTTTCTATATTTTAAACTGGACATAACTTTTAAATTATAAAGTGAAATTTCAGTTTTTCAGATTCGTTAGAAAGATATGATTAAACAGATTCAAATATTTCTGGTTTCGCTCAATTCTGATTTATTTTGAATCCTGTACAGTCAGTCAAAGTTCAAATTCAAATTTTCAAACTGCAGTGCTGTTTTAAACTCCTTTTATAATTAAATTAAATTTATTCATTTTAAAATAAATTTTTAGTCGTTCTTATTTAAAATAAATTATTTTAAATATTAAAATCCATTAAAATTTCTAAAATAAAAATTTTAAATTGGCCCCAAAATTCTGGGTCGTTACAATCGCCCCAACTTAAAATCTTTTCGTCCTCGAAAAGGAACGTAGCTAAAAGTTGTTTAATTAACTAACTTAATTAAATTTTTATTTATCGGCTGAATTAATTATCATTCTAATATTTTAATTAGTGAAACTAATTATCAAACATCGCAACCAACAATCAATTTGGTGATTAACTTTTCAAATATATATAATTTTTATATATAGCAAAAATCATATTCTTAGTGCAAATCACAGCAATGTGTCCTAACTAAGTGTTGGTTCTCATACTAGTCAATGGAAATATATAGAAATCCCACCTTCGAGACACGAACATAAATACTGGTGATGGTCGACCTATCACCAAAATTACCTCCGGGCGGCTAGAGTGTGATTCTATATCTATCCAGTATATTAAAACTTCGAATATCCGTTAATTACTCGTATATTCGAAATCTTTATATACTCGATTGTCCATATTAAAATATAATATACTCAAATACGTATTTTAGGAAAAAAAATCAAAACTAAATTTGTTTTAATTTTTAAAGAAAATAATACTCTTCATACTCGTTTTAGGATATAACTGATCCCATCTCTAACGAGTTATTCTCATTGGATATTACTAATCCAATCTCTGATGAATTCTTTCGTTCGATTCTAATGTGTCTTGTCCTCGAGCTCTGTAAACCTAGCTCTGATACCACATGTGACGACCCAAACTTCCCAGTGAAGGAAAGGCTGGATTGCTTTGAGAACAATGCACATCAGAACACAAACTGAAGAAAATTTTATTGCTGATTACAACAATTACATCAGAGTACAGGAATATAACAGAGTATGAATACTTATTACATAATAGGAATACAATGATATCAGAGTTTTAAATTACATTTAAATAGCAGCGGAAAAATAATACAAATATACAACTGGAAGAAATACACGGATACAGAGCTTTCCGAATACTGCTTCAGCTGTAAACCAGGATCCTGTAAATATATCTGCAAGATGCTACTCGACTGCCCGTGTGGAAAATAAGGGCACCCGAGTTTGCCAGTGAAACAAACTACAGGTCAGTCATGGGACTGGTATGAGAAATCTTAACTTAACTTATCTAATAATAAGGCTAATCACAGGACCACGCCGCTAACGCGGAACGGGTTTACTCCATTGGATTGCCAGTGCCTAAAATAAGGTAAATCGTAAAATAACGCAATGCTTTTTAGAAAAATGAAACCATTATAAGACCCAAGTCCCATCACACAATGCAACGCAAACCGGAGGATAGGGTTTACCTTATAATGGTCAAAAGATGCTTGATACGATAAAACGGATTTAATATTAGTGTGTATATATATGGGTATATGTATAATAAACATTTCAATCATAATGTATCAATCATAGACGGCATAGTACCCCATCCTACTATGTCGCCATACTAGTTCTTCAATCAAAACCGCAAGGTCGTATTGGAAATTGGATTTCCATCATGAGTCGAGGCTTAGGGCAAGCTCCTCTCCGATTCGAGACACTCTAGCAAATGCCTCAGGATCCCCCGCAGTGAACCCTTGGAGCGGTAGGGCCGGTCCCCGCCTATTGGCAGTGGATTGGTTATGCCTGAACACACGTTTCCCGGTTCTTTTGAACCTATAATATGACCACTATCGGCCTATAAAAATCCGAGGCGCCTCAAAATCCATCATCCACATAAGTAAAATGTCAGCGCTGGTAGGTCCCTGACATCACTCTAGCTAGAAAGAAACGTGTGCACTCCCTACGGTCTGTATCCCGTTTTGACTCATACCGGGGTGTGAGGCTCGCGAAGTCACGCTATACACAAAGCTATGCCGTAATAGGCTATACTTTGATCATCCCACAAGGCCCTGCTTTTCAACAAAAGCGTTGATCATTTGCATCTTGGCGTGCCACATTGACAATTCACGCCATGCGATCAATCACTATTAATATATACCAGGGTGTTAAGTAGAGGATAAATCCTTTACCACCAAACAGACATACATTAACAGAAATCGATTTAATTCACATGGAACGAAATCCAATGTCAGACACGCATCCATTTATTAGCTTATGCTCTGGGTCTGAGCGAAAACCAAATCCGAACAATCAACAATAGTCTGGACGGCCAACACTGAAGCCCCTTCAAGGTAGCTACTCCCATCAAGGGTCTCTGTAGCAACACATCCATCCGATGTGAAGATCGTCGGTCTTCAACCACCGTCTTCATCTTCGACTCTTCATCGTCGTAGTAATTATTCGAAATGGGTTAAACCCGGTCTTCCCGAATAACTCACGTATTTTTATAATTAAAAATCAAATACTATAAAAACACATCCAACGCCACATTCCAATTCAGAATATTCTTTTAAATAAAATATTTGCATTATTTTATCAAAGATAGATTCTTTAAATTTATTCTTAAATTTTTCTTTTAAAGATTTATTAAAAACCTCAATCTGGTTTTAAATATCAAAATCATTATTCAATGATTATTTAAATTCAAGAAATTAATCTTATCTTTAACTGGGTTAAAAAAACTAATGTCATTTAAAACATAGTTCACGGTAAACCCAAAATCATCTTCCATAAACTATGGAATCTTCACGGAGACCAAATCAATACATAATCGTTATAAATTTCTGTACCCGACCAATAGTATAAATGGAATAACGGCAAGGCCTCTTAAATTCCATATGTAGTATCGGTTTTCTTTTACAGAAGCTTATCTCGGTTACTAGTAATTTGAATTCCATTCAATTCCAATTTAATATATTAAATTGGAAAACATGGCTTTTTGGAAAATTCCCACTTTAAACCTTAATAAAAGATTTATAAATTCCAAATCATATTTTAACTGTCAGTTGGATTAAAGAACAAATGTCGTTTAGAAACACAATTCACAATAAACCCAACTCACATCTCATCTTATTTCAATTACTAAATATATTTTAAAACTTTAATAATCTAAATTTAAAAGATTATTCTTTTCGTACGGGGTTTAAGAGCGGTGTTATTTAAAACACTATTCACGACAAACCCAAAATCCAGTTTATTCAATTTAACTACAATTAAATATTAGCAAATTAGAAAAGTTCATTAAATCTAAATTTAATGATTTATCCTAGTTAATAACTAGTTCGTTTTAATAAAAATGTATTTTTCTAAAATATATTCTTTCTCTAAAATATATTCTTTTTCTAAGATATTTTCTAAAATATTCTTTTCTAGAATATTCTTTATTGGAATGTGACTCAATCAACATCCATATATTGTATGAAATCAACAAGCATGATAATTAATTATCTAACATCCAATTAATCAACCAAAGTGGATTCTACACTAAATATTGGGACTAGTGTAGGATCATCCCAACACCCGTGTGGGGTTTCATCCAGCAATCGAATAAATTATTTGTGCACTTGGGCGATGTGTAAAAATTATCGACCCAATCAATAAACAAGTCGGATGACTTGTAAATGGAAGTGAAATGTTCAGTTTGAATATACTAACATTATATTTAACATATCAGACATTTCAACATCACAGACAAATATTCCAAACCATCGCTAATATCATATTTATAACATATGATCTTTTTATTGTAACTAATCGACAATAAAGATATTAACTTTCCTATCTTTGTGTAATCCTTTTCAGTGACCAAAATGTATATTCTGGTGTAAACCTCTTTAATTACCAAAAATGTATATTTTGGCATAAACTTCTTTAATTACCAAAAATGTATGTTTTGGTGTAAACTTCTTTTAAATAACCAAAAGTGTATATTTTGGTTCAACTCTTTTTAATATATAAAAATTTTCATTTTTATTCACTAATCAAGTTTTGACCCAAATGTATATTTTTATTTGCAAAAATCACACTCTAACACAAAAATGTTATTTCTAATTCAACTAATCATGTTTTCACAAAGTGTGATTTTTATTCCTATAAACATGTTTTAAAAAAATGAATATTTTATTTCACTAATCATGTTTTGATAGAAATGTTAATCTTATTTGCAAGACCCATTTCTAATAAAAATGTGGTTTTTATTTATATAACAAATTTCTAATCAAAAATGTCATTTTTATATGCAAATTACATTTCAATATAAAGATGATGATTTTATTTACATAACATGTTTTACACCAAAAATGTTATTTTTCTTCACTAACATATTTTAACACAAAAATGTATATTCTTATTACATTCTTTATATATGAATAAAATGTACATTTTTGTTTAATTCTTATTGACGAATATTAGTTACATAGAAATGTAATTTTACATGTTAACACATTCTAATCAAGGTATTATTCTCTTTAATAATTCATTTTCATAAAAATGTAAATTTCATATTCACAAGTTTTCAAACAAAGATTCATTCTTTTTGATGAATTCTAATTATCATTAAAAAAATGTAAATATATGTTAACATCTTTTCAAACAAAGATCCCTTTTCTAAAAATGTTATTCTTTTCACTAACCATTCCTTTTTACAAAATTGTCATTCTTTTCACTAACATGTTCTAATTACCCAAAATGATACTTTTGTCTAACAAAATATAATTAACAAAAATGTCAATTTTGTCTAACTTAATCTAATTCACAAATGTGTTAATTTTGTTCAATATAATCTAATTAACAAAAAGTGTTAATTTTGTTCAATATAATCTAATTAACAAAAAGTGTTAATTTTGTTCAATATAATCTAATTAACAAAAAGTGTTAATTTTGTTCAATATAATCTAATTAACAAAAAGTGTTAATTTTTGTTTAATATAATCTAATTAACAAAAAGTATTAATTTCTTTGCTAATATTTCTTTTGACCCAAAAATGTTCTTTTTATCATATTTAACATTTCTACCCAAAAATGTCCTTTTTAATCCTATCCAACATTTTATAAACAAAATGTTATTTTAATCCTATTCAACATTTTATAAACAAAATGTTATTTTAGTTCTACGCCACATTTCATATCAAAGTGATATTATAATCCTTTAAGTGAAACTAAAAAGGGAGTCTTTTTATTAAAATCTTTTATTTATAATCTTTTTATTCTGAATATTCTAACACAAATGTTCGATTGGTTTTAATAACATGTTTGTGACAAAAATGTGATTTTTATTTCAATACTTATGTTTTTAACCAAAATGTTATCGTTTATTTCAGTAACAAACAAATTTGACAAAAAACATGTTTTAATGAAAACAAATAAATAAATATTTTATTGTTATTCTATTTTTTTAACAAAAATTGACAATTTTATTTTGTCAATTTAAATAAAATGAAAATGGTCGTCTTATTTTGGACAATCCTAATATAACAAACATGACGTTCTATTTTGTTGTTCTGATTCAACTAAAAATACCATTACGATTTTGCAACAAAACTGATTCACACAATACCATTCACTGATTCAGCGCAATACAACACAGTTAGTATTTCAATAACTATACACATAACAACACCACATGAATTTTATATAAAATTTCACAATAAAATAAATAATTAATTTAAAAATAGAAATCTCACATTGATCGGTTTTCAGAAATTGTTCATGTTCAAATTTGTCTGTATTCCCAAAGTTCTCCTTTTCTATTCTGGTCTGCTCCATATTGATTTGCTCGAAGACACGATTCCATTACTTCTGAAATCGTTCAATTCTGTTACCGTTTGTAAGAGTTATTCAAGTTTACAACATAATTACATCATTGATTTAATTAAAATAATTAATCACTTATTAACTTAACCCTTGTGCTAATCTCCTTCTTCCACATTTACATGGCCGAACCATGTAACCCATCACTGCATTTGAAAACTCCACCACATCCGTCACCAGGGACTGCCGGCCACCCATCAGGGACCACTACTCCGACCGCCACGAGCTGCTCCTCCCACGCGCCGAGCTACAGGGAACTCGGTGGTCCCCTTGCATTGAAAACTGCACCCAAAGTCGGTGCTTTCTCGACCAAATTCCGACCTCCACAGCCTCTCATCTTTGATCTTCACCGCTGAGTGCGTAGCCTACTCTAAGATCTTCGATTTGTATTTGGAGATTTGTTCTAATTCGAAGTGGATTTGAAGAAAAGGGGAGGAGAAGTCTGGAGCATGTCGGCCATTGATTCATAAGGAAGGCAACTGTACAATCTAATTAGGGTTCTGAGATGTTCAGTTATTTATACCAAGTATAATTTAATTAATTTATTTATTATATAATTCATTTATTCACAAAAAAAAATTCATTAACTTAAACCAACACCAAATCCGGCCCAACGAGTGTCGTCCCCAGCTAATAACCCCCATCCTGGACACATTGGAACATGTTTCGTAACCTAATTCGGCTGTTACGATATGTTTTTCTTTAATTTAAATCATAAATCATTTAATTATTTAATTCTGATGCACAATTAAATCCACCGGGGCCACATACGACCTCTAAAAATTACAGGAAGAATATTTCTAGTTAAGTTTTGACGATACGGTTCTAACAAGACTAATTTCATCGAATTCTGAGACCGTTTGAAAAATGACTATTTTTAAGCTGATTAAATTTGACCGAAACTGTCAAAACACATTTTCCTCTGCCATGATCACAAATTAATTCAAAAAATTATGAAAATTGAAATCTAGCAATAATTTGACATTCCGGTTCCAACAAAAGTGGTTTCGTCAAAAACCGAGGTCGTTTGCAAAGTGGCTATTTTTAAGGCCAATATATTTAATATTAAAAATACATTTTTAAACAAATAAATTCCAAAACTCAAAATATATAAGTGTTTAATGTTTTTTAATGCAGGAACGTTATTTGGAACTCAATGAAAGTGATTTCGAGTTGAAATTCCTTCATATGTGAAAAGTAGCCTTTCCGGCCCTATATAATATATATATATATATATATAAATTCTACAGCGACTTTTCTATATTTTAAACTGGACATAACTTTTAAATTATAAAGAGAAATTTCAGTTTTTCAGATTCGTTAGAAAGATATGATTAAACAGATTCAAATATTTCTGGTTTCGCTCAATTCTGATTTATTTTGAATCCTGTACAGTCAGTCAAAGTTCAAATTCAAATTTTCAAACTGCAGTGCTGTTTTAAACTCCTTTTATAATTAAATTAAATTTATTCATTTTAAAATAAATTTTTAGTCGTTCTTATTTAAAATAAATTATTTTAAATATTAAAATCCATTAAAATTTCTAAAATAAAATTTTTAAATTGGCCCCAAAATTCCGGGTCGTTACAAAGTTCATGGGAAATTAGGGTATTTTCTTTTTGTGAAAATAAGGCTCAGGTCCCTAAAACTTATTGAAATACACGCCACATCCCTCTTATGTTTGCTTTTCAATCCCGCCCCCTATTTTTTCCTGCCGCATGGAACTTCCGCCTGCCACTTCAATAAGTTCCGCCTTCTATGCATTTCAGCAAAAAAAAAGCACTTCCAACTAAAAAAAAAATTCTAAAATCTGGAAATAATCCCAGAGGTCCACGCAAAGAAAAAAAATAGTTGCATATATGTATGCAAGCATTGCAAATAGTTTCATACATATATGCAACTATTTGAATACACATGCACATATTTACGTACACCTCGTGAATAACTACAAACATATATGCAGTTTTTCTGTATAACTGCATACATGTGTGCATATATGCCAAAAACTATGCAAAATTGAACAAATTGCACGTATGTATGTAGTTTTTAAATAAATGCATGAAAAGTTGTATGTATTTACAATATGCATACACGTATGCGTTTATACTGCAGTTTTGACGCAGAATTGAAATAGATGCATACATGTATATTTTACTGGATTTCGTTGTTTTTGTGTAAATTTTGATTTTGACGTTGTTTTTTATGTTTTTTGATTTGAATTTTTCATGATTAATTGTTTTAATTAATTACAAATTTACGTGATTTTTTTATATTTTATTTTTATTTCTTTGTTAATTTTTTGAAAAATAGGGACTAAATTTACAATAAGTTTATGACCGGATGTGAGAGTAATTTAAAAAGTAAATAGGGACCTGTAAAAAACGCACCCTTTATCTGGGGTCCTTCTTTCTATTAATTTTTTTCTTCTTCCTAAAATAAAAAGACAACGAATTCATAGCTTTCTCATCATTCTAATGAAAACTTCCTCCTTTTTAATTAAATCAAAGAGAGGAACTCTCATCTTAATCAACTCCAATTCATGCATCAACATACTAATCTTTGAAATCAAAGAAGAAAGACTACAATAGACTTCTTCTTCCATGTATGTCAGCATTTCATTTTTTTCAAGTCCTCAAGCTCAAATTCACCTCCTACATGGTAGAAATCATTGAAATTAATCAATAATCCAACAAGGTGAGTGTGCACTCACATATTTTGGTTTACAAGTGTTTTATGTTCATCTATGTCAAAATAATTTGTTGATTGCTATTACTGTCAATGCTGATTTATGTGGCACAAACAGTCCTTATCCCTACTTTGGACCTTAACATCTTGCTCAATTCTGAACTAATTCATGTAATTCTTTCTTTGAATCATAGTAAAATTGTTGGTCTTTGATCATGTGGAGTTTCCGGTTGGTCTGAGTTAATTTAGCAATTGGAATTGATCACGGAAGTTTCCCATGGGCAACGTTTTTGCCGGTTGAAATTCACATATACTGGATCGACCTAGGGGTCACCCCTAAGTGGACGGCCCATGTAGTGTTCTTTGCGCAAGGATTTTCCTGCACTTTATTGTGTTATTTCCTGAAGTTTTTAGCCTTCTTAAAATTTCTTTTCTAGTTCTATTTTCTGAAGTTATTCACCATGGTTTGTTGCAACTTTAGCTCATCAAAGTAAATCTATACCATGATCAATCTGATTCCCACATTTACGGAGATTTTTTATGGTTATTTGTTTTATTTTATGATGGATTTCGATGGGGTTTCATGCATGTGCATGATTTCCAAACTAGTTTCCTTATATATATTGCTTTCTCTATAGTTTTAGGGCAAAATCATTTCATTGCTTTGGCTTTTAATACAAATGATCTCAAAGCAATATTACAATTATATTTTGAAATTGTAAGAGTTTTCAATGAATAAATTCGTTTGGTTTCAAAATCGTTTTATAATCCTATTTTTGTGAAACCAATTATTTTCCATAAAGTAAAATACACATTTCTGCACCCTTCGATAAGGAGTGTTTGTGATTGAACATTATAGTAAACCTCGTGGTATGGGATGAGAAGGTGTATTTTATCAGTTAATTATAAACTCGTCTAATTGAAGATGGTGATTTAATGCTTCTAATGTTTTGATGTTTCTGATGATCTGATGCTTCGCATCATTTCCGTTGTGGGGATGACTAGTAGGTACTGAACTAATGGTAAGAGTATGTGGTATAAAACACATCGTTACAGCTACTTGGGTTACTGAATGTTAGTTTGTAACACATATTGATGTTTTTTGTTGTGCCAGTTCTTGACTCGGGGGATTCTCATATATGCATTTGCTTGACCGAAGTGGTCAAGTATACCTGGCCACGGCGGGTCATGGTAAAATTATGTTGGACCAAAATGGGTCATCTTAGTGATATACTCAATCAACACGAGTTGTCATAATTTTTCATACCAAACTATGACGGGTCGTTATATTAAAGCAATGCCCAACCGTAACGAGTTGTAGTAGAGCTTACTCTATCGAAATGAATCGTAGTTATAAATGCGTATGTAGTACTTAGCAAAGGACTAGTGGAGCTAATGTGCACTTCCAATATTATGATGTTTTCAGATCTGAATTATTACTATTGATGTACCTTTTTGTTTTGGATTCAAATATTGGTGTTAGATGATTTGATCTTACAATCATATTTACGTTAGTGTTTTGAATCCAAATTGATATTTTGGTGGTATCATTTACTTTGGATTTTCGTACCCCTATTACAATGGCTTGTTGGATTATTTTCATTTGGTGTTTTGGGTCCTATATATATCGACTAGTTGAAAATGAAACCAATCATAGCCTTAGAGATAATTGGTATTTATTTAAG
The DNA here is from genome assembly GCA_030737875.1 of Allium sativum. Lineage (NCBI taxonomy): Eukaryota > Viridiplantae > Streptophyta > Magnoliopsida > Asparagales > Amaryllidaceae > Allium > Allium sativum. Next base: position 423,231,850 of record CM060924.1, read on the forward strand.
TATAATGATCACTTTTGATTGAGTAAACTCTTAAGTGAGTTAATATGTTGTTTTGTTGGAGTTTCAATGCCATTTCTAGATGTTATACTTATATGCTTAGGTTGAAGCTTAACACCTCTTTGATGATGCTAAAATGCTACTTTATTAGTACTTATGGTTCTTATGTTATCTTGTAGGCTGTCAATCTTTAAGAATTTTAGGATTCAATTGATGTCCTAAGCTTATACAATTACTTTTGCGTAAAAAGTAATTCTTGTCTATAATTTCATAATTCACCTCCTTTATTCTAAATGTTTTGTAAAATAGACCGACCTGTGTATGTTAATGCTCGGGTCAGGCCTAGTTGTTTCAGGTTGTAGCTCACTATTGACTCGAGGTTAGTTGTTTCTTTGACTTAATCTTTGGATGCATTTTTCCTAGTTATATTTCTGCAATTGCATTTTTTATTGTTTTCTTGGTAATGTTTTATTTATGTATAGTTATTTGAAACCATTCAAGTCTATAGCACATGCAACTCTTGTACACTATTTTTGTATTTCTATGTATTATGTTCTGTGATTTGTGATCTGTTGTATATAACGGTGTTGTATACACAATTATATGATTTTTGTTTGATGATAACAACCAAATAAATATTATTTTAATGTGTTTGATATTGTACTGTTATTGTAAATCACAGACTGGAATATAATATTTATATTTAAATCACAGTATTTTATTTGAATAGAATATTTTATTTCAATATCAAACAGTACATCTATATTAACTCCACTATTTAATTACTTCACATATTTGTACTTACAAATAATCAGAATAGAATAGACAAGTCTGTTTAACAACAATGAAATGATATTTTATTTCAAACAGATTTTGTTTTATTACAAATAATCAGTACAATCATTTTTTCATATAAATAAGCTCCTCACTATATCACTCAACACTCGGTATTTTTTTCACTTATACATTCACAGTCTCAATATACAGATTTTTTATTTACTAACACTGCTTCATTCACTGGCTTTCATCTTCAGTCTTCACTGCTCTCTGTCCAGTCCAGTCATCACAGTCAGTCCAGTCATCCCTGCTTACCTGTCACATATGAAACACACACACAGTACACTGCAATAGAAATGAAACAGAAAATGTGCAAATATAAATTTTATTTTTAAAATGTTATTTGCCTCAGTTTTCTGGTGTGTTTCTCATCATTTTTCATGACTTGATCTGATATATAATATAGCACGCGCACGATACATGTATACACATACATGTGTATGTATATACACATATTACAGTGCAGGGACAGGAAAACTCGTCTGATGGCTGCATGTACACACGTGCATGAATATACACGTGTGCACTGCCACGCCAATCAGCGAGCAACTGAGGAGTAGCCACATGGACCGTCTCGACTCAGTGCATATCATCTCAAGCCAGGTGTAAAGCAAGTGTGTGTACATGTGTACACAAAAATGAAGCCACATATATATATATATACATATATGTGTATATATACATATATGTATATACATGTATAAACAAAGTCAAAACAGCCCAATCAAGCGTCGTGCCATGTCAAAGTCAAGCCATGGTCAAATGTACAGCAAAATAACAACTCATGCATGGTAGTAAAATTCAGCTCAAAGTGGTCGAGCTTTTACATGTCAGCATTAACATGGTCGAGAGTAATACAAGTGCAAACAAGTACACAAAGCAACATGTTCAAGGAGGTGATCAAGCAGCAAATACATGAAGAATGATCAAGACAGTGATCAAGGCAGGTCAAACACAATGGAGCATGTACATGCATAATTGTGTGCAAGTAAACAAGTGTGCAAATGTGAGCATGAGTGGCCGAGTGAAAGTGCCAACATAGCAGCAAACAAGGCAGTTTCAAAGAGTGGTGAAGGCACAAACTCAAAGTATAGCCAAAGTGTGGTCGAGCAACAATACATGGCAAAGAACAGCAGCTACAAAGCATGGAAGCAGCACATTTAGGGTGCAACAAGTTCATTTCAAATCATCATATACAATATTGGTTCAACAAGGCAATGCAACAGTGGTTCAACAGCCATGCATGGCCGAGAACAAGTACAGGGTAGAGCACAAGTCCAGAATGGTGCAGTGACAACTGATTCAAATAAAATGGCTCAAGCATTCAAGTCAGTTTTTGACCCAAGTCTCATGACAGCAATCTACAGATTCAAAAAGTGTGGTACAATGAAGTTTCAAGTTCAAGTGTATGTCCACAAACAGTTTTTTCATGGTTGTTACAGCATGGAACAAAGCTATGATGATCATCAACAAGGTTCAGGTAAGTCATGCACAAATGGGAGCACCAAGTCAGGTTCAAATTCAAAGAGCAATGCAAACAGGAATGGACAAATGTGCTATCACATGAATGAAGCAGGGTGTGTGTGTGGACATCACCAAGTGTTTCAACAAAATTTCTTATGTACACAACACTAGCGTATGATACGCAAGCTTTTGTGTACATGGTGACTCGACAACAATTCAATGGAGCATACATAGCAAGGATCAGTTTACACAAGTGTATTCAAGGAGTTCATGTCAGCAACATTTTATTTGGCAATAAAATGTATTCATCTAAGATAAATGCATGGAGCAAATCAGGCGAACAGCTCTGGCAAAGGATATTAAAGGGTTCAAGAATACAGTGAGCAATTTTTATAAACAGGAATGGTTTTAATGTGTTTTTGTGTCATTCCAGAAATACAGGAATTTCCAGATTTGCGTCAAATAGTTTTAAATTCAAAAGGGGCAACTCGATAAATTCAATGCAGCAGAAGGAATCAAATCATTTCAGGAAAACTTTTAAACCCCAAGAAATCACAAATGATCAACATGTTTGGCAAGTGTTTAAAGTTTTCCAGAATTAACATATCCAATCAAGACCAAGGAAATCTACTCAGTTATCACGCAAGGATCAAAAAGGGGAAAACATTTGTTATAGGGGACCGCAAATGATTTCATTTCCAGAATTGCAATATCAGATAAATGCCGAGCATGTATGGCAATTTTAGCAATTCCTTCTCCAGCAAATCAGTTTTTAATCGAAGCATATTAAGGCAACAAATTTCCATTTTAATACCAAAATATCAAAAGAGGAAACACGCATTCAAACCAGACCAAGTCAATAAGTGAAATCAGAGGGTTTCTAGGGTTTTCTAAATCCTATATAACACCATTTTCATCATCGGCAGTATAACATAATCCGACACAAATCGAAATCCAATAAATACAATTCAAAGAATTCAAAAAAAAATTACTCACAATTTTCAAGATTTCGATCGCCTGAAAATTTCCCCAAATCAGTGACGAGCCAGAGATAAACATCACAAGTCGAAGAACCAGATAGCCGCAGGAACTAGAGCTTCAGAGATTAACGTTTTTCATCAAGCAACAAAACGATTTGGGGATTCAATATTGAAAACCCTAGGGCAGCCGCCATTTTTGATTTTCCAGAGAATAAAGAGGATCGGGTGCAAATGAAATAAGAATGGGCCGGCCATTTTTACTTTAAGGGCTAAGAAGAAAAGGGAGATTTAATTTTATTTAGCCTAGGGTTTTTATATTTGTTTTATTTTATTTTGTATTGTTTTAGTTTTAATTTCTTTGTAAACCGAACAGTTTATAGATTCTATAAAATATAGGGGGAACCAGTTAGGGGTTTAACTAGCAGTTGACTAATCTGTGTAAAACTAGGGGAAATTCTGATTCAGGGGTTTGAATCAGTCTAGGGTTTTGAGCGTAGAGTTAGAATAGGAGCGAGAGTCGCGAGTGTACAAGGTCTTGTATGCGGGATCTGTTCTATCATCTAGTAGAAACCTTAGGAATGCAGCAGTAGGCAGGGTTTTGCCGAAGCTGGGTATATCTGTGTGTGATTTATTTTCTGCACTTTTATTTCTGCTGCATTCTGTGATCTGTTTATTATTTTAATATCCTGTCAATTTTTCAATTCAATTTAAAAACTGTGATAAACCCTATTCACCCCCCCTCTAGGGTTAATCTAGATCCAACATTTGGTATCAGAGCAGGTATTCCATTAACTCTAGAGTAATGATGATTTCTAGTTGTCAAATGATAGAGAGTCAGTCCAGTTCATCTCCAACTATTTTCACTGGAACAGATTTTTTAAACTGGAAATCCAAAATGGAGTTTTATTTAAAATCTGTTAATATTAAATGTTGGGATGTTGTTATCAATGGGTACGATATGGTAGAAAAAGTTTTTAATTCCCGTGCTACACATATTCTTTATTCTTATCTTGATGATGATCAATACAGTCTGATCTCGCATTGTTTAACTGCGCAGGAAATCTGGGATACTCTCAAAACGAAGTATGGAAGATCTGACAACAGTAGCTCAAAACCCAAGAAAGTCAACTCAGATTCAGAGTTCTGTTTAACAGGATTTACAAATGAAACTTTAGATGAATCAGATGATGGAGAATCAACAAATGCTGAAACAGAAAATTTCTCATATGAAGATCTGGTTTACATGTGTCTTGATCTAACGAAATCTGTTGATAAACTCCAACTGAAAAATAAGTCTCTGAAATCTAAGAATTTTGAGTTGACCAGCAAAATTGATGTTTTGGAATCACAACTTGAATATGTTAAAAATTCTTCAAATTCAGTTTTCAAAAATTGTTTGAAATTGAAAACCAATCTTGTTCATCTCAATAAAAATATTCAAAAGTTTGAAGATGAAATTTTGATCTTAAATGAGAACAAGACTGAGTTATCAAATTTAAATAACCTTCTGCAAAAGGAATTTGAAAATTTAAAAACAGATATATATTCCAAATTTGAAATTGCTGAAAATGAAAATTTGGTGAAAAGTGGTTTGGTTTTGGAAGAACTTGAAAATGAGATTGAAAAATCCAAGAATTTTGAATCTGAAAAAAAAAAAAACAATTTGAACTTAAAATTTCCGAATCCCAAGCCAAAATTGAATTGCTTGAAAATGAGAATTTGTTTTTGAAACAGTCCAATGCTGAACAGAAGATCGCTATAAATAATTGCTCAAATTTATTAAAAGAAAATAGTGATCTAAAGTTCAAAATTCAACGATTAGAATCAACTTTGGATAAATTTTCTAATGGGGAAAAATCGTTGAATATGTTGTTACAAAACCAAGTTTCTATTGGAAATAAATCTGGTCTTGGCTTCGGGAAAAATGATGTTCTTGGAAAAACAAATGAGTTTGAAAAACGGAATTCAATTGTTTTTAAAAATCTTTCAAATCACTTTGGAAATGTTTGTTTTGAAAATTTGAACTCTAACATTCTCAAAGGATTCTTAAATCAAAAACGTGATGTGAATTTGACTGATAACAAATCATTTGAACAATCTTGGATCCCAAATAAAAATAAAACGGCTTCGACTAAATTCAAACAGGGTTGGGTCCCGAAAGGTACAAAGGTAGATTCAAATGGTTTGTTATATAAACAAGTTTGGGTACCAAAACAAATGAATACAACTGTGAGTGGTTTTACTAATTTTGTCAGACCACTCGATCCTTTTAACATTTAGGTACCGAAGGAGGCTGAGGAACTGCAAAGCAAAAGAAATTTGAATTCAGCTGCTCAATACTTCTGTAATCATTCACAGTTCCTTAAGCCAAGACTGTTGACTTAGAGATTCTGATTTACACTGGATTATGGTATGATCTCTAAACTCGCCTCTGTAAATATTTTCTATGTTTGATTTTTTTTGGTTTATTTCTTCTTCTTCTCCCTTCTATTTCTTTCTTCTGTTTATTCTAATTTGATTTTTCACTGCCATATTTTTTTTTTGAATTGCAGTATTCATGATATTGTGGAAATTTGTTTTGCGTGTATAGAACTTCAATACTTTTAAATCATTTCCAGCTATTTTTTTTTCTACAAGTGTTTTGAAGTTCATTTTCTGTTTTCAGAATTCCTAACGATGTTGACGTATTCATGTCATATCTTGAACACTGTTAATTTGAATTCTAAATTTTTTGAAGATCTGAATATTTAATGAAATTTCACACACCTTTGCTATTATGAGTTTATTCTAATTCACTTTAGAAAAGCTGAAAATATTATACTCATTACAGCACTCTATTATTTATCAGTTGTGATAATTTCATTGATTTTCAGATTGGCTTGAATCAGTGGTACATCCTGAATTCCATCTTTATTCATGATCATTATGGTTAGAATATGTTTGTTTGAAATCAACTGAAATTCCTGATATTTTGAATATCTCACACCTCTTATTTTTGAAATTGTCAATCTTGTGTGACTGATTCATTATATCCCAAAACTTTACATTGATTCATGTGATTTCAAATAAATTATCCCGATCATGAATATTTTCAAATTTGATGTAAATGACCTAAAATTTCTCTTGGGCTTGTCAGAAATAGTTTTGAGAAATTCTTGAAAATGTTCTTTTTGAAAATGGTCTTTGAAAATCATTGTTATTTCATGATTATTTGATTTGAATATATGTTTGTTTAAAATCATTTGAAATTACTGATTTATTGGATCTCACACATATCTTGAATCTGAAATATAACCTAGTGTGATTGATTCATTAAATCCTAATACTTTCACATTTCTTCAAATGATTTAAAATAGAGTATATTTGCAAATCTTGGATCATGAACCACCTTATGTGACCAACATCTTGACAAGTCTGATTTTGAACAGTTCTTGTTTGTGCTGCTCTGATATTTGTGCCAAAGTTGTAAACTTGTCCGTTTGGGCTTTGTGTTTAAATTTCTTTAGCCTGAGATGTCCATGATAGTCCATTAGGGTGTAATTAAATTCCTCGATAAGCGAGAACATTTGGTATCAGCCTTTTTCACTCATCTGTTTTTTGAATTATCACCCTGTATAGATTCAATTTTGTTTATAAATCTGTTTAATTTCTTCTTGTAATTGTTTTTCAATTTTAAAATTATCTATTTTTTATTCATTCAAAAATTGAAATCAATATCCAATTTGTGCTGTGTTTATAATTCATCAAAATTATTATCAGTTTTTGAAATTGTGATGAATTGTGACTGCAGTGTATTTCACAACAAGAGGAGATTTTATTCGGATTTTCATGATGGTTGAATATTAATTATAATATCTTTGAACTGGCAAATATTTCACAACCATCTCCTTTATCTATCACCCGTCTGCCATCCATCATGATTTTATATTAATGTGGAGAGTTTATTTTTAAAAATAAAAATCATCTTGTTTTAAAACAGTGAAAATTATTTGTGATAGAAATGGGACTATATTATTTTTCAGAATTAGTGATAATTGAAATTTTCAATAATCCCGGTACAGTCGAGCTTAAGTCATAATATAATTAATTTAGAAATTTATTTTCACAGTCCATCTCTGTACCTACCCCATTTTCTATCATTCATATATTGGTTTTACATACTGAGGAGTTTTTCCTTTAAATGCTGAAAATAATAAATATAATTAATATATAAGTGTGTCTCTAACCTCATTTAAAAATCCAAGCTCTGGTCATGCATGGTTAAGAGACAACTTATAATTTAAGCTGCGACTGACCTCATTCAAAAATCCAAGCTCTGGTTATGTGTGGTCAGTGTGCTCTTAAATAAAAATAAAAGAAAAAGGAATGATGTGCTATAAATTGAAATAAACTTGAAATTCTCCTTTGTGTATAAAAGCCAGCCTACCAATCCATTTTCTAATCTGTGAAATGTGTTAATATTTTATGACGTATTATGATTTGCTGATTGATGGGTATTGGGATTTGAGGTTATTCGATCTTGTCACTTAAATTGAATTATTAATTATAGTCCAAATTCCATCTCTGTTTTTTTTAAACCTCATTTTTTTTTGAAAAATAATTGGAATACATTTTTTTTACTCTCCCCATTTTATATAAAATTCATCGTAAATCCGTCATTCTCTACAATGTGAGATATGCCACCAGTTCTTAGTTTATTATGATTTTTGTTTGACTGATTGAGATTTATGATGACTGTTCTTCCTCTTAAGCTGATATAGTATTTGTTAGTCATTTTTCATCTATATTTTAAATTCTGTATCCTTTTGATGATAACAAAAGGGGGAGAATGGATAGAGATTTTGATTTATGAGTGAATATTTTATAAATATTTTTAATTTTGAAAATTTATTATTATTCATACATTTCACTCATGCACAGTTATAGGGGGAGTTGTCTGTTGTAGGGGGAGCTAATAAATAGGGGGAGTTCAATATTCACTGTCAAACACATCTATTGTATACAAAATCTTTTATTTGTTTGTCATCATCAAAAGGGGGAGATTGTTGTATATAACGGTGTTGTATACACAATTATATGATTTTTGTTTGATGATAACAACCAAATAAATATTATTTTAATGTGTTTGATATTGTAATGTTATTGTAAATCACAGACTGGAATATAATATTTATATTTAAATCACAGTATTTTATTTGAATAGAATATTTTATTTCAATATCAAACAGTACATCTATATTAACTCCACTATTTAATCACTTCATATATTTGTACTTACAAATAATCAGAATAGAATAGACAAGTCTGTTTAACAACAATGAAATGATATTTTATTTCAAATAGATTTTGTTTTATTACAAATAATCAGTACAATCATTTTTTCATATAAATAAGCTCCTCACTATATCACTCAACACTCGGTATTTTTTTCACTTATACATTCACAGTCTCAATATACAGATTTTTTATTTACTGACACTGCTTCATTCACTGGCTTTCATCTTCAGTCTTCACTGCTCTCTGTCCAGTCCAGTCATCACAGTCAGTCCAGTCATCCCTGCTTACCTGTCACATATGAAACACACACACACAGTACACTGCAATAGAAATGAAACAGAAAATGTGCAAATATAAATTTTATTTTTAAATTGTTATTTGCCTCAGTTTTCTGGTGTGTTTCTCATCATTTTTCATGACTTGATCTGATATATAATATAGCACGCGCACGATACATGTATACACATACATGTGTATGTATATACACATATTACAGTGCAGGGACAGGAAAACTCGTCTGATGGCTGCATGTACACACGTGCATGAATATACATGTGTGCACTGCCACGCCAATCAGCGAGCAACTGAGGAGTAGCCACATGGACCGTCTCGACTCAGTGCATATCATCTCAAGCCAGGTGTAAAGAAAGTGTGTGTACATGTGTACACAAAAATGAAGCCATATATATATACACACATATATATATATACATATATGTGTATATATACATATATGTATATACATGTATAAACAAAGTCAAAACAGCCCAATCAAGCGTCGAGCCATGTCAAAGTCAAGCCATGATCAAATGTGCAGCAAAATAACAACTCAAGCATGGTAGTAAAATTCAGCTCAAAGTGGTCGAGCTTTTACATGTCAGCATTAACATGGTCGAGAGTAATACAAGTGCAAACAAGTACACAAAGCAACATGTTCAAGGAGGTGATCAAGCAGCAAATACATGAAGAATGATCAAGACAGTGATCAAGGCAGGTCAAACACAATGGAGCATGTACATGCATAATTGTGTGCAAGTAAACAAGTGTGCAAATGTGAGCATGAGTGGCCGAGTGAAAGTGCCAACATAGCAGCAAACAAGGCAGTTTCAAAGAGTGGTGAAGGCACAAACTCAAAGTATAGCCAAAGTGTGGTCGAGCAACAATACATGGCAAAGAACAGCAGCTACAAAGCATGGAAGCAGCACATTTAGGGTGTAACAAGTTCATTTCAGATCAGCATATACAATATGGGTTCAACAAGGCAATGCAACAGTGGTTCAACAGCCATGCATGGCCGAGAACAAGTACAGGGTAGAGCACAAGTCCAGAATGGTGCAGTGACAACTGATTCAAATAAAATGGCTCAAGCATTCAAGTCAGTTTTTGACCCAAGTCTCATGACAACAACCTACAGATTCAAAGAGTGTGGTACAATGAAGTTTCAAGTTCAAGTGTATGTCCACAAACAGTTTTTTCATGGTTGTTACAGCATGGAACAAAGCTATGATGATCATCAACAAGGTTCAGGTAAGTCATGCACAAATGGGAGCACCAAGTCAGGTTCAAATTCAAAGAGCAATGCAAACAGGAATGGACAAATGTGCTATCACATGAATGAAGCAGGGTGTGTGTGTGGACATCACCAAGTGTTTCAACAAAATTTCTTATGTACACAACACTAGCGTATGATACACAAGCTTTTGTGTACATGGTGACTCGGCAACAATTCAATGGAGCATACATAGCAAGGATCAGTTTACACAAGTGTATTCAAGGAGTTCATGTCAGCAACATTTTATTTGGCAATAAAATGTATTCATCTAAGATAAATGCATGGAGCAAATCAGGCGAACAGCTCTGGCAAAGGATATTAAAGGGTTCAAGAATACAGTGAGCAATTTTTATAAACAGGAATGGTTTTAATGTGTTTTTGTGTCATTCCAGAAATACAGGAATTTCCAGATTTGCATCAAATAGTTTTAAATTCAAAAGGGGCAACTCGATAAATTCAATGCAGTAGAAGGAATCAAATCATTTCATGAAAACTTTTAAACCCCAAGAAATCACAAATGATCAACATGTTTGGCAAGTGTTTAAAGTTTTCCAGAATTAACATATCCAATCAAGACCAAGGAAATCTACTCAGTTATCACGCAAGGATCAAAAAGGGGAAAGCATTTGTTATAGGGGACCGCAAATGATTTCATTTCCAGAATTGCAATATCAGATAAATGCCGAGCATGTATGGCAATTTTAACAATTCCTTCTCCAGCAAATCAGTTTTTAATCGAAGCATATTAAGGAAAAAAAATTCCATTTTAATACCAAAATATCAAAAGAGGAAACACGCATTCAAACCAGACCAAGTCAATAAGTGAAATCAGAGGGTTTCTAGGGTTTTCTAAATCCTATATAACACCATTTTCATCATCGGCAGTATAACATAATCCGACACAAATCGAAATCCAATAAATACAATTCAAAGAATTCAAAAGAAAATTACTCACAATTTTCAAGATTTCGATCGCCTGAAAATTTCCCCAAATCAGTGACGAGCCAGAGATAAACATCACAAATCGAAGAACCAGATAGCCGCAGGAACTAGAACTTCAGAGATTAACGTTTTTCATCAAGCAACAAAACGATTTGGGGATTCAATATTGAAAACCCTAGGGCAGCCGCCATTTTTGATTTTCCAGAGAATAAAGAGGATCGGGTGCAAATGAAATAAGAATGGGCTGGCCATTTTTACTTTAAGGGCTAAGAAGAAAAGGGAGATTTAATTTTATTTAGCCTAGGGTTTTTATATTTGTTTTCTTTTATTTTGTATTGTTTTAGTTTTAATTTCTTTGTAAACCGAACAGTTTATAGATTCTGTAAAATCTAGGGGGAACCAGTTAGGGGTTTAACTGGCAGTTGACTAGTCTGTGTAAAACTAGGGGAAATTCTGATTCAGGGGTTTGAATCAGTCCAGGGTTTTGAGCGTAGAGTTAGAATAGGAGCGAGAGTCGCGAGTGTACAAGGTCTTGTATGCGGGATCTGTTCTATCATCTAGTAGAAACCTTAGGAATGCAGCAGTAGGCAGGGTTTTGCCGAAGCTGGGTATATCTGTGTGTGATTTATTTTCTGCACTTTTATTTCTGCTGCATTCTGTGATCTGTTTATTATTTTAATATCCTGTCAATTTTTCAATTCAGTTTAAAAACTGTGATAAACCCTATTCACCCCCCCTCTAGGGTTAATCTAGATCCAACATGATCTGTGATATATCGTAAGTTGTTCTGAAATAGATCCTTAACCATCATGATTTGTAATAGATGTATTATGTACGTCATTCCATTTGAAATAATAAAAATAATTTTTTGTATACCTAATCGATGTATTTAATACTCGTCTAATGCGAAATTACAGATGGTTGCCTATAACCAGCCCTAGTTTCTACTCTAATAGACAATATTACTTAGTAATGATCTTTATTAGTGTGGATCTCGAGGTGCAGTGTCATAGGAATGAAATCCTACAAGGAGGGGAGAATGTAACAATCCCAATTTTAATAATTGATTATTAATTGAAAAATTAATTAATTAAAGAACAAGTGGTAAAATTATCAGAACTTGAAAATGTGAATCGCATCATTGAGCCCCTTATGATTTTATGGTTCAGATACATATATGGTTTAGGAAAAACGATCGTAAATGTACAATATATGATAATTCAAAGTTTTGAAATTTGAACAAATGAGAATAAAGAATAAAATAAAAAATTGGACGTGAGAGCCCACCCATCACCTAAGTCGACCCGAGCAATAATGGGTCGACCCATCGCATGACAGGCATGTTTATGTGCCTGACACGAAATCAAATTGAACGAATAATATTTTTACATCTTGATTTGCTGATGTGTTATTTTCTAGTTGGCTAATTTCAAGTCTAAGTTTTACGTGGCAACCCTTGATTAGTCTGAGTACATGGCTGGTTCAGATTTAATCCCTAAATCTAATGACCGAGAAGCTTTTGCCTCACCTATAGATATACCTCCAACCCCCCTTTTTCACAACACAAGTTTCTTCCCCGCCTAATCTAGTCTTCTATTTTGGAGATCAGCCAATCTAAATTAAATTTTAGGGTAATTGAGATTTGTTAAATAAAATGTTTTCTCTTTTATATATTTATATTCTGGAGGTGGATTCTGTCAGAGGCACGAGGGAAACTTCCTAGAGAGATTTTATAATTATTTAGATTTTATTTATGTTTTGGTAAATAGTCCAAACAATAGTTATAGTGTTAATTTACAGTTCTTATAGCCATTGTTCATTTTTCTGTAAATACTCTTTCTACAAGTTATCTTATGGTTTTCTATCTTTTTTTTCATAGTTTTATTTTGTTAATGTTTAAATATATGTTCAAGCCTATAATGCTTCACATTTCTTGACATAACCCTATTTTAGGGGTAAGGGGTGTTTTATATGTACAAATTATTCTCAACACATAAGTGTTAGTTTCCATCAATACTTACATTTTTCCCCTTTTTAATTACTGTTCAACGATATTTATTAACTTACTTTACACCAAAATTCGTTATAAATGAATATATATATACATATGTATATAGATTGCAACTTATCACAAACAACATAGTAAAAATTCAATAAACTCATGGCATTTCATATTTAATTTGTTAAAGTTTTATACCATTAACCAACAAAATTATTAAGCATTCTTTTTTCAAATTAAACAACTAAAAGTTGCATTAAAAATATGCTTATATTTAAATATTGATAAATCAACATTACATACTTCTAATATTTATCTTAATAACCAAAAGGTTGTTCAAAAATAAATTTTCAATTTATTATTTTTTAAAAATGAACCCCTTAAACACTGTTTATACCTATTCTTAGATTGATTCATTTAGCAACCATAGATTGGAATAAATGTATTCTTACATAACATTTCTTTATAAATTTCAAATTCTTTATTTTCTTTGTTTAAATCATACGAGTTAAGCACTTGTGCTCGTATTTAATCTCCCCAGATTTCAAATTTGAAAAACCTGTTTAGATTAGACTGTCTTGCAAACCAGAGAACCCGAGTTATTACAAACTCCCCCTTAAAGAAATTGCATCCTAGTAATTTTCTTAAGTTAAAGTATTTACATTTCTAATTTCTAATAACACGATTTACATTTTTCACTTAGACAATTCAGTTTAAGTTATTAAACATATATTATCCAAACTCTATCTCTTTTACCAATCCCTTAACCTATTACAAGATTGACATTTTGAAATACTTGGTTTACACAAGTTTTAACTCTCATCTCAAAATATATGCACCAACGATTTAGTTTTATCATAACATATCCTTCACATAATTTGTAATTTTGAATACATACCCATCTTTCCTCGTTTTTTGATTACTAAGTGATATTGCCTTGCCATAAATTTTCGTATTAATTTCATAACCAATGGCTGATATTTTGATTTTAATATCAAATATTCTCGCCATTCAACATTTCATATTACCAGTCTGATGGCTTTAACTATCTCTTAGCCTAATTATGAGGGTGTATGTTACAAAAATACTTCTTATGTTCAAGATAGTTGCAAATTCAAAAACACTTTTTATTCACAAAACAGTTATATTTACATTTCTTAAACTTCTCAAAACACAAACTTCCATTAAATAGTTCTTTCATTTGGTCGAAATAATATTAAACCGCCCATTTATCATAATTCAGCTATTACTTAGATCAAATGTCGATATACAATCGCTATTGCCTGCCATTCTAATCTATTACTTCCGTCTGATATAGTAATTTAATACTTTCACGAATATTTTTCATTAATCCTTCCTAGAATTTTACTTTACTATATAAAATAATGTGCTCGATCACATCATCTAAGCATTTATGAAATTTTTATCGATCGCTTATCAAACTTATCGATTAGAATCCCTTAAAATACCCAATGGGCAACTCAATCATCATATAGAATCATATATTTTTGGGTTTACACATGGTTGTATTTAATATTCATTACCACACATACCCTTGAATAATAGAACTCGAAACTGAATCCAATTATTTAATCACTCTTTTCAATTTCGATTCACTCCTAATTATAATTTAAACACTTACATTCCATCCCTTTAACCCCAGTGATAAATTTATTAAATTTAGCACAACATAAACAATCTACTTGGCTCCAATATGCAACTCTGATTAATATTAAATCAATATTCTTTATCTCAAAAACTAATTTAACTTTTAATATGTTAAATTAATTCATTTATCCATCCCATACTATTATATTAACTCAATTATTATCTAAAATCGGAAGGGTAGGGTTTTAATTTCATTTAATATTAAATCTAAGTTTTATGCTCTAAAAGCATTTAAAAGGATGGGGATGCCTATAAGAATACTATAGATAATTGAAATACAATGGAATGAAATACATTTTATATGTATTCCTAACTAAGACTCATTTTAGACTCGGATACTTACGAACACAGATTAAGGGTAACCACATGAAGTGTTAGAAGTGAAACAAGTGTCATCCTTGCTAGTTGTAACACATGTACTATTCCAGTTTAGTTCCGTGTTTATTATACTTTGTTCTGGATTTTACTCTAATACCATTTTTCAACACCTCACCCCGAGAAGTGCCCTAATAAGATGCATTAATGAGCAATGTCGCCTATCAAAATGGAGATTAGGCCGATTAGGAGTGCCTATTCGTAATTGGGTATTAGATGAGTATCAAAAAAGTTGATTGGGTGTATAAATATAAATTTTTTAGCCTGAAGGGGATCGAAGTAACCAATTCATGTCTAATATAGAATAAAGAGGATACAGACCATATTCAGAATAAAGTACGAATACAACACATAAAACAAATTAAAGAATGGATCATATATAATTACAAATGGAAGAATCACCATAATACATGTGCACAATACCCAATGGCTCAAAGACCACAAATAAATACAAAGAGTCTTACTGAATATGCAATAAATGAATCTAATATTCTAAAATATCTCATGAATTATCTTCAAACGGGTAAAGCCAAAGCGATGGTGATGCAAGCTCGGACCTACAGGTTTACTTGAAACAATTTGTTCTGACCGAAGTATAGATACACGGACCAGTCTTGCTTAAACATATCAGTATAATTGGATAAACATAGTATACTATCATTAAGATAATAATCCCTTTTCATAAGAAAAGGAATCTCATAATCAAAAATAAATTATTCACAAAGGACATGATTCCTTTTTATCAGAGAGGAATAATATAACCCGAAATAATAGATTTCACAAAAGATAAATTCACGAGATCAAACTCAATTTACTCGTGCATAACACGAACAAAAACTTGGATTTTTCCATTAACACCGATTACCCAGATTATAAGATCATGCTAATTACAACTTAAGGTCGCATAAATAGTAGATGGAAGACCCTGAATTCGTGGAAATCTCAGAATCACGTAGATAACAAGAATACCAAAACTCATGGAACTCAATTAAGAGTTCAAATCACATAAAACACATAATTCAATAAACACAAGAACTCATTTAATAGTTCAATACATAGAAATGGAATCACCATATTCACGAAACAAATGGATAGCTTTTAACTATATATATATATATATATATATATATATATATATATATATATATATATATATTAGACCATCTTTACATACTGATAAAATAATAAGAAAACACAAAACATAGAAATATCACCAATTTGGATCCAAGTCAGCTTAGCCAGCCAAAGCTAAGCAGCACGTGCAAATCACGGATCGTCGAATCCTGCCAAGTACAATATCTCATATTTTGTACCAACACGATCAACCTAAAGGTCTGACATAGATAGCTCGAAGGACTAACACAGGTGACATGAAGGTTTAATAATAGTATTATCACTGAATATGTCATAGATTCTCATATAATAACCTGAAAAGTGGTAACAAGATGTCCTATACCATCCTTTCTCATTTATCGTTTTACGCCATGCAAGTCAATTCCACATTCGGAAAAAACACAAACACAATAGCTTTTATTAGACGAGTCTAGAATTAATTACTATAATATACCTTCGTGTCCTATACGACGAGTTCTACAAAATCTATCAATTATAACCTTTTCCTCTCGAAGGGTGCAAAAAATGTAGTTTTTAATATAAAAAAGATTTGATTTAGGAAAAAATATTTATAAAATGATTCTGAAATTTTTTATAATATATATCTTCAAAAACCATGTTACAAAGAAAATATATAAATTATGGATTTGAGATAATTTATTTTTATAGACAAAATTATTGAAAAAGACATCAAAGTGTACTTGTACATCTATTTAGAAAAATCTCTTTAAAACTAATTTACAAAAGACATGCATGTTTCGACGAAATCTCCAAACACAAGGAAACGACCCATAAATATTCCTCATGAAAACTATTAGAAACTTCACTAATCCAAGATAAGATGGATAATTGAATCAACTCATCCATTATCATGATTAAGCCTTAACCACTACATGAAATTCTAGCTTAAGGAAGCCTCAAACCGAGTTAAGGTAGCAAGAACAAACTCAACCCAAAATGACACAGTAGGCAACTATAGCCTGTATGCTAGAAAGAATTCGTATGGTGGCACACCCCAGGTTATGTCAACACATATGTCAACATAAATTCGGGGTATATCGACATAGAATGCGTGTAATTTCCAGTAAACACATCTAGCATGTGCTAAACTTTGCACCGATCGGATTTTGTTCAAATTTGACATGCAAGGACTGAAACTAGAACTTTATATTGAAACGACTATTTTACAATTTGGATCAAAAGTGAAAGAGATATCATGCTTCAAAGTTACGGCTAGGCATTGCTTTGCACATAAGTTTTACCCACTATTCATAGTTACAGTAATCAAATTTCAATGATTGATCCAATCAAACCCAACGTAAACAAATATTTAAGCTATAGTGTGTGGATTGTTTAAAATTACCTAAAGTTGAATCCTTGCAATTTTAGCTTGTAGGAGGGACATTTGGGCATCCACACAGCCTGTAGGCCAGAAATAACTGACATGCAACAAAGGAACTTTACAATAACTTTGATTCTTTATCCACCAAGACTTGAGTTTATTTAATTACCTGCTAGAGCTTAAATCCTTGTAGTGGATGGAAGAGATTCACATTCTCCTCTTGTTTCTAATTTAGACTAGGAGGATTTAGATTTTATAATTTGAGGAGGTTGCGATTTTTGTTTCTTGGTATTCCCCTCGTAAGTGAAAAAGGGTAGAGGAAGGAGAAAATCCTCCTAAGAAAGATGTTGTGTATCTCCTTTTTTTCCATTACCAATGATTCTAAAAGGAGGTTTTAGCTTGGTTTGAGATCTACTTGGGCTTAGGTAAGTTCAATTAGGCTAAATACACTACTTAACAATGTTTTAAGCCTAAAATCCCTAAATTTGTGCAATTTAATCCATCTTAACATCATTGTCTCAAACTAATGTTAAAATACACAATTTATCTTTACTGAAATTTTCTACTGTATTTTAAAACGATTTAACCCTTTTTAAACATAGTTTGAAACATTTTGACATAAATCCATACTTTACAAACAAATGGTACAACTTACACTTTTATATGCAAAATTTATATTGTTGATGAAAAAATAACACAAAAAATATTGTTTTTGCTGCAAACAACTTATGAAGTTATGTATAAATTATTCTCAATGCACAATTATTGATTTCTGTAATACTTATTTTTTTTTCATTCTATTTATAGCTCAACGATATCAATAAATTCTCTTTTACACTAAAACTCATTATAAACTTATAATATATACATATGTATATGTGTATGTGTATAAATATATTGCAACTCATTGTAATACAACATAATAAAATCTCATTAAAATCATGGTATCTCATATTTTATTACTAAAAGTTTTGTATTATTAATCAAAAAAAATTAAGCAGTGTTTTTTCAAATTAAACAATCCAAAAGCCACATTAAAAATATGCTTGATTTAAGTATTGATGTTCAAATCAACATTACATGTTTTAATATTTATCTTAATAACCAAAAAAGTTGCTAAGAAATAAAATTTCAGTTTATTATTTCTAATAAAATGAACCTGTCAAACACAATTAATTTATAAATTCTTCTTTGTGTAACAACCCGCATTTTTACATATCGAAGGACAATAAAATACTTTTATTTAGTTCACCGAGGATCGGATCATTCTCATATTTTGATATGTTGTTTATGGGGATGTGAAACATGTCCATAATTTTTATCAATTTTATTTGTAACCATTTTCCTCTGTTAGTTTTGTACAGGGAATAACTTTTGGTTGGAATCAAAACAGGTGCTAAGATTGATTACATTGGGAAGGAAACGATGTTTCAAATTCTGTAGAGTGGTCATACTAAAGATTTAGTTCAGCGGTTTGGGAGGAGTCGTTGTTTTAATGCTACATAATTTCTGGACAGACTAATCAGCCATTAGTGGGTCGATTACTAAAGCTTATTAAGACTAGGGGTTGTTGGCTATAAATAGAGGGGTAAAAGTAAGAAGAATGTTGCCGTCACAACTCCAGACCGAGGCTCATTATCAAATATCGATCCAACCTTCCGTCCTTGGAATCGACTTTCAAAATCAATTATTCGGTTATAGTTCGCAATGTGCCACCTTCGTAGCAGAAAAAGATATCATCCTCTAGAATTGGTGAACACTTCTGAAATCAAAACCAACTGATCAATGTAGTCATCCCTAAAAGATCAGGTCAAGCCTGAAATGCTGGATCGCAAATATTAGGCCAAATTATGTCGTACGAGAGGAAGTTCTACTCCCATGGCTACAGAATAGGTCAGCTTTGACCTACACTTCTTTTCATACACCAGATTTCAACTTCCATGTATGCCACATATCTTTAGGAGAGATATTCATCAGTAGGAGACTGAGTCCCTCCACTTATAACTACTTTATAGGATCGACTTACACATGGCTGACCCAGAAAAGATGCTTGCCACACTGCATTCTAATTGGCTTGCCTTCTTGCCTATAAATACACCAGTTTCTAGAATTGGAAGGCTTCTTGAACAAATGGAAAAAATCTCTTATTTGGCATTCTGAAAATAGCATGTCGTATACTCTAAATATAACACAAGGAGTTTGTGTATAAACCACTTCTTTCCTTACTTTATTTCGACTAAAAACAACTATAACCTGTAATCAACAGTACAAACAGACATTATAAAGTGGACGTAGGCTTGGTTGAATCCGAACAACTATAAAAATATTATGTATTCTATGCTCATTTACTTTTTCTTGCACTTTGTGAATATTATTGTGTGTGGTTAACGCACTTTGGGGGTTGATTCTCATTAGACCAACTTTTGACGTCAACAATTTTGTGTGCCAGGTAGGGGCTCGAGCCTACGACTTTCGGCATCTCTTAAAGAAGCAATGGAAAATGAAAGAAGGATGCAGCACCTTCTCACGCTCAATCTCAATCTGTTGGTGCAGCAGACGTAGTAGCAACAGATGAAAACCAAGGAGTTTCCTCCCACGAAGGCCCGTCCCAATACTTAACTAGGAAGAGAAGGAATGGAGTTTTTGTCGAACTTAAGGCTCAGATGGCACATCAAGGTGAACTCCTCGCAAAGCAATAGGAAATGATGAATGATTTCCTCGCTAGGATGCAAGGGAGACCGGGTAACTAGGCATCACTTCCTGCATGAGATAAAGCTGGGGCAACATCTAACCTTCAAGCAATTGAAATCCATGAACCAGATAGGTCTACAGCTTTTCTCCCACCTGGTTCAACTTCACTTCCCATTCATCCAATACTTAGGTCATCACTCCCGGCAACCAATGAAGCTGGAGTAGTTGCAGATTCTCAGGTTGGCCAAGGCCAAGATCTAGGTTGGTCGACCATTTTGCCTCTAGTCCAGGGTTCGACTCAACTCCCTAGACAAGTGGCTCTCGAATCAGTGCAACTCCTGGGTCAACCGGAACACGGATCAATGCAACTTCCGGTCCGACCCAGTACCTTACCAAAACCTCGTCTTATGCTACCTCCCCCTCGACCTTCCCAGCACGGCGATCCAAGACTAGCTGGGGGCAGTAAGCCTTTGTCCCAACAAGACCACTCTACCATACCAATTCCCTGCAGGACAGAGAGAGATGCTACTAAAAATCACCATGGCATATCCCCGAACGGGGGCAATACCGAGCCTCGATTGATAACGCTTACCTGAATCGGTCCATACCTGAAGGTATGGGTATAGTTCAGACCAACATACATGCCAACCCAGGATCCCCGGACAATGTGGAATATACAACTGAGGCTGGGGACCACCTCTACCCATCACTTGTGGGCTGTACCGAACTGATCCCAAGAACTCACAGCATGCTTCCACCCCATATTGGTATTCTCACCGATGTCCCCAAAGCAGAATTGGATTCGTGGCAGCAAATTCTTGGGGAAGGAAGTCAAATTGCAAGCATCATCAAACGCTTCACTAGAGGCAACTCTTCTCAACACGACATGGATAATTTCCATCACAGCCCCTTCACGTGGGAAGTCAACAACTCCAGAAATCTACCTGACTTCAAGCTTTAGGTGTTGGAACCCTACAACGACCATACTGACCCAACCATAAATCTCATGCAATACACGCATCACATGGAAGTGCTATCATCATCGATCAATGTCATGTTCAAGTACTTCCTTCTCTTTCTCACTGGTATTGCAGGCATGTGGTTTCTGCAGTTAACAACTGAATCAGTCAACAGCTAGAATATGTTGGCTACTTGCTTCATCGAACAATTCAAAGTTCACATCTCTCGATCAAAGAGCATCATGTTCCTCACATCTATTAAGCAGCGGTCTGGCAAGATCCTACGCTCCTTTTTAGAAAGGTTCATCGCTGTTGTAGCATCGGTCGATCGACCCGAGCCATCAATGGTGCTTATGGCCCCCATAGCCAGTGTCCTGGACTGAACTGATTTTAAGATCTCCCTCCAAAGGGATCCTCCTAGAGACATTGGAAACTTCTACTCCGAAGCCGATAGATTCCTCTGACAAGAGGATGCTAATATAGAGAAGGAAAATCTCGAGGTACTTCCTACAATGGATAGAGGACCGACTGCCGTTGTCTAAAACAAGGGCAAAGGGAAAGCCTCGGAAAAGAATGACAGGAATATGCGGTTCCAGAGAGAACCCAAGTAGGATCAATACACCAAGTTCAAATCCTCCCTAATGGATATACACCTCGATGTACAATGGTCACTACCTTTTCCCAAGCCTTCCAAAAGGGAGCCGACCCAAAGAGAATGTGAATCAGGAAAGCATTGCATGTGTCATGATATGGAAGGTCACAACACCAATAACTACAGGCACTTGCACAAGCTCATCAAGGAACGTGTTACACATGGAGAGCTACCTAAATATGTTAAAAAATCTGGAACATCTACATCGCCATAGCTACCTTCCCAAGCACCTCAGAAAGTTTCCCATACCTCTCGGAGTGGGAAGGACCCTGAGCCAAGCAACCACGACATCATCATTAGTTGATTTGGTTTAGATCATTGTGGATACTCCCCATTTCTTAGGATATAAGAAATGTATTTCTATTATTTTTTCAATAATGTGGTTATGTTAGAGTACACACGTATGGGGTTATGATTTAATCCCATGGCATTCTCTGGATTCGATTATAAACCTATTAGGATTATTTTAGTTTTTGTAACAATCTTTAGTAGCAATAAACTTTCTTTCTCGAACGTGGAATATGATTGATAAATGTTTTGCCAGGATGTGGCAAAGTCCCCGATCGAAAATCGAGTATGGTTTATGCTCGTCCCTAAGGTATGGCAGATACCTAAATATATGATTCATTCGTCAGGATTTGACGAACCTAGCTTTCCTCCAAACCGAGCATGTTACTACTCATATCTAAGGTGTGGCTGATACCAGTTACGAAATCCTACCCGTCAGGATGTGACAAGATTAACTTTCTTACAATATGGGCATGGATAATACTCGAACCAAACCTTGTTAGGAATTGACAAGTTGTAACACCCCACCTCCGTTAAGGTCACTCACAAAGGGAATGCACTAACTTTGGTGAAGCATTATAGGTAAATTATACAGATAATTTTCAAGACAGACATACAAACAGCGGAAAAACTGAAATCATTTTATAAGCAGCATGGTTTAGTCAAAACATTACAACTATTGTCTTAAAACCCAACTTCCAAATCATTACAATAAAACCTCTGTCTTGATTCAAAACTCCAAATACATAAAGAAGCATAAAACAATAGTAAAGCAGCATAAATCCCCAATAAAAGTGTAACCACAAACATAGCCCAAGAAAAGAGAATCCAAGCAACACATCTACTGTCTTCAAGCTGGAAAAGGTCTGAACTAAGCTGAAGTATTCCCTCCCCGTGGACCTGGGGATGGGGGACGGAAGAAAAGAAGATGAAAGAAAATGGGTCAGACATAAAGTCTGGTAATCCCAGTGATTTTCAGCATGTAAACAAGAAAAAGGATCATGACATGAATAAACCGAATATAAGACAATACCACAGTAACAAGATAACATAAGACAATATAAGGCAAGATAAACTGAATATGCTATTGCACCCATTTCTATTTCTCTGCACCTACTAACAATTGTTTCAACTAGCTCATGTGTTCATAATAAAATGATCCCTTTATCAATCGGCTTCTACTCGCATGTATTTATTACTTGTGTCATTTGGCCCCGCTTTTTTGTAGATACCTGAGCTGGTCCCACCATGGGGTGTATCGATCCCTATGATGGCGACCCGACACAATTCAAGATGCACAGTGTATAACTACTGATGCCCGGTGCCTGATTTTTACACTCCGGAGTACATGCACACCCGTACTCCATCGGAACCTACACTAACGCACCATCTGCCACTATTTTGACCGCTTATAATCAACCCGGTAATCATGCCCCACCCTACCATGTTCAGGGTACCGTGATACATCTATGTGGGTAACTGCTGAAATGGGTCCCCGTTTCTAGGGTTTCCTAATCAACATGTTATAACGGTTAAATGTTCTCAATTTAACCTAAACCCACCCATTTGTTTAATTAACATGTTGCATTGGTTAAGTGTCGCTTATTCATGTGTTACTTAACCATACCATTCTTAGCATGTCTGTTCATTGGCATTAATTAAGTTATTAATGTACCAACCACTCACATTAGAACTGTTCTTTGCGATTGCTGGATGTGCCGGGTGGTTCCGGGACTTCTGCCGCAAACTCATTCTAACCTCGGGTTTTGGGTTTGATGTGCTAACGTCTCACATTAGACATGTTGTTGCGGTTGTTGGATGTGTCGGGTGGTTCCGGGCAGTCTTACACCGCAACTCAATCTAACCTCGGGTTAGGCATGTTCATATTTTATCCAGTTTACATATTTACCATTCATGTCCAAGTCTAGATTTTTGTATGCCAATTATCCACAATTGTAGCCAATTCAAGTTATGACCAATATACTTGTTATGTCCAAGATTACTCCAATAGGTTATACCCAATTCCTCGCGTTACGATCGCACGTACAAAAAGATTCAACAAGGTTTCCAAATTCTAAGTACTCATAAAATAAAACGGAAAGGAGATAGAGAAGAAACACAAGAATTGACATAAGGGAAAATAGGCATGTAAAGGTGTACCAAACACAAGAATCATGGTTCCAATATGCATGTTGTACATTAACAACGAATATAAGCAAACTAAGGAAAATACATAATAATTATACAGATTCGATTGGATTGAACATAAAGAAATTACTAATTTGATGTACAACATGATAGGTTCAATCACAACAGTCTCATAGGCATAGGTAATTTCAGATTTGACAAAAGAATAAGCATGAATCAGAATTGATTATCTTACAATTAGTTATAGTTCTAGATTCGATTCATTACAGTCATGATTTCTATTATGTGTTCAAATCTGAATAATAACTGAACTTACAGCAATAGGATTAGAAAAAGAGAATTAGTTGACGTTGTAGCGATTCTAATCTTTCTTTGTTGATTGAAGCGGAAAACCTTTTCTTCAATTTGAAGCTCTCTAATTTGATTTCTAGTTTGGAGAAGAAGGAGGCTAGGCTAGTTTAGAGATGGACAACATGGAGGCACCATATAATAGGGTTATGAGGTTAGGGTTAAGTTTAGATAGGTATTTATAGATGTCTTAGACAAACTATGGCCTTTAGATTAGAATAGGAGTCATCAGAGCCATCCAAACCAAAGGGACACGTCACCCAGCCAACCACAGCGCGACACATAAGCCCTAATCCTTCAGAATTTGTCACCCTGATCTGGGAAGATAGAGGTCGACACCCCTATTGGGGGTCGACACCCTCGGGCGGGATTTTTCCTGCTCATCTTTTATTGGCTGATTTCCGAAATTTGAATTTGTTTTATGATTTTTAATTATTATTTAATTTAATTCTGCTTTGAACTGAAATCTTCTAAGCTTCATAACTTCCTCATACGGAGTCCGATTTACGCAAACTTGGACTCTATTCCAACTAGAATTCCAAGACGAACGCAATGGCGCTATCCATTTTACTTAGTTCCCACTTTTAATTTAAGTATTCTTTAATTCGTTATATTAATATTCATGGAAAACATGTGGTGTTACATTCTCCCCTCCTTAAAGGATTTCGTCCCCGAAATCTCTAAGTTAAGAAGAATGTATCCTAACATACACCATCCATCTACTCAACCATCAATCACAGGCATCCATAGTCCTAAAAAAAGGATTTCTAATGCTTTCATGATCATATGCATAGTGTGTGTATATGTCCTTATCTAATGCAAAATCGGGCGGTCTACTAATTCAGTTGACCTCGTTAATGCGAATTATGTCAATGTCATGAGTCCATCATGTATGCAATTATTCCTAATCGTACTTTATAACTTCTACATGAGTGCACAATCATTCATACAAATGCAACATCCATATGATAACACATCAAGTTTCAGTCCATATACAAATACATATATGCATATGCAATATGAAAGTGACTGAGTCGATCTAGTACCTAATGTGTGCGTATATGCATCCACGAGCAACCACTTGCAACCATCAATCATAACATGTTTCAAATACATGTTCACATTCATTGGTTTCTACTTAAGGATCAAGAATAGGACCGAGAAGATATACTTAAAAGATAGATACAAGCATGCATAACTTATGAAGAAGAGATCAAGGATGTACCCTCAAAAAGAAAAGGGTAGGATGCGCGTACCTTGTCTTCAGTCTCCCAAGTCGCATCTTCTTCAGCGTCACTCCATTGTACTTTAACTAGATTAGCCTCACGATTGCGTAGCTTCTTAACTTTTGTTCCAAAGATACGAGTTGGAACTCTTCTCACTGTCGCTTCTCGTTCCACTTCTACTTCTTCTAGTATGCTCGTCTCACCACTTCCACAAACTCATATAAGCACTTTCATAGATGAGAAACATGAAAAACATTATGAACTCTATCCAATCTTTCGGGCAACTCTACTCTATAAGCCATCGTTCCAATCCTCTCAATGATAGGAAATAGCCCTACAAATCTTGGTGCCAATTTTTCTATGGATCCAAAGCGAACAACATTCTTCAAAGGAGATACTTTAAGGAAAATCCTGTCTCCAACCTCAAACTCAAGGTTGGTCCTTCTTTGATCCGCGTAGGACTTCTGTCTATCTTGTGCGGTCCGTATTAAGTCCACCTTCTCCGAAGTCTCTCTGATCATGTCGGGCCCAAGTATGAGCTTGTCTGTAGATTCCCGCCAACAAGTTGGTGATCGGCATGGTCTTCCATATAAAGCCTCAAAGGGTGCCATGCCTATGGTGGCTTGGTAGCTATTGTTGTAGGCGAACTCCACCAAAGGAAGATGATCTTCCCAAGTTCCTTCAAAATCAAGAATGCCCAATCTCAAAAGATCTTCTAATACTTTGTTCACCCTTTCAGTATGGCCATCGGTTTGAGGGTGATAGGCAGTGCTTGAGCATAGCTGTGTGCCTACAGCCTATTGCAAACTCTTCAAAAACTCACTCTTAAAGATAGGATCTCGATCACTTACTATGCTAGAGGGTATCTGTTGTATATAACGGTGTTGAATACACAATTATATGATTTTTGTTTGAAGATAACAAACAAATATATTTTATTTTAAATGTGTTTGTTATTGTACTGTTATATAACTTCACGGACAGGAATATAATATTTATATTTAAATAGAATACGACTGTACAGAATTTTATATATTCACACAGTATTTTATTTAAATATAAATATTTCAACATTCAAACAGTACAAATTATATGACTCCACTATTTGTACACATTCACAGATATTAAACATGATATTGTACTTGTATATAAATTAAATACGATAGACAAATTTGTTTGAACACAATAAAATAATATTTTATTTCAATCAAATTTGTTTATTACAAATATCAGTATAATTTTCTCATTCTGTACATTTGTTCCTCACTACAACACTCACAATCAGTTGTACAAACTCTCCCATATACAGTTTCACATATAAGTCACACAACAATGGTAAGTGGCTCAACAATGAATATTCAAAGTCAAGACAAGTGCAAATAAAATTATATGTAGCATGAACTTTTTTTAAAACAAACAGGGCAATAGTTTTTGATGTATCAGAAATTGTACAAAGAATAGCAAAATGGTAGAGCTAAGATACACTTGAATGGCAATATTTGTGTCCAAAATTTGCCAAGAATTAATGCTTTCCAGAAATGAAAGATTAATTAGATTTGGAAAAATGGTTTATTGCACCATTTAAATGTTTCTAGAAATTATACAGGAGTATTAAATCTGCACAAGCCTATTTTAAGGCATGATTTATAGCGCATATTCAATCATGCAAAAGTTCAAGTTTATTTGGCACAGTGCATATCTGAAATGTAATAAAAGTCATTTTCGCATTTGCATCTCGAGATAATGCACAATTTATCACAAGTGCAAATATAGTATACATGCAAAACGAAATTGAAAGTTTTCTTCCCTCTTTAATTCACTGGTTCAATCAACATGGAAAAGAATTAATGATTCTTTGGCAAGAATTCATACCAAAAGAAATCAAAGAAATGACTCATGGCAATTAATAGTGTTTACTTGGTTCCATGAACTCAGCAAGAATGTTTTCGGCAAGAAATTAATCAACGTTTCAAACTTGGCATGGAGACAACTATACAATCTTTTCTGAACAAATCATGTAGTGTTTTTATTTCAGGAATGCAGGAATTCATTTTTTGGCAAAACACAAGTCAGGGCAGTTTTTCAACACATGGAGAATATATTTTTTGCAAGAGGATAAATTTCCATCTTTTTTTTTTGGTAAGAAAGAAATTCCATAGTTCAACTCACTATGAATATATTTGGCGAAAACCATTTCAGTTTTTTTTCCCCAAATATACAAAGTGGCAAGATTGGCACAAATATTTTTTAAGCAGTGTAAATTGCATCAAGCCTGCGGTATATAATAAAAACTGGAAAGGGCTTAATTTGCATTCTTTGCAAAGATGTATTGTGGCAAGTATTCAATCAGTGAACAACATTTTTGGCAAGTGATTAATTCATTTCTAGAAATGCATATGTGAACAAATCATTTCATACATATATGTATGGAAAGATTTTTGAATTACAGTTTCGCAATCAATCATGTTTGTATGGCATGTTTTCAAAAGGTTTGTTCACATATGAAATGCAGTGAAGCAAGAAAATTCTTTTTGGGCAAAAATTCATTTCTTTATAAACAGGCAAGAAAATGGAGCATATCAGAAATGATCAAAATCATTAATAGTGGGGCAAGAAGTTTAATCCCAGTTTTCTAATCACAGTGTATTTTGGGCAAGTGTTAAATTCATTTTTGGCCAAAGATATATTTCCAGATTTGAGCAGAACAATCTGTATATGGCATAGTAACCAATTTATGGGCGACACAAGGGACATAATCATTTCTATCAATCACACATGGAAAACATTTATTTGTTTTCAAATTTATTTCCAGAAAATTAGTTGAGGGGCAAAGGTTTTCACATGATGGCTTCAGAAATTCATTCAGGGGCCAAAAGGGGTGTAACTCACTTTCCAAAATTGATTCAATCGCACAACAACACAGTCAATGCAGAGAATTCAAAAGAGGAAAACAAACACATGCGCAAATCAAATCAAGGCACTAAATGAAATCAGAGTAATTTTAGGATTTCATAATCCTATAAATTCAACCAATTCATCACAGGCAAGTGAATTGAAAACCAACCCAACAATTCAAAGAGAAAATCAGAGAAATCAAAACAGTAATACTCATGTGTTTTCGATCATCATTATCCCAAATCGAAGCATCAGAGAGCATCAAGTTTTGAAGCTAAACAGAGAAGCAAATCAAAGAGCAATCACGATCGAATTTGATTTGGGATTTGAAAAATCCAAATTCCATTCTTAAAGTCGGCCAACATCTGTGAAGGAAGGAGCTTGCAAAGAAGAATGGGCCAGGCTCTTCTTTTTATGTTATAAAAGGGATTTAGGGTTTATTTGTTTTTTAAAATTCATTTTGTTGTATTTTTATTTGTAAACCATTCTGAACAGTTTCTAGAGTCTGTAAAATTCTAGGGGATCCAGTTAGGGGATTAATTGGCAGTTTCTAGAGTCTGTAAAATCTAGGTGGTTTTCTAGTTTCATCTCTAAAACTAGACAGTTTACTCGAGTCTGTAAAACTAGGGAAAATATGATCTAGTGGATTAGATCAGTCTAGGGTTTTGAGCATAGGATTAGAATCGGAGCGAGGGGTTCGCGAGTTTACATAGTCTTGTAAGCGGGATCTGTTCTATTACCTAGTAGAAACCTTAGGAATGCAGCAGTAGGCAGGATTTTGCCGAAGCTGGGTATATCTTGTGTCATTTACTTTTCTGTATTTATTTTCTGTTGCATTCTGTGATTTGATATATTTTTTATCTCGCTTAATTTTCAATAAACCCTATTCACCCCCCTCTAGGGTTAATCTAGGTCCAACAAGTGGTATCAGAGCAGGTATTTTCGTTAACTCTAGAGTCATGGGTAATCCAAGTTGTCAGTCTATAGAGAGTCAGTCCAGTCATATTCCAACTATTTTTAGTGGTACAGATTTTTTGAATTGGAAATCAGAAATGTAATCTTATTTAAAATCTGTTGATATTAAATGTTGGGATACTATTTTAAATGGATATGATATTGTAAGTAGGGTTGATATTGGATTTAATTCACGTGCTACTCATATTTTATATACTCATATTGATGATGTTCATTATAGCCTTATCTCCCAATGCTTAACTGCGCAGGAAATCTGGAACACTCTCGATGCAAAGTATGGACGGAAACTGGACAACTGCTCAAAACCCTCAACAGCCATCTCAGATTCAGATCTGTGTTTAACTGGAGCTATTCATGACGATTCAAATGATGGGAACTTATGTTATGAAGATTTGGTATCTCTTTGTAATAATTTAACAAGAACTGTTGATCGTCTCAAACGGAAAAACAAATCTTTGAAATCTGAAAATTCTGAGTTGACCCGTAAAAACAATATGCTGAATTTAAAATTTGAAAACTCTGAGTGCAAGAATTGTTTTAATTTGAAGAACAATTTAGCTCATCTCAATAGGAATCTTCAGAAATTTGAAAAAGATATTATTATTTTAAAACAAAATGATGATGAGTTAACGTGTAAAAATGATTCTTTGCGAAAGGAGTTGGATAATATTAATTCCAAACATAAGTTTTTTGAAAAGGAGAATTTGTTGAAAACCGATTCAATTCTGAATGAACTTGAAAATGAAATTAAGAATTTCAAGATCCTTGAGGTTGAAAAACAAAAACAGTTTGATTTCGAGATTTCTGAGAGTAAAGCCAAAACTGAGAAACTTCTAAACGAGAATAATTTTCTCAAATCTAAAATCGACAATCTTGAGCTGAGTCTGAAACGTTTTTCAACCAGTGAAAAATCTTTGAATATGCTTTTGAAAAATCAGTTTTCTCATGGAAATAAACATGGACTCGGTTTTGGGAAAAACAATGATTTTGAAAAATGGAATTCTTTTAATTTTAAAAATACTTCAAATCGCTTTGGAAATGATTGCTTTGAAGATTTAAACTCTAACAATTTCAAAGGATTTTTAAATCAAAAACGAGATGTGAATTTGTTTAATAACAATCCTTTCAAACAACCCTGGATCCCAAAAAGAAATAAAATGATTTTTGGAAAAACTAAACAAGTTTGGGTTCCTAAAGGCACAAAGATAGATTCGAGTGGGATGTCATACAAACAGATTTGGGTACCAAAAGATGTTAACATAACTGTGAGTGGTTTTACTAATTTTGTTAGACCACTCAATCCCCTAAACTGTTAGGTACCAAAGGAGGCTGAGGAACTGTTGTGCAAAAAGAAATGTGAAGCAAAGCTGTCTATACTTTTATATTATTCACAGTTTCTTCGGCCAAGATCTGATGAGTCAGAGATTCTGGTTTACACTGATTTCAGGTATGATCTCTGAACTTGTCTTTGTATATTCTCTCTGTTTTTATTTTCTGTGCTTATTCCTTCCACTACCCCTTCTATTTTTCTTTAGTTTTTTTGTTGATTTATCACTGCCATATTTTTTCTTTATGGTCTTCATTAACTTCCAATTGCAGAAGTCGTGTTTTTTCTGGAAATTTGCTTCTTTTGATTAAAACTCTAATGTTTTTTAATCTTTTCCAGATCTTGAATTTATTTTGTAAATATCTGCAATTGTTTTGAAGTTCTTTTCCTGTGTTCTAAATTCCTAATAATGTTGACGTATTCTTGTTATATCTTGAACACTGTTATTTTGAATTCTAAATTTTTGAAGATCTGAATAATTAATGAAATTTCACACATTTATGTTGTTTTGAGTTTCTTCCAATTCATTCTGGAAACGCTTAAAGTATTATACTCATTACAGTACACTGCTTCTTATCATTCGTGATAATTTCATTGATTTTCGGATTGGCTTGAATCGCAGTGATACATCTTGAATTTCACATTTATTCATGATTATTATGGTTGAAATTTGTTTGTTTGAAATCATCTGAAATTCTAGATATTTTGAATATAGCACACCACTTAAATTTGAAATTATCAATCTTGTGTGAATAATTCATTATATCTCAAAATTTAACATTGATTCAAGTGATTTCAAATAAATTTTCTGGATCACGAATATCCTTCAAATTAGATGTAAATGATCTGAATATTCTTTATACTTGTCAAAAATATTTGTGAAAATTCTTTTGAAAATATGGTCACAAATATCACTGTTATTTTATGATTATTTGATTTGAATATATGTTTGTTTAACATCATTTGAAATTATTGATTTATTGAATCTCACACATAATTTTGAATCTGAAATATAACCTGGTGTGATTGATTCGTTAAATCCTAATACTTTCACATTTCTTCAAATGATTTAAAATAAACTAAATTTTATAATCATGAATCATGGAATATATTGTTTTTGTGACCTTCAAAAACATCGTCTGACAAGTCTGCTATGATATTGATTTTTCTGTGTTGCTCTGATACTGTTCTTTGATTACTGCTTGTCTTGGTATATACTGTCGGCTGCTTTGACAAATGTGCCAAATTTATCTGTCTTGTCTGCTTATGATCTGAGTTTGGATATCATTGTCTATAATACCTGTGTTAGCCACCCATGTCATGTTAAAATTCTTATAAATAGAGACACCATTTGGTATCAGATGTGCTAATTTTTTTGTATATATATTTTTATTCCCTCTTTTTCTGTATAACTCTTCATATTCCTCATGAAATTGATTTTCAATTTTAAAATTATTTATTTTTTATTCCTTCAGAAATTGAAATCAATATCCAAATTGAACTATATTTATAATTCATCAAAATTATTATCAGATTTTGAAATTGTGATGAATTGTGACTGCAGTATATTTCACAACAAGAGGAGACTCAATTTAGATTTACATGATGGTTGAACGTTTATTATAATATCTTTGAACTGGCAACTATTTCATGACCTTTTTCATAATCTATCATCCTTTTATCATCCATTATGATTTTATATAAATATGGAGAGTTAATATTTTTTAGAAATCCTTTTGAATAAATAGTGAAAATATTTATGATAGAAATTGGACTATGTTATTATTCAGAATTAGTGAAAATTGAAAATTTTCAATGATCCCGATACAGTCGAGCATATTTCATAATATAATTAATTTAGAAATTTATTTCACAAACCATTTCAGTACCTACCGCATTTCTATCATCCATTTTTGGTTTTACATACTGAGGAGTTTTTTCATTTTGAAACTAAAAATAATAAAAATATAATATTCTTAAGTATTTCTCTAACCTCATTTAAAAATCCAAGCTCTGGTTATGCATGGTTATGAGATTACTTATACTTAAGTTGCAACTGATCTCATTTAAAAATCCAAGCTCTGGTTATGCGTGGTCAGTGTGCTCTTAAATGAAAAATAAAAGAAAAAGGAAATAATGTACTAAATATAAATTAATATGAATTTCTCCTTGGTATGTAAAAATCGTCCTATCAATCCATGTTCTAATCTGTGAAATATATTAA
The DNA here is from genome assembly GCA_030737875.1 of Allium sativum. Lineage (NCBI taxonomy): Eukaryota > Viridiplantae > Streptophyta > Magnoliopsida > Asparagales > Amaryllidaceae > Allium > Allium sativum. Next base: position 423,265,129 of record CM060924.1, read on the forward strand.
TATCTTATGATGTATTATGATTTGTTGATTGATAGCTATTGGGATTTGAGATTATACGACGTTTTCACTTAAATTGAATTATTAACTTTAGTCCAAAATCCATCACTGTTTTTGAATCTCATTTTTTTTAAAAAAATTCTTTGGAAAATAATTGGAACTCATTTTTTAACTCTCCCCGTTTATATGAATTTCATCGTAAATCCGTCATTATCCACAATGTGAAATATGCCACTATTTCTCAGTATATTATGATTTTTGTTTGACTGAATGAGATTTATGATGACTGTTCTTTCTCTTAAGCTCAAATTATACTTTTAGTCAGTCTTCATCTATCTTTTAACTTCTGTATCCTTTTGATGATAACAAAAGGGGGAGAATGAGTTGAGATTTTGATTTATGAGCGAATATTTTATAAACATTTTTTATTTTTGAAATTTTATTCAAATTTATTATTTTCACTCATTCACAGTTATATGGGGATTTTCTGTTGTAGGGGGAGCATTCAAATAGGGGGAGTTCAGTTATTCACTATCAAACACATTTACTGTATTCAAAATTTTAATATTTGTTTGTCATCATCAAAAGGGGGAGATTGTTGTATATAACGGTGTTGTATACACAATTATATGATTTTTGTTTGAAGATAACAAACAAATATATTTTATTTTAAATGTGTTTGTTATTGTACTGTTATATAACTTCACGGACAGGAATATAATATTTATATTTAAATAGAATACGACTGTACAGAATTTTATATATTCACACAGTATTTTATTTAAATATAAATATTTCAACAGTCAAACAGTACAAATTATATGACTCCACTATTTGTACACATTCACAGATATTAAACATGATATTGTACTTGTATATAAATTAAATACGATAGACAAATTTGTTTGAACACAATAAAATAATATTTTATTTCAATCAAATTTGTTTATTACAAATATCAGTATAATTTTCTCATTCTGTACATTTGTTCCTCACTACAACACTCACACTCAGTTGTACAAACTCTCCCATATACAGTTTCACATATAAGTCACACAACAATGGTAAGTGGCTCAATAATGAATATTCAAAGTCAAGACAAGTGCAAATAAAATTATATGTAGCATGAACTTTTTTTAAAACAAACAGGGCAATAGTTTTTGATGTATCAGAAATTGTACAAAGAATAGCAAAATGGTAGAGCTAAGATACACTTGAATGGCAATATTTGTGTCCAAAATTTGCCAAGAATTAATGCTTTCCAGAAATGAAAGATTAATTAGATTTGGAAAAATGGTTTATTGCACCATTTAAATGTTTCTAGAAATTATACAGGAGTATCAAATCTGCACAAGCCTATTTTAAGGCATGATTTATAGCGCATATTCAATCATGCAAAAGTTCAAGTTTATTTGGCACAGTGCATATCTGAAATGTAATCAAAGTCATTTTCGCATTTGCATCTCGAGATAATGCACAATTTATCACAAGTGCAAATATAGTATACATGCAAAACGAAATTGAAAGTTTTCTTCCCTCTTTAATTCACTGGTTCAATCAGCATGGAAAATAATTAATGATTCTTTGGCAAGAATTCATACCAAAAGAAATCAAAGAAATGACTCATGGCAATTAATAGTGTTTAATTGGTTCCACGAACTCAGCAAGAATGTTTTCGGCAAGAAATTAATCAACGTTTCAAACTTGGCATGGAGACAACTATACAATCTTTTCTGAACAAATCATGTAGTGTTTTTATTTCAGGAATGCAGGAATTCATTTTTTGGCAAAACACAAGTCAGGGCAGTTTTTCAACACATGGAGAATATATTTTTTGCAAGAGGATAAATTTCCATCTTTTTTTTTGGTAAGAAAGAAATTCCATAGTTCAACTCACTATGAATATATTTGGCGAAAACCATTTCAGTTTTTTTTCCCCAAATATACAAAGTGGCAAGATTGGCACAAATCTTTTTTAAGCAGTGTAAATTGCATCAAGCATGCGGCATATGAGAAAAACTGGAAAGGGCTTAATTTGCATTCTTTGCAAAGATGTATTGGGGCAAGTATTCAATCAGTGAACAACATTTTTGGAAAGTGATTAATTCATTTCTAGAAATGCATATGTGAACAAATCAGTTCATACATATATGTATGGAAAGATTTTTGAATTACAGTTTCGCAATCAATCATGTTTGTATGGCATGTTTTCAAAAGGTTTGTTCACATATGAAATGCAGTGAAGCAAGAAAATTCTTTTTGGGCAAAAATTCATTTCTTTATAAACAGGCAAGAAAATGGAGCATATCAGAAATGATCAAAATCATTAATAGTGGGGCAAGAAGTTTAATCCCAGTTTTCTAATCACAGTGTATTTTGGGCAAGTGTTAAATTCATTTTTGGCCAAAGATATATTTCCAGATTTGAGCATAACAATCTGTATATGGCATAGTAACCAATTTATGGGCGACACAAGGGACATAATCGTTTCTATCAATCACACATGGAAAACATTTATTTGTTTTCAAATTTATTTCCAGAAAATTAGTTGAGGGGCAAAGGTTTTCAAATGATGGCTTCAGAAATTCATTCAGGGGCCAAAAGGGGTGTAACTCACTTTCCAAAATTGATTCAATCGCACAACAACACAGTCAATGCAGTGAATTCAAAAGAGGAAAACAAACACATGCGCAAATCAAATCAAGGCACTAAATGAAATCAGAGTAATTTTAGGATTTCATAATCCTATAAATTCAACCAATTCATCACAGGCAAGTGAATTGAAAACCAACCCAACAATTCAAAGAGAAAATCAGAGAAATCAAAACAGTAATACTCATGTGTTTTCGATCATCATTATCCCAAATCGAAGCATCAGAGAGCATCCAGTTTTGAAGCTAAACAGAGAAGCAAATCAAAGAGCAATCACGATCGAATTTGATTTGGGATTTGAAAAACCCAAATTCCATTCTTAAAGTCGGCCAACATCTGTGAAGGAAGGAGCTTGCAAAGAAGAATGAGTCAGGCTCTTCTTTTTATGTTATAAAAGGGATTTAGGGTTTATTTGTTTTTTAAAATTCATTTTGTTGTATTTTTATTTGTAAACCATTTTGAACAGTTTATAGAGTCTGTAAAATTCTAGGGGATCCAGTTAGGGCATTAATTGGCAGTTTCTAGAGTCTGTAAAATCTAGGTGGTTTTCTAGTTTCATCTCTAAAACTAGACAGTTTACTCGAGTCTGTAAAACTAGGGAAAATCTGATCTAGTGGATTAAATCAGTCTAGGGTTTTGAGCATAGGATTAGAATTGGAGTGAGGGGTTCGCGAGTTTACATAGTCTTGTAAGAGGGATCTGTTCTATTACCTAGTAGAAACCTTAGGAATGCAGCAGTAGGCAGGATTTTGCCGAAGCTGGGTATATCTTGTTTCATTTACTTTTCTGTATTTATTTTCTGCTGCATTCTATGATATGATATTTTTTTTATCTCGCTTAATTTTCAATAAACCCCATTCACCCCCCCCCCCTCTAGGGTTAATTTAGATCCAACAGTATCCCATGCAGTCAAACTGTTTCTTTAAGATAAATGGATGCTAATGATGAGGCAGTCCTCCTACTCTTAACAGATATAAAGTGAGCGCTTTTAGTGAGCCTGTCAACTATTACTTAAATACTGGTATTGCCCCTTCTTGACCTAGGCAACCCATCTATATAGTCCATCGAAATGCTATCCCATTTCCACTATGGGACCTCTAGAGGATGAAGCAGACCACTAGGCTTCTTCTGCTCTGCCTTGACTTGTTGGCATATTAAGTACTTAGAGACGAATTCAGCTACATCCTTCTTCATGCCATTCCAAAAGAAAACCATTTTTATGACTTTATACATCTTGTCTGCACCTGGGTGTATGGTCAACTTAGAATGGTATGCTTCTTCAACAACTATCTTCACCAAATCCCTTGCTTGTGGGACACATAGTCTTCCATCCCGTCTCAACCAACCCTTGTCATCTATGGAGTATGTATTGAGGTGACTAGAAGTCTCATCTCTAATTAACTTATCCATCACATCAACTATCTAAGGGTCTTCACATTGGGCGGCTCCTATTGAGTACAAAAGTGTTGGCCGCACCTCTAGCGATGCTAACAAACCAGGGACAAAATCAGAGGAGGATCTAAAGTCAAAGGTTGTTATGTACTCCAAGTTTTGCCTTTGTACAAAGAGAGGACTTAAAGTCAGCCTTTTCCTATTTAAGGCATCTGCTAACACATTACCCTTGCCAGGGGTATAAGCAATCTCAAAATCATATGAGGCAAGAAATTCCATCCACGTTTGCTGTCTTAAGTTAAGATCTTTTTATGAGAAAAGGTATGTTAATGATTTATGGTCAGTATACAATTCAAATCTTTCTCCTAGTAGCTAATGACGCCATGACTTATGAGCGAAAACAATGGCAGCTAGTTCCAAATCATGAGTTGGGTAGTTCTTTTCATGTACCTTCAATTGCCTTCCTCCATAACAAACTACCTTACCTTCTTGCATCAAGACAGTGCCTAACTCCATGTCGCATGCGTCTGTGTATACTGTAAACATCTTACTTCCATCAGGCAATGTTAGAACTGGAGCTGTTGTTAGAGCCTTCTTAATCGTTGGAAAGCAACATCACAGTACAAATCCCAAGCAAAAGTTAGGTTCTTCTTCGTCAATCTAGTAAGTGGGGCTGAGATCTTCGCAAAGTCTTTAATGATCTTTCTGTAATAGCCCGCTAGTCCGAGAAAACTTCGTACTTTGGTTGCATTCCTTAGAATCTTCCAATCTTGCACCGCCACTACTTTTGCGCTATCCACAGTTAGCCCTTCTTTGGACACCACATGTCCAAGAAACCTTACTTCTCTCCAGAAATGGCATTTCGAGAATTTTTCTTCAAGCCGATGTGCTCGAAGAGAACCCATAACTTCCCTTAAATGCAAAGCATGTTCTTCCTCACTTTTTGAGAAAATAAAAATGTTGTCCACGAAGACTACTACAAATTTATTAAGGAACTCCTAAACACCCTACTAATCAAGTCTACGAAATAGGCGGGTGCATTTGTCAAACCGAAAGGCATGACAAGCCATTCGAAGAAACCATCCGGAGTCCTGAACGCAGTCTTGTCTATGCTGTCTTCAGCCACTCTTAGCTGATGAAATCAGGTAGCCAGATCTAGTTGGGAGAAAACTAATGCACCTACGAGCTGGTCGAACAAGTCGTCTATTCTTGTAAGTGGGTGCCTATTCTTCCTGGTCAGCTTGTTTAGCTCCCTATAATCCATGCATAGGCAAAGTGAACCATCCGCTTTGGTTGCGAACACTACTGGAGCACCCCATTCAGAAATACTCCGCCTTATGAACCCGTTGTCAAGCAACTCTTTAACTTGCTTGTTGAGATCCTTCCTTTCCCTTGGAGCCATGTGTCTAACGGCTAAAGCAACTGGTATTGCATTATCAACTAGGTATGTGCGAAAATCTATCTCTCGCTTTGGAGGTAAACCCTTCATTTCTTCAGAGACATCCGATTACTCATGGACTACTCTAACAGATTGCAAATTTTCAAAAGACGCATCTAGAGATTCTAGGTAGCTAAGCATAACAGAATTCATAGGATTACAAGAGATTTTGAGAGTATTACCGAGGCGAGTCAAAAGTGTAACCACTCTCTTTTCACAATCGAGGATGGCATCATTACTGGATAACCGATCCATGCCTAGAATCAACCCATAGCCCGTGAAACCCAAAACATAAGCATTGCATCTAAACCCAGCGCTTAGTATAGAAATTTCCAAATCCAAACAAATCATTGATAAATATGCCAAACCCCCAATTGGATTTGAAACAACCATGGGATCCTCTACTATACTGGTATCTAGGTGTAGAGATTCAACTAAAGCAGTAGATATAAAAGAGTATGATGTGCCAGAATCAAAAAGAGTACGAACAGGATGATCAGAAAAATAAACTAAACTCTCAACAGAAATATTTCTACCTCTTGCTTGCGTAGGTGCTGTGAGAGCGTGAATTTGCCCTCTAGAAGTATATCATGTGCTCTGCTGTAACACCCCACCTCCGTTAAGGACACTCACAAAGGGAATGCCTTAACTTTGGTAGAGCATTTTAGTAAACAGAACAGAAAATTTCAAGACAGATAAACAATACTTGAGAAATTATAACTTTATTACAGCAGAAAACAGAAATCAGTACGGTTACATCTTTACCAAAAACTCAAGTACATAAATATCAGTCTTGTTCAGAAAGTCATCAGAGTACAAAACTTTAAAATCATAATCCCCACAGAAGATGCCATAAGAAGTTAAGCCATACATTATGCACTTCAAGCAGAAGAAATCCGGATCAAGCTAAAGTATTCCCTCCTTGGATAACCTGGGGGAAACGGAAGAAAAAGGGGCGAAAACAAGCAAGGTCAGACATAAAGTCTGGCAAGTCCAGTGACTTTCAGCATATGAGCAGAAAATAATAATTATGACATGAAAATAAGCTGGATAAGAGATAATAGTAACAGGAGCAGCAGATGTACTTAGGTTAAATAGAGGAAGCAGAATAATATTACTTTTCATTTCTCTGCACTAATACTAGTATAACAGGATTAGGGTTATCCTAATGTCTAAACTAAACAGAGATGGGAACAGAATAATTTCCACAGAAGAGAATGCTAGTAATGGGCCTTTACCGTCCCAATAGAAGGTACAGAAACAAAATGCTAATAATGGGCCTTTACCACCCGAACAGAAGGTACAGAAACAGAAACAAATTAATCCCTATGGAAACAGAATGTAGAATTAGGTGTACACTAGTAAATGTGTCTTTACCACCCCAACAGATGATACCACGCAAAAACAGATGGGTGTTACCACCCAACAGAAACAGAGGTACCCCATAGAAACAGACAGAGCTAAGCGTACCCTAAGTCCTACCCCACGCGATCGGCTCCCTAATACATAAGTACCATGTGCCAGCCCCATAGAAGGGTGTATCATTCCCTAAAGTGGCAACCTTTGTATGACACAGACCTATTTACAGATGTCACGACGTCTTACATCCTCAGAGGAAGACCGGGATCCATGCACGCACATGACCCGGTTGGAACGCACCATCAACACCCCTCGCCATTATCAGAATGAACCGCTAATAATTAGTTCAGTAAGCATGCCCGGACCCTACCTATTGTTGGGTCAAAGTTTTGATACCAGAAAGGGTTACTGACTAATATGGGTCCCAAACAACAGATGACACAAGTAATTTTCTTCCTAACCTTGTGTCCCCAGACTAACAGATTTCAGATTAACTTGTTTACAAGTTCAGACATACAGAGTTCAGATCAACTAGTTCACAGATCAGGCAAGTTTTCAAACTAACGGATCGGATATACGAATTTAACAGATTTGCAAATTTGTCTAACTTTGTAATTGGGCCTACAGACTCACGAAACGGGTTTGTTAAATTCATTAGTCTAATTGGTTTAACCCTATCCACCCAACACGTTTTAGACATCACATTTATCATAGATTTGTATTAATTAAAAATTAATGCGCAGACCTCTCACATTAGACTGACAGTTTGCAGCCACTGGTTAGGCCGGTTGGTTCCGGGCAGGTTTCTGCTGCAAACTGAGTCTAACCTCGGGTTTCAAGCACGTTATGACTAACTTCTCACATTAGAACCTATTGTTTGCGGCCACTGAATGTGCTGGTCGGTTCCGGGCAGGATTACGCCGCAAACTCATTCTAACCTCGAGTTAGCCATGTTTCATGTTTAGCCAATGCATTCATTCCCAAACTATGCTAATATCAGACTAATCATGCTAATTTAACAAATTAACTTCTGTACAAGTTACAGCAGATTATTCGAGGTTCTATTAGCAAGTTTTGCTCAATTTTAAATCGAGCCTACAAATTTACATACTTCAAATTTCAGCATTTCAGTTCCAACCGATTACGCCATTCAATAGATTAAACAGATAACAGATCTTGCAGATTAGGCGATTTAGCAGATTTAGCAGATAAGGCAATTTAACTTAATTAGCAGATTAGGCAGTTCAATCTAATTAGCAGTTGAGGCAATATAACAGAACTAGCATATTAGGCAATATGACAGATTTAATCATTCCTTAAAGTTTCATTGACATATCTTGCCTAATTATAAATTTGGCCTAAGTTTGCATTGAATTTACATGGCATAGATTATGATCATAATTTACCATATAACATATGTCCCAATTTTAGTTAAACTTGCCTAGTAGAAAAGATTCACATATAAATTTTACCAAATATAGCCATCGATTTCAATGCATGTCATATATTCAAAAATCTCCCACTTATGTGTTATTCTCATTTAACAATTATCAAATCTTAATATAGATCTTCACACCTAAGTCATATTCTCTCTTTTTTAATATCAAGTCATGAATCGTTATATGAAAATATACCCAACAATCTAGAAATTTAAATTATAACAGATCTTAATTCAAAATATGCGTTATGTCCAAAGTCTCAAGTCACATGTTAACATACAATGGTTCCTCTTCTTCCAATTCACAGAATATGCATAGATCTAAATCTGGTTTACAACACCAGTCACAGATTAGCCATGTCCAATTATGCCATCATTCATTATTTGTCCCAAAGTTTAGCGTTTGTGCGTTAATCTCTTATGAGATGTGGCGCAGACTCGTGGTAGCCTGGCTATAGAACAGAAAGAAGAAAGAGATATAGAATGAAATATATTAGAACAGAACGTACACGACCTCAAATTCAGATTTACAATCATGTCACAATTATAATTAAAGTTTATATCGGAAAATAACTGTACTTTCCTTTCGTGGTTTTAAGAAAGGATAATAAATTGTTGTTGATGCAGAAATGCTGAATTACTCCTTTTTAATTGTTGTTGTAGCTCTAAACTTTGATTTGAGATTTGATTTAGCTTTTAGTTCTATTCAGTTTGGAAGAAGATGCATCAGTCCAAGTTTTGATTCTAGTAGAGCAGCGACACCATTTTTATTTTTTATTTAGAACAGAGGCAGAGTATAGACATAATGAAATTGTGTAGAGAAAATGAGGCTAGGGAGCTGTTTATATAGGTTTAGGTGGACGAATCTAGACTGAAAACAAGACCAGAAACATCAAAATGAATCAGGTTCAAAAACTGGGTTTCGGGAGCAGGTCGACCCCCAGGTCGACACTATTGTCGACCTGGTCCCTGGGAGGTCGACACTATGGTCGACCCCCAGGTCGACCTGATCCATGGGTGAGAATTTTCCCGCCCATCTTGTTCTGGGATTTTGAATTTGAATTCGAATTTGAATTTTCGAGCTGTTTTTGATTCTGAAAATGTCTGAAACTTCGGAGGGCCATAACTCCCTCATACGGACTCCGTTTCTCGAAAACTCGGACTCGTTTCCAAGTAGAATTTTGAGATGAACGCAATGGCGTAACCTGTTTCCTTTGATTCTTATTTTAATAATTAATTATTCTCTGATTTGTTACTTATACGTTTACAGAAAATACGGGGTGTTACATCTGCCCTTGCCCATGCCTTCTTGGGTAATCCTTAGCCATATGTCCTGCCTCGCCACAATGAAAGCAAACACCCATCTTCCTCTTCTTCTTTCTGCAGTCTTTAATCAGATGTCCAGGTATACCACAAAAATTACACTTCCTCTTGTCATTCGGTGTGTTATTCTTTCCACCCTTTTTATAATTCGTCTTCTTATTCTGTGATTCCTCTACTTTCTTGTTTAGAGGTTCTTCCATCTTCACCTCTTTTTCTTGCCCTTGCTTTCCTCATGTAACAGTGCCATGTCCACCAGTCTCTCATAAGTCGTGCCCATAGGTATATGGGATACAGCTAGGCGGTGCAGTGGCTCATTTAACCCTTTAGCGAAATGGAGAGCCTTTTTATGTAGAGTGTTTACCAACTCCAGTCCGAATCTAGCCAACTGGTTGAACTTGTTGACGTATCCCTTAACCGATAGGCTTCCCTATTTGAGAACTTCTCCATCTGTAGGCTTTGTTCAGCTTGCGAGAGGAACTTCATCCCAAACCTCATTCTGAAGTCCTCACAAGTCTTAACTGGTCTCTCAGCATTATTAACTTCCCACCAGAAAGAGGCTTCGTCCTTACGTAACCATGCAGCCAGCTATATCTTCTTCCTATCGTCCACTTCGAAGATAACAAACAGATCTTTTGTTTCCTTGAGCCAATTTCTTGCTTCCATGAGTGATTCAGTCCCATTAAAGCTCTTTCCGCCTATAGCTCGAAAGTCCCTACATTTCTTCGAGAAAGCATTCGGACGCGAAGAAGGAGGAGGAAAAGCGTCCGCAACTGGGGGAGGAAGAGGAGCAACATCTACGGCTGGGGGATGAGGAGCGTCCACTTGTCCTTCAGCGAGGGCCTTAGCCTCTAAATACCGACGAAACCAGGCGGGTACTTGCACTCCCTCTGGAAGATTAAGATTTCCAGACATGATGAAATGAAAAGAAAACGATTCAAAACAAAGGATAGAAAAATAGTGCATATGGCTTTGAGGAATATGACTTTAAAATAAAACAACACTTTTCTTGAAAATGCTTCTTTAAAACTTCTTTTTGAAAAATAATTTTCAAAACTTTTATCTGATCTGGTAACCATCAGCTTTGATACCAAGTGTAACACCCCACCTCCGTTAAGGTCACTCGCAATGGAAATGCATTAACTTTGGTGAAGCATTATAGGTAAAAGATACAGATAATTTTCAAGACAGGCATAAAAACAGCAGAAAAACTGAAATCATTTCATAAGCAGCGTGGTTCGGTCAAAACATTACGACCATTGTCTCAAAACCTAACTTCCAAATCATTACAATAATATCTTGATTCAAAACTTCAAATACATAAAGAAGCATAAACAGTAGTAAAGCTTCATAAATCCCCAATAAAAGTGTAATCACAGCAATAGCCTAAGAAAAGAGAATCCAACCAATACATCTACTTTCTTCAAGATGGAAAAGGTCCGAACTAAGCTGAAGTATTCCCTCCTTGTGGACCCCGGGGGAGGGGGGACGGAAGAAAAGAAGACGAAAGAAAATGGGTCAGACATAAAGCTTGGTAAGCCCTGTGATTTTCAGCATGTAAAGAAGAAAAAGGATCATGACATGAATAAACCGAATATAAGACAATACCATAGTAATAGGATAACATAAGACAAGATAAGGCAAGATAAACTAAATATGTTATCGCACCCATTTCTATTTCTCTGCACCTACTAACAATTGTTTAACTAGCCTCATCTGTTCATAATAAAATGATCCCTTTATCAATCGGCTTCTACTCGCATGCATTTATTACTTGTGTCATTCGGCCCCTCTTGTTTGTAGATACCTATGCTGGTCCCACCATGGGGTGTATCGATCCCTATGATGGCGACCTGACATAATTCAAGATGCACAGTGTATAACTACTGATGCCCAGTGCCTGATTTTTACACTCCGGAGTACGTGCATGCCCAAACACCGTCGGAACCTACACTTACGCACCACCTTCCACTATTTTGAACGCTAATAATGAGCCCGGTAATCGTGCCCCACCCTGCCGAGTTCAGGGTACCGTGATACATCTATGTGGGTTACTGCTGAAATGGGTCCCCATTGCTAGGGTTTCCTAATCAACATGTTATAACAGTTAAGTGTTCTCAATTTAACCTAACCCCACCCATTCGTTTAATTAACATGCTACATTGGTTAAGTGTCGCCTATTTATATGTTACTTAACCTTACCATTCGCATGTATGTTCATTGGCATTAATTAATTTATTAATGCACCAACCTCTCACATTAGAACTGTCGTTTGCGGTTGCTGGATGTGTCGGGCAATTCCGGGCAGACTTCTACCGCAAACTAATTCTAATCTCAGGTTTTGGGCTTGATGTGCTAACCTCTCACATTAGACCTGTTCTTGCGGTTGCTAGATGGGCCGGGTGGTTCCGGGTAGTCTTACACCGCAAATCAATCTAACCTCGGGTTAGGCATGTTCGTGTTTTATCCAATTTACATATTTACCATTCATGTCCAAATCTAGATTTTTATATGCCAATTATCCACAATTGTAGCCAATTCATGTTATGACCAGTATACTTGTTATGTCCAAGATTACTCCAGTAGGTTATACCCAATTCCCTGTGTTACAATTGTAGAAGAACAAGATTCAATAAGGTTTCCAAATTCCAAGTACTCATAAAATAAAACGGAAAGGGGATAGAGAAGAAACACAAGAATTGACATAATGGAAAATATGCATGTAATGGTGCACCAAACACAAGAATCATTGTTCCAATAGGCATATTCCACATTAACAACGAATATGAACTGTAACACCCCGCAAATTCTATAACTGTGAAATTCACAAATTAAAGTATAATCAATTTGAAATCAAAGAACTAAGGGAAACGGAATACTCCATTGCGTTCGTCTCGGAAAAATACACGAAATAGAGTCCGAGTTTTCGAAAAACGGAGTCCGTATGAAGAAGATATGGCCTTCGGAAGTTTGAGAATCAAGTTTAAATTCAAACAGAATAAATCAGGTTTAAATTCGAAAATGGGGCCCAATGGGCCAGGGCGGAAAAACACCCGCCTGACCCACCAAGTCGACTGGGCTATCGACCTGGTCTAACCAGGTCGACAGTGCTGTCGACAGGGCTGTCGACAGGGCTGTCGACAGGCATGTCGACCTGGTCCAGACCCAGGTCGAGCCCAGTCTAACCCGGCTGGCCTATGCTATGTTGGTCGATTTTCTGTGGTCTGCTTTGTCATTAGGGCTAGGTGGCAAGTTTTAATTGGTCTCTCTATCGAATGAATGGCTACGATCAATCCAGGCAACATCAATGGTCCTAATCAGTTCCTAACCTCTATATAAACAACCCTAGACTAAACCCTAATCTATTCATTCAAAAATAAGATCATAGCCGCCATGTTGCTGAGGAACGACAAAGAGTAGCCGCCAACTAGAGAGAGGATTAGGAGGAAAATTCTAAAGCTTAAAGCGACCTAAATCAAATCAATTCAACAAAGGAATCATATTTCTTAATTGGAGAGTTCGTCACACCATTGTAAGTAGAGTATTACTTTGGTATGAACAAATAATTGTGTTGGTTTGTATGCTTGAATTGTGGCAATAAAGTAATTCATATTTGTGCGTTCTTATCAATTTATATACGTTTGGATTATGTTATTCAATTATAAAGAACTACATGTGGTAGTTCTATGCAAGTATACGTTTGGAATATTCGCAAATTATGTAATCCATGTTGAAGCTACATGTATGTAGTTGATTGATTTAAATACATGCAAGTTTGGGGCTTTGCTACTATGCCATCATGATGTATATTTTTGTGCATAAATCAATTTGTAAGTAATTAAAACAAGTTTGGTTATTATAATCCATATGAAATTATGTTGAGAATTTGGCATCATGTATTAAGCCATGCTTTTGTACTAGAAACCCTATTTGCAAACTTATGAATATGGCTAGGCTATGAATGATATTTGGCATAATTGAAATCCATGATTAAGTCTATCTTGTTTACAAGAATTATATGATGACATATGTGGTACATAGCTAGGTTAGATTCAAAAATCCATTTTTGCAAGTTTACATGACTAAAGTAAAAATCATGATTTCATGTTAGAAACATTTATGCCATGGTTATGTGAACAAATTTAATTATACTTTAGTATTAGTTACAAAAGTAGACACCTTTGTAAGCATGTAGTAGTCTTATGAACATGATTTGCTTATGTTTGACATTATGCCTAAATAAAAATATAGGTTCATGTTGTAGTTATGACTATGTGATTTTACATGCTTTGATTCATGTCACCTATGTTTTATGACCGAAGTATATGTTACCACTATGCAAGTACACCAGTTTCTATTTTGTATTTCCAACGTCATATTGCAAGTTCATGCGCTCACATTCCCCTTTTTGGTGTATGTAAGCACGCTTTAAGCCTCCCCTTTTCGCATGGCTAAATTGGGCTTTAAAAGGCTAAGCCCAATATATATACAATAAACGGACGTGTAAAACGGGGGAAAATAACGTTGGGTTAAAATTACTAATGAATGAAAATATAAAATAGAAGGGCCCAAATTCAAGTATGGGTTGGGCCCATGATTGGTGTAACCTTTACACCATTAACTTAATAATGGGCCGCAAATATTTACATATAAGAAATAAAGAAGAATGACAAGATATGTAAATGTAGAAAATACGATATGTTTAACCCGAGGTTGGATTGAGTTGTGATGTAAACCTGCCCGGAACCGCCCGGCTGTCCAGTAGTCACAAAAATACCTATCCAATGTGGGAGGTTAAACATGGAGCCCAATAAGGACCCGAGGTTAGACTGAGTTGTGGCGTAAGACTGCCCGGAACCAACCGGCAACAGGCAGCCACAACAATACCTGTCTAATGTGAGAGGTCAGGGCCTTAATAAGACAATTAAGGCTGAGTCAGGATTGTTAGGATTAAGTGAACTAAAGACTTAATCAAAATGGAACATGCTAAACTAAACGGACTGGTGGGGGTTAGGTTAGGAAACACTTAACCAACTTAGCATGTTGGCTAGAGATAGAAAACCTAGTAACGGGGGACCCTTTTCAGCAGTAACCCTAGAAGGTGTATCAGGATACCCTGAAACTAGGCAGGGTGGGGCACGATTACTGGGCTGATTGTAAGAGGTCAAATCGACGGCGGTGGTGTAGCAGTGTAGGTTCTAACGGGGTGCGGGCGTGCACACACTCCGGCGCAGAAAAATAAGGCACTGGACACCAGTAGCATACCTGTGCACTCTAAGGTTGTGTCGGGCCGCCACCATGGGACTTGATACACCCCATGGTGGGACCAGCATAGGTAACTACAACATCGGGGGCCGTAAGACACATGTAACTATGCGAGTAGGAGCCGATCATCATAGAATGGGTCACATCACCCTGATATGGGGTGCCAATTGGAAACTAGTTTATATGGGTTCAGAGATTAACATGGGGTACGATAGTATACTCGACCCTAGACAACTTACCCAAGTTTATAGTGCTTGCCCACTTCTTGTTTATACTTATCACACCCAGTTCTTTATTCATAGACAAAATAGTACTAGACTTACTCAGGCTTTATGTCTGACTCTACTTTTCTTTCGTCTTCTTTCTTCCGTTTCCCCCCCCCCCCCCAGGTCCTCAGGGAGGGAACACAGCAGCTTGACCAGCCTTACCATCCAGCTTGAAGAAGAAGAGAAATGTATTGGTTGGACTTTCCTGTTTTGAACTATGGCTTTGGACAATCCACTATGGGGCTTTTGCAGTTTATCTATGTTTTATTTATGGTTCTTTAAAATAATGTAATCAAGACAGATTATGAAAGTGTTATGTTATGTTTTTGGAAAGGTTGTTGTTGTAACACGTATTTGACTTTATGAAATAAAGTTTGTTGTTTTTCCGCTGTTTACAAATATGTGTTCCTATATCTGTCTTGTATATCTGTGACTTATACTTATAAACCTCCACCAAAATTAGGGCATTCCCTTTGAGAGTGACCCTAACGGAGGTGGGGTGTTTCACTTGGTATCAGAGCATAGGTTTACCATATAAGATAAAAAGTTTTGAAAATTATTTTCAAAAAGGAAATTTAAAGAAGCATTTTTTTTAAAAGAAAATATTATTTTATTTTAAAAAGGCAAAGTCCACTCCCCAAAGCCATAGGTACTATCTCTTATCCTTCGTTTTGAATCTATCCTTTTTGTTTCAGCATGTCTGAAGATCTTAACTTGCCAGAAGGGGTGCCAATACCTGGTTGGTTTAGACGGTTCTTAGAAGCAAGGGCCACTCAGCCAGGTCCTACCGTTCCTCCTCCCCCAGCTGCAGGGAATCATCCAGCTGCAGCGGCACCTTTTCCTCCACCTCCTCCTCGGGGAAACACGTTTGCTAAGATATGTAAAGATTTTAAAGCTATGGGAGGAAGGGATTTCCATGGAACTGAGTCCTTCGTGGCAGCTAGAAATTGGCTGAAAGAAATGGAGGACCTATTCATCATCTTTGAGGTAGAAGATAGACAAAAAGTACAACTGGCGGTATGGCTATTGAAGGGCGAGGCTTCCTACTGGTGGGAAGTCACTAATGCTGACGGACCAGTGGAGACATGGGAGGACTTTAGGGCAAGTTTTGAGACTAAATTTCTCTCAGATGCAGAAAGAAGTTTGCAGTTAGAAAAATTCTTATTTCTTAAGCAAGGGGACAAGACAGTCAGAGAGTATGTGAATCAATTCGATGAGCTGGCTAGGTTTGGGCTTGACCTAGTCAACACCCCACACAAGAAGGCTCTCCGTTTCGTCAAAGGGTTGAATGAGCCATTACACAGTTTGGCCATGACCCATATACCCATGGGAGCCACGTATGAAAGATTGGTGCAAATGGCATTGCTGAATGAAGAGGATAAGGGCAAGAAGAAAGAGGGTTTGCAGCCTAAGAAGACAGACTTTAAGAAGGGCGGGAAAGGAAACTAAGAGAAGAGGAAGTGCAATTTCTGTGGCAAAGTGGGGCACTTAGTAAAGGACTGCCGGAAAAAGAAGGCCAAGGAGAATGGTGGGTGCTTTTCTTGCGGTGAGACAGGCCACAGGGCTAAGGACTGCCCAAAGAAACGAGGACAGGGGCAGAGGAATGGATCCACCCCAAGGGCACAGGTTCATGTGCTGGAAGCGCCACCTCTGCAACAGCGAGGTATAAATACTTCTGTAGAAAGTGTAGTTTATCTTTATGATCACCCCGTTCGCACTTTATTTGATTCTGGCGCATCACACTCCTTTATCTCGTCTGCTTTAGTAGAATCTCTACACCTAAAAACTAGTATGGTAGAGGACCCCTTAATTGTTTCAAACCCAATTGGGGGCCCGGCTCATTTGTCTATGATCTGTTTGGGATTGAAAATTTCTATTCTAAGTGTAGAATTTCAATGTAGTGCCTTTGTTTTGGGCTTTTCGGGTTATGGTTTGATTTTGGGTATGGATTGGCTATCCAGTAGTGGGGCTATCCTTGATTGTGAGAAAAGGGTTGTTAGGCACCTAACCCAGCTCGGTAATACTTTGGAAATTTCTTGTAATCCCTCGTATGCGGTCATGCTTAGTTATCTTGAGTCGCTAGATGCCTTTGTTGAAAATTTGCAATCAGTTAGAGTGGTCCGGGAATATCCGGATGTCTTCGAAGAGGTGAAGGGCTTGCCTCCGAAGCGGGAAATAGACTTCCGCATATATCTTGTAGATAATGCAAAGCCCGTTGCGTTGCCCGTTAGACATATGGCTCCACGAGAAAGGAAAGAGCTCAGTAAACAGATTAAAGAGCTTCTAGAAAAGGGGTTCATTAGGAGGAGCATTTCAGAATGGGGCGCTCCAGTGGTGTTCGCTACAAAGGCGGATGGTTCACTTCGTCTATGTGTTGACTATAGGGAGCTCAACAAGCTAACGAAAAAGAATAGGCACCCTCTCCCTAGAATTGATGATTTATTTGACCAGCTTGTAGGAGCGTCTGTTTTCTCCCAACTCGATTTAGCAACCGGTTTTCATCAGCTAAGGGCGGCTGAAGATAGCATCGATAAAACGGCATTCAGAACCCCAGACGGCTTCTTTGAATGGCTTGTCATGCCTTTCGGCTTGACAAATGCACCTGCTTACTTCGTGGACCTGATGAGTAGGGTATTTAGAGATTTCCTCAACAAATTCGTAGTAGTCTTCGTAGACGATATCCTTATCTTCTCAAAGTGTGAAGAGGAACATGCTCAACACTTAAGGGCAATCATGGAAACTTTGCGAGTCCATCAACTAAAAGCCAAATTCTCCAAATGCCACTTTTGGAGGGAAGAGGTGAGGTTCCTTAGGCACATAGTATCCAAACAAGGGTTAGCAGTGGACCCCGCTAAGGTAGTGGCAGTACAGGATTGGAAGACACCAAGGAATGCGACTGAGGTCCGAAGCTTTCTAGGGCTAGCGGGTTTCTATCGAAAGTTTATAAGGGATTTTGCGAAAATCTCAGCGCCGCTCACGAAATTGACCAAGAAGAATCTAATGTTCAATTGGGATTTGGATTGCGAGTTTGCTTTCCAACGACTGAAAAGGGCTCTTACAACAGCCCCAGTTTTGACGCTGCCAGATGGGAGCAAGATGTTCACTGTTTATACGGATGCATGTGGGACAGGGCTAGGCGCCGTCCTAATGCAAGAAGGAAGGGTAGTAGCTTATGGCGGGAGGCAGTTGAAGGTGCACGAAAAGAACTACCCAACCCACGATCTTGAGTTAGCCGCCATCGTCTTTGCACTCAAATCTTGGCGACATTATCTCCTAGGTGAGAAGTTCGAACTTTACACTGACCATAAATCGTTGAAATATCTTTTCTCGCAGAAGGATCTTAACTTGAGGCAACAAAGATGGATGGAGTTTCTTGCCTCGTACGATTTCGAAATCTCCTACACTCCGGGCAAAGGCAACGTAGTAGCAGACGCGTTGAGCCGAAAGAAATTGACCCTAAGCCCGTTGTTTGTTGAAAGAAAAAGCCTAGAGTTTATAGCCAGCTTCGACTTTAGGCCTTCCTCCGATTTCGTACCAGGCCTGCTTGCATCTCTCGAAGTGCGCCCAACTTTAGTGGATTCAGTAGGGGCAGCACAACGCGAAGATCCTCAGCTTGTGGAAATGATTGATAGGCTAATTAGGGGTGAGACTTCAAGTCACCTCAACCGATACTCCATCGACGATAAAGGTTTACTAAGGAGAGACGGAAGACTATGCGTCCCACAGACAAAAGATTTAATAAAGAAGGTTCTCGAGGAAGCACATCACTCCAAGATGACGATACACCCAGGCGGAGATAAAATGTACAAAGACATAAAAAGGGCTTTCTTCTGGAACGGCATGAAAAAGGACGTGGCAGAATTCGTTTCTAAGTGTATGGTGTGCCAACAGGTTAAGGCGGAACAGAAAAAGCCTGGCGGACTGCTACATCCTCTGGAGGTCCCGCAATGGAAGTGGGATAGCATCTCAATGGACTTCGTCGATGGGCTGCCTAGGTCTAGGAGAGGCAACGCTAGCATTTGGGTAATAGTGGATAGGCTTACTAAAAGCGCCCACTTTTTACCTGTCAAAAGTAAAAGAACTGCCTCATCCCTAGCATCACTTTACCTTAAGGAAATCGTTCGACTCCATGGAATACCATCTAGCATTATTAGTGACCGAGACCCCATCTTCACCAGCGAATTTTGGCGGAGTCTGCAAGAAGCAGTAGGAACGCAATTATGCTTAAGCACAGCCTATCATCCCCAAACCGACGGCCAAATAGAGAGAGTGAACAGAGTTTTGGAAGACCTCTTAAGACTATGCGTCCTTGACTTCGGAGGGACATGGGAAGACCACCTTCCTTTGGTGGAATTTGCCTACAACAACAGCTATCAAGCAACCATCGGAATGGCGCCCTTCGAAGCTTTATATGGAAGACCGTGCCGATCGCCCACTTGTTGGTGGGAGTCTACTGATAAGCTCATACTTGGACCAGACATGATCCGAGAGACTTCAGAGAAAGTAGACTTAATACGAAGAAGGATGAAGACGGCCCAAGACAGACAAAAGTCCTATGCCGACAAGAGAAGGACCGACCTTGAATTTGAGGTTGGAGACAGAGTTTTTCTCAAGGTATCACCACTAAGAAACGTTGTTCGTTTTGGAACCACAGGAAAGCTAGCACCAAGGTTCGTAGGGCCATTCCCTATCATCGAGAAAATAGGGAAAATGGCCTATAGATTAGAGCTACTCGAGAAGTTGGCGGGAGTCCACAACGTTTTTCACGTTTCACACCTCCGAAAATGTCTACATGAGTCTGCTGAAGTGGTAGAGCCAAATATCCTCGAAGAGGCCGAAGTAGAACGCGAAGCAACCATAAGAAAAGTTCCAACCCGCATATTGGGAACGGAAGTGAAGAAGCTACGCAACCGCGAAGTCAAGCTCGTCAAAGTTCAGTGGAGCGACGCCGAGGGAGACGCGACTTGGGAAACTGAAGCTAGAATACGCACTGCCTATCCTTTTCTGTTCGAGGGTACATCTTTGATCTTTCTTTCCCTTAAGTTGCGCTTTTATCTATCTTTTTAGGTATATTTCCTCGACCTTATCTTTTAGGTAGAAACCCTTTGGATGGAAACATGTAATTGAAACATGTTATGAATGATGGTTGCAAGTGGTTGCAAGTGATTGCTAGTGGTTGCTCGTGGTTGCATATACACACACAATCTAGGGTTTAGATCGGCTCAGTCACTTCATATTGCATATGCATATATGTTTGCATTCGTATATGGTTGAACATTAATGTGTTGTCATGTGGATGTTGCATTTGTATTGAATGATTGTGCACTCATGTAGAATCAAGAATAGGAAAATTTGCATACATAATGGATTCATGGCACTTACATAATTCACATTAAGGAGGTCAACTGAATCAGTAGACCGCCTGATTTTGCATTAGATAAGTTCATGTACACACACACTTCGCATATGATCATGAAGCATTAGAAGTCTTTTAAGGACAATGGATGCTCGTGCTTGATGGATGAGTAGATGGATGATTGGATGTTAGGATATGCATTCCTCCTAACTTGAAGATTTCGGGGACGAAATCCTTTTAAGTGGGGGAGAATGTAACACCCCGCAAATTCTATAACTGTGAAATTCACAAATTAAAGTATAATCAATTTGAAATCAAAGAACTAAGGAAAACGGGATACTCCATTGCGTTCGTCTCGGAAAAATACGCGAAATAGAGTCTGAGTTTTCGAAAAACGGAGTCCGTATGAAGAAGATATGGCCTTCGGAAGTTTGAGAATCAAGTTTAAATTCAAACAGAATAAATCAGGTTTAAATTCGAAAATGGGGCCCAATGGGCCAGGGCGGAAAAACACCCGCCTGACCCACCAAGTCGACTGGGCTGTCGACCTGGTCTAACCAGGTCGACAGGGCTGTCGACAGGGCTGTCGACAGGCATGTCGACCTGGTCCAGACCCAGGTCGAGCCCAGTCTAACCCGGCTGGCCTATGCTATATTGGTCGATTTTCTGTGGTCTACTTTGTCATTAGGGCTAGGTGGCAAGTTTTAATTGGTCTCTCTATCGAATGAATGGCTACGATCAATCCAGGCAACATCAATGGTCCTAATCAGTTCCTAACCTCTATATAAACAACCCTAGACTAAACCCTAATCTATTCATTCAAAAATAAGATCATAGCCGCCATGTTGCTGAGGAACGACAAAGAGTAGCCGCCAACTAGAGAGAGGATTAGGAGGAAAATTCTAAAGCTTAAAGCGACCTAAATCAAATCAATTCAACAAAGGAATCATATTTCTTAATTGGAGAGTTCGTCACACCATTGTAAGTAGAGTATTACTTTGGTATGAACAAATAATTGTGTTGGTTTGTATGCTTGAATTGTGGCAATAAAGTAATTCATATTTGTGCGTTCTTATCAATTTATATACGTTTGGATTATGTTATTCAATTATAAAGAACTACATGCGGTAGTTCTATGCAAGTATACGTTTGGAATATTCGCAAATTATGTAATCCATGTTGAAGCTACATGTATGTAGTTGATTGATTTAAATACATGCAAGTTTGGGGCTTTGCTACTATGCCATCATGATGTATATTTTTGTGCATAAATCAATTTGTAAGTAATTAAAACAAGTTTGGTTATTATAATCCATATGAAATTATGTTGAGAATTTGGCATCATGTATTAAGCCATGCTTTTGTACTAGAAACCCTATTTGCAAACTTATGAATATGGCTAGGCTATGAATGATATTTGGCATAATTGAAATCCATGATTAAGTCTATCTTGTTTACAAGAATTATATGATGACATATGTGGTACATAGCTAGGTTAGATTCAAAAATCCCTTTTTGCAAGTTTACATGACTAAAGTAAAAATCATGATTTCATGTTAGAAACATTTATGCCATGGTTATGTGAACAAATTTAATTATACTTTAGTATTAGTTACAAAAGTAGACACCTTTGTAAGCATGTAGTAGTCTTATGAACATGATTTGCTTATGTTTGACATTATGCCTAAATAAAAATATAGGTTCATGTTGTAGTTATGACTATGTGATTTTACATGCTTTGATTCATGTCACCTATGTTTTATGACCGAAGTATATGTTACCACTATGCAAGTACACCAGTTTCTATTTTGTATTTCCAACGTCATATTGCAAGTTCATGCGCTCACATTCCCCTTTTTGGTGTATGTAAGCACGCTTTAAGCCTCCCCTTTTCGCATGGCTAAATTGGGCTTTAAAAGGCTAAGCCCAATATATATACAATAAACGGACGTGTAAAACGGGGGAAAATAACGTTGGGTTAAAATTACTAATGAATGAAAATATAAAATAGAAGGGCCCAAATTCAAGTATGGGTTGGGCCCATGATTGGTGTAACCTTTACACCATTAACTTAATAATGGGCCGCAAATATTTACATATAAGAAATAAAGAAGAATGACAAGATATGTAAATGTAGAAAATACGATATGTTTAACCCGAGGTTGGATTGAGTTGTGATGTAAACCTGCCCGGAACCGCCCGGCTGTCCAGTAGTCACAACAATACCTATCCAATGTGGGAGGTTAAACATGGAGCCCAATAAGGACCCGAGGTTAGACTGAGTTGTGGCGTAAGACTGCCCGGAACCAACCGGCAACAGGCAGCCACAACAATACCTGTCTAATGTGAGAGGTCAGGGCCTTAATAAGACAATTAAGGCTGAGTCAGGATTGTTAGGATTAAGTGAACTAAAGACTTAATCAAAATGGAACATGCTAAACTAAACGGACTGGTGGGGGTTAGGTTAGGAAACACTTAACCAACTTAGCATGTTGGCTAGAGATAGAAAACCTAGTAACGGGGGACCCTTTTCAGCAGTAACCCTAGAAGGTGTATCAGGATACCCTGAAACTAGGCAGGGTGGGGCACGATTACTGGGCTGATTGTAAGAGGTCAAATCGACGGCGGTGGTGTAGCAGTGTAGGTTCTAACGGGGTGCGGGCGTGCACACACTCCGGCGCAGAAAAATAAGGCACTGGACACCAGTAGCATACCTGTGCACTCTAAGGTTGTGTCGGGCCGCCACCATGGGACTTGATACACCCCATGGTGGGACCAGCATAGGTAACTACAACATCGGGGGCCGTAAGACACATGTAACTATGCGAGTAGGAGCCGATCATCATAGAATGGGTCACATCACCCTGATATGGGGTGCCAATTGGAAACTAGTTTATATGGGTTCAGAGATTAACATGGGGTACGATAGTATACTCGACCCTAGACAACTTACCCAAGTTTATAGTGCTTGCCCACTTCTTGTTTATACTTATCACACCCAGTTCTTTATTCATAGACAAAATAGTACTAGACTTACTCAGGCTTTATGTCTGACTCTACTTTTCTTTCGTCTTCTTTCTTCCGTTCCCCCCCCCCCCCAGGTCCTCAGGGAGGGAACACAGCAGCTTGACCAGCCTTACCATCCAGCTTGAAGAAGAAGAGAAATGTATTGCTTGGACTTTCCTGTTTTGAACTATGGCTTTGGACAATCCACTATGGGGCTTTTGCAGTTTATCTATGTTTTATTTATGCTTCTTTAAAATAATGTAATCAAGACAGATTATGAAAGTGTTATGTTATGTTTTTGGAAAGGTTGTTGTTGTAACACGTATTTGACTTTATGAAATAAAGTTTGTTGTTTTTCCGCTGTTTACAAATATGTGTTCCTATATCTGTCTTGTATATCTGTGACTTATACTTATAAACCTCCACCAAAATTAGGGCATTCCCTTTGAGAGTGACCCTAACGGAGGTGGGGTGTTTCATGAACAAACTAAGGAAAATACATTGTAGGTATACAAATTTGATAGGGTTGAACATAAAGAAATTACTAATTTGATGTACGACATGATAGGTTCAATCACAACAGTCTCATAGGCATAGGTAATTTCAGATTTGACAAAAGAATAAGCATGAATCAGAATTGATTATCTTACAATTAGGCATAGTTCTAGATTTGATTCATTACAGTCATGATTTCTATTATGTGTTCAAATCTGAATAATAACTGAACTTACGGCGATAGGATTATAAAAAAGAGAATTAGTTGATGTTGTAGCGATTCTAATCTTTCTTTGTTGATTGAAGTGAAAAACCTTTTATTCAATTTGAAGCTCTCTAATTTTATTTCTAGTCTGGAGAAGAAGGAGGCTAGGCTACTTTAGAGATGGACAACATGGAGGCACCATAGAATAAGGTTATAAGGTTAGGGTTAAGCTTAGATATGTATTTATAGATGTGTTAGACAAACTGTGGCCTTTAGATTAGCATAGGAGTCAACAGAGCCATCCAAACCAAAGACACACGTCCCCCAGCCAACCACAACGCGACACATTAGCCCTAATCCTTCAGAATTCGTCACCCAAATATAGGAAGATAGGGGTCGACACCCCTATAGGGGGGCCGAAACCCCTGTTGACACCCCTATACGGGGGTCGACACCTATGTCTACACCCCCTAGGGGATCGACACCTATGTCGACAATCTCTAGGGGGGTCGACACCCTTGGGTGGGATTTTTCCCGCTCATCTTTTATAGGCTGATTTTCGATATTTGAATTTGTTTTCTGATTTTTAATTATTATTTAATTTAATTCGGCTTTGAACTGAAATCTTCTAATCTTTATAACTTCCTCATACGGATCAGATTTACACAAACTCGGACTCTATTCCAACCGAAATTCCGAGGCGAACGCAATGGCGCTACCCATTTTACTTAATTCCCACTTTTAAAATTAGTATTCTTCAATTCGTTATTTTAATATTCATAGAAAATACGGGGTGTTGCACAAGTACTTAATTGCGAGTAAGGTTTTTACTCAACCTCTTTGAATAGATCGCATCTCGGGCATGGTTGATGCTCGACCCCAACTTCTCAGGTTTGTCTTATGCCCGAAAGAAATAACTATTTTGCCAGGACATGGCAAGCTGACCTAATTTCATCCTGAGCATGGTTGATGCTCGATTCTAGGTTCACGAGTATGGTTTATACCCTACTTTAAACTTTCAAGTAAGGTTTACGCTCAAACACTAAGGTATGATTTGTACCCCTCTCAATTATGAGCGAGTATGGTTTATACTCCCAACATACGCCCAAGCATGGCTTATGCTTGAAAACATCGAATGACCTCCTCAGGATTTGGCATGTCTATTTCAAATTCTTTACATGCATTGTTTGATTCGGCAAGGTCCTTGTGCTTTTGATATTCTCCAAGATCGATCAGCACGATCGTTGGCTCTTTACATTCTTAGGCTCCTGGCCTTAATATGACCCCGGGGTGATTGTCGATTTTCCGGCCTTAATACGGCTCTCAGTGGTCGTCGATTTTCTGGCCTTTATATAATATGGTTCAGTCTAACCATGGCTTTCTAGATTTATACTAGGTTTCTATTCTCTGTAAGTTACAGAACATGTCTTCTCTTTCCAAGAAAGATATGTTCTGGGGGACAAAGTATTGACCGACTTTTTGTCAAAAGCCATCACAACTTAAGTCTGAGGCTCATTATCAAATACTAATCCAACCTCCCGTCCTTGGAATAGACTTTAATAATCAATCAATCGATTATAGTTCGAACTAATCCACCTTCGTAGCATGCAAAGATATCATCCTCCAGAATTGGCGAGCACTTTCGAAGTCAAAACAAACCAGTCGATCGAGTCATCCCTGAAAGATCGAGCCAAGTATGACATGTCGGATCAAAAATATCATGATAAAATATTCACTACAAGACGAAGTCCTACTCCCAAGGCTATAGAATCGCTAAGCTTTAACTATATTTCTTTTCATATACCAGATTTAGGGTTCCACATATGATATATATCTCAAGGAGAACTACTCATCAGCAGGAGACTGGGTCCCTTCGCCTACAACTAATTTGTAGGATCAAGTTACACGTGGCTGACCCCGAAAAGATGCATGCCACGTTGCATTCAACTTGGCCAGCCTTCTTGCCAACAAATATACCAGTTTCTAGAAATGGAAGGCATCTTGAACAAACATAAAAGTACCTATTTGGCATTCCAAAAATAGCATGTCGTATACTCCAAATACAACACAAGGATTTTGTGTATAAACCAATTTTTCTCTACTTCCTTTCAATCAAAAACAACTATAACCAGTAATCGACGGTATAAGCAGAGATTATAAAGTGGACGTAGGCTTAGATGAAGCTGAACCACTATAAAACTATTGTGTTTTCTTTCTTCATTTACTTTTTCTTGCACTCTGTGAATATTATTGTGTGTGGTTAACACACTTCGGGGGCTGATTTTCATTAGACCAACTTTTGATGTCAATAGAGAATAGTTTAATTTATTCATCTCTATCATTTGATTGAACTCGTTGATCCTCCTTGCTCAGTCAAATACATCTCCACTCCATTAAATTCTTAGACCTATATTAGAAAATTGAAGATCAACATCAAGAGAGAGTAGATCGCTTCAAATTGGGTGATTTGAAGATCGTTCTTCACTGTTCTTTGCTGTTTGTATTAGAAATTAGTTGATTTCATTCTATTTTGAAGGTTTGGTGAGTGACAAACATCTTTTGCATGGATTCAATCAAGTATATGGGTTGTTTGATTTTATTTTCATCATTTCAAGTTGTTTTCTCCTATATCTAATGGAAGTAAGTATATATTTAATTTGGATCACCACAGGATCTAATCTAGTAAGATTATAACGGTAAATTCATATGTTAATCTTATGTTTATGCAATATTAGATCCATAATTTAATTCATTTATCATTTTATCATGATTTGCTGAATTTCATATGACTAAATGATGATTATGTGTTGTGCTAATGTTTGTTGATGATTGTTTGTTGTGTTATTGATCGTTTGGATGAAATTGGCCAATTTGGATGAATTGTATGCATAGAAGTTCATCGTTGAGTGCTTAGATTGCGTAAAAAGGTGGTAGGGTCATTTGGAAAAGCTCGGGTCATTTGGAATGTCGGGTCATCTGGAAAGTTGGGTCATCCGGAAAGTCAAGTCATCTGAAAGTCAGGTCATTTGGAAAGTTGGGTCATTTGGAAAGTCAAGTCATCTGGAAAGTTGAGTTATCTAAAAAGTCGGGTCATCTGAAAAGTCGGGTCATTTGGAAAGCCAGGCATCTGAAAAGTCATGAATTCAAGGTGGGATGTTCGAAGTGTTGTGAATTGTTCATTGATCGGAATGTGAAGAAGACTCATGGATGTTTGAGTTTGTGGACAATGGCTACTCAAGGATGTTAGGGCTTATGGATAGTCGCCAATGACGACGACTATAGTTATTGGAGACCAAGAGATTATTGTTGTCGTTGGTTCTGGTGGACTCAAAGCAGGAGCATAATAGGGATGCCTAAAAGACTAGTTGATTGATCGAGTACTTGGGTTTCATTGAACGGCCTAGTTGTCTTTGTCGAATAAGGAAAACATACAAGTTCATAATGTATGGAGTTTTGATAGAACCGGGGATAATATTGGCCCTTAATAGATGGCATGCCATGGCCAGTTATACCATTAATAATGGTTTCAAGGAAAGGCAGGCGGTGATAGCCAGAGCCATGGATGCTATTGTTTGTATCGTCTTGTATTGATTATTTGACGTCGAGGGAGATATTTCTTGGGCGCTTGTTTTAGTTTAGTCCTTCAGCGCTTGTTCTTAGGGGATGTCGAACTCGATTAAGATAGTCTATGCTTGATTATTGGTTGCTATGAATGTTATTTTTTGTTTCTTTGCTGATTGTTGTAAAGGCTAACACTGTCGGATATGGAGGAGACGGGTTGGGGTTCTTCTTTGATGATGTGTTGGTAGATTAGATGATTAATCTGCTTACTTCTCATATACTTTATTAATGATGTTTTATCGCTCCTTAATACTATTGTTTGACACAAGGTTTTATGTCTCCCTTTTATTACCTTAGGATGTTCATCCATGTGTTGGATGGGTAAACTGAGTAGCAGGTAACAGGTAGTAGACCTTAATGACGACGATGCTACTGAGCGACGACGAGCAAGAGGTTACCGTTATTTCCTATTATCTACTATTAGTTGTTTCTGCTGTTATGATTGCTGATTCTCTAAATGACTTTGTAGTGAGGGTGATTGTACAGATTATGTGGGTGTATTCTAATTGATGTATGGATATTTCGTGGTGATATGGAAGTTTTAGATTCTGTTATATGATGCTTCACTATTAATGCATGTTGTGTATATTCTATTATATTTTATCCCTATGTTATGAGTTATACGACAAGTTCCGCTTATGTTTTTCTTCTTTGACGATCGTCCCGTATCGACCTGGCACGTCATACATCGCGCTTCATCCCTGGTTTGTGCGGGAGGTACAGGGTAGTCGTCACATTTGGTATCAGGGATTTGGCTAAGCGATTTTGTCCAAAGTTCGTGGACGTAAAGATGTATGAGATACGTATTTGTATTTTCTGGTGGATATATACTATATTATAGTGTATAGTATAGTAGCTCTCGAACTCCATTTTCAGCTATACTAATATATGGATTAATCATTCTATATTTCATATTTAGAATAAGTCGTTGAACGCAGAGACATACTGCTGGGGATGAGACTGTTCCTGAAGGGGGAAATGGCGGTATACCAGATTACCTAGCTATGTTTGAGTCCATAGTGGAAGTGATCATGAGGAGGGTACCCGCTCCAGGAGTAGCCGCGGTAGATGTTGGTGTTCATGTGCAGGTACCGAGGATGGTTGACTTCTTAAAGCTATGTAAGGACTTCACTGCTCTTGGTGGGAAGACGTTCAATGTGACAGAGCCGACCGTACAGATTCAAGGGTGGCTTGATACTTGCATTCATATTTTTAGAGACTTGGGCATCGATGATGCGACTAAGGGAAAACTTGCATTGGGATGGCTACAGGGTAGAGTTATGGACTGGTGGAACCCTGTCACTTTAGAGACTCCATAAGATGAGATACTTGGGAACAGTTCCAAGTCAAGTTCGTGGCGAAATTCATTTTTACCTCCCGGAAGTCGATTCTATTCAAGAGGTTTGTTGAGCTAAAGAAGAATAGTCGACCAGTGTTGGAGTATGTTTCTGAGTTTAAAGCCTTGTCCAAGTATGCTCGTTCGTTTATTGAGACTCCTTACCAGAAGAACAAGAAGTTCGTTACGGGCTTAGATAAATATCTTGAAAACAACTGGTTGATTATCTGGATGACTCTTACGAAAAGACCATTGAGAAAGCATTGAGGCACCAGAGTTTGTATCCCAAGGAAGAGATTGTTATCGCAGCTAAAGAGGAACTGAAACAATAGCAGGGTGGTAATAACAATAAGTGGAAGCAGCAACAGCAAAAAGGAAAAGATGGTTAGAAGAAGCAGAAAAGTGAAGTGACTTGCTACAACTACCAGCAAAAGGGCCATTTTCAGAGGATTGTAAAAATCTGAAAGTCGAGAGAAAGTGTCAAAACTGTGCCCAGCCTGGGCATCTCAAAAAGGAATGTCTAGAACCAGCTAAGGGTAAGAAGATAGTGAAGGCATATGCTTTGGAAGTTGTTCCATCTTCTTGGAAGGCTCATACGGTGAAGGAGAAAGGGAAGAGTGTTGTTGTTCTCGGTACTCTTTCTATCATAGGTGTTTCAGTTCAAGTGTTGTTTGATACTGGAGCATCACATTCTTTCATTTACAATGAGCTTGTGCCGCTTGGGTTTGGAGCCCGAGATTTGTGATAAACCACGGGTTGTGACTAATCCAGTAGGAGGTCCATCTAGTTTGTATATGATTTATCATGGTCTAGTGTTATTGAGTTATGGTTGATCTTTTGTGTGCGACTGCTTTTTTTTTGAACTTCGCTCGGTATGGGATCATTTTGGGTATGGACTGGCTCAAGAAGTAAGCGGCAAAAGTGGACTGCGAGAAGCTCGAGGTGACAAACGGGAATGTGGAAGGGTTAATGGTTGTGATTCGCTGTAAGCCTGAATATAGGGTCTTCGTAAGCTTTCTGTATTCACTTTTGATTCCACGAGAAGACTTGCCATTTGTGCCAATTGCGAGAGAGTTCGATGATGTCATTGAAGAGGTCAAAGCATTGCCGTCGCATCATGAGACTGATTTCAAAACCGATTTGGTCGAAGGTCCTAAACCTATTGTTATGCCCCTTAGGCGGATGGTGCCTACAGAATAGCGAGAGTTAGAGGTGCAAGTAAGATACCATTTAGTAAAATGATTCGCTTGAAGAAGTGTGTCCGCATGGAGCGCACCAGTTGTATTTGCGAAAATGGCTGACAAATCTTTGAGATTGTGTGTGGATTATCGAGCGCAAAACAAGGTGACTAAGAAGAACAAGTATCCGTTGTCGAGGATAGATGACTTGTATGATTAGCTTCACAAAGCCAAGGTGTTTTCTCAGAAGGAGTTGGCAATGGGATTTCACCAGTTGAGAGTGTCGAGGGATAGTGTCCCGAGGACAGCTTTAGGACTCATTCCAATTTCTTTGAGTGGCTGTCGGTGCCATTTGAATTGACCAACACACCTGCGTGATTCGTGGATCTTATGAATAGTGTTTTTAGAGATCTGTTGAACAAGTTTGTGCTTGTGTGCGTGGATGATATCCTGGTTTACTCCCAGAATGGGGTAGAGCATAAGACACACTTGCAAGTTGTTTAGAAATCTTGCGAAAGCAACAGCTGAGAGCTAAGTTCTCGAAGTGTCACTTCTGGAAGAATGAATTGAGGTGCTTAGGCCATGTTGCTTCTGAAAACAAAATAGCGGTTGACCCCGCTAAGGTGGCAGCAATCCAAGACTAGGATAGATCTAAGAATGCAATGGAGGTTAAGAGTTTTCTTGGATTGGCTGGTTATTATCGTCAGTTTGTTAAGGATTTCTCCAAGACAGTTGTACCATTAACAGGGTTGACGAAGAAGAATCAAGTGGTCACATGGGATGCAAAGTGTGAGCAAGCTTTTGGAATCCTGAAGGAGAGACTGACGAGTGCTCTTATTTTGACTATTTTTAGTGGGAATGAAGAAATGATGGTATACACTGTTGCATGTGGTACTGGACTTGGGGCAGCGCTGATGCAAAAAGATAGAGTTGTGGCATATGCGAATCAACAACTGAAAATCATTAAAGGAATTATCTACTCATGATTTAGAGTTAACAGCGATTGTGTTTGCTCTGAAGATGTGGAGACATTACGTGATAGGAGTTCGATTCGAGCTTTTTACGGAGCACAAGTATTTGATGTATCTTTTCTCCCAAAAGGATTTAAATCATCGGCAGCAGCGATGGTTAGAGTTTTTGGCACCTTATGATTTTGGTATAGCCTATACTTCTGGTAAAGGTAACACAGGGATAGATGCATTGAGTCGAAGACATGTAGGTTTAGGAGCTATGTTTTCGGAATGGAAGCACCTCGAGTACTTGGCAGGATTTGATTTTAGGCCTAGGTGTGAGTTAGAGCTTGAGATGCAGGCAAGCTTATCGACAGGACCTACTCTCATCGAAAGGATTGGCGAAAGCAAAAAGCAGGATGGAAAGCCGGCCGAGATAATCCAGACTAATGATCAAACCGAAGAGTTAACCGAGTATTGGAAGATCTCCTTAGAGCTTGTATATTGGATTTTAGGGGATCATGGGAAGACCATCTACATTTAGTTGAGTTTGCATACAACAATAATTATCGGTCGAGCATCGGGATGGCGCCATACGAGGCATTGTATGGTATACCGTGTAATTCTCCTGCATGTTGATTAGAAACTAGAAATAAGCTGATACTTGGGCCTGAGATGATATTATTAATGTCGAATTGTATTGGGATCGTTTGGAAAAGAATGAAGGCAGCCTAAGATTGTCAGAAGAGTTACGCCGATAAATGTCGAAAGGATTTAGAGTTCAACATTGGTGACATGGTTTTCGTGAAGGTTTCACTATTAAAAAATGTTTTTCAATTTGGAAGTAAAGGAAAGTTAGCTCCACGGTTCGTTGGATCATTTTCGTTAGTCGAGCGAATTGGAAAGCTCGCATATAGATTGGATTTACCCGTAAAGATGTCGAGTGTGCACAATGTTTTTTTATGTGCCTTTTCTGTGGAAGTGTGCACGATTTGAATGTGGTGGTATCTTCGTATCAGTACGAAGACCTAGTAGTCGAGTATGTTGTTACGAAACCTCGTTAGCGACTTCGCGTTGTGGGAAATGACACGAAATAGCTTAGGAGGAAGACCGTTAAGCGAGTGAGGATGATGACGATTGTACGTGGGAAACGGAAGAGAGTATGAAGATTATCCATCCAGAAATATTCATTAGTATGACCAATTAATGTCGTATAACCTTACATCATTGTAAATTGTGCTCTTGTAAGAATTTTGCATGCTAGGTTAAGGCTACGAATGCATGGCTGGATGGATTGTAACGACCTACATTCTACGCATCGGACGATCATAGAATATTCATTTCATTTTTGTATGAGGCCGTATGGTCGTGTAACTTTGGGGAACTGCTATTGGGGTCATTTCCAATATTCACGATTTTTGCCGATTTTTAAATGACCATTTTTTCCCTATCGAATCTTGTTTCGCCTATAACTTTTGATTGGTAAGGAGTTTTGACCTAAAACCACTTCCATTGGATTTGGATGATGGTTTACCTTTCCGTAGAGTGGTCACGTTAGTCAAATGGACTTACCGTTTCGGAGATATGGCTGAAATAAGGTTTGGAAGGTGAAAAACAGCTTAACCGGGCCTAATTAGGGTAATTAGCATATGGGCCCATAACCCATTTTGGGATTAGGGTTATGGGGAGGCTGAAATTAGTTAGGAAACGATCTCATTTCATTTCCTCAGCCGCCTAAAACATTTCTCTAATCATAGCAACGGCCCCCGTCTTCCAAATCACTCCCAAATCACCTTCTAATCAATAATTAAGAAGATCTACATCAAATCAAAGCAAATCAACACCAAATCAGAGGTGGAGATGCTGTGTTGCATAGGAATTCGACCCAAATCAGTAGAGTTTTAGATCTAAAGTTTTATTTGTGGCTAAGGTGAGTGATTTGCATTGTTTTTCACTAATTACGGCTAATTAGGGGTAATTAGTGTTAATTAACGAAATTATGCATGCTAAAATTCTGGAAAAAATATGTAAAAATTCTTAAATATTATTTTAGGGCTCTGATAGAAATTTGGGTTAATTTGGATATGTTTTGCTAATCCTATCATTAGTTATGACTAAACACGATTAAGGGAAAAGCATGGGTTTTGGGTATGCTTGATCCATATAAACATGTCATATTGTTGTTTTGGTGTTTATGGTTGATTATACATGTTGCTATTATTGTTTGGAATGCTTTCTGATTGAATAGTTAGGTAAGAATGGTCGAAAACGTCGTCGTATGGCGTAAACAGCTCGCTGGAAAAGTTGCAGAAAATTGGCCCAAACCAGATCGGATCAGAGGAAGGAGGCACGAACCAACCCACTCGTGAAGCACCCCCTTCCCATGAACTGCTCCTTCAAACCGAATATTACGATCAATCCGGAGCTCAAACCCGAACCGATGAAGGCTCAACCCATGAGCCAATGGAGAAGTGCGACCTGACCTGATCTGGAGGGGAACTCATGAACTGATCCGCTCGCACTTGAAGACCATGACCCGACCTGGATGCTCATCCCGAACCAACCCGCTTGAGCGAAGGAGCCCGACCCGAACCGAACTAAGAGGGCACCGATCCGAATCGATGATGTCTGGAGCACTAAGCACGCCCGAACTGAATGGAGATCACGACCAGGAAGATGATGACCAAAACCCGAGATGCAAAGGTAGTCCAAATAGGAAGTAGAACTCAGGATCCAGATGGAAACCAACGAGTTAACTTCATGAATTGGACATTGTTGTCGGACATGTGCAAAGGGGTTATCAATGTCTATAGGTTTGACTCACCACTGAGGGACGGATTATTGGCTATGGATTAGTGTAGTGAAGTTGTCATGACTTCATGGGGTAAAGTGATCGTAGCAAGGCTATGAGTCATTGCAGTGGAGTTGTCATGACTCCATGGGCAGAGTGGACATTGCAAAGGATTGGTGGCTATGGATCAGTGTAGTGGAGTCATCGTGACTCCATGGGGTAGAGTGATCGTAGCAAATGATTAGGTGATCAAAGTGGTAGATATTGTATGCTTTACGCACAGAGTGAGAGATGTGAGGATGATTGCTATGTTTGATGTTTTCTATCACTATGTCATGTACACCCCCTCCTCATTATTTTCACATCATGTGTTAGTGTTGTAGGAAATTGCGATCTAATCGATAACCTTAATACAAACGATTTAACAAATTAAACCACGGATCTATTGCAAAACAGTAATACGAAACTAAATAGAAATTAGGGTTTGTACCTGTCATGACTAATCCATGAACAATCGCGATTGAATACCTGAAATTGGATGGATCGAATCGTAGTACATCAAGCTCCGTACCTCTAGATAAGTCCATAAATACTATTTCGATCTCGTCAGATGGAATCGAGTGAGAAGGCGGTGTGGATACTATCCGATGGAGGAATTTCCTTTTCAATTTCTAGGGTTTTACGAACTTTTTTATCTGATCTAATCAGACAAGATTGAAAAAGGGTCGGCTTGCCCTTTAAAAGAAAAATGAAACCCTTGATAATTGGAAACCTTAAAATCTTCCTTTTTACCATTTCAAACAAAATTAAATATCAACATTTGATATAATTATTTTAATATTTGATTAATAATGGTTCTCCCTTTCATAGCGTTTTAGTTGTGTGACCCTATAGGATAAAATAACGTTGGCAATAATTTTAAATCATATTTAAAATTATAAACAGAGAGCAGCATCTAGTAATACATCACTACTACCCAAGTTATAATTATTAAATCAACGATTCGATGCAACCTTTTTGTGACTAATGTTTCAATGTAATATAATCTTTTTAACCAATATATCCAGGATTAAACTAGAGGCGTGGATCGTATCATCCTCATTATAATTTAATTCGATTTTCTTGATCGATGAGTAGACTGTTTAAAAAAAAATTGAGCACGGCCATGCATTTCACAGTCTTACTCAATCAAGAGGCCCATGGATATCACTAAGAATATATTGTAGGGTTAAATTCCATCTAGATCATTCATAATTTTCATTTGATTCGAGATGTATCCAATGATCACCATTATCGTTATTCTGTTATGAATAACTTTAGAGGATATCAAAACACAAATATCCTCGAATAAAATTATAATGATTTCAGGTCTGAGGACCATTACATCATTGTCACTATGAGAATAACTTATGATACTATTAATTATATTCTATGTAGTTATTTCACGGTGGGTCAGCCCAATACGGTATTCTCCATTACATATTTATATCTTGACTTTAATATCACGTATACTAATGATCAATGAGATGTGATCATCAGTCAATTAATATACTAGTCTCAACGCTTTATTGTTGTCCTATATAAACAATAAAACTCGACTACGGACATTTAAGAATTATAATACTTAACAATTATATAATCTCAAATTCAAGTCTTACTTGAATTATATAATTCTGTATTATAGTTCTAAGGACTTGTAATATATTAATGTTTATATTACACAGTAAATATAATGTAATAGAATATTATTTTATTCCAAATAAAATAATAACATCAGCAATGTTATCAATCTCATCAAATGGATTGCCTCTAGGGCATAAACTCTAACAAGTGTCACCTAAGAGTATTGTACATCCTGTTATGCTAACTCTTTGGTTGCAGGTCCAGGTTCAGGTAGGGTTATGCATACATGGTAATTTTTGTTCTGTTTTGCTACTTATCGCTCATACCAGACTTTTGTCTGACCCAAAGTTTTATGTCTCTTCTTATTACTCTGGGTGCTCCTAAACGAGCAAACTAGAGACAAGTTAGCTGGTTATGCACGAGTAGCTATCCGGATACGAGCAGGAGGCTTACACGTATTATCCCCATATATTCTCGCTGTGTTGTTGTTGGTCACTACTTTGGGCATTAGTAGTGTACCTTCCTATTCTGCTTTAGAGATAGTTATAAAAGTTGTAATAATGATGGTTTGGATCATAAGCTGTATTTTGAATTCTCCGCTGCTATGATGGTTTAGTTTTCAACTTATGCACTGCCTCGCCTGTTTTATGTCAAGTTATTTTCTTATTATATTTTGTTCCATGCACTGTGAGATATACTATATGTTCTTTATTGGTTCACCGTTCAAATTCCTTCCCTTTTCCTTTCTTTTGATGACCATCCCATATTGGTTGGACGTCGGTACAGCGCATTTCATTGGAAATGTCGGCTAGTGCGGGGCGGGCCGTCACACTTGGTATCAGAGCTCTAGGTTGCGTAGTTAACCTAGGGAAAGACACCAGGGAGGGATAGTATATTTATATGACAGTGCGTATTTGTGATATTTTTGTTTTCAAAAGTTATATATATAATATTAGTGTATCTAAGGATGAAGTCGCACTGCATTAGCACCACTGAAGAGATGGTTAATTGATTTCTCTTTACAGATTGAACGATGAGCCGATATACGAGGAATACTGGTTCAGGAGCTGATAATAAAAATGATCTTGATATGAGGACGATGTTCACTGACTTCATAACAGAGATGCTTAGGATGTTCAAAGGGCAGTTCCGTATGCTGCTAATGGTGGTGGTGCAGTAGTGCAGGCGCCTAGGGCCGATTTCGCCAAGCTCTGTAAGGACTACACTAGTCTTAGTGGGAAGTCGTTCCATGGAACGGAATCGGCTACCGATGTTCAAGATTGGTTGGATAGTTGTGAGCGCATCTTTAAGGATTTGGGAATTGAGGACGCGATAAAGAGAAAGCTAGCATCCCGTTAGCTGCAAGGACGGGCTATGAATTGGTCGAATGCTATTAAGGAAACTACTCCTGAGGATCAAGTTACATGGAATCAGTTTAAGACCCGATCCAGTGATAAGTTTATCCCAACTGCCCAGAAGTCAGAGTTGTTTTGGAAATTTCTGGAGCTTAAACAGAATGGTAGAGCTGTCTCAGAATATATTGCGGAATTTGATACTTATCGAATTATGGATTATCTCTAATCGATACTCCCGAAAAGAAGAATGAGAAGTTCATAACAGGCTTAGATCAGTACTTGGGGGAAAGGCTTATAAACCATAATGATGAAACTTTTGCATTGATTGTTGGGAAAGCATTGAGATCGGAGAGCCTTTATCCTAAGCCCAAGACTGAGGCCGCCGTTACATCTACAGAGGGGCCAAAGCTGCAAGCAAGCGGTGGAGGCAAGAATAATTCCCATAATAAAAGGAAGCAGAGTCAAACTAAGGATGGTCAGAAAAAGAAAGACGGGAAAGATGTTGAGTGCTTTAGCTATGGCAAGAAGGGCCACTATGCCAAAGAATGTCGAGCAAAGCCAGCGGACAGGAAGTGCTTCAACTACGGCCAAGTGGGACGTCATAAGGATAAATGTCCACAACCTCCTAAAGGGAAGCAGATTGTGAAAGCATATGCTATCAATGCTGTTCCTTCTTCGTCGAATGCCCCGTCTGCTGCGGAGAATGGAAAGAATGTCATCATTCAAGGTATGCTATCTATTTATGATGTTCATGTTCGAGTAATGTTTGATACCGAGGCCTCCCATTCCTTCATATCTAGTGACCTGGTAGATAGGTTGGGATTAGAACCTGAGATAGTCGATGGACCTTTAGTGGTGACGAACCCGATTGGTGGTTCGACTAGCCTTAGTATGATTTGTTGAAATTTAGTCTTATCGAGTCATGGATGTATGTTTGCTTGTGATTGCTTTGTTTTGGGCTTTACTGGGTTTGGTATTATGTTGGGAGTCGACTGGCTCCAAAGATATGAGGTGGTGGTAGACTGTGAGGGATTTTCAGTGAATATTAGGGCGGATGATGGGCGGAGGGTAGTGTTTGGTAGCCTACCTAGTGATGAGGTGATGGCTAGTTTTCTAAATTCCCTCAACGTTCTGCAGGATGAGTTATCAGGGGTTCCCATTGGTGGCCAATATCCGGACATCTTCAGGGAAGTGACCGGACTTCCATCACACCGAGAGATTGAGTTCCGTATTGATTTAGTGAAAGATGCCAGAACTATAGTGATGCCACTTCGTCGTATGGCACCAAAGGAGCAGCGAGAGCTCGGGGTGCAAGTAAGCGATCTTTTGAAGAAGGGATTTATCTGAAGAAGTGTTTCCGAGTGGGGCGCACCAGTTGTATTTGCCACTAAGGCAGATGGTTCCCTTCATTTATGTGTGGACTATCACAAGCTGAATAAAGTGACTAGGAAGAATAAGTATCCTCTTCCACAGATAGATGATTTGTTTGATCAACTGGAAGGAACAAGAGTGTTCTCCCAGTTGGACCTCGCGATGTGATTTCATCAGCTCCGAGTAGCAGCTGAGAGTATTCCTAAAACGGCCTTTCGGATGCCGTCCGGATTCTATGAGTGGTTGGTCATGCCATTCGGGTTGACCAATGCACCAGCATATTTTGTGGATCAATTGAATAAGTTTGTTCTTGTGTTCGGGGATGATATCCTTGTTTACTCGAGGAAAGAGGAAGAACACAAGGAACATTTGAGGATAGTGATGGAGGTTTTGAGAAAGCACCAATTGAAAGCGAAATTTTCTAAGTGTAACTTCTAGAGGAGGGAAGTGAGATTCTTGGGTCATGTTGTTTCGGAGAATGGTATTGTCGTGGATCTTGCGAAGGTGGCTATGGTACAAGATTGGTCTACGCCCAAGAATGCAACAGAATTAAGAAGTTTATTAGGGTTAGCTGGATATTATCGTAAGTTTATCCAAGACTTCTCCAAGATAGCGAAACCGTTAACTCATTTGACTAAGAGGAATCAAGCTTTCATCTGGAAGGAAGGTGTGAAAATGCATTCAAGAGTTTAAAGGAAAAGCTAACGGGTGCACCTGTGTTATTTATTCCTAAAGGGAACGAAGAGATGACGGTATATACGGATGCATGTGGTACCGGACTAGGTACTGTATTGATGCAAGGAGGTAGGGTTGTAACTTATGCTAGTCGACAGCTAAAACCGCATGAGAAAAGATATCCTACCCATGATTTGGAATTGGCAGCGATCATGTTCACATTGAAGATGTGGAGACATTATCTCTTTGGAGAAAGATTTGAGTTGTTTACTGATCATAAGTCATTAAAGTACCTTTTCTCTCAGAAGGATCTAAATCTTCATCAGCAGAGATGGTTAGAATTCTTGGCTTCCTATGATTTCGATATTGTATATACACCAGGAAAGGGAAATGTTGTAGCTGATGCATTGAGTAGGAGACATGCCAGTTTAGGGGCTATGTTTCTTGAATGGAAGAAACTAGAGTATATCGCAGGGTACGATTTCAGACCAAAGTGCGAATTGGATCCAGAAATGTTAGCAAGTTTGACGATCTGACCCACCTTGATTGAGCAGATTGGTTCCAGTCAGAGGGACGATCATAATCTATTAGAAATCATCTTCAAGTTAGAAATGGGAATAGTTAAGGAGCTGAACAAGTATGGGCTTGATCAAGATAGATGAATTAGAAAGAAAGGGAGATTGTTTGTACCAAATGTTAATGGATTGAGAGATGAAATACTTAGAGAATGTCATCACTCGAAACTGACTATACATCCCGGTGGTAACAAAATGTATCAAGACATGAAGCAGACCTACTACTGGGAAGCAATGAAAAGAGACGTTGGGAAGTTTATATCCTAATGCATGAATTGCCAGCTAGTTAAAGCCGAGCAAAAGAAGCCTAGTGGTTTGCTACAAACATTGGAAATTCTAGAATGGAAATGGGAACAAGTCTCAATGGATTTCATTGATGGGTTATCAAGGACTAGATCGGGCCATGATAGCATTTGGGTGATTGTGGACCGATTGACAAAGAGTGCAAGGTTTATACCCATCAAGTCGAATAGAGCAATAGCTAATTTAGCGGAACTATATATGAAGTGGGTAGTGAGATTTCATGGAGTACCCAAAGGCATTGTGAATGACCAAGATCCGGTGTTTACTAGTGAATTTTGGAAGAGCTTACAAGAGGCTTTAGGGTCAGAATTACATCTCAGTACCGCGTACCATCCTCAAACCGACAGTTAAACAGAGAGGGTGAATCGAATATTAGAAGATCTCTTGAGAGCTTGCATATTAGATTTTGGAGGGTCATGGGATAACCATTTGCATTTGGTTGAGTTCGCATATAATAATAGTTATCACTCCAGTATTGGTATGGCTCCATTTGAAGCTTTACACGGAAGACCGTGCAACTCACCATCATGTTGGTTAGAAACCGGTAAGAAATTTGTGCTTGGGCCGGATGTGATAAGAGAAACCTCAGATAAGATCAAGGTTATCCAATAGTGAATGAAGGCTGCCTAAGATAGGAAGAAGAGTTATGCTGATAAGAGATGAAGAGAATTGAAATTCTCCGTTGGTGACTTGGTGTTTGTCAAGATTTCTCCGTTAAAGAGTGTGATTCGATTTGGTAGGTGAGGCAAGTTAGCACCAAGATTTGTTTGTTCATTCCCAGTTCTCAAGCAAGTTGGTAATTTAGCATATAAATTTGGATAGCCTGACAAGAAGGCGGGAGTTCACAACGTATTTCATGTTTCTCAGTTAAGGAAGTTCGTGCAGGACACCAATATGACTATTTAACCAGATCAGTTGGATGAGATTGAAGTAGAACCCGAGGCGGTTGGGAATCGCAGGCCGATCCGTATTGTCGAGTATGATACAAAGCAACTTCGAAGGAAGATGGTGAAACTGGTCAAGATTCAGTGGGGGCGAGAATGAGAATGACTGTACTTGGGAAACAGAGGAGAGCATAAGGAAGTCGTATCCAGAACTCTTTGCTTGGAAAGGTTTAATTGCAATTTAGTTATTCCGCATGCTAGGATAGACTTGTTGTGTTATTATGTGTGTTTGAGTGTTTGTAAATGGCTGATAGGCATGTGGGACCCATTGTATGTTTTGGTTAAGGAGTTTCAGGGTCGAAATTTCTTAAGAGAGGAGAATGTAACGACCAGCATTCTACGCATCGGAGGATCGTAGAATATTTATTTCATTTTCGTATGAGGCTGTATGGCCGTGTAACTTTGGGGAACAGCTACTGGGGTCATTTCCAATATTCACGACTTTTGCCGATATTTAAATGACCATTTTGGCCCTAGCGAATCTTGTTTTGCCTATAACTTTTGATTTGTAAGGAGTTTTGACCTGAAACAACTTCCATTGGATTGGGATGATGGTTTACCTTTCCGTAGAGTGGTCATGTTAGTCAAACAGACTTACTGTTTGCGAGATATGGCTGAAATAAGGTTTGGAAGGTGAAAAACAGCTTAACCGGGCCTAATTAAGGTAATTAGCAAACGGGCCCATAAACCATTTTGGGATTAGGGTTATGGGGAGGCTAAAATCAGTTAGGAAACAATTTCATTTCATTTTCTCAGCCCCCTAAAACATTTGTCTAAACCTAGCAATGGCCCTCATCTTCTAAATCACTGCCAAATCACCTTTTAATCAATAATTAAGATCTACATCAAATAAAGGCAAATCAACACCAAATCAGAGTTGGAGATGCTGTGTTACATAGGAATTCGACCCAAATCAGTAGAGTTTTAGATCTAAAGTTTTATTTGTGGCTAGGTGAGTGATTTGCATTGTTTTTCACTAATTACGGCTAATTAGGGGTGATTAGTGTTAATTAACGAAATTATGCATGCTAAAATACTGGAAAAAATATGTAAAAATTATTAAATATTATTTTAGGGCTCTGATAGGAATTTGGGTTAATTTGGAGCTAATACTATCATTAGTTATGACTAAACACGATTAAGGGGAAAACATGGATTTTGGGTATGTTTGATCCATATAAACATGTCATATTGTTGTTTTGGTGTTTATGGTTGATTATACATGTTGCTATTACTGTTTGGAATGCTTTGTGATTGAATAGTTAGGTAAGAATGGTCAAAAACATCATCGTATGGCGTAAATAGCTCGCTGGAAAAGTAGAAGGAAATTGGCCCGAACCAAATCGGAGGAAGGAGGCACGAAACGACCCACTCGTGAAGCACCCCCTTCCGACGAACCGCTTCTCCGAACCAAAGACTACGACCAATCCAGAGCTCGAACCCGAAAGAACCCGAAACAATGAAGGCTCAACCCACGAGCCAATGGAGGAGTGCGATCTGACCCGATCTGGAGAGGAACCCACGAACCGATCCGCTCGCACTTAAAGACCACGACCCGACCCGGATGCTCATCCCGAACCGACCCGCTTGAGCGAAGGAGCCCGACCCGAACCAAACTGAGAGGGCACTGATCTGAACCGATGATGTCTAGAGCACTAAGCACACCCGAATCGAATAGAGATCACGACCAGGAAGATGATGACTAAAACCCGAAATGCAAAGGTAGTCAAAATAGGAAGTAGAACTCAGGATCCAGATGGGAACCAACGAGTTAACTTCATGAATTGAACTTTTTTGCGGGACGTGTGCAAAGGGGTTATCGATGTCTATAGCTTTGACTCTCCACTGAGGAACAGATTATTGGCTATGGATCAGTGCAGTGAAGTAATCATGACTACATGGGGTAAAGTGATCATAGCAAGGCTATGAACCAGTGCAGTGGAGTCGTCATGACTCAAAGGGGCAGAGTGGACATAGCAAAGGATTGGTGGCTATGGATCAGTGCAGTGGAGTCATCATGACTCCATGGGGCAGAGTGATTGTAGCAAAGGATTAGGTGATCAAAGTGGTGGATATTGTATGCTTTACGCACAGAGTGAGAGATATGAGGATGATTGCTATGTTTGATGTTTGGTATCACTATGTCATGTACACCCCCTCCCCATTATTTTCACATCATGTGTCAGTGTCACCTAAGAGTATTGTACATCCTGTTATGCTAACTCTTTGGTTGCAGGTCCAGGATCAGGTATGGTTATGTATACCTGTTATTGTTTTGTTTTGCTCCTTATCGCTCATACCAGACTTTTGTCTAACATAGAGTTTTATGTCTCTTCTTATTACTCTGGGTGCTCCTAAATGAGAAGACTAGAGACAGGTTAGCTGGTTATGCAAGAGTAGCTGTCCGGAGATGAGCAGGAGGCTTACACGTATTATCCCCATATATTCTCGCTGTGTTGCTGCTGGTCACTACTTTGGGCATTAGTAGTGTTCCTTCCTACTCTGCTTTAGAGACAGATTTAAAAGTTGTAATAATGATGGTTTGGATCATGAGCTGTATTTTGAATTCTCCGGTGCTACGATGGTTTAGTTTTAGCTTATGCACTATCTCGCTTGTTTTATGTCAGGTTATGTTATAATTATATCTTGTTCCATGCGTTGTGAGATATACTAGAGGTTCTTTGTTGGTTCACCGTTCAAATTACTTCCCTTTTCCTTTCTTTGGACGACCGTCCCAAACTGGTTGGACATCAGAACAGCGCATTTCATTGGAAATATCAGCCGGTGCGGGGTGGGCCGTCACGTTGATGCTAGATTGGATGCTAGATTGGCTGCTCATGGGTGGTAGGCATGCGGAATTTCTTATGGTTGGTTGTTTCTGCTTGGGATTTCGGGAGTGAAATTCCTAAAGGGGACGAATGTAACGGCCCGTATTTTTACATATCGGAGAATCGTAATATATTTGTATTTAATTCCCTAAGGGTCGGATCAGTCTCATATTTTGACATGTTGTTTATGGGTATATGAGACATGTCCATAATTTTTATCGATTTTATTTATGACCATTTTTCCCCTGTTAGTTTTTTATAGGGAATAACTTTTGAGTGGAATCGAATAAGGTGCTAAGATTGATTTCATTGGGAAGGAAATGATGTTTCCAATTGCGTATAGCGGTCACACTAAAGATTTGGTTCAGCAATATGGGAGTAATCGCTGTTTTAGTGCAACACCATTTCTAGATAGACTAATCATTAGTGGGCCGATTAGTATGGCCCATTAAGGCTAAGGGTTGTTGGCTATAAATGGAGGGGATTAGGTAAAGAGAATAGTTTAGTTTTTTAATTCTCTCATTTGGTTGAGCTCGTGATCCTCCTCGCTCAATAAAATACATCTCCTTTCCATTAAATTCTTATATCTACATTAGAAGATTGAAGATAAGCATCAAAAGGGAGTAGATCGCATCTAATTGGGTGATTTGAAGATCATTCTTCGCTATTCTTTGCTGTCTAGATTAAAGATTAGTTAATTTCAAGCTATTTTGAAGATTTAGTGAGTGTTAAGCATCTCTCACATGGATTCAATCAAGTATGCGAGTTGTTTGATCTTATTTTCGTCATTCCAAATTGTTTTCTCCTAGATCTAATGGAGGTAAGTATATAGTTAATTTGAATCACCATAGGATCTAATCTAGTAAGATTAT
Organism: Allium sativum; assembly: GCA_030737875.1. NCBI lineage: Eukaryota > Viridiplantae > Streptophyta > Magnoliopsida > Asparagales > Amaryllidaceae > Allium > Allium sativum. The sequence goes on from CM060924.1 coordinate 423,309,740, forward strand.
AACTGTAAATTCATATGTTAATCTTATGTTTATGTAAGTTTAGATCCATAATTTGATCCGTTTATCGTTTTATCATGATTTGGTGAATTTCGTATGATTGTATAATGACTATATGTTGTGCTAATGTTTGTTGATGATTGTTTATTGGTTATTGATCGTTTGGATGAAATTGGTCAACTTGGATGAATTATATGCATAGAAATTCATCGTAGATTGCTTAGATTGCGTACGAAGGTGGTCAGGCCATTTGGAAAAGTTCGGGTCTTTTGGAAAGTTAGGTCATCCGGAAAGTCAGGTCATCCGAAAAGTTGAGTCATCCAAAAAGTCTGGTCATCTCGAAAGTCGTATCATCTCAATAGTCGAGTCATCTGGAAGGTCAGGTCATCTGGAAAGTCGGGTCATCTGAGACGTCGGGTCATCTGGAAAGTTGGGTCATCCGGAAAGTCGAGTCATCCGGAAGTCGTGAATTCAAGGTGGGATGTTAGAAGTATTGTGAAGTGTTTGTTGATCAATGTAATGCAACGAATGTGAAGACGACTCAAGTATGTTTGAGTTCATGGTTAATGGCTTCTCAAGGATGTTGGGGCTTATAGATAGTCTCCAATGATGACGACTAGAGTTATTGAGGCCGAGAGATTATCGTTGTCGCAGGTTCTAAATGACTTATAGCAGGGGTATAAAAAGTACGCCTAAAAGACTAGTTAATTGGTCGAATACCCTGGGTATCGTTGAAAGGCCTAGTTGTCTTCGTCGAGTAAGGAAAACATACAAGTTGATAATGTACGGAGTTTTGCTAGAACAGGGGTTACAGTTAGCCCTTGATAGATGGCATGTCGTGGTCAGTCGTACGATTAATGATGATTTCAAGGCAAGGCAGGCGGTGATAGCTAGAGTCAAGGATGTTATTGTTTGTATCATCTTATATGCATTATTTAATGTCAGGGAGATATTTCTTGGGTGCTTGTTTGAGTTTGGTGTAGGCCTTCGGGGCTTGTACTTGGGGGATACTTGAACTCGATTAAGATGGTCTACGCTTGATTATTGGTTGCTACCAATGTTACATTTTGTTCTCTGCAGATTGTTGTAAAGGCTATCACTGTCGAATGTAGAGGAGACGGGCTGGGGTTCTTCTCTGCTGATGTGTTGGTAGATTGAATGATTAATCTACCTACTTCTCATACACTTTATTGATGATGTTAGATAGTTATTTTATCGCTCATTAAGACTGTTGTCATGCTCAAGGTTTTATGTCTCTCTCTTTATTACCTTTGTTTGTTCATCCATGTGCCGGATGGGCAAACTGAGTAGCAGGTAACAGGTAGTAGATCTTGATAGCGACGATGCTGCTGAGCGACGACGAGCATGAGGTTGGCGTATCACTTCTTATTATCTACTATTAGTTGTTTCCACTGTTATGATTGCTGATACTCTAAGTGTCTTTGTAGTGAGGCTGATTGTACAAATTCTGTGGATGTATACTAGTTGATGTATGGATATTTCGTGGTGATATGGAAGTTTTAGATTTTGTTTTTTTCTTCACTATTAATGCCTATTGTGTATGTTCTATTATAATTTATCCCTATGCTGCGAGTGATATAACAGGTTCGGCTTTTGTTTTTCTTCTTTGATGATCATCTCATGTCGACCTGGCACGTCATATAGCGCACTTCATCCTTGGTTTGTGTAGGAGGTACAGGGCAGTCATCACATTTGGTAATGGAGCTTTAGCTAATCTATTTTGTCCAAAGTTCATGGACGTAAAAACATATGAGAGATATATTTGTATTTTCTGGTGGATGTATACTATATTATAGTGTATAGTATAGTAGTGCTTGAACTCCATTTGCATTTATTCCAATACGTTGACTAATAATTCTATATTTCAGATTCAGAATAAGTCGTCAAATGTTGAGACAAACTGCTAGGGAGGAGACTATTCCTGGAGGGAGAGATAGCGGTATACCAGATTACCTAGCTATGTTCGAGGCCATAGTTGCAGTGATCACGAGGAAGGTACCCGCTCTAGGAGCAACCGCAGTAATTGTTGGTTCTTAGGTGCAGGTACTGAGGGCGATTGACTTCGCAAAGCTATGTAAGGACTTCACTGCTCTTGGCGGGAAGATGTTCAGGTGGACAGAGCTGATTATAGAGATTCAAGGGTGGCTTGGTACCTGCATTCAGATTTTTGGAGACTTGGACATTGATGATGCAACTAAGAAAAACTTGCATCGAGACAGCTACAGGGCAAAGCTATGGACTAGTGAAACTCTATCACTTTCGAGACTCCAAAAGATGAGATTACTTAGGAACAGTTCCAAGTCATATTCGATACGGAGTTCATTTCTACTGCCCAGTAGTCGATTATATTCAAGAGGTTTGTTGAGCTAAAGCGGAATAGTCGACCGTTGTTGTAGTACGTTTCTGAGTTTGAAGCCTTTTCCAAGTATGCTCGTTCGTATATTAAGACTCCTTACCATAAGAACGAGAAGTTTGTTATGGGCTTAGATAATTATCTTGGGAATCAGCTGGTTGATCATCTGGTTGAATTTTATGAAAATATCATTGAGAAAGCTTTGAGGCATGAGAGTTTTTTCCAAGGAAGAGACTGGTATTGCAGCTAAAGGGGAACTGAAACCACAACAGGGTGGTAATAAAAAAATAGGAAGCAACAACAACAGAAAGGAAAAGATGGTCAGAAGAAGAAAAAAAATGAAGTAACTTGCTCTAACTGCCTATAGAAGTGACATTTTTCCAAGGATTGTATGAATCCGTAAGTTGAGAGGAATTTTCACAACTATGGCAAGCCTGGGCATCTCAAAAAGGACTGTCCAAAACTAGCTAAGGGTAAGCAGACAGTGAAGGCATATGCTTTGGAAGCTGTTCCATATACTTCGAGTGCACATACGACAAAGGAGAAAGGGAAGAGTGTTGTTTTTCAAGGTACTCTTTCTATCAGAGTTGTTTCAGTTTGAGTGTTGTTTGATATTGGAGCACTGCATTCTTTCATTTTCAATGAGCTTGTGTGCCGCTTAGGTTTGGAACCCAAGATTTGTGATAAACCATTGGTTGTGACTAATCTGGTAGGAGGTTCATCTAGTTTGTGTATTATTGGTCATAGTCTAGTGTTATTGATTCATTGTTTCTCTTTTGTGTTTGATTGCTTTATTTTGAACTTCGTTGGGTATGGGATCCTTTTGGGTATAGACTGGCTCAAGTGGTATGCGGCAAAAGGATTGCAGAAGCTCGAGGTGAAAATTGGGAATAGAAGGGAGAATGGTTTTGATTTGATGTAAGTCCGAGGACGGGGTCTTCGTAAGGTTTTTTATTTGCTTGTTATTCCACGAGAAGATTTGTCATCTATGTTGATCACTAGTGAGTTTGATGATGTAATTAAAGAGGTTAATGGTATGTCGCTACGTCATGAGATTGAGTTTAGAATCGATTTGGACGAAGGTCTAAACCTATCGTTATGCCCCTTAGGCGGATGGCGCCTAGAGAACAGCAAGAGTTAGAGGTGCAAATATGAGACTTTTTAGGAAAAGGATTCATTCAGAGAAGTGTGTCTGAATGGGGTGCACCAGTTGTGTTTGCAACCAAGGCTGATGGACATTTGAGATTGTGTGTGGATTATCGTGAGCTAAACAGGGTAACCAAGAAGAACAAGTATCTATTGTTGAGGATATATGACTTTTTTTGACCAGTTTCATGAAGCCAAGGTGTTTTCTCAGATGGATTTTGCAATGGGATATCATAGTTGAGAGTTGCGAGGGATAGCGTACCGAAGACAGCTTTTAGGACACCATCCAGTTTCTTTGAGTGGCTGGTGATGCCATTTGGATTGACCAACGCACCAGTGTATTTCGTGGATCTTATGAATAGGGTTTTCAGACATCAATTGAACAAGTTCGTGCTTGTGTTCATGGATGATATCCTGGTTTACTCTCGTAATTAGGAAGAGCATAAAACGCACTTGCGATTTTTTTTTGAAATCTAGATAAAGCATCAGTTGAGAGCTAAGTTCTCGAAGTGTCACTTCTGGAAGTGTTAAATGAGGTTCTTAGGTCATGTTGTTTTTGGAAATGAAATAGCGGTTGACCTCGCTAAGGTGGCAGCAATCTAGGATTGGGATATACCTAAGGATGCAACGGACATTAGGAGTTTCCTTGGATTGGCCGGTTATTATCGTCGATTTATCAAGGATTTCTCCAAGACTTTTGCATCATTAATAGGGTTGACGAAGAAGAATCAGGTGTTCATATAAAATACGAAGTGCAAGTAAGCTTTACGAATTCTAAAGGAGAGATTGACGAGTGCTCATGCTTTGACTATTTCAAGTAGGAATGAAGAAATGGTGGTATACACCGATGCATGTGGTACTGGACTTAGTGGAGTGATGATGCAGAAAAATAGAGTTGTGGCATATGTGATTCGACAATTGAAGCCGCACAAAAGGAATTATCCGACTCATGATTTAGAGTTAGGGCGATTGTGTTTACTTTGAAGATGTGGAGACATTACTTGTTGGGAGTTAGATTCAAGCTGTTTATGGATCACAAGTCGTTGAAGTATCTTTTCTCCCAAAAGGATTTGAATCTTCGGCAGCAGCGGTGGTTAGAGTTTTTGGCATCTTATATTTTGGTATAGCCTATACTCCTGGTAAAGGTAACGCAGTGGTAAATGCTTTGAGTCGAAGACATGCAGGTTTGGAAGCTATGTTTTTGGAATGGAAGCACCTCGAGTACTTGGCAGGATTTGATTTCAAGCCTACGTGTGAGTTAGAGCCTGAGATGCTGGCAAGCTTATCGATAAGACCTACTCTAATCGAAAGGAATAGCGAAAACCAAAAGCAGGATGGAAAGCTTATTGAGACTATCCTGACTGATGATCAAACCAAAATAGTTAACCAAGTATCGGAAGATCTCTTAGAGCTTGTGTATTGGATTTTGGGGGATGATGGGAAGATCATTTACAATTAGTTGAGTTTGCACACAACAATAGTTACCAGTCGAGCATCGGGATGGCACCATACGAGGCATTGTACGGTAGACCATGTAATTCTCCTACATGTTGGTTAGAAACATGGAAATAAGATGGTACTTGGGCCTGAGATGATAAGAGGCTCTTCGGATTATATTGAGATCGTTTGTCAAAGAATGAAGGCAGCCCAAGATCGTCAGAAGAATTAAGTCGATAAACGTCGAAAGGATTTAGAGTTCAACGTTTGTGACATGGTTTTCGTAAAGGTTTCACCACTAAAGAATTTTGTTCAGTTCAGAAATAAAGGAAAGTTCTCCAAGGTTCGTTGGACTGTTTCTATAGTCGAGAGAATTGGAAAGCTCGCATATAGATTGGATTTACCCGAAAAGATGTCGAGTATGAAAAATGTTTTTCGTGTGTATTTTCTACGAAAGTGTGTACATGATTCGAATGTAGTGGTATCTCTAGATCAGTACGAAGACCTAGAAGACGAGTCTGTTGTTACGAAACCTCGTAAGCCACTTCGCGTTGTGGGGAGTGACACGAAATAGCTTAGGAGGTAGACAGTTAAGCTAGTCAAGGTGCAATGGAGTGAGGATGATGATAGTTATACTTGGGAAACGAAAGAGAGTATGAAGACAATCCATCCAGAACTCTTCGTTAGTATAACCCATTAATGTCATATCGCCATACACCATTCTAACTTGTGCTATTGTTAGAAGTCCACGTGCTAGTTTAAGGCTATGGATGCATGGCTGGATGGATGCTAGATTGGATGGTAGATTGGCCACTCGAGGGTGGTAGGGATGCGAAATCGCTTGTGGTTGCTTTTTTGTGCTTGGGGTTTCGGGGGCGAAATTCCTAAAGGGGGGCAGGGGAGAATGTAACGACCCACATTTTTACGTATCGAAGGATCGTAAAATATTTTTATTTAACTCCCTGAGGGTCGGATCATTCTCATATTTTGACATGTTGTTTATGGGGACGCGAGACATGTCCATAATTTTCATCAGTTTCATTTGTGATAATTTTTCCCTTGTCAGTTTTGTACAGGGAATAACTTTTGATTGGAATCAAATCAGGTGTTGAGATTGATTTCTTTTGCAAGGAAATGATGTTTCCAATTTCGTAGAGTGGTCACATTAAAGATTTGGTTCAGTAGTTTGGGAGGAATCGCTATTTTAGTTATACACAATTTCTGGATAGACTAATTTGTCATTAGTGGGCTGATTAGTAAGGCCCATTAATGCTAAGCGATGTGTCTATAAATAAAGGGTAGAGGTAAGGAGAATAGTTTAGTTTATTCATTTCTCTCATTTGGTTAAGCTTGTGATCCTCCTTGCTCAATCAAATACATCTACACTACATTAAATCCTTAGATCTACATTATAAGATTGAAGATCAACATCAAGAGAGAGTAGATTGCATCAAATTGGGTGATTTGAAGATTGTTCCTCGCTGTCTGGATTAAAGATTAGTTGATTTGAAGCTATTTGAAGATTTGGTGAGTGATAAGCATCTCTCGCATGAATTCAATCAAGTATATGGGTTGTTTGATCTTATTTTCATCATTTGAAGTTATTTTCTCCTAGAGCAAATGGAGGTAAGTATATATTTAATTTGAATCGCAATAAGATCTAATCTAGTAAGATTATAAAGGTAAACTCATATGTTAATCTTATGTTTGCGCAAGTTTAGATCCACAATGTGATTCGTTTATCGTTTTATCAAGATTTGGTGAATTTCATATGATGTATGATGATTATGTGTTGTGCTAATGTTTGTTGATGATTGCTTGATGTGTTATTGATCGTTTGCATGAAATTGATCAATTTGGATGAATTATATGCATAGAAGTTCATTCTGGAGTGCTTAGGTTGCGTACGAAGGTGGTCAGGTCATTTGAAAAGCTCGAGTCGTTTGGAAAGTCAAGTCATTCAAAAAGTTCGGCTCATCTAAAAAGTCGGATCATTCGAAAAATCAGGTCATCAAAATAGTTAGGTCATCCGAAAAGTCAGGTCATCTTGAAATTTGGGTCTGGAAAGTCGAGTCATCTGGAAACTTGGGTCATCTGAAAAATAGAGTCATTTGGAAAGTAGAGTCCATTGGAAAGTTGGTTCATCCGGAAAGTCGGGTCATTCGGGAAGTCAGGTCATCTAGTAAGTCGGGTCATCTGAAAAGTCATGAATTCAAGGTGGGATGTTCGAAGTGTTGTGAAGTGTTCATTGATCGATGTAATACAATGAATGTGAAGACGACTCAAGGATGTTTGAGTTTGTGGATAATGGCGGCTCAAGAATGTTGAAGATTATGGATAGTCACCATTGATGACGACTAGAGTTATTGGAGGCCGAGAGATTATCGTTTCCGTAGGTTCTAGCAGACTCAAAGAAGGGTATAATAGGGACACCTAAAAGTCTAGTTGATTGGTTGAGTACCCTGGGTATCGTTGAAAGGCCTAGTTGTCTCGTCAAGTGAGGCAAACATACAAGTTGATAATGTATGGAGTTTTTTAGAACCGGGGTTACCATTAGCCCTTGATAGATGGCATGTATTGTCTAGTCATACAATTAACGATGGTTCCAAGGCAAGGCAGTGATAGCCAGAGTCGTGGATGCTATTATTTGTATCGTCTTGAGTGGATTATATGACATAGAGGGAGATATTTCTTGGGTGCCTATCTGATGTTGGTTTAGGTATTCGGGATTGTGCTTAGGGGGTGTCAAATTCAATCAGGATGGTCTACGCTTGACTATTGGTTGATATGAATGTTAATGTTTGTTTCTCTGTTGATCGTTGTAAAGGCTATCACTAGCGGATGTTGTAACAACCCGTATTTTGAATAACATGTTATAACGTAAATCAAGGTAGAATTAAATGTTAAAATCTGAATCAAGGGAAACGGACTGTACCATTGTGTTCGTCTCGGAAAAATACGCGAAATAGAGTCCGAGTTTTCGAGAATCGGAGTCCGTATGACCCAGTTATGGCCCATAGAAGTTTTTAGAAAATTCCAAATTCAAAATTCAGTTCAAATTTCAAATCTGGAGCCAAACAGACTGGGCGGGAAAATTTCCCGCCCAGCCCCCAAGTCGACTGGGGAGTCGACTTGGGAGTCGACACACCCCAGCTGGTGTCGACTGCCCAGTCGACACCCCTGTCGACCTGGGTGGTCGGCCCAGTCTGGCCAGATGCACCTGTTTTGGCTCTTAGGTCATGTTTTGTTGGCTTGTGACGTGATTAGATGGCTCAGATCTAAACTTAGGTTAATCCTATGGCCTAAACTAACCTAAAACTCTATAAAAACACCCTAAACCCTACCCTAAATCACCACAAATCAATCCTACAACTAGGTTATGCCAAAATGCTCCTTGATCATGGCCTCCATCTTCATAACATGGCCTCCATCTTCTTCATGAAAGCTTGAGTGTTCTAAGCTAGTAAAATAGCCATCTTTCTTCATACAAATCAAAGGAGCTTCTTATTTCTCAAGACAACTTGGAGCTTATATTCATTTGGGGATTTCTAGTGTGGCTTCGTCTCAATCTTGTTTATTTTGTTCTAGTCTTCATAGCCAAGCTTTGTAAGCCCCACTCTACTCTTAGATTTAAACTATGAAGTTAATATGATCATGTAGCAAGTTGAAATGAGACTTTTGTGTTATGCTTGCCTTGGATTTCATGCATAGATTCATTCATGACCCTTTTGATCTATGTTTGTGGACCTAATGTTTACCTATCATGAATCTAGTATCATTTACCTTGATTTTTGGGTAGAAATCTATGAGCTTTATTTGTTGGTTATGCATAATGCAACATAGAACTTGGTAGTTATGCATAAATGCAACATAGAACCGTCTTATAACCTTGATGTTAACTCGCATATGATGTTGAACTACATGCTACCCACAAGTTTATCACCCTATGACAACTATTATCATGTTTCACCTTTGCCTATGATGTTGAACTACATGCTAGTTTAATTGCTAAGTTTGATGTCATGCATGTTTTGAGGCCAATAACCTTATATGCTAGTTGAGATGAACACCTTTGCCTCATATATCACCATGTTGAACTTGTGATAGACTTTTCCACTTTATGCCCAACTTATCATATCATTATGTTCCCCCTTTTGATCTAATTGTGTTGATGCGAACTTACGTGCGATGGGGTTAAGTTATGGGTAAACTTAAATGACATGAAACATGACTTGAAAAGATGACATGTGATTATGCTTGAAACATGAACGTAGACATGACATGTAGAAAACATGAAAGTGGCCAACTCGAGGTTGGGTTGAGTTTGTAGCATAAATCTACCCGGAACCGACCGGCTTAACTAGTGGCTACAAACAATAGGATCCAATGTGAGTAGTTGGTCACATCGCACTTAAAACCCGAGGTTAGACTAGGATGTGGTGTAAAGCTACCCGGACCCGCCTGGCTTAACTAGTAACCACAACAAAGTCTAATGTGAGAGGCTGGGGTGCATTAAGTTAATTAATGCCACATGGTAGGGTTAAGTCATGGACCACTTGAATACTTAACCAATTGAACACGATGGATTGTTGGGGTTAGGTCATGAACCACTTAGGTGTACTTAACCAACTTGACACATGGTTTGGATAGGGTTAACCACACCTAACCCATTAGAAACCCTAGTTTGCAGGGCCCTTTTCAGCAGTAACCCACCAGGGAGTATCGGGATACCCTAGGGACTAGGCTAGGGGTGGGGCACGATTACTGGGCTGATTGCAAGTGACCCAAAAGGGACGGCTAGGTAGGTGCGCCATTGTAGATTCCGGCGGACTATGGTCGTGCACATAGTCCGGGGATGAAAGACAGACATGGGCATCAGTAGGCTTGGACTGTGCGCGCTTGTTTTGTGTCAGTGGTTGGCACCCTAGGGCCCGGATACACCCTAGGGTGGACCTTGCACAGTCGACTACATCTCGCGGTTGGGCTGTATGACACCGACACTTGACGAGTCAGGCTTATAGGTTGCCGATCGACTAGACCGTGTAGTTGGACCTTGATTTAGGTCATCTCATGATGTTGGGCCAACTTTGGGCCAAGGGATCATTTCTTGTTTATACTTGACATGGATTAGAATACTAGTACACCTGGTGCAACTTAACCTTGTATATGCGATGCCACACTTGATCTATCTTGTTAACTTTTCACCATACCAGTTATCATCCTATGTTTCATCTCTGTTTAACATTTCCAGTTAACTTTAATAGTTTTTATACTAATAGTAGGTAGGACTTACCAGTCTTTTTGACTGACCCGTTTTCTTTCGCCTCTTTTCTTCCGTCCCCCCCTAGGTTCTCAGGGTGGGAACACTATCACCTAGCTTGGATCTTTAGCCTGCTTACTGGATAGCTCATGTACGGTTTGGACTTGAGCTCGCTATGGCTTTACCACGTCTACTTTGGGGATAGTTTACTTTATGTTATTTCCAGTTTTCAGTTTATGTTTCTAGACTTGTAGTAGTTGGAAAATAATGACTCAGTACTTTTGATGTAAGTTGACTATGGTTTTGAAATAGTAGTTTTATCCGCTGCTTTACTTAATCTGTTTTACTTATATGTTCTGTCTTGTGATATCTTTATGCATGTTTTCCTTGTCCAACACCCCTCCAAAGCTAGTGTACTTGCAAGAGTAACCCTGGCAAAGGTGGGGTGTTACATTTGGTATCAGAGCATAAGGTTTTACTAGACCGGACAAACGTTTTAAAAACCCTTTTGAAAAACTATTTTCAAACCAATTAAGTATTTTTCTAGGAAAAGTCTAGTTTATTTTAAAAGGTTATTCCCTAAAAGCCATTAGCACTTTCCTTTGTTTCCTCGTTTTGAATCTATCTTTTCCTTTTCGTTTCTAGCATGGCCGATCTTAACCTTCCCGAGGGAATACCCATATCCGGATGGTTCCGAAGGTTCTTGGAAGCTTGGGTCAATGGCGCGGTCCCTGCAGACTTTCCTCCTCCTCCTCCTCAGCATCCACAAGCCAATTTCACGAAGATTTGCAAGGACTTTAAGGCGATGGGTGGCAAGAATTTAGTTGGGACGGAGACTTTTGTTGAGGCAAGAAACTGGTTGAAGGAAACTGAAGACCTTTTTGCTATCTTTGGTATAGAAGATCGGAGGAACGTTCTGTTGGCGGTATGGCTATTGAAAGAGGAAGCTGCTTATTAGTGGGTAGTCACCACCACTACTAGGCCAATTGGGACTTGGGATGAGTTTAGGGGAAGGTTTGGACTGAGGTTTCTATCATCAGCAGAAGAGAACCTTCAGATGGAGAGGTTCCTATTACTGAAGCAAGGGAACATGACCGTGAGAGAATACGTGAATAAGTTTATTCAACTTGCTCGGTTCGGTTTAGTCTTGGTTAACATAGCTCAGAAGAAGGCCCTACACTTTTCTCGAGGATTGAACGAGCCATTGCACGGTTTGGCCATGTCTCATATACCCATAGGGGCGACCTTCGAGAGTTTGGTAAATATGGCCCTTCTATAAGAAGAATATAAGAGTGGCAAGAAGGAGATCAAGGCGAATGAGTCTCGAGGCAAGAAGGTAGATTCCGGGAAAGGAGGCAAGAACAACCACAGCAAGGACAACAAGTCAAGAGAAAGGAGGAAGTGCAACTTCTGTGGGATCACTGGACACATAGCCAAAGATTGTAGGAAGAAGAAGAGGAAGTTGGGAGAATGCTTTCATTGCGGAGAGTCTGGACACTTCAGTAAGGATTTCCCAAAGAAGCAAGGGCAGGGGCAAGGACAGAATCAGCGAGCAGGACCTTCTGGAGGGCAGATGCATGCTCTTAACACTGCTCCAGTTCCAGACCGAGGTAGTATTTCTGTAGAAAGCCTTGTTTACATTTCTGGTTTTCCTGTTCGAACTTTATTTGATTCTGGCGCATCGCATACCTTTATTTCTTCTGACATTGTTGAAAGTTTGCACCTAAGTACTAGTCTAGTTGAGGATTCCGTTAGTGTTTCAAATCCAATTGGGGGTTCCGCCATTTATCCAGGATCAGTGTGGATTTGTAGATTTCTATCTTGAGTGTAGAATTCGCGTGTGATGCATATGTTCTCGGTCTTATGGAATACGGGTTGATTTTGAGCATAGGGTTGTGAGGCTCATGACTCGCCTTGGTAATACCCTAGAGATTTCTTGTAACCCTATGGGTCCCGTCATGTTGTGTTATCTAGAATCCCTCAACTCATCCATCGATAGTTTGCAATCTATGAGGGTGGTCAGAGAATATCCTGATGTCCTTGATGAGTAAGATGTTTATCGTGTACACCGATGCATGTGGCACGGGATTAGGCGCTGTCCTGATGCAGGAGGGGAAAGTGATATGCTTTGGGGGTAGGCAACTCAAAGTTCATGAGAAGAACTATCCCACTCATGATTTGGAATTGGTGGCGATCGTTTTTGCACTCAAATCGTGGTGCCATTATCTTCTAGGTGAAAGGTTTGAGTTATATACTGATCACAAGTCGCTCAAGTACCTCTTCTCGCAGAAAGATTTGAATCTAAGGCAGCAGAGGTGGATGGAATTCTTGGCATCATATGACTTCGAGATAGCTTATACCCCTGGCAAGGGTAATGTTGTGGCGGATGCGCTAAGCAGAAGAAGGTTGACTTTGAGTCCCTTGTTTGTTGCGATGAAGAGCCTAGAGTTCTTGGCAACCTTTGATTTCACACCTGTTGTTGAGTCGATGACTGGTTCGTTAGCATCCCTTGAGCTTAGACCTACACTTCTTGATCAAGTTGGGGCTTCACAGAGGGAAGACCCACAGATAGTCGAGATCATGGACAAGTTGGTTCGGGGTGAGACGTCAAGTCACCTCGCTAGATATACTATTGATGACAAGGGATGGCTAAGGCGTGATGGAAGACTATGTGTCCCCCGAGTGGGAGACTTAGTAAATAAATTTCTTGAGGAGGCACATCACTTGAGGATGACCATACACCCCGGAGGGGATAAGATGTACCGGGATATGAAGCACATTTTCTTTTGGGATGGGATGAAAAAGGATGTGGCAGAGTTTGTTTCTAGATGCATTGTTTGCCAACAAGTAAAGGCCGAGTCAAAGAAGCCCGGTGGGCTACTGCATCCATTGGAGGTCCCGCTATGGAAGTGGGAAAGTATCTCTATGGATTTTGTGGATGGATTGCCGAGATCAAGGAAGGGGAATACTAGCATATGGGTCATAGTGGAAAGACTCACGAAGAGCGCTCATTTCATTCCAGTAAAGAGCAAGAGGACAGCATCATGGCTAGCATATGTTTATCTTCGAGAGATAGTGCGATTGCATGGAGTTCCTTCTAGCATAGTTAGCGATCGTGACCCAATCTTCACTAGCCAGTTCTGGAATAGTTTGCAAGAAGCGATGGGTACGCGATTGAATCTAAGTACGGCCTATCACCCACAGACGGATGGTCAGACCGAAAGGGTGAATAGGGTACTAGAAGATCTGTTGAGGCTATGCATTCTTGACTTTGGTGGCACTTGGGAAGACCACCTTCCTCTCTTAGAGTTTTCTTATAATAACAGCTACCAAGCAAGCATAGGGATGGCACCATTCGAAGCTTTATATGGGAGGCCGTGCAAGTCACCAACATGTTGGTGGGAGATGACAGATAAGCTTATACTTGGGCCCGACATGATAAGGGACACATCCGAGAAGGTTGAGTTGATTCGAAGGCGGATGAAAGCGGCCCAAGATAGATAGAAATCCTATGCAGACAAGCGAAGGACAGAATTAGAGTTTGAAGTTGGAGATATGGTCTTTGTGAAGGTTTCTCATTTGCGAAATGTGGTTCGTTTTGGAGCAGTTGGAAAGCTAGCACCAAGGTTCGTAGGACCCTTCCCTATCATAGAAAGGATTGGGAAGATGGCTTATAAGGTGGAATTGCCCGAGAAGCGGCCGGAGTGCACAATGTTTTTCATGTCTTGCATCTCCGAAAGTGCCTACATGAGTCAGCCGAGGTGGTTGAGCCTAGCATTCTTGAAGACGTGGAGGTAGAAAAAGAGGCAACTCTGAGGCGAGCTCCGATTTGTATCTTGGGAACGGAGATCAAGAAACTGAGGAATCGAGAAGTCAAGTTAGTAAAGGTTCAGTGGAGTGAAGCCGATGAAGATGCAACTTGGGAAACCGAGGAGAAGATGCGTGGGCTTTATCCATTCCTTTTTGAGGGTACATTCTCAATCTGTTTTCCTAGTTAGCATATCTTTCTTTGTATATCCATGTTTATCTTGTTATCTCGTTAACCTTGTCATGAGAACCTTAGGTAGAAACCCTTTGGATGAAACATGTATTTGAAACATGTTATGCTTGATGTTTGCAAGTGGTTGCAAGTGTTTGCAAGTGGATACTCGTGGATGCATGATACACATTAGGCACTAAGAACGGCTCACACACTTTCATATTGCATATGCATGAGTGCTTATACTTATTCATGGATGAAACTTGTTATGCTATCACATGGATGTTGCATATGGATGAATGTTATGTGCACTCATGTAGAGATTATGGATTATGTTAGGAATTTGCATACATATGGACTCATTTCACTAACATACTTTGCATTAAGCAGGTTAACTGAATCAGTAACTGCCTGATTTTCGCATTAGATAAGTGCATATACACACACCTTTCGCATATGATCATACAACATTTAGAATCTTTTAAGGACAATGACTGCTCGTGGATGATGTTTTGAGTAGATGGATGGTAGGATACGTTCTTCCTAACTTGAAGATTTCGAGGACGAAATCCTTTAAGGTGGGGAGAATGTAACAACCCTTATTTTGAATAACATGTTATAACGTAAATCAAGGTAGAATTAAATGTTAAAATCTGAATCAAGGGAAACAGGCTGTGCCATTGCGTTCGCCTCGGAAAAATACGCGAAATAGAGTCCGAGTTTTCGAGAATCGGAGTCCGTATGACCCAGTTATAGCCCACAGAAGTTTTCAGAAAATTCCAAGTTCAAAATTCAGTTCAAATTTCAAATCTGGAGCCAAACAGACTGGGCGGGAAAATTTCCCGCCCAGCCTCCAAGTTGACTGGGGAGTCGACTTGGGAGTCGACACACCCCAACTAGTGCCGACTGCCCAGTCGACCTGGGTGGTCGGCCCAGTCTGGCCAGATTCACCTGTTTTGGCTCTTGGGTCATGTTTTGTTGGCTTGTGACATGATTAGATGGCTCAGATCTAAACTAGGGTTAATCTTATGGCCTAAACTAACCTAAAACTCTATAAAAACACCCTAAACCCTACACTAAATCACCACAAATCAATCCTACAACTAGGTTATGCCAAAATGCTCCTTGATCATGGCCTCCATCTTCATGACATGGCCTCCATCTTCTTCATGAAAGCTTGAATGTTCTAAGCTAGTAAAAGAGCCATCTTTCTTCATACAAATAAAAGGAGCTTCTTATTTCTCAAGACAACTTGGAGCTTATATTCATTTGGGGATTTCTAGTGTGGCTTCGTCTCAATCTTGTTTATTTTGTTCTAGTCTTCATAGCCAAGCTTTGTAAGCCCCACTCTACTCTTAGATTTAAACTATGAAGTTGATATGATCATGTAGCAAGTTGAAATGAGACTTTTGTGTTATGCTTGCCTTGGATTTCATGCATATATTCATTCATGACCCTTTTGATCTATGTTTGTGGACCTAATGTTTACCTATCATGAATCTAGTATCATTTACCTTGATTTTTGGGTAGAAAGCTATGAGCTTTATTTGTTGGTTATGCATAATGCAACATAGAACTTGGTAGTTATGCATAAATGCAACATAGAACCATCTTATAACCTTGATGTTAACTCGCATATGATGTTGAACTACATGCTACCCACAAGTTTATCACCCTATGACAACAATTATCATGTTTCGCCTTTGCCTATGATGTTGAACTACATGCTAGTTTAATTGCTAAGTTTGATGTCATGCATGTTTTGAGGCCAATAACCTTATATGCTAGTTGTGATGAACACCTTTGCCTCATGTTGAACTTGTGATAGACTTTGCCACTTTATGCCCAACTTATCATATCATTATGTTCCCCCTTTTGATCTAATTGTGTTGAGGCGAACTTACGTGCGATGGGGTTAAGTTATGGGTAAACTTAAATGACATGAAACATGACTTGAAAATATGACATGTGATTATGCTTGAAACATGAACGTGGACATGACATGTAGAAAACATGAAAGTGGCCAACTCGAGGTTGGGTTGAGTTTGTAGCATAAATCTACCCGGAACCGACCGGCTTAACTAGTGGCTACAAACAATAGGACCCAATGTGAGTAGTTGGTCACATCACACTTAAAACCCGACGTTAGACTAGGTTGTGGTGTAAAGCTACCCGGACCCGCCCGGCTTAACTAGTAACCACAACAAAGTCTAATGTGAGAGGTTGGGGTGCATTAAGTTAATTAATGCCACATGGTAGGGTTAAGTCTTGGACCACTTGAATACTTAACCAATTGAACACGATGGATTGTTGGGGTTAAGTCATGAACCACTTGGGTATACTTAACTAACTTGACACATGGTTTGGATAGGGTTAACCACACTTAACCCATTAGAAACCCTAGTTTGCGGGGCCCTTTTCAGCAGTAACCCACCAGGGAGTATCGGGATACCCTAGGGACTAGGCTAGGGGTGGGGCACGATTACTGGGCTGATTGTAAGTGACCCAAAAGGGACGGCTAGGTAGGTGCGCCATTGTAGATTCCGGCGGACTATGGTCGTGCACATAGTCCGGGGATGAAAGACAGACATGGGCTCCAGTAGGCTTGGACTGTGCGTGCTTGTTTTGTGTCAGTAGTTGGCACCCTAGGGCCCGGATACACCCTAGGGTGGACCTTGCACAGTCGACTACATCTCGCGGTTGGGCCGTATGACACCGACACTTGACGAGTTAGGCTTATAGGGAGTCGATCGACTAAACAGTGTAGTTGGACCTTGATTTAGGTCATCTCATGATGTTGGGCCAACTTTGGGCCAAGGGATCATTTCTTGTTTATACTTGACATGGATTAGAATACTAGTACACCTGGTGCAACTTAAACTTGTATATGCGATGCCACAATTGATCTATCTTTTTAACTTTTCACCATGCCTGTTATCATCCTATGTTTCATCTCTGTTTAACATGTCCAGTTAACTTTATTAGTTTTTATACTAATAGTAGGTAGGACTTACCAGTCTTTTTGACTGACCTGTTTTCTTTCGCCTCTTTTCTTCCGTTCCCCCCCCCCCCCAGGTTCTCATGGTGGGAACACTAGCAACTAGCTTGGATCTTTAGCCTGCTTACTGGATAGCTCATGTACGGTTTGGACTTGAGCTCGCTATGGCTTTACCACGTCTACTTTGGGGATAGTTTACTTTATGTTATTTCCAGTTTTCAGTTTATGTTTCTAGACTTGTAGTAGTTGGAAAATAATGACTCAGTACTTTTGATGTTAGTTGACTATGGTTTTGAAATAGTAGTTTTATCCGCTGCTTTACTTACTCTATTTTACTTATATGTTCTGTCTTGTGATATCTTTATGCATGTTTACCTTGTCCAATACCCCTCCAAAGCTAGTGTACTTGCAAGAGTGACCCTGGAGGAGGTGGGGTGTTACAGATATGGAGGAGACAGGTTGGGGTTCTTCTCTGCTGATATGTTGGTAGATTGGATGATTAATCTGTCTACTTCTCACATACTTATTGATGATGCTATATAGTTGTTTAAATGCTCATTAAGACTATTGTCTAACTCAAGGTTTTATGTCTTCCTCTTATTACATTGGGTTGTTCATCCATGTTTTGGATGGGCAGACTGAGTAGCAGATAACAGGTAATAGATCTTAATGAGGATGATGCTGCTGAGCGACGATAAGCAGGAGGCTGGTGTTATTATTTCCTACTATATACTACTAGTCGTTTCCGATGTTATGATTGTTGATACTCTGAATGACTCTGTAGTGAGGATGATTGTACAATTTTTTTGGATGTATTCCAATTGATGTATTGATATTTCATGGTGATATGGAAGTTTGATATCACGTTATATGAACTTCACTATTAATGCCTGTTGTATATTTTCTTTTATATTTTATCCCTGCACTGTGAGTTATACGACAGGTACCGCTTGTGTTTTTCTTCATTGATTATCATCCCGTATCGACTTGGCACGTCATACAACGCACTTCATCTTTGCTTTGTGCAGGAGGTACAGGGCGGCCGCCACAGTTTGACTCATTTAGAGACCGCAAACTAGAATAAATGTCCCAGTTTAATATATGACTCATTTAGATACCGCAAACTAGAATAAATGTCCCAGTTTAATATATAATTTATTCCTACACAACAATTTCTTATAAATATCAAATTCTTTAGCTTTTTTTGTTTAAATCATTACATGAGTTAGGCCCCTGTACTCATATTTAATCTCCCCAAAATTCAAATTTACAAAACCTATTAAGATTAGTCAACCCTGAGTAACCAAAAAACCAAGATTATTACACTAGACCTGCAGGTCAATCTTGTGACATTTATGGCATTCGGGTCATTTGAGGAATCTTTTGGCATTTATGATCTTTGGGTTAATCTAGTGGCATTTTTTACAATTTGGTCATGTAAGGAGGGTACTAATCGTGAGTATTTACCGGTATGGCTTCGAGCCATTTGAGATTTGCACGTGCAGCATAGCTTCAGCTTGTTAAATCTAAGTTTTTGGATCCAAATCTAAGTTTTTTCTAAATTATGAGTTTATATAAGATTGCAGCTTTTTTGGAGATGACTATTATTATATATATACATAGCCTTGAGCTATCTGAGAATTTATGTGTATATGGTGATTTTATGTTTGAGATTTTGAACACTTCGCCGAGTTCTTGGGTTTCTATGGTTTCTTTGGTTTTTATGGTTTGCTTCCTAAGATTTCATATGATTTACATTATGTTCTATTTATCAAAGGAAACATATGAGTTAGTGTAATCACCTCTTATGAGTAAGCCATAACATTGTGCTATGCATTTATCACATGCAATTTGAGGGAATATGTATTAGATAATTCCTTTATGACTTAAAAGAACATTTCCTTTTAGTGAACATTATTGCACTATATAATGATTATCTTGTTTAGGTTAGACTGCCCATGCATTTATTACTCAGGTCATACCGAGTTACAGGTTAGGGCATTCGGATTTCCTAGCTGCACTTTCATAGATTTAACTATTGATCCTTTTGGACATATGCATGATTTTGGGTTATTTGACTTGTAGTTGTATCATGGCTTAGTTTGTACATATTTTTTCATGGTATTTTGATGTATGTATACGTATAGTGGTTTATATAACAACCACTTATGTGTATCATTTTGTATCATGTATTTGTATATACATGGTTGTGTTTCTATTCTATGATCTGTGTTCATTATTTATGATGTGTTTTATTCTAAATGAATCTTGCAGCCATTGTAGTATTTTATTAAACAAAAATTAAGTATGTTGATCTATTGAAAAAAATTGTCATATTTAATACTTATTTAATACAAGATTATAGATGGTTACTCTAGACCAGCCTATTCTATGTATTATTAGATAACATTATTCGTTAATGCTCTTTGTTGATATGGGTCTCGGAATAGGGCGTCACAACTTGTTATCTGAGCTGAGTTCTGAATAAAATGTGATAAACACATAACATTATACATATTACATACTATTGTACACCAACGTATAATACACATAAAAACATCAACCCTAATTGAAGTGGTTCCCAAGCATGTACTTAAACTTTCTCGTGTCATTTGGGATGGGTTTAAGTAGGAACATGTCTAGGAATGTATATTTTAAATTCTACTGTATTCCAATTCCCTAAGTTGAATTTAAATAATTGTTTCTTACAACCATGAATAATCCAATCTTACTTTCTATTTTCAGCTAGTGGCTGGAAATTATAGCGAGCGTCCTTCACATTTTGAGTCGTCTAGTGGCTCACATCCCAAAGACGTTTAGGTGCCCACAGATTAGATTCTTGAGCTTATTAGGAGAATGCAGCCTCCAGTGCCTCCTCTTTCTTCTCCTCCATGGAAATTCATATTTTCACGTATGTGAAGGGACTTTAAATATCATGGAAGCAAACCATTGAAAGGCTCTGAGTTGGTTCCAGATATTCTGGCGTAAGTCTGCAGTTGTAAGTGTAACTTCAGGTGTATGGAGATTTCAGACCATCACCACATTCTCGTAACATCGAGCATGCTACAAGATCGTGCATTAGAGTGGCACGAATTATTAGTCTTAAATGACGAGTGTACCTTAGAGTGAAAGCAATTTAAGGAGAAATTTGAGCATAAATTTGTGCCTAAGTACGAGAAAAAAATCTTAGTTTGTCGCTTCCTTTATCTTAAGCATAGAAAGTCGACCATATTCGAGTATGTCACTTCATTTGAGGCTTATCTGAGTATGGCCTAGAGCATATTTCTACTTCATACAAGAAGGATTTTAAATTCGTGAGCAGTCTTAAGAATTATCTCATGTTGCAACTCAAGTTAAGTTTCGAGGTGTTAGTGGATGCGGCCCATCATCATTAAGCATTCGAAAATGAGAAGGATAGTGATGTTGAGTCTAAGGGTCAGATAAATCCAAACAAGAAGCGTTTTGCATTTCATAAGTCCAGGACTTTCCATCAACATAAGAACAAGAAGTAGAATGGCTCTAAAGGTAATGTGGAGCTTAGAAAAGAATTTCTCGAGCTTGAATCAAACTAATGAATTCAGTCTAACTCTTCACCTTGGGATGCTGCTATGGTATTTGTGAAGAAGTCCAATGGGTCTCTTAAGTTATGAATTGATTATCGCAAGCTCGACAAGTTATTCATCAAAAATTAATATTTGTTGCCTGGGATCGACGACATGTTCGATTAGTTTAATGAGCAATGTTCTTTTCTCCGCTTGACCTATACAAGGTTCCATTATCTTCGTGTTGCAGAGGACAACATTCCTCTTAATCTTTTCGCACTCGATAAGGGTCTTATGAGTGGATTGTTATGCCATTAAGTTTGATGAACTCTCCTGCATGCTTCGTCGATCTAATGAATTGAGATTCTGGGAATATCTTAATAAATTTTTGTTTATATTTATTGATGATGTTCTTGTGTATTCTAAATCCAAAGACGAGAACGTGCGTCATTTGAGGATTATTTTGACTACCCTTTGCCAACATGAACTCAAAGAAAAAGTTTATAGGTGCTATTTCAGGGAGAAGAAAGTCAAGTTCTTAGGCCATATTGTATCATCTGATGGCATCTTAGTCGACCCTTCTAAAATTGAACTATTCAGAATTGGAAAAGGCATAAGAATACCTTTTAGATTCGTAGCTTTCTACGATTAGCGGGTTATTACTGTCAATTCATTAAAGACTTCTCTCGTATTATGCTTCCTTTCACCAACCTTACCCACAAAGATGTTCGCTTCATTTGGGCCGACTAGTGTAAAGCCTTCTTTCAACAACTAAAAGGGCTTCTTACTCATGCAACTGTCTTGGAAGTTCCTAAAAGGAACCAAGATCTGATTTTTTTTATATCAATGCGAGCAGTAATGGTCTTGGCGTTATGCTTATGCAGCATGATTAGGTAGTGAGGATTATGCTTTAAGGAAATTACGGCTGAATGAGGTCTGGTACGCTATCCATGACCTTGAGCTTGCTGCCATTGCCTTCCCATTAAAAATTTTATGCCATTATCTGTTAAGAGAGCACTTTTTCCTTTATACTAATCGTATATTCTCAAGTAAATGTTTTCACAGAAGGAGCTCAACATACGACACAACATTTATTCGAGTTCCTTGCATCCTATAATTTATACATTCAATATACTCCTAATATAGGGAATCAAGTTACAGACGTCTGAGTCGTAAACAAGTGACCACTGTTTCCATGATGCTTGGAGAATAGAAAGATTTGGAGACTTTATATATTTTTGATATTTGGGATTATGCTTCTACTTTATACATTCCTACCTTATTATGTAGCATATATGCTCGACCTACTCTTTTAGATCAGATAGCTGAGGCTCAGTGATAAGATTATGATATTTCATTTGTTATTCAAAAATGTAAGTTTAGTCCCTGGATGATATTGAAATGAGGGACTTCAGCATCAATAGTCATGGATGTTTTCGAAAGAAGAACAGATTGGTCATGCCTCCTATTCTAGTGTTTAGGTGGGATATTCTAGCTGAATTTCATTGTTCTATGTGTATTATTCTTCCGAGCAGTAGCAAGATGTATGCTGATATGTGTCGCTTATTTTACTAGGATGGAATTAAGCGAGACGTGGTAAGTTATGTAAGAAATTTCATGACTTATTAGCTCGTGAGAGTCGAGCATCAAAGACCCAGTGGTCTCCTTTATGCCTTGGAGGTTTCAATATGGAAGAGGGACCATATCTCTGTGGACTTTATCGGCGACTTAACTCATTCGAGGTCAGACTACAGTAGCATTCAGGTGATCATGGTACGTCTTGCCAAGTCAGCACATTTTATTCCTGCTAAATTTAATAGAACAATGTCTGCTCTTTCGAGGATCTATATTAAGTAAATCATGCGATTGCATGTTATTCCTAGTTCCGTAGTATGTGATCGTGATTCACTCTTTACAATCCCTTTCTGGAAGAACCTTTAGCTAGCTTTGGGCAAAAAGCTAAATTTTAGTACTACTTTTCTCCACGGTCTGATAGTCAGACCAAGCAAGTGAGTCACATGCTGGAAACTTTAATTCGGGCTTATATTCTTGATTTAAGTGGAAGTTTGGAGGATCATATTCCTTTAATTGAGTTCACTTATAATAACAGCTGCAATTTTCTGTTGGCATGGCTTCATTTGAGGCTTTATGTCGCAGATAGGTTCGTTCTCCTTCTTACTGGCTCTAGTCCGTGTGAAGCTTATTTTAGGCCTGAATTCTATTCATGAAGAATCCTAGAAGATCACTCTTATTAGAGAAAGGATGAGAGAGCTCAGAGTCACTAAAAATCCTACATGGACAACCGTAGGAAGCCTCTCGAGTTTTCAGATGGTGATCATATCTATATTCGAGATTCTCCATTGAAGAGAGCAATATTCTTTAGTCAAATCGGGAAGTTGGCACCACGATAAAAATGGCCATTTCCTACCATGAAAAATGTTGCCCTGTAGCCTATCAAGTAGCACTTCCTGATTAGTTTTATTTTGTTCATAATGTATTTCATTTCTCTCATTTAGGGATGCGTTTGTGTGATCATGATTATATGTTTAATACTTGTGCTTTAGAAGGCTTGAGGTCTTAGATGATTTGTATATTATGCATCATCCTCTGGTTATACTTACTACGAAGGTTAGATGACTACGGAACAAGAACGTACTGCCCATGAAAGTTCGATGATTTGATAATCCTAACAATTGAACAAGAAAAACCAGAGAGTTCATCGAGTTGTCATATCTAGATTTTCTAACTTCCAGTCTCACGGGTGTGAATTTATTACAAATTTATCAACCTTTTTCTTTGTGTATTTTCCTTGAAATGGGATAAAATTGAGTTGAATACAACTCTTCCTTAAGGAGATTATGGAGATGTAATTTCTTATAAAGGAGTCTATAATAACACAAGGTTTTGTGATTTCCTAATTATAACTATAATATTAAGTTATAATGAGATTATAATGTATTGATCAAGAAGTAAATAATATTTGGGTGGATAATTTGAATAAATTAACCAAGTATGTTTAAATTTGGGTTTTTGGATTTGGCTTCGAAAATTTGAGAAAAGGGGATGTTTAATCATTGAAAATGATTAAATAAGAAATTTAGAGAATTGATTTCAGTTTAAGGAGAACTTATTTGTGAGTTTGGGTAGAATTGGAATTAAATACAATATAGGGAGAAATATATTTCAAATGTATTGTCTGAATATAAATAAATAATCTAAAATAAGGGATGAAGTTTTAGAAACTTTACAATGTGTGAAAATGAGAATAAATAGTCATTTATTAAATTATTATGAGCTTTATAACAAAACATTGCAATAAATAGCTTAAATGGTATTTTTTGTAAAAATAATGATTTCTGAATAGATTTGAGTGAAAAAGATATAAAAATATAAGAACATTTGAAACAACCCAAAAATTTAATATAGATAATTAATACAAAAAATAATATAGTAGTAATCAGAAAATTATTGGGAAACAGGCAACAGGGGTTACGTCATTAATCCATTACGAAATTCTAGCTAAGATTGACTTTTGGTTTATTAATATCAGGATTAAAATGAAGAGAACATAAAATAAACAAGTTTGAAATCAAAATTTTAAAATATAGCAATGTTCGAATTAATCAGAATTAATGTTCAAAGTAAATCACGGAAGATGGGTCGACGGAGCGCTTAACTGGGTCGACTAGAGGGTCGACCCAGACCCCAAGTGAGTTGACCCAACCTGGAAGTGTACGCACCCTGTGAGCCTATAGTCAATTGATTTTCGGGGTCTTTTAGGGGTGTTCTCCGAGAAAGTTCTAAGATTTGATGGCCTAGGATTTTAACCTAAAGTCTAATGCATCTAACCTCATTTATAGCAAATTAATTCATTTATTGCTGCAATGGTCGTAATACCTGTTTCCGTTTATTATGGATTATATTTCCATTTACATTTCCATACAAACAGAAACTATTCAAATATACAACAACGACAAACATTTATTATAATATATTCACGTTATATACGTAGATTCGGATGGATATATATATATAAGCGCATTTAATGTATTTGTTAAATTTTATTTTATTATTGTTAACCGTTTATGTTTTGGCCTAAACCAACAACCAAAAAAACATTTTTATGTTTAATATTGTTTAAGATTCTAAACCCTATTTTCCTTGCTTTGTTTCTAGAGTGCAATCGTCAATGGTATCAAGGAATGTTCTTTTCCCACTAAAACCCTCTTCACGCTTCTAAACTCTATACAAATTGCTCCTTTCTTCACACTTGCCTCCTCAAAATTTATTTTCTTCTTTATTCCTTGCTTATGTTATGCATTGAAGCCCTCTATTAACCACTTCGTCTCCTTCTATGCTAAGCATTGCCATGAAACTGATCTGAGCGCCTTTGGCCCTTCTTTCTTCATCCTCATCAGATATGAGCTTTCCACCCCCTAAAAACTCCTCCTCTGCGCAATGAAATTTCAGGCAACTTCTTTACTATGTGAGTTATTCAACTGTTTGTAAGGCGTAGTTAGGGAGTATGGCACCAACATGGAGTCAACTGGTGAGCAGCAACTCCTATTAGGTTGATTTGATTTCATGTCTTGTCGAAGCTTCTTAGCTTATCTTTGATGGTTCTTATTTTCTTAATGGGTCTTCGGTGTGAGCCTGTTTTCGTCTAGTTGGTAGTTCATTGATGTCGGTTCTATGTTTATAGGGGTTCTTGTTCTGGTGATCGATGCGTTCTTTCTGGTTGTCTTGTGCTCAAATCTAGAAAATGTGATGCAGCGTAACGTTGCTTGGTCCACATTGTCATTTTGTTCTTTTGTTGGCTATTTTGCTTGGTTAGGTTTCATCGCCAACACTCGGCTATCCACAAGAAGCTTTGGCTCTGATATTAGTCGATCTATTCGGTGGTGGTTATGCCTAACTAAGCTTTCTTCGATCGTGTGTAGGTTGATTGCATAGGATTTTTATCGAATTGACATTATGTATTATCCCATTTCCCTGTGCTTAGTTGTGCATCGATCAGTGTACTTCTTTTGAGATGGTATGGAAGATAACATGAAAGTCGTGCACAGCATGTCTGCTACGGACAGTATTTTGTGTGGCTCAAGAAGTCAGAGATATTTGTGATGTTCCTCTATGCATGCATAGCTTCCTAGCTGTATGCCTTATGAAGCAATGTATTAACTATTCTTGGTGCAGCTAGTTTTCTGTAATTAGTTGCAAATTCGATGTTTTGACTCCCTGCGTAGAGTACGTTATGAAACCATGGTAGTCTAGTACTTAAGCTAGCTCCTGTACTATAATCTAGGATAGATTCTGTGGATGACCCACTTTAAATGTCATAGATGGTGGACGATCCACCTTAAAAATCGAATTGTAGTAGGTTGGAAACTACCAACCTCCTGTTGTATTTATATTTATTGTTAGTTACAATAAAAGTGTTTGTGCTTACTTTAAAAATCGGTCAGTTTTGCCAAAAAAAGATTCAAAATCTTATAAAAAAAGGTAAATAATTGTAGTTACTGCAAAATTGCCCAAAATAATTAAAAAGAGGATATTAACATATTTCAAATCACAAGAAATAAGAAATCTATTCTTTTGGATTTGATTTGATTATGTATATTCAGATTTGATTTCGAAGAGATTTGGAAGAAGAGGGAAATGACAGAGCTTCGTTGCTGCCTTAAGAATTCTGTGCAAATGGATAGAGTCTAAGCCTTTATTTATAGGGATTAGAATGACCTTAGACTATTTGGTTAACTTTATATAAGATTTGTATGTTATTAAAAAAAATCTATAGTAAAATACCCTAAAAAACCTAGCCGTCCTGAGCAAAAACGACTAGAGGGGTCGACCCTAGGTAGATCGCGTGCTCGACTGCTCTAGGTGGGTTAGGCCCAGTAAGAACCGGTTATAAATGGTAGAATTTAATTATGTATTCTTCTAATTTATTTTTCATCCATTTTCATATTTCATCCGTAACTTTTTTGTACGAACTCTGTTCGTGAAGTTCCAAATATAGAAGTGAACCTAAATTCTGTCATAAACGCATTGATTCACGTTTCTTGGTCAAATTCCATCGCTTGCGAAAATTATATTTTTGATTCATAATTAATCAACTATTATTAAACATTTGGGTCATTACATTTGAAAAGGAACATGTTGTAGTCTCGACCTTAAGCTCCCGAAGTTGTCCCGCTTGCCGCAACTGGATTTTTCCCATGATTAAAGGTCCCTTATGACCAGACTCTCCATTGTAAATGATATCTTTCTCGCCTTCAGCTTGAGAGCCATTGCCGTCCAAACCCTTTAGTGCATTGATCACACCTTCTTCTTTGTCTAGATCATCGAGAAGGGGCATTTATGGCTCATCATCAGCCTTTATTTGGGCTTTGGGGGAAGCCTGGTCTAGATGGACGCCTATAGCAGGAATTTCAATAAGATTAGTCCTTTGGGAATAATTAGCTTTCCAAACGACACTAAATAAACTCTCTCAAACTATGGTGAAATCAAAGTGATACCATCTGTGGAGCTGCCACCTGTAATTTGGGAGTTTCGGACATCTCATTTATCGTAGTTAGCGGCTTTAGCACTTCAAGAGCTGGGAAATCTGAATTGTAACCTTCCACTTCTCTGGATTCAGGATTGCCGAAGAAGAGATGGAACCTCCTTCGATTGGGTTCTTTCCCTTAGCTTAACGCCTAGGCTTCCTTCTACAACCTTCTCCCTTCTGCCAAGCGTATGAGCTCAACATTTCTTGAAGGTACCTTCATCAGCTTCTCTTCGTCCACGGCTCCATTCTGTGATTTGCACCTCTCTTCCTCAACTAATTCGCTCCAGACATCGGCTAAAGTGGTGGGGTAGTTTTCCACCCAAGAAATATCACAATGCCGAAGGACTCGAGAAAAGAAAGACATTATCAAAGACCCAACGTTATCCCTATCCTTCTTTGTTTCAGCAGGTTGTTTCTACAGTCCAACCACCTCAATGTCATATTGTGATTTGTGATTAGAGGTAGATTCTTAGGCGGTGTTGGCATTTTTGTAACACCCCACATTCGTTAAGGTCACTCACAAAGGGAATGCCTTAACTTCAATGGAGCATTATGGGTACTGGAACAGAAATATTACAAGACAGACATATATAAAATAGCGGAAAGCAAAGTAGGAGTATTTCAAATCATTTATTAAATATAATTGTTTACAATAAAAGCCCATCAACTTCCAATACCCAATTACATAGCTAAAATATCTGTCTTGCTCAAAAACAAAGAAGCATAAAAATAAATTGCAGTATTCCCCAATAAAGAAAAGCAAGCCATAGCCAAGAGAGATTCAAGCCGCACATGAAAGAGCCTTGGAGCTTGGTAAGACCCGAACTAAGCTGTATTCCCACCCTGCAAACCTGGGGGGAACGAAAGAAAAAGAGGCAAAACAAAACGGGTCAGTCATAAAGACTGAGTAAGTCCTAGTGACTTTCAGCATAAAAACAGGTAAAGATAACATGGCATGAATAAACTGAAAGTAAACATAAGCATGATGACAAAATAAGCTACAGGCACGATGAATCAAGTATAACATCCCATACTTCCTATCAAGGGTAGCATCACAAGGTTCCTACCAAGTATCATATCGCAAGGTTTCTATAACGTCGCAAGACTTCTAAGTTTCACCATTACCCTATTTTCCTTGATTTCCTATATTCTTTGCACCACCTAACTAGCGTTCTAATTAGTTTGCTTAGTTGTAATTACCAGATAAGTGATCCCCCATACCCTACATGATAGTTTTATAGGTACATATCCCATGATGAGGGTCCCCCCTCATATTGACAGTTTCATGTCCCCACCGCACCTACCTTAATTGATCGGCTCTTACTTACCATGTTTCACATGTGTTATATACTAAGGTTATCCCAACCCCGTAGTTGTGGTAGCCTTCAGGACTACATCTAATATGAGGATTTTTCCTCAACCAGTCCAATTACCATGAATGTGTTAGATGTACCCTTACTACCCTAATCGATCGACTCTTACTCGACCTAGTTCTTGCGGCCCCCCTACTTGTAGATACATGTGCTGGTCCCACCCTAGGGTGTATCAATCCCTAGGATGGCAACCCTGACATCCTTTTTGATGCACAGCTTTATATCTACTGATGCCCAGTGGCTAAATTTTCCACTCCAGAATACGTGCATGCCTGTAATCCGTCGCAACCTACACTGCTGCATCCCCTGCCGCCGTTTTGACTGCTTACAATCAGCCCAGTAATCGTGCCCCACCCTGCCTAGCTCAGGGTACCGTTGATACCTAATGTGGGTTACTGCTGAAACGGGTCCCGCTACTAGGGTTTTCCTAGGGTCTATTCGTATACCCCATAGGTTGGTTAAGTGTTATCTATTTAACTTAATCCCACCCCCATCATGATATTGTGGATAAGTGTTCTCTCTTGTGTTACTTAACACTACCGCATGTCTTGTTATATCGGTTAAGCGTTCTCCCTGTGTTAACTTAACCCTTACCACACCTCACGTTAGATTGGTTAAGTGTATGTTAACTCAACCTCATCCGCTAGCCATTTTATAATGGTTAAGTGTTACCCTCGTGTATTTACTTAACCCTACCACACATCAGGTCATATCGGTTGGGTGTTATCAACCCATTCAAGTTAAACCAACACATTTAACTTAACCCTCCCATTCTTCAGATTGCATTGGTTAAGTATTTTCAAGTAATTCATGGCTTAACCTGCTCACGCATCATGCTAAGTTGGTTAAGTGTTATCTATATGTTCAAGTTGACTTAACCCTGCAACGTGTCATGTTATATTGGTTAAGCGTCATTAGTCTAGTCATATTACTTAACCCACCCATTGGTCCGATTAACAGTTTTGTTGGTTAATCCCACATTTATACGTTTTACATGTCCTTAACTCATACCAGTTAGGTCCACATTTACATGTCAAATTTCCATGTCATCCCACTTAACCCTCTAACCATACCCACGTCTTATTATGGTTAGTATTCCTTAATTCATTCATTATGACGAACGAATCATGACCTCTCACATTAGACCGTGCATTTTGTGGCCACTGGATTTACCGGGCGGTTCCGGGCAGATTTACACCACAAACTGAGTCTAACCTCGTGTCATAAACCGTTACGCTTACAGTTTGGCCTTCGACCTCTCACATTAGACTGACACTTTGTGGCTACTGGATTTGCCAGGTGGTTCCGGGCAGATTTACACCACAAACTGAGTCTAACCTCGTGTCAAAGGTTCATTATGGTCGCATTCCATCCCAAAACCTCAATACCAGTTCATATGTTTAACATATAAAAATGTTCATATTCGTGTTCAAGTCAATTATCCAATACACAGTCATTTTCATGTTTCAAATCCCCGACATTACATATTTATAAACATATGCCCAAGTTCCAAAATTACACGCCAATATATATATATACCCCCAATTCTAGTCAGTTTACATATGTCCAATTCTTGGCTATTTGCATGTATGCCAAGTTTATGCCATTTTACCCATATCAAGTTCTAGCCAAGGTTACATGTATCAAGTTTCAGATCCAAATAAACCCAAATTATGATTCATGATGTAGTCATCCCAGACTATAATCTTTTTATTATAATACACGCCTATTACTCAAGTTCATAATACATATTTATGCCAATTATCAAATTTACAATCGCTTTTATATTAAAATTCCCAATTCTACTTATGCCCAATCGTAAGCCTAATCTTTTGATTTAATTTACCTAGGCCCAAACTCGTGATTTAATTTACAAGCCAATTCATGTATGCTCACTTCATGCCAAATTAATTATGCCAATGGCCAATCTTGCTATTTCAATTATGTTAACAATGCCCAAATTTCCAATTTCATGTTATGCCATCAATTTTTCCAAACATATATATCCAATATAGACAATATTCCCATATTTCACTGTATTCAATCGTACGCAAATCACAGTTTAGGCCTTGGTCCTAAATTGACCTAGGTTTATCAAAAGAAAATAAATAGGGGGAGGTAGAATTTGTATAACAATAAGTACAGAGAGAAAACTGGCAAAAGAACCTTGTCTCAGGCATAAAAGATAGATCTTGATAATATTATCACATGAATCAAGAAAAACTGATTTACAACAAGCTGAATAGATCATAAGCTTAACGTGAGAAAATGAAAATAGAAAAGTCCCAAAACTCAAGATTCAAGAAGCAACAGAAATAGATCTGAATCGATAAACATACTTAAATCCAATTCCACTTTATTCCATGGCCATATTATAATTAACAAGTTTAAATCTAAAAAGTAACTAGAACTTACAGAGCATGGCTAATGAATTAAGAACTGAATTTGTTATAGAATGTTGATTTATTGTTTGGATCGTTGTTGAAGCTTCGTTCTTTGAGTTTGAATGTTTGTACTTTGACTTGGAGGCGGCGGCCATGGCTCAAGAGGGAGTTTAGCAGCATATTAGTGTAAGAATGATTTGTTGTGAATTAGGTTAGGTCTAAGGGTGTTTTTATAGGTGTAGCAACTAGTTTAGGCCCTTAGATAAACCCTAGAATCAATCCTAACCTTCAGAAATCGTCCCCAGCCCACTGACTCAACTGGTGCACCCAAGCAAGCCAACCTGGCCCGACTAGGGAGGCCAGGTCGACCTTATGGTCAACCTGGTCTGGCCAGGTCGACCCTATGGTCGACCTGGTCTGGTCAGGTCGACCCTCAGGTCGACCCTATGATCGACCTGGGCTCTGGGCGGGAATTTTCCCGCCCAGCCCGCTTCTGGGTCTTGAATTCGAATTTGAATTCGAATTTCTGAGCTGTTTTTGATTCTGAAAATTCGTGAAACTTCTAGAGGTCATAACTCGGTCATACGGACTTCAATTTTCAAATACTCGGACTCGATTTCATGTAGAATTCTGAGACGAACGCATTGGCGCTACCTGTTTCCCTTGATACTCATTTTAAAAATTAATTATACCTTGATTTCCAGTTTTAACATGTTATTAAAATTCGGGTTGTTACAATTTTCCTTGCCTTTTTTATCCCCGGCTTTGGCCTCGGCCAGTTTAGCCCTCAAGTTAGCAGTCTCATTCTCCCAAGAAATCTTATCCGCTTCAGGACTACCGCACCTAAGTTTCAGCTTGGTGTTTTCTTGAGCGGTAGATTTGCATTGGTCTTATAAAGATTTAGTTCTTCGACTGTAGGAGCCAAGCTCAGAATGGAAGTGATCCTTTAACTCATTATACATTCTCTTATAATTCTCAGCATTCGCTTCTGTCATTTTCAATTTAGCCTGAGCATCTGTTTGCTCTTTATAGACAGTTTCGGAGGAGCTCTTATCGCAATCCCACAATTGCTTTTGATTGGCAAAGTCTTGTTCTAGATCGCGAATGATTTCAGAATGCTTTCGGGCATATTTGCAAGTTTCTTTGTATTGCCCGTTAATGAAATCTATCGTTTTTTGAGCCTATCACCAACATTGTCTAGCACAGGCTGTAGGCCAGGAACGAAGTACATAAACCAGAAATAATACCGAGCAAACTACCCTTACAAGACTTTCATTTTTTTCCAAGATAGAAGCTTCAAGGACGACGGGATTTGAAGAGGATATTTTAGTGGGTTTGCGCTTGGTCAAGACAATGTAGGACTTCTACTTGCCTTTTTCCTTAGGTTCAGAATATTTCTTAGGAGGTTTTTCTTTGTGTGATAACTCATTTTGATAGACAGGGTCTTGGTAACTGGTCTTTAGCCCTCCCAAGGATTGTGGTAGCTTCTTTGCTTGTCGATATCATGGTGGAGCAGAGAATGGGAATGAGAACGGGAATGGTAAATGTGTTGTTGGTTTCTCTTCTCCCTTTCTCACTTCTCTTTATTGTAGACGTATTTGTAATCCGCTCTTGATCTGAATAAGATTTGGAGGGAGCCCTACTTTCGTAAATGCTACTATGGAGATTCCTAGGATCGTATGACCGAGAATACATGGTTCCCATAAACCAAAATCAACTGGTGTTAGAACTAGGAAGTTTTGCGACTAACAAGTGTCGTGACGTGCAGTGCGGGTGTCATGTGTATCCTAGTGCATCCCCCCGACAGACCGATAGTTAGCACCTTGTTGTTAGGCATAACTTCCTCGACCATAATCATAACGTTTTCTTTGTCGGAAATTAGGAAGAAGGACTATGAACCTAAATCTTTAAAGGTATATTTCTCAAATGGGAGGTTCAAGTCTTCCAAGATCTTAAAAGGATTCTCTAAAGAAGGTTTGCCTTCTTGGAATGACAAATTATTTGACTAATTATATGGTGACGGAGTTTGTTCTGACCCAGGCTGGTCACACCTTCTCTCTCAGCGACAGGAGACTTCTTTCCCGTTGATTTCTCTAGAGAGGGAGAATTATTCCTTGTATCGAAATATTCTGGGGGGAACTTTCCTTTACCTCTCTTTCAGGCTCCCAACTGGTCCCAGGAGCAGTCTTTGTTTTGGCATGCTACTTGATCCGACACTACAGCCGAGCTATGGCTATAGTCTGCCCCTCGACTAGGGGCACGACTGCCGGTAGTACGATAGTTAGAACCGGAGCACCGTCCACTACCACGGTTCGATCAGCATTAAGCAAGTGAAATTGATGAAGAAACTTATCTGTTAGGCATCTCTGAATAGATTGGGCATTCGCTGGAATGTCCTTTCAGAGTAGCTAGACAAGTGTGATACTCGTCATAGGTGGGTTTTGCCAGACTTTTACATGCAAAGAAGAATTGATATTAGAATCTCATCGGAAAATTCCAAGAAGGGGGTTGAGACTGACACTTATGACATTGTATCCACCGCCTGACATAGTTCTCTTATCGCGGGACATAATATAAATCCGTTCTTATGTTTCTTATCTTAATGTATCCTTCCATTATTACTCGTCTTCCTTCGGCAGACTCCAAGAAAAGGAAGGACAGGTTGTCTTTTCGGTGTTTAAAGTTGTAGAGGAAGAAAACATCACTAAAGGAAGGTTCACGGTGCAAACATTCTTTATAGATGATATACAAGGAGAAGAGATATGCATTGGGAGTAGGATGCAGTTGCACATATGTTATTTCTATGCAGCGACGGAAATTGACGATAACAAGACATAAAGGTTAGATGCACCCCCACCATGCACATCTAAGGATCGAAGGCCATAAATCTCTTGGGAGGGTTGTGCGCAGTATTGATTGGAGTCGGCACTCGAACCTGGTCGAACGGTATCCTATGCTTTGCATATAGTTGCAATAACTTTGGTTCATCCATGATAGAAGGAAAAGAATCTGATGGATTGTTCAAAAAGACAAACACAATAAAGGCATCGGGCGCTCCCTCTTCCTCGGCTTTTTCACTCGAAGGCGATTCTTCCCATGATAATGAAGGACTGGGCGCTAGGAAGGTTGAATTCTATAAGGCGAATCCTCATCAGTCTATGTCTCTGAGTTGGGCTCGATATCAATTCTCTGCGGGAGTGTCTTACCTATCCCAGCTTCAAAACCCCTTATTCATATCATCTGGACATCTTCGTTGTGCTATTTAAGAAATATATTTATGGCTAGAGCGAGTAACCTAAATCCCTCTGTATGTGTTCTAGTGCAGTACGTGCAGTGATGGTATACATGCATAAATTAAGACGAAGCATTAGAAATATTCAGGTAATTCAAAGTCATAAGTAGTGAAGTTCGTTCGCAAGTCTTAGTGCCTCGATAGGCACTATCCTAACTGTCCAAATGCTTATCTAAATTTAAGTCATTACTATCTTCGCTTTTCAAATTATCTTGATTGTCAGATTCAATTGAAGTGTTGTATTTTAGGAAGCTGATTTGTATCGGCCTCATTCTGGTTCATTTTCTTCGGCTCGTTCTGCACCAGTTCGGCCATACTGACCTTAGCTTCAGACACTTAGACAAAATCTCAAGGAATTTTTGGCTCGGCCTAATTCAGATCCGCTATGCTGACCCGACCGCTTCTGTACTTCGACGTATTTTTCTCCAAACCTCCGGGTCGATGAGCGACCATGCGGACACGGGTTATCCATCAAGCTATGCCAAACTATGAAGGAGTGGGATTTTTGACCATGTTCTTCAATGGCTCTTCAATTCTCCTTGAGGTGCCATGGCAGCGTCGCTGCATCTCCAACCTCATCGCCTCTGACGAGGAATATATTAAATCATTCATTGTTCTCACACATATAGCATGGAACTCGACCAAGAATCATTTTGAGGCACGAAGCACATATGAGATGAAGAATTGAAGACCGAATCGTGTGGATTACATGAATAAATCAATAGAGAACTACCGAATTAAGTTATGATGGATGAACTGGGAGTCGAGATCTTCTGCGAGAATTTGATTACTGAAAATTTCGATAATTCTCAGGTCAGTGTAATAAATGAAAAGAGTAAAATAATGATCGAGTGACTCGATATGTACAGTAAAAACCTAAGTTCCTTCGCTTTCCTTTGATGCGACCAGCTGACAAGGTCCGGATCAGCTATACCGACCCAAACTAATGATTGTATATTGATTCAAGCTGAGCTTTCATAAAAATAATAATAAATATATTTGGAAGAGATAAAGGGGAAGACTGAAAGACTCTCTACTGCTTGATTTACAACCCTATGTGCTTACTTATGCACGATCATGAATTTAAACTTGTCTCGTGCTCGACTTGCGCAGGCGGACGACGTTGTTTGGTAACGACATGTGTATAGGCCATCACATGTGGGAACCAATGACTCGACACAACTCGACTATGAGACTAGCATATTCAACCTCTTGACTCAACAAGATTCATATGATTACTTGTATCTCCAGATCGCTTGTGCCAACGACTTCGGCTAAACAAATACCGTCGGGCATGGTATAAAGAATGACTGGCTATTTATACAAAAAAGAAAATCTGGGTGTCATGACTTCTTGAGAAAGATGTGACTATTCAACATCCTCTTTTCAAGGTTGAAGATATCTCGAAAAGTGCAAATCAACAAATTCAAAGCAAATTTCGTTTACGACGCAATGTACTTTGAAGGGCAAAGTGTTGACACATCTTTCGTTAAGGCCATCAAGATTCACATACAAGGTGCCCAGGAATTGGTTGGGATGCCTCCATATACCACGGACTCGAAGTAGGGGCATGTACTCCACTTGAACCCTGCCTCGGCCTACCCTTCGCTTGGCAAAAGCAATGAAGGAATGGTATGGATTTGGCTCGGCCTTATGGATCCAGAGATATATCAACCCGGACAGGACCGACATAGAGCCAAATCGACCCATATAATATCCCCTGAAGACTCGTTCTCCAGCGACGTGTCCAAGCTCACTCGCTCCTATTATCTCAATACTTTTTTTTAATGGGTGTGATTCGTTGGGCATCGGATCGGTCATCATGTGGCCTTAACAACCTAGAGCCAACTTCATCAATAAGTAGTCCCCCAAAGCTCAAAGAAAAGGACTTTTGGCATTTTTATCTCTTTTGTACTCTACAATACTGTTTTGTATTCGAGTTTTGGATAGATAAACAACCATTGTACTCTGTTTCTCCAGGTTTTATAAGAGTTTATAAGGTGAATAGAGGCTTGTTAACATTGAACCGCTATGAACCTACGTTTAATTGTCATTTTACTCATTTTCATTTATACATCTTTATATATTTCTCTTCACAAAACCCTATTGGGTATTATGCCACTTTTTGGTGCCAACAATATGCAAATATGTCCCTATATACCAAGAGGGAGTTAGAATGAAAGAAAAACCTAAAAACAATATTAATCTGAGGGACACAAATTTTAAAAATTTAGTTTAAAGGATAATAAAATGAAAAATTCACATAGCATTATGAATATGTAATGCTAAATTCATATTGCATTTTACATATACAATGTTATGAAATAAATTATGCAAATTAACAACAAATATAATTTTTAATAATATACTTATTAGTGGATGTTAGGTTTTGAATAACGATAAATGAACTCAGAGTTTTTGTAGATTGTTTCTTATTAGAGTTACTTCGTTGGTAGAGCAAATCAAAGCATAAAATAATGAACCCTTATTCTATGTACAACAAAGAAAGAACACCATTGGGTAAATAATTTTGTTTGTCATGAGAAAGATTCATTAACCACATACTGAATTTTACATATATAGTTGTATTATATAGTCTTTCTTTAAAAGTGTATGAAATGTATTTATGTCTCATAACTATTTAATTTAATTTAATTTTTGTCTACACTTATCTTGAATATACAAAAAAAAAATCTATTTATGAAGCCTTAGACTGTATATATTGCATACAACCCGCAAAGTGTGGGTCTAGTGAATTTAGTTGTTTGTTAAGGTTGTTTTTGCCTTTTTCACAAAGTTTTTGCCTATGTTTATGTATATTGTTATTATTATTAAAGTATTATTGTGTATAATTATTGGTATATAATTCATTTCATAATATTACATGTGTAATGCTATATGAATATAACATTTTATATATAATCCAATACATAAATTCCATTTTATT
This sequence comes from Allium sativum, assembly GCA_030737875.1. Lineage (NCBI taxonomy): Eukaryota > Viridiplantae > Streptophyta > Magnoliopsida > Asparagales > Amaryllidaceae > Allium > Allium sativum. The sequence continues at coordinate 423,347,016 of CM060924.1, forward strand.
ATCTTTTAGACTAAAGTTTAAAACTAGTGTCAAACAAAAAATTCCCTTGGGTTTTTTCTTTAGCCCAATTCCCTCATATATCTGATACATGTCCATAACATAAATTTATCAATAAATTTTTATAATTACAAAATTCCTTAATAAACCCCAAAATGTTAAAAGATAAAACAATTTACTTCTTCCTTAAAATGGCGTATAATTAATTATAAATTTATTTCCTGCAAAACTCTTTACTTTGCAAAGCTTTGAGAATATAAATTCTTAATATAGATGACTTAAATTTTGTTTATCAAACATACTTCTTCAAATTCTTATAAGTTACAAACTATAAAAGATACTCCTCTTGTGAAACTAATTTTTACAAATAAATTGCAAAATTTTATAAATGCTTAAAATATGATTATATATTTTAGTCACAAGACATTTCATCTAAAATCATTAAAATATAACCTTGTTTTAAATTCATAAGCAGTAATTTCAAACTTTGATTTACATAAGATTTTTTTCAAATAAGTTATAAACTTTTCTGAACATTCTTTTAGTTAAAAAATGCAACTTCCTAAATATTTTTTGACTTACAAAATTTAGCTCTATTTAGTTCAACATATTTTCGGATTCATTAATGATTTAAAACTCAAATTTAACCAGATAACATTATCTTAGTCCATCCGCAAAAATAATATCAGTATACTTCATTTCTTTCAAAATTTATCTTTCCAAATTATTAAAACATTTCTTACTCAAAACTTAACTACTTGCTATTCATTCTATAGTAAAACATGTAAATAGAAATTAGTTTTAGTAAAACCTATCAATTTACAAACACTTTTGAATCCATTTTCCTAAATTGTATTTCTTTATCATTTTTCAATGGAAAATATTTATTAACATTTAAAAATGTTATTAAGAAAATCTTCTTTAAATAATTCTCTCAAAACTCATATCTTATTTTTCATTAAGTATTCATTACGTTGGTTTTTCCTAAAATTTATATTCATAACTAAGTTGACTAAACACGCACATATTTAAAATATCCATAAAATACTCCTTCAATTTAGATAATTACTCCTTTATAATTTCATTAAATTTCTATGAATATTAATTACACTATTTTTATAACCATTTCTCAAAATACTGGAACATAAAAAAAAGCCTCAAAACCATTAACTCTTCTATGTAAGCCCTTTAACACAATAGACATTAAAACTAATTTCAAAATGAATACATATATGTATCATAATACATCAAATCATAAAATATGTACATGTATCCACAACATATAGATATCTTCCAAAAGTCACATAACATGTCAAGCGAATAATCACAACGTCGCATGCCGAAAAAGTACCATATTCTAATATACAAATATTATGATGATGCCTCGCCATGAATTTCTAGTAGCTAGATCACTTAACTGTGTGGTCAACCTTACCTCACCATCGACTTTAGTTGTCAACTAATGCTTGATGGTTGCATATGTATGAGAATATATCTTTGTTATTTTCAAAGTAAATCTTAACCTAACCACAAAATATACATGCTTATATACAAAATTCAATTCAATTTTTTTCTTAGGAACTTTATAATTATAAACTTATTTCAAAATCCGAACCTTTATTAAAACCCTATTCTAGTAAAACACTCTATATGTATTATTTCTTAAATATTCATTATATTCCTTTTAAAACATTGCTTAATCATTTCAATCAATATTATTTTTCGATCCAGAATCTTCCATCTAAATATTACTTCAAAATATCACTATACTGTTAAAACATTATCTCAAAATATTATTTATACTTTCCTCACTTCTAAATATTCTTTATATTATTTAAATCTTTTAAAACATCAAAAATTTTAATTTCTTCAAAGTATTCTATAAATTATTAAATTTATTCTCATATTTCCAAATATTTTTCTATTTGCTAAAATATTTCACTTTTTTACAAAACTTTACCTATCATTGCTTCATAAAACTCTTCCTGACATTTCAATTTTTTTAACATCATGTCCATATCTCTAGCAGGAGTGTTTAGGAATCGCTCCCAAGAACACCGATTAGGTGCATCAACTAGAACTCTTAAAGCACTCAATGAATAAATCAATATAAATTTAGTTATAAATATTCATCAAACGAATATATTTATATACTTTCAATATGTAATCTTTTATTAGAGAAAATTAAACATTTCACTTATTTCATGTAAAATGTAACTTCAATTTAAAAGGTTATAATTACTAAATATACTTTTTTTTATTAAGACATTTTCCAAAAACAAACGCACCCTTATGTAAGCAAATAGACTTGTAAATCAAACTGTATACTAGCTTCCATTAAATACTTATTTTTGGTTCCTAAAAATATAATTAAAAATTGTTTACATATGGAAACGAATCATCACTAACCAACCATTAATAAAGTAAATAAAAATCCTTTAAGTTCATTCTAATAGTTGATATAAAATTATATAGTTTATTTCATGTAAAAAGAGTTGGTAACTTTAGAAGCGAAGACAATATTAGGTTGCAAATGTCAACTTGAGCAGATTATCACTTTGAGTACTGGTTCTTGAAAACACCAAACTCAAAGTATATTCCCATATCAAACAAACATTAATCAATTTAATCACATTAAGAAAATTCAACGCATCTGTTGATCAATGCAATCATATAAGGAAATTGAACATCCATTAAAGCTAACCATAAATCAAACATTCTAATAGCTAATTGAAATGTTATCATCAAATTCTATAGCGTGCTTTGATCCTTACGAATAAAACTGCAATATTCAAAGACATACCAAGGTATTTTATTTGCGAACTAAGTCGATACCACTGTTAGATCGATAACTTCTACTTCGTACCTTTACGAGCTACTTTGTATCTCATATGGAGATCTGGACTCATTATTGCAAAAGTGATATATACAGTATGAAGACAAAAATATGTCCATCGATGATTACCCACACATATATGCATATATATACAAAAAAAACACTCCTATTCTTCTATATAGTTGGTAACCAACTAACACGCACAAGGGAAATGAACTCTAAGTCTCGTTTAATGCCACGACTGTTGTCTTATATTTATAAAATATTTTTCTTAACATTGCTCTAATACCATCTATGAACCCTCCATTTCTTTACTTATACTATCCAAGAGTATTACTAAGAAATATTGTCAGAGAGTTATAATAATGAGGTGATATAGGGTACACACATGAACATTCATTTATGTTAACACTGGTATGTATTCAAACATCGAGTAAATTGCCGACTGATACGTATACAGTATCAGCATAAAGAAATAAATACTTGTTCCTCGAGGATAAATCATTACATAATATGTAGTAAATGGTAGAGAACACATAATTAGCTATATAATGCTAATATATGATACAAAATATGCGAAGTTTGTCAAATATACAACACAGGAATATGCACATATAAAGTTTATATAATACTCAGATGATGTACAATAATACTAAATACTAGTCTCCTCTACGTGCAGAAAATACAAGTTGGTCATACTCCTGAACTTGAAAAGTCTCAGACTGGACAAGAGTATTATATAAATAACACATGAATCTGACATTGTCTGTAATGTAGATGATGTAATACGGTAACTATTAGCATAAAAAAAGGGCTTGTTTAATGTCATACACATATATTAATGTGTACACATCTAAAACAGGTTGACTAATCGTGGATGGCAGTTTTGATGATAACAGCCTTAAATAATGAATATCCTATATTGATATATATTGATTATTATCTATACATGAATATTGTATAGTTCAAGATATACTCCAGGATATTATGTAGGAAATTGATAATCAAGAATATACAGTATCAAGATTGGAGATTCAGATTATTGATTCAAGAATAAAGACTCATGAGTTTTTAAGGGTTCAAGATATTATAGAGTTTTAGAAATTATGTTAAAACTCAGCTTGCACTTAACTAATCTCCAAACATTTCTACAAAATGATTTAAAAAAATATTCCTACTTTCAAAATCCATTTTGAAAAATGTTTCAAACCAAATTCCACCTTTTAAATTTTCTGTAACGACCCAGAAAATCTGAACCAATTTAAAATTTTTAAATTGGCTAAAATAATGGATTTTAAATATTTTAAATAAATATTTTAAATAATGGCGATGAAAAGTGAGTTTGAATCGACAATTGAAAACGAATATAATTAATTATAATTATAAACAAGGCCTGAAATGGCGCTGTAGTTTCAAAAATTGAATTCAAACTTTGTCGGACTGTACCGGGTGCAAAACAATCCGGATTTTAGTGAAACCAAAAATATTTAAATCTGTTAGTGAATACCTTTCCAACGAATCTGACAAATGGAAATTTGATAGCGGGAATCAAAACATTTGTCCAGTTGAGAATTCTGAATAGTCGCTATGGAATTCAGGCCCTTAAAAATGGATATTTTGCAAACGGTCTCAGAATTCGACGAAACTAGTTTTGTTAGGACCGTATCGTCCATACGAAGCTAGAAAATATTTTTATGGAATTTTTAGAGTCAGTATGTGACCCCGGTAATTTGAAATGTACGTTTGAAATTCAATATAGTGATTTAAATATAAATTCAACGGAAACTGATCAAAACGTTCGTATCAGCTTACAATACATATCCCATTGTGTTCGAAATGGGGGTAAAACGCTATAGACAACAAGCGGTGGGTTTCGTTTCGAGTTCAAAATAGAAAGTTTCTTTTTGAAAATTAAATTAAATAAATATATATTATTATTAGAAGTCAACACCCTGCATATACTCACCCCCCCCCCCCCGTATACCTTTCTCCCGAATCAAATCAGAAAAAAAAAAGAGGAAGGAGGCGATCGACGTCGCTCCTCCCCAGTAGGCTGCCCACCGCATCGAGCTTCCCCCCGGGCTTCGCCGTGACGCCGGAGATCCCCCCCCCCAGCTCGCAGTCGCCCTCTCTCTCGCGTGGAACCCCAGACCCGCGCCCACCTCGAAGAACCCTCCGCCGTGCCCTAGCCTCCCACCGCCGACTGCACCACCACTCCGCCTCCTCAGCCCACATCCCGACGCGTGACATCCCCCCTTCTCCATTTGAACCAAGGTGAGTTTATTTTATTTTATTTTTAAATCTGATTTTTATTTAAGTTAAAACCACATGTTAAAAATTAGTTTTTGTGTGTTAGAAACATATGTTAAAATCAGATTTATTTATTTATATTATAGCAAAGAAGGATAAGATTTTGTTTAAGGAAAGATTAGAATTTGTTCATTAAAAAGATTCGACCTTTAGTAGAAGAAAATTAGATATAGAATAGCGTTGTAAAAATATATTCTTTTCATATAGAATATAACGAAGTAAAGTATTAAAAATATAATCTTTACTATCTAGATGATATAAAAATATGATTTTTGTTTAGGTAGAGAATTAAAAATATAATTTTTACATGATGGAAATATTAAAAATAGCATCTTTATATGTGTAGAAAAATAAAAATGTGATTTTTATAATGATATATTTGAAAGGATGAAATCTATATTTTTGAAAAGAGGAAATCTTTATATGAAGAATAGTAGGATAGAAATGGGATTTTTATTTATATAATAGCGAAGTAAAAATATGATTTTTATATATTGAACATCGAAGTAAAAATATGATTTTTATATATTGAACATCGAAGTAAAAATATGAGTTTTATATATTAAATAGCATAGTAAAAATTCGGGTTTTTATATATGTAGTGGCTACGGGCGAAAGCGAAAAAAAAAGGGCGAGAAAGGCGAAGATTTCTCTAAGTGAAGTGTCGTGAAGTTGGATAGCTATTGGTGAGAATTTCTCACTCTTCGATTTCTTTTTCTATATATATATATATATATATATATATATATATATATATATATATATATATCTGTGTGTGTTGAAATAAAAGTGAATTGCTATATAGATATATATATATATATATATATATATACGCCCCTCGTCCACAAACCATGGACGATATTTATTGATTGAAATTGTTGTGAAAATTGATTGATAGTGAATGATTGTTCGGGATTGTTTGTGGTTGATATTGGTTGATTATGGTTGAAAAATACCCATTTGTGGTTGAGAAATTATTGGTTGAAACCACATAGGATTAGTTTGTGGAAATGAAATAAATATATACATGCCGCCTGCGTGCGAACTAGATGCATGATCCCCATTGTCAAAAACCGCGAGGTTTTAAGGTAGAGCGAGGAGCCGTACTAGGGACGGTCCTGGTTTTAACTACCCTGCCGTTATGCTGCCGAAATTTTGAATAATATTCATGTGTTTGAATTATTTTCATTTGCTTAAACTATATTTATTCATTGAATAGAAAACCTTCATGTGTTGAATTGATATTCATTCGTTGATTAGAAATTCATGTGTTGAATGGTATTCGCGTTTTAAAATATAATTGTATGATAAAAATCACCTTTTATCGACTATATGAACTGTGTAAAATAATCTCGTTTTAAAAGAAATTGTTTTATGATAAAAATCCTTTTTTTGTCACCTATATGAACTATATAGAAAAATAGTGTTTTGAAATGAATTGTTTTACAATAAAAATCACATTTTTATTGTATGCATGAATCGTTGAAATGTGAAGTGTTAAAAATAGCCACTTGTTCAAAATAAACATATATGAGTTGAAATATTCATTAATTAACTAATGAAATGATTTGCACCTATGTATGTAGCATTAGAATGAATGGTGTTTTTAAACCAAATAGAAATCAAATATGAAGTTGAATAGAAAATGATAAATGATAAGAACTGTATATATATGTACATGCATATTCGTTTAACAGGTTATAGCAAAGGGGCTAGAGAAGAGGAATAAAATTTTGTGCGCGACAAATAGGTACACATTTATTGTTTTGTTTGGGTGATGATTTTATGAGCCTGTTGGCTAGCCGCTTGGCTTTTTCTTTTTCTTTTTGAGATTAGAAGGACCGGGAAAGCTATTTGCGATTTCCCGATGCTCCCGGTGCAGGGGAGGTTATGGCGAAATTTTCCAAAATTTTAAGGCGTTAGTGAAATATTTGAAGTGAAAACGATATTGAAATTGTTGAATGAACTATATTTATATAATTATATAAATATAAATAAAATTAAAACGAAACATGGCCGTGCAGTTCACATTTTGAAACCGTGATTTCAAACAACTAGTGCGGGGAATCCGACCATTGGATTTTCCCGAAATCTCAACCGTCGGGTTCGCCTTGGAAATATCTTCCCAACGGCACCAACCTTGCAAAAATCCAACGGTTGGATCGTCTGGAATGTTTAATTCAAATCTGATGAAAAACAGCGCCATAAGCGATTATATTTATATATATATAAATATAATTATATATTTAATCGAATGACGACGCTGTAGTTCGTATTTTGAAATTGAAAATTCAAACGATTGTACCGGAAGATCCGACCGTCGGATTTTCCCGAAACTGGAACCGTTGGATTCGTTTTGAAAAGACCTTTCTAATGATGTAAATTTTGTGAAGATCCAATGATTAGATTTTCAGATATGTGTAAATCAAATCTGAAGAAAAACAGCGCCACGGCCGCTTTATGGCCCGAAGCGTCGTTTTGAATAAATTAGCTATTTTAAAATAAATAAAAATAGCGATAAATAGTTATAAAATATCATAAGCGATATGGAATTGAAATAAACTGAATTTGCTCGATTTATGTGGCTTTTGATGGTTGAATGTGTTTGGTGTGAAAATTACATTAAAGAACAAGATTGGCGTTGTCAAATAATTTAACCATTGAAGTAAATTAATTTGAAATTCTAAACATACATGAATTATTGGAGAAGGCCGAGTTAATTCTCATTTCAAATAATTGACCGACGATTGAAAGTCGAAGATGAAGACGATGGTCGAAGACCGGAGATCTTCACCTCGTTTGGATGGTAACCGAGGTCCTGATTGGGAGGCATCCCGAAATATGGATAATGAGTGGTGATCGTCCAGACGTACGTGGTGATCGAAGGGTTTGCGAGGTATTTAGTGCCTCCGGTTTCGTTCAGACCCAGGACGGACTTGTAGATGGACTGTGTGTCTGACATTGGATTTTATTCTGTGTTGATTGATCTCTATTAAATATACATTTGTTTGGCAGCGAAGAATTTATTCTTTTGCTTAACGCCCTTCTCTGAGACGCACGAGCTCAGAGGTTGTATATCGATGGACATCAGTCGCATGGTATGAATTGCCTGTGTGGCATGCTAAGATGCAGTGATCAGGGCTTCTGTTGGAAAGCAAAGCCTTGTGGTGATGATCAAAGCACCGCCTGTGTGGCGTAGCTTTGTGTATGACGTGAATTCGCGAGCCTCACACCCCGGTATGAACCTAAAACGGGAGAAGGACCTCAGGGAGGGCATGCGTTTCTTTCTAGCTAGGGTGGTGTCAGTGACCTACCAGCCCTGACATTTATATACTTTTCACCTATGTGGTTGTTGCTGTTGCGAGGCGCCTCGGTTTGATCGGACAATTCGAGTCCGATGGAGTCATTCGTTGGCTCGTTTACGCCCCAAAGGGCGGGGAAACGCAGTGTTCAGGAATTTTAATCCACATCGGTGGACCGGCCCTGACGATTCTAGGGTCACTCGAGCTCTGATCCTGAGACACGGGCTAGAGCATCTCGAATTCGGTAAGGACTATCTTTTGCCTTGGTTCATGACGGAAATCCAATTTCCATATACGTGACTGTGCGGTTTTGATTGTATACATATATATATGGCGACATAGTGGTATGGGGCATTAATGCCGTCTATGATTGATAGTTATGATTTGAAATTGTTTTCAAAACATATAAACACTAGCAATAATATCAAATGCCTTTGTTTTATTCGTATCAAGCATATTTGGCCGTTATAAGGTAAAAACTCTATCCTCCGGTTTGCGTTGCATTGTGTGATGGGAACTGAGTCTTATAACGACTTCATTTTTATAAAAAGCATAGCGATGTTTAAAAGTAAGATTTGTTTTAAAGCACTGGCAATCCAATGGAGTAAACCCGTTCCACGAAAGTGGCGTGGTCCTGTGATTAGCCAATTATATATGTGTTGAGTGGATTTCTCATACCAGTCCCATGACTGACTCGTAGTTTGTTTCACTTTCAAACTCGGGTGCCCCTTTTTCTACACGGGCAGCCTTGTATTCAGGTTTAGCTGGTTCTTTTTCTGGATAGCTGGAGCTGAAGATGGATCCTATCATTTATTTCTTTTTATGATGTTCAGCTCCTATTGTACATATTTTGTTTATTTCCGCTGTAGACATTTATGTATAGCTGAACTGTATTTGTACTAAGTAAGATCCTGTATACTGTGTAACTCTGATGATTACTTTTATCCAGTATATTCTATTGTTCATTATCTGGTGTATTTATTTAATTCTGATCTGCTATTATCTGTTTCTGTGTTATATTCCAAAGATAACCCTTGTTTCCGTCTGAACGGGATTCCGGGTCGTCTCTACGTGGTATCAGAGCTTTGGTTAAGCTTAGTTCTGGAATATAACATATGAACGAACTCGTCAGAAAAAGAACCAGTAGTATTCTAGGACGGGTAACTCAATACAGATAGGATCAGCAATATCCTAGTATGAGTAAAGCACAATGAATACACCTCGATAGACACATTTACACTTGAAGTATATGTTTCTATGTTTTAAAATATCTTTTCTATGACCTGACACTTGTTCTGCTAATTGCAGAAGTACTAGAAAGATGAGTGCCAGAAACAGAAGGAATATAGAATTTGATTAGTATATTTTTGAAAGTTAAAAACAATTGGATTGGTTGTTGTGTTGTGTGATTGTAGATTTATTAAACCACTTTCGACTTTGTTCCTTTTCGGGGACGAAAAGTTTTAAGTGGGGGAGATTGTAACGACCCAGAAAATCTGAACCAATTTAAAAATTTTAAATTGGCTAAAATAATGGATTTTAAATATTTAAAATAAATATTTTAAATAATGGCGATGAAAAGTGAGTTTGAATCGACAATTGAAAACGAATATAATTAATTATAATTATAAACAAGGCCTGAAATGGCACTGTAGTTTCAAAAATTGAATTCAAACTTTGTCGGACTGTACCGGGTGCAAAACAATCCGGATTTTAGTGAAACCAAAAATATTTAAATCTGTTAGTGAATACCTTTCCAACGAATCTGACAAATGTAAATTTGATAGCGGGAATCAAAAGATATGTCCAGTTGAGAATTCTGAATAGTCGCTATGGAATTCAGGCCCTTAAAAATGGATATTTTGCAAACGGTCTCAGAATTCGACGAAACTAGTTTTGTTAGGACCGTGTCGTCCATACGAAGCTAGAAAATATTTTTCTGGAATTTTTAGAGTCAGTATGTGACCCCGTTAATTTGAAATGTACGTTTGAAATTCAATATAGTGATTTAAATACAAATTCAACGGAAACTGATCAAAACGTTCGAATCAGCTTACGATACATATCCCATTGTGTTCGAAATGGGGGTAAAACGCTATAGACGACAAGCGGTGGGTTTCGTTTCGAGTTCAAAATAGAAAGTTGCTTTTTGAAAATTAAATTAAATAAATATATATTATTATTAGAAGTCAACACCCTGCATATACTCACCCCCCCCCCCCCCGTATACCTTTCTCCCGAATCAAATCAGAAAAAAAAAAAAAGAGGAAGGAGGCGATCGACGTCGCTCCTCCCCAGTAGGCCGCCCACCGCATCGAGCTTCCCCCCGGGCTTCGCCGTGACGCCGGAGATCCCCTCCCAGCTCGCAGTCGCCCTCTCTCTCGCGTGGAACCCCAGACCCGCGCCCACCTCGAAGAACCCTCCGCAGTGCCCTAGCCTCCCACCGCCGACTGCACCACCACTCCGCCGCCTCAGCCCACATCCCGACGTGTGACATCCCCCCCTTCTCCTTTTGAATCAAGGTGAGTTTATTTTATTTTCTTTTTAAATCTAATTTTTATTTAAGTTAAAACCACATGTTAAAAATCAGTTTTTGTGTGTTAGAAACATATGTTAAAATCAGATTTATTTATTTATATTATAGCAAAGAAGGATAAGATTTTGTTTAAGGAAAGATTAGAATTTGTTCATTAAAAAGATTCGACCTTTAGTAGAAGAAAATTAGATATAGAATAGCGTTGTAAAAATATTTTCTTTTCATATAGAATATAACGAAGTAAAGTATTAAAAATATAATCTTTACTATCTAGATGATATAAAAATATGATTTTTGTTTAGGTAGAGAATTAAAAATATAATTTTTACATGATGGAAATATTAAAAATAGCATCTTTATATGTGTAGAAAAATAAAAATGTGATTTTTATAATGATATATTTGAAAGGATGAAATCTATATTTTTGAAAAGAGGAAATCTTTATATGAAGAATAGCAGGATAGAAATGGGATTTTTATTTATATAATAGCGAAGTAAAAATATGATTTTTATATATTGAACATCGAAGTAAAAATATGATTTTTATATATTGAACATCGAAGTAAAAATATGAGTTTTATATATTAAATAGCATAGTAAAAATTCGGGTTTTTATATATGTAGTGGCTACGGGCGAAAGCGAAAAAAAAAGGGCGAGAAAGGCGAAGATTTCTCCAAGTGAAGTGTCGTGAAGTTGGATAACTATTGGTGAGAATTTCTCACTCTTCGATTTCTTTTTATATATATATATATATATATATATATATATATATATATATGTGTGTTGAAATAAAAGTGAATTGCTATATATATAAATATATATATATATATATATATACGCCCCTCGTCCACAAACCATGGACGATATTTATTGATTGAAATTGTTGTTAAAATTGATTGATAGTGAATGATTGTTTGGGATTGTTTGTGGTTGATATTGGTTGATTGTGGTTGAAAAATACCCATTTGTGGTTGAGAAATTATTGGTTGAAACCACATAGGATTAGTTTGTGGAAATGAAATAAATATATACATGCCGCCTGCGTGCGAACTAGATGCATGATCCCCATTGTCAAAAACCGCGAGGTTTTAAGGTAGAGCGAGGAGCCGTACTAGGGACGGTCCCGGTTTTAACTACCCTGCCGTTATGCTGCCGAAATTTTGAATAATATTTGTGTGTTTGAATTATTTTCATTTGCTTAAACTATATTTATTCATTGAATAGAAAACCTTCATGTGTTGAATTGATATTCATTCGTTGATTAGATATTCATATGTTGAATGGTATTCGCGTTTTAAAATATAATTGTATGATAAAAATCACCTTTTATCGACTATATGAACTGTGTAAAATAATCTCGTTTTAAAAGAAATTGTTTTATGATAAAAATCCTATTTTTGTCACCTATATGAACTATATAGAAAAATAGTGTTTTGAAATGAATTGTTTTACAATAAAAATCACATTTTTATTGTATGCATGAATCGTTGAAATGTGAAGTGTTAAAAATAGCCACTTGTTCAAAATAAACATATATGAGTTGAAATATTCATTAATTAACTAATGAAATGATTTGCACCTATGTATGTAGCATTAGAATGAATGGTGTTTTTAAACCAAATAGAAATCAAATATGAAGTTGAATAGAAAATGATAAATGATAAGAACTGTATATATATGTACATGCATATTCATTGAACAGGTTATAGCAAAGGGGCTAGAGAAGAGGAATAAAATTTTTTGCCCGACAAATAGGTACACATTTACTGTTTTGTTTGGGTGATGATTTTATGAGCCTGTTGGCTAGCCGCTTGGCTTTTTCTTTTTCTTTTTGAGATTAGAAGGACCGGGAAAGCTATTTGCGATTTCCCGATGCTCCCGGTGCAGGGGAGGTTATGGCGAAATTTTCCAAAATTTTAAGGCGTTAGTGAAATATTTGAAGTGAAAACGATATTGAAATTGTTGAATGAACTATATTTATATAATTATATAAATATAAATAAAATTATAACGAAACGTGGCCGTGCAGTTCGCATTTTGAAACCGTGATTTCAAACAACTAGTGCGGGGAATCCGACCATTGGATTTTCCCGAAATCTCAACCGTCGGGTTCGCCTTGGAAATATCTTCCCAACGGCACCAACCTTGCAAAAATCCAACGGTTGTATCGTCTGGAATGTTTAATTCAAATCTGATGAAAAACAGCGCCAGAAGCGATTATATTTATATATATATATAAATATAATTATATATTTAATCGAATGACGACGCTGCAGTTCATATTTTGAAATCGAAAATTCAAACGATTGTACCGGAAGATCCGACCGTCGGATTTTCCAGAAACTGGAACCGTTGGATTCATTTTGAAAAGACCTTTCTAATGATGTAAATTTTGTGAAGATCCAACGGTTAGATTTTCAAATATGTGTAAATCAAATCTGAAGAAAAACATCGCCACGGCCGCTTTATGGCCCGAAGCGTCGTTTTGAATAAATTAGCTATTTTAAAATAAATAAAAATAGCGATAAATAGTTATAAAATATCATAAGAGATATGGAATTGAAATAAACTGAATTTGCTCGATTTATGTGGCTTTTGATGGTTGAATGTGTTTGGTGTGAAAATTACATTAAAGAACAAGATTGGCGTTGTCAAATAATTTAACCATTGAAGTAAATTAATTTGAAATTCTAAACATACGTGAATTATTGGAGAAGGCCGAGTTAATTCTCATTTCAAATAATTGACCGACGATTGAAAGTCGAAGATGAAGACGATGGTCGAAGACCGGAGATCTTCACCTCGTTTGGATGGTAACCGAGGTCCTGATTGGGAGGCATCCCGAAATATGGATAATAAGTGGTGATCGTCCAGACGTACGTGGTGATCGAAGGGTTTGCGAGGTATTTAGTGCCTCCAGTTTCGTTCAGACCCAGGACGGACTTGTAGATGGACTGTGTGTCTGACATTGGATTTTATTCTGTGTTGATTGATCTCTATTAAATATACATCTGTTTGGCAGCGAAGAATTTATTCTTTTGCTTAACGCCCTTCTCTGAGACGCACGAGCTCAGAGGTTGTATATCGATGGACATCAGTCGCATGGCATGAATTGCCTGTGTGGCATGCTAAGATGCAGTGATCAGGGCTTCTGTTGGAAAGCAAAGCCTTGTGGTGATGATCAAAGCACCGCCTGTGTGGCGTAGCTTTGTGTATGACGTGAATTCGCGAGCCTCACACCCCGGTATGAACCTAAAACGGGAGAAGGACCTCAGGGAGGGCATGCGTTTCTTTCTAGCTAGGGTGGTGTCAGTGACCTACCAGCCCTGACATTTATATACTTTTCACCTATGTGGTTGTTGCTGTTGCGAGGCGCCTCGGTTTGATCGGACAATTCGAGTCCGATGGAGTCATTCGTTGGCTCGTTTACGCCCCAAAGGGCGGGGAAACGCAGTGTTCAGGAATTTTAATCCACATCGGTGGACCGGCCCTGACGATTCTAGGGTCACTCGAGCTCTGATCCTGAGACACGGGCTAGAGCGTCTCGAATTCGGTAAGGACTATCTTTTGCCTTGGTTCATGACGGAAATCCAATTTCCATATACGTGACTGTGCGGTTTTGATTGTATACATATATATATGGCGACATAGTGGTATGGGGCATTAATGCCGTCTATGATTGATAGTTATGATTTGAAATTGTTTTCAAAACATATAAACACTAGCAATAATATCAAATGCCTTTGTTTTATTCGTATCAAGCATATTTGGCCGTTATAAGGTAAAAACTCTATCCTCCGGTTTGCGTTGCATTGTGTGATGGGAACTGAGTCTTATAACGACTTCATTTTTATAAAAAGCATAGCGATGTTTAAAAGTAAGATTTGTTTTAAAGCACTGGCAATCCAATGGAGTAAACCCGTTCCACGAAAGTGGCGTGGTCCTGTGATTAGCCAATTATATATGTGTTAAGTGGATTTCTCATACCAGTCCCATGACAGACTCGTAGTTTGTTTCACTTTCAAACTCGGGTGCCCCTTTTTCTACACGGGCAGCCTTGTATTCAGGTTTAGCTGGTTCTTTTTCTGGATAGCTGGAGCTAAAGATGGATTCTATCATTTATTTCTTTTTATGCTGTTCAGCTCCTATTGTACATATTTTGTTTATTTCCGCTGTAGACATTTATGTATAGCTGAACTGTATTTGTACTAAGTAAGATCCTGTATACTGTGTAACTCTGATGATTACTTTTATCCAGTATATTCTATTGTTCATTATCTGGTGTGTATTTATTTAATTCTGATCTGCTATTATCTGTTTCTGTGTTATATTCCAAAGATAACCCTTGTTTCCGTCTGAACGGGATTCCGGGTCGTCTCTTTTTCTTTGCAAAAAATAAAAAAAAATTCAAATAACCATTGTTTTCAAAATAGCTCTTTCAAAGAAATTATTCATAGTTTTACCTTAAAATATTTTTATTATTAGCATTTATAATTTTACCTATATCCTTTGATTTTAATAATTATATTTTTCAAAATAATAACTTTAGATTTCATATGATATTTTCTTTTTTATAGTTTGGTTTAATACTTTAGATTTTAATGACTTATACTTCGGTTTTAATTAATAGTTTATACTTACTTTGATTTTTACATCTTGATTATACATATACTTTGATTTTAAGTAGTGCTTAGATTTTAAATTTAAACTTAATAGCTAATTTAATACTATTATCGTTCTGGTACTTTTATTTTAAGTTTAATATATTTGAATTATATATATTGTTGTAATAACTAATTGTATACTTCTACATAAATTCTCTAAAAATACTTTTAACAATTTTCTTAAGTTTTTCTATGATTAAAATATATACTTACTATGTAAAAATATTTTTGCAAATTTTCAAATTACAATATGTAAGTTTAAATTTGCAAAAAAAATCAAAACAAACTAGTTTTAAATTTTTCCTAACACATATCAATTTGTGGTCACCATGTATGTTTACACATAATAGAAAATTTTCGAAATTCCGATTTGAAAGGAAGTGTCTTTTCGCGATACCTCTTCTATAAATGATATATCCATTCACTTTTATAAATACCTTTCTTCGAGAAACGAAAATAACTTCATTCTATCATATTTAACCATTATCTCTTCTTCTCTCTTGAAAAATATAAATTTTACAATCATATTCTACCGTTTCTTTAACTGGATCAAGTCATTTCTTTCCTGATTTAATTCTATACCAAACTCTCTTTATTTCTCCCATGATCAAAGTGCAAACCAAATTTATGGAGCAACATTTTTTTATTAGCATTTTATCTAAGTGATTTGATTTGGTTACATTTGTATGACATTAGTAGAATGATTGATTATAATATTTTTAGCACATGTCATTCCATATATCATTCAGTTTTTCATTCTCATCATTACATATCATTCCTTACATATCATTCTTATAATTTCCATAATTATTCTATTTATTATTAATGTATTGTACGTTATTTAGAGGGATTTAATACAAATAATAGAATTAGTACTAGAGTCGATATTAGAGTTAGATAGTGTTTGAGTTAGTAGTTCAGTTAGTACTCAAGTCACTGCTACAATTAGAATCTATACTATATTATAATTACTGAGTTTGGATTGGAAGGCTCATAGGCATTCTGATGTTATCTAAAGCTCAACCGTCTTTCTTACAGTTCTTTCTTTTCTTTTTACGTAACTCTTCCATTCTTCTTTTTGTCAAAATCGCACCCTCCATCTTTCAGCGAAATTGAACACCGTTTTGGAACTCAACTCAATAAAGAGGTTAGGGAGGATGTTAATTTTGATTGACAACAAAGGGGAAGAAAACAAAAAATATGCATAGAATTAGGAGGAGTACAGATTAATAGTGAGTTATTTAATTCAAAAGGAATTAAGTAGGGGTTTAGGAGATAATTTGAATATGGTTTCCATCGTCAAAAAGGGGAGACTGTTAGTATTAAGGATGGTAGAATTGACGGTAAAAACTCTAGGTAATGAATATTTTATATTTAGTGTCTATTTAGTATGCTTCAAACAATACTGGGGAAAAAAATCCTAGAAATCGCTTTTCACCACCCCACCTAGAATCGTTGATGATTATGTGCCACATGATTTAGTATGTTCGGACAGATATATTCCACCAGATGAGGTTGTGCAGGAGGGTGTCTCTCCTTGGAAGGATTTTCTCATTTCTTTTTTGATTCCAAAGCTAGCTATATGGAAGTCCGTGAACATTGTCATAGTAGGTGGAAACTTATAGGAGGCTTGTGCGTCTATTTTTTTGATGTCATGTTTCAATTTCAAATTCTCAATAGTGGAGGAAAGAAGGCAAACTAGATCCTTCAATCATTGATGAAAAACCTTTTAATGTCATTTCTTGGAATCTTCCGTTGGTCATGCTAGAAAGATCTTCTGTTGGTCATGCTAGAGAGTAGATTTTATCTATACCAGTCTAGGATCATATTTCTTATATACCCATGGTTCTTCAGACTTTAGTTGAAATAAATTGGACAACAACAGCAAGTCAAACTGGTAAACTTAGGCAGTTTGATGCTATCACGGTAGCTAGAGAATTTTTGTTTTTGCGAGAGCATTAATTGAAATAACCCTAAACGGACTGCTTCCTTAGCCGAAAAAGGTTAACATTAATTGTCATGATATCTTTGTGGTTATTAGCTATTGTTGGAAGCCTGATATTTTCCTTGCCTTCCACTCCTTTGGCGACGTTTCTGATGATTTTAAACATGCTAGTGACATGCCAATTTCGGACAAGCTTCCCATATCTCGACCACCCCTTAGGAAGTGGGTTCCTAAATTTGTTCAGCTTCATCCAGCTGCATGGGATATGCTCGTTGCGTTAGATTCTCCTATAGCTACATTTTTTTATCATTCCCTTAGGAATTTGGATCCTGCTTTGGTTGGTTTTCCCATGGATCCTATTGAGTTACATGATCCTGGGGAAATTAGGCTACGGAAGATCGAGTATGGGTGCATAGGCCATATGACATAAGATATTCTCCTGTTGATGATGCCTTCTACAAGTTTGTCACTGATCATTTTAGTAATCCTTGAAAGATATTTTTAGAGAGTGTTGATGATAGTATCGAGCTTATAACTATGGATGATGTTGGCGAGGTTAATAAATTGGAGTTTTATGAAATCACTTGGGATAGAGACTTCATTTTCCAAACTAATAGACGTTATGTGCTTAAACTTGCCCTGGTATTCTCTACTTATATATGTGGTGTTAGTCCCGCCAACAACACATGTAGATCCTTCTCTTCTAAGGTGGCAAGTTCTTAAAATTCTTATAGTAGTTATGGCACTCTGTCTAACTCCTATTCTTTATTTGTGCACTTAATAGATGAAGCACTCTGTTTCTTTCCTATTTTGAATGGTATAATGTTCTGGAACTTCAAACCAGATTTTGTTGTTTTGTGCCTATGCAGAACAACTACTTCATTTTCCCTTTCTAATAAATAGTGGCACATACCAATGTAAAAACCATCTTGCCTTGCCAAAGAAAATATCATATATATATATATATATATATATATATTAGTGCAGGATATGTTATAGGACATTATTCAGGAAAATGATAATCAAACAATATGGCATCAAGACTGAAGATTCAGATTATTGATTCAAGAATGAAAGCTCATGAGCTTTAAGAGTTCAAGAATTAAAATATTATAAAACTTAGATGTTGTGTTAAAACCCAAGTTGCACTTAGTTGATCTCTATCTATTTTTGCAAAATAAATTTAAAAAATAACCTTGTGAAATTCATTTTGAAAATTGATTTCAAACCAAATTCCACTTCATTAAATTCTTTGCAAAATTTCTCCGCATGTATTGTGTCAAAGTAGTTCTTTCAAAGAACTTTTATATTTTTTTACCTTAAAATATTATTATTGTTTATAATTTTATCTATATGCTTTGATTTTAATACTTATACTTTTCAATGTACTAATTTTATTTTTTATTATATTTTGGTTTTTTTATACTTTTGATTTTTATTCTTTAACTTTTTATAAACTTATAATTTGGCTTTTATTAATACTTTATATTTACTTTGATATTTACATCTCGATTATACCTATACTTTGATTTTAATATTATATTTTAATTTTAAATTCTACTTTAGATTTTGTTTTTGAAACTCAATAATTATAATTTAGTACTATTATAGTTTAGTTACTTATAATTTTAAGTTTAAAATATTTTGATTATATATATAGTCTTTTTACATAAATATTATGTTTTCAATTAAATACTTCAAAATAATTTTAACAAGTTTTCTATATTTTACTATGATTAAAATTTAATTTACTATGTTCAGAATGTTTTACAAATTTTCAAATTATAATATATAAATTTATGTTATAATATAATTTCAAAACTAAATGGTTCTACTTCTGCCTAACATATGTCGACATGCGGTCAGCATGTGTGTCGACATAAATAGAAAAAATTTAAAATTCAAATTTGAAAGGAAATGCCTATTTGTGATACCTCTTCTCTAACAGCCATATCCGTTCACGTCTACAAATACCCTTCTTCCAAAAACAGAAACCACTTCCTCTTATCATATTTCTTCACTCTATCTTCTCCTCTCTTGGAAGTCATAAATTCTATAACCATATTATGCTAGGTTTTCAACCAAATCAAGTTGTTTCTTATCTGATTCGAGTCTACATCAAACTCTCCTCATTTCTCCTAGTACCAAAATGCAAAACAGAGTTACAGAGCAATACAATCAAAACTGAAAGATACAAATCTGCATTCATTATGCCGACAAATCAAAAACAAATATGGATGCAATTATGTAGTCTTAAATCTAGTTGAGTTTGATTATGTCCAGTAAAAAGCAATTGGAACTGGCTTATTAGCCCGGAAATTAGGTTGGGTCAGGATTTATGGCTCGCAAATCAGATGTCTTGCCCATATATCTAAGTTCGGGAGGGTATCTCTTTATGGCCTTGAAATCAAGGCATGTAAATTATTGATATTGCCGTGCATAGTGTGGAACTGCAATTGGGGTAACTCCGAACCAGCATAATAATCCTGACGTGTTATTTCCTTTACTGCATTTACTTTTTCTGCATTTTTATTTACTTACCTAATTTTGTCATCTTTTTAAATACATAAATAAATATATTGGAAAATGTTTCTAAAAGATTCACAAATTTATGAGAACATTATTCAATCATTGTCATCTGATGTCAATCTATCCTTAAGACCCTTGATACACATCACTTTCACATACATCATATAAAAGAGTGACATATGAGTAAACATCTAAATGTACAAATAACAGCAATACAAGATAATCATTGGGCTAGCACTTTGCAATGCTGTAACAACCCAAAGTTTTAAAAAAGCTAATTTATTAACAAATTAATTTATTAAAGAATAAGTAGAAATAATACTCGGAATTTGACACCGGGAATTGAGCCATTGGGTCCATTATGATTTTATGGTTCATATGCATATTTGATTTGCAAGAAATGAAATTAAAACAAAGGAGTTATGGCCATTTGAAATTTAAAATCCAAATCATATATACACACATATATATAACATGTTATCAGACAACCTAGGCCATAGCCAAGTCGACCCAGGCCACGGGTGGGTCGACCCAACATGTTGCCAGGCATGATTTCATGCTTGGCATGAAATCGAGGATGGGCGAGATTAAATCAAGATTTTTATGCTGACGTGTCTTGATCCTACAGGCTGACATGGTTGATATGGGTTGACCCAAGAACATAGCGGTTCATATTTAAAACTTAAATCTGACGGCTAAAGGTCTTTGGCTCCACGTATAAATTAACACTAGTCCCTCCCCTATTCTCATAACATATCTCTTCCCTCCATAGGCTAGTCTTCTCTTAGAGACATGCCACCTTAATTCTAAATTTTTAGGTTAGCGTTCTTTTGAAGGTAGGCCACTTAGTCTAAATTTAGGAGATAACATTAAAATATTTTCTACTTATTTTTCTTCTGGGGAGGTTTTGCGGGACCCACATCTGGGAAAGCTTCGAGGTGAGTATTTATGATTATTTAGATTTTTGATTTAGTTTTGGATTAAATAAGAATATTGGCAATTATAGATGTATTTATAGTTCTTTTGCTTACAGTTATTTACAGTTTATGTTTATTCCTATTTTATGTAATTTCTTTCTATAAGTAATTTCGTGGACTTTGTATCTTTCCATACAATTTCTCATTAAATAATATTCAGATTACTCTAAATTATTCTAAGTCTTCTGTCCTCTATTCTTCATCTTATTTTTACACTTTATTTGTGGTGATGTCCAATTATGCCTAAAAGACATATATATATATATATATATATATATATGATTGATGTAGGCATAGATTAATATGTCTAATTACATATGACTGAATATTATCCTTTATTATGTGCACAATTGCAAAATTTAATTGAATTAGGAAAATTGAATAAAAGTGAGGCTAAGTGGACATATATTATAAAATTATAATAAAAAAGGGAACGTTAGACTGATAGTAGCAAACTTGACAAAAGTTTGTAAAGTAACTATGACGCAAGATTTGGACAAGAAAAATGAACTGTAACTTATATTAGCACAAATATGATAATTGGGAAATCAAAATAAACGAACATAGTTTATTTGCAAATATGAATTTGACAGGAAATGGTTAAAAAGACAGTTAGACATTAATATGAACATACCAATTTACAAGGAGGTAAATTATGAGCCTAAAAAGGCGTTGGGCTTTAAAATGGACATACTGACCTATAGGGTTAAGTTATGAGCTTAAAACTAAAATTCAATGGTGGCCTTAAAATTAGGCGTTAGACTTTATTATGTGCATATTGAATTACAAGAGGTAAACTATGAGCCTAAAAGGGCGTTAGGCTTTAATATGTACATATTAACTTCAAGAGGTTAAATTGTGAGTCTGCATTAGGCACTAGGCTTTAATATGAACATGTTGAATTTACTGGGTTAAGTTACGAGCAGAAGCACTAATATGGACATACTGACTTATAAGGTTAAGTAACAAGCCTACAACTAAAATACCTTGGGAGGCCAAATCAAGAGGATTTGGGTCAAGATTAAATTGTTTGTTGGGATCCACACTATGCAGCATACCCTTTTCTTTTTATCACATACGGTCTTATTAAGGAGACAAGGGCCTGAACTATGTTGTGAAATGGTAGAAAGTTGATCTAATAAAGGTAGGTACGGGTGCGTCATAACTGTTCAATATGCATGCGTTAACCCGATTGGAGAAAATAAGACGCTATGACACCTATGATAATTGCTAGTGTTTACCTGGTGGGTTGATCCTGGTAACCCTAAGGTGCACGGTGGGCATAGGTTATCACTTTGGGTATAAACATCCAATCGATGGGTAGCATTAGGAATATTTTTTTCTAATAATATTATGTTTTGAATTCGTTGTTGTGCAAACAGTCAAAAGTTGAAAGTGGATGAGAACAATCAATCCTATTTGTAACCTTTCATGTCATACTATATGTTCGCCTTAGGTGTACACATGCATTCACCCTATACAACACTAAAACTATTATTATGTTTGTTTTCCCTTATCCATCGTGCTAGTAATCATGATAGCTCACCATACTTTATGTCTGAATCATTTTCCTTTCTTCTTTCCTCTTTTATTCCCTCCAGACTTGTAGGGAGGAAGTGTGTAGTTCAGACTATTCAGCTGATTCTGCTTGGAGGATTTTCTTTGTTGTAGATGTATTGTTCACTTTTTAGTTCATATCTTTTCTAAGGTTTGGTTGTATCTACGAATAATGTTTTTAGGGATTATCATCTATGTACTCTGATATTCTATGACTGAGATTTATCTTTATGAGACATAATATTTTATAATAGTTGGTTTTATTAAAAGTAAATGGTTTTTTTTATTTATGTAAATTGTCATCTTCTTCCACTATCTTTTAAATAGTTATGTCTTATGAATCTTAGTCTCTGTGATGTTCTACGTCTTTATGTCTATTACGCTTAATATTTTTTAGCGAGACTCTACTTTGGGTAACATTGAGAGGTGTGGATTATTTCATTTGGTATCTGAGCCTAAGGTTGCAAGATCACTAAATTTTGTTTTAAAACAACACTTTTTGAAATAAAACATATCCTTAAAAACCAAAGTTATTTCAAAACGATATCCCCTCAATTCAGTTACAACCTTCTTTGAATCTCTCGAATTTTAAAATCTTTGTCTTCTCTCTCTTGCACGGTATGCCAGGCACCTCTAATCTTCTTAAGGGCGTCCTTTTTCATAGTAGGTTACTTAGAGGCTATAACAACCCCCGAAGGACAAGAACTTGTGCGGGCTCCAACGCCCGCAATGGTGGTCCCTTCTAATCCACCACTAGCTCCTGACTTTTCCAAAGTTTGCAAGGATTTCGTGAATATGGGCGGAAAGACTTTTATGTGCACAGAGACTTTTGTAGAGACTTGTGCTTGCCTAGAGACATGAAGAGGATCTTTCAGTTATCATAGCTGGAGGATCGGTATAAAGTTCGGTTGGAAACATGGAAGCTTAAGGGAGAGAAATCGTTTTGGTGGGAGATTATTGAGGCCGAAGGAAGATATATGCATTGGGTTGGATTCCGAGTTAGGTTTGAGAGGAAATTTATGTCATAAGCATAAGAGAGTGTGCATTTTGAGCGGTTCCTTAATATGAAGCAAGGCGACCTTTCCGCGAAGGAATACACTAAGCAATTCAGTTAGTTGTCACGATTTGGGATGGATTTGGTCAACATGGCTAATAAGAAGGAGATTAGATTTGCGAAAGGGTCTAATCAACCTCTCCAAGGATTGGTTATAACTCATATTCTGATGGGATCTACTTATGACTCTTTAGTAGAGATGTCTTTGATGCATGAAGGAAAAAGGAAGAGGTCAAGGATACTAAGGGAGAAGTACCAAAGGTTGCTAATTCTAAGAAGAGATGGTGGAGAAACAAGAAGGGAAAGAAGAAGAAAGCTGGTGGTTCTCAGAAAGGACAAATCAAGACTAAGATCAAGTGTCAAAGATGTGGGATGACATGACATTTTTTGAAATATTGAAGAAAGATGAAAGGGAAGTGCTTTTCTTATAGGTAGTCAGGACATCTCAGTAAGGCATGTCTATAGAGGACAGACAGGATACTGGTACATTGACAGCTCGAGTTTATGTGTTGGAGGCGGCTCCGACTAGCGGTGGTCCGGATAGAGGTAGGAAAGCGGCATTTGAAGGTTTGATTTTCATTTCTGACTGTCCTATACGTACTTTCTTTAATTCGGGGGATTGTCATTCATTTATTTCTAGTATCTTGGTTGACTTTTTGCATTTAGATATCTCTTTTGTTACTGATCCCATAGCAGTTTCAAACCCTATAGGTGGTTTGGCGCACTTGTCTATGATTTACAAGGGTTTGAAAATTTATATTTTAGGGATTGAGTTTGTTTGTAATGATTACATATTGGGATTTGCTGGGTATGGAATGATCTTAGGGATGGACTGGTTAGCCATGTACGGGGACATCCTTGACTGTGAAAGGAGTTAGATTGATGACTTATGGTGGTAGGACCTTCGATATTTCTTTCGACCTACAAAGGCCAGTCATGCTGAGTTTCCTGTATTCCTTAGATTCTTCTCTTGGTGGCATTGATTTTGTACCTATTGTTCACGAGTATCCGAGCATGCTTGAGGAAGTTAGGGGACCACCACTGATGTGGAGATTGATTTTCGGAACTATCTGTGTGAGAATGCAAAATCATTGCATTGCATGTTTGTCATATGGCTCCGAGGGAACGGAGGGAGCTTAGTAAGCAAGTGGATGAGCTTTTAAAGAAAGGAT
Source organism: Allium sativum (assembly GCA_030737875.1). Lineage (NCBI taxonomy): Eukaryota > Viridiplantae > Streptophyta > Magnoliopsida > Asparagales > Amaryllidaceae > Allium > Allium sativum. The sequence continues at coordinate 423,371,896 of CM060924.1, forward strand.
ATATTAGATGCATATCTCTGAGTGGGGAGCACAGTTCATCTTTGCTACCAAGACGTACGGGTCCCTTCTTTGTGTGGATTATGGAGATTTGAACAAGCTCATGAGGAAGAATCGTTACCCATTCCCTTGAATAAATGATCTATTTGACCAGTTGCTAAGCGCATCTGTTTTTTCTTAGTTGGATTAATCTATTAGTTTTCATCATTTACGGGTAGCAGATCATAGTATTGATACGAAAACATTTTGAACTCTTGATGATTTCTTTGAGTGATTGGTTATGCCTTTGGGACTGACCAATGCACCATCGTATTTCATGGACTTGATGAGTAGGGTATTCAAGGATGTGTTGAGTAAGATTGTAGTTGCCTTTGTGGATGATATATTTGTCTTCTCGAGGAGTGAGAACGATAACCCTTTGCATTTATGAGAGGTTCTCCATACTCTCCGGGCGCATCATCTCAAGGTCGCTAAGTGTCATTTTTGGCGGAAAGAGGTGCGTTTCTTAGGGGATATGCTTTTGAAGAATGGATTAGTCATGGATCCCGCCAATGTGAAGGTGGTACAGGACTGGAAAAACCGCAAGAACGTGACAGAGGTGAGGAATTTTCTTAGTTTAGCGGGCTACTGTAGGAAGTTCAAGGACTCCGCATGGAATTTGGCACTCCTTACTCGTCTTACTAAGAAGAATTTGGTATTCTTTTAGGATGTTGATTATGAGGATTCTTTCCAAATGTCGAACAAGGTTCTCACCAAGGCACCGATATGGGTACTTCCAGATGGTTCTAGGCGTTCAATGTTTATACCGATGCATATGGGACTGGCTTAGGTGCGGTGTTGATGCATGAGGGTAGGGTTGTATGGTACGGTAGCTGGTTGTTGAGGGTAATGAGAGGAATTATCCTACCCATGATCTGAAGTCTGGTTGCGATAGTTTTTACGCTTAAGTCTTGGAGGCATTATTTATTGGGCGAGAGTTTTTGCTTTTCACTGACCATAAGACTTTGAAGCACCTATTCTCATAGAGGGACCACAATCTCTAGGCATCAAATGTGGATGGAATTCTTAGCGTCCTATGACTTTGAGAGTTCTTATATCCCAAGGATGGGGAATGTAGTGGTAGATGCCTTGAGTAGGCAAAGGGCATCATTGAGTCCTTTGTTCATAGAATGGCAGAGCTTAGAGTTCGAATCCACATTCGACTTCCGACCATCTACGGATTACACTCCAGGATTATTTGCATCTTTGGAGATGCAGCCTATTTTATTAGAGCAGATTAGGTTGAGGTAGCGTGAGGATTCCTAGTTAGTAGATATTTTAGACAGACTTGGTAGAGGCTTCCTGACATCTTTTCACATAAACAGTGGACAGTTGGGACTAGTTGCGACGTGATGGTACACTTTGTATACCCCGCATGAGTGATTTGACAAGTGCAGTATTTGTTAGCCTACTTTGTGAAATAGGCTACATAAAGCTAAAGGATCAAGTATTAGAAAAAAATTTGCCTAGAAATCGGATCGTATCGGATGTAGTCAGAGAAAAACAAAGCTAGATAAAGTGAGGAAATACGGAACTTGAACCGGTTCGGATCGGATATGATGCTCTGATCCGAACCCCATTACCTGGCCTATCCAACCCGAGCACAGAATGAAAGCTGCTTCATTCCCCACGTTCTCCTAAAGATGCGGAGCGGTTACACGCATGATTGCCCACGTTCTCCCACTCGCTTGATGCGTTGTCATCATCTGAAGAGCTCCGAACCTGCATCTCCACAGATGGATGCCATGTACCTCCGATCCGAACCCATTTCTGGAAAAATTTGCACCTATAAATAGACCTCTAAGGCATACTTGAAGGGATCTTTTGGCACTCTGAGAACTTGAATATCTTTGAGAACCGAATTCCAGCACTCCCAAACAATCCAAATCATCATTCAAAGTGTATTGTGGGATAATTAAGTGAATGTATATGAAAAGTGAGTGAAATTGAGTGAATATCTTGTTGTATTTTCATCTACATCATCAAGCAAAGTGATATAAAGTGGACGTAGGCTCTTTAACGCCGAACCACTATAAATCCTGTGCCTCTTTTCTGTTTTTGATCTCATTTTATTGTAATCTTAGTCAATTTGGGTGTTAGAACCACTTTTTGGTCTAACATTTTGGTGCTTTCACCGAGAACAATTTGAATTCTCTGTTTTTCTAGATTATCGTTCTACTTTTTGGACCGTTGAGTTCAAAGAAGTTAATCCCCAATTTTCGACACTTTTAAGTACTTGTTGGTTGATTGTTGAAGAATTATGGCCAAAGGAAAAGGCAAGGAAGTTCAAACCAGTCGAGGGAACGAAGTTGGTGAAGATCAGCAAAATCCGGTCGTGACGAGGTCTCATGGGCAAAGTTCGAGAGCGGATCGGACTGGTTCAGGAAATCCGAACCGATCGCAGAGGGAGAGCTCCGATCCGAGTAGAGGATGTTGAAGAGGTGCGCTCCCCCAACCCGAACCGATCCGGCCCGGTTACTTTGCTCTGATCCGATCCGAGTGATGCTGGAACCTCTACTCGAGCCCCTCCAAATGCTCTGACTCCAGCCACCAGGACCAATGACCAAATCAATCCATCTGCGCCTGTCACCCTAGGCGATTTTTCGCGCCTTCTTGACATGCTTGAGAGCACTAGGGAGGCTATGAGAATCCACGAGCGCACCAATCTTATGATGCACGAGAATATGATAATCATGAGTAGGGAAATAGGCGAGCTCCGCAGGCAGAGAACACCTTCCCCAGTTCACTACACTGCAATGGATCATTCTTCTTCTTCTGAGGAAGAACAGCCTCATGAAAGAAGGCCGCTCGAACGACCTCAGATTTTGGAACAAATAACTTTTGGATCTCTGGGATCCCGCGAGGACGCTGCTCGTGTGCTAGGACCTGATGACCCGAGCTTGAGAGAGCCTATGCTATTACCAATGCAAGGATCCCATGTTTTTCCTGGAGATCCTAACCTCACCAACCCCACTCAGGGACAAATGCTTTAGCCCCTTCCTCCCGAGATCGACCGGGAACGTAGGGAGCAAAGCAGAGTAGAAGCCGCTAGAAGAAGGAGGGTTTCCCCTGATCAGAAGCCCAGAGGAAACCCGAACATCAGAGCCAGGGAGCCTGAACGACCCTTGATCAATGCTGATGTATGGGCTATGGTACGCCAGATCATGTCTAAGAGTCGAAACTACACCAATGAAGATTATGGTGTTGAGAAAAGCCATACTCCCTTTACTGATGACATTCTTGACTTTCAGTTCCCCCGACATTTCAATTTGCTGCAGATGGACAGATATAACGAGAGAACTGACCCGGGACAACATTTGATGCGATACGCATGGCTTATGAATGTTGTCGCTGCCCCTGACGCTGTGAAGTGTAAAGCTTTCCCGATTTACTTAGAAGACGTAGCATTACTATGGTTTACCCGACTTCCTCCTCGATCGATATCGAATTTCAAAGAACTAAGCGAACGTTTTATGAATCAATTCCGACATCACGCCCGAAAGTCTAAGAATGTTATGAACTATCGAGAATTAAGCAAGCGCCGGATGAGTCCTTGAAGTCGTATCTAGACCTTTTCAATTTAGCTGTAACAGAAGTCAGCGACCCGCATGGGCCTACCATCTTGATGGCCTTAATAGAAGGAGTTGATCCTGATTCAGAGTTTGGAGATTATCTTTCTGGGAAGCCGCCTCCCATAAGAGAGTTGTTTTATGAGAAGGCCAAAATTCAGTTAAGAGGGGAGGAAGCAATGGCAAACAGAAAGAGGAAGTCCAGAGCGGCCTCAAAAGAAGCTGTTCATAGTAATGTTGTCGTAAAGCAGTCTGGAGAAAGCTCTGGGAAAGTCGAAGTGAATGTTGGAAACAAGAATGGAAACGATAATAATGGAAACGGGGGCAACAACAACCGTAATGGGAATGGTAATAGGAGAAACAGGAACCGAGGAAGTAATTCTGACAAAAGACCCCGGTTCCAGACATTTGAAAACTATTCACCGTTGAATGATACATTAGAGAACATTTATTTGGACACATATAATGTTTTGCAATACAAAAGACCGCCGCCACGAGATTCGACAGAGAAAGAAATCGCTACCAGAAAATTTTGTTTATTTCACGGAACTCACGGACATTCAACGAATGAATGTCGACACTTGAGAGATGTGGTTGAGAAGTTGTTACGTGAAGGTAAATTGGATGAGTATAAGACTGCCCCAAGGGACAGGGGGCAAGGAGGACAGACCCCAAACCAGAATCAGTCTGCCCCCAAGCCTACAGCGCAACAAAAAGGCAAAGAGATTGTCATTAACACCATAGTAGGTGGACTCCATCCGGCTATCCACAGTTTCAGAGCAATGGACCAATACGTTAATGCAGTTAAGCACATAGATCTGGACGAGTGCGATGATTTGGAAGATATTACCCCTGTGAAACAGCAGAAGACAATGTTCGATGATGTAGTGTTCTGTAGTAGAGACGACACCGGAATCCAAACACCTACCGAAGATCCGTTGGTTATTACCACTACCATTGGGCCGACACTGGTTCATAAGGTACTAGTGGACAACGGGAGCTCTGTCAACATTTTGTTTAAGAAGTCGTTTGATCAGATGAGACTTGAGTCTGGAGATTTGAAGCCCTGTGAAGGTTGGATCCGAGGCTTCAATGGGGCATCGACAGCTCCAATGGGGTATATAGAATTACCCGTAACATTGGGATAAGGGGATCGTCGAAGAGTACAGATGCTTCAGTTCGTAGTGCTAGATATAGATTCGCCCTACAACGCATTTTTTGGAAGGCCTGCCCTTGCAGAGTTCAGGGCTTGTATTGCACCATGGTGCTTATTGCTAAAGTTCCCAACTGAAGCCGGAACAGGAGTAATGAGGGGAGATCAAGTCTCCGTACGAGCTTGCTATATCGCTGAATTAAAGGTGATGATGAAGGGACTCAACATCGAGACTAAAAGTACTTCACCTCCTCCAAAGGAGGGTTTGGCGCAGCAATTAGAGGAATCAGCCCTGAAGGAGTTGCCTAAGGGAAAGCCTGAAAACTTGGATCCGAGAGAAGATGAGGAACCTGAGGATAGAAAGGCAACTCCTAACGAAATGACAGTGGATATACCCATTGATGAAGCTGATCCAGCAAAGGTTCTGAAGATTGGATCCCAGTTGGATCTGCACCGAGCCAAAGAACTAGCTAACTTTCTAAAGGCAAACCTGGATGTGTTTTCCTGGACCCACGCCGACAAGTGTGGGATATCACCATCCATCATGAGTCATTCGCTCAGTATAAACCCAAAACACCCGCCTGTAAAGAAAAAGAGACGTGTGCTGGGCCCAGAGAGGTTGGCAGCTCTGAAAGAAGAAGTGGAGAAGCTGAAAGAGAACGGATTTATTAGAGATTCGACATATCCCGACTGGATATCTAATCCTGTTTTGGTAAAGAAGTCAAATGGAAAGTGGCGGACATGTATTGATTTTTCAGTCTTGAACAAAGCCTGCCCGAAAGATAGCTTCCCACTCCCCAGAATAGACTAGCTTGTGGATTCGACGACGGGACATGAACTTCTTTCTTTTATGGATGCATATTCCGGATACAACCAGATTCCCATGCATGTGCCCGATCAAGAGCACACGAGCTGTGACACCCCACCCCCGCCAGGGTGGCTCTTTCGAGCAACTCTGACTTTGGTGGGGCGTTTTTAAAACTAGGTAAACATGCATAATGATATAGCAAGGCAGGACATGACATATATATATATATATATGTAAATAAACAGAATAAGTAGATAAAACAGCGGAAGACTTTTAAACTATTTCAAAAACAAGTCTGCTACATCATAATGTCAATTTCCCAAGTAAACAAGTCTAGTACATAAAATAACATCATCTGATACTGAAAAAGAAAACATAAAAGTAGCTATCCCCAAAGTGGAAGAAACCATAGCGAGCCCAAGTCCAAAGCATACATGAGCTATCCAAGAAAGCAGCTAAGATCCAAGCTAGGCTCCTGTATTCCCTCCCTGAGAACCTGTGGGGGGGGGGGGGAAACGGAAGAAAAGAGGCAAAAGAAAACGGGTCAGTCAAAAAGACTGAGTAAGCCCTGCTACAATCAGTCTATAAACTAATAAAGTTAACATCATGATGGAAACTAAGATGATCATAGATAACATCATACTGGCCTGATAAATTAACTATAAGATAGATAGATAGAGGTGTCATCGCATAAACATGGTTAAGTTTTGCACCACGGTGTACTAGTAACCCAACATAACAGATATTGATCCCTTGGCCCAAGCTTTGGCCCAATAACATGAGGTGACCTTAATACAAGGTCCAGCCCAACGGTCTAGTCGATCGGCTCCCTATAAACCTAACACGTCAAGTGTTGGTGTCCATACGACCCACATGGATGTAGTTAGACTGTGCTGGGTCCACCTTTGGGTGTATCAAGCCCTCGGGTGTCAACCCCAGACACTTAAGCAATAATGCACAGTCTAAGCCTACTGGTACCCGTGCCTCGAGTTTGTCCAACATCGGACTACGTGCACGTCCGTAGCCCGCCGGACCCGCACCGCTGTACCACTCAGTCGTCGCTTTGGTCGCTTACATCAGTCCAGTAATCGTGCCCCGCCCTAACCTAGCTGTAGGGTTGTGGTGATACCAAACTGGGATTATTGCTGGAACAGACCACGTCGCTAGGGTTTCTAAGAGGGTTAAGTGTGGTTATAACCCCTCACTAATCATGGATTAAATTAGTTAAGTGTAACCACTTAACCCCATCTAATCCTCGCATCCCCATTATTGGTTAAGTATTAGTGGGCCATGACTTAACCCTAATCATGAGGCATTAATTAATTAACGCACCTTAACCTCTCACATTAGACCTTGTTGTGGTTACTAGTTAGGCCGGGCGGGTCCGGGTAGCTTTACACCACAACTTGGTCTAACCTCGGGTCTTGGCACCCCATGACCAACTTCTCACATTGGGTCCTATTGTTTGTAGCCACTAGTTAAGCCGGTCGGTTCCGGGTAGAATTACGCTACAAACTCAACCCAACCTCGAGTTGGCCACACTTATGTTTTCTAAGTGTCATGTCCACTTTATTTCAAAACATAATTACAAGTCAACAATTACTTGGGTAGACCTAACTTAATAGGTAAATTCCCAAGGGGTAGACCTAACTTAATAGGTAAATTCCCAATCTTATATTTTCATGTATTTTAAGTTTACCCAAACCCCCCCAACGTCATTCTATCGCTTACATATTCGTAATAACGCATAAAGGATAGGAAGAGGGAACTTGGCATAATCATACATGATGAACTTGCATATCACAACAAACATGCATAACATGTTAGACTTGCATAACTTAGCATAGTGAACTTGCATATTAACATAACATGCATAACATGTTAGACTTGCATAACTTAGCATAGTGAACTTGCATATTAACATAAACATGCATAACATGTTAGACTTGCATAACTTAGCATAGTGAACTTGCATATTAACATAAACATGCATAACATGTTAGACTTGCATAACTTAGCATAATGAACTTGCATATTATCATAACATGCATAACATGTTAGACTTGCATAACTTAGCATAGTGAACTTGCATATTAACATAAACATGCATAACATGTTAGACTTGAATAACATGGTATAGGGAACTTGCATAAACATGCATAACTTGTTAAATATGCACAACATGTCATTTTGAACTTGCATAAGCATGCATAACTTGTCAAATATGCACAACATGTCATAGTGAACTTGCCTAACATGCATAACTAAATAAACTTGCAAATCATGGCTTGGTGAACTTGCATAAACATGCATAACTTGTTAAACTTGCAAATCATGGCTTAGTATACATGCATAACTCAATTAACTTGCAAATCATGGCTTAGTACACTTGCATAAACATGCATAACTCAATAAACATACAAATCATGGCTTAGCAAACTTGCATAAACATGCATAACTTATCAAACATGCATAAACCCCAACTTTCATCACACATTAACTTTAGAGTTTCTAAAATGAAGGTAAGAGGGCTTACCAATATAAACAAGTTACAAATCCACCAAATAAGATGAAGGAGCCCTTTGAAAACCCAAAACAAAGCTTCAAATAAGAAAACCCTTTTGCAAAATCCCAAAAACACAAACTTAGCAAATCAAACTTGCAACTTAATGAAGTATGCAAGTTATTAAGCATTCATACAACATAGAAAAGGTTGTATGATCATCATATCTTCATAGGATTAAACTTTGAGGAAGGTGGAGGCCATTTGAGATTTCAATTTGACATAGTTTGGTTGCTAGAGTGAATAATGAGGGTTTAGGGTAGGATTACGAGCTTATTTATAGAAGATTAGAGTGTTTTTAGCCCTAGGATTAACCCTAGGTTAGTTTTGGCCCGTCAGATCTCGGAATTCTCCAGAAGCAAGCCACAAAACCCAGCCCTAATCAGAAATGGTGCACCAGGCTAAACAGCCCGGGCACCCCCTGTCGACAGGGCTGTCGACAGGGCAGTCGACATGCTAAGACCCCTGTCGACAGGCCTGTCGACATGGGGTCCTGGGCGGGAATTTTTCCCGCCTGCCCAGTTTGCCCTAACCCTTGTTTTTAATTTCAAATTTAAATCTGTTTTTACTTAGGAATTTTCTGCAAACTTCAATGGGCCTTAACTGGGTCATACGGACTCCGATTTTCGAAAACTCGGATTCTATTTCGCGTATTTTTCCGAGACGAACGCAATGGCATAGCTCGTTTCCCTTGATTCACATTTTATAATTAAATTCTGCCTCGATTTTATATTATAACAGATTATTAGAAATACGGGTTGTTACATTCTCCCCTCCTTAAAGGATTTCGTCCCCGAAATCTTCAAGTTAGGAAGAACGTATCCTACCATCCAATCATCCATCTACTCAAAGCATCATCCACGAGCAATCATTGTCCTTACAAGATTCTAAATGTGGTATGAACATATGCAAAAGTGTGTGTATATGTACTTATCTAATGCAAAGATCAGGCGGTTACTGATACAGTAAACCTCCTTAATGCATATGTATGTCTTATCTAATGCAAAGATCAGGCGGTTACTGATACAGTAAACCTCCTTAATGCATATGCATGTTAGTGAAATGAATCCATATGTATGCAAATTCCTAACGTAATTCATAGTATCTATATGAGTGCACATAACATTCATCCATATGCAATATCTATGTGATAACACACAATTTCCATCCATGAATAAGCATAAACACTCATGCATATGCAATATGAGGAGTGTGCGAGCCGATCTAGTGCCTAATCGTGTATAATGCATCCACGAGCAACCACTTGCAAACACTTGCAACCACTTGCAACCATCAAGCATAACATGCTTCAAATACATGTTTCATCCAAAGGGTTTCTACCTAAGGTTCTCATGACAAGATAGACACGATGAACTAGATAAACTAGATAAACTAGATAAACTCCTTTTTGGATTACAAGAAATCCATTCAAACTTTGACATATAGTACTAACCGATGAGTCTTAACCCCCTTATGGAGTTTACAACAGAAATAAGGTCGAGAATGGGACCGAGAGGATATATACAAAAGATAACTTGCAAGCAAGCTCCACATGAAAACAAGGATCAAGGATGCACTCTTAAAAAGAGATATGATGCGCGTATCTAGTCTTCACTCTTCTTAGTCATGTTTCCTTGAGCTTAACTCCACTGTGCTTTGACTATCTTTCACTTCATGATTCCTTGGCTTCCTAACTCCTATTTCCCAAATTCGAGTTGGAACTCATTTCATTATCGCCTCTCGTCTTTCTTTTCCACTTATTCTTCCTTCTGTATCCTTGGCTTAAACACACTATAACCTCATGATTTCATGCAAGCTCTCCAAAATTCACTAGTGAATCCTGGATCTTGTCCACTTACTATAAAGTATTCCACGCAGCAGAACTTTTCTTGAAAATACCAATCCACGTTGCCAATTGCCCTTATAAACGTGATTTTCTATAACTCATGCTTAATCGAAATGAACCATCTGCCTATGAGTGATAGGCCATACCTAGATTCGGTTGCCTACCCATGGCTTCCTGTAGGCTATTTCAAAACTGGCCAACTTCTTGAGGATGAACCATTGCTAACCATGACGCAATCCTCTCGCTCTTCACTGGACTGAGATGAGCACCCTTCGTGAGTCTACCTATTATGATCCACCTACCCGTATTCCTTTTCTTTGATCTAGGTAGTCTATCCACATAATCTATCGAGATGTTTTCACACTTCCCTTGCGAAACCTCCAATGGAGGTAATGGCCCGCTGGGCTTCTATGGCTTGACCTTATCCTGGTGGCACAACATGTATCCTGAGACCAACTCGGCCACCTCCTCGAGTGGTACGCATCTTCAAAATCCTTCTTTACCAAGTCTTTCACTCGAGGAACACATAATCTCTCATCGCGCCTTAGTCATCCCTTGTCATCTATAATATACCTAGCGAGGTGACTTAACATCTCGCCTCGAATCGGCTGGTCCATGTTCCTGACCAACGGCGGGTCTTCTTCCTGTGAAACCCCCTTCTTGACCCAGAAGAGTAAGTCTAAGCTCCGGGAATGCTAACTAACTAGCCAAACGGAGGAAGCTTCTTACTTCAATTGCCCTCCTCAGAGTTTTCCGGTCTTAACCCGCAACCACTTTAGCGGAACCCACCGCTAAGCCTTACTTAGGAACTATGTGCCCAAGAAATCCAACTTCTTTCCTCCAAAGTGGCATTTGGAGAACTTGACCTTCAACCGGTGGCTCTAAGCGTATCCATCACCTCTTTGAGATGTCTAGCATGCTTTCCCTCGTTCTTTTAAGGAGATCAAAATATCGTCTACGACGACCACGACAAACTTGTTCAAGGACTCCCTAAACACCCTACCCATCAAGTTCACGTAATATGTGGGTGCGTTAGTCAGGCCAAATAGCATGACTAGCCATTCTAAAAATCCATCTAGAGTCCTAAACGCAGTCTTGTCAATTCCATCCTCAGCCATCCTAAGCTTGATGGAATCCGGTAGCTAGATTAAAAGAAAACAGATGCTCCTACAAGCTGATCAAACAAATCATTGATCCTTGGTAACGGTTATCTATTCCTCTCACGATAATCAACACATAAGCGAAACAAACTGTCCACATCAGTAACGAATACTACTGGAGCACCCTACTCGAAAATGTTTCGTCTCAGGAAGTTCTTCTCAAGCAACTCCTTGACTTGCTTTCTTAACTCTCACCTCGTGAGGTCATGTGCCTAACCGGCCACGAAACTGGCTTGGTATTACCAACCAGATAATGCGGAAATCTATCCCACGTCTATGGGTAACCCCTTTTCTTTCCCCCAAGATATCAGGATATTCTCGGACCACCCTCACAGATTGCAAACTATCGATAGACGAGTTGAGGGATTCAAGATAACATAACATGACGGGACCCATAGGGTTGCTAGAAATTTCTAGGGTATTACCGAGGCGAGTCATGAGCCTCACACCCCTATATACAAAAACCAAGAATGGCTCCAAAACAGGACAACCATTCCATGCCCAAGACCAACCCATATCCCCTGAAACCGAGAATAAAACATCCCACGAGAATTCTATACCCAAGATAGAAATTTTCAAATCCACTCAGACCATAGACAAACGGGCAGAACCCCCAATTGGATTTGAAACATATACGGGATCATCAACTAGGCTAGTACTTAGGTGCAAACTATCAACAAGATCAGGTGAAATAAAACTATGCGATATGCCAGAGTCAAACAAAGTACGAACAGGGAAAATCAGAAAATGTAAACAAGACTTTCAACAGAAACACTACCTCTATCATAAGCTGGAAGAACGGTGCTGAGGGGATGAACTTGCCCTCCAGATAGTCCTGCACACTGAGTCTGACCTTGCCCTTGTTTCCTCGGGCAATCCTTGCTGAGATGTCCAAACTCACCACAATGAAAGCATTCGTCCCGCTTTCTCTTTTCCTTCTTCCTACATTCCCTGGCTATATGTCCAACTTTACCACAGAAGTTACATTTTCCATTCCCTCTTGGCTTGTTCTTGCGGTTGTGGTTATTCTTGCCCCGTTTCCCGGAATTTACTCTCTTGTCTTGAGACTCATTCGCCTTGACCTCTTTCTTGTCATTGTTATCTTCTTCTTGAAGTAGGGCCAAATTCACCAAATTCTCGAAAGTCACCCCCAAGGGTATATGAGACATGGCCAAACCACGTAATGGCTCGTTTAATCCTAAAGCAAAGTGTAGGGCCTTCTTCTGAGCTGTATTAACTAAGTCTAAATCGACCCGAGCCAGTTGATTAAACTTATCTATGTATTCCCTAATAGTCATATCCCCTTGCTTCAGGGATAAGAACCTCAGTCCAAACCTTCCTCTAAAATCATCCCAAGTCTCAATTGGCCTAGTAGCGGTGGTGACTACCCACAAACGTGCAGCTTCTTCCTTTAGCAACCATACTGCTAATAAAACCTTCCTGCGGTCACCTATATCAAAGGTGGCTAGAAGATCTTCGGTCTCTTTCAACCAATTCCTTGCTTCTACAAAAGTCTCTGTTCCATTAAAATTTTTGCCACCCATCATCTTAAAGTTCTTACAAGTTTCCGCAAAATCCGCTTGTGGAGGCTGAGGGGGAAGAGGAACATCAGCTACGGGAGGAGGAGGAGGAACAGCGGCCTCGACTGGGAAGACAACATTAGGGACACCCGGGACCGGTGCCGTGACTTCCAAGTACTGACGAAACCAATCGGGTATCGTTACTCCTTCGGGCAAGATGAGGTTATCAGACATGCTGGAAACGAAAAGAAAAGAGTTCAAACGAGGAGTCAAAGGATAGTGCTAATGGCTTTTGGGGAATAGCCTTTAAAATAACTAGACTTTTCTTTGGAAAATACTTTATACTTGGTTTTGAAAATAGGTTTTCTTTTCAAAAGTTTTAAAAACCTTTTTATCCCTTCTCGTAAACCATATGCTCTGATACCAAATGTGACACCCCACCTCCGCCAGGGTGGCTCTTTCGAGCAACTCTGACTTTGGTGGGGCGTTTTTAAAACTAGGTAAACATGCATAATGATATAACAAGGCAGGACATGACATATATATATATGTAAATAAACAGAGTAAGTAGATAAAACAGCAGAAGACTTTTAAACTATTTCAAAAACAAGTCTGCTACATCATAATGTCAATTTCCCAAGTAAACATGTCTAGTACATAAAATAACATCATCTGATACTGAAAAAGAAAACATAAAAGTAGCTATCCCCAAAGTGGAAGAAACCATAGCGAGCCCAAGTCCAAAGCATACATGAGCTATCCAAGAAAGCAGCTAAGATCCAAGGTAGGCTCCTGTATTCCCTCCCTGAGAACCTGGGGGGGGGGGGAAACGGAAGAAAAGAGGCGAAAGAAAACGGGTCAGTCAAAAAGACTGAGTAAGCCCTGCTACGATCAGTCTATAAACTAATAAAGTTAACATCATGATGGAAACTGAGATGATCATAGATAACATCATACTGGCCTGATAAATTAACTATAAGATAGATAGAGGTGTCATCGCATAAACATGGTTAAGTTTTGCACCACGGTGTACTAGTAACCCAACATAACAGATATTGATCCCTTGGCCCAAGCTTTGGCCCAATAACATGAGGTGACCTTAATACAAGGTCCAGCCCAACGGTCTAGTCGATCGGCTCCCTATAAACCTAACACGTCAAGTGTTGGTGTCCATACGGCCCACATGGATGTAGTTAGACTGTGCTGGGTCCACCTTTGGGTGTATCAAGCCCTCGGGTGTCAACCCCAGACACTTAAGCAATAATGCACAGTCTAAGCCTACTGGTACCCGTGCCTCGAGTTTGTCCAACATCGGACTACGTGCACGTCCGTAGCCCGCCGGACCCGCACCGCTGTACCACTCAGCCGTCGCTTTGGTCGCTTACATCAGTCCAGTAATCGTGCCCCGCCCTAACCTAGCTGTAGGGTTGTGGTGATACCAAACTGGGATTACTGCTAGAACAGACCACGTTGCTAGGGTTTCTAAGAGGGTTAAGTGTGGTTTTAACCCCTCACTAATCATGGATTAAATTAGTTAAGTGTAACCACTTAACCCCATCTAATCCTCGCATCCCCATTATTGGTTAAGTATTAGTGGGCCATGACTTAACCCTAATCATGAGGCATTAATTAATTAACGCACCTTAACCTCTCACATTAGACCTTGTTGTGGTTACTAGTTAGGCCGGGCGGGTCCGAGTAGCTTTACACCACAACTTGGTCTAACCTCGGGTCTTGGCACCCCATGACCAACTTCTCACATTGGGTCCTATTGTTTGTAGCCACTAGTTAAGCCGGTCGGTTCCGGGTAGAATTACGCTACAAACTCAACCCAACCTCGAGTTGGCCACACTTATGTTTTCTAAGTGTCATGTCCACTTTATTTCAAAACATAATTACAAGTCAACAATTACTTGGGTAGACCTAACTTAATAGGTAAATTCCCAAGGGGTAGACCTAACTTAATAGGTAAATTCCCAATCTTATATTTTCATGTATTTTAAGTTTACCCAAACCCCCCCAACGTCATTCTATCGCTTACATATTCGTAATAACGCATAAAGGATAGGAAGAGGGAACTTGGCATAATCATACATGATGAACTTGCATATCACAACAAACATGCATAACATGTTAGACTTGCATAACTTAGCATAGTGAACTTGCATATTAACATAACATGCATAACATGTTAGACTTGCATAACTTAGCATAGTGAACTTGCATATTAACATAAACATGCATAACATGTTAGACTTGCATAACTTAGCATAGTGAACTTGCATATTAACATAAACATGCATAACATGTTAGACTTGCATAACTTAGCATAATGAACTTGCATATTATCATAACATGCATAACATGTTAGACTTGCATAACTTAGCATAGTGAACTTGCATATTAACATAAACATGCATAACATGTTAGACTTGCATAACATGGTATAGGGAACTTGCATAAACATGCATAACTTGTTAAATATGCACAACATGTCATTTTGAACTTGCATAAGCATGCATAACTTGTCAAATATGCACAACATGTCATAGTGAACTTGCCTAACATGCATAACTAAATAAACTTGCAAATCATGGCTTGGTGAACTTGCATAAACATGCATAACTTGTTAAACTTGCAAATCATGGCTTAGTATACATGCATAACTCAATTAACTTGCAAATCATGGCTTAGTACACTTGCATAAACATGCATAACTCAATAAACATACAAATCATGGCTTAGCAAACTTGCATAAACATGCATAACTTATTAAACATGCATAAACCCCAACTTTCATCACACATTAACTTTAGAGTTTCTAAAATGAAGGTAAGAGGGCTTACCAATATAAACAAGTTACAAATCCACCAAATAAGATGAAGGAGCCCTTTGAAAACCCAAAACAAAGCTTCAAATAAGAAAACCCTTTTGCAAAATCCCAAAAACACAAACTTAGCAAATCAAACTTGCAACTTAATGAAGTATGCAAGTTATTAAGCATTCATACAACATAGAAAAGGTTGTATGATCATCATATCTTCATAGGATTAAACTTTGAGGAAGGTGGAGGCTAGGGTTTTTAGGTGGAGGCCATTTGAGATTTCAATTTGACATATTTTGGTTGCTAGAGTGAATAATGAGGGTTTAGGGTAGGATTAGGAGCTTATTTATAGAAGATTAGAGTGTTTTTAGCCCTAGGATTAACCCTAGGTTAGTTTTGGCCCGTCAGATCTCGGAATTCTCCAGAAGCAAGCCACAAGACCCAGCCCTAATCAGAAATGGTGCACCAGGCTAAACAGCCCGGGCACCCCCTGTCGACAGGGCAGTCGACATGCTAAGACCCCTATCGACAGGCCTGTCGACATGGGGTCCTAGGCAGGAATTTTTCCCGCCTGCCCAGTTTGCCCTAACCCTTGTTTTTAATTTCAAATTTAAATCTGTTTTTACTTAGGAATTTTCTGCAAACTTCAATGGGCCTTAACTGGGTCATACGGACTCCGATTTTCGAAAACTCGGATTATATTTCGCGTATTTTTCCGAGACAAACGCAATGGCATGGCCCGTTTCCCTTGATTCACATTTTATAATTAAATTCTGCCTCGATTTTATATTATAACAGATTATTAGAAATACGGGTTGTTACACGAGCTTCATTACAAATTTGGGATTGTACTGCTATGTGGTCATGCCGTTCGGATTGAAAAATATTGGAGCTACCTACCAACGCTTGGTGAACAGGATGTTTTATAACCAAATAGGGAAGACTATAGAGGTTTATGTGGACGATATGCTCGTCAAATCAAAACAGTCCTCTAGCCATACACAAGACTTGGCAGAGATGTTCGGTATCCTACGGAAATATCGGATGAAATTA
This sequence comes from Allium sativum, assembly GCA_030737875.1. Taxonomy (NCBI): domain Eukaryota; kingdom Viridiplantae; phylum Streptophyta; class Magnoliopsida; order Asparagales; family Amaryllidaceae; genus Allium; species Allium sativum. The sequence goes on from CM060924.1 coordinate 423,388,428, forward strand.
AATCCTTTGAAGTGCTCGTTTGGGGTGGCATCTGGAAAGTTTCTAGGTTTCAGCGTGTGCTCTCGAGGGATTGAAATTAATCCCAGTCAAATAGCAGCGATAAGGAACATTGAGGAACCACAAAGAATCAAAGATGTCCAAAGTCTTGCGGGGAAAGTAGCTGTGTTGAGTAGATTTATCTCCAAAGCAACAGACAAATGCGTCCCCTTTTTTGACTTGATAAAAAGGGGAAAGAAAAATTTTGAATGGACTCCCGACTATGTTGAGGCATTTCGAAATCTATTGGACTTACTAGAGAGACCACCGATTTTGTCGAAGCCAGTGGATCATGAAGAGATATTTGTTTATCTAGTAGTATCGGCTAACGCCTTTAGCACCGCCTTGGTCCGGGAAGAAGACAAGGTGCAAAGGCCGATATATTACGTAAGTAAGAAATTGGCAGCTGCAGAACGTAACTACCCAAGGATTGAGAAGCTTGCTTACAGCCTTTTGATCGCCTCCCGAAAACTTCGCCATTATTTTCAAGCTCACCAAATAACCATATACACTGATCAGCCTCTGAGACAGGTGTTGCAAAGACCCGAAGCATTGGGATGGTTGATCAAGTAGAATATTGAACTAAGTCAGTTTGATTTAAATTTTCAGCCGCGGAGATCGATCAAAGGGCAAGCTCTGGCTGACTTAATAGCAGAGTTCACAATTCCGGAGGAAGAGATGATCAACGACAAGGTGGTCAAGTCAGAGGAGGAATTAAAATTAGATCCATGGAAGTTGTACACAGACGGAGCCAAGAACGACCGAAGGTCCGGAGGTGGAGTCGTCTTAGTTACTCCTGAAGGACGATCGTTATATTATGCTCTTCGACTAGAATTTTCAGCGACCAATAATGACTCTGAATATGAAGCCCTGATTGTCGGGCTGAAACTTGCTAAGGAATTCGGAATAAAGGCATTGGATATATTCTGCGATTCCAAAATAGTCGTCTGCCAAGTGCGAAAGGAGTTTGTGGCCCGGGGACCTCGACTTATTACCTATCTCAGAAAATTGGAGGAGCTGTTGAGCAACTTGGAACGGTATAACATAACGCATATCCCAAGAGCTGAAAACCAGAAGGCAGACCGGCTAGTGAAGCTGGCTAGTTCCGACAATCCGGAGGGAACCGAAATGGTTCCAATTGAGATGTTGGGATCGCCAAGCTTTGAGTTAATGGAAATTGAATTATTTTTTGAAGCAGAACCGGAGAGGGAGTCGTGGATGACCCTAATCAAGAACTTCCTTAGAAATGGAGTACTCCCGGCAAAGAAGAGTGAGAGGCGAGCCATAGTTCGCAAAGCTACCAGATACATCCTTCAAGATGATACCCTTTATCGGCAAGGATTTTCTATGCCCCTGTTACGATGTATAGCACACGACGACATCAAGCGTGTACTAAGGGAAGTACACGAAGGTGAGTGTAGAGATCATACAGGGGGTCAGAATTTAGCAAAAAAGGTATTGCGGTATGGGTATTTCTGGCCCACAATTAATAAAGATGCAACTGATTACTCATGATGCTGCGACAAATGCTAGAGGTTCGCCAAGATCCCCAGAGCACCACCGACCCAGCTCAAGTCGATGGTAAGTCCGTGGTCGTTCGCCATATGGGGAATTGACATCATCGGAGTTCTACCGATTGCCAAAGGAGGAGCGAAGTATGCAATAGTCATCGTGGACTATTTTACGAAGTGGGTGGAAGCTGGGCCATTAACCAAAATCACAGCGAGAAAGGTGATAAGATTCGTGGTTAGAAATATCTTATGCCGATTTGGGATTCCAAGGACCATTATAATCGATAACGGAACCCAGTTCGATGGTGTCGAATTCAGAAATTTCTACCAGAAATACAAGATCGACAAGCGGTACACTGCGGTCGTCAATCCACAGTCAAATGGGCAAGTAGAAGCAATAAAATAAGTCATAAAGTCCATCCTCAAGAAGCGGTTGGAACGTGCAAAAGCAAAATGGGCGGATGAATTACCCTTGGCTCTGTGGGCATATCAAACAACGTTTAAGGCAGCTACCGGCCATACTCCTTTCTCCCTCTCATTTGGTTCAGAAGCGGTTATCTCGGTAGAGCTTGAAGTTCCCTCTCATAGGGTGACATATTATGATCAGATGACGAATCAGGCACTCCTCCTCGAGTCCCTTGATGAAATCGAAGAGAAAAGGGACGAGGCAGACTTGCATGCATCAAGACATCGACGTCAAATGACACACAATTATGACAAGAAAGTTCGTTTTAGAACCTTTGAACCAGGAGATTTGGTGCTAAAGCGAGTTTTTCCATCCCCTCCTCATCTCGGTCCAAAGTGGGAAGGACCATTCGTTGTCCAACGGAAACTTGAAACAGGAGCCTTCAAGTTAACGACCGTAGATGGTGAAGAAGTGCCTAGGGCTTGGAATGCCCAACACTTGATGCGATATTTGAATTAGGGATGTTGTATTTTCTTTTGTTTCTTTTTTATGGACCCTATAAAAAGGCACGACTCCTTTAAAAAAGTCTGTTGATACGAACAAAGGACTATAAAGTGGATGTAGGCTACGACTTAGCCGAACCACTATAAAAATATCGTGTGCCATTTACTTTCCTGCATTATTTATATCTACAACTATTATTCTATTGTGACTGTGGAATACGAGATGTTAAATTTAAATATGGAAAGTTGAAGATGGCTTATATGCAGGAACAAACACAATGACCGTTTGTACAATAAGATATGAAAGAATGGGAAGACGACATTCTTAACTCTAACTCTCAAGAATTGAGAGAGAGTATAAAGGATGGGAAGACGACGTCCTCTGAGGCGTGAAGGTGCACCCAGATGAGAGACCGCCTCAGCAAGAACTCTAGCCTGAATATAAGACAGGAGAGTATAAAAGATGCCAGAAAAGAATAGGCATCAATGACAAAAGGAATGTGACCCCCGTCAGAGAATCGGGGACATTTGGACTTTTTAATTTAATCTTGAATAGTTTTTCAAGATTGACTGGGGGCATATATGTACACACATATTCCCCCCTTCTATGACTCCATTACACAACTTTGGTAGGACATGCATTTGCATTTTTACATAAGCACTGAACTGACGACTAACAGGCATTGCAGGAAATGAATTATTTTTATTCATTTACAAATGTATGAATTTGTACAGGAAAACAGGCAAAAAGAAGATGCGAGGGCCACACTCATTACAACAATCGTGGGCCAATTAAATACCAAGATAAAGAAAAACACTTCATCACTTAGACGTTGAAGTGGACTTGGATTTTTTAGCAGCCTTCTAAGCATCCTTCGCCTCTCTTTCAGCATCAGTTAAAACGGGCCTTGGTTTTTTCCTCCTTTAGACTGAAGTGCTGGAATCGGTTGATTTTTTCCTGGGAGTCGGAATGCTGGAATCAAGAGAAGACTTTTTAGCAAGTTCTTCTGTAATAGATCTAGTCGAAAGCTTAACAACTAATCTTGATCCGGCATCCACTACTGCGAGGGCTTAAGGCTTTCGGGGTCTAGGTCTTCAACTTTATGCTGCATACGTTTGTCTTGTTCGGCTTTCAAGGCAGCTCAAGTGATGTCATCAGTGCTTTTTGACTCCCCAACTATAGTCACCTCAGGGTCTTCCTCATGTCCCTCATTACCACTGTCATCCTTTAAGGCGTCTATCATCTCACCATCGTGAGGAACGTCAGCCTCACCCTTGTCTCCTTCAGCCTTCTCCGCTGACTTTGCTTCGGCTGTGGTTCCCTGAGACACGTCTTCCTTCTCGGACGGTTCAGCACCTGCGGAATGAGAAGCAACAGTTATCAACTCGGGATGAAGTAAAGGGTCCTTCATCGATTGCCCGACTATGCGATGGAAAGTGGAGACAGCTTTGATGAATTGGGGTGAAAAGGTAGAAATACCTTCCAATGATTTCTCAGCTGGAGTAGCTTCCGCCTCTGAAGCCGATTCAGGAATAGGAGATAAAAGAGATGCCTGAGGGATCGCCAGGTTTTCGGGGTCATCATATCCCGCTACTTCAGAAGTTTCAGCGGCAGTGGAAGAAGAACCAGCCTCCAAGATGTCCTTTTTTTTAACCTTCCGTCTTTCCTCGTCCATGGCAGCAGCAATCAGGCGAGCCCCTCAGCTAGGCTCGTCGGCTCGTCATCTCTTAGATACTTTTCCATAAGTTTGTCCTCGTCGATGGAATCTACCTTGAGTTCTTCTTTTTCCCATTCAAAAATTTGGCTCCACACATCAACCAAGGTAGTCGGATAATCATCGATCCAAGAGATGTTTCGGTGACGGATTATATATGCAAAAAATTCGATTAGTAATTCACCAAAGCCATGCACATCCTCTTGGAACTCTGCCAGCTGCTTGCGGGACTCTTCGGCCGATTTGATGACACTTTCAACATTACCCTCCGCCAGGGCAGCCCTGTTCTCGGCCTCCATCAACTTGGAAGCCAAGTCAGCATTTTTCTTCTCCAATTCGGCGTTCTTCTTTGCTAACTCGGCCTTCTCTCGCTCAAGGTCAGCGTAAGCAATTTGCATTTTGGCAGTATCTGACTTGGCGTCTTCTACTTGCTTTTTCAGCTCCGAACGCTCTTGAGTATGGGATTCGAGCAAGTCATGATAACGTTTTTGTAGGTCTTCAAATTGTTGCTTGAAGCTAGCAGCATCCCGTTGAGCGATAGCAAGTTGGGCCTGTGTATCCTCAAGGTCTTTCCCTAAATTTTTCAAGGCCTTTGCATCATCTTCTGCGGTCTTCTGCATCGAGTTAGTATTCGTGATTAGATTTTGGAAGATTCTGGAAAGGTTACGTGAATACTTAAACATCTCTGAATATTGCTTCTCAACTGCATCAATTTTTGCTTTGGCCTCGTCTGCCCACCTCGAGGAAATAGGCTCAAGAGCAGGTAAGAACTTCAAGTTTTCAAAGTAGTGATCAGGAAACTGCTCCTCCAGATACGCCTGCTTAACTGCAGTTTCAGCGTCCAATGGTAGAGGTGCGGGGAATGTCAGTTCGGTATCCTTATGTGCGAAGGGCTCGATGGCCTCCTCACCCTTTCTAGGCCGCTTAGCAGGAACCTTGCGTTTTCTTCGCGAGTTGGTATCTCTCGGCGGGCTCCTTTCCCTACTACGGTTTTCTTGAGAAGAGATTTGGTTCTTAGATTGCGACACGTCATCTCCTCTACGACTTTGGTAGCCCTTATATCGCTCTGGATCTGACCGAACGGGAGAGCGAGAGCGCGAGGTCCGCGACTGATAAGAATCATAGGGCCTTCTATCCTCCCTACCGCGGCTTTCGCGACGATCATGCTCGACATCATGAGGGGGTCTGGTCATGCTGCGGCGTAGTTTCCTGATGTCATAGTAAGCACGAGACATTGTACCTGCACAACAATGCAAGTGGAATTCAGAATCAGTATTCTCATAAGAAGTAAGTGCTGTGAAGTGGGGTGCAATTGTGTTAAGTGCATCCTAAGTGGTGTCCCCCCTCCGACAAACTAGAGTCTGAAGTCGAGCCAGTGCGAGTGGGCTCTTTGTCCTTAACAGGAGTAGCCTCCTTCGAAGAAGTAAAAACTAAAGGATTTGTGCCAAAATCCTCGGAAGTGTAAATAGTGTCGGGAAGGGGGAGATCTCCCAAGCCCTAAAATGTAGGATAATCAATAGCAGGGGCATCTATTTGGGAAGCGCATGTTGGATGTTCTTTAGGAGATGGTGATTTCTCAGGAGAAATAACATCCCCAGGAGTGATGTACTCCTCTCGGTGCTTTTCAGGTAAATTAGCCAACTCATCGTCTTCAGTTGAACTTGGAGAAGGTGAAGTTCGAAGTGGCATGGTGGGGCCTTTCGAGCTCTCGCCCATTTCTGGAATTACATCCATCGGAGGGATATATACATATGGACCTGACCCGTGACCTATGCTACGGTTAATGGACAGCAACCCATGGTGATGAAGATATTCGTCCTTGAGGACCTCGTCGATAGTTAGAAATTTTTGGTCACCATTGAGGAGCTGATGCATCCGATCAAAATACACTTGACCCGATACTTGCTTTGGGTTATCAACTGCAAACAAAAAGAAAACGGATTAATGTGGTAGCGTGGACATTCAGAGTTAAGATTTAGAAAACCAGTGCCTTACTCGATTTTGTCCATCTCCTAGCACATCTCGGCTGTTGCCTTATATAAAACCATTCCAGCTTGGAGTCGCCGACCTTGCTGGTGAATGGCGTCGAAATTATCTTTCTTTTTGGGACAAACTCGAAGTAAGAGAAAGAAGGAGTTTCTCGAGTCCGATGCTTGAAGTTATAAAAGAAATGAACGTCATCAAAAGTGAGATCTATGCCTAAGATCTCGCGGTATGCTACGTATAAGGTATACAGGTAAGCATAGGAGTTGGGATGCAGCTGCATGGGGGCAATCCGCATTTGCCTTAGAAAATCGACGACAAAAGGAGAAAATGGAGGGATAGCCCCAACCATGCACATTGATCGGGTAATTGCCATAAACCCCTCCGGAGGATTATGAGGACGGTCAGTCTTCGACGGCACCAGGGTATCCTTTTTCAATATCCCGTGCTTTAAGCGTATTCGAGTAAGTCTGTCGTTGTCAATCGTAGATTCAACAGAATCTTGAGGTGATTCCAATATGATGGCAGATTCAAATTCGTCAGGAGCTCGAGTATCTCCAACCTCTTCTTCCTCTTCATAGCCCAGGGAAGCTTCACTATCAAAAGGCGTTTCGCTGTTATGCGTCTCTACTTCATAATCTGATCCCTCATCGTCCCATTCGGGGTCTGAGGAAGAAGATATGTCGTCAAGAGTGACTTTAGTGGATGTCTCTGGAATCTCTTTCTTTTCTGCCAGTTTGGAAGAATGTCTTTCAGCCATGATCACTAGACTATCGAAGAAGTAATAACAGAAGTTAGAGTAAATTAGCCCGTGTCCCCCTGTGCACATGTGTGAACTAAAGTGTATACGGTTTATACAGGAGATATAAAGTGAACACTTGAAAGCGTAATGTAGAGTTCTGATGAAGCGATGATGTTTAGAATAGTTCTCGACGTTTGTTTATGATTCGTAAGGCACTATCCTAACTGTCCATTAAGTCGGAAGATCGTGTCAAGAATTGAATAGGTTGGTTAAGCAAGTTCTTAAGTGTTAAATTAGATTGTTTTCTTCGGTTCGGTTCGGATGTGTGCTTTGGGATCGGATCGGAGGGTAAGGACTTATCTTAGCTGAGAATCAGCATTGGTGTCCAGGGATCAAAATCGGATCGGCTCGGAGGAGGACTTCTGAAACGGTCCGGATTGGATTAAGCAGCCATCCCCTTTTACTTCCTTTGTTTCAATTCCTGATCCGATCCGATAAGGCGATTCCTATCCTCCTCTTTGTTTACAAGTCCGACCCGATCCAATTGAGTAAGCCCAGCTTCTCTCCATGATTCTTTACCCCGAGCCGATCCAATTTTGTGAACTCCTCTTCCCTTTCTTCTTCACCATGATCCACACTCCATTAGATCCCCTGCAACCTCCTTCTTCTTCCTCTTTTTCAAACCTATAACCTAATTTCATATTCATGGCCTCAATCAGGATCAAGTTTTCATTGGTTTTATCCCTCATGGCGAGTCCTAATTCCATCTTCCCAACGCCTCGAAGTGGCGACTGAGCCACCAACGACGATGGTGAGGGAAGAGGAGGCAGTGCTAGCAAACTCAACCAAAGCCATGCCCAAATCGATCAAATCAACTGTAAATCATAATCGAAACCGATCATAACCAAGAAAATCAATTTTAAAACCCACTTACGAGAGCGATTTGATGATTAATAAAGAGAATTTTGGAGTTTCAGAAGGTTAGGGTTTCTGTGTTCAATCGGCTGAGAAAAAAAGCAAATAAAAAGAAAGAGAGAAAGAAAGAAAAGGATGGTAAGCTTATATAAAACGATGGTGACTACTCGTATTCCTACTCGCTTTTCTCCCTCGGACCGGGGTGAAAGCCCACGAGCATGTTTTGGCCTATTGGTCTAATACCACGACAGAACAAAAGTGAATTTGACTGGATCGATCCGAACCAAATTAGATTAAAAACAATGACTCAGCAGACAAATTAAAGAGCAAAAAGAGAAATAAGGAAAGGAGTTACCTGGAGGGACTGCTGGAAATCAAGAAGAATCTTAAAACTTGTTAAAAAATGAAGAGAGTAATCTACACGCTACGTGATATATATATATATATATATAAACGTCAAGAGATGCGACTGTCTGAAGCAGCATATCCCTATACATCAACGGAAACAACTTCTCAGCGACACAAGACCAATGAGCAGATAACATCAAAGCACGCTTCATCTTCAACAGAAGCATTCTTTGAGAGGGCAAAATGTTAGCCTACTTTGTGAAATAGGCTACACAAAGCTAAAGGATCAAGTATTAGAAAACAATCTGCCTAGAAACCGGATCGGATCGGATGTAGTCAAAGAAAAACAAAGCTAGATAAAGTGAGGAAAGACAGAACTTGAACCGGTTCGGATCGGATATGATGCTCCGATCCGAAACCCATTACCTGGCCTATCTGACCCAAGCACAGAATGAAAGTTGCTTCATTCCCCACGTTCTCCTAAAGATGCGGAGCGGTTACACGCATGATTGCCCACGTTCTCCCACTCGCTCAATGCGTTGTCATCATCTGAAGAGCTCCGAACCCGCATCTCCATGGATGGATGCCATGTACCTCCAATCTGAACCCATTTCTGGAAGAATTTGCACCTATAAATAGACCTCTAAGACTTACTTGAAGGGATCTTTTGGCACTCTGAGAACTTGAATATCTTTGAGAACCGAATTCCAGCACTCCCAAACAATCCAAATCATCACTCAAAGTGTATTGTGGGATAATTGAGTGAATGTATATGAAAAGTGAGTGAAATTGAGTGAATATCTTGTTGTATTTTCATCTACATCATCAAGCAAAGTGATATAAAGTGGACGTAGGCTCTTTAACGCCGAACCACTATAAATCCTGTGTCTCTTTTCTGTTTTTGATCTCATTTTATTGTAATCTTAGTCAATTTGGGTGTTAGAACCACTTTTTGGTCTAACAGTATTGAATAAGACACATCACTCTCGGATGAATATCCATTTGCGCAGTGATAAGATGTATCGTGATATGAGACAGATTATCTACTGAACTAGTATGAAGAAGGACGTGGTCGAATTTGTAGCGAGATATATGACATGCCAGAGGCTAAAGGCTAAGCAAAAGAAGCTTGGTGATTGATACTACTTTTTCATATACTGCTTTGGAAATGGGAGAGCGTATCTATAGACTTTATTGATGGGTTTCCTAGACTAAAGAAGGGAAACACTAGTATCTAGGTTATTGTAGACCGACTGACGAAGAGTGGTCATTTCATTCCTATTATGAGTAAGAGGACAACCTCGTGGCCTGCTTCTATCTATGTTCGAAAGACGGTCCGATTCCATGGTGTTCCCACTAGTATTGTGAGTGATAGAGACCCGATTTTCACTAGTGAGTTTTAGAGGATTTTGCAGGAGGTACTAGGGACACATCTCAGACTGAGCACAGCTTATCACTCTCAGACATATAGGCAGTCTGAGAGGGTAAACTGAATTTTAGTGGATCTACCGAGACTGTTTATTCAGGATTTTGGGGGAGGGACATGGGAGGAGCATTTACCCCTCGTGGAATTTACAAATAATAATAGCTTTCAGATTAGTTTTGATATGGCACCCTTTGAGACTCTTTATGAACGATCCTGTAGATCTTCCTTATGTTGTTGGGAGATGGCAAATAGATTATTTCTCAGTCCAGATATGATTAAAGAAATTTCCTAGAAGATTGATTTTATTAGGAGGAGGATAAAGGCAGCATAAGACCGACTGAAATCATACGTAGATAATCGAAGGGAAATCTTGAGTTATCTTTTGGAGACTTGATATTCGTCAAGGTATCACCATTGAGGAATGTAGTGAGATTTTGCTCTACAGGCAAGGTAGCATTGAGTTTTGTTGGATAGTTTCCGATCCATGAGAGAGTAGGGCACATGGCTTATAGGGTCCAGCTACCTAAGAGGCTTTCGGGTGTTGACAACATCTTTCATGTCTTGCACTTGCAAAAGTGCTTGCATAACTCAGCGGTAGTAGTAGAGCCTTGGTCATTAGAGGACACGGAGCTTGAGCGAGAGGTATTTGTTCGACGAGCGCTTACACGGATCCTAGATTTTGAGGCTAAGAAGCTAAGGAATAATGAGGTGATGCTTGTAAAGGTACAGTGGGGAGATGATGATAGCGAGGTTAATTGAGAACCAGAGGAGAAGATGCACGTTTCTTATCCTTTTCTCGTTGATGGTATTCTTCAATCTTTCTTTTTCCATCGTTAGCTGTTGAATAGGTTCTATCCTTTTCATTCATTTGAAGCTATAATCCTAGAATTTAAGCCAGAGATGGTAGGGTATGATTGAAACTTGTTGTTGGAACATGTTATGTTTGCAAATGAATGCAAGTGTTTACAAGTGTATGCATATATATATATACACACACACATTAGACACCATGATCGGCTAATAGGACACATGCATATGCATATGGACGTGTGCACATTTTATATTATTTTACGGATGATGTAAATGGATGTATTATATGGTTATTGCATATGAATGATGGCTGAAGCACACATATAGAAATATTTGTTCATTAGGACATTTAGATACAAAGCACTAGCATAATTGCAAAAAAGGAGGTCAACTGATTCAGTAGACCACCTAATCTTTTGCATTAATAAGAGGCATATACACTACAATGTTTCACAAGTACATTAATACCATTAGAAAATATAAGGACCGTGTTTATTAATGGATGATGGTTGAGTGGACGGTTGTAGATATTATTGTGAAAGCATGTATCTTATTCTTCTACCTTAGAGATTTCTAGGACAGAATCTTTTAAGAAGATGAGAATTTAACAACACAAATTTTAACAAATAGTAATTAATTAATTAATTAAAGAATAAGTAAAAAATAATGGGAATTTGACAATGGGGATTGCGCCTTTGGGTCTGTTACGATTTTCTGGTTCAGATGAATATTTGATTTGCGAGAAAACACATAAAATGAAGGAGTTATATCCATTCGAATATTAAAATTCAAATTAGAAAAACGAATTTGTGTATGACTTCAGCAAATTTGTACATCCATTACCCAAAAATAGAAATCCATGATGAAATCAAGTGATATATGAAATTGTTGAAATCTTTCATCTTTGAAATCAGTTAGCTTGTAACCAGCAAATTTAGTAAGCTAAAAATCACCAAGCTTGAAATCGATAACTCTTATTTGTTGGAAACCAAATACTTTTGAAATCAACCAAGATTCGATATGTCTATTTTAAAATCTTCAGGAAAGGTCTCACACCTGAAGTCGCCTATTTTGGACATTGATTTTCCCTAAATCTCGTAACATTGGACATAAAGTTGCGTTTTGATATGGAGACGATATCTTACGGTGCCAGATATAGAGAAGAAGATGAAGTAATTAATGGATTGATTTTTTTAAAGGTAAACGGAATGGGTTTTTAGAAAATTTTGCATTGATTTGAGCAAAGGAGGAAGAATCGGCGTTCAGAATTACTGGCAGCACAGCCCCCCTGATCCCTCGTTTGATTCTCTGGTGGCAATCTTCTCCTGGTGTATCTGGTTAGAACGAAATGCGTATGTATTCGGAAGACCTAAAAAGTTATTCACGGGAACTTGTTATCATATACTGCAACTCTTCGAATTATGGATAGGCTCGGTCAGACATGCTCGTTTCAGACTTTCCCTCCCCCAGCCTCGCTCGCCTGGAACTCAAGAAAGCAGCTCTTTGTTTCCTTTCTGATCAAGTATAAGTATGTAGTTTTATTTTGGTTGTGTATTTTTCACGCAGCTGTGATGTGGATGTTATATGTACATTTTATCAGTACTCCTTAGACTGTTTTACATATGACCATCTTGGTCTGTACTTAGTTTGCTACTGGTTGGGCCTGTCAACCAGATATCATTACTAGCTTTTATGCATCTACGCGTAACCGGCTGTGTAGTGCCATGCTACACACCCGTCTTCCTCAAAAAATTCAAATCAGAAAATGCTTATATATAACATGTGTTGGGACGATCCTGTGCACCGCCAGATCGATCCAATGGGTTGACCCAAGCCATGGGTGGGTCGAACCATGTATTGACCTAGCTGAGTACTAGATCAACCAAGCGTATAGCTAGGAACAATTTTGTGCCTGACAGGAAATTAGGGATGAAGGAGATTAGATCGGGCATTTGTGTTGATGTGTCTTGATCCTATAGGCTAATATTGTTGATCTGCATTGACCCAAGGACATAGTGATTCAGATTTAAAACCTAAATCTGACGGTTGAAGGTTTTTAGCTCCACCCGTAAATAAATATCCAACCCCGCCCCTTTTCCTCAAAACACATCTCTTCTCCGCCTGAGCTAGTCTTCTTATGGAGATATGCCACTGTAACACCCCGTATGTTAAATAACTTGTTATAACATAAATCAGAGCAGAATTAAATTTAATATTCTGAATCAGGGGAAACGGACTGTGCCATTGCGTTCGTCTCGGAAAAATACGCGAAATAGAGTCCGAGTTTTCGTAAATCGGAGTCCGTATGACCAAGTTATGGCCCGTCAAAGTTTCACGAAAAATCAAAAACGAAAACTGCTCATGTTTTGAGGCCCGGGATGAGTTTTGGGCTGTTTTTTTTGGGCCCTAAATGGTTCCTACACTTGACTTCTTCCCCAAGACATGCTTTAAAGGCTAGGATTGGTTCTAGGGTATATCCTATGGTCCTAAAACATCTAACTAATCTATATATACACCCTAATACCCCCCTTATCCTTACCAAAAATAGATCTAAGGCCATTATGCCACCACTTAGAAAATTGGAGAGCCTCCACTAAAAATCCTAAGAGGGTTTGCAAGCTAATCTACATCTTCTTCTACTTAATCATTGGGATTTGCTTCATTTAACTTGCTAATCTTGTTTTGGTGAGCTTCTATCCCCTTAATAATCAATTATTGAATTGATTATGATAAGATGTGATAAAGTATGGCTATGTTTGTGGATCCATATATTTATGCAAGCTTGATGTAGTGAATATTATGTGTTTTGCAAGTTATATGCCTTATGTCATGCAAGTTTCATAATATGTAATCATGATATTTTTATGCAAGTTGTTTCATGATGTTTATGATGCAAAACACTAAGTGAATATGGATCCATTATGCAAACATGTTATGCAAGTATGTGAGTACTTATGCAAGTCATGTATATGCTTATATGCATGTTTAACATCTTATGCAAGTATGTGAATGTTTATGCAAGTTATGTATATGTTGAAATGCAAGTTTAACATAATATGCAAGCCTATGCAAGTATGTGAATGTTTATGCAAGTTATGTATATGTTGAAATGCAAGTTTAACATAATATGCAAGCCTATGCAAGTATGTGAATGTTTATGCAAGTTATGTATATGTTGAAATGCAAGTTTAACATAATATGCAAGCCTATGCAAGTATGTGAATGTTTATGCAAGTTATGTATATGTTGAAATGCAAGTTTAACATGATATGCAAGCTTATGCAAGTATATGAATGCTTATGCAAGTATGTGAGTGCTTATGCAAGTTAAGTATATGCTAAAATGCAAGTTCTACATGTTATGCAAATCACATGTATGATGATATGTAAGTTCATATGCAACATGTTATGCAAATCACATGTTTGATGATATGTAAGTTCATATGCAACATGTTATGTAAGACACATGTTTGATAATATGCAAGTTTGGGTTGAATATAGTTGGGTTAATACATGCTCATATATGCAAGTTGACATCCTCTTAACCCATGATAAAGTTATATGCTAAACCCATGTTATGTGTGGTAAATCTTCCCTTTATTATGTTATGTCATAATGACGATTTACGTGGGGAACGATGGGGTTAATTAATATGTTAATTAAAAGTATGTTGAAATGGGTATGATTAAGCATACCATAAAAAATTAATTAACATAAGTGGGAATTTACCTATTGAGTTAGGTCTACCCCATGGGAATTTACCTATTGAGTTAGGTCTACCCATGTTATGAATAAATTGATATTAATTAGGGATAATTAATATGGGGGTGATTAATTAGGTGTAATTAATCGACTAAGACACGAGGTTAGGCTCTGTTATGACGTAAGACTGCCCGGACCCTACCGGCTTAACCAGGCGGTCATAACAGCCAGTCTAATGTGAGAGGTCTTAGGCACAAATTAAATACGTGATTAAAGTAAAGACACGAGGTTAGACTCTGTTATGACGTAAGACTGCCCGGACCCTACCGGCTTAACCAGGCGGTCATACCAGCCAGTCTAATGTGGGAGGTCTTTATGGGGAATCACGGTCTTAATTAATTAAGAAACACTTAACCATATTAGCATGTAGTGGGACATGAGGGGTTAAGTGGGTGCCTTGGGTGGCATGAGGAATCTAGTGGGTTGCCTTGGGTGGCAATAGAAAATACGATTAGAATACTTAACCAAGTGAAACATGTAATTAAACATGATTAAAGGGTTAAGTGGTGAACACTAGATTAATAACAAGCTCTGGTGGGTAGCTTGTGGAGGGCCCATTACAACCAGTATCCCATATGTATCTTTGTAGCTCGGCCCAAGCCGAGGACGGGACACGCATACTGGGCTTGTCTATAAGTGGCCAAAACGGGGTTAGCGGTGGCAACGCAGGCCCATCGGGTTTCATATGCGTGTGTGGGCCCGGGACTGGGAGGTAAGACGTTGTTGCATCGTGTAGGTATAACCCGTGCACCGGTGTTGCTTTTGGGTTGCCACTTTGGGGAATGATACACCCCACTGTGGGCCCAGCACGGATACCTACGTTAGGGAGCCGATCGCTTAGGGTAGTGGGGTACACCTAGTAGAGATAGGGCAGACGGCACCTATGTAGTCAACTAGGGTACAGGAAACTACTGGTTATATCTATCTTTGATATCCTTGGATGGGATCAACCTTTGAGTAGGAGTGACTGGTGTGGTGCAGTTAGTAATTATCCTTGGGTGGGTAGATGCGTCTTTACGGTTATCTTAGTTCGTCCTGTGTTCGTGGGCAACTTAGTGTAGTCATTATCCCCAAAGATACCATACCGAGTTCATATCATACCCTAATTACTTTAATAATTGTATTATTAAGGAAATAGGGTTCACTCAGGCTTATGTCTGACCCCCGTTGTTTTTATCTTTTTCCTTCAGGTCCTCAGGTTGGGCCTAGTGCTAGTGGGCTTTGATCAGTTTGCTTTATCTATCTCTTGGAGCTTGGACCGTAGATGTAGAGCTCAGCTTATCTTATCTTTTCTGTTATGGCTATTTGTTATGAGTAGTGGGATTATGTACTTATTTTATTCAGGATGGATATTTTGTACTTGACTCTTGTTATGGTTTTATGATGTAACCAAACATGTTTTACTTTCCGCTGCTATGAGATGATGTTTTAAATTTTCAAGTATTACATTATATCTGTCTTGTTGTAATTTTACTGTTCTATACTCACTAAAAATACTCCACCGATGCTATGGCATTCCCTTAGTGAGTGACTATAGCGGGTGTGGGGTGTTACACGTGGTATCAGAGCTTAAGGTTACCAGAACAGATAAAATTTTTAAGAAAAACTATTTTCTAAGAATATTTTAGAAGAAAGTATTTTCAAAAACATGTCTTTTAAGAGTAAAGATTTTGAAAGAAAAGCATAATCCCAGATAGCCATATCTCTATCTTTCGAATTCTCCGTTTGAATCTTTCCTTTTTTCGTTTCAGCATGGCTGAAGATCTTAACTTTCCGGAGGGTGTAGCAATACCAGCATGGTATAGGAGATTGATGGAGGCTAGGGCCGCCGCTGCAGGGCCAGCTAATGTTCCTCCACCACCAGTTATACCCGATCTTCCTCCTCATCCTCCTCGTGTGGTTACTTTTGCTAAGACTTGTAAGGAATTCAAGACTATGGGAGGGAAACCTTTTCTAGGATCAGAGACTTTTGTGGAAGCTAGGGATTGGCTTAAGGAGGTGGAAGAGTTGATAGACATCTTTGAGATGGAAGAAGCTAAGAAAGTTAAGTTAGCTGCTTGGTTAATGAAGGGAGAGGCCTCGTTCTGGTGGGAGGTCACTAATGGAGAGCGCCTTGTTGATTCTTGGGCGGATTTCAGACAGAGGTTTGTGGCAAAGTTTCTCTCAAGGGCAGAAGAAAATCTGTATATGGAAAGGTTCTTGAACTTGAAGCAAGGGAACTTATCAGTGAAGGAGTATGTCAACAAGTTCAATCAGTTGGCAAGGTTTGGCATAGATATGGTGAATACCCCGGAGAAGAAAGCTTTGAGGTTCGTTAGGGGCTTGAACGAACCGATGCATGGATTGGCTATGACTCACATTCCTATGGGGGCTACCTTTGAGAAGCTAGTTGACATGGCACTTATGTATGAGGAAGAGAAGGGTCCCAATACTAGTAAAGCACCCGAGAAGAAAGGAGATCAGAAGAGACCTCAACAGCAACAGCAAAACAAGAATGGGAAAGGCAATGGTGGCAAGGGGAAGAAGAAGAAGTGCTTCAATTGTGGGACACCAGGCCACCTAAGCAAGGATTGTCGCAAGAAGAAGAAGACTGGCTGCTTCCACTGTGGCGAAGCAGGGCATCTGGTGAAGGACTGTCCTAAGAAGGGGCAGAGGACGGGATCTACCTCAGGAGGACAGGTGCAAGCTCTTATGGCACCGGGTCAGGCAAGGGGGCAAGTTCAGGCTCTCGCGGTTCCACCACTTCAGGAAAGAGGTAGAACTATTTCTGTTGAAAGTCTAGTTTATCTGTTAGATCATCCTGTCCGTACTTTGTTTGACTCTGGCGCATCTCATTCGTTTATCTCATCATCTTTAGTTGAGTCACTGCACTTAGACACCAGTCTAGTAGATGATCCCTTGGTTGTTTCAAACCCAATTGGAGGCTCCACTTATTTGTCCATGATGTGTTTGGGTTTGAAGATTTCTATACTTAGCGTTGAGTTTAGATGTGATGCTTTTGTTTTGGGCTTCACGGGCTATGGGTTGATTTTGGGCATGGACTGGTTATCCAGTAATGGTGCCGTTCTTGATTGTGAAAGGAGAGTTGTTAGGCTGATGACCCGCTTGGGTAACACTCTCGAGATCTCTTGTAATCCCATGGAGTCTGTTATGCTAAGTTATCTTGAATCGCTCGATGCTTCGGTCGAGAGTCTGCAATCTGTCAGAGTGGTCCGGGAATATCCGGATGTGTTTGAGGAGGTGAAGGGCTTACCTCCGAAGCGGGAGATTGACTTCCGAATCTATCTTGTGGACAATGCTAAACCAGTATCTTTGCCAGTGCGCCACATGGCTCCTCGTGAAAGGAGGGAACTCAATAAGCAAGTAGGGGAGTTGCTTGAGAAGGGGTTCATAAGACGAAGTATATCGGAGTGGGGTGCTCCGGTGGTTTTTGCTACAAAGGCAGATGGGTCCCTCAGACTTTGTGTTGACTATAGAGAACTCAACAAGCTCACAAAGAAGAATAAACACCCATTGCCGAGGATTGATGATCTCTTCGATCAGTTAGTTGGCGCTTCAGTGTTTTCGCAGTTGGACTTAGCCACGGGGTTTCATCAGTTGAGAGTGGCTGAGGATAGTGTAGAGAAGACTGCCTTCAGGACTCCGGATGGTTTTTATGAGTGGCTTGTGATGCCATTTGGTTTGACGAACGCCCCTGCATATTTCGTTGATCTGATGAGTAGGGTGTTCAGGGAGTATCTTAACAAGTTCGTGGTGGTCTTTGTGGATGACATCTTGGTCTTCTCCAAGAGTGAGGAAGAGCATGCCCTACATCTTAGGGAAGTGTTGGAGACTCTTCGAGCGCATAGCCTGAAGGCTAAGTTTTCTAAATGTCACTTTTGGAGGAAGGAAGTGCGATTCTTAGGGCACGTGGTCTCTAAGGAAGGGATAGCTATGGATCCTACAAAGGTAGTATCTATCCAAGATTGGTAGGCTCCGAAGAATGCTACCGAGGTGAGGAGTTTCTTGGGGTTGGCTGGCTACTATAGGAAGTTTATCAAGGACTTCGCGAAGATATCAGCCCCATTAACTCGCTTGACAAAGAAGAATCAGGTTTTCACATGGGATGTGGATTGTGAGGATGCATTCCGACGGTTAAAGAGAGCTTTAACCACTGCTCCAGTTTTAGTGCTGCCAGATGGGAGTAAGCCGTTCGTTGTTTATACTGATGCTTGTGGGACAGGACTAGGCGCAGTCTTGATGCAAGAGGGAAGGGTAATAGCCTATGGTGGGAGGCAGTTGAGGGCGCATGAGAAAAATTACCCTGTCCATGACCTAGAGTTGGCCGCTATCGTTTTTGCGCTCAAGATCTGGCGCCATTATCTTCTTGGTGAGAGATTTGAGTTGTTCACCGATCACAAATCTTTGAAGTACTTGTTTTCTCAGAAGGATTTGAACTTGAGACAGCAAAGGTGGATGGAGTTCTTAGCATCCTATGATTTCGAGATAGCATATACCCCTGGCAAGGGTAACGTGGTGGCAGATGCCTTAAGCAGAAAAAGGTTGTCCTTGAGTCCGTTGTTTGTGGAACGGAGAAGCTTGGAGTTTATCTCGATGTTTGACTTCATACCTTCTGTTGACTTGGTACCCGGTTTGCTAGCATCCTTAGAGGTTAGACCTACTCTTTTGGGACGAGTTGGCGAGGCACAGCGAGACGACCCACAGTTGGTTGAGTTGGTAGAGAAGCTCATAAGGGGGGAGTCGTCCAGCCATTTGAATAGGTACACCCTAGATGATAGGGGGTGGTTGCGTAGAGACGGTAGACTTTGTGTACCGCAAGATGAAGACTTGAGGAAGGCTATACTTGATGATGCACATCGTTCGAGGATGACCATACATCCCGGTGGGGATAAGATGTACCAAGACATGAGGCGAGTTTTCTTTTGGGCCGGTATGAAGAAAGATGTGGCCGAGTATGTTGCTAGATGCTTGGTGTGCCAACAAGTAAAAGCAGAGCAAAAGAAGCCAGGTGGGTTGCTTCATCCTTTGGAAGTTCCGATATGGAAGTGGGATAGTGTCTCGATGGACTTCGTTGATGGTTTACCGAGATCGAGGAAGGGCAATACAGGAATTTGGGTCGTGGTTGATAGACTTACTAAGAGCGCCCATTTCATACCCGTAAAGAGTAAGAGGACTGCTCCATGGCTTGCTTCAGTCTATGTTCGAGAGATAGTTCGATTGCATGGGGTACCTTCCAGCATAGTGAGTGATCGAGATCCTATCTTCACTAGTGAGTTTTGGAAGAGTTTACAGGAGGCGGTGGGGACTCAGTTGTGTTTGAGCACCGCATATCATCCTCAGACAGACGGCCAGACCGAGAGGGTGAACCGTGTTTTGGAAGACCTTTTGAGGCTTTGTATCTTGGATTTTGGAGGTACATGGGAAGAGCATCTTCCTTTGGTGGAGTTTGCATATAACAACAGCTTCCAGTCTAGTATTGGCATGGCACCTTTTGAAGCTCTTTATGGAAGGCCTTGTCAATCACCTACATGTTGGTGGGAATCTACGGATAAGATCTTGCTAGGGCCCGATATGGTTAGAGAGACTTCAGAGAAGGTTGATTTGATTCGAAGAAGGATGAAAGCAGCGCAAGACAGACAGAAATCTTATGCAGATAAGAGGAGGACTGATCTTGAGTTTGAAGTTGGGAACATGGTTTTTGTCAAAGTGTCTCCATTACGGAATGTTGTTCGCTTTGGATCCGCTGGGAAGTTAGCACCGAGGTTTGTAGGACCGTTTCCTGTCAAGGAAAGAATTGGACGGATGGCATATAGGGTGGAGTTGCCAGACAGACTTAGTGGTATACATGATGTTTTCCATGTGTCACATTTGAGGAAGTGCCTACATGAGACCGCAGAGGTGGTAGAGCCGAGCTTGCTTAGAGAAGTGGAAGTAGAGCGTGATGCGACGATTCGACGAGCTCCTACTCGCATCCTTGGGTCAGAGATTAAGAAGTTGAGAAATAGAGAGGTTCAGCTAGTCAAAGTGCAATGGGGAGATGACGAGAGCAATGCTACTTGGGAGACGGAAGCGAAGATGCGTTCTTTGTACCCTTTTCTTTTCGAGAGTATGTTCTTTAACTTCTCCTTTATTGCCTATCTTGTACTTATCTTGTCCTTAGTATGTCCTCTCGTTAGCACCTTTGACCTTTTAGATAGGGTAAACCTATGGTTGAAACATGTGTTTGAGACATGTTATGATTGATGGATGCAAGTGGATGCAAGTGTTTGCTAGTGGTTGCTCGTGGATGCATATACACACACTTTAGGCACTAGATCGGCTCAATCACTTCATATTGCATATTGCATATAAATGTGTGTAGGTAGCTATATTAATGGATGTATGATGGTTGTGCTATCATATGGATGATGCATTTATTCGGTGAATGATTGTGCACGCATGTAGAAATAGTATGTGTCGATAGGGTTCTTTCGCATACATATTGGATGCATGGCACTATCATGGTTTGCATTAAGGAGGTCAACTGAATCAGTAGACCGCCTGATTTTGCATTAGATAGGGAACATATACACACACTTTTTGCATATGTTCATACAACATTAGAAACTTTAAGGACAATGGATGCCAGTGTTTGATGGTTGAGTAGATGGTTGTTTGGTTGGTAGGATACGTTCTTCTTGACTTAGAGATTTCGGGGACGAAATCCTTTAAGTAGGGGAGAATGTAACACCCCGTATGTTAAATAACTTGTTATAACATAAATCAGAGCAGAATTAAATTTAATATTCTGAATCAGGGGAAACGGGCTGTGCCATTGCGTTCGTCTCGGAAAAATACGCGAAATAGAGTCCGAGTTTTCGTAAATCGGAGTCCGTATGACCAAGTTATGGCCCGTCAAAGTTTCACGAAAAAACAAAAACGAAAACTGCTCATGTTTTGAGGCCCGGGATGAGTTTTGGGCTGTTTTTTTGGGCCCTAAATGGTTCCTACACTTGACTTCTTCCCCAAGACATGCTTTAAAGGCTAGGATTGGTTCTAGGGTATATCCTATGGTCCTAAAACATCTAACTAATCTATATATACACCCTAATACCCCCCTTATCCTTACCAAAAATAGATCTAAGGCCATTATGCCACCACTTAGAAAATTGGAGAGCCTCCACTAAAAATCCTAAGAGGGTTTGCAAGCTAATCTACATCTTCTTCTACTTAATCATTGGGATTTGCTTCATTTAACTTGCTAATCTTGTTTTGGTGAGCTTCTACCCCTTAATAATCAATTATTGAATTGATTATGATAAGATGTGATAAAGTATGGCTATGTTTGTGGATCCATATATTTATGCAAGCTTGATGTAGTGAATATTATGTGTTTTGCAAGTTATATGCCTTATGTCATGCAAGTTTCATAATATGTAATCATGATATTTTTATGCAAGCTGTTTCATGATGTTTATGATGCAAAACACTAAGTGAATATGGATCCATTATGCAAACATGTTATGCAAGTATGTGAGTACTTATGCAAGTCATGTATATGCTTATATGCATGTTTAACATCTTATGCAAGTATGTGAATGTTTATGCAAGTTATGTATATGTTGAAATGCAAGTTTAACATAATATGCAAGCCTATGCAAGTATGTGAATGTTTATGCAAGTTATGTATATGTTGAAATGCAAGTTTAACATAATATGCAAGCCTATGCAAGTATGTGAATGTTTATGCAAGTTATGTATATGTTGAAATGCAAGTTTAACATAATATGCAAGCCTATGCAAGTATGTGAATGTTTATGCAAGTTATGTATATGTTGAAATGCAAGTTTAACATGATATGCAAGCTTATGCAAGTATATGAATGCTTATGCAAGTATGTGAGTGCTTATGCAAGTTAAGTATATGCTAAAATGCAAGTTCTACATGTTATGCAAATCACATGTATGATGATATGTAAGTTCATATGCAACATGTTATGCAAATCACATGTTTGATGATATGTAAGTTCATATGCAACATGTTATGTAAGACACATGTTTGATAATATGCAAGTTTGGGTTGAATATAGTTGGGTTAATACATGCTCATATATGCAAGTTGACATCCTCTTAACCCATGATAAAGTTATATGCTAAACCCATGTTATGTGTGGTAAATCTTCCCTTTATTATGTTATGTCATAATGACGATTTACGTGGGGAACGATGGGGTTAATTAATATGTTAATTAAAAGTATGTTGAAATGGGTATGATTAAGCATACCATAAAAAATTAATTAACATAAGTGGGAATTTACCTATTGAGTTAGGTCTACCCCATGGGAATTTACCTATTGAGTTAGGTCTACCCATGTTATGAATAAATTGATATTAATTAGGGATAATTAATATGGGGGTGATTAATTAGGTGTAATTAATCGACTAAGACACGAGGTTAGGCTCTGTTATGACGTAAGACTGCCCGGACCCTACCGGCTTAACCAGGCGGTCATAACAGCCAGTCTAATGTGAGAGGTCTTAGGCAAAAATTAAATACGTGATTAAAGTAAAGACACGAGGTTAGACTCTGTTATGACGTAAGACTGCCCGGACCCTACCGGCTTAACCAGGCGGTCATACCAGCCAGTCTAATGTGGGAGGTCTTTATGGGGAATCACGGTCTTAATTAATTAAGAAACACTTAACCATATTAGCATGTAGTGGGACATGAGGGGTTAAGTGGGTGCCTTGGGTGGCATGAGGAATCTAGTGGGTTGCCTTGGGTGGCAATAGAAAATACGATTAGAATACTTAACCAAGTGAAACATGTAATTAAACATGATTAAAGGGTTAAGTGGGGAACACTAGATTAATAACAAGCTCTGGTGGGTAGCTTGTGGAGGGCCCATTACAACCAGTATCCCATATGTATCTTTGTAGCTCGGCCCAAGCCGAGGACGGGACACGCATACTGGGCTTGTCTATAAGTGGCCAAAACGGGGTTAGCGGTGGCAACGCAGGCCCATCGGGTTTCATATGCGTGTGTGGGCCCGGGACTGGGAGGTAAGACGTTGTTGCATCGTGTAGGTATAACCCGTGCACCGGTGTTGCTTTTGGGTTGCCACTTTGGGGAATGATACACCCCACTGTGGGCCCAGCACGGATACCTACGTTAGGGAGCCGATCGCTTAGGGTAGTGGGGTACACCTAGTAGAGATAGGGGCAGACGGCACCTATGTAGTCAACTAGGGTACAGGAAACTACTGGTTATATCTATCTTTGATATCCTTGGATGGGATCAACCTTTGAGTAGGAGTGACTGGTGTGGTGCAGTTAGTAATTATCCTTGGATGGGTAGATGCGTCTTTACGGTTATCTTAGTTCGTCCTGTGTTCGTGGGCAACTTAGTGTAGTCATTATCCCCAAAGATACCATACCGAGTTCATATCATACCCTAATTACTTTAATAATTGTATTATTAAGGAGATAGGGTTCACTCAGGCTTATGTCTGACCCTCGTTGTTTTTATCTTTTTCCTTCAGGTCCTCAGGTTGGGCCTAGTGCTAGTGGGCTTTGATCAGTTTGCTTTATCTATCTCTTGGAGCTTGGACCGTAGATGTAGAGCTCAGCTTATCTTATCTTTTCTGTTATGGCTATTTGTTATGAGTAGTGGGATTATGTACTTATTTTATTCAGGATGGATATTTTGTACTTGACTCTTGTTATGGTTTTATGATGTAACCAAACATGTTTTACTTTCCGCTGCTATGAGATGATGTTTTAAATTTTCAAGTATTACATTATATCTGTCTTGTTGTAATTTTACTGTTCTATACTCACTAAAAATACTCCACCAATGCTATGGCATTCCCTTAGTGAGTGACTATAGCGGGTGTGGGGTGTTACAGCCACCCTCATTCTAAAATTTTAGGCTTGTCTTCTTTTTGAAGATAGGCCACTATAGACTAAATTTTAGGGGATGAGATAAAACTAAAATATTTTTTATTTTTTTCTGGGGGAGGTTCTGCTGATCTGGGAAAGCTTCGAAGTGAGTTTTTATGATTATTTAGATTTTTGATTTAGTTTTGGGTTAAATAGGAATAATGGTAGCTCTAGTTGAAGATTTATTTACAATTCTTTTGCTATAGTTATTTGCAGTTTATATTTGTTCCTTCTTTATGTAATTTCTTTCTACAAGTAATTTATGTAGTTTTCCTTTTTTCTTACAGTTTCTGTTTAATTAAGAATTATATTACTATAAATTGTTCTTGGTCTTCTTTCCCATATTCTTCGTCGGATTTTTACAGTTATGCCTAAATGGCATATATATAAGATTGATTTAGGCATAAACTGATATGCCTAATTACATATGACTGATTATCATCCTTTATTTTGCGCGCATTTGGGAAACTTAATTGAATTGGGATAATTGAATAAAATTAAGGCTAAGTGGACATATGTTGTAAAGCTATAATAAAAGGGAAACGTTGGATTGATAGTATGCAAAATTGATTAAAGTTTGTAACGATAATGCAGGATTGGGATAGAAAAATGAACTGTAACTTATATTTGTACAAATATGATAATTGGAGAATCAAAATAAACAAACATAGTTTATTTATAAATATGAATTTGATAGGAAACGATTAAACAGGGTAGTTAGTTAGGCTTTAATATGCATATATTGACTACAAGGAGATAAATTACAAGCTTAAAAAATGTTGGGCTTTAATTGGACATACGGACTTCTAGGGGTTTAGTTACGAGCCTAAAACTAAAATTCTATGGTGCCTTAAAATTAGGCGTTAGACTTTAATATATTCATATTGATTTACAAGAAGGAAAATTACGAGACTAAAAAGGCATTAGGCTTTAATATGAAA
Organism: Allium sativum; assembly: GCA_030737875.1. Taxonomy (NCBI): domain Eukaryota; kingdom Viridiplantae; phylum Streptophyta; class Magnoliopsida; order Asparagales; family Amaryllidaceae; genus Allium; species Allium sativum. The sequence goes on from CM060924.1 coordinate 423,413,445, forward strand.
ATATTGACTTAAAAAGGTTAAGTTACGAGTCCACATTAGGTACTCAGATTTAATACGAACATATTGACTTAAAATAGTTAAGTTCCGAGTTGAATGTTTTAATTGGACATACTTACTTATAGGGATTGAGTTACCAATCTAGAACTAAAATGCCATGGGGGCCAAAATCAAGGGGGATTTAAGCTAAGCATAAATTATTTGTTGGGGATCACTACCATGTAGCATACCATTTTCTTTTTATCACATATATGTTCTCAGTTAGGAGGGAGGCCATGCACCATTGTGTGAGGTGGCAGTAAGTTGGTCCAATAGAGGTAGGAATGGGTGCATTCCGACGGTTCAATATGCGTGCTTTGACCCAATTGGGGAAAATAACAGATTGTGACACATATGATAATAGTTATGTTTTGAGCTGCTGGGTTGGGCCTGATAAGCCCAAGATGCATAGTGGGCATAGGTTGTCACTTTGGGTATAAGTTGCTGATCGATAGGTTGCATTTGGGATATTTTTCCTTATTATATTATGTCATGAATTCGTAGGTATACAAGCAGTCAAAAGTTGAAAATCAACGAGAGGAGTCAATCCTATTTATAACCTTTCATGTCATCCTACGTATTCACTTTAGGGTACATAGAGATTTAGCTTATATGACACTAGAAATATTATTATGTTTGTTCTCCCTTGCTAATCAATCGTGCTAGTAATCATGACTGCTTATCAGACTTTATGTCTAATCCTTTTTCCTTTCTTCTTTCCTCTTTTCCTCCCCCAAAGCTCACAGGGAGGAAGTGCATAGTTCATATTATTCAGCTGATTCTGTCTTGGAGGATTTTCTTTGTGGAAGATGTATTGTTCTCTTTGTAGTTCATTTATTTTCCATGATTTAATTGTATCTGTGGCTAATGTTTTTGGGGATTATTATTTATGTACTCTGATACTCTGTGACTAAGATTTTTCTTCATGAGACATGATATTTTATGATAGTTGGTTTTAATAAAAGTAAATGTTTTTGTAATTTATGTAAATTATCTTCTTCTTCCACCGTGTTTTAAATATTTATGTTTTGTGAATCTTAGTCTCTGTGATGTTTTGTGTCTTTATACCTATTATGCTTCATATTTTTTAGCAGGATCCTACTTTGGGTTATGTTAAGGGGTGTGGGGTGTTTCAAATGCCCAATATAGCCATATGATAATTATGCAATTGACTTTCTTAGGCCTATCTTACACATAATATGTAATAAGTAGGAAAACATATAATAGGTGATACTCGCTTATGATACATTTTCGATGACACTTGCCTAAGAAGGGTAGTCGAAAACTCATACCAACGAGTGATAATAGGTTATGCAGGCTCAGGAAGGATATGAGAATTGATCATACAGTAAATGTAACACCCCGTAATTTTATAACATTAAAATTCACAAATTAAAGTATACTTAATTTTTAGAAGAAGAATTAAGTGAAATGGGTTGCGCTATTATGTTCGTTTCAAAATTTTGGGTCAAGAGAGACATTTGGTATGCACAAAACGGATACCTTATGAAGATGTTATTAAGCCTTGAAGTTTGTATACATATAAGAGAAATATATATATAATTAAATAAATAAATATTCAAAAAAGTTCAAAACATCGAATCGGGAGGAGGAATAGCCGAATTGCACCATTTTTGGAGTCGACCCAAGCCCCGCTGGGTCGATTAGGGGTCGATCCAGGGTGTTTGACTGTCAACCTATGGCCCGATTCGCCTAAGGGCTGATGTGGCATCTGAGTGGTCCTGATGGTTTCTAGGTTAATCTAAGAGCTCTAAACGATCCTAGACATCTATATATACATAGCTAAATCTAAACTCTAATTCAATAACAAAGTGGAATGGTGCCTCCATGCTCCTAAAACCTAAAGTGACCTAGCCTCCACCCTAATCAATCAATTCAAAAGAGAAGATAAAGATAACAAATCAAGGCCTACATCAACGGAAAGCTAAATCAACTCCAGAAAATCAGATCCAAGAATCATTCTTCTCTTTCTTAAACCACGATTTGTGAGTATAGCTATTTTTAGATATGAAATTTAATTATGATCTTGACATGGGTATAAATCTGAATTGGAGATCTATCTTATTCTTGTTTATCAGATCTGTTTTTCTGTGTAGATCCATCTTATTCTTCTTTACCAGATCTGTTTTATATGTAGATCTATCTTATTATAGCTATTCTGCATCTCTTCCTTCCTTCTGTTCTATAGCCAGGCTACTACGAGCCTGAGCCAAATCTCATAAGAGATTGACACGCGAACGCCAAATTTGGGGAAAATATTGAATGATGCATAATTGGACATAAATGATTTATGACAAAATTGAGAACACAACATAAGTTGTAATTTAAGATCTAGATCTAGGCATACATTATATGATGGTTTATGATTTGGAAGAAGGAGAATTAATGTATGACAACATTTGACTTGTAATTTGGGGACATAATGCATGTTATAATTCAAGATCTGATTTTGAGGACATAATACATGTTGTAATTTAAGAGCTAGATTTGGGGCATATTTTATATGATGATCTATGACTTGGAAGAAAAAGGATATGTGACTTAGGCCTGAAAAACCTATATTAAAATAGGGATAACTATTAATGTGAATACGCCTAATTCGCATTTTTGGATATTTGACATACGCGGTAATCAACGGCTATAAATTAGCATAATTCATATTGTATATCATGATTTGGGGCTTTTAGAGAATATTCTGTATTATGGAAAATCTAACTAAATTTGGGCATATGTTATGTTGAGAATTATGACCATAACTTGGGCATGTAAAATGAGGCTTAATTTATGATTAGGAAAGATATGTTAATAGAACTTTAGGATATGTTTAAATCTATTAAATTGCCTAATCCGCTAGATCTGTTAGAATTGAATACTATGATTTGGGTATGTAATCTATAGGCTCAATCTAAAATTGAGCAAAACATGTTAATGGAACTTTGAATAATCTGTTGTAACTTGTAAAGAAGTTAATTTGTTGAATTGGCATAATTAATCTGATGTTGGCATAATCTGTGAATGAAAACTTTAGCTACAAATAACAATGCTGAGACACGAGGTTAAACTCAGTTTGCGGTGGAAGCCTGCCCGGACCCAACCGGCTTAACCAACAACCGCAAACTGTTAGTCTAATGTGAGAAGTCGTAGGCATAAGGATGCTTAGACACGAGGTTAGGTCTGGCTTGTGGCAGAAGTCTGCCCGGAACCGCCCGGCACATCCAGCGGCCACAAGCTACTGACCTAATGTGAGAGGTATGTGCATTAATATTTAATTAATGCAAATCTAAGATAAATATGATACCTAAAACGTGTTGGGTGGATAGGGTTAAAACAACTGGACTGATGAATCTAATAAACCCGTTTCGTGAATCTGTAGGCTCAATACAAAGTTAGGTAAAACAATCTGTAAGTCTGTTAATCTGTATATCTGATCCGTTAGTCTAAGAACTTGTTAATCTGTACATCTGATCCATTAGTCTGAAAACCTGTTAACTTGTATGTCTGATCTGAAAACTAGTTAATATGAACTTTGTACATCTGAAATCTGTTAACAAGTTAATTTGAAATCTATTAGTCTGGGGACACAAGGTTATGATGGATAATTACTTGTTTCATCTGTTGTTTGGGACCCATATTAGTCAGTAACCCTTTCTGGTACCAAAACTATGACCCAAAACTAAGAGGTGTCCGGGCACGCTTACTGAACTAATTGTAAGAGGTTCACTCTGATAATGGCGAGGGGTGTTGATGGCGCATTCCAACCGGGTCATGTGCGTGCATGGATTCAGTCTGCTCTGAGGATGTAAGGCACCGTGACATCTGTAAATTGTTGTGTGTCTATAGGTTGCCACTTTAGGGAGTGATACACGCTTCTGTGGGGCCTGCACAGGGTATTTATGTCTTCGGGAGTCGATCGCTTAGGGTAGAATTTAGGCTACACTTAGTTCTGTCTATTTCTGTTGGGGTACCGTCTGTTTCTGTTGGGGTGGTAACACCTGTCTGTTTCTGTTAGGGTACCGTCTGTTTCTGTTGGAGTGGTTACACATGTCTGTTTCTGTGTGGTACCATTTTTTGGGGTGGTAAAGGCCCGTTAATAGTGTACATCTAACTCTAATATTATGTTTCCGTAGGGATTATTCTGTTTCTGTCTATGATTTCGTTCCTGATTCTGTTTCTATACCATCTGTCTCTATTCGGGTGGTAAAGGCCCATTTCTAGCATCGTGTTTCTGAGGAGATCATTCTATTTTCTGTTTAGGACAACACCTAATTCTACCATACTAGTATTAGTGTAGAGAAGTGAAAACTAAGTAAGGAGCTTAGCTTAGCCTATATCATTTTGTTTCTTCTGTTAACCTGCTACTCCTGTTACGGCTATCCCTCATCCAGTTTTATTTACATGTTATGATATTGTTATCTGTTTATATGCTAAAAGTAACTGTACTCACCAAACGTATGTCTGACCTAGTTTGTTTATCCTCTTTTCTTTCGTCCCCCCCCCCCCCCCTCGGCCATGTACTCAGATTGGGAATGTAAGAGCTTGACTTAGATTTCTCTATGCTTGAAGTGCTGGAAGTGTTGCTTGGCTTTGATTCTACCTATTTATGGCATTTTCTGTTGGGGATTATGGCTTTAAAATAACGTACTCTGAAGGCTTTTGTACAAGACTGTTATTTATGTACCTGAATTCTGATATTGTGGTTTTGAAAGATGTAACCAAACTTACTTCTGTTTCTGCTGTAATAAAGTTATAAATTTTTCAAGTACTACTTTATGTATCTGTCTTGTAATATTCTGTTCTGTTTACTTATAATGCTTCATGGAAGTTAATGCATTCCCTTTGTGATTGACATTAACGGACATGGGGTGTTACACTTGGTATCAGAGCTGAAGGTTACCAGATTAGATAAAAGTGAAAACTATTTTCAAAAAGGTTTTAAAAAGAAAGTATTTTCAAAAGTAGAGTTTATTTTGAAAAACATAATCCCCAAAAGACATATATCTTTCTTTCGATTCTCCATTTTGAATCTCTTCCCTTTTTCTTTTCCGCATGTCTGGGGTACCCGAGATACCCGAGGGCATACAGATACCAACTTGGTTCCGAAGGTATCTGGAGTCTAGGGCCACCGCCACAGGTCCAGCAGACGTTCCTCCTCCTCCTCCCCCTCCGCGCGTTGATAATTTTTCGAAGATATGCAAGAACTTTCGGGCGATGGGCGGGAAACCTTTTCAGGGGTCAGAGATGTTTGTTGAAGCTCGAAATTGGCTTAAGGAGGTGGAAGATTTATTTGGTACCTTCGGGATAGAAGACGGAAGGAAGGTCCAACTAGCTGCTTGGTTAATGAAGGACGAAGACTCGTTTTGGTGGGAGGTCACGAATGGAGAGCGTCCGGTGGAGACATGGAGGGATTTCAGGCATAGGTTCGAGATGAAATTTCTCTGACGAGCAGAAAAGAATTTATACATGGAGAGGTTCTTAGCATTGAGGCAAGGGAATTTATCAGTAAAGGAGTACGTCAACAAGTTCAACCAATTGGCGAGATTTGGCTTAGACTTGGTGAACACACCTGATAAGAAGGCCCTGAGATTTGTTAAAGGTTAAATGAACTGCTACGCGGGTTGGTTATGACCCACATCCCTATGGGGGCTACCTTCGAGAAATTGGTTGACATGGCATTAATGCATGAAGAGGAAGCCAAAAGTGAGAAGAAAGAGGAAAAGCTCGAAGGACCACAAAATAAGAAAGTGTGGCCCAAAAAGGAAACACAAAAGAAGGATGAAAAGTCTGAAGATAAGAAGGATAAAAAGTGGTTTACTTGTGGAAGCTTGACTCATATGAACAAGGATTGCAGAAAGAGGAAGGGCATTTGCTTCAACTGTGGAGAAATGGGACACTTCACTAGGGACTGCCCGAAGAAACGAGGGCAAGGGCAGAGGGTAGAACCTACTTCTGGAGGGTAGGTGAATGCTCTCGTGGCTGGTGAATAGGATAGAGATAGGAAAATTTCTGTAGAAGGTTTAATTTCCTTATCTGATTATTGAGTTAAAACTCTTTTTGATTCTGTAATTGAGACTCTGCACTTTAATACTAGTCTTGTCACTGATCCCGCTATAGTCTCAAACCCCATAAGGGTTACGACTCATCTGTTCATGATAAGTTGGGGTTTGAAGGTATCTGTGTTAAGCGTTAAGTTGACTGTGACGCATACGTTCTGGTTTTTGTGGGATATGCTTAGTTTCCGAAGAATCATTTGATAATCTGATCTGTACCAGTAGTCTGTAAGTGTCTGAATATTTATGAAAAGGATAGGGGTTTTTACTTGAAGCATGAAGTATATTTCCTGACATTGTTTAATGGGAGTAATTCTCTGGGTGTCAATCTGATGTTGATTTCGGTCTTCGGGGTTGATACTTAGGGATTTATTCTCTTAACCGATGTCTAATGGGAACAGAACTTTTGTTTTAATTATACTTGCTTCTATCACTCGGCTGAATCCTATCGATCAAGTCTTCGACCTTTAGGTAGAAACTAACGGGTGTAAACATGTGTTTGAGACATGTTATGTTTGATGGTTGCAAGTGGATGCAAGTGGTTTCTAGTGGTTGCTCGCGGATGCATATACACACACTAGGCACTAGATCGACTCAAAAATACTCTCATACTGCATATGGATGTGTGTGCATTTTTTAATTTTTGTGGATGCAAAATGATTGACTCATCACATGGATGTTGCATTTGGATGAATGGTTATGCACTCATATAGAAATGATGTGTGTCAAATAGGATTTCTTGCATACATAATTGGACTAATGGCACTAACATAATTCGCATTAAGGAGGTTAACTGGATCAGTAGATTGCATGATTTTGCATTAGATAAGAAACATATACACACACTCTGCATATGTTCATATGGCATTAGAAACCTTTAAGGACAATAGATGCTTGTGGATGGTGGTTGAGTAGATGGATGATTGGATAGTAGGATACATTCTTCTTAACTTGGAGATTTCGGGGACGAAATCCTTTAAGGATGGGAGAATGTAACACCCCGTAATTTTATAACATTAAAATTCACAAATTAAAGTATACTTAATTTTTAGAAGAAGAATTAAGTGAAATGGTTTGCGCTATTATGTTCTTTCAAAATTTTGGGTCAAGATAGACATTTGGTTTGCACAAAACGGATACCTTATGAAGATGTTATAAAGCCTTGAAGTTTGTATGCATATGAGAGAAATATTTATATATATAATTAAATAAATAAATATTCAAAAAAGTTCAAAACAGCGAATCGGGAGGGGGAACAGCCGAACCGCACCTTTTTTGGAGTCGACCCAAGCTCCGCTGGGTCGACTAGGGATCGATCCAGGGTGTTTGACTGTCAACCCATGTCCCGATTCGCCTTAAGGGCTGATGTGGCATCTGAGTAATGGTTTCTGGGTTAATCTAAGAGCTCTAATCGATCCTAGACATCTATATATATAGCTAAACCTAAACCCTAATTCATTAACAAAGAGGAATGGTGCCTCCATGCTCCTAAAAACTAAAGTGACCTAGCCTCCACCCTAATCAATCAATTCAAAAGAGAAGATGAAGATAACAAATCAACGCCTACATCAACGGAAAGCTAAATCAACTCCAGAAAATCACATCCCAGAATCGTTCTTCTCTTTCTTAAACCACGATTTGTGAGTACAGTTATTTTCAGATATGAAATTTAATTATGATCTTGACATGGGTATAAATCTGAATTGGAGATCTATCTTATTCTTGTTTATCAGATTTGTTTTTCTGTGTAGATCCATCTTATTCTTCTTTATCAGATCTGTTTTTCTGTGTAGATCTATCTTATTGTAACTATTATGTATCTCTTCCTTCCTTCTGTTCTATAGCCAGGCTACTACGAGCCTGAGCCAAATCTCATAACAGATTGACACGCGAACGCTAAATTTGGGGAAAATCTTGAATGATGCATAATTGGACATAACTGATTTATGACTAAATTGAGAACACAACATAAGTTGTAATTTAAGATCTAGATCTAGGCATACTACATATGACCATTTATGATTTGGAAGAAGGAGAATTAATGTATGACAACATATGACTTGTAATTTGGGGACATAATGCATGTTATAATTCAATATCTGATTTTGAGGACATAATACATGTTGTAATTTAAGAGCTAGATTTGGGGCATATTTTATATGACGATCTATGACTTGGAAGAAAAAGGTCATGTGACTTAGGCCTAAAAAACCTATATTAAAATAGGGATAACTATTAATGTGAATACGCCTAATTTGGATTTTTGGATATTTGACATGCGCTGTAATTAACGGCTATAAATTGGCATAATTCATATTGTATATCATAATTTGGGGCTTTTAGAGAATATTTTGTATTGTTGAAAATCTAAATAAATTTGGGAATATGTTATGTAGAGAATTATGACCATAATTTGGGCATGTAAAATGAGGCTTAATTTATGATTAGGAAAGATATGTTAATAGAACTTTAGGATATGTTTAAATCTATTAAATTGCCCAATCCGCTAGATCTGTTGGAATTGAATACTGTGATTTGGGTATGTAATCTGTAGGCTCGATCTAAAATTGAGAAAAACATATCAATGGAACTTTGAATAATCTGCTGTAACTTGTAAAGAAGTTAATTTGTTGAATTAGCATAATTAATCTGATATTGGCATAATCTGTGAATGAAAACTTTAGCTACAAGTAAGAATGCTGAGACACGAGGTTAGACTTAGTTTGCGGTGGAAGCCTGCCCAAACCCAACCAGCTTAACCAACAACTGCAAACTGTCAGTCTAATGTGAGAGGTCATAAACATAAGGATGCTTAGACACGAGGTTAGGTCTGGCTTGTGGCAGAAGTCTGCCTGAAACCGCCCGGCACATCCGTAGGCCACAGGCTACCGACCTAATGTGAGAGGTCTGTGCATTGATATTTAATTAATGAAAATCTAAGATAAATATGATATCTAAAACGTGTTGGGTGGATAGGGTTAAAACAACTGAACTGATGAATCTAATAAACCCGTTTCGTGAATCTGTAGGCCCAATACAAAGTTAGGTAAAACAATCTGTAAGTCTGTTAATCTGTGTATCTGATCCGTTAGTCTGAGAACTTGTTAATCTGTATATCTGATCCATTAGTCTGAAAACCTGTAAACTTGTATGTCTGATCTGAAAACTAGTTAATCTGAACTTTGTACATCTGAAATATGTAAACAAGTTAATCTGAAATCTGTTAGTCTGGGGACACAAGGTTAGGAGGGATAATTCCTTGTGTCATCTGTTGTTTGGGACCCATATTAGTCAATAACCCTTTCTGGTATCAAAACTATGACCCAACACTAAGAGGGGTCCGGGCACGCTTACTGAACTAATTGTAAGAGGTTCACTCTGATAATGGCGAGGGGTGTTGATGGCGCATTCCAACCGGGTCATGTGTGTGCATGGATCCGGTCTACTCTGAGGATGTAAGACACCGTGACATCTGTAAATAGGTCTGTGTCTATAGGTTGCCACTTTAGGGAGTGATACACCCTTCTGTAGGGCCGGCACAGGGTATTTATGTATTAGGGAGCCGATCGCTTGGGGTAGAATTTAGGGTACACTTAGTTCTGTCTGTTTCTATTGGGGTACCGTCTGTTTCTGTTGGGGTGGTAACACCTGCCTATTTCTGTGTGGTACCATCTGTTGGGGTGGTAAAGGCCCATTACTAGTGTACACCTAACTCTAATATTCTGTTTCCATAAGGATTATTCTGTTTCTGTCTCTGATTTCGTTCCTGATTCTGTTTCTATACCGTCTGTCTCTGTTCGGGTGGTAAAGGCCCATTTCTGGCATCGTGTTTCTGAAGAGATCATTCTATCTTCTATTTAGGACAACACCTAATTCTATTATACTAGTATTAGTGCGGAGAAGTGAAAACTAAGTAAGGAGCTTAGCTTAGCCTATATCATTTTGTTTCTTCTGTTAACCTGCTACTCCTGTTACGGCTATCTCTCATCCACTTTTATTTACATGTCATGATACTGTTATCTATTTATATGCTGAAATTCACTGGACTCACCAGACGTATGTCTGACCTAGTTTGTTTCGCCTCTTTTCTTCCGCCCCCCCCCCCCCCCCCACGGTACTCAGGTTGGGAACGTAAAAGCTTGACTTAGATTTCTCTCTGCTTGAAGTGCTTGAAGTATTGCTTAGCTTTGATTCTACCTATTTATGGCATTTTCTGTTGGGGATTACGGCTTTAAAATTACGTACTCTGAAGGCTTTTGTACAAGACTAATATTTATGTGCTTGAATTCCGATATTGTGGTTTTGAAAGATGTAACCAAACTTACTTCTATTTCTGCTATAATAAAGTTATAAATTTTTCAAGTACTACTTTATGTACCTGTCTTGTAATATTCTTTTATGTTTACTTATAATGTTTCATGGAAGTTAATGCATTCCCTTTGTGAGTGACATTAAAGGACATGGTGTGTTACACTAAACTTGTCTCAAGTATAATCACAACTTATCATCTTAAGTGGAAGAATAAGCACATGATGTATCAAACACACCATGACCAAAAGGGAAAATGATAAATGTGCTTCCTCCAATAGACTACACAGTTGATGGGTGATCTAACACATGTGTTCTTCTAACATGACCGTTATAGTCTTGATTGCTTCAATAACCATCGTTACTTGTACCCATTGCTTTGCTCAACTACACGAGGACTCGATCATGACCCTATGTGTGCCACCTAAATGGTAAAAGGCTGCTAACCTAGGTGAAAAAGGTAGGATATACATCACTAACATGCGTTGCAAATACATGACTATAAGAATAATGTGCCATAGAACGACAACATGTGCGTACCCTACTCAGACTGCTAGAATGTATACTATCAAATCTAGTTCACTCCTTCACTGTAAAGGAGTCAGATGAAGATAGATAAATACCATACATATATATAGAAGCTGATACACAACTATATACGTACGTTGATGCACAGTGATACATAAGCAGACACATAGCTCTATATAGATTCTGTCACACAACCTAATACATAGCTATGTGCCTTACTCTGTATTCTCAAGTAATTCATCTCTTTAATTTGGAGAGAGTGAGAGAAATTCGGCTGCTTTTCAATGGAAGGCAAGGAATATTGTCCATTTTGATCAATTCTCGATGCATGAAATTTAGAGAGGCTTGAGATATGCTCTCTATGAATTTGATTCGTTATGTCATGGTTCCTTGTTCTTGATTTTCTTTTTGGTTTTGTGTTTGATTCGTTATGTATTCGAATGTTGTTTTCCTGTGTGCTCTTGGAAATTCCAAAGTTTGTTTTGGAATTTGGCACTTGTTGTATTTTCTCTTTTGGCGTATCAATATATTGGTAGGAGCCAGTTAACCTCGTTAGCTTTGCCAAAAAAATAAAAGTGTTTTTAAATATTCATTTAATTATAATTAAGGTTTTAAAATTATTATCTAATTATTAAAAAAATATTTGGGTTTTAAATTGTTTATTTAAAGATTAACTATTTATTTAAAATTTAAATAAATATTTAATTATTTACTTTAAGGATTAATATTTGTTTAATTATTATATATATTTACTAGTTAATTATTATATAATCAATAATTGTTTTAGATTATTATTATCTTAATTTAAAAGTAATTAAGTTGATTTCATTCTCATAAATGATTATTTTAAATTAATTAATTTATCAAATAATGATACTTTAAGTTGATTAATTATTTTAAAATATGACATTTAAATTAATTAATTAATTAATTTAATAATAGGGATTAGGCTTTTCAATTACTTTTTAAATGTGATTTTAAAGCCAATACATTTATTCAATAATGAGGTTTGCATTTAAATGAATCATTTGCTAAATGTATACGAGTTAAGTGGGTTTGTTATAGTTAATTAATTTATTAAATAACAAGGGCTAAGTTAATTTAATTAACTTAAGGGTAAGCTTTTAAATTTAGTAGTGGATTTAGAAAATGGATTAAAGTTATGAGTCGATTTTGACAAAGGAATTTATTCGAAAATAAATAAATCAGGTAAAATATGTTAAGAATTTGTATGAGAACGAAAAAGTGGATTTGTAGAACTTATTTTGGAACAAATTTCAATTAGAACTTGGTGAACTTAAGTTGGTCATTTAGAACATGTGATAATAAACTTCTATTATTCTGAAGATGAGGGTGTTGCTGAGTCAAGGTCTAAGAGGTAAATAAAATATCTTAACTAGAACGACTTCATCTTTATCCAACGAATAGTATTAGTTTAAGATCTAGATTTGATTTTGGAATTTAAATTATTATCATAAAATGATTTATCACTTAAAAAGGGGGAAATTGGCAAAGCCGACCGATTTTTATAGTGACCACAAGCACTTATTATTACAACAAATAATAGTTGCAATAGTTTCAGGAGATTGGTCAATTACCAATCTACTACATGCTCGGCTTTTAAGGTGTATCATCCACTGTCGTCCTATCAAGGTTATAGAGCAGGTGCTAGACATTATTTTTTGTACTATAGGGTTTCAAACTCCACACAGGGAGCTATATGAAAAAGTACACAATACTTTGCATGCAAAACAGGACACATAGCTAGTCCAAAAGACTGTAGGGACCTGATTCCAACTTTCCAATAGGTTCAGTCTCTAATCATGCCTATTACCTAGGCCCTGGTACAAAAATACAAACCAACACGTTACTTCCTAGAGCCAAACAATGCAATATGCAACATCATTGAACGTGAAAAGCACAAACACCAATACAACACAAATGCAAATAACAGGCTTCCATTGCACAAAACTCCTTTGACTAACCATCTCAAGCAAAAGTGAGACAGAAAGTAACATAATAAAGGACACCATTGCAGGGCATCACTTCACATGAGCTGTTGACATAACCAATATGACACAAAACATAGGGCTACCGTGGCAGAGTGTCGAAGCATTACCAAAAAATGGCTGAGGTTAGCAAGGGGTACGAGTGAGAGAGGAATTGAAGAACACCAAACAAACGGCAATGTCTAGAGCATTAGCTTCACCTGTATTGTCGAATGAAAGATGATACAAAACTATCTTTCAGCACGCCATACTCATACCCGAGCCAAACTCGAACCAATAGAACAATTACATACCGACACAACCTCGTCACAATGACGAGTTCCAAATTCAAAGAAAGAAAACCCAAGTATTCACATAATAAAACAATCTAACTACCCAAACCACTAACCAAACAACAATTTGCAGCCAACAAGATGAATTTTTAGGGCACATTGAAAATCCAACACCTCAAATAGAACCAACACAATCAACCCATTGGTCTGTTGATGCCAGCACTCATGATAGCCCACCAAGGTACGGGAAATGAACACTAAACTCGGTATAATGTTGACAAGCTAGGCATAGATTAACGAGTCACGGGTTTACTCGAGAAGGAAGGCATTACTGCACGCCTAAATACTCGACGTTTGAAACAAAGCTTCCTTATCAATGCAAGTCGAAACCAGCAGTTGAAAAACAAAACCACCATCCAAAACTAGATCCAACACACACCCATTAACCACCTACCACATGACTAAGTCAGACTATCATGGGTCACTAAATCACCAAGCAATGAGCAAAAATTTGTTGTATTCCACACATAGCACATTATTGGAAGGCACTAATCCATATACACTAAAATTAGAGAATAATAGATTAGTAATTGCCAGAAATGGCCACCACACACTGAAAAGAAAGGAAGTTTGGAGCGAGTTTGAGTAAAGGAAATCAGTTTTGGAAAGGATTGAAGAAATTGGGGAAAATAGGAACTAGGAATTAGATCTGACTACATACATACATTTTTCAGTGAGGCAACCACACATAGTGAAAGCAAGGTAGAAGGGAGAGAGAAGTGGAGTGCTAGAGGAAGGAAGATTGAGAAATCGGAGGCGTAGAAAGAGCGAAGAGTTGAAGAGAAGGCATCCCTTGTCACTATTAACGATTGCCCCCACCGAAAGAAAGCCCTTGTAATGATGACTATATGCTTTCTTTAAAAAGGGAAAGTCATAAAAGTGAAATAAAAGTGATTTGGGATTTAGTAATCTATTAAAGGTGAATTAGAAATAAGAAACCATCTTAAATGGTTTTGAAATTCATATTTATTTCGAAGGATTAAGTATGTGAATGTTTTGGGATACGAGATTTAAAATTTAATTAATAAGAAATTAATTAAACAGGGGCTTGTTAAATATTATGAGAAATAAACCTCTGATTATTTTTTATGTGTTATTTGATAGTTAAATAATAACAGACTATGAAATCTAGACAAAAAAATTTACTTTGGAAATATCTTAGGAAAAAGCTTGAGTTATACGGAATAGTCATCTCTCTTGATGATTCACTATGCGTATAAACCTTGTTTAGTTTTCTATGAACAACTGATAATGAAATCAATCCACTAGCATTTAGGAGGCGAACTTCGTAGTTATCCTTGTTTGTTTTCTAAAGAACTGGAAATTGATTTTACCGGAAACTGTCGATATTCATTTCAAAAAGACCGAGATTGGATCAAGTATGTAAAAACCAACCTGTAACATCCCATAAAAATATACCTAAAATAGTTTAGGATAATCTAGTTTAAAATAAACGATAATAAGCAATGACAATCAATAATAAAATAATAATATATTAATAGGTTGAAACTGGAATTTTACAACATTTGGAATTTGGCCACAAAACTATCGTAGTTGTATTCTGGCGAGATTTTGATCAATTTTCATATATAATATGTCAAAATATGAGTCTGTACAAAGGATTTACATTTAAAAGATGTTGTGTGTTAATACATAGGCAAGAACATTTGAAATTTGAATTGTAATATAAATATATTGAATAAAATATAACTAATTAATGGTTGATTAGAATATTCCATTCTATTCAAAATTGTGTGTGTGTATATACATACAATTAGAGACAAGATTTAAATGGAAAGATATAAATAAATATAAATAACGTTATATAAAATATCTTCCCAGCAATCAACGTAGGCCACTGGCCATTTCCACTACCAGGAGGTCGACCGCAATCCTAGGGCGGCGTCGACCGCCTGGTGCGGACAAAGCCCAATGAGGGCTAGTCTGGGAGGTATTTTAAATTATTTATTAAAAATGAATAGCCTAGATTAAATCTATGTTAATCTAACAATTTATATTCATCTACACACCTATAAATACCACCTAGCTCATCTCACAAATCGTTGAACTCTCTCATTCTCTATGCCTCCATTCTGCTGCTGACATCCCAAGAATTTAGGTTTCTTCTTCTATCTCTAACCTATTTCATTCCTAATCTAATTCTATTTAGTTTATAATCTAGAATTCTCTATAATTTACATATGAGATTCAAATCTATATGATTCTCTTATATAGATCTACAGTAGAATCAAAGAACGATGATTTCAGCTTTCAAATCAGTATTATCTCTTCACCAAAATCTCTGTGAGTGGAAATAATACTTGTTTTAGCTAAATTCTACGTTTTGTATATATTTTTATTGATTAATACGCCTAGGGAGATTTGGTTTCATGATAACATCATATTATAAAACCCCTAAATCTCCTATTTTTATATATATCTCGTAAAGTGGTCAATCAATGTTTGGGTATGTGAATTGTGAAAGAACTTTTGGGTCAAATTCAATTTACAAAACGAAATTTAAACCAAAACTAACAGGATCTGATGCATGAACTTGTAAATAGAACAAAATAAGATCATACCTTTTTAGGGTTTTCGAGATTTCAGGGAACCATCTTGAAGATGAGGTGAATCGAATCCAAGCGAGACTGGGAAGCCATCACCTCTAGAGTAGTCCACGAGAACATCCTTCTTTTTCCGATTAGATCGAACAAGAAGACTAAGGAAGAAGACAATGCTAGCCGCCATGTCTATTTTAGACTAAGGAAGAACCCCTAAATCTCCTATTTTTATATATATCTCGTAAAGTGGTCAATCAATGTTTGGGTATGTGAATTGTTCGAGTTATGTATGAAGAATAGTTTGGTTATTCACTTTTGTTTAGTTTGATTTATCTCTTTTATTTAAAAGTATTTACGATGTAAAATGATTAAGATTTGATTTGGTTTTATTATTTGAATAGGTTTAGATTTTCATTCTAAAATGGATAATTTGAACGTACTCATATTTGAAATAAATCAAATGTTAATGTTTTCATGTACGACATAAAAAAGGGTAAATTGGATTAAATAGAGATCTATGTATGTATGAATGTATATTCATATTCATATATATATATATATATATTCATTGGAAGATCCTTTCATCAGCAATTTCACATGTATTTCAGATGTTTGTTTAGTTAATACGGGCTACAAATGATAAGATAGTGGTTGTGGATCATGCACTATATGGTGGGATGATATCTGGACATAGGAGATGACCTCATTATGGGTCTTAGTTAGATTATTTTTTATGTTTTGCATATATTTTCCTTTACATTTTTGTTTTGTATTTTGTACTGTTATTTCATAAATAATAAAAGCATACCAATTTTCAAAAAATAATATATATATATATATGTATATATGTATATATATGTGTGTGTGTGTGTGTTTTATATATATATATATATATGTGTGTGTGTGTGTGTGTGTGTGTGTGTGTGTGTGTGTGTGTTAAATATGTATGTATGCATGAAATTAACACCTTGTTCCTAATCCATTACTTGAATTGTTCTAACAAGCCCAGGAATACAAGTTTTGATGGTTATGTTGTTATTTTTCCCATTACTGATATCATTAATTATGCCATGTATTTAGTAGTTTGATGTGGGAATTCGGCTTGTATACCTTTAATGTGAATCGGATTGACAATTTACACCAATAAACGTTTCTTCATTCGAACGAAAATTAGTGCTTATAGTACGTATTCAATGTTAAATTTATATAGCGTAATCAACGTATTCAAACATAATAATGGCGCAATAAATACGTTACAATAAGGTTAGAATTTAAATGTCCCCATATGAATTGTTGCTTGTGTGTGCATACAAAATAGCTTATTTATATATATTAAATAACAACACACTGTAACACCCCACGCCCGCTAGGGTCACTCACAAAGGGAATGCCATAGCATCGGTGGAGTATTTTAGTGAATATAGAACAGAAAAATTACAACAAGACAAATATAAATAGTACTTGAAATTTTAAAACATCATCTCATAACAGCGGAAATAAACATGTCTGGTTACATCATAAAACCACGGTAAAAGTCAAGTACAATATCCATCAAAATAAGAAGTACATAATCCCACTCTCTCATACAATAGCCAGAACAAAAGAAAAGATAACTGGATAACTGGAGCTTTACATCTACCCAAGCTCCTAAAGACTGGAACAGCAATCCGATCAAGCTCTACTACCGCTAGGATCCACCGTAGGACCTGAGGGTTGGGAAAAAGATAAAAACAACGGGGTCAGACATAAGTCTGAGTGAGTCCTATAACTTTAACAATACAATCATTAAAGTAACCAGAGAAGACATAAACTTGACCTACGGTAATATCTGGGGATGAATGGCTACACTAAGCAGCCTGGTAGACTTAGGATAAACTAAGATAATCGTCAGGACGCATCTACCCACCTAAGGATAATTACTAACTGCACCACACCAGTCATTCCTACTTAAAGGTTGATCCCTTCCCAGGACTTAGAAAATTTCCCCAGTAGTTTCATGTACCCCTAGCCCACTACATAGGTGCCGTCTGCCCCTATCTCCACTAGGTGTACCCAGTAATTCTTACCCAGTAGTTTCGTGTACCCCTACATAGGTGTCGTCTGCCCCTATCTTCATTAGGTGTACCCACTACTCCCCAAGCGATCGGCTCCCTACCGTAGATACCCGTGCTGGTCCCACAGTGGGGTGTATCACTCCCCTAAAGTGGCTACCCAATACTTATGGTAAACGGCTTTATATCTACACGATGCAACAACGGCTTATCTACCAGCCCGGGCCCACACACGCATATGAAACCCGTTGGACTTGCGTTGCCACCGCTAACCCGTTTTGGCCTCTTATAATCAAGCCCAATATGCGTGTCCCGTCACTCGACATGGGTCGAGCCCACAAAGATACGTTTGGGATATTGGTTGAAATGGGCCCCCACAAGCTACCCACTTAAGCTTGTCAAATATCTAGTGTATCCCACTTAACCCTTTAATCATGTTTAATTACATGTTTCCACTTGGTTAAGTATTCTAATCAGATTTTCTATTGCCACCCAAGGCAACCCACTAGATTCCACATGCCACCCAAGGCAACCACAAAATTTCCTCATGCCACCCAAGGCACCCACTTAACCCCTCATGTCCCACTACATGCTATTATGGTTAAGTGTTTCTTAATTAATTAAGATCGTGATCTCCCATAAAGACCTCCCACATTAGACTGGCTGTTATGACTGCCTGGTTAAGCCGGTAGAATCCGGGCAGTCTTATGTCATAACAGAGTCTAACCTTGTGTCTTTACCTTAATCACGTATTTAATTTATGGCTAAGACCTCTCACATTGGGCTGACATTTGTAGCAACTGGTTAAGCCGGTCGGGTCCGGGCAGTTTTACACTACAAATGAGTCCAACCTCGTGTCTTAGTCGATTAATTACACCTAATTAATCACCCCCATATTAATTATCCCTAATTAATATCAAGTTTTCCATAACATGGGTAGACCTAACTCAATAGGTAAATTTCCATGGGGTAGACCTAACTCAATAGGTAAATTCCCACTTATGGTAATTTATTTTTTTATGGTATGCTTAATCATACCCAATCATTCATTTATTAACATATTTACCAACCCCATCGTTCCCCACGTAAATCGTTCTCATTTCATGACATAAATAAGGGGAAGATCATCACAAATATCATGGGTTTAACATATAACTTTGTCATGGGTTAAGAGGATGTCAACTTGCATATATGAGCATATATTAACCCAACTACATATAACCCAAACTTGCATATTATCATACACATGATTTGCATAACATGTTGCATATGAGCTTGCATATTATCATACACATATCTTGCATAACATGTTGAACTTGCATATAGGCATTCTCATAACTTGCATAACATGTTAAACATGCATTTAAGCATACACATAACTTGCATAAGCATTCACATACTTGCATAAGCATCCACATACTTGCATAAGCATTCACATACTTGCATAACTTGCATATCATGTCATTTAAGCATATACATATCTTGCATAAGCATTCATATACTCGCATAAGCATGCATAACTTGCATATCACATAAATCTTGCATTTAAACATATACATGACTTGCATAAGCATCCATACACTTGCATAAGCATGCATAACTTGCATATCACATAAATCTTGCATTTAAACATATACATGACTTGCATAAGCATCCATACACTTGCATAAGCATGCATAACTTGCATATCACTTTCAACTTGCATTTAAACATATACTTAACTTGCATAACTCACTTTGCTAAACATGCATAATTCCACTTATTAAATATGCATAAATCCACTTGTTAAACATGCATATATCAACTTGTTAAACATGCATAAATCAACTTATTAAGCATGCATAAACCAACTTATCAAATATGCATAAACATAGAACAACATAGAGTAACATATCATTATACATGATTCAAACTCACTAATCCGCATTTAAGACCATAAGTCTCATTACACCCAATCTACTTACTTTAACAATTGATGTTAAAGTGATAGAAACTCACCAAACTCAAGATTAGCAACCTTATGAAGTAGAGTTAGTTGCTAACTATGAAGATAATGATGATTAGAGAATGATTTGAGAGGGATTAGCTTGAAACTTCCTTCTTAGATTAGTGGAGGCTCCTCTTAGGATTTAATTTGGCGGCATGAGGCCATCATTTCTATTTTTGGTAAGGATTAAGGGGGGTTTAGGGTGTATTTATAGATTAAGAGAGTGTTTTAGGCCCTTAGATTAACCCTAGATTAATTTAGGTCCATTAGATTTAGGAAAACTCTAGAACCAAGCCCAGCCCTAGCCAGAAAACCAGATCTGGTGCACCCAAGCACCCTGGTTCGACACGCCATGTCGACAGGCAAGTCGACAGGCATGTCGACACCCCTGTCGACAGGCCTGTCGACAGCCCTGTCGACATGCTTAGGCGGGAATCCTCCCGTCTGGCCCCGCTGGTTCTAAATTTAAATTTAAATTTAAATTCCTAAATCTGTTTTTTAGCTCTAATTTTTCTGCAAACTTCCTTGGGCCATAACCGGGCCATACGGACTCCGATTTTCGAAAACTCGGACTCTATTTCGCGTATTTTTCCGAGACGAACGCAATAACGCAGCCCGTTACCCCCAATTCCTATGTCTGAGATTATTTATCCTGTAATTAGTGAATTTTAGTATTAACTAAAATTCGGGGTGTTACATTCTCCCCTCCTTAAGGGATTTCGTCCCCGAAATCTCTAAGCTAGGGAGAATGCATATCCTACCATCCAAACAACCATCTACTCAAATCATCAACCACGGGCATCCATTGTCCTTAAAAAGTTTCTAATGATGTATGAGCATATGCAAACGGTGTGTGTATATGTTCCCTATCTAATGTATGAACATATGCAAACCATGATAGTGCCATGCATCCATTATGTATGCGAGAAAACCCTATCGACACATACAATATCTACATGAGTGCACAATCATTCACCAAAATGCATCATCCATGTGATAACACAATCATTATACATCCATAAATATATTTTCCTACACACAATTTTATGCAATATGCAATATGAAGTGACTGAGCCGATCTAGTGCCTCGAGTGTGTGTATATGCATCCACGAGCAACCACTAGCAAACACTTGCATCCACTTGCATCCATCAACCATAACATGTCTCAAACACATGTTTCAACCATAGGTTTACCCTATCTAAAGGTCAAAGGTACTAACGAGAGGACATACCAAAGATAAGATAAGTACTAGACAAGCGATAAAGGAGAAAGTAAAGACATACCCTCAAAAAGAAATGGGTACAATGAACGCATCTTCGCTTCCGTTTCCCAAGTCGCGTTGCTCTCATCTTCTCCCCATTGCACTTTGACTAGTTGAACCTCTCGATTCCTCAATTTCCTAGTCTCTGACCCAAGGATGCGAATAGGAGCTCGTCGAATCGTCGCATCACGCTCAACTTCTACCTCTCTAAGCAAGCTCGGCTCTACCACCTTTGCGGTCTCATGTAAGCACTTCCTCAGATGTGATACATGGAATACATCATGAACACCACTAAGTCTGTCGGGCAACTCCACCCTATATGCCATCCGTCCAATCCTTTCCTTGATAGGAAACGGCCCAACAAACCTTGGTGCTAACTTCCCAATGGATCCGAAGCGAACAACATTTCTCAACGGAGATACCTTAACAAAAACCATATCCCCAACCTCAAACTCAAGATCCGTCCTTCTCTTGTCCGCATAAGATTTTTGCCTATCCTGCGCTGCTTTCATCCTTCTTCGAATCAAGTCAATCTTCTCAGAAGTCTCCCTAATCATATCGGGCCCAAGCAAGATCTTATCCGTAGATTCCCACCAACATGTAGGTGATCGACAAGGCCTTCCATAGAGAGCTTCGAAAGGAGCCATACCAATACTGGACTGAAAGCTGTTATTATATGCGAACTCCACCAATGGAAGATGCTCTTCCCATGTACCTCCAAAATCTAAGATACAAAGCCTCAAAAGGTCTTCTAGAACACGATTCACCCTATCAGTCTGGCCGTCTGTCTGAGGATGATATGCGGTGCTCAGACACAATTGAGTCCCCACTGCTTCTTGCAAACTTCTCCAGAACTCGCTAGTGAAGATAGGATCTCGATCACTCACTATGCTAGAGGGTACCCCATGCAATCGAACTATCTCTCGAAGATATACAGAAGCTAGCCATGGAGCGGTCCTCTTGCTCTTCACAGGTATGAAATGGGCGCTCTTAGTAAGTCTATCTACCACTACCCAAATTCCTGTATTACCCTTCCTCGACCTGGGTAACCCGTCAATAAAATCCATCGAGACGCTATCCCACTTCCATTGTGGAACCTCCAATGGGTGAAGCAACCCACCTGGTTTCCTTTGCTCCGCCTTCACTTGCTGGCACACCAAACATCGAGCGACATACTCGGCCACATCTTTCTTCATACCGGCCCAGAAGAAAACCCTCTTCATGTCTTGGTACATCTTGTCCCCACCGGGATGAATGGTCATCCTAGAACGGTGTGCGTCATCAAGAATAGCCTTCCTCAAACCCTCGACTTGTGGTACGCAAAGTCTACCGTCTCTACGCAAGCACCCCCTATCGTCTAGGGTGTACCTACTCAAATGGCTGGACGACTCCCCCCTCATGAGCTTCTCTACTAACTCAACCAACTGTGGGTCGCCCCTCTGTGCTTCTCCAATCCGCCCCAAAAGAGTAGGTCTAACTTCCAAAGAAGCTAGCAAACCGGGTACATAGTCAACGGAAGGTCTGAAATCAAACATCGAGATAAATTCCAAGCTTTGTCGTTCCACGAACAATGGACTCAAGGACAACCTCTTCCTGCTCAAGGCGTCCGCCACCACGTTACCCTTGCCAGGGGTATACGATATCTCGAAGTCATAGGATGCTAAGAACTCCATCCACCTTTGTTGTCTTAAGTTTAGATCCTTCTGAGAGAACAAGTACTTCAAAGATTTATGGTCAGTGAACAACTCGAATCTCTCACCAAGAAGATAATGGCGCCAAATCTTAAGCGCAAAAACAATAGCGGCCAGCTCTAGATCATGGGTAGGGTAATTTTTCTCATGTGCCCTCAACTGCCTTCCACCATAGGCTATTACCCTTCCCTCTTGCATTAAGACTGCGCCAAGTCCTGTCCCACAGGCATCGGTATAGACAACAAATGGCTTGCTCCCATCTGGCAACACTAAAACTGGAGCGGTGGTTAAAGCTCTCTTTAACCGTCGGAACGCATCATCACAATCTACGTCCCATGCAAAAACAAGATTCTTCTTTGTTAAGCGGGTTAATGGAGCTGATATCTTCGCGAAGTCTTTAATAAACTTCCTATAATAACCCGCCAACCCCAAGAAACTTCTTACTTCGGTAGCATTCTTCGGAACCTTCCAATCCTGAATTGATACCACCTTCGCGGGATCCACAGCTATCCCTTCCTTGGAAACCACGTGCCCCAAGAATCGTACTTCCTTCCTCCAGAAGTGACATTTAGAGAATTTAGCCTTAAGGCTATGCGCTCGAAGAGTCTTCAACACTTCCCCAAGATGTAGGGCATGCTCTTCTTCACTCTTAGAAAATACTAAGATATCATCCACAAAGACCACCACGAATTTATTAAGGAACTCCCTGAACACCCTACTCATCAAATCAACAAAGTATGCAGGGGCGTTCGTCAACCCAAATGGCATCACCAGCCACTCATAGAAACCATCCGGAGTTCTAAAGGCAGTCTTATCTATGCTATCCTCAGCCACCCTCAACTGATGAAACCCCGTGGCCAAGTCCAACTGAGAAAATACTGAAGCGCCAACAAACTGATCGAAAAGATCATCTATCCTCGGCAATGGGTGTCTATTCTTCTTTGTGAGCTTGTTGAGTTCTCTATAGTCTACACAAAGTCTGAGGGACCCATCCGCCTTCGTAGCAAATACTACTGGAGCACCCCACTCCGATATGCTCCGTCTTATGAACCCCTTCTCAAGCAACTCCCCTACTTGCTTATGGAGTTCCCTCTTCTCACGAGGAGCCATGTGGCGCACTGGTAAAGATACCGGTTTAGCATTATCCACCAAATATATTCGGAAGTCAATCTCCCGCTTCGGAGGTAAGCCCTTCACCTCCTCAAACACATCCGGATATTCCCGGACCACTCTCATAGATTGCAAACTCTCGACCGAAGCGTCAAGCGATTCAAGATAACTTAGCATAACAGAGTCCATGGGATTACAAGAAATCTCGAGAGTGTTACCCAAGCGGGTCATGAGCCTAACAACTCTCCTTTCGCAATCAAGAACGGCACCATTACTGGATAACCAGTCCATGCCCAAAATCAACCCATAGCCCGTGAAGCCCAATACAAAAGCATCACATCTAAACTCAATGCTAAGTATAGAAATCTTCAAACCCAAACATATCATGGACAAATAAGTGGAGCCCCCAATTGGGTTTGAAACAACCAAGGGATCATCTACCAGACTGGTGTCTAAGTGCAGTGACTCAACTAATGATGATGAGATAAACGAATGCAATGCGCCTGAATCAAACAATGTACGGACAGGATGGTCAAACAGAAAAACCAGACTTTCAACGGAAATAGTTCTACCTCTCTCCTGAATCGGTGGAACCGCGAGAGCCTGTACTTGCCCCCTAGTCTGACTTGGTGCCATAAGAGCTTGCACCTGTCCTCCTGAGGTAGATCCCGTCCTTTGCCCTTTCTTAGGGTAATCCTTCACTAAATGCCCTGCTTCGCCACAGTGGAAGCAGCCAGTCTTCTTCTTCTTGCGACAATCCTTGCTTAGGTGGCCAGGTGTCCCACAATTGCAACACTTCTTCTTCTTGCCCTTGCCACCGTTGCCTTTCCCACCTTTGCTTTGCTGTTGTTGAGGTCTCTTTTGATCTCCCTTCTTCTTGGGTGCCTTATTAGCATTAGGACCCTTCTCTTCCTCATACATGAGTGCCATGTCAACTAGCTTCTCAAAGGTGGCCCCCATAGGGATATGAGTCATAGCCAACCCATGCATAGGTTCATTCAAGCCTTTCACGAACCGCAAAGCCTTCTTCTCCGGTGTATTCACCATATCTAGGCCAAACCTTGCCAATTGATTAAACTTGTTAACATATTCCTTCACCGAAAGATTTCCTTGCTTTAGAGTCAAGAATCTTTCCATATACAAGTTTTCCTCCGCCCTTGAGAGAAACTTTGCCACAAATCTTTGCCTAAAATCCGCCCAAGAGTCAACGGGGCGTTCTCCATTAGTAACCTCCCACCAGAATGAGGCCTCTCCCTTCATTAACCAAGCAGCCAACTTGACTCTCTTCCCTTCTTCCATCTCAAAGATATCTATCAACTCTTCCACCTCCTTAAGCCAATCTCTAGCCTCCACAAAGGTTTCAGATCCTTGAAAAGGTTTCCCTCCCATAGCTTTAAATTCCTTGCAAGTCTTAGCAAAAGTATCCGTGCGAGGAGGAGGGGGAGGAGGAAGATCGGGTGCTACGGTTGGTGGAGGAACATTTGCTGGACCCATAGTGGTGGCCCTAGCCTCCATCAATCTCCTATACCATACTGGTACCGTCACACCCTCCGGAAGATTAAGATTCTCGGCCATGCTGAAACGAAAAAGGAAAGATTCAAAACGGAGAATTCGAAGGATATAGATATGGCTATTGGGGATTATGCTTTTTCTTTCAAAAACTTTTCTCTTAAAAGACATGTTTTTGAAAATATCTTTTCCAAAAATGTTTTAGAAAAGTAGTTTTCTAAAAATTTTATCTGTTCCGGTAACCTTTGCTCTGATACCACGTGTAACACCCCACGCCCGCTAGGGTCACTCACAAAGGGAATGCCATAGCATCGGTGGAGTATTTTAGTGAATATAGAACAGAAAAATTACAACAAGACAAATATAAATAGTACTTGAAATTTTAAAACATCATCTCATAACAGCGGAAATAAACATGTCTGGTTACATCATAAAACCACGGTAAAAGTCAAGTACAATATCCATCAAAATAAGAAGTACATAATCCCACTCTCTCATACAATAGCCAGAACAAAAGAAAAGATAACTGGATAACTGGAGCTTTACATCTACCCAAGCTCCTAAAGACTGGAACAGCAATCCGATCAAGCTCTACTACCGCTAGGATCCACCGTAGGACCTGAGGGTTGGGAAAAAGATAAAAACAACGGGGTTAGACATAAGTCTGAGTGAGTCCTATAACTTTAACAATACAATCATTAAAGTAACCAGAGAAGACATAAACTTGACCTACGGTAATATCTGGGGATGAATGGCTACACTAAGCAGCCTGGTAGACTTAGGATAAACTAAGATAATCGTCAGGACGCATCTACCCACCCAAGGATAATTACTAACTGCACCACACCAGTCATTCCTACTTAAAGGTTGATCCCTTCCCAGGACTTAGAAAATTTCCCCAGTAGTTTCATGTACCCCTAGCCCACTACATAGGTGCCGTCTGCCCCTATCTCCACTAGGTGTACCCAGTAATTCTTACCCAGTAGTTTCGTGTACCCCTACATAGGTGTCGTCTGCCCCTATCTTCATTAGGTGTACCCACTACTCCCCAAGCGATCGGCTCCCTACCGTAGATACCCGTGCTGGTCCCACAGTGGGGTGTATCACTCCCCTAAAGTGGCTACCCAATACTTACGGTGCACGGCTTTATATCTACACGATGCAACAACGGCTTATCTACCAGCCCGGGCCCACACACGCATATGAAACCCGTTGGACTTGCGTTTCCACCGCTAACCCGTTTTGGCCTCTTATAATCAAGCCCAATATGCGTGTCCCGTCACTCGACATGGGTCGAGCCCACAAAGATACGTTTGGGATATTGGTTGAAATGGGCCCCCACAAGCTACCCACTTAAGCTTGTCAAATATCTAGTGTATCCCACTTAACCCTTTAATCATGTTTAATTACATGTTTCCACTTGGTTAAGTATTCTAATCGTATTTTCTATTGCCACCCAAGGCAACCCACTAGATTCCACATGCCACCCAAGGCAACCACAAAATTTCCTCATGCCACCCAAGGCACCCACTTAACCCCTCATGTCTCACTACATGCTATTATGGTTAAGTGTTTCTTAATTAATTAAGACCGTGATCTCCCATAAAGACCTCCCACATTAGACTGGCTGTTATGACTGCCTGGTTAAGCCGGTAGAATCCGGGCAGTCTTACGTCATAACAGAGTCTAACCTCGTGTCTTTACCTTAATCACGTATTTAATTTATGGCTAAGACCTCTCACATTGGGCTGACATTTGTAGCAACTGGTTAAGCCGGTCGGGTCCGGGCAGTTTTACACTACAAATGAGTCCAACCTCGTGTCTTAGTCGATTAATTACACCTAATTAATCACCCCCATATTAATTATCCCTAATTAATATCAAGTTTTCCATAACATGGGTAGACCTAACTCAATAGGTAAATTCCCATGGGGTAGACCTAACTCAATAGGTAAATTCCCACTTATGGTAATTTATTTTTTATGGTATGCTTAATCATACCCAATCATTCATTTATTAACATATTTACCAACCCCATCGTTCCCCACGTAAATCGTTCTCATTTCATGACATAAATAAGGGGAAGATCATCACAAATATCATGGGTTTAACATATAACTTTGTCATGGGTTAAGAGGATGTCAACTTGCATATATGAGCATATATTAACCCAACTACATATAACCCAAACTTGCATATTATCATACACATGATTTGCATAACATGTTGCATATGAGCTTGCATATTATCATACACATATCTTGCATAACATGTTGAACTTGCATATAGGCATTCTCATAACTTGCATAACATGTTAAACATGCATTTAAGCATACACATAACTTGCATAAGCATTCACATACTTGCATAAGCATCCACATACTTGCATAAGCATTCACATACTTGCATAACTTGCATATCATGTCATTTAAGCATATACATATCTTGCATAAGCATTCATATACTCGCATAAGCATGCATAACTTGCATATCACATAAATCTTGCATTTAAACATATACATGACTTGCATAAGCATCCATACACTTGCATAAGCATGCATAACTTGCATATCACATAAATCTTGCATTTAAACATATACATGACTTGCATAAGCATCCATACACTTGCATAAGCATGCATAACTTGCATATCACTTTCAACTTGCATTTAAGCATATACTTAACTTGCATAACTCACTTTGCTAAACATGCATAATTCCACTTATTAAATATGCATAAATCCACTTGTTAAACATGCATATATCAACTTGTTAAACATGCATAAATCAACTTATTAAGCATGCATAAACCAACTTATCAAATATGCATAAACATAGAACAACATAGAGTAACATATCATTATACATGATTCAAACTCACTAATCCGCATTTAAGACCATAAGTCTCATTACACCCAATCTACTTACTTTAACAATTGATGTTAAAGTGATAGAAACTCACCAAACTCAAGATTAGCAACCTTATGAAGTAGAGTTAGTTGCTAACTATGAAGATAATGATGATTAGAGAATGATTTGAGAGGGATTAGCTTGAAACTTCCTTCTTAGATTAGTGGAGGCTCCTCTTAGGATTTAATTTGGCGGCATGAGGCCATCATTTCTATTTTTGGTAAGGATTAAGGGGGGTTTAGGGTGTATTTATAGATTAAGAGAGTGTTTTAGGCCCTTAGATTAACCCTAGATTAATTTAGGTCCATTAGATTTAGGAAACCTCTAGAACCAAGCCCAGCCCTAGCCAGAAAACCAGATCTGGTGCACCCAAGCACCCTGGTTCGACACGCCATGTCGACAGGCAAGTCGACAGGCATGTCGACACCCCTGTCGACAGGCCTGTCGACAGCCCTGTCGACATGCTTAGGCGGGAATCCTCCCGCCTGGCCCCGCTGGTTCTAAATTTAAATTTAAATTTAAATTCCTAAATCTGTTTTTTAGCTCTAATTTTTCTGCAAACTTCCTTGGGCCATAACCGGGCCATACGGACTCCGATTTTCGAAAACTCGGACTCTATTTCGCGTATTTTTCCGAGACGAACGCAATAACGCAGTCCGTTACACCCAATTCCTATGTCTGAGATTATTTATCCTGTAATTAGTGAATTTTAGTATTAACTAAAATTCGGGGTGTTACACACACAGACACGAGGTTAGTCATCATTTGTGGTAGAAGTCTGCTCGGAACTAGCTGGCAGATCCAGCAACCACAAGTGAGTTTGGCTAATGTGAGGGATTTGGGAGACATGGGCCATTTAACTTAGTACACTATGACACGAGGTTAAGCCTGCTTGTAGTAGAAGTCTGCCCGGAACCACTCGGCACATCCAACATCTACAATTAGGCAGTTTAATGTGAGAAGTCTAGTGTGTGTGTGTATATACCTATTTTGTGTGTAAATAGGTACGCTTACTATGCCTTGAGAAGGTCTTAAGTGACTGACTTTCTTCTTTTCTAGTTTGGGTCTTAAGTGTTCAAAGGACAGGACCATTCTAAAGGTCTATTCCTTGGATTTGGGCCAAAGTCGTGAGACTCACCTTTATTAGATTGGAATTTGTTCTATAGGTCTTCCTTTTCGAAAAAGTAGTTCAGTCATGGCAATAACAGAGCAGGGTAGTTTATCAGAATGTCCACTTCCTCTAAGCTCATAGTGAGGGAAAACCTAGGGATGGATTTGGTATACGTGGTACGCAACATGCTATTTAATTAACCAACTGTCTACGGGAAATCTTAAGTGACATAGGTGTTCAACCGTAATATCAGTTAAGTAGTAACATGAGGCGTTCACTAGTGGGGCCTTAAATGGCTATATGTGGGCCTATCCTAAACCGATATTAAGCGGCGAGTATTACTTCTCATATTACTTGTGAGGATATATATTTAAGAGCGTTGACGTGCTAGGATGGGTTCATAATGGCTAGGGTCATAAGAGATCATAAGAATACACCCTTAATAAACATTCTAGAGTGGGCCTAAAGTGACCAAGAATGTCCACCTCGTTGGTTCTTTACCCTAAATACATCCATGAAGGTCTTAAGTGATTGATTAGGATATCCACCTCATTGATTAAAACATTTCTTTATATGTGTGTACCTGTGTGTTTCGTAGACATACCTTGACAAAAATAACCTACCAAATCTAGAGTATAGTCTTTAAGCAAATATTGTTTTCAGTCACTCGAAACTTTATGTTCTGACCCGTCTCCTTAACATATCCAACAGGTTAATAGGTGTGGTAGTGACTCGATTGACGAAATGATGATGGAGCCTGAAGAAGGCGATGAGACAATTAAGTTACTATTAGCTATTATTGCTCTTTTACTTATGGATACTCTGGAAAATGAATAATGATGATGTACCATTATAAACAAATGTAATTGACATTTTGTATTTGAATCTGAGGCTTTTAAATAAACGGTGCATCTTATTTATTATTATACTTTCTCTTTTCGTTGTGTGAGATTCCATTACATATATTATCTGTTATTCTATACAAATGTAATTCCCTATTGGAACCAACGACCTGTTTAGAGCGTCTTTTAGTTTCGAGGGCCTTTTTTGGCTCAAAATTTAGGCCCACTCTGGGCAGATTGTTACATTTGGTATCAGAACATTAGTTACTCGATTACCGGGAAATTATACATATGAGAGGCGAATTTGTATTTTGAAAAAGGTTTTCAAACTATATTATATATAGGGTGCGTTTTTTACAGGTCCCTATTAAGTTTCAAAATATAAAAAAAACCCGGTGATAAAAAACTTATAAAATACATCCCTATTTTTGAATTTCCACTAAAAAAATCCTGATATACCCTTATGCACGTAAAAAACTATCCAACAACTACTTGTCCTCATTTACTCAGTCCACCGCTCCTATAATCTCGCTCAAAAACCTATTCCTACAATTTTGGAAAACCGTCAATCATTCCAACATTTTTTTTTATTTTTTTTTTAACGAAAAACTGAAAAATTAAATACAAATATTATGTAAAATTGCATACATTTATGCAACTAAGCAAAATAATTGCATACATATATTAACATTATACAGAAATAAATTATTGCTTGAATGTAGTGACTACAATTTTTTTATTAAGATTTGATTTTTATGAAAAATTGCATACATTCATAAAAAAAAGTGTAATAACTGCATACATATACATAACTGTACTGCATAATTTCTGAAACAAACGAAATGACAAAAAAATAAATACATATGATTATAACAAAATGCATATATATACGCAAATAACAGAAATATGTGCATACTTACATGAAAAATTTCATAACATTTACATGTACTACATCAAAAAATTAGTACAGACCACATTTACACGTACTACATCAAAAATTTCAGAACATTTACAAAGCAGAAATGATGGTCTTTTGAAGAACAAATAATTTTGTTAAGACCAAGCTAATTGTGCAAACCACATCTAGTAGTCTCTGTAGAAACAACTGCAGATTTCAATTATTTGGAAAAGGATGGAGGACCAAGCTTCAACAACACCACTACACCAATATCCGCCGGAACGCTGTTATCAAAAAAAAATCAACATTAATAAGCTTAATGTGTAGTAACCTAAAATACAAACACTACTTCAGGATAATATAAATACATGCGTACAATTCAGCAAAAACAATAATTTCTGAATATTTATATGCAAGTATTCCAGATATATGCATAGAGATATGAATATATTTGTAAAATAATATGTTTTTCTGTTTGTTTGATAAAAAATTGCATACATATATGCATATATCAAAAATAGCTGCATATTTGTCCGCAAATTTTAATCAGAAGTCCAGCAAAAATCAAAGATATTTTCCTACATCTTACACAATAATTTCTGAATATTAATATGCAAGTATTCCAGATTTATGCATAGAAATATGAATATATTTGTAAAATAATATGCTCTTCTGTTTGTTTGATAAAAAATTGCATACATATATGCATATATTAAGAATATATGCATATTTGTCCGTAACTTTTTAACATAAAATAAAATTTACATATTTATTTGTTAAACTATTAGAATCAAGTTATTGCTGCCAAAACTGCTATTGCTATTCTACTTGATCAATGGATGATTACCTTAAATTCAAGCATTTAAAAATTGATTCAGGTTATGCAAAGAATGTACAAATGTTATGTCTTTCTGTATTGTTTTCCAAGTTTTCGTTGCTATTAATTACTTTCTCTTGATGAATCTTGAATTCAGTTGTTTATGTAAACAATAAAATTGCCAACATAACTAATAACTCGTTGAATCTAACATGCAAACTAATTCACAAACTAATTTGTTAAATTTATCCTAAGTGTACATAAAAGAAGCCAAGGTTTTATTAGTGTACATTGCTCTCTTTGAGTGACTAATTCGTTAAAAAATTTCAAAGCAGTCAGAGAGTATATGCATAGAGATATGAATATATTTGTAAAATAATATGTTTTTCTGTTTGTTTGATAAAAAATTGCATACATATATGCATATATCAAAAATAGCTGCATATTTGTTCGCAAATTTTAATCAGAAGTCCAGCAAAAATCAAAGATATTTTCCTACATCTTACACAATAATTTCTGAATATTAATATGCAAGTATTCCAGATTTATGCATAGAAATATGAATATATTTGTAAAATAATATGCTCTTCTGTTTGTTTGATAAAAAATTGCATACATATATGCATATATTAAGAATAGATGCATATTTGTCCGTAACTTTTTAACATAAAATAAAATTTACATATTTATTTGTTAAACTATTAGAATCAAGTTATTGCTGCCAAAACTGCTATTGCTATTCTACTTGATCAATGGATGATTACCTTAAATTCAAGCATTTAAAAGTTGATTCAGGTTATGCAAAGAATGTACAAATGTTATGTCTTTCTGTTCAAATGTTATTTTTACAAAAAACGAAGAAACATCAATTCATGTGAAATTGCACAGAACAAGAAACAAAGAATACCTCTTTGTACAGAACAAAAAATAAAGCATAAAAGAATTGATAATCACTAGGAAATGTGATAATCACTAAGTTATCACTAGGAAATGTGATAAGCACAAAAGAATTGATAATCTAAAGCACAAAAGAAACATCAATTCATGTGATAATCACCAGGAAATGTGCGATTCGCACAGAACAAAAAACAAAGCCCAAATTACAGATTCAATCCAAAAAAAATCAAAATTAACAGCTTTTCTACAAATTAAAAAAGAAGAAGGAATTGATTGCTTACAGCGGGAAATCAAGTGCCGAGCTTCTTTCTCATGATTCGTCTCTCAGGTAGTTTTTCTCCTTAGTTCGGATCTCGATCGAAGATTTGTAGCTCACAAAAGCGCAAGTCCCGGATCTACAAATCATAAATTGAAACCCTAGCGATCAGATGCAGAGAACGAAAATACGAAGAAGAAGACGCTGTTACCTGTCGATGCTGTTTGCTGAAACCAAACTAATATACGGTTCAATCCGTCGGATCTGGTTTGCTGAAACCAAAACTGCTGGAGGCCAAAACTGCTGAACGAGATATTGAGAACGAGATTCAGAACTAGATTGCTGAACGAAAATTGAGAACGAGATAGAGACCATGAATTTCGTTGGAGCCGCCGCCGCCATTGAGAACGAAAATTAGGTTTCTGGAAAAGAAAAAAAAACTAATATTACGTAATGAGTAGATCTGACCTAAGTAAATACAGCGTGAATTAAGAAAAAGGGCATTTTTGTAAAAATATCAGCCGCTGTTTGAAATTAGGGATGTAATTTATATGTTTTGAAACAGGAGGATGTGAGCCTAATTAAGTTTCAAAATAGGGATGTGAGCCTAATATTCACTTATATATATATACACCCCAATAAGCATACGCAGCTATACTAGGCAACTTTATCGTTTTCTTTCCTTTTTAGCTTAAATACTATCTCAGTAGTATCTGCTGAAGGGTTCTTCCTTTCTTTTTCAGATAGTAGAATGGTTGATAATTTTTATGGTCAAGGAAAGCGGGCAAGACCTTGATATTTTCCAGAATAGTTCTAATGGTGTCTCTTACTGTGGAGCAAGTCCCTGTCGCTAATCCCTCACCAGCGGAGCCTGCAGCTTATGCCGCTAAGGTAGCTTTTGATTTTCCTCAATTTTATAAGAGTTTTGTGAGCCTTAATGGAAAACCATTCTTAGGAACAGAAGGTTTTGTTGGTGCTTTAGCTTGGATAATGGACCACGATTTTTAAGGCCACGGGATTGTCAGATGAAGTAAAAGGAGAGTTGCGGCCTGGCACTTAAAAAGAGAAGCCCTTGAATGGTGGAACCTACTATTAGGAGAAAATGAGGGTCGAGTATTTATGCAGGCTGAATTAAAGACCTGCTTTGAAGCAAATTTACTACCTAATGCTAAGATGACGATCCAATCAGAGAAGTTTATCTATCTCAAACAAGGAAATTTGAGCTTGCGAGAGTACATGGCTAAATTCACCAAGTTATGTAAGTTTGGTAGGGTTTTGGTGGATACCCAGTGAATGAGGATTAAAGGTTCGTTAAGGTGTTGAACTCCCCATTGAAAGACATTTTGTTGGCCTAAGTAACATTCAGAGCAACCTTTGAGACATTAGCGGAGACGACCATCTTGTGCACAGCTGAAGGATCTAAGGAGAATATAAACGATGAAAAGGGAGAAATAAATTCTAGTTTTAATAAGAAGAAGAAGAAAGGATGGTGGAAGAACAAGAAGAAGGGGTGTAAGTTTAAGAAAGAAGTTAAAACTTGTACAAGGTGCAATCGTAAGGGCCACGAGGCTAAGGATTGCAGGACTGCTTTTACGAAGAGGGAGTTTAAAGGAAAGTGCTACAATTGCCATGAGGAAGGACACTTGTCTATAGATTTCCTAAAGCTTAGAGTTATTCGGAGCAGTTAGAATTATGTATTGAAGGTAACACCAATACAGAGTCGCCCCCCAAAAGATAAAGTCAACCCGCACTTGAAGGTATAACTTCTATTTTAGGAATTTCCGTATACACCTTGTTTGACTCTGGAGCGACCCATTCTTTTATTTCTAAGAGATTAGTTGATTTGTTGAACCTTTCCTTGTCTTTCACTAGTAATCTGATAGAGGTGGCCGACCTTATCGGAGGAGCTAAATATCTTGAGTTGATTTGTAAAGACATAGTATTGGATATCGACGATGCCGAGTTCCTCTACAAAGCGTGCGCATTGGATTTTTTGGATCATGACCTTATCCTAAGAATTAGCTATCATTTTATGGGGTCATCCTAGATTGCGACAAGAGAATTTATCATCTTAGGAGCTAAGGAGGACGTAGTCTAAAAATTCCTTATGATATTAGAAACAAGGATAAAGCCCAATTGTGTACCTTGTCTCCTAGTTCAGAAGGACTAACTTCGGTCCCCATAATACGTGAGTTCTTGGACGTCTTTGAGGAAGTAACGAGCTTCCACCCAATAGGGAGATCTCTTTTCGTACTGACCAAGAGAAGGATGTTAGACCAGTGGCTTTACCCTTAAGAAATATAGAGCCAAAGGAAAGGAGATAATTGGATAAACAGATTTCGGAATTGTTACAAAAACTCTTCATTCGACGAAGTACGTCTGAACGAGGTGCACTTGTTGTGTTTTCCACCAAAGAGTATGGATCTCTAAGACTTTACATGGATTATAGGTAGCTTAATAAGCTATCCAAGAAGAATAGGTACCCCCTACCCAGAATTTATGGTCTATTTGACCACTTGGAAGGGGCTCGAGTATTTTCCCAACTAGATCTTGCAACTGGATTTCATCAATTGAGAATTTCGGAAGACGGTAACGATAAAACCGCATTTAGGATGCTAGATGGATTATTCCAATGGGAAGTTATGCCCTTTGGACTCAAGAATGCACCCGCCTTCTTTGTTGACCTCATAAGTAGAGTGTTTAAGGGCATTCTGGGTAAGATCGTGATAGTTTTCATAGATGATATCCTTATATTTTCTAAGGACCATAAAGAGCATGAAAGTCACTTAAGACAGGTCCTAGGGATATTAAGAGGGAACCAGTTGAAAGCCAAGTTTTCGAAGTGTCATTTCTGGAGAGAAGAAGTTAGATTTTTGGGACATATCATGTTAAGCAAAGTTTTGACAGTAGGTCCCGTGAAGATCAAGGCAATTAAGGAGTGGAGAGTACCTCGAAATGCTATGGAGGTGAGAATATACCCTAGATTAGTAGGGTATTAACGAAAGTTTATTAAAGATGTTGCAATGATTCTTACACCTTTAACTCAACTAACAAAGAAGAACTTGGTATTTTCTTGGAGTAGTAAGTGCGACGTGGCTTTTAAGAAATGAAAGGAAGCATTGACTGGTGCACCAGTTCTTATTATACCCTATGGCTCAAGGATGTTCATGGTTTACACAGACGCCTGCGGAATTGGTTTAGGAGCAGTTCTCATGCAAGAAGGAAGGGTTGTTGCTTATGCTAGTAGACAACTTAAGGACCCTGAGAAAAGATATCCATTTCATGACTTCGAGTTAGATGTAGTAGTGTTCGCCTTAAAAATGTGGAGGCATTATCTTTTAGGGGAGAAGTTCGAGCTTTTTACTGACTGTAAATCCATAAAGTATTTATTCTCTCAATGTGACATGAATTTAAGACAACAACGATGGATGGAGTACATCGCCTCTTTTGATTTTACGATCCAGTGTACCTCAGGAAAAGGGAACGTTGTAGCAGATGCATTGAGTAGAATGCATGCATTGAACAGAAACAGTTGGAGTTTCTCTCTAACTTTAACTAACAACCCCCGCCAGTAGCTTCTAGTAGTTTTCTTGGAGTTATGATTGTTAAATCTACCCTAAGAGAGGATTTGGAGCATGCAAGACCTTGACAAAGAGATAAGAAACTAGAAGGAGAAAGTAGGGAAGAAGGAGACCTTTCCTCATTCAGTTAGATATTCACTGGGGAATGACGGAAGTTTGCTTAGGGATAGACAACTTTGCTCCCCTAAAAATGAAGAGTTAAGAAAGGAAATTTTAGAGGAGTGCCAAAGTCGAGGATGACCATACACCTAGGTGGAGATAAAATGTATAAGGAAATGAAGAGGAATCTCTAATAGGAAGTGATGAAAAGAGTTATAACTGGGTTTGTGGATAAGTGACCGACATGCTAGAAAGTAAAAATGGAGCACGAAGGCCCGAAGGATTATTGTTACCTTTAGAAGTTCCCATGTGGAAGTGGGAACATATTTACATGGATTTTGTGGATGGACTTCCTAGAAGTTAGAAGGGAAATGAGGCTATTTTAGTTATAGTAGACCGTTTAACCAAGAGTGCTTACTTTATACCAGTTAAGAAGAATAGAAATGCAGCTTCATTGTCCCAACTGTATGTCAAAGAGAAAGTCAAATTGCATGGTATACCATCTAGCATAAGGAGCGATAGAGACCCCTTATTCACGAGTGAATTTTGCAGAAGTTTACAAGTAGGATTGAAAACGACCCTCAACTTAAGTACAGCTTACCACCTGCAAACCGATAGCCCGACGGAAAGAGTAAATCAGATCCTAAAAGATTTGCTTAAATCTTGCATTATCAACCTTGAAGGAGTTTGGAAGCAACACCTTCCAATGGTGGAGTTTACGTATAACAAAAGTTTTCAAGAAACGATTGGTATGGCCCTTTTTTAAGCGCTTTACAGGAGGCTAAGCAAATCACCAACTTGTTGGTGGGAAATTACCAACAAGATTCTACTCGGAACAGATTTTGTCTGTGAATCCACAGAGAAGAATTCTTTGATTAGGCAAAGGATGAAGGCAACCCAAGATCACCAGAAACCATATGCAGATAAGAGGAGGGAACTTGAGTTCGATACAGGAGACTTGGTATTCATAAAGGTTTCCCCTCTCAAGAAGACTGTTCAGTTTGGGAAGACGGGGAAATCAAGTCCCAAATTCATTTGGCCTTTTCAAATCATCGAAATAATAGGATTTATGGCTTATCGAGTGGATCTTCCTAACCATTAATCGGCGATCCATAACGTTTATCATATATCTCATTTGATGAAGTGCCTTCATGATTCTGCTATTAGACTCGAGCTTGACTAGAATGGGGACATAGGAAACTTGAGTTGGAGTCCAGGATTCCCTGTGCCACTGCAAAGATTGTAGAGCATGGAATCAAGAGACTCCACAATAAGATCGTTCTCCTTATCCGAGTACAATGGGGAAATGATCCCACGGAAAGCACATGGGAGACTTAGGACAAGATGAGTCATACCCACCCAGAATTTTTCTCAGGTAATTTTCCTTTAAATTACATTTTGGATACATTGCGTTCACTAGTGAAATGGACGCAACATAATTGCACAATGCACTATTATCGAAATATATGCATATTAAGATGTTTTGCATACATACTGCATCTCTTATTTCACATACATAACTCATTTTAGTTAGTCTGTAGTTCATAATCACTGTGAGCCATGGATGTTTATAGATGAATTAAAAATATCATAGGTGTATAACATGAATGTTTAAAGCGAGTTGTGTTTTTCACCTCTTCGGACAGATTTCGGGACAAAATCTATATGTAACACCCCGTAAAAATATACCTAAACAAGTTTAAGATAATCTAATTAAAATAAATAATAATAAGCAATGAAAATCAATAGTAAAATAATATTATATTAATAGGTTGAAAAATGGAATTTTAAACATTAGGAATCTAGCCACGAAAATATTGTAGTTGTATTCATGGAAATATACTGATTAATTTTCATATATAATATGTGAAAATCTGAGTCCGTATGAAGGATTTATGTAACACCCTGTAATTCTGTAACACTAAGATTCACAAATCAAGGCGGAATTAAATTTTCAAATCAAAATCGAGGGAAATGGGCTGCGCCATTGCGTTCGTCTCGGAATTTTGCATGAGATAGAGTCCGAGTTTGCGTTAATCGGACTCCGTATGAAGGAGTTATGGTCTTCAGAAGTTTCAGAAATTGATTTAAAATTCGAACAGGTCAAAAACGAGTTCAAATTCGAAAAACAGACCCAGATTGGGCTGGGCGGGAAAATTCCCGCCTAGGACCCAGGTCGACTGGGTAGTCAACCTGGGGGTCGACCTCCCTGCTTTTTCCAGATCTGCAACCTGGTTCGTTTTTCTGTATCCGGACGCCATTCTGACTAGATTCGTTGACTTCTACACTATATAAACAGCCTTAGTCTCCTTCTCTATTCACAATTCTTTTCTATCCTTATGCTGCCTCTGAGAAAATGTATAAATAATATATAAAATAAATCAAGACGAGGAAATGCTGGTCAAGACTTTCAAGAAGAGGTTCAAGTCAAGCTAGGATTTCAAGTGAAGATTCAAACGACTGCAACGACTGTTTTTCTACGAATCTAATATAATCTCTGTAAGTCGGTTACTTTTTAGATTTGAACGTTTTTCTCTGTTCGTGACATGAAATTAAAGGAATAAAAGAATATGCTAAATCTTTCTATTTGAATCAGTGCTTATATCCTTGGACCTAATTAAAAACTGTTATGATTCGATGACCAATTAGGCCTTGCCTGTGGCTATGAACATTGCCTATGACTGTGACTGTGACTATGATAATTATTTCCTTGACTATGAACACAAGCCTATGCCTTTGACTAGGAAACATAAACTATTGCCTATGACATAACAAGGACAACTGTGATTAAACACCTATGATTCATGACTAGGAAAGTGTTGCTTAAGTTTTGTGACTATGAAATTGGGTCTAAACCTGATTATCTATTCTGTCTATTCTTGGTTTTCTTTGGTTTTAGATCTTGGGAATTTACCTATTAAGTTAGGTCTACCCATGCTCTTGAACCTACGTCGTTATTCAACCCTTTTTATGTCATAAGATTTTCAGACCTATAGGCTTTCGATGTTTTAGATCAATTTCAGTGTAATTCGTTAGGTCTGTAATTAGTAAATTATCATTTTATGCCAGTTATTATGTCTATGTTTTTCATAGCATCTTTGGTTTATTCCCTATTTTCTACGAATCTAGATTTATCCATAATCTAGATTGAATCACGATTATACGAACGATGGGAATACGATATGGGCAAAATATGAAATTTACTAAAAACGTAGTTATAAACTTGGAAATTGGCATAAATTGGGAACATGTATTATGGAATGTTCATAGAAATGCAAATGGGAGAAATTTGACATGAATTATAGGATGTGTAATTTGAATCTAGTATTAACTTGTAAATCTAGCATTTACATGAATTGTGAACTAGAATAATAAGTCTAGTTTGACATGAACTGTAATTAGAATGTTAATTCAGAATTGGATTAGCTAATTTGGCATGATAAGTATATTGGCATAAATTTGAAATTGGCCATAATTGGGAGTACTTGTCAGGTTTAGCAAAATCATGGTTAGTGACACTTAATTTGGTATAGTTTACATACCAAAAAGGCATAAATATGATATAGAGGGGAAAATGGGCCATAATAATAAATGTTGACAATTTACATTAAAAGAGTAATTATTAAATAAGTAAAATAGGAATGATTTACTTATAGAATTTGTCCTAAATGAGAAAATGTAAATTTAGACAAATTAAAGGTTTATTAACGACGTCTCTTGTAATAATACACCAGAAAGTTCTAGGGTGACAGAGAGGATAGTATCTAGGCTTGGGTTTGGAAAATACAAGTTTCCTGCTCTCCCTGGCTATCCCTAACTGATCCGACGGACGGGATGGTTACTTTCAAAACCTGATTTGAAAATTAATCAAAACCCTTTGAACTTAGAAACACGAATATGCCTAACCCGAGGTTAGACTGAGTTGCGATGTAAACCTACCCGGAACCAACCAGCATATCCAGTATTCGCAACAATATCTGTCTAATGTGAGTGGTCCCGGCTTTAATTTATTTAGTTAAAGCTAGAACAAGAATGGTAGGGTTAAGTTAACTAAGACACTTAACCAATTCAACATGATAACCAGACCGGTGGGTGGGGTTAGGTTCATACAGACACTTAACACAGTTAAGCTAGAATGGGAGGGTTAAGTCCATAGGAACACTTAACCAACTTAACACAGTTAAGCTAGAATGGGAGGGCTAAGTCCATAGGGACACTTAACCAAACTTATGGTAACAAGACAAGATTTGCGGGGGTTAAGTAACTAAGAAAACACTTAGCCAAATTAACATGTTAACTAGACTAGAAGGTGGGGTTAAGTAAAGTTAATACACTTAGCCAAATTAACATGTTAACTAGACTAGAGGTTGGGGTTAAGTAAAATTTAATACACTTAGCCAATTTGATATGTTAGCTGGACTAGACCATAGGGTTAAGTAAACTTGAACACTTAACCATCAGATTGAGATAAAGGAATAGTGTTAAGTCTAAAACATGAAGGGATAATACTTAACCATTAATAACATGTTAGTTAAAACAGACGGGCAAGGTTAAGTTAAAAAGGAACACTTAACCAATACAGAATGAATGGGTGGGGTTAAGGAATAAGAAATACTTAATCAATATAACTTGGTTTGTGGTAGGGTTAAGTCAACATGGATTACTGATAACACTTAACCGGTTTAACAGGATAAATGAAGAGGATTGAGTTAGCTTGAACTGACTAATGACACTTAACCAATTCAAATTGACGGGAAAGAGAACTAAGTAGTAAACCTTAGTTAAAAGGAGCTAAGTAGTAAACCTTAGTTAAGAAAACAACGATTCTGGAAACTAAGTGGTAAACCTTAGTTAGTAAAACTAAGTAGTAATTCTTAGTATAACACGGGAAGGAGCGAATGTCCGTCTGAGCAAAAAGAAGGCTCCAACGAATTGGGTTACGAAGTCCGGGGCTTCGAGGGGACGTGAGGATACTCTTGGTATCCCTCTGTGAGGCTGCAGATGATCCTCCTGGGCTCACAGAGGTTAAGGTCTACGTTAGAAGAACCAAGGGTATGCCTTGGTTGCAAAATATGGCAACCTAAAGACTAGGATGGACCAGCGTGATTCGGCGAGAAACCGGTAGCCCTGTGATAGCAACTCGTCGTCTACCATCCATCTTGAGTCAGTCGAGATACGTGAAGTGGAAAGGCGTAGAACTCCAAAAGACCATATACTTGCTATCTAGTTATGGGTGAGGATGGCCATAGGGTAGTGGGGCATAGGGGGCCTGCGTATAGTTCTCATTTTTCAAGGTTTGCCTTTCATTAGTTGAGGGAGGGGTCGAGTGGGACCATAGCCACTGGAATAAAAACAAACCTTAGCATCTGCATCGGCAGATATCTGAAAGCTTCGGACCGAGTTCTATGTTTCTTGATTTGCCCTGCCACAGGACTCGGGCCGCACATTACAGGACATGTGCATCTAGACAAGCGATGACGATTCGCGATACATGCGTGGGAAAGTCTAGGAACATATACCACTCTTGGTAGTGTGTCCTAGACTAGGGGGCATCGTTCGACAGGTAGCATAATCCCTAGTTGGACTAGGTGGCATAAACCCTAAATCCGAGAAGCGTTCAGCAGATAGCGTAAACTCTAGTTGAATCTGGGAAGCACTTGATAGAAAACCCTAGATTAGATCTAGGTAATAAATAATAAATGTATGCCT
Source organism: Allium sativum (assembly GCA_030737875.1). NCBI lineage: Eukaryota > Viridiplantae > Streptophyta > Magnoliopsida > Asparagales > Amaryllidaceae > Allium > Allium sativum. The sequence goes on from CM060924.1 coordinate 423,456,017, forward strand.
GAAGGCAATGGAAACTACAGGGATTGGGATCACGTTATCGTTACTAGTTGGGACACTAGTTAGGTGGTGCAGAGATATAGAAAACAATATAACAAGGAAATAGCGAAGCGGCGAAAGTATTAGAGCATATCCAGTTTATCTTATCTTATCATGTCTTGTGATTATCTTGTCTAATCTTGCTGACCCTATCGTCATGGTGTTATCTTGTATTCAGTTAATTCATGTCGTTTTGTTTTTCCATGTTTGCATGCTAGAAGTTACTGAACTTACTCAGGCTTTATGTCTGACTCTATTTTTCTTTCGTCTTCTTTTCTTCCATTCCCTCCCCCCCTCCCCCCAGGTAGTAAAGGAGGGAATAGTATAGCTCAGGTTAAGTTAGACTGTCACTCTTTCCTAGCTTGAAGATTTGTCGAAGTTTTGCTTGGATTCTCTTTTCAGATGCTATGGCTGGCTCTTGCTACATTGGGGAATATAAATGTTGTTTTATGCTTCTTTATTTTTTAAGACAGATGATACTCTGATATTATAAAGAAATCGTTGTACAAACTACTTTATCAATAAAGCAAAGTTTTATTTTCCGTTGTTGTAATTTTTGTCTGTCTTGTAATTTATCTGCATCTTTTACCCTAAATGCTCCACAAAACTTAGTGCATTCCCTTTGTGAGTGACACTAACGGATGTGGGGTGTTACACATGGTATCAGAGCTGAAGGTTACCAGATCAGATAAAGGATTTGAAAAAATATTTTCAAAACGGTTTTAAAAGAAGCATTTTCAAGAGAAAAGATTTGTTTTAAAGGCATATTCCCCAAAGCCATACGCACTATCCTTTCTTCCTCTGTTTGAATTCTTGACTCCTTCTTTCTTGAGTCTCTGGGGCTCCTGGCTTTCTGGGAGGTAATCTCATCGATGGGCGAAGACGTGCCTGGCTTCCATCCGTAGCCGTAGTTGTTTCACCTACGGCCAGTTTTCTTTCAAGCTTATAGGGTTTTCTGTACGATGGAGGCAGCTTCCAAGAGATTTGTCAACATGACTACACATGGAAGAGGATGAGGAATTCATGGATGTAGATTTAGTTCACAAAGGAGGAAGAAATTATAAAACCTAAGACAAGAGGAAGTATCTTTACTAGGGTATGATAGGGCATATAATTAAGGACAAGGGCAAGAACGAGGAACAAGATTTTCAGAAGGGCAAGTACATACTTTCACCACCAAGTGTACCTAGGAGAAAGGTAGTAAAGTTCTGTTGGAAGAGTCTAGTTTTGCTATTCATACTATTTCCTTTGGTTTTAGCGCTTCTCATTTGTTCATATCCACTTCCATAGTTGAGTCCCTGCACCATAGTACTTGTATAGTAGAAAGATCCCACTAGAATCTCAAATCCAATTGGTGGTCCGACCAGTTTATTTTTGGTTAGTAGGGATTTGAGAATAGCTATCGAGTTTGCTTATATCATCTCACATAGATCGTCTAAATTCGGAGGAGATATTCCTTGGGTACTTGTCTGATATTGGTTTAGGCATGTGGGGCTTGTACTTAAGGAATGTCGAGTTCGACTAGGATGGTTTGCGTGAGAGATGAATAGTTGTGGCAGGCACTCTAAAAAAGCACGTAGTGACCTTTCGACCCTTATAGTTATGGCGTGGTGGATAAGAGGGAGACCTCTAATCATCTTAGTACATACACGTGGTACCGTAATTGACATCTGTTTATTTTGGAAATGGAGATCAGGAAATTCACAATCGTGAAGTTAAATTAGTTAAGATACAGTGGAGTAAAGCTCAAGAAGGCTAGATACTAGCATCATACCCTTTTTCCTTAAGGGTGCATCCTTGATTTCTTTTTGTAGGAGCTTTACGCATAATTGTTTCTCTCTTTCCAAAGTATATCCTCTAGGTCATATCTTCGATCCTTAGGTAGAAGCCAATGGATGTAAACATGTATTTGAAACATGTTATGGTTGATGGTTGCAAATGGTTGCTAATGGTTGTTCGTGAATGCATATGCATACGTATTAGGCACTAGGTCAGTTCAGACGCTTTCATATTGCATTTACAGATATGTATTTGTTTGTAAGTTGAACTTGATATGTTATCATATGGATGTTGCATATGGATGAATGACTGTGCACGCATGTAGTATTTACATAACTAGGGATGCTTGCATACATATTTGGACGCATGGCACTGACATGATTCGCATTAAGGAGGTCAACTGAATCAGTAGACCGCCTGATCTTGCATTAGATAAAGATATATACACACACTATGCATATGAACATGAAAGCATTAGAAATCTTTTAAGGACAATGAATGTCTGTGATTGAATGGTTGAGTAGATGGGTGATTGAATGGTAGGACACATTCTTCCTAACTTAAAGATTTCGGGGACGAAATCCTTTTAAGTGGGGGAGAATGTAACACCCCGTAATTCTGTAACACTAAGATTCACAAATCAAGGCAGAATTAGATTTCAAATTCAAAAATCAAGGGAAACGAGATGCGCTATTGCGTTCGTCTCGGAATTCTGCATGAGATAGAGTCCGAGTTTGCGTTAATCGGACTCCGTATGAAGTAGTTATGGTCTTCAGAAGTTTTCGAATTCGATTTAAAATTTGAACAGGTCAAAAACGAGTTCACATTCGAAAAACAGACCCAGATTGGGCTGGGCGGGAAAATTCCCGCCCAGGACCCAGGTCGACTGGGTAGTCGACCTGGGGGTCGACCTCCCTGCTTTTTCCAGATCTGCAACCTAGTTCGTTTTTCTGTATCCGGACGCCATTCTGACCAGATTCGTTGACTTCTACACTATATAAACAGCCTTAGTCTCCTTCTCTATTCACAATTCTTTTCTATCCTTATGCTGCCTCTGAGAAAATGTATAAATAAATAAAATAATATATAAAATAAATCAATACGAGGAAATGCTACTCAAGACTTTCAAGAAGAGGTTCAAGTCAAGCTAGGATTTCAAGTGAAGATTCAAACGACTGCAACGACTGTTTTTCTACGAATCTAATATAATCTTTGTAAGTCAGTTACTTTTTAGATTTGAACGTTTTTCTCTGTTCGTGACATGAAATTAAAGGAATAAAAGAATATGCCAAATCTTTCTATTCGAATCAGTGCTTATATCCTTGGACCTCATTAAAAACTGTTATGATTCGATGACCAATTAGGCCTTGCCTGTGACTATGAACATTGCCTATGACAGTGATTGTGACTACGAGAATTATTTCCTTGACTATGAACACAAGCCTATGCCTTTGACTAGGAAACATAAACTATTGCCTATGACATAACAAGGACAACTGTGATTAAACACCTATGATTCATGACTAGGAAAGTGTTGCTTAAGTTTTGTGACTATGAAATTGGGTCTAAACCTGATTATTTATTCTGTCTATTCTTGGTTTTCTTTGGTTTTAGATCTTGGGAATTTACCTATTAAGTTAGGTCTACCCATGCTCTTGAACCTACGTCGTTATTCAACCCTTTATATGTCATAAGATTTTCAGACCTATAGGCTTTCGATGTTTTAGATCAATTTCAGTGTAATTCGTTAGGTCTGTAATTAGTAAATTATCATTTTATGCCAGTTATTATGTCTATCTTTTTCATAGCATCTTTGGTTTATTCCCTATTTTCTACGAATCTAGATTTATCCATAATCTAGATTGAATCACGATTATACGAACGATGGGAATACGATTTGGGCAAAATATGAAATTTACTAAAAACGTAGTTATAAACTTTGAAATTGGCATAAATTGGGAACATGTATTATGGCATGTTCATAGAAATGCAAATGGGAGAAATTTGACATGAATTATAGGATGTGTAATTTGAATCTAGTATTGACTTGTAAATCTAGCATTTACATGAATTGTGAACTAGAATAATAAGTCTAGTTTGACATGAACTGTAATTAGAATGTTAATTCAGAATTGGATTAGCTAATTTGGCATGATAAGTATATTGGCATAAATTTGAAATTGGCCATAATTGGGAGTACTCGTCAGGTTTAGCAAAATCATGGTTAGTGACACTTAATTTGGTATAGTTTACATACCAAAAAGGCATAAATATGATATAGAGGGGAAAATGGGCCATAATAATAAATGTTGACAATTTACATTAAAAGAGTAATTATTAAATAAGTAAAATAGGAATGATTTACTTATAGAATTTGTCCTAAATGAGAAAATGTAAATTTAGACAAATTAAAGGTTTATTAATGACGTCTCTTTTAATAATACACCAGAAAGTTCTAGGGTGACAGAGAGGATAGTGTCTAGGCTTGGGTTTGGAAAATACAAGTTTCCTGCTCTCTCTGGCTATCCCTAACTGATCCGACGGACGGGATGGTTACTTTCAAAACCTGATTTGAAAATTAATCAAAACCCTTTGAACTTAGAAACACGAATATGCCTAACCCGAGGTTAGACTGAGTTGCGATGTAAACCTACCCGGAACCAACCAGCATATCCAGTATTCGCAACAATATCTGTCTAATGTGAGTGGTCCCGGCTTTAATTTATTTAGTTAAAGCTAGAACAAGAATGGTAGGGTTAAGTTAACTAAGACACTTAACCAATTCAACATGATAACCAGACCGGTGGGTGGGGTTAGGTTCATACAGACACTTAACACAGTTAAGCTAGAATGGGAGGGTTAAGTCCATAGGAACACTTAACCAACTTAACACAGTTAAGCTAGAATGGGAGGGCTAAGTCCATAGGGACACTTAACCAAACTTATGGTAACAAGACAAGATTTGTGGGGGTTAAGTAATTAAGAAAACACTTAGCCAAATTAACATGTTAACTAGACTAGAAGGTGGGGTTAAGTAAAGTTAATACACTTAGCCAAATTAACATGTTAACTAGACTAGAGGTTGGGGTTAAGTAAAATTTAATACACTTAGCCAATTTGATATGTTAGCTGGACTAGACCATAGGGTTAAGTAAACTTGAACACTTAACCATCAGATTGAGATAAAGGAATAGGGTTAAGTCTAAAACATGAAGGGATAATACTTAACCATTAATAACATATTAGTTAAAACAGACGGGCAAGGTTACGTTAAAAAGGAACACTTAACCAATACAGGATGAATGGGTGGGGTTCAGTAATAAGAAATACTTAACCAATATAACTTGGTTTGTGGTAGGGTTAATTCAACATGGATTATTGATAACACTTAACCGGTTTAACAGGATAAATGATGAGGATTGAGTTAGCTTGAACTGACTAATGACACTTAACCAATTCAAATTGACGGGAAAGAGAACTAAGTAGTAAACCTTAGTTAAAAGGAGCTAAGTAGTAAACCTTAGTTAAGAAAACAACGATTCTGGAAACTAAGTGGTAAACCTTAGTTAGTAAAACTAATTAGTAATTCTTAGTATAACACGGGAAGGAGCGAATGTCCGTCTAAGTAAAAAGAAGGCTCCAACGAATTGGGTTACGAATCCCGAGGCTTCGAGGGGACGTGAGGGTACTCTTGGTATCCCTCTGTGAGGCTGCAGATGATCCTCCTAGGCTCACAGAGGTTAAGGTCTGCGTTAGAAGAACCAAGGGTATGCCTTGGTTGCAAAATATGGCAACCTAAAGACTAGGATGGACCCGAGTGATTCGACGAGAAACTGGTAGCCCTGTGATAGCAACTCGTCGTCTACCATCCATCTTGAGTCAGTCGAGATACGTGAAGCGGAAAGGCGGAGAACTCCAAACGACCATATACTTGCTATCTAGTTATGGGTGAGGATGGCCATAGGGTAGTGGGGCATAGGGGGCCTGCGTATAGTTCTCATTTTTCAAGGTGTGCCTTTCATTAGTTGAGGGAGGGGTCGAGTGGGACCATAGCCACTAGAATAAAAACAGACCTTAGCATCTGCATCGGCAGATATCTGAAAGCTCGCGACCGAGTTCTGTGTTTCTTGATTTGCCCTGCCACAGCACTTGGGCCGCACATTACAGGACATGTGCATCTAGACAAGCGATGACGATTCGCGATACATGCGTGGGGAAGTCTAGGAATATATACCACTCTAAGTGTGTCCTAGACTAGGGGGCATCGTTCGACAGGTAGCATAATCCCTAGTCGGACTAGGTGGCATAAACCCTGATTCCGAGAAGCGTTAAGCAGATAGCGTAAACTCTAGTTGAATCTAGAAAGCACTTGATAGAAAACCCTAGATTAGATCTAGGTAATAAATAATAAATGTATGCCTGAAGGCAATGGAAACTACAGGGATTGGGATCACGTTATCGTTACTAGTTGGGACACTAGTTAGGTGGTGCAGAGATATAGAAAACAGTATAACAAGGAAATAGCGAAGCGGCGAAAGTATTAGAGCATATCCAGTTTATCTTATCTTAGCATATCTTGTGATTATATTGTCTAATCTTGCTGACCCTTTCGTCATGGTGTTATCTTGTATTCAGTTAATTCATGTCGTTTTGTTTTTCCATGTTCACATGCTAGAAGTTACTGAACTTACTCAGGCTTTATGTCTGACTCTGTTTTTCTTTCGTCTTCACCCCCCCCCCCCCCCAGGTAGTAAAGGAGGGAATAGTATAGCTCAGGTTAAGTTGGACTGTCACTCTTTCCCAGCTTGAGGATTTGTCGAAGTTTTGCTTGGATTCTCTTTTCAGATGTTATGGCTGGCTCTTGCTACATTGGGGAATATAAATGTTGTTTTATGCTTCTTTATTTTGTAAGACAGATGATACTCTGATATTATAAAGAAATCGTTGTACAAACTATTTTATCAATAAAGTAAAGTTTTATTTTCCACTGTTGTAGTTTTTGTCTGTCTTGTAATTTATCTGCATCTTTTACCCTAAATGCTCCACAGAACTTAGTGCATTCCCTTTGTGAGTGACACTAACGGATGTGGGGTGTTACAATTTACATTTAAAAGATGTTGTGTGTTAATATATATGCAAAAACATTTGTAATTTGAATCGTAATATAATATATGGAATAAAATATAACTAATTAGTGGTTGACTAGAATATTCCATTCAATTCAAAATTATTTATATATACATACAATTGGGGACAAGAATATTGTTTAAATGGTAAGATATAAATAAATATAAATACCATTATATAAAATATCTTCCCAGTAATCAACGCAGGCCACTAGCCATTTTCACGACCAGGAGGTCGATCGCCCCCCTAGGAAGGGTGTCGACTACCGGTCGACCTCCCTCTTAAGGGGATGTCGACCGCCCGAGCCCAGTGAGGGCTAGTTTGTGAGGTGTTATAGGTTGGTTTATATAAAATGAATAGCCTAGATTAAATATATGTTAATCTAACGGTTTCTTTTCATCTACACACCTATAAATGCCACCTAACTCATCGTACAAATCACTAAACCCTCTCATTCTCTACTCCTCCATTCTACTGCTAACATTCCAGGAATTTAGGTTTCTTCTTCGATCCCTAACCTATTTCATTCCTAATCTAATTCTATTTAGTCTATATTCCAGAATTCTCTATAATTTATATATGAGATTCAAATCTATAGGATTCACTTGTATAGATCTACAGTAGAATCAAAGAACGACGATTTCAACATTCAAATCAGTATTATCTCTTCTCCAAAATTTATGTGAGTGAAAATAATTCTTGTTTAGGATAATTTCTACATTATGTAGATTTTTATATTGAATAGTATGCCTAGGAAGATTTGGTTTCATGATAACATCATATTATAAAAACCCCAAATCTCCTATTTTTATATATATCTTGCAAAGTTTTTAATCAATGTTTGGGTTTGGGTTTTTGAATTGTTCGAGTTATGTATGAAGAATAGTTTGGTGATTCACTTTTATTTAGTTTGATTTATCTCTTTTATTTAAAAGTGTTTGTGATGTAAAATGATTAGGATTTGATTTGGTTTTATTATTTGAAGTTTAGGTTTCCATTCTAAAATGGATAATTTGAAGGTATTCAGATTTGAAATAAATCAAATGTTAATGTTTTTATGTATGACATAGAAAAGGGTAAACTGAATTAAATAAAGGTCGATGTATATAAGTATGTTTATATATATATATATATATATATATATATATATATATATATATATATATATATATGCATATATGTTAAATATGTCTATGTGTATGAAATTAACAACTTGTTCCTAATTTATTAGCTGAATTGTTCTAACAAGTCAAGGAATACAACATTTTGATAGTTATATGTTTATTTTCCCCATTATTGCCATCATTAATTATGCCATGTATTTAGTAATTTGATGAGGGAATCAGGCTTGTGTACCTTTACTGTGAATCAGATTGCTTAATATTATATTTATATAGCGTAATCTACGTATTCAAAAGTAATAATGACATAATAAGTATGTTAAAATAAGGTTAGAATTTGAAATGTCCCCATATGAATTGTTGCTTGTGTGTGCATATAAAATGGCTTATTTAAATATATTAAATAATGACACACATATACGAGGTTAGTCGTCATTTGTGGTAGAAGTTGGCCTGAAACCAACCGACAAATCCAACAACCACATGTGAATTTGGCTAATGTGAGAGGTATGGGTGCCATGGGCCATTTAATTTAGTACATATGTCATGAGGTTAATCCTGCTTGTAGTAGAAGTCTGCCCGGAACCGCCCGACACATCCAGCACTACAAGTAGACGGTTTAATGTGAGAGGTCTGGTGTATCTATATATATATACCTATATTGTGTGTAAATAGGTAGGCTTACTATGCTTTAAAAAGGTCTTAAGTGGCTGACTTTCTCCTTATCTAGTTTGGGTCTTAAGTGGTGAAAGACTAGGACCATTCTGAAGGTCTATTCCTTGGACTTAAGCTAAAGTCGTGGGATTCGCCTTTATTAGATTTGAAGTTGGTCTATGGGTCCCTCTCTAAAAAGTGGTTTAGTCATGGCGATAATGGAGTAAGGTTGTTTATCGTAATATTCACTTCCTCTTGGAGCATATTGAGGTCCAACCCAGGATATATTTGTTATATGTGGGACGTAGCATGCTATTTAATTAACCAATTGTATAAAGGAAGTCTTAATGGCATAGGTGTTCTAGTGTAGTATCAGTTAAGTAGTAACATGAGGCGTCCGCCGGAGGGGTCTTAAATGGCCATATGCAGGCATAGGGGTTCCACCTCAATGACTAAAATATTTCTTTTCATGTGTGTACCTGTGTGTTTTGTAGACATGCCTTGACATATATAACCTACCAGATCTAGAGTATAGCCGTTAAGCAAATATTGTCTTGAGTCACTTGGGACTTTATGCTCTGACATCTCTTCTTAACTTATCCAATAGTTTAATAGGTGGACGCAGCGACTCGATGGACAAAATGTTGATGCAGCCTGAAAACGGCAATGAGACTATTATGTTATTATTAGCTATCATTGCTCGTTTACTTATGGAAACTCTGGATAATGAATATTGATGATGTACCATTATAAATAAATGTAATTGACATTTTGTATTTGAATCCGAGGTTTTTAAATAAAAAATGAATTTTATTTGTTATTATACTTTCTTGTTCCACTGTATTAAATTCCACAACGTTATATTATCTGTTATTATGTCCAAATGTAATTCCATCACATTATATTATCTTATTTATTTGATGGGCCTTTTCTAGGTTGAAATTTAGTCCCACTCTGGGCGGATTGTTATAATTTTGATCCGACTGAGCAGCGTATGTGGAAGACGATGGAGATGGGGAAATCAAGGACAACTTGAAGACTATGATTTAAAGGAGTAGACCTTCGTAGCAAAAAGGACTGTTTTTTGATGTCTCTGGTTAACTACTAAAATTATACTTGTAGCAGTGGTCCCTATGTTCTAGCAATTTTATGATGCAAGGAAATCTTTTTACTAATCATATGGATCATTTTCGATAGGATATGACAAAAGGGCACCTTTTGTTTGTCATGTTTGTGGACAACCTATATGAATGGATATTTGACATTACACTTCTTAGATCATGTATGTCGATTTTTACAAATATACATCTATTTGGTGGCAGAAAATACAACTTCTCTTAGCTTAACACCTTTCTCTGAGGTTTATGAGCTTGGAGCTTGTATTTTAGCAGATGTTAATTAGTGATTGATGGAATGACAATCTAGCATCCGAAGATGGGTATTGCCATGTATGAAAGGTAAAAACGTAGCCTCTAGCTTCATCAATTGGCAATGACTAAAACAAGTGATATACTTGAGGGCTAAGCAGGAAGCACCCAAGTAGGGTATTGTAACCACCCAATTTAAATCAGATGATCCTTTGATTATTTTATGCTGGGGTTTGGTAGATAATCACAACCAAGGAAGTGAAATAATTGGCATAGTCCAGAAAGGGTTGGTCGCAACTGATTTGCAGGTATTTCATGTGAGACTCTCTAGTACATTTACTTAAAGTTGTACTGATTGGAAGGTAGGCCCTTGCATTGTCATTGTATATAATCACAACGCCATTACATGCCTTTTACGATTATAGTTTGACTTATTATCCTAAAATTTAATTAATGTAACGGTTTCGATTAAATAGATAAGTATTTGTATTTAGACACTGTTAAAATATCATGAGATTTTCTATGAAGTATTTTGGTTATCATAAGATAAAAACTTGTCCGTGTACGCGTGTGGCGTAGTCTTACAAGATACCTTTTATTTCAAAAGGTTTTATAAGGTAATAAGAAATAAAATTTCTTGTTACTTGAGTTTTCTTACACTGGTTTTTAGACTGACCTAGGTGTTATTTCACGATAATGCTCGGCTCAGACCAAGCATTTTTTGATAGGATACATTAAATACCCAGTGCTTAGGAGAGGAGCAGAAGTCCAAGACGTAATTCCGTAGATTCATATTGTCCGTTATGCTAACGTTCTTGGCTGTTATCTGATTTAGTTTGGATAAGTTCTTTTCTATAAATATCCAATTTACGTTATTTGGCTACTCTGATATTGTGTATGTATATGAAATCTATGCAGTTAAATCCCTGCTAATGCCCCGCAATATCCCCGCTATAGCCCATAGTGCTCTTTAAATGCTACGCTATTTCAATTTAGCGCTGATGAATAGTAGATCCGCTTTTATCCCCGCTAAATCAAGGCTTTTAAGCATCCGCTTTAGCGGTATTAATATATTAAGCTTGATTTGACTAGTTCCCTTTTAAAGAAATTCAATAAATATAGCGTAAAGGGCAAAATTTAAGGCATAAGTGCCTGATATACGGTAATAATCAATTATACTCATCAAATTTAGCATGTATAGCTATGATATTACTTGATTTTGTTATATAAGATTAATTGATATAAGTTTATTGCATACATGTAGTATGAAAAATATAATCAATTAATTTTCAAATATTTGATTTTTACATTTAATATACCTATTGCACCTCAGCCATATTCCCGCTACATCTTTTTCTACCTCCGTTGCTATAGAGCCGCTAAGCGCTTTAACTACACAGTATGAAATAAAGTTCTTGTTGTATCTAACAATTCTATGATTTTTATTGATGATAAAAAACATATATTTATTATTATAAAGGTGTTCGTAATAGTACTGTTATACTACATCATAATCAGAATATAATATTTATATTTAAATAGAATACTACTGCGTAAGAATTTAAATATTCAAACAGTATTTTATTTAAATATAATATTTTATTTCAACATTTCAACAGTACAAATTTTATAACTCCACTATTTGTACAACTCAATGTAATACAATACATTTCTTTTCATACTCAATTTCATATACATTATTTCCTCACTACAACACTCAGTTACACAGTCACTTATTTCTATATAGTATTACCCCACTGTAGTACACTACGTTTCTTTTCACTCAAGTTTGTACAAATACATATAGTTTCACTCAGACACACTTGTCTTCTCCTATCTTCGCAATTATTCCAATTTTCTGTTTATTTGCCACAGGAACACACGCAGAGTAATCTGAAATGAAAATAATTTTATATTCTAGTAAATATAATTTTTATTTTAAAAAATTATCTAGCTTAGAATTTTGGTATGTTTCTCATCATTTTTCATGACTTGGTCTGATTTATATGGACATCCGTCTGTGTCTAGACAGCTTATGATATTCACAATGATACACTATAAATACCACAAGGTAGACAGTGCTTCTAGTGCTCACATTTATATATATATATATATATATATTGTGCATTATACATGTATACACATACATGTGTACGTATATACACATATTTATGTGGAGGGGCGATATGGTCAGCATTGGAAAAGTATATCAATAGGGTGTGTTCAGGTGAAGCCCGACACACGTGCACAGTGCATGGGTTAGGTATCCGTGAACACACATGCACTGAGGTGTGGCCATTATAACAACCTGGAAAATCAGAACCAATTTAAAATTTTTATTTTGGCAATTTTAATGAATTTTGAATATTTAAAATGATTTATTTTAAATAATAACAACTATAAATTTATTTTGAATAGAATTAGAATGTATAAATTTATTTAAATCAAAGTTAGAATATAAATATTAATTTTAATTATAAAAGGAATTGGAAATGGAGCGGTAGTTTGAAATTTTCATTTCAAATTTCAAATGAATGTACAGGATTCCAAATAAACCGGATTTTAGTGAAACCAGAAATATTTAAATCTGTTTGAAAATATATTTCCAACGAATCTGAAAAATTCATATTTCATTGCGGGAATAAAAAGAAATGTCCAGTTGAAAATTCAGAATAGTCGCTATGGAATTTTATAAAATATATAGCCCTTAAAGATGGAGATTTTGCAAACGACCTCCATTTTCGACGAGACCACTTTTGTTGGATCCAGAATGTCAAATTATTGCTAGATTCTAATTTTTCATAATTTTTGGAATCAATATGTAAGTGTGGTGAATTCAAATGTGTTTGGTCAATTCAATTTGAATTTAATCAACTGGAAAATGACCGTTTTTCAAACCGTCTCCAAATTCAATGAAATTAGTTTTGTTAGGACTGTATCGTCAAAACATAGCCAGATTTATTTTTCTGGAATTTTTGGAGTCAGTATGTGGCCTCGATAAATTAAAATGTACGTTAAAATTATATATATATTGATTTATATTTTATTCTGAGTGAAAACTAATTGTAACAGCCGAATAGGGTTACGAAACATATCCCATTGTGTTCGGAATGGGGGTAATTAGCTAGGTGCGTCAGTCGTTGGGTTTCGTTTGGAGTTTGGACGAAATTTCAACCTTTTGGAGAAAATAAAATAATTAAATAATTATATAAAAACTTTGGTCAACCCTTCCTCCACATTCTCCCCGTCGTTCAACAGAAAATTAAAAAGAAAAAAATTCCCTAAAGCGATTGACGGAAACACCCACCCTTCACCACTGCGTCGCACCCCCACGACCTCCGCCTACCACCGCGACCCCCCTTCCCTTCCGATCCCTTCTCCACCTCTCCCTCCTCCCCCAAATCAAACGACGCCCCAAATTGACCCCAAAACCCACCGCTTCGCCATACTAACACACCGCCACTCCCAGGCTGGACCGCCACTCCTCCCTAGCCCACCGTAGGTGACGAACAACACCACACTCCGACGGTGAATGCCCCCTTCCCATTTCGATGTAAGTTTTTTAATTTTAAATTTAAATCTGAGTTTTTTATGTTAAAAACATATATGTTAAATCGGTTTATATAAACATGTATATAGCATTTATAAAATCAGTTTTTATAACAAAAATCCTTGTTTTAAAATCAGTTTTATATTTATATATATTAGCGAAAAATAAAAATAGGATTTTCATTATAAATAACATTTATACAAAGAAATGATTTTTACTATACAAAGAAGTGATTTTTATTATACAAAGAAGTGATTTTTATTATACAAAGTATGATTTTTAAAAACAAAAAGATATGATTTTTATAAACGAAAAGATATGATTTTTAAAAACGAAAAGATATGATTTTTAAAAACAAAAAGATATGATTTTAAAAACGAACAGATATGATTTTAAAAAATATAAAGTTATGATTTTTATTAATATAAAAATATGATTTCTATTATGAAGTTAGCGATATAAAAATATTAGTTTTATCTATGTATCGAATTCAAAGTATGATTGTTATATAATACAAAATATAAAAATATTATTTTTATATATGTAGTGAATTAAAAATATGATTTTTATGTAACAGAAAATATAAAAATACGATTTTCATATACGTAGAGAATATAAAAATATGATTTTTATATATGTAACAAAATAAAAATATGATTTTTACGTACATAGAAGCAATATAAAAATATGATTTATATATATATAACATTGTAAAAAAATGTGATTTTAGCATATACCGCGTGAAACCGATTGCGATGGAACTGTCGGGAAACAAATCCAAACGGTTCTGAAATTCAGAAATAAAACTGGAGGAGTGGATCCCAAAGGTGAGAACTTCTCACTTTAATTTATTTTCTAGTTAAATATATATACTAGGATACAGACGGTGCTTAGTAGCACCCGACACCTTTGTTTGAAACCATGTTTGTTTGGTTGATTGAATTATTTGGTTGAATATGGTTTGGGAAATGAAAGGAATTGATTAGAGTTGGTATGTACATGGCGCGAGCCATTAGTAGGCGAGGGATAAGGCTAGGCCTTATTCCGGTTCTATTATCGCGCCGTTATGCTACCGAAATTTTCTAAAAATATTAGAACGATAGAAATATCATTTTATTGTACAAATTAATTGTGTAAAATATTCATGAGATGAAATAATTATTTTCTAGTTAAAAATATAGTTTTTAATGTGTATATGAATAAAATAAATATTCATTTACAAATCGGACGATTTGTTTATGTACACACATTTGACTGATATTGATTGAGACGATATATTTTATATATCGTCCAACTGCACAAATAATAATTAGTGTTTGTTGCTTGAAAACCCCACATGGGTATTGGGATGATATTGGACATGAACTAATTCCAATATTTAGTTGTATATCAATCGATGGATTGATAGGTTGTTGTAAGCGTTAATTATTTATTTAACGCTTATGCAGTTGTGTAATGCACTTTGGATGATGGTTGACTGGATTTGATTATTGTTGTGTACATCTGTGTATGAAATCCATATAAATAAAATTATATGGTAATTGGCCGTGTTTGATTCCAATTCGGAAAGAACGAATATTTTAAATTAACAAATGTTTAAATTAACGAATGTTTAAATTGACAAATATAGAATATTTTAAAATAACTGATATTTTAAAATAATATTCAGTAATGGATCAAAATATGATTATGATGTCCGATTTAGGACGGACACGAAAATATTTAAATATATGAAGCCGTATTGATTAGATTAGCGCTATTTTGACAATATTTATATCGATTTTATTAATTTTTATAATGAATAACGAAAAGGAAGTGATTTCAAAATCTAATGTTTTGAAAATATTATTATTTATATATTAATGATATGGAATATTCAATTTTGATTTAAAATTGAATGTGAAACTGAAATCGTTTTGAAACCGAATTTAAAAGGATTTATAAAATACATTTTAAATGGAAATTGATGGAATATATATAATATATATTATATATATTTAATGGCCAGAATAGAATGCGCCGCGCCGCAGTAGTTCGCGAATTTCGATCATTGACTTCGAATTGACATTACGGGAGATCCGACCGTCGGATTCTCCTAAAATCGGAACCGTTGGGTTTGTATCGAAAAGATCTTTCCAACGAATATAAGATATTTGAAATCTAATGGTTGGATTAGGAATTATATTCAAATCAAATTTGTAAAAGGTTGATGTAATTGCCGTTCGATGAGCGTTTATGGAGATCGACTGTACGGGCCTTGATAAAATTATTAAAAATATCAATAATTTGTGTAATATCATAATAAATGATTTGGAAAGAATTGGGATGAAAAATTACATATTTGAAAAGATAAAAATATATTTTTATCGAAATGAACTAGTTATGAACTAGAATTATAATCCAATATTTTTAAATAAATAAATTGGATTTGAAATGGTTTTAAAAATAACCAGAATTTACAATATATGAATTGGAATGGGTTTGAATCGAAATTATCTTTGGAATATTTCGATACTGGATTCCGTGATTATACGGTTATTGTGGAGTAATTGGAAGATATATATGTCGTTATTCCCAATATGATTTGTTGATTTCAGAATTTGATATTGAATATAAGCTGATATAATTTCTATCCAGAGCCTTGTATTTAATATTGAATTGGATTTTGGGTTTGTCGTGAACTGTTTTTTAAATGACACTGTTCTTAAACCCAGTTGAGAAAAGATTAAATCTTTTAAATAAGATTTAGAAGAGTTAACCAATTAATTAATACTTAATTGGAATTGAATAGAATTGGATTTTGGGTTTGTCGTGAATGGTGTCTTTATTAACACCGTTCTTAAACCAAGTGTGAAAAAAAATCTTTTAGTTAAGATTTAAAGAAGAATTACCAATTAATTAACATTTAATTAGAATTGAAAATGGAATGTGAATTGGGTTTATTGTGAACCGTGTTTTTAACGACATTCGTTCTTCAACTCGATTTAAAGTGAAACGTGATTTGGAATTTATAAATCTTTTTATTAAGATATTATGGGGATTTTCCAAAGTAAAGTTTTCCAATTTAATATATTAAATTGGAATTGAATGGAATTCGATTTGATAATAATCGAAATGAGCTTCTGTGAGGAAGACAGTTAATATATATGGAATTTAAAAGGCTTTATCGTTATTCCATTTATATTATTAGTTGGATACAAAAATTGATATCGATTATATATTGATCTGTTTTCCATGAAAATTCCATTTTTATGAAAGAGGATTTAGGTTTGTTGCGAACCGTGTTTTAAATGACATTGGATCTTTAACCCAGTCAAAGACAGGATTACGTGTCTAACATTGGATTTTGAACTGTACGGTCGATCTCTGCTAAATATATATCTGTTTGGTGGCGGAGAATTTATTCTCTTTGTTTATAACCTTCTCTAAGACGTATGAGCTTAGAGGTTACATATCAGTAGAAATCAATAGTACGGTTTAGATTGTCATTGTGGCAGGTTTGTGTTTCCAAAGTTAAATAATCATTAATATTGATTTTTGGGAAAATTAAAACTAAGTGGAGTTTTAATGAATCTTTAATTAGATTGAAAGTGGAATTGCTAATTTAAATTATCAAATTTGGGAAATGATCCAAAATGGAGTATCACCAGTTTTGCTCCTAGCGATAGTTAAATCTTTAATTAGATTTGAACGTGAAATGGTAATTAAATTTAATGATAACACCGTGGTGTTATATATGGAGTATGACCATTTTTACTCCATGGGATGTTGGGATTGGGAAATCAAACAAATGATTACTTCAGTACGGTGCGCTAATCCCGACTAGTTTGGGAAACCTTAATATGGTTTGAATTGATATCCGAAGGAAGATTAAAGAATAAATTTAAAGGATTTATCTTTGATAAAATTAATGGGAACCTTTCCCAAAGGATATGAATATTTAAATAAAAAAATATTCAGAATTGGAATGAGGCGTATGTTGTGTTTTTACAGCACTTGTTTATTATATACGCGAGTTATTCGAAAAGGCCGGGTTTACACCCATTCCAAATAACTGATTCGACGATAGGTTGAAGATGAAGACGGTGGTTGAAGACCGGAGGTCTTCACATCATTTGGATGATTACTGATGTCTTGATTGGGCTGCACACCTAAGACAAGGTAATAAGTGGTGATCATCCAGAAGTACTTAGAGATCGACCGAATATGCGAGGACCTCACTCCTGTATTGAATACGGCATGAGGAATAAGGTGCCTCCAGTTTTGTTCAGACCTAGAACGAACTTGTTAATGGATGTGTATCTGACATTGGATTTTATTCTATGTTGATTGATCTCTATTAAATATATATATCTGTTTGGGGGCGGAGAATTTATTCTCTTTCTTAGCGCCCTTCTCTGAGACGTATGAGCTTAGAGGTTATATATCGATAGTCATCAGTCGCATGGCGTGAATTGCCTGTGTGGCATGCTGAGATGCAAATGATCAAGGCTTCTGTTGAAAAGCAGATTCTTGTGGTTGATGATCAAAGTACGGCTTTAATATAGCACGGCTTTGTGTTTAGTGTTAACTCACGAGCCTCACACCTTGGTATAAGTCAAAAACGTTATATGTGAAGAAGGACATGACGTTTCTTTCTAGCTATGGATGTGTTGGATCTATATTAACCCTTGAGGGGGGTGAATAGGGTTTATCACAGTTTTTAACTGAATTAAAAATCTAACGAGATATATAATAATAAACAGATCGCAGAATATAGCAGAAACGGAAATGCAGAAAATAAATCACACACAAATATACCCAGGTTCGGCAAAAACCTGCCTACTGCTGCATTTCTAAGGTTTCTACTAGGTAATAGAACAGATCCCGCATACAAAACCATGTACACTCGCAAACCCTGCTCCTATTCTAACCCTACGCTCAAAACCTTAGACTGGTCTATATCCACTAGACCAGGTTTTCCCCTAGTTTTACAGACACTAGTAAACTGTCAGTTAACCCCTAACTGAACCCTCTAGATTTTACAGACTTCTAGAAACTGTTTAGAACGATTTACAAGACAAATTAAAAACAATACAAAACAAAATAAATAAAAAACCCTAGGACTTAGAAAAAAGGGTTATCCCCTATTGAGCTTGGCTTAGCCCATGAATACTTGGCCGACCCTATTCTCTTTGCTTTTGCCCGATCTCCTTTTGTACTCTAGAGAATGAAAAATGGCAGCTCCCTAGGGTTTCTTGCTTATTCTTCCAAATTGAATCGCGATGCTCTTTCAACTCTAGAGGAAACATAAATGGCGGCGCTAGGGTCTTCTTTACCCCAAATCGAATCGCTTGCTTCTTGGAAATGAATCTCTGTGCCATTGAGTTGTCGTGGCTTTTTGATGCTTTCTTGCTCACTGATTTGGGGCTTTCAGGTGATCGATTTTGTGTGCATATCAAATCCCTACAAATTATGAGCTCTCTGATTTTTTTTAGGCTTGAATTTGTTGTTATTTTTTGTAGATTCAATCTCTAATACCAGAAATGAATTGGTTGTGTTAAATAGGGATTTTAGAAAATCCAAAACTCTGATTTCACGATAATGACTTGACTGATTTGTGAACTTCCTCTTTTGATTTCCTCGAATGGAAAAATTGTTGCCTTGAATAATTTGCGTGATTGAAAAGATTCCTTGAATAAAAATGATTTTCTCTGCTTTGAAAAACATGGAAACAATTAAATATTTTCCCTTTTGGAATTCTATTACTACCCTTGTTTGATTTATGTCCCTTGGCAATACTGGAAAGTTTTGATAAAGCAGAAAATTACTTTCTTCTATGGCTTGACAATTTCTGCTACTGAATTCAGGAAACACTTGGCCTTGATTATTGATTGATTCGGCATTTATTTATATATGGAAATTCAGGAAATAATATTTCATTAGCTGTCCCCTCAAAAAAAACTTGCCAAACAAATGCTTATTGATTTGCTTCACTAATATATTTCTGGAAATTGTTTCAGCTTGAAATATGTGGAATTATTTTGTTACCTTCTGAAAAAGAATTAAATCCTTTCCAATTTTGAATCACTGATTTATAAAAGCTTGTTCTTGCCTTGATTCGAGTTCACACCATTTTCCAGTCATGTATGTGTACCCTTACATTGTTGCACTTGTTGTTTGCACTACTGTGGCCATTAGCTGCTGCACGGGCTTGTTGTTCATTTTGCACCCATGCTTGAGTCTCTGACTTGTGCCTTGATCGCTTGTTGACATGTTAGTACATGTATGCTCCATTGTGCATTTGATTCTTTACTATGTGGACTTAATCTTTGTGGTTGCACCATAAATGAGGTACATGTTGGCTTTTTGCAGAATTTGTGTATGAAATGAGAATTTGCTTTCACTGGTCATTGGCACTGCTTTGTTTGAGCTGCTCCATCCCTGTAAAGTCGTGTTACATTTGGCATTTGAAATTTAAATTTGCCTGGTATGCTATGTCATGTGCTCGACCCTGTATTGCCTGAACCTGATTAGTTGTTCCATAGAGTTTTGTGTTGCACACTTATGTCATTCCAGTTTTACTTGTCACCATTTAGTTTGAACAATATATAATGTTGCACATTCACATCCACTTCCACTTGAAACCTCTCACCATGCTGTAGCATGTCCATCCACACCATGCATTTGTTGGTTGTTCCATTAGCTTTGAATGTTGAATTCGAATGAGCAAATGAGCTCGACCATGTTTGTATACATGTGAACTTGAAAAACTTGCTTTGTATAATCCTTGTCATGCTGTTTAGTTGTTCCGAGCTTCATGAATATTTTCTTGTTGAATTTGATTTGTTCAGTTCCATACTTGGCTCAACTATTGTTGCATTTACCACTGTTTTTAATATCATGCTGAATTGTATTCATTTTTGACTTGAAATTTCTTTGCTCGACACTTGGGCTAGTTTGTATTGCTTTGATCATTTGAGCTGCCATTTTCACTCTGTTTTCATGTGCACTGAGTCGAGAAGGTCCACGTGGCTACTCCTCAGTTGCACACTGAATTGGCGTGGCAGTGCACACGTGTATATATTTACACGTGTGTATATGCAGCCATTCAGAAAATTTCCTGTCCTTGTACAATACAAACAGTCTGCCTAGACGTAGATGAATCAGATCAAGTCATGAAAAATGATGAGAAACACACCAGAAAACTGAGGCAAATAAAATTTTAAAAATAAAAAATATTTGCTAGAAATTAGAATATTATTTCTGTTCTAGATACTGTGTGTGTTTCTATTGTGACAGGTAAGCAGATGGTGACTGGACTGACTAAGAGCTGTAAAGACAGAAGACTGAAGACAGTGAATGAGAGTGTCAGTGTGTGTCTGTATATATGAAATTGCATAGAGTGAATATAAATGAATTGTAAATGGATGTACAAATAGTGTAGAGTGAACTGTATATAAGTCAGACAGTGAACATGTAAGTATATATGAATTTGTACTGTTATTTGTAATAAACAAATTTGTTTGAAATAAAATATTATTTCATTGTTGTCAAACAAACTTGTATTCAGTCACTATACAAGTACAAATATTCTTTGAATGCATTTAAATAGTGGAGTATTAAATAGCTGTACTGTTTGAATGTTGAAATAGAATATTCAATTTAAATAAAACACTGTATGAATATATGAATGTCTGTACAGTTGTATTCTATTTAAATATAAATATTATATTCCTGTCTTTGATGTATATATAGAACAGTACAGTAACAAACAGATTTCAAATAATAAATATTTGGTTGTTATCATCAAACAAAAATCATATAATTGTGTATACAACACTGTTATTTACAGCAATCTCCCCCTTTTGATGATGACAAACAAATAAAAGATTTTGAGCACAATAAATATGTTTGACAATGAAAAATGAACTCCCCTATTTATCAGCTCCCCCTACAACAGACAACTCCCCCTATAACTGTGCATGAGTGAAATGAATGATATGAATAATAATAAATTTTCAAAATTAATAATATTTTTAAAATATTCACTCATAAATCAAAATCTCAACCCATTCTCCCCCTTTTGTTATCATCAAAAGGATACAAAATTTAAAATATAGATGAAAATTGACAAAAATAATAATATAATTTTAGCTTAAGAGGAAGAACGGTCATCACAAGTCTCAATCAGTCAAACAAAAATCATAATAAACTGAGAACTATTGGCATATTTCACATTATAGAGAATGACGGATTTACGATGAAGTTTATATAAAATGGAGAGAGTTACAAAAGTGAGTTCCAGTTATTTTCCTAAGAATTTTTATAAAAATGAGGTTCAAAAAAATAGTGATGGATTTTGGACGATAATTAATAATTCAATTTAAGTGACAAAATCAAATACTCTCAAATCCCAATACATATCGATCAACAAATCATAATACGTCATAAAATATTAACACACTTCACAGATTAGAAAGATGGATTGATAGGTTGGTTTTTATACACCAAGAAGAATTTCAGATTAATTTCAATTTATAGCACAATAATTCCCTTTTTTCTAATTTAAAAGCACATTGACCACGCGTAACCAGAGCTTGGATTTATAAATGAGGTCAGTCGCAGCTTAAATTATAAGTTGTCTCTTAACCATGCATGACCAGAGCTTGGATTTTTAAATGAAGTTAGAGACACACTTATATATTAATAATATATTCATAGTGTTCAGCTTTAAATAGAAAAATCCTCGGTATATACAACTAATATGAGTGATAGAAATGTGATAGGTACAGAAATTGACTGTGAAATAAATTTCTAAATTAATCATATTATGAAATATGCTCGACTTTATCGGGATCATTGAAAATTTTCAATTATCACTAATTCTGAATAATAACATAGTCCCATTTTTATCACAAATATTTCCACTGTTTTAAAAAAAAAATTAACTCTCCATATTTATATAAAAACATAATGGACGGTAGAAGGATGATAGATAATGAAGATGGTTGTGAAATAATCGCCAATTCAAAGATATTATAACAAATATTCAACCATCATGAAAATCTAGATAAAATCTCCTCTTGCTGTGAAATATACTGCAGTCACAATTCATCACAATTTCAAAATCTGATAACAATTTTGATGAATTATAAATACAACACAAATTGGATATTGATTTCAATTTCTGAATGAATAAAAAATAAATAATTTTAAAATTGAAAATCAATCACAACAGGAATTTAGAGAGAGATATACAAGACAAAAATATATACAAAAAAATATTCAACACTTCCAAACTCATACCACTTGGTGTCTTTATTAACAAATCTTAATCACAAAGCCCAAATAGACAGAATTAACAAATTTGCACATTTTTCAAACCTGTCGACAAGAACAAGCAGTTATTTGAAACAGTATCAGAGCAGCACAAAAAACAATATCACAGCCGACTTGTCAGAGGATGGTCACATAAGATCATTCATGATCCAAGATTAGAAATATCGTTTATTTGAAATCATTTGAGGAATATGAAAAACTCTAGATTCAATGAATTGATCACACCAAATTATTAGTTTCACATTCAAGATATGTGTGTGATTCAGTAAATCAATAATTTCAAATGATTTTAAGCGAACAAATATTTAAATCAAATCATCATGAAATAACAGTGATTTTCAAAGACCATTTTTCAAAAGAAATTTTCAAGATATTTCTGACAAGTATAAGACAAATTTCAGATCATTTACATCTAGTTTGAGAGGTATTCATGATCCAGAAAATTTAGAAAATAATTTATTTGAAATCACTTGAATCAATGTCAGGTTTTGAGATATAATGAATTATTCACACAAGATTGATAATTTCAAATTTAAGTGGTGTGTGATATTCAAAATATCTAGAATTTCAGATGATATCAAACAAACAAATTTCAACCATAATAATCATGAATAAAGGTGAAATTCAAGATGCATCACTGTGATTCAAGCCAATCCGAAAATCAATGAAATTATCACGAATGATAAGAAGCAGTGTACTGTAATGAGTATAATATTTTAAGCGTTTCCAAAATGAATTGAAAGAAACTCAAAACAGCATAAGTGAGTGAAATTTCATTAATTACTCAGATCTTCAAAAAATTTAGAATTCAAAATAACAGTGTTCAAGATATGATATTAATGCTTCAGCACTGTTAAGAATTCAAAAATAAAAAATTAAACTTCAAAACAATTGCAAATAACTACAGATTTAAATTCAAGATCCGGAAATGGTTAAAACAAGAGAGTTTTATTCACATAAAGCAAATTTCCAAATAATTACTGCAACTGGAAGTTTAAGAAGCACAGAATAAAAAATAAAGACATAGCAGTGACAAATCAAAACAAACCAAAAAAAATAGAAGGGGTAGAAGGAGAGAAAAAAATAAAAAAAAAACTATTTACAAAGGTGAGTTTAGAGATCATACTAGAATCCAATGTAAATCAGAGTCTCTAACTCAGCAGTCTTGGCTTAAGGAACTGTGAATGATTACAGAAGTATTGAGCAGCTTGAACCCAAATCTCTTTTGCTTAGCAGTTCCCTAGCCACCTATGGTACCTAACAGTTTAGAGAATCGAGTGGTCTAACAAAATTTGTAAAACCACTCACAGTTTTGTTCATAGCTTTAGGTACCCAAACTTGTTTAAATCCATCAGAATTTACCAAAGTACCTTTAGGGACCTAGATCTGTTTGAAATTGGACGAATTCACTTTACTTCTTTTTGAGGTCCAAGAATGATAGAATAGTTTGTTATAAGACAAATTCTTATTTTGTTTATGTTTCAAAAAATCTTTTGAATTGCCAGAGTTTAAAAATTCAAAACAATCTTTTGCAAGATAATTTGAAGTGTCTTTAAAATCATTTGAATTCATCCTATCAAAACGATTGATATTCCCAAAGCCAAGACCAGATTTATTTCCAATAGAAACTTGGTTTTGTAATAGCATATTCAACGATTTTTTCCCATTATAAAATTTATCCAAAGTTGATTCTAATCGTTGAATTTTGGATTTTAGATCGCTATTTTCTTTTAATAAATTTGAGGAATTATTTATAGCGACCTTCTGTTCAGCATTGGACTATTTCAAAAACAAATTCTCATTTTCAAGCAATTTAATTTTGGCTTGGGATTCAAAAATTCCAAGTTCAAATCGTTTTTTCTTTTCAAACTCAAATTTCTTGGATTTTTCAATCTCATTTTCAGGTTCTTCTAAAATCAAATTTGATTTCAAAAAGTTCTCCTTTTCAGCAATTTCAAATTTGGAATTTATATCTATTTATAATTTTCCAATTCCTTTTGCAGAAGGTTATTCAAATTTGATAACTCAGTCTTGTTCGCATTTAAGATCAGAATTTCATTTTCAAGCTTTTGAATATTTTTATTGAGATGAACAAGATTGGTTTTCAATTTCAAACAATTTTTGCAAACTGAATTTGAAGAATTTTTAACATATTCTAGTTCTGATTCCAAATTATCAATTTTGCTAATCAACTCAAAATTCTTAGATTTCAGAGACTTATTTTTCAGTTGGAGTTTATCAACAAATTTCGTTAAATCAAGACATATGAAAACCAAATCTTCATATGAGAGATTTTCTGTTTTAGCATTTGTTGATTCTCCATCATCTGATCCATCTGAATTTTCATCTCTATGACTTGTCAAGCATAGATCTGAATCAGAGTTACATTCTGGGATTTTGAGCTGTGGAAGTCAGATCTTCCATACTTCATATTGAGAGTATCCCAGATTTCCTGTGCAGATAAACAATGACAGATAAGATTAAACTGTTCAGTACTAAGATAATCAAATATAATTTTCATAGCATGAGCATTGAAAGTAATATCTACAGTATTAAACCCATTGATAACAACATCCCAACATTTAATATTAACAGATTTTAAATAAAATTCCATTTTGGATTTCCAGTTTAAAAAATCTGTTCCATCGAAAATAGTTGGAAATGAATTGGACTGACTCTCTATCAGCTGACAACTACGATTTATGATTCTAGGGTTAATAAGATTACTAGGCTCTGATACCACTTGTTGGATCTAGATTAACCCTAGAGGGGGGTGAATATGGTTTATCACAGTTTTTAACTGAATTAAAAATCTAACGAGATATATAATAATAAACAGATCACAGAATATAGCAGAAACGGAAATGCAGAAAACAAATCACACACAGATATACCCAGCTTCGGCAAAAACCTGCCTACTGCTGCATTTCTAAGGTTTCTACTAGGTGATAGAATAGATCCCGCATACAAGACCATGTACACTCGCAACCCTTGCTCCTATTCTAACCCTACGCTCAAAACCCTAGACTGGTCTATATCCACTAGACCAGATTTTCCCTTAGTTTTACAGACACTAGTAAACTGTCAGTTAACCCCCAACTGAACCCTCTAGATTTTACAGACTTCTAGAAATTGTTTAGAATGATTTACAAGACAAATTAAAAACAATACAAAACAAAATAAATAAAAAACCCAAGGACTTAGAAATAAGGGTCATCCCCTATTGAGCTTGGCTTAGCCCATGAATACTTGGCCGGCCCTATTCTCTTTGCTTTTGCCCGATCTCTTTTTGTACTCTAGAGAATGAAAAAATGGCAGCTCCATAGGGTTTCTTGCTTATTCTTCCAAATCGAATCGCGGTGCTCGTTCAACTCTGGAGGAAAAATAAATGGCGGCGCTAGGGTCTTCTTTACCCCAAATCGAATCGCTTGCTTCTTGGAAATGAATCTCTGTGCCGTCGAGTTGTCGTGGCTTTCTGATGCTTTCTTGCTCACTGATTTGGGGCTTTCATGCAATCGATTTTGGGCGCAGATCAAATCCCAAAAAATTATGAGCTCTCTGATTATTTTTTAGGCTTGAATTTGTCGTTATTTTTGGTGGATTCAATCTCCTATGCCAGTGATGAATTGGTTGCGTTAAATAGGGATTTTAGAAAATCCTAAACTCTGATTTCACGATAATGACTTGGCTGATTTGTGTACTTCCTCTTTTGATTTCCTCGAATGAAAAAATTGTTACCTTGAATAATTTGCGTGATTGAGAAGCTGCCTTGAATAAAAATGAATTTCTCTGCTTTGAAAAACATGGAAACAATTAAATATTTTCCCTTTTGGAATTCTATTACTTGCCATGTTTGATTTATGTCCCTTGGCAATACTGGAAAGTTCTGATAAAGCAGAAAATTACTTTCCCTATGGCTTGACAATTTCTGCTACTGAATTCAGGAAACACTTGGCCTTGATTATTGATTGATTCGGCATTTATTTGTATATGGCAATTCAGGAAATAATATTTCATTAGCCGTCCCCCTAAAAAAAACTTGCCAAACAAATGCTTATTGATTTGCTTCACTAATATATTTCTGGAAATTGTTTCAGCTTGAAATATGTGGAATTATTTTGTTGCCTTCTGAAAAAGAATAAAATCCTTGCCAATTTTGATTCACTGATTTATAGAAGCTTGTTCTTGCATTGATTTGAGTTCACACCATTTTCCAGTCATGTATGTGTACCCTTACATTGATGCGCTTGTTGTTTGCACTACTGTGGCCATTGGCTGCTGCACTGGCTTGTTGTTCATTCTGCACCCATGATTGAGTCTCTGACTTGTGCCTTGATCGCTTGTTGACATGTTAGTACATGTATGCTCCACTATGCATTTGATTCTTTACTATGTGGACTTAATCTTTGTGGCTACACCATAAATGAGGTACATGTTGGCTTTTTGCTAAATTTGTGTCTGAAATGAGAACTTGCTTTCACTGGTCATTGACATTGCTTTGTTTGAGCTGCTCCATCCCTGTAAAGTCATGTTACATTTGGCATTTGAAATTTAAATTTGCCTGGTATGCTATGTCTTGTGCTTGGCCCTGTATTGCCTGAACCTGATTAGTTGTTCCATAGAGTTTTGTGTTGCACACTTATGTCATTCCAGTTTTACTTGTCACCATTTAGTTTGAACAATATATAATGTTGCACATTCACATCCACTTGAAACCTCTCACCATGATGTAGCATGTCCATCCACACCATGCATTTGTTGGTTGTTCCATTAGCTTTGAATGTTGAATTCAAATGAGCAAATGATCTCGACAATGTTTGTATACATGTGAACTTGAAAAACTTGCATTGTATAATCCTTGTCATGCTGTTTAGTTGGTCTGAGCTTCATGAATATTTTCTTGTTGAATTTGATTTGTTCAGTTCCATACTTGGCTCGACTATTGTTGCATTTACTGTTTTTAATATCATGCTGAATTGTATTCATTTTTGACTTGAAATTTCTTTGCTCGACACTTGGGCTAGTTTGTATTGCTTTAATCCTTTAAGCTGCCATTTTCACTTTGTTTTCATGTGCACTGAGTCGAGAAGCTCCACATGGCTACCCCTCAGTTGCACACTGAATTGGCGTGGCAGTACACACGTGTATATATATACACATGTCTATATGCAACCATTCAAAAAAATTCCTGTCCTGTACATAAACAAATTGTCTGCCTAGACGCAGATGAATCAGATCAAGTCATGAAAAATGATGAGAAACACACCAGAAAACTGAGGCAAATAAAATTTTAAAAATAAAAAATATTTGCTAGAAATTAGAATATTATTTCTGTTCTAGATATTGTGTGTGTTTCTATTGTGACAGGTAAGCAGATGGTGACTGGACTGACTAATAGCTGTGAAGACAGAAGACTGAAGACATTGAATGAGAGTGTCAGTGTGTGTCTGTATATATGAAATTGCACAGAGTGAATATAAATGAATTGTAAATGAATGTACAAATAGTGTAAAGTGAACTGTATATGAGTCAGACAGTGAACATGTAAGTATATATGAATTTGTACTGTTATTTGTATTAAACAAATTTGTTTGAAATAAAATATTATTTCATTGTTGTCAAACAAACTTGTTTATTTTATTCAGTCACTATACAAGTACAAGTATTCTGTGAATGTATTTAAATAGTGGAGTATTAAATAGCTGTACTGTTTGAATGTTGAAATAGAATATTCAATTTAAATAAAATACTGTATGAATATATGAATGTCTATACAGTCGTATTCTATTTAAATATAAATATTATATTCCTGTCTTTGATGTATATATATAACAGTACAGTAACAAAAACATTTCAAATAATAAATATTTGGTTGTTATCATCAAACAAAAATCATATAATTATGTATACAACACCATTATATACAACAGGGTGGTGTCATGGTATGAAGCAAAGACATTTATTATATTTTTATTTATGTGGTTGATGGATTGTGAGGCGCCTCGGATATATCGGTTACTACGGAGCCGGTGGATATAGGTCCTATAGGACCGAGAAACGTGTGTTCAGGAATACTAGTCCTTAAGCGTAAGGGAGGACCGGCCTTGGAGGATCCAGGGGTCTTCGGCGGGAGATCCTGAGGCCTTGCTATAGTGTCTTGAAGCCAGTGAGGAGTACATCCCTTGCCTCGACTCATAACAAAATCCAATTTCTAGTACGTGACATTTCGGTTTTGATTGTAGAGCCTAGTATTGGCGACATGATAGATGGTACCCATGCGCCTATGATTGTTACATTTATATTTGAATTTTTTTTATACACTATGCACTTATAATAGTATCAAAATGATTGTTTTAAACGTACCAAGCATGTTTGGCTATTATAAGGGAAAACTCTATCCTTCGGCTTGCATTGCATTGTGTGATGGGACCTGGGTCTTATAATAGCTTCATTTTTCCAAAATGCATTGCATTGTTTATTCTATGCACTGGTATTCTTGGGAGGAAACCCGTTACGTGTTATACGGCGTGGTCCCTCGATTTACCTTATTTCTAAAGTAAAGTTTTAAATAACTGTTTTAGTTCTCACACCAGTCACATGTGACTTGGAGTTTATTGTTTTAACCTAAACTCTAATGCCCCTATTTTCCACAAGGGCAGCTAGTAGTTTTGGTTTTGCGGATTATTTCTTTTCTAGGATCCTGGATTTACAGCTGGAGCTATATTCGGAACGCTTTGTATTCGTTTATCTCTTTCAGTTGTGTTACGTATCATTTTCCACTGTTATGTAATGTATTTTAATCTCTGAAATTTATCAAATATATTTTATTTGTTCATACTCTGTATATTCTTGTACTCTGATGTAAATTGTTGTAATAAGCAACGAAATGTTCTTCTGTTTGTGTTCTGATTTGTCATGTTTTCAAGACAATTCGTTCTTTCTCTTCTCTTTGGAGACCAGGGAAGTTCGGGTTGTGTCAGTTTGGTATTAGAGCTTTGGTTTACAGAGCTCGAGAACAAGACACATTAGAACCGAACGAAAGAATTCTTCACAGATTGAATTAGTAATATCTAATAAGAATGACTCATTAGAGAGGAGATCAGTAGTATCCTAGAATGAGTTGAAAGAGTGTTATTTTTAAAATAAAAACGGAAAACAAATTTTGTTTTGAAAATTTAAACCATATTATACGTATGTGTATATTTTATTTTTATTTATTTAGACAATCAAGTATATAGAGATTTTGAATATACGTCTGATCAATGTGCATACGAAGCCTCAAATACCCTGGATAGATATAGAATCATACTCTAGTCGCCCGGAGATGATCTTGATGATCGCGATCGCATCATCAGTATTTATGTTCGAGTTTCGAAAGTGGGATATCTATATGATTCCAATTGACTGGTGTGATAATAAAAATTTAGATAGGGCTATTGTTGTGATTTGGCACCAAAAAGATGATTTTGAATATATATTACAGTTATGCATTTGAAAAGCTAATTCACTAATTGATTGCTGGTTGTGTTGTTTGATTATTAGTTATACTAATAAAAATATTGGAATGATAATTAATTAAACCAATATGAGAAAGTATGGTAAATCTAGCTAAATCGAATCATAATTTTGAACTGACTTGAAAATTGATTGCAATTGCATGCCTATACATGTATATACATTGAACAGGTCATAACAAGGAGGCTAGAGAAGAGGAATAAAATTGTATGCCCAACAAATAGGTACATGTTTACTAATTCATTGGGTTTGGATGATTTTATGAGCCGATTTGCTTTTTCTTTTTCTTTTTGGATGATGAGGGCCTTGCATGGCTAGTTGAGGTTTTAAATGTCTCCCCGTACAAAGGTGGTTATGGCGAAATTTTTCAAAAATTTAGGGTGTCAGCCAAATTTTAGAAGAATATGAAAATTCTTAGAAACTAAAAAATTAAAGAATGAAAGCCAAACTGAAAGTAGAGTTGATTACTAAAACAACTTTCGGCTCCGCTCCTTTTCGAGGACAAAAAGATTTAAGTGGGGGAGATTGTAACAACCCGGAAAATCAGAACCAATTTAAATTTTTTATTTTGGTAATTTTAATGAATTTTGAATATTTAAAATGATTTATTTTAAATAATAACGACTAAAATTTATTTTGAATAGAATTAGAATGTATAAATTTATTTAAATCGAAGTCAGAATATAAATTTTTTTTTTAATTATAAAAGGAATTGGAAATGACGTGGTAGTTTGAAATTTCGATTTCAAATTTCAAATTTCAAATGAATGTACATGATTCCAAATAAACCGGATTTTAGTGAAATCAGAAATATTTGAATCTGTTGGAAAATACCTTTCCAACGAATCTGAAAAATCCAGATTTCATAGCGGGAATAAAAAGTTATGTCCAGTTGAAAATTCAGAATAGTCGCTATGGAATTTTATATACTATATAGCCCTTAAAAATGGAGATTTTGCAAACGACCTCCATTTTCGATGAGACCACTTTTGTTGGATCCGGAATGTCTAATTATTGCTGGATTCCAATTTTCATAATTTTTGGATCAATACGTGAGCGTGGTGAATTTAAACGTGTTTGGTCAATTCAGTTTGAATTTAATTGACTGGAAAATGATCGTCTTTCAAACGGTCTCCAAATTCGACGAAATTAGTTTTGTTAGGAGTGTATCATCAAAACATAGCCAGATTTGTTTTTCTGGAATTTTTGGAGTTAGTATGTGGCCCCGATAAATTAAAATGTACGTTAAAATTAAATATATATTGGTTTATATGTTATTTTGAGTGAAAACTAATCGTAACAGCTGAATAGGGTTACGAAACATATCCCATTGTGTTCGAAATGGGGGTAATTAGCTAGGGGCGTCAGTCATTGGGTCTCATTTGGAGTTCGGACGAAATTTCAACTTTTTAAAGAAAATAAAATAATTAAATAATTATATGAAAACTTTAGCCAACCCTTCCTCCATATTCTCCCAGTCATTCAACAGAAAATTGAAAAGAAAAAAAAACCAAAGCGATCGACGGAGCCACCCACCCTTCACCGTTGCGTCGCCCCCTTCCCCCCGACCTCCGCCTACCGCCACGACCCCCCTTCCCCTCCGATCCACTCTCCACCTCCCCCTCCTCCCCCAAATCAAAAGACGCCCCAAATTGACCCCAAAACCCACCGCTCCGCCATACTGACCCACCGTCGCTCCCAGGCTGGACCGTCACTCCTCCCTAGCCCACCGTAGGCAACGAACAGCACCACCCTCCGACAGTGAACGCCCCCTTCACATTTCGATGTAATTTTTTGATTTTAATTTTAAATCTGAGTTTTTTAGGTTAAAAGCATATTTATTAAATCATTTTATATAAATATGTATATAGCATTTATAAAATCAGTTTTTATATTAAAAATACTTGTTTTAAAATCAGTTTTATATTTATATATATTAGCGAAAAATAAAAATAGGATTTTCATTATAAATAACATTTATACAAAGAAGTGATTTTTATTATACAAAGTATGATTTTTAAAAACGAAAGATATGATTTTTAAAAACGAAAAGATATGATTTTTAAAACGAAAAGATATGATTTTTAAAAACAAAAAGATATGATTTTTAAAAACATAAAGTTATGATTTTTATTGATATGAAAATATGATTTTTATTATGAAGTTAGTGATATAAAAATATTATTTTTATATATGTAGCGAATTCAAAATATGATTGTTATATAATAGAAAATATAAAAATATTATTTTTATATATGTAGTGAATTAGAAATATGATTTTTATATAATAGAAAATTTAAAAATACGATTTTCATATATAGAGAGAATATAAAAATATTATTTTTATATATATAGCGAAATAAAAATATGGTTTTTATGTACATAGCAGCAATGTAAAAATGTGATTTTTAAATATATATATAGCGTTGTAAAAAATGTGATTTTAACATATACCGCGTGAAACAGATTATGATGGAACTTTCGGGAAACAAATCCAAATCCAAACGGTTCAGAAATTCATAAATAAAACTGGAGGAGTGGATCCCAAAGGTGAGAACTTCTCTCTTTAATTTATTTTCTAGTTAAATATATATACTAAGATGCAGAAGTGCTTAGTAGCATCCGAAACCTTTGTTTGAAACCATATTTGTTTGGTTGTTTGGTTGTTGTTGATTGAATTTGGGTTGGGAAATGACAGGAATTGATTAGA
The DNA here is from genome assembly GCA_030737875.1 of Allium sativum. NCBI lineage: Eukaryota > Viridiplantae > Streptophyta > Magnoliopsida > Asparagales > Amaryllidaceae > Allium > Allium sativum. The sequence goes on from CM060924.1 coordinate 423,489,197, forward strand.
GTTGGTATGTACATGGCGCGAACCATTAGTAGGCGAGGGATAAGGCTAGGCCTTATTCCAGTTCTAGTATCACGCCGTTATGCTGCCAAAATTTTCTAAAAATATTAGAACAATAAAAATATCATTTTATTACATAAATGAACTGTGTAAAATATTCATGAGATGAAATAAATATTTTTATAGTTAAAGATATAATTTTTAACGTGTATATGAATAAAATAAATATTCATTTACAAATCAGACGATTTTTTTATGTACACACATTTGACTGATATTGATTGGGACGATATATTTTATACATCGCCTAACTGCACAAATAATAATCAATGTTTATTTTTTGAAAACCTCACACAGCTATTGGGATGATATTGGACATACACTAATCACAATATTTAGTTGTATGTCAATCGATGAGTTGATAGACTATTGTAAGCGTTAATTATTTATATTCAACGTTTATGCAGTTGTGTAATGCACTCTGGATGATGGTTAACTGGGTTTGATTATTGTTGTGTACTTGTGTGTATGAAATCCGTATATATAAAATTATATGGTAATTGGCTGTGCCCAAGTCCAATTCGAAAAGAACGAATATTTTAAATTAACGAATGTTTTAAATTGACGAATATAGAATATTTTAAAATAACTAATATTTTAAAATAATATTCAGTAATGGATCAAAATATGATTTTGACGTCCGATTTGGGATGGACACAAAAATATTTAAATATATGAAGCTGTGTTGATTAGATTAGCGCTATTTTGACGTGAACGATATTTATATCTATTTTATTCATTTTTATACTGAATATCGAAAAGAAAGTTATTTCAAAATCTATTGTTTTGAAAATATTATCAGTTATATATTAATGATATGGAATATTCAATTTCGATTTAAAATTGAATATGAAGTTGAAATCCTTTTGAAACCGAATTTAAAACGATTTATAAAATACATTTTAAATGGAAATCGATGAAATATATATAATATATATTATATATATTTAATGGCTAGAATAGAACGCACTGCGCCGCGGCAGTTTGCGAATTTTGACCATTGACTTCGAATTGACATTACGGGAGATTCGACCGTCGAATTCTCCTAAAACTGGACCGTTGGGTTCGTATCGAAAAGATATTTCCAAGGAATATAAGAGATTTGAAATCTAACGGTTGGATTTGGAATTATGTCCAAATCAACTTTTGAAAAGGTCGTTATAAGTGCAGTTCGATGACCGTTTATGGAAATCTCTATACGGGCCTTGATAAAATTATTTGAAATATCAATAACTTGTGTAAAATCATAATAAATGATTTGGAAAGAATTGGGATGAAAAATTCCATATTTGAAAAGATAAAAATACATTTTTATTGAAATGAACTAGTTATGAATTAGAATTATAATCCAATATTTTACAATAAATAAATTGGACTTCAAATGGTTTTAAAAATAACCAGAATTTCCAATATATGAATTGGAATGGATTTTAATTGAAATCATCTTCGGAATATTTCGAGATTGGATTCCGTGATTATACGGATATTATGGAGGAATTTGGAAGATATATGTATTGTTATTCCCAATAAGATATTTGTTGATTTCAGAATTTGATATTGAATATAAGCCGATATAGTTTGTATTCAGAGCCTTGTATTTAATATTGAATTGGATTTTGGGTTTGTTGTGAACTGTGTTTTAAATGACACTGTTCTTAAACCCAGTTGAGAAAAGATTAAATCTAATAAATAAGATTTAGAAGAGTTTACCAATTAATTAATATTTATTTGGAATTGAATAGAATTGGATTTTGGGTTTGTCGTGAATGGTGTTTTTATTAACACCATTCTTAAACCCAGTGTGAAAAAAAATCTTTTAATTAAGATTTAAAGAATAATTACCAATTAATTAACATTTAATTGGAATTGAAAATGAAATGCGAATTGGGTTTATTGTGAATCTTATTTTTAACGACATTCGTTCTTTAACCCGATTTATAGTGAAATGTGATTTCGAATTTATAAATCTTTTTATTAAGATTTAGCGGGGATTTTCCAAAGTAAAGTTTTCCAATTTAATATATTAAATTGGAATTGAATGGAATTTGATTTGATAATAATCGAAATGAGCTTCTGCGGAGGGAGACTGTTAATATATATGGAATTTAAAAGGCTTTGTCGTTATTCCATTTCTATTATCAGTCGGATACGAAAATTGATATCGATTACATATTAATATGTTTTCCATGAAGATTCCATTTTTATGGAAGAGGATTTAGGTTTATTGTGAACCGTATTTTAAATGACATTGGTTCTTTAACCCAGTTAAAGACAGGATTACATGTCTAACATTGGATTTCGAATTGTATGGTTGATCTCTGCTAAATATATATCTGTTTGGTGGTGGAGAATCTATTCTCTTGCTTAACACCCTTCCCTAAGACATACGAGCTTAGAGGTTATCTATCGGCAGAAATCAATAGTACGGTGTAGACTGTCGATGCGGCATGTTTGTGTTTCCAAAGTTAAATAATCATTTAGTATTGATTTTTGGGAAGATTAATACTAAGTGGAGATTTAATGAACCTTTAATTAGATTGAAAGAGGAATTGCTAATTTAAATTATTAAATTTGGGAAATGATCGAGAATGGAGTATCACCAGTTTTGCTCCTAGCGATAGTTAAATCTTTAATTAGATTTGAACGTGAAATGGTAATTAAATTTACCGATAACACCGTGGTGCTATATATGGAGTATGACCATTTTTGCTCCATGGGATGTTGGGATTGGGAAATTAAACAAATGATTACTTCGGTAAGGTGCGCTAATCCCGACTAGTTTGGGAAACCTTAATATGGTTTGAATTGATATCCAAAGGAAGATTAAAGAATAAATTTAAAGGATTTATCTTTGATAAAATAATGGGAACCTTTCCCAAAGGATATGAATATTTAAATAAAAAAATATTCAGAATTGGAATGAGGCGTATGTTGTGTTTTTACAGCACTTGTTTATTATATACGCGAGTTATTCGAAAAGGCCGGGTTTACACCCATTCCAAATAACTGATTCGACGATAGGTTGAAGATGAAGACGGTGGTTGAAGACCGGAGGTCTTCACATCGTTTGGATGATTACTGATGTCTTGATTGGGTTGGACACCCAAGACAAGGTAATAAGTGGTGATCGTCCAGAAGTACTTGGAGATCGACCGAATATGCGAGTACCTCTCTTCTGTATTGGACACGGGACGAGGAATAAGGTGCCTCCGGTTTTGTTCAGACCAAGAACGAACTTGTTAATGGATGTGTGTCCGGCATTGGATTTTATTCTGTGTTGATTGATCTCTATTATATATATATATATCCGTTTGGCGGCGGAGAATTTGTTCTCTTGCTTAATGCCCTTTTCTGAGACGTATGAGCTTAGAGGTAATATATCGATAGTCATCAGTCGGATGGCGTGAATTGCCTGTGTGACATGCTGAGATGCAAATGATCAAGGCTTCTGTTGAAAAGCAGATTCTTGTAGTTAATGATCAAAGTGCGGCTTTAATATAGCATGGCTTTGTGTATATCTTTAATTTGCGAGCCTCAGACCTCGGTATGAGTCAAAAACTAGATAAGGGACCCAAAGAGGACATGACATTTCTTTCTAACTATGGGTGTGTAACAACCCGGAAATTCTGAGCCAATTTAAAAAATTTATCTTGGCAATTTTAATGAACTTTGAATATTTAAAATGAAGTCGTTATAAGACTCAGTTCCCATCACACAATGCAACGCAAACCGGAGGATAGAGTTTTTACCTTATAACAGCCAAAATATGCTTGATACGAATAAAACAAAGGCATTTGATATTATTGCTAGTGTTTATATGTTTTGAAAACAATTTCAAATCATAACTATCAATCATAGACGGCATTAATGCCCCATACCACTATGTCGCCATATATAGGTATACAATCAAAATCGCATCGTCACGTATTTGGAAATTGGATTTCCGTCATGAACCAAGGCAAAAGATAGTCCTTACCGAATTCGAGACAATCTAGCCCATGTCTCAGGATCAGAGCTCGAGTGACCCTTGGATCGTCAGGGCCGGTCCACCGATGTGGATTAAAATGCCTGAACAATACGTTTCCCCGTCCTTTGGGGCGTAAACGAGCCAACGAATGACTCCATCGGACCCGGATCGTCCGATCAAACCAAGGCGCCTCGCAACAGCAACAACCACATAGGTGAAAAGTATATAAATGTCAGGGCTGGTAGGTCACTGACACCACCCTAGCTAGAAGGAAACGCATGCCCTCCCTGAGGTCCTTCTCCCGTTTCTGGTTCATACCGGGTAGTGAGGCTCGCGAATTCACGTTATACACAAAGCTACGCCACACAGGCGGTGCTTTGATCATCACCACAAGACTTTTCTTTTCAACAGAAGCCCTGATCTCTGCATCTTAGCATGCCACACAGGCAATTCATGCCATGCGACTGATGTCCATCGATATACAACCTCTGAGCTCGTGTGTCTCAGAGAAGGGCGTTAAGCAAAAGAATAAATTCTCCGCCGCCAAACAGATGTATATTTAATAGAGATCAATCAACACAGAATAAAATCCAATGTCAGACACACAGTCCATTTACAAGTCCGTTCTGGGTCTGAACGAAACCGGAGGCACTAAATACCTCGCAAACCCATCGATCACCACGTACGTCTGGATGACCACCACTCATTATCCATATTTCGGGATGCCTCCCAATCAGGACCTCGGTTACCATCCAAACGAGGTGAAGATCTCCGGTCTTCGACCGTCGTCTTCATCTTAGAATTTCAATCATCGGTCAATTATTCGAAATGAGAATTAACTCGGCCTTTTCAAATAATCCACGTATATTTAGAATTTCAAATCAATTTATTTCAATGGTTAAATTATTCGACAACACCAATTGTGTTCTTTAATGTAATTTTCACACCAAACACATTCAACCATCAAAAGCCACATAAATCAAGCAAATTCAGTTTATTTCCACTCCATATTGTTTATGGTACTTTATAATGATTTATCGCTATTTTTATTTATTTTAAAATAGCTAATATATTTAAAACGACGTTTCGGGCCATAACGTGGCCGTGGCGCTGTTTTTCTTCAGATTTGATTTACACAAATCTGAAAATATAACCATTGGATCTTCGCAAAATTTACATCATTAGAAAGGTCTTTTCAAAACGAATCCAACGGTTCCAGTTTCGGGAAAATCCGACGGTCGGATCTCCCGGTACAATCGTTTGAAGTTTCGATTTCAAAATACGAACTGCAGCGTCGTTATTCGATTAAATATATAATTATATTTATATATATATAAATATAATCGCTTCTGGCGCTGTTTTTCTTCAGATTTGAATTAAACATTCCAGACAATCCAACCGTTGGATTTTTGCAAGGTTGGTGCCGTTGGGAAGATATTTCCAAGGCGAACCCGACGGTTGAGGTTTCGGGAAAATCCAATGGTCGGATTTCCCGTACTAGTTGTTTGAAATCATGGTTTCAAAATACGAACTGCACGGCTTCGTTTCGTTTTAATTTTATTTATATTTATATATTTATATAAATATAGTTCATTCAATGATTTCCATATCGTTTTCACTTCAAATATTTTTCTAACACCTTAAAATTTTGGAAAATTTCGCCATAACCTCCCCTGCACCGGGAGCATCGGGAAATCGCAAATAGCTTTCCCGGTCCTTCTAATCTCAAAAAGAAAAAGAAAAAGCCAAGCGGCTAGCCAACAGGCTCATAAAATCATCACCCAAACAAAACAGTAAATGTGTACCTTTTTGTCGGGCACAAAATTTTATTCCTCTTCTCTAGCCCCTTTGCTTTAACCTGTTCAATGAATATGTATGTACATATATACATAGTTCTTATCATTTATCATTTTCTATTCGACTTCATATTTGATTTCTATTTGGTTTAAAAACACCATTCATTCTAATGTTACATAAATAGGTGCAAATCATTTCATTAGCTAATTAATGAATATTTCAACTCATATATGTTTATTTTGAACAAGTGGCTATTTTTAACACTTCACATTTCAACGATTTATGCATACAATAAAAATGTGATTTTTATTGTAAAACAATTCATTTCAAAACACTATTTTTCTATATAGTTCATGTTGGTGATAAAAATGAGATCTTTATCATAAAACAATTTCTTTTAAAATGAGATTACTTTACACAGTTCATATAGTCGATAAAAGGTGATTTTTATTATCAAACGATTTATTTCAAAATATGAATACCATTCAACACATGAATTTCTAATCAACGAATGAATATCAATCCAACACATGAATGTTTTCTATAGTTTTTATATATATATAAAAGGTGATTTTTATTATCAAACAATTTATTTCAAAATAGGAATACCATTCAACACATGAATTTCTAATCAACGAATGAATATCAATTCAACACATGAATATTTTCTATAGTTTTTATATATAGATAAAAGGTGATTTTTATTATCAAACAATTTATTTCAAAATATGAATACCATTCAACACATGAATTTCTAATCAACGAATGAATATCAATTCAACACATGAATGTTTTCTATTCAATGAATAAATATAGTAAGCATATGGAAATAATTCAAACACAAGAATATTATTCAAAATTTCGGCAGCATAACGGCAGGGTAGTTAAACCGGGACCGTCCCTAGTACGGCTCCTCGCTCTACCTTAAAACCTCGCGGTTTTTGACAATGGGGATCATGCATCTAGTTCGCACGCAGGCGGCATGTATATATTTATTTCATTTCCACAAACTAATCCTATGTGGTTTCAACCAAATATTTCTCAATCACAAACGGGTATTTTTCAACCACAATCAACCAATATCAATCACAAACAATCCCAAACAACCATTCGCTATCAATCAATTTTCACACCAATTTCAATCAATAAATATCGTCCATGGTTTGTGGACGAGGGGCGTATATATATATATATATATATATATATATATATATATATATATATATATATATATATATATATATATATATATAGCAATTCAGATTTATTTCAACACATATATATATTTATTTTAAAAGAAATTGAAGAGTGAGAAATTCTCACACAGTTATAATTTTTAAATCAGAAATCTCACCAATAGCTATCCAACACTACGACTCTTCCTTTATAGAAATCTTCGCCAATCTCGCCTTTCGTCGATTTCGTTGCCCGTATTCTCTACATATGTAAAAATCGATTTTTTACCATGTTATTCAATATATAAAAATCGAATTTTTATTATGCTATTCAATATATAAAAATCGAATTTCAAAAATATAGATTCCGCCTTTTCAAAAATAAAGATTATATTTTTATTATTCCTATGATGTAAAAATTATATTTTTATTACTTAAAAAAAAATATAAAAATCATATCTTACTTCTTCTACTTAATAAAAATTCCGTCTTTTCTATTTTGAAAATATGATCTTTATTTTTCCAAGTTCAAATCTTTTTCTATTCAAAGTTTAAACCTTTTTCTTTTTAAAGTTTTAAAATCAAATCAGTTTTAAACTCTAAAAAAAAAATCAGTTTTAAAGCCTTTCAAAAATCTGTTTTAATCCTTTATAAAAATCAGTTTTTAAATCCTAAAAAAACAGTACTCTTTCTTTTTAAAGTTTTAAAATCAATTCAGTTTTAAAACCTTTATAAAATCAGTTTTTAAATCATTTTTAAAATAAATCAGTTTTAAATCCTCAGAATTAAAAAAAAAAAAAAAAAATACTTACTTTTGCTGTCGCCTGAAGGGGGGGTTGCTTCGGGTTCACGGATCGAGAAAAGGGGGGTCGCGGGTGCTCAGGCGCTGGTGGTGGCAGGCGGTCGTCAGTTGGGGGGCTCGCGAATTGGCGTCGCGATGGCTTCGAGGGGGGTGGTTTGGATTGAAGGAGGAGGAGGGAGCGAGAGCAAGGAAGAGGGGGGAGAAGATCGGAGGGCGCGGTGGAGGTCTGGTCAACGGTGAAGGCGGGCGGCTGCTGTTGCTTTCTTCTTCTTTTTTTTTTGTTTTTTTTTTTTTGTTTTCTGATTTGGACTTCGGTAATGAATTACAGGGGGGGCCAAGGTATAGGAGGGAATTAAAATTATTTTTATTATTTTATTATTTATTTTTTCAAAAAAAGTTGACTTTTACATACGACCTCTAAACGAGGCCCACCGCCTGTCGTCCCTAGCGTTCTACCCCCATTTCGAACACAATGGCATATGTATCGCAAGCTGATTCGATCGTTACAATCAGTTTCCGTTGAATTTACATTTAAATCACTATATTGAATTTTAAACGTACATTTCAAATTACCGGGGTCACATACTAACTAGAAAAATTCCCAAAAAATATTTTCTAGCTTCGTATTGACGATACGGTCCTAACAATAGTTTCGTCGAATTCTGAGACCGTTTGAAAAATGGCCAATTTCCAGTCGATTGAAATTAACTAAAACCGGCCAAACGCGTTTTCCTTTTCCATGCTCACATATTGATTCGAAAAATTATGAAATTTGAAACCTAACAATAACTTGACACTGCGGATCCAACAAAAGTGGTTTCGTCGAAATCCGAGGTCATTTGCAAAATGTCCATTTTTAAGGGCCTGAATTCCATAGCGACTATTCAGAATTTTCAACTGGACATATCTTTTGATTCCCGCTATCAAATTTCGATTGGTCGGATTCGTTAGAAAGATCTCATCAATTAGATCCTAATGTTTTTGGTTTCACTAAAATCCGGATTGTTTTGCACCCGGTATATTCAATTGAAGTTTGAAATCGAATTATCGAACTACCGCGCCATTTTCAATTCTATATATAATTATAATTAATTATATTTGTTTTCAAATGTCGATTCAAACTCAGTTTTCATCGTCATTATTTAAAATATTTATTTTAAATATTTAAAATCCATTATTTTAGCCAATTTAAAATTTTTAAATTGGTTCAGATTTTCTGGGTCGTTACATGAATGTGCAGGATTCAAAATAAACCTGATTTTGGCGAAACCAAAAATATTAGAATCTATTTGAGAATATCTTTCCAACAAATCCGAAAAATTGAAATTTCATAGCGGGAATCAAAAGTTATGCCCAGTTGAAAATTCAGAATAGTCGCTATGGAATTCTGGCCCTTAAAAATGAAAATTTTGCAAACGACCTCGGTTTTTTACGAAACCACTTTTGTTGGATCCATGATGTCAAGTTATTCCTAGGTTTCAAAATTCGTATTTTTTCAAATCAATATGTGAACGTGGCGAAGTTAAACGCGTTTGACCAGTTTCAGTTGATTTTAATCGACTGGAAAATGGCCATTTTTCAAACGGTCTCAGAATTTGATGAAATTAGATTTGTTAGGACCGTATCATCAATATGAAGCTAGAAATAATTTTTCGTGTTAGTATGTGACCCCAGTAAATTGAAATGTGCGTTCAAAATTCAATATAATGATTTAAATGTTAATTTAAATGAAAACTGATCGAAACGTTCAAGTTGGATCACGAAACATATCCCATTGTGTTCGGAATGGGGGTAATTAGCTAGGGACGACAGTCGTTGGGTGTCATTTAGAGTTCAAATGAAAAGTCAAATTAAATGAAAAATAATAAAATAATAAATATATAAAATAAACCCCCTTCTTTTTCTCTCTCTCCCCTCACTTCTAACCCTCGTCTATTTTTAGAAATTGAAAAAAAAATCGATGGTGCTCTCGACGCCGACTCCGTCGCCCCTTCCTCCCGTCGCGCCCCCCTTCTCGCGCCAGGCGCCGCCGACGAGATCCCCCTCCCTTCGTCTCTCCCTCTAGCCCAATTAGAAACCCTAAGACTCCAATCCGTCGGCCCCGAACCCCCAATCGCCAGAACGAGGCTTCCATGGCCAGTGCGCCGCCTCAGAGCCTGGACGCAACGCCATGACCCCCCCTGTTGCCCCATTCTCACCCCCACTCTACCGATTGTAAATTTTAATCGTTTGTTTTATTTTAATTTCCTAAAAATCTGATTTTTTTTAAAATTATAAAGTTAGGACGTTTATATACATAAAGCTAGGATTTTATGTACATATATCTATGATTTATAATACGATAAAAACTTGACCTTTATAATGAAGAGCGATATAAACATATAATTTCTACTATAGAGTTAGCGTGATAAAAATATGATCTTCATCATAGGAACACTGGTATAAAAATAAATTTTTTATCTATATAGTAGCGGTATAAAAATAGAATTTTTATCTATATAGTAGCGGTATAAAAATATAATTTTTATCTATATAGTAGCGGTATAAAAATAGAATTTTTATCTATATAGTAGCAGTATAAAAATGTGATTTTTATCCATATAGCGTAGTTATAAAAATGTGATTTTTATATACATAGCAACAATATAAAGATGCGATTTTTATATATGTAGTGATACAGAAAATGAAAGTGACAAAAGGAAACATGGTGAAGATTTCTACATATGAAGAGTCATGGCGTTTGCTTTAGCTTTTGGTGAGAACTTCTCACTTTAATTCTTGTTTTCTAGTTAAAAATATATACTAGGATGCAGAAGGTGCTTAGCAGCACCCGACACCCGTTGTCCACAGACCATGGACGACTTGTTTGATTTTGTTGTGTGGTGAAAATTGATTGTGATGTGGAATGAATGAAAATATATATTCATGTGTTGAAATAAATTATTTATCGTTAAAAACATAAATTTAACGTGAATGTAAATAAATAAATATTCAAATATAAATCGAACGATTGGTTTATGTACACCCATTTGAAGGATATTGATTGGGACGATAAATTTTACACATCGCCCAACTGCACAAATAAAAATCTGTGTTTGTTGACTGAAACCCCACACAGGTATTGGGATGATATTTGACGTACACTAATCCCGATTGTTTAGTTGTATATCAATTGATAGGTTGACTGACAGTTGTGTAGTGCACTTTGGATGATGGTTGATTATTTATCATTGCTATTATACACATGTGTTGTATGGAAATCCATATAATTAACATTATATGGTAATTGATTGGGCCTCATTCCAATTGGGAAAATAAAGAATATTATAAAATATATATTAATGTGTTGAATAGAATAAATATTCATGTGTTGAATAAAATATATATTTATGTGTTGAAAATATACATGTGTTGAGTAAAATCTTTAAACAATAAAATTCTCATCTTTATCATATATAAAATTAGAAACTAACTGGAAATTAGTTAAGATGAATGGTTTCCTGGGTATTGATCTAATGTGGGTTTCGGCCTTTGAGGTTAATACTTAGGGAATTGTTCTCTTGCTAATTTACGGTTAGAGTCTGATTAAGAATTAAACGATATAAATCATAATTTTATAAATTATATTAAATAATAAAAATAGTCATGTGTTGACGATACTCTTGTGTTGAAAGAAATATAGATTCATGTGTTGAATAGAGAAAATATTCATTTGTTGAATAGAATAACGAAGTTATTGAAATATATGAAGCAGTGTTGATTAGATTTGCGCCATTTTGACGTGAACGATATTTATATCGATTATGTTCATTTTTATAATGAATATAGAAAAGGAAGTGATTTCAAAATCTAATATTTTGAAAATATTATCATTTATATATTAATGATATGAAATATTCAATTTTGATTTGAAATTGAATATGAAGTTGAAATTGTTTTGAAAACGAATTTAAAACGATTTATAAAATACGTTTTGAATAGAAATCGACGAAACATATAATATATATATATTATATATTAATGGCCTGAATAGAATGCGCCGCGACCATTTGCGAATTTCGACCATTAACTACGAATTGACGTTACGGGAGATCCGACCGTCGGATTCTCCTGAAACCGGAACCATTTGGTTCGTATCGAAAAGAGCTTTCTAATGAATATTAGAAATCTGAAATCTAATGGTTGGATTTGGAATTATGTCCAAATCAAATTTGGAAAAGGTCGGTGTAAGTGCAGTTCGGTGGCCGTTATAGAAAACCGACTGTACGGGCCTTGATAAAATTATTAAAAATATTAATAATTTGTGTAAAATCATAATATATGAATTGGAAAGAACTGGGATGAAAAATTCCACATTTGTAAGGATAAAAATATATATTTATCGAAATGAACTAGTTATGAACTAGAATTATAATCCAATATTTTCGAATAAATAAATTGGATTTGAAGTGGTTTTAAAAATAATCAGAATTTCCAATACGTGAATCGGAATGGATTTGAATCGAAATTATCATGGGAATATTTCGATGTAGGATTTCGTGATTATAAAGATATGGTTGTGGAAATTTGAAAGATATATTTATATTGTTATTTCCAATACGATATTTGTTGGTTTCAGAATTTGATATTGAATATAAGCCGATATATTTTCTATTTAGAGCCTTGTATTTAATATCAAATAGGATTTTGGGTTCGTCGTGAATGGTGTCTTAAATAACACTGTTCTTGAACCCAGTTTAGAAAAAAGATTAAATCTTTTAATTAAGATTTAGTGAAATTGTCCAGTTAATTAGTATTTAATTGGAATTGAATTTAAATTGGTTTTTGGGTTTATCGTGAGCGGTGTTTTGAATAACACCTGTTCTTTAACCCGATTAACAATGGGAAGTGATTTTTGGTTTATCATGAACCGTGTTTTAGATGACATTGGTTCTTTAATCCAGTTAAAGACAGGATATTGATTTTTGGGAAGATTAAAACTAAGTGGAGTTTTAATGAATCTTTAATTAGATTAAAGTGATCGAGAATGGAGTATCACCAGTTTTGCTCCAAAGCAATAGTTAAATCTTTAATTAGATTTGAACATGAAATGGTAATTAATATTTACCGATAACACCGTGGTGTTAGATATGGAGTATTACCAGTTTTTCTCCATGGGATGAATAGGTTGGGATTGGGAAATAAAATAAATAATTACTTTGGTGTGGTTCGCTAATCCCGACTAGTTTGAAAAACCTTAACATGGTTTGAAATGATATCCAAAGGAAGATTAAAAAATAAATTTAGAAGAATTTATCTTTGATAAAATTAATGGGAACCTTTCCCTAAGAATGTGAATATTTGAATAAAAGAATATTCTGAATTGGAATGAGTCTATGTTGTGTTTGTGTAACACTTGTTTATTATATACGCGGGTTATTCGGAAAGGCCGGGTTTATACCCATTCTGAATAACCAATTCGACAATAAGTCGAAGATGAAGACGGTGGTTGAAGACCGGAGGTCTTCACATCGTTTGGATGATTATTGATGATCTTAATTGGGCTGTACACCCAAGAGGAGGGAATCATTTGGTGATCGTCCAGATGTACTTGGAGATCGATGGATATGCGAGGAATAAGGTTCCTCCGGTTTCGTTCAGACCCAGAACGAACTTGTAAATGGACTGTGTGTCCGACATTGGATTTTATTCTGTGTGATTGATTTCTATTAAATGTATATCTGTTTGGCGGCGGAGAATTTATTCTCTTGCTTAACGCCCTTCTCTGAGACGTACGAGCTAAGAGGTTATATATCGATAGATATCAATCGCATAGCATGAATTGCCTGTGTGGCATGCCTAAGTGGCAGATGATCAAGACTTCTGTTGAAAAGCAAAGTCTTGTGGTTGATGATCAAAGCATGGCCCATGTGGCATAGCTTTGTGTATGGCGTTAATTAGCGAGCCTCACACCTCGGTATGAGTCAAAAACGGGATAGTGACTGCAGGGAGAGCACGACGTTTCTTTCTAGCTATGGGTGATGTCAGTGACCTACCAGCCCTGGCATTTATATACTTTTTACCTGTGTGGTTGTTGCATGTGAGGCGCCTCGGATATAGGTCTAAAAGGAACGGGAAACGTGTGTTCAAGAATTGCCAATCCTCAAAAGTAAGAGAGGACCGGCCCTGAAGATCCAGGATCGCTGTGTGTGGTCCTGAGACATTTGCTAGAGTGTCTCGAATGGAGACGAGCTTACCCCTTGCTTCGACTCATGACGGAAATCCAATTTCCAATACGTGACATTCGGCTTTATTTGTAGAGCCTAGTATGGCTACATAGTAGCATGGGATACTATGTCGTTTATGATTGATACATTTATATTCGAAGTTGTTTTTGACACTATACACTTATAATAGTATCAAATGATTTGTTTTAAACGTACTAAGCATCCTTTGGCTATTATAAGGTAAAACCCTATCCTCTAGCTTGCGTTGCATTGTGTGATGGGACCTGGGTCTTATAATAGCTTCATTTTTCTTTATTTAGCATTGCGTTGTTTGTTTTATGCACTGGTATTCTTGGGAGGAAACCCGTTACGTGTTATACGGCGTGGTCCCTTGATTTACCTAACTTTAAAAAAGAAAAATTAATAATTGTTTTAATTCTCACACCAGTCACATGACTGACCTGGAGTTTATTGTTTTAACCTAAACTCTGGGTGCCCTTATTTCCCGTACAGGCAATTAATAGTTGGGTTTTGCAGATTTATATTCACAGGATCCTGGTTTACATCTGGAACGATACTCAGAAAGCTCTGTATCCATGTATTTCTTTCAGTTGTGTATTGTATTATTTTTCCACTGCTATTTATTTAAATGTAATTTAAATCTCTGATATTTGTCAAATGTGTAATATTTATTCATATTTTGTATATTCTTGTATTCTGATGGAATTGTTAATAAACAATGAAATGTTCTTCTATTTGTGATCTGATTCATCTTGTCCTCAAAGCAATCCGTGCTTTCCTTCAAGGGGAAGTTCGGGTCATTATAGGGTGGTGTCATGGTATGAATCCCAGACATTTATTATATTTTTATCTATGTGGTTGATGGATTACGAGGCGCCTCAGATGTATCGGTTACTATAGAGCCGATGGATATAGGTCCTATAGGACCAGGAAACTTGTGTTCACGAATATTAATCCTCAAACATAAGGGAGGACCGACCTTGGAGGGTCTAGAGGTCTTCTGTGGGAGATCCTAAGGCATTTGCTAGAGTGTCTCGAAGCCGGCGAGGAGTACACCCCATGCCTCGACTCATGACGGAAATCCAATTTCCTATACGTGACTTTTCGGTTTTGATTATAGAGCCTAGTATTAGCAACATGATAGATGGTACCCATGTCGCTTATGATTGATACATTTATACTTGAATGCACTTATAATAGTATCAAAATGATTGTTTTAAACGTACCAAGCATGTTTGGCTATTATAAGGGAAAACCCTATCCTACGGCTTGCGTTGCATTATGTGATGGGACCTGGGTCTTATAATAGCTTCATTTTTCCAAAAAGCATTGTGTTATTTATTCTATGCACTGGTATTCTTAGGAGGAAACCCGTTCCGTGTTATATGACGTGGTCCCTTAATTTACCTTATTTCTAAAGTAAAGTTTTAAATAACTGCTTTAGTTCTCACACCAGTCACATGACTGACCTGGAGTTTATTGGTTTAACCTAAACTCTAGGTGCCCCTATTTTCCACATGGGCAGCTAGTAGTTTTGGTTTTGCAGATTATTTCTTTTCCAGCATCCTAGATTTACAACTGGAGCTATATTCAGAACACTCTGTATTCGTTTTTCTCTTTCAGTTGTGTTATGTGTCGTTTTCCGCTGCTATGTAATGTATTTTAATCTCTGACATTTATCAAATGTATATTATTTGTTCATACTCTGTATATTCTTGTACTCTGATGTAAATTGTTGTAATAAGCAATGAAATGTTCTTCTATTTGTGTACTGATTTGTCGTGTTCTCAAGACAATTCGTTCTTTCTCTTCTCTTCGGAGACCTGGGAAGTTCGGGTCGTGTTAGCCATGAAGACCAAGCTCGACCCAGTGCAAGATCATGACAGCTGTAACAACCTGGAAAATCTGAACCAATTAAATTTTTTTAATTTGGCTATTTTAGTGGATTTTGAATATTTAAAATAAATTATTTTAAATAATAACGACCAAAAGTCTATTTGAATCGATGTTGGAAAATAAATATATTTATTTTAATTATAAAACAAGGCCTGAAATAGCGCGACAGTTTGAAAATTTGAATTCGAAATTTGAGTGACTGTACCGGATGCAAAATAAAATGGATTTTAGTAAAACCAAAAATATTTAAATCTATTTATGAATATCTTTTTAACGAATCTGAAAAATTAAAATTTCATAGCGAGAATCAAAAGTTATGGCCAAATGAATTTTCAGAAAGGTCGCTATGGAGTTTATATAGCCCTTGAAAATAGACATTTTGCAAACGACCTCCGTTTTCAACGAAACCACTTTTGTTGAATCCGGGATATCGAATTATTGCTAGATTTCAAATTCATAATTTTCGGAGTTAATATGTGAGCGTGGCAAAGGAAAATATGTTTGGTTGATTTCAGTCAATTTGGATCGACTAGAAAATGGCCATTTTTCAAATGGTCTCCAAATTTGACGAAACTAGTTTTGTTGGAACCGTATCATCCAAACATAGCTAGATTAAATTTTCTGGAATTTTTGGAATCAGTATGTAGCCCCGACAAATTGAAATGTACGTTCGAATCCATATTTGAATGTTGTATATTTTAATTTGAAGAATAAATGACTGAAACAGTCGAATGGGCCTACAAAACATATTCCATTGTTTTCGGAATGGGGGTATTTAGCTAGGGATGATAGTCGTTGGGTTTGGATTGGAGTTCGTATGAGAAAATGGTATTTTTGGATTTAATTAAATTAAAAATTAAAATAAAAACCTTGGCCAATCATATTCACCGTTCCACTCTCTCTCCCCTCGCTTTCAAACGCGAAACCCCTATATCGAACGACGGAATTTACTTCCTCCTTCTCTCCTCAAATTCGATCAATCCGCGCAATAAAATCACAGGCTTCAGTTAGGAAATTTGTAGATCTAGGCTCCATCTTCCAATCCATATAGGGTTTATCAAATATCGTGTGGTATTTTGAGAGATCCATCACTCTGAAGCTTGCGACTTCAGGTCACCGCCGGAGCTTATCTCCACCGTCGATCTCGACGAAACCCCCACCTCCTGGTGCGCCTCTCTGTGCTCTACGACATGGTATAGCTTGATTTGGACCAAGCTCTTCAGATTTGAAGATAAATTCAAACCTAAGTTTGAATGAAACTGGAAATCTACGGGTTTGGTTTAATTAATTGATTTTCACATTTAAAAGCGTCGCAAAGGTTGGTGTACTTATAAAAATCATATCGTTTTGTTATGTTGCTGAAATCCAGTGAAACAAGAGACATTGGACCCGTGTGGACGTCTTTTACATTCTAGAAGAGTCCGGAGAATTTTTGGAGCTTCCTACAATTTTTGGATGAGTGGAACCCAATGTGAGATTTCTAAATTATAAACGATATGGAATAACGATATTTAATTTATATAATCGATGTATGAGTTATATAAGCGTTGTACACCTCATGTATAAGTGTTGTATAAGTTGTATGTGCGATGTATAAGTTATATATGCGTTGTAAAAATTATATATGAGTTGAAATGAAAGTGAAATATATTTATATACGTATATATATATACTCCCCTCATCCACAGACCATGGACGATATATATTGGTTGTGATTGTTTGGATTTTGGTTGACGTGAAATTTGGTTGATAAATGCGAATGGTTGATAATGATTGTTTGTGGTTGAAACAAAATTGGAATTGTTTGTGGAAATATTCATTGTGATATGAAAATGATCGAAGTATTTAGATAATAAGGATAAGCCCCGTAGGGAACGCTACGAGGCGTAAGGTAGTGCGAGGAGCCGTACTCGGGACGGTGCCGGTTTTTAACCCCCTGTCATTATGCGGTCGAAATTTTCTGAAATATTCATATGTTTGATCAATATTCACGTATGGGAAAAATATTCCTTTTTGAAATAAATTGTTTGAACGATAAAAATAACATTTTTATTGAATGTATGAAATGAAATTGTTTGAACGATAAAAATAACATTTTTATTGTATGTACGAAGTGTATAAAATATTCATGTTTGAAATAAATTGTTTTAATGATAAAAATCACATTTTTATAATATACATGAATCGCTAAAAATCTTCATTTTTGAAATAAATTGTTTTAACAATAAAAATCACATTTTTATTATATATATGAAGTGTTAAAAATAGTCATGTGTTGAAATAAATATTTATTGGGTAAAAATATTATTTTCATCAAATATATGAAATGAAAGTGGTTTGGAAATCGAAGAACGGATTTTATATATATATAATTAAAATAAATCGAATAACGAAGTTGTAGTTCGTGTTTTGGAATCGTGATTTTAAACGATTATACCGAGAAATCCGACCATCGGATTTCCCCGAAACTGGAACCGTTGGGTTCGCTTTGAAAATATCTTTCCAACGATATTGAATTTGTAAAAATCCAACAGTTAGATTTTGTGAAATATTTAATTCAAATCTGAATAAAAACAGTGCCAGAATGGATTTTATATATATATATATATATATGTATATATATATATATACAATTAAAATAAATCGAATAACGACGCTGCAGTTCGTATTTTGAAATCGTAACTTTAAACGATTGTACCGGGAGATCCGACCATCGGATTTTCCCAAAACTGGAACCGTTGGGTCCGCTTAGAAAAGATCTTTCTAATAATATAAAATTTGTAAAGATCCAATGGTTAGATTTTCATATATGTGTAAATCAAATCTGAAGAAATACAGCGTCATGGTCGCGTTATGGCCTGAAGCGTCATTTGAATAAATTGGTTATATTTAAATAAATAAAAATAGCGATAAATCGTTATAAAATACTATAAATGATGTGGAATGGAAATAAACTGAATTTACTCGGTTTATAGGATACTTGATGGTTGAATGTGTTTGACGTGAAAATTACATTAAGAACTGAACTATGGATGTCAGATAATTTAACCATTGAAATGAATTGATTTGAAATTCTAAATATACGTGAATTATTTGAAAAGGCCGAGTTAATTCTCATTTCAAATAATTGGTCGACGGTTAGAAGTCGAAGATATGAAGATGGTGCAAGATCGAGGATCTTTATATCGAATGGATGGCTACTAATGCCTTTGACGGGAGTTGCTGCCCTGAAGGGGTTACAGTGGTGGTCGTCCGGACGTACTTGTTAATCGTTCGGATGTGCGAGGGCCTCTCTCCTGTATTGGACATACGGGAGAGGAATAAGGTGCCTCCGGTTTCGTTCAGACCCAGAATGGACTTGTAAATGGATTGTGTCTCCGACATGTGATTTCATTCCGTGTGATTGATGTATGTCAGTTTTATGGCGTGAATTGCTTATGTGGCATGCTAAGATGCAGTGATCAAAGCTTTTGTTGAAAAGCAGAGTCTTGTGGTTGATGATCAAAGCAGGGCTTTAAATAGCTAGCTTTGTGTTTAGCGTTGATTCGCGAGCCTCACACCCCGGTATGAGCCGAAAACGGGAGAGGACCTCAGGGGAGGACATGCGTTTCTTTCTAGTTAGGAGTGGTGTTTTGGGTTTTACACGCCTAGGAATTTTACTTATGTGGATGATGGATAGCGAGGCGCCTCGGTTTTATCGGTCGCTACAGGGCCGATGGTTTGGTCGGTATATGACCAATTTACGCTCTATAGGGCGGGGAAGCGCAGTGTTCAAGCATTTTAATCCACTCCATGTGGACTGGCCCTAACGATCCAAGGTGTAGTTGCGGCTGTTCCTAAGGCTTGGGCTAGACAGTCTCGAAATGGTAAGGATGATCCCTTGCCTTGGTTCATGACGGAAATCCAATTTCCAAATACGACATCGTGCGGTTTTGATTGTATACCTATATATGGCGACATAGTGGTATGGGGCATTTATGCCGTCTATGACTGATACTTATGATTGAAATTGTTTTTGAAACATATAAACACTAGTAATAATATTAAATGCTTTTGTTTTATTCGTATCAAGCATGTTTTGGCCATTATAAGGTAAAACTCTATCCTCTGGTTTGTGTTGCATTGTGTGATGGGAGCTGAGTCTTATAATGGTTTCATTTTTATGAAAAACATTGCGATGTTTAAATGATTTACTTGTTTTAAGCACTGGCAATCCAATGGAGTAAACCCATTCCGCGTTAGCGGCGTGGTCCTGTGATTGGCCTTATTATTAAAATAAGTTAAGTTGATTTCTCATACCAGTCCCATGACTGACTCCTAGTTTGTTTTACTTGCAAACCCGGGTGCCCTATTTTCTACACGGGCAGCCTTGTATTCAGGTTTTAGCAGACTCTTTCTGGATAGCTATGGAGCTGAAGATAGATTCTATCACTTCTTTCTTTTTATGTTGTTCAGCTCCTGTTGTACATATTATGTTTTTGATTCTGCTGTAGACATTTTATGTAAAGCTGAACTGTATTTTGTACTAAGTATGATCCTGTATACTGTGTAACTCTGATGATTATGTTTATCTAGTGTATTATGTTGTACATTATCTGGTGTATTATATATTTCTATTCTGCTATTATTTGTTTATGTGTTATATTCCAAAGATTACCCTTGCTACCGTGGAACAGGAGTTTGGAGTCGTCACAACAGCAATACAAGTCAATAAGTAATGCACAATTTTCATGTGTGCATGCACAAAGTACATGGCATGATAAGCTAATCATATCAGTTACAACAACGTGGTCGAGCTCTAGTTCACCCAAACATGTCATGGATTTACACAACAGCCAGGAAAGTTCATATACAAGTGCAAGTGCAAGTGCAAGCATAGCAGCATGATCCTTCCGACAAATACAATGCAAAATATCAAATGCCAAAAGTTGTACAAGCCTGAGATCAAGCACAAGGTAAGAAACCAAACATAAGCAAGTAAAAGTGTGCTAAACAACAGATAATTTATAGCCAGCATGCATGCATAGGCTCAGGCATTTAGGGCTCAAGTAAGATGTGTATACAAACAGAACTTTGTGTATGCACTGACAAAAATAGGATCAACCATCAAGTTGCACTACAGATGATAGGCAAGGTACATGGAAACATGGTCAAACAATTTCTAGAGTACAAAAAACTCAAGAGCATCAAAACAAAAAATTCAGCCAAGCAACAAAACTGTGGTCACTGCAAATGGGCAACTCGCATGAACAAGAAAACAAACAGGTGTTTCAAAGCAGCTACCTGGTTCCAGCATTCGAAAGGGACAAATAAATAACTTCCCATTTTTCAAATGAAAATAATTGGCAAATGAGAAATCACATTTCATAATACGTTTCCAGAAATGAAGGCATATATGGAAAAACTTTTTCCCGGAAATCAGCGTTCAAGTTTCAAGTTGTTTCCAGTTTTGAACAAAGAAATATTTGGTAAAACATTTTCTTTGGAATGTTTTCAAATCGACATTCACATTGAAATGGAATTCAACAAGCAATCATATATGGGCCAAGAATTAATCAAGTTTGATTACCATGGATATCAACATTTTTAGCAAGCATTTCTTGTTTTACAAATCCGAGTGTGAATGGAAAGTTTGTTTTCACAGGTTTAAAAGGTTTCTAGAAAATTGCAATCATGATTTTTTTAAGGCAAGACATCTTTCTCAATTTGTTTTCAAATGTTCAAACATTGTTTCAATGGGTTTATATCTTTCCAAATTTACAATGCTCAAGAATATTCGGCAAGAACAAAAATGGCAAAAAACGCCATTTATATGATTCCAAAAACACATAGGAATGGAGAAAATCATCAAATGTATTCATGGCTTCTCATCAACAATTTTATCAAGCAAGCTTCTCAATTTTTATGAAATCAAATAGATGATTCTCCGCAAGAATTCAACCAAACAATCAAAGCCGATTTAATCAAGGAATCACGCAAGGGGGAAATTCAAGGGGCCACAAACAATATCATTAATTTCCTGAATTGCTCGAATTAATCTAAACCAAAATCATGCAAGAAATTAGTATAAACCATTCGTGAAGTCAGAGCAAGTTTAAGGATTTTTATAATCCTATTTATACAACAAATCATCACAGGAAAGTCATCCATAGAAAATCAAAGCAAACAATTCGAAAGCATATCAGAGAAATCAATTCAAACTCATAGTTTTTCGATCACCAGAAAAATACCAAATCGGTGAGCAAGAAGCTTCAGAGAGCCATGAAGATTAAAAGACTTAGAGAATCAATTCCATGAATAATCGATCATGATTTGAGAAGCAGAAAAACCCTAGTTCCTTTTTTAAGCCTTTAGACTTTTTTTTGAGAGCAATGGTTTCAAGTAGAATAAAAGAAACGGGCTAGCATGTTTTCTATTTTGTTTAAGGCTTAGGGTTTTTAGTTTATTTTATATTTTTTTGGGTTTTTAAACTCTTGTAAAATTGTCGTTTGTATTTTTCTAGTTTTTTCTGTAAAAACTAGGTCATCTAGTTATAGTTTTTAATTAGCAGTTTTTCTAGTGTTTGTAATAACTAAGGGTTACTAGCTACAGGTTTGTAGCTAGTGGAAAATCTGATCTAGGGGATATAGATCAGTTTAGGGTTTTGAGCGTAGGATTAGAACAGGAGAAGGGTTTGCGAGTTTACAGGGTTTATAAGCGGATTCTATTTTAAATACCTAGTATAAAACTTAGGAATGCAACAGTAGGAAACATTTGCGGAAGCTGGGTAAAATATGTGTTATTTATTTTCTGCATTTATTTCTATTTGTTGCAATCTATTCTGTGATATTTTAATATCTCAAATTATTTTAATAAACCCTATTCACCTCCTCCCTCTAAGGTTAATCTAGATCCAACAAGTGGTATAAAGCTTGGTATTTTATTAACTCTAAAGATGGTGTTACCTAGTTGTCAACATAGCGAGAGTCGGCCCAGTGATATTCCAATTATTTTCAACGGGACAGAATTTTTAATTTGGAAATAAAAAATCGAGTTCCATTTAAAATCTGTAGATTTTGAATATTGGAATATTATTTAAAATTTGTGTGATAAGTTATATAGGAGGAATAAGGTTTTTAATGCTCATGCTATGCATATTATTTATTCCTATCTTGGTAATAATCAATTAAAATTTATCTCTCATTGTTTAACTGCGCA
This sequence comes from Allium sativum, assembly GCA_030737875.1. Lineage (NCBI taxonomy): Eukaryota > Viridiplantae > Streptophyta > Magnoliopsida > Asparagales > Amaryllidaceae > Allium > Allium sativum. The sequence goes on from CM060924.1 coordinate 423,512,315, forward strand.
GGGTATCTGGAAAACTCTCGACAAGTTTTATGGAAAAGACCACAACTGCTCAAAATTCTAGAATGTCAACTCAGATTCAGATCTATGCTTGAAAGGTGAAACAGATGAAAATTCAGATGAATCAGACGATGGAGACTCAACAAACAGTGAAACGGAAAATTTCTCTTATGAAGATTTGGTTTATATGTGTGTTGATTAACAAAATCTCCATAAAAAAAAATCTTTAAAATCTAAAATCCATGAGTTGATCAGCAAAATTAACCGTTTGGAATCAAAAATTTCAAATGTCATGAAATTAAAAAAAATTGATTGTGAAAATTGTTTGAAATTGAAAACTAATCTTGTTCATCTCAATAAAAATATTCAAAAACTTGAGAATGAAATTCTGATCAAAAAAGAGAATGAGATTGGGTTATTAAACTCAAACAATCTTCTGCAAAAGGAATTTGAAAATTTTAAGACTACCAAAAGTTCCAAACATGAGAAAACTGAAATGACAGCTTATTGAAAACTGATTTGATTTTGAAAGAGTTAGAAAATGAAATTGTGAAATTCAAGAATTTTGAAAAACTTGAGTTTGAAAAGCAAAAACAATTTGAATTTGAAATCTCTAAGTCCAAAGCCAAAATTAGATTATTAGAAAATAAGAATTTGGTTTTCAAAAAGTCCAATGCTGAAAAGAAGATCACTATAAATAATTGATCAAATCTGATAAAAGAAAATAGCGATCTTAAATCCAAAATTCAACAATTAGAATCAACTTGGATAAATATTCTAATAAGGAAAAATCATTGAATATGTTGTTGCAAAACCAAGTCTCTGTTGGAAATAAACACGGTCTTGGCTTTGGGAAAACAAATGTCTTTGAAAACCGGAATTCAAATAATTATAAAAATCCTTCAAACTACATTGAAAAGAATCGATTTGAAAATTTAAACTTTGATAATTTCAATGGATTTCTAAATCATAAACGGAATGAAAAATGGTTGTGTAACAAACCATCTAAACATTCTTGGATCCCACGAGGAAATAAAATATTTTCGACTAAATTCAAACAGATTAGGGTTCCTAAGGATACAAAGGTGAATTTGGATGGATTGTCATAAACAGGTTTGGGTACGAAAGACATGAACAAAATTATGAGTGGTTTTACTAATTTTGTTAGACCACTCGATCCCTTAAATTGTTAGGTACCGAAGGAGGCCGAGGAACTGCTATACAAAGGAGAATTGAATTCAAGTTGTTCCATATTTTGTGTCATTCAGGTTCCTTAGCCAAGTTTGCTGAGTAAGAGAATTCAAAATCTCCTTTGAAAAATCTGGTATGATCTCTAAACTCATCGCTGTTAATATTCTCATTTTTTTTCTTGTTTATTTCTCCTTCTTCCCCCTTCTATTTTCTTTTGGCTATTTTTGATTTGATTTGACACTGCCATATTATTTTTTTCCTTTTATTTTGAGTTTGTTAACTTCAAATTGCAGAATTCATATTTTTTTTGGGAAATTCGTTTATTTGAATAAAACTCTCATGTTTAATCATTTCTAGATCTTGAATTCAAAATTGTAAATTTCTGCAATTATTTGAAGTTTAATTCTTTTCTAATTTTTGAATTCCTAAGAGTGCTAAAGCATTCTTGTTATATCTTGACACTGTTAATTTGAATTCTAAATTTTTTGAAGAACTGAAAAATTAACGAAATTTCACATATCAGTGCTGTTTTGAGTTTCTTCTAATTCATTTTGGAAAGACTTAAAAATTACACTGTTACAACACACTACTATTTTTCAGTGGTGATAAATTTATTTTTTTTGGATTGGCTTGGATATTTATGATTTGAAAAACATTTGGCTTGATTGTATCGAAGCCAAGAAATTCTTTTTATTCATGATCATTTTTGGTTGGATATTTGATGGTTTGAAATCATTTGAAATTAATTATATTTTGAATCTCACACACTTCTCAGATTTGAAATTATTAATCTTGTGTGATTGATTCACTGTATGTAAAAATTTACATCTATTCAAGTGATTTCAAATAAATTACTTTTAATGTTGGATCATGAATTATCACTCATGCTTGATGTAAATATTCTAAAAATTTCTCTTGTGCTTGTCAGAAATAATTATGAAAAATTCTTTGAAGATCTTGTATTGAAACTCACTGTTATTTCATGATCATTCCATTTAAATATTTGTTTGTTTGAAATCATTTGAAATTATTGATTTCTTGAATCTCATACACGTCTTGAATTTAAAATTTATAATATGATGTGATCGATTCATTGAATCTTGAGATTTTCATATTCCTTCGAATGATTTAAAATAAATTGTATTTTTAATCTTGGGACATGAGACATCTTTTGTGACTGTTAGAAATTTTTGTGAAAAATTCTCTTGACAAGTCTGCTTTGAAATTGACTATTCAGCTCTAATAAAAGAAATCGCTTTGAAAATGTTTTTAGATACTTGCTTGTTTTGGTATCATCTGCTACTTTGATAAAAATGTTCAAAGATTTTCTAATTAACTTAACTACTCTGAATTGAAAATCTTTCTTGTGCTACATCCTGAAATCCATCCTAAAATAATGATCATTTACTTGGATATTGGTTTGTTTGAAATCATTTGAATATGTTTAATATCTTGAATCTCACACTTTTTCTTGGATTAGAAATTAAAAATCTTACGTGATTGATTCATTGAATTTTGAAGTTTTGACTTCCCTTTAGGTGATTTCAAATAAACCGTTTCTTTAAATCTTGGATCATGATTTGTCTTCTTAGACTTATTGAAAATTTTCTAAAAACTCTCTTGTGAAACTTATTCTGAATTTGTCTTGCTACTCTGAAAATAGATCTGAATTATTTGATTTATTTGCTTGGGCTTTGTGATAGGATACCTGTAAGCAATTTTGGGTCAAAACGATCTATTCGAAACCAAAATTTTAACATTTTAAACCTTAATAAACATGTATCCATATGCGATAACAATAAATTAAAATAGAATTGAATCATCAATTAGGGTTTATACCTTTCGAACTGAATCCATATAAACTCAAACCAAGATGAAGATGATGGAGTATCGAATCGCAAAGGCACGACAAAGCGCCAGCCCTCTGTTGGTTATCCACGAGAACGCCATTCCCTTTGATGAGATCGAAAAGGAATAAGGTGTTAGCCGCCATGATTTGGAAATGAATTGAAAAAGGAATATTTCACGTTAGGGTTTTCCAAACTAGATCTAATCTCAAAGTATTGGTTAACGCGTGTCTTTATAAGGGGTAAAATAATACCCTTATAAAATCAAGTGTTTACCAAGAGATAAGGAAACCGTCATTGTACCATTTCAACATTAAATAAAACATCAACAGATTTGATATTTTATTTATCCAATACATGTTTTTCCCTTTATAACTTTCTAAGCATGTGACCCTATAGGTTACTATAACGTTGGCAATAATTTAAATTGTATTTAAATTATAAACAGTGAGCGGTATCTAGTAACACATCACTGCTACCCAAGTTATAATAATATTATCGATTCGATACAACCTTTCATGACCAGTGTTTCAACATAATATAATCCTTTTAACCAATATATTCAGGATTAAACTCAAGGCATGGATTGTATCATCATCCTATTATTTAATCCTTTTATCTGAATCAATGAGTAGACTGTTTAAAACAAATCAATATTTGAGCACAACCATGCATTTCACAGTCTCACTCAATCAAGAGGCCCATGGATATCACTACAAATATATATAGTAGGGTTAAATTCCATTTAGATCATTCATAATTTTCATTCGATTCGAGATGTACCCAATAATCACCGTTGCCGCTACTCTGTTACGAGCAACTTTAGATGATATCAAAACACAAATATACTCGAATAAAATTATAATGATTTCAGGTCTGAGGACCATTACATCATTGTGACTATGAGAATAACTTATGATACTGTTAATTATATTCCATGTAGTTTTCTCACGGTGGGTCATCTCAATAGGCTATTCTCCAATATGTATTTATGTCTTGACATTAATATCATGTATTTTAATGATCAATGTGATGTAATCATTAGTCAATCAACATACTAGTCTCAACGTTTTATTGTTGTCCTATATAAACAATAAAACTCGATTAGGGACATTTAAGAATTATAATACTTGTCATATTATATAATCTCAAATTCAAGTCTTACTCGAACTATATAATTCCGTATTATTATTTTAAGGACTTCTATTATGTTAGTATTTATATTACGTAGTAAATGTAACATAATAGAATAGTTTGTTCCAAACAATAACATAATTAATGTTGTTAATCACATCAAATGGATTGCCTCTAAGGCATAAAATCTAACAATCTCCTACTTGCACTAGAGTCAAAATTCATGTATCTTATACTTATGAAACTAGTTTGACTATTAAACTTCTGTTGTGGCAGAGTTTAATTCATTACTTCTGCAACATTACAACTTTTGTAACTCTGCAGATATGTTAATTTCCTTTGTGAACAACTTCACATAGGAATTATAGTTCTTAAATATATGTCTGGATCGACAATGAGTTTAAGGTTTTTGGCCTGAGCAATAGCCTATTGTTATCCCAATGTAAATCATTGGATCAACAATTAATTAAGTTCAATTATGAACTTCTTAATCCAAACATTTTCTTTTTTAGAATCACTATTTCTTATTTTAAAACTAACATTATTCACAATAATTAATGTGTTATCAATATATAACAATAGAACTATTGTGTCACTCCCACTCAAATTCTTATTTATACAAGATTCAATGGTATTTTGTGGTTTTTGAGATATTTCGAATTCTATTTCGTTCCATTGGTATCTTAGAGACTGACTCTTCTTTAAAAGAATACCAATTAGAGCAATAAACATTTTATTCTCAGAGGATTTATAGAAGTAATATCCATTTGTTTCTTTTGGATATTCCACAAAATAGTTATCTAGTTTGGGTCCAATGTTATCTGGGGAAGGACGTTTAATAAACGCCTTATGTCCCAAATCTTCGTATCAGACATACTAGGACATTTCCTAGTCCATATTTTATATGGCGTCTTCAGAATCATTTCAGTGGGATTTAATACAATTGTTCTAAATTTAATTTATTGGAAGATCTATATGATTTATCATTAATTGTAATATATCTTATAAGGTGCGATTTCTCCTTTTAGACACACCGTTCCATTATGGTGTTCTAGATGGAGTATATTGTGAGAAAAATTCAAACTCATCTTGATAGTCATTATATAATTGGCTTAAATATTCTCTCAATCTGTTTGAACAGAACTTATTTTCTATCACAATTGGTTTTGAACTTCACTTTTGAATTCTTTGAACTTTTAAACGGATATTGATCTGTGTTTCATAAGATACACATATCTATATCTGCTGACATCATCAATAAATATAATGAAGTAATGAAACCCACCTCTAACTTATGCATTCATTGCTCCATATACATCATAATGTACGAGACCCAATACTTATCACCCATTCACTTTGTCAAGTGAAAGGCGATTCAGTTACTTTGACTAATAAACAAGATTTGCATTCTTTATATAATTCGGAATCAAATGATTTCAAAATTCTATCATAATGGAGTTTTGATATGTTTTTCTTATTTATATGGGTTAACTAGCAATGCTAAAGTTGTGCTGGAGTTAAATCATTAAATTTAATATGTTCAGTATTTATGCCAAATACATTATAGTTAACGATTTATAAATTTCATTAACTATTTGTGAAATTCCATTAATTATTTGATTTAAATAAAATGAATAACAATTGCTCTTTTTATTACAAATGAAATTTAAACTTGTCTAAACAAGATTCATAATAATTTTATTTTATATGGAGTTTCATAATAAGAATTATTTTATTTATTTAATTAAGCCAGCATACAGAACAAGAATCAACTTTCTATAGGTAATCCAACAACATTTGCTTTGTTTCTAACGTTTAGTCCACTTGTCTTTTATCGGATTTCTACTTATTTTGCAATTTCTGTAAATTTACATACATTTATGTTATTCATATCTAGTATCTAATACTAGAAATGTGTAAGTAGACTAGTATAACATTTATATCTTATTTAGTTGAAGTTATAATTCAACTTTCATTTTAGATCTTCGATATTTGTAAAACTATTATGTTTAATTTGTTTGAGGACAATCCTTAAATTTCAATGTTACTCAATAAATTTGATTTAATTCAATTTATCCTTCTCAAGGATTAATTTAAATTATCGAAGTTATCTATTATTTAATATCTACAATGGATAATAAATAATAATTGATTCTATAATATTTATTTAATACAAATTTTCAACAATCAAAATTTATATTAATAATTTTAAACGAAAATACACTCCTACTCGAATTGATATCCCTCTGTTTATATATATATATATATATATATATATATATATATATATATATATATATATGTCAGTACATATAAATAATGGTGTTCCAAGATCCATATCTAGTCATGCCTTTACCTAGCTAGCTTTGGTTAAACCCCAAAACACAACCTTTTAGGTATCTTATGTCAATTATATCATGTATATAATTCCTGGATCGCATGATGAACATTTTGTTCAGTATTATTCATTTGCTCAAATATAGAATAATTCATGCTATTGTCTCTAAGCCATAATTTTATTATGTAGCTTAGTTAAGTCAGACCCAATAATACAGTTCAAGTATCACTTTTACATCGTCGCATATAACCAAAATAAAAGGATGCACAATGCTTTGGCATTACCTACATCCACTGATTTTGGACATTGATGAGTGTTGGAAGACGTCGTTATGACTTAATATAACAAAATTTGCTATAAA